>JAWNND010000842.1:0-1325000 GCA_035043265.1 Drosophila testacea | reverse complement strand
GATCGGTTGGAAATAAACATTTAGTATGAAAAACTTTTTTGTTTCTCAAGATATCTCAACCAAATATACACATTGTGTGTTTGATTAAGTTTTAAAAAGGCTGACCAAATTTGGTGTAAATCGGACTACTATATCATATAGCTGCCATAGGAACGATCGGTTCGAAAACAACATTTAGTATGAAAAACTTTTTTGTTTCTCAAAATATCTCAACCAAATATACACATTGTGTGTTTGATTAAGTTTTAAACAGGCTGACCAAATTTGGTGTAAATCGGACTACTATATCATATAGCTGCCATAGGAACGATCGGATCGAAAACAACATTTAGTATGAAAAACTTTTTTGTTTCTCAAGATATCTCAACCAAATATACACAGTGTGTGTTTGATTAAGTTTTAAACATGCTGACCAAATTTGGTGTAAATCGGACTACTATATCATATAGCTGCCATAGGATCGATCGGTTCAAAATAAACAAATTTTTGTAAAAAATCTGACGGCTTACACAGGGCACTGCAAGGGTATCCAAACTTTGGCGCGCCAAAGTTAGCTTGCGCTATATTTTTTATGTATTTCTATCAAAGTGTCTTTTGCTCAGCAGTGCTGTTTGAACGCGTATTTATGTGCAATCGACAGGTAATTGTTTACATTATAAGTTATAAATATTAAAACTTAAAAAACGCTTTGAATTAAAATAAGGAAAAAGGAAAAAAATTATATTATATATATATAATATATATATATATATATATAATGGGTAAGATCAAAATTGAGATCAATTACTCAGACCTAACATTTGTTGCGAGGATTGGGGAAAATCCAAGAAAAACCCAATCAGGTCTGATATCATGTAAGTGTTAGTTATTATGAGTTACAGAAAATAAGATAGATGTTTTAATAGTAAAAGTAGAGGCATCTGCATTGAAGACATTGTAAAGTCTATTATAATCCGAACAGAGCACTCGAAAGGGTTCATGCAGGGAATAGTTATTAGTACAAAGATTAAGGGATAGTGATATATAATTACGGGTATACCTTGCATGAACTGAGAAACTAATTTGACTCAATAAATAAGAAGAATCAATTTCGCCAGCTACTAATTTAACAATAAAAATGACGCCAAGCATAATACGACGGTTAGTTAAAGTGGGTAGATTAATTAAAAGAAGTCTACTAGTATACGGGGGTAAATTAAAGCCTGAAACCCAGTTAAAACCACATAAAGCAAATAATAGAAATTTTTTTGGACAGATTCAAAACGAACCTGGTGGTTAGAGTATTGTGGAGACCAAACACACGAACCATATTCCAGAATCGGATGAACAAGAGATTCATAAAGTAATTTTGTCGTATAAGGGTCATCAAATTCCTTTGCCCATCGTTTGATGCACCCAAGAACTTGAGTCGCCCTACTAACCGTTAAAGCAATATGTGTCTCAAACTTCAGTCTATGGTCGAGGAGAACACCAAGATCATTTACTTCATCTATTCTAGTAAGGGGTACCAAATTAAGAGAATAGTTGATGATGTGATGCAACTGTCTATTGAAAGTTATAACTTGCATTTAGGACAATAAAGACTTAGTAAATTATGTTTGCACCATTTAAAAAAGCGATCAATATCTGCTTGCATTAATTCAGCGAAGGAAATGTCCTTAAATGACAGACACAATTTCACATCATCAGCATACATAAAAATGTTAGAGTGTAGAATAATAGAAGGAAGATCGTTAATAAAGAGGTTAAAAAGCAGAGGTCCAAGATGACTACCCTCAGGAACACCAGACGTTACCCAGACGTTAGTAAGGTAATCGGATAACCATATAAGAATATTATATGGAAATCCAATTAAACTCAACTTATTAAGTAGAAGACAGTGGTTAATATAGTCAAATGCTTTACTGAAGTCGTTATAAACAACATCAGTCTGCATTTCATTTTAAGACCCTTGATCACTATAGAAGAAAATTCGAGCAGGTTTGTGGTTGTAGATCTATGTTTCACAAAACCATATTGGTAAAGTGAAATTATGGAACTACAAAAATGAGTAAGTTGTGAAGTAATAACTTTCTCAAAAATTTTAGGTGTAGCAGACATTTTGGAAATAAGCCTATAGTTGTGAACGCAACTCTTAGGGCCTCTTTTGTCTAACGGAATGATATGTGATTCCTTCCAAACAGAAGGAAATGAACAAGATGCAACAGATAAAGTAAATTGTCTATGTAAGAGTAGATATAAAGAGCCAGCGCAGTACCTAAGTACGCATTCTGGCAACCCATCGGGGTCTGGGGAGAATACTGGTTTAATTAAATATTGTTCACATAATTATTAGTCTTCATGATCACGGGTTCAGGAATTAAGTTAGATTCTTGCAAGTTATAGGGATAGGATGTACTAAGAGAGTAGCTATTAGATTGTAGTAAGTAGATTGAAAAGATTCTACAAATAAATCGGCTGCAGCATGATCATTATTTGCCGTCGTATTTTCATATGAAACTGAATGAGGTAATAAAGATGATTTACGTTTAGAATTACAAAATATAGAATCGTTTAGTGGCAAACTGAAGCCGGCAACGACACAAATAATCGTTGTTAATATATATAATATATAATATAGCAATAAAATAGCGTGAAAAATCTACATCGTTTCCAGTACGTTTAAATTTTATTTAATAGCGCGCTATTAAATTTTTTAGACCTGATACCTCTCGGGTAAACCATGGGGCTTATTAGACCTTACTGAGTGCCTTCGAGGAACGCATTGATCAAATAAGATGTTCAAAGTGTCATAAAAAAGACACAGAGCCAATTCTAAATTATTGCTCGCAAAAAACTGGGACCAGTCATAATTAATAATGAGATAATTTAATTTGTTAAAATCGGCCTTTCTACAACAGCGTGGTTTAGACGCTGCTTTAGGGAACACAGTTTGCTCAAGAACAGGTTGATCAAGATTCCTTTCTAACGTAGGGTGAATTGAATCTTTAGGAAGCACGAGCGGATCTATTCTACTAACAGCACAAACTGAAGGATCAGATACAAATATTAGGTCCAGAAGACGGTAGTTGCAATTGTTTACTTAATGAAGTGAAAGATCTAGGATGCTTATTATAAACTCATGAGTACTAGTAGGAACAACCAGATAATCAACAATAGACCAAGATATATCAGGTAAGTGAAAGTCTCCCAATACACACAAAAAATCTCTATCAGAAAGTTTAGAGGATATTAAACGTATATTAGAAAGTGTTAAAGATAAACAGAAAGATCCGATTGCGGCGGGAAATAGGAGCAGATTATATAAACAGAAGTTTGATAAACAGTTAACTTAATTGCAGCAAACTCAATATTAGGAATTTACTGTGATTAATACGCCGCCACCCACTTGTGACAAATGGCCACATCTATAAGTGGTGTACTTGTTAGTGAATAATGACAAATTAGATATTTCAGGCTTTAACCAAGTTTCAGTGAAGGCAAGAATTTTATAATCAAAAGAGATGCTATTTAAATATAGATTAGTTAATATAGATTTAAGGACTCTAACATTTTGATACGGTAACAGGATAGGAAAACTTAGTTTTTGAAAGATTCGTTGGATCAACTGGATCAACTGTAGATAAATTGATTGGTAACGAGACCTACTGCTACTTCTTTTATGAGGAGTAATCTCTTTGATAAGCAAATCATTTGCCCAAAATTTTGTACAACAAATTGTTGTGAATAATTCCGGCGGCACATGCAATTTAAAAGATGATATGTCTCTAGCAAAAGAAAATGTATATTTATCTAAGGCTATAAGAGCATTATGAATCTTCGATTGAAGATACGCTTTTACGTCATCAATCGAAGTTTCCGGATGCAACCTATAGTTAAATATCTGTTTCCTTAAGGGAACATCTACAAGAGGCTTGGGTGCAGGCAAAGAAGGCGGAGGAAATGTGTTAGAAATGGAAGGCAAAAGTATATTTGATGATGGACCGGCATCATCATCAATAACTATAATAGATGGATTAACAGAAGTGTTCGTTGTTAATACGTTAGGATCTTTGATAGGAGTATAACAGAAGGAAGTACTTGGAGACAGAAGAGAGACAAATTTGTTAGGTGTTAAAGAAGAAGAGTGGATGTTAACAGCAGACTTTGGAGAGACATCCAATACCTTACGGGCATTGAACTGCTTCTCCGCAGTCTGAAAATCATCATGAAACTTGTTAAAACTCTTTCGCAAGCTAGAGAAACTCTCTCTCGTTTGGCGAAAAAACCTACACATGTCCGCCTCAGCTTCACGGCAATATTCACAAGACCATATAAGTCCGGTTTTGTTTAATATTTAATCTTTCACTTTCATCGTGAAGCCGGCACACTTAACGTGTATAAATTTATCACACAGCCAACATCTAATGCACTCAGCATTAGAAACATTAGGACACTTGCAGTTCTTAACACAACAGGCAAACATAATGATAAAATAACTTGCAAAAGGGTATACAAATAAGAAACAAATATAACGGAAGTGCACAGAGAGAAGAAATTAAGAAAAAAAGCAAAAATAGAAGAGAGCGTTAGTTAAGAGAAGCTGAACGTGTAAGCGTTGTTACGAAAAGAAAGCAACAACGAGCACACAAAAGCAAGAGATTGAGAGCGTAAATGAGCGTTAAAACTCCTAGCCAACTACAACAATAACACAGCAAGTAAAGCGCGAAAATAAATACATATATAAGTTTTATAAAACTTTATGTATATGTATTTACAATAATACAAAACACAGCACAACTAAATACTCTTTTAGCGATAGTCACAGAGTTAATGTCGATTATTTATAAATTAATAACATACAAAAAACATAAAATACCACAGAACAACGCATTTATAAAAGGGTAAGTCTTAGTTTTTTTGCATTTTCTTGTGTAATTGTTTTAAACAGGTACATAATCTTAAATCGGCCAATAAGTGGGGTAAGTCAAATGCGTAAATGAAATGCTGGACCAACATGTAATGTCAGTACAGTGAAAACTCCTTTAGCGGAAACCTCTAATAGGCAGACAACCAAAACCTCTCTTGGCGGGACACGACTTTTTTAAAAACTTGCGCTGACGAAATCAGCAGTGAGCGGAAGCAATGATGATTCGGAATCCGAAGAAGAACCGGAAGAGCCTGACTATGATCCTGATCCAATAGATTCTTATGATAAGGCGCTGACCACAATTAAGATATTAAAAAATTTGTTTAAAATGACTATAAAGCGTTTGAATACGTAAAACATTTGCAAAGCCATTTGCAGTCCTGCATATTAGAGAAGAAATTAAAGAACGTTCGACAAACCAATATAAAAGATTTTTTAAGACGTAGTATTAAATGTAACTAATGAAGTCGAAGTTAATTTTCCTTGTTTTTAATTTTTGTTTCTTAATTTGAATTTTTTCCCAATTTCTCATACTTAACATAACACATACTATGTACTTAGTACGTAAATTGACTGAACGTTAATTTTTTATTATTTATAAGACATTACTATGTATTTTAATAAGCGCTGAATTGAAAAACCCACTTAAATTTATGAAAAAAAAATATTCCTATAAGCGGACACTCCCCTTGAGCGGACGAAAATTTACCGACGATGAGTGTCCGCCCAAGAGAGGTTTCACTGCATACACAATTACAGTGAAATATATTTAAAAAAAATGCAGTAAGCTACGGTGATGTATTTGCATTTTCGTTTTATTTCTTTTCAGTATTTATTAATTTAATAATAATGCAGGTTATAGTATAAATATATTAGTACACAAATTATATATTAGTACAAAAATTAAGGGATAATGGTACAAAATTACGGGTGTACCTGGCAGGAACTGAGAAACTAATTTGACTAATCAAAAAAGAAGAATCTATTTCACCAGCGACTAATTTAACCATAAACATGACGCCAAGCATATTACGACGATTATTTAAAGTGGGTAGATTAATTAAAAGAAGTCTACTAGTATACGGGGGTAAATTAAAGCCTACACTCAGGGAAAAGCAGTTTGATTCGTTCTGAGTGCATCAGTATCGTATCGACCTTACAGCAGAAGAGTAGTCTCTGTGTCGCTTGCTCTCTCATGTTTTTTTGCGGACAGACAAATGCGCATGCATTTGGGGTGGGTTTTATGAAAACTGGCTACAGCGCGTTGCGTCGATCAGTAGTGAGGTTCATTTAAGAAATTTATGAAGTATCGAAATTAACTGATAATTGATTTTTAAAATTTAAAAAATTCTGTAAGGGTCAGAAGACATTATTTTTGTACAGAAAAGAGTCACAGCGAACCACTGTGCGCCATCAAAAATCTATGTGCTTCATAAATTTCTTAAATGAACCTCACTACTGATCGACGCAACGCGCTGTAGCCAGTTTTCATAAAAACCCACCCCCAAATGCATGCGCACTTGTCTGTCCGCAAAAAACATGAGAGAGCAAGCGACACAGAGACTACTCTTCTGCTGTAAGGTCGATACGATACTGATGCACTCAAGTCGTAAATCGTTTCTCTCTGCTCGGCAATGTCTGCTATGTTCGTTGATCGCTCGAGTGGGACCTACAGCTTCGTGAAATTGCCGAAGATCTGGGACCTATGATCAGCAAAAAAAGCGTAACACGAAAATCGCTGTTTGACACATCTATGTATTCATTGGTTAGTGATTAAAGTTTTTAAAGTAAAATATAAAATATACATACATACATACATATGTATATAGGTGCATATCTGTAAATTCGCAAGTAAGTGTTGTGTAATTCGGAGCCTATTTTATGTACATGTATGTATGTATGTAGGACATAATATAGAAATTGTGAAATTCGAAGCCTACCCTGTTGCTCGACTCCCCGCGCTTATCGCGGGGAAAACCCCGGGAGTATTCCCGACCCCTCGGGGATTGCCCCGGGATTTTGTATGAAGATCCCCAGGGAATTTAACACGGGGAGTTCCTAGGACGCTCCTCGGGGAGGGAAACCCCTAGGTTTCCCCGCGATATTCCTTCAATTTTTCCCCGTGAATTCCCGGGGATTTCCCGGAGCTTTCCCTTCAAAATTTCCCTTCCAAAAAACTAAAAAAAAACAGAATTTTTGCACTATTTGTTAAGTTTTTTTAATTTTATTTTATGTTAGATTTTCTTTATATTGGCTTTTTTTAATTTGAAAACTACTTTACATATCCGCGTTGTTTATTTATAACATCAAATATTTTATAAATATCCAAACTTACGTGGGATTCGAACTCGGGACCTCAGCTTCAGAGTCGTATACTCTATCCAGTGGGCTACAAAGAAAACAACTTCTGGTATGCTAAAATACCAATAAGTTCTGCACAGAAAGACACGCGTCGAAAACGAAAAACAAAAACAACAACGCCTAGGTTCCGTTAATCCTTTTTCTATTGCCTTTTGTGCTCGACAGGCGCGCGCCACTCTGCGTATAGAAAGGGTATTGCACGACATTTCCGACTATATGAAGTAAATATGTTATTTTATACAATAAACAAATATTTTTGTTTTTGATATAATAAACAACATATAATTACCTAATAGCTATAGTTTTGAGACATTTGTTTAAAACTGATTAAATCTTCGCTTAAACAAATCTTTTTGTGGAAACAAACAATTGAAGGGTATACAAACTTCTATATGTAAAAATGTTTTCCACTAGAATTTTCTTCTGTTTCTTTTTCTGCTGCTGTTTTCTTCTTCTTGTCGCTCACAAGTCTTCGCAGTCTGTAGCGACAGAATTTTTGTGCACAGGCAAAAGGGAGACAGCAATATCAGAATTCGATAGAAGAAGAGTACAGCGATACGGGGCCGGGAATTTCATGACCACAGGGTAGTTTATGTACAAGTAACATATGTATGTATGTGTGTGTTGCGAAGAAAAATTTTGAGGGCGCGGCGTCGCAACGAGTGTAACGAGGCCTTTAAATATGTATGTAAAAAAGAAAGAAGACGAAATCAAAAATTTAATTCGCAACACACATGTGTGTATATATATTGACATACATACATAATCCGAATTTCACAATATCTATGTATATAAATGCATATGTGTAGTACATATGCATATAAGAACATATGGATAAGTACATATGTATGTAAATGAATGCCTATCGTGTTTTTCTATTCTTTTGTGCATACCAATATATTTATTTTTTAAAGTTTGTTATTAATTTTAAACAGCTGCCGAGATTACATACAATCGCCTCCAGTATATTACTGCCGAGTACATTAAGGAAATTATTCCACTTTTGGGACCACGAGAGGAATTTCGCGAAAAACTTTTCCAGTGGAAGAAAATAACTGTAAACATTTTTAAAAATATTTTTATAAAATCTCTGAATAAGTTTTTAACTATTTGTTCAAAAAGTTGCTAGTTTGTAACGGACTTTGACTACATTTCGGTTCCAGAATCTGTGTCGTCGCAGCGGTCAAACGAAGACTACAACGGCATAAAAGTTTTGGGCAAAAGCTTGCTGGCAGTACTAAGGGACTCCTACAAAGGAAAGATTCTCTTGGATCATATTGGGACAAAAAAGCCACATTGCCAACTGTTGCTTTCATTAGCAAAATTATGTTAAAATAAAGGTATTTCTCAATTGTTTCCGTATTAGGTGTTGTTAATAATTTGTTTTCTTTTTACACAGACTCACAGGACTATTTGGTGGCTGTCTTGCTGAATGCCGTCCTGCCTTCGCATGCTCGATTCAAAAATGAATCTGGAAAGCGCGTGAGGAAAGCAACAATTGCTGACTGCCAAGAAAGTTTTGTGTTGCGATTGACTACATTAAATGACTGTCTTGGTTGTTCATTCAACAATTTTTTTTCGAAATTAATACTCCATTTGATTTTAAATCAGAAAGCATTACATCTCTTATTAATTATCTAAAGTTTGTAATATATAAGATTAAAAACATGTTACACCACGAAAAAAATCTTTACATTTTAAGTCAACAGATCTCAGTTACTGTTTTTGATAGACATTTCCATGCATTTGAAATAGGTTATGAAACTGACAAATTGATAATTAAGCATATAAATGAATTTAGTAGCGCTCCGCTTTACATTAAATAATGGAAAATCATATGCTCGATATAAGTATGTTTAATTTTTAGTGCACAGGATTGAATAATATATAATACAAAAACAAACAATAAAAATAAAAAAAAACAAGAGTGTTATGTCTTAATTTAGATACAAATCGCTCTTAATGTCAGGGTGGAACTTCTTTATTTAAGAAGAAATCGAAATATATTCGAGAGTGAATTGGGATTGGTTCAAGCATAAAACGGGATTGGCTTAAGAGCTAAACAGTTTCGACTTAAGCAGCAAAAGGGATTTATTTAAGAACACATCAGTATTAAATGTTTATAAAAAGGGATTGATTTAAGCATTTCGTGTTTATAAATTAAGTATTTTCAGATCTTACTTCAAGCCTAAAAGTTCTTAATGTAAGAAATATTCCTTCTTATTATTTTAACCAAGAACTTGAGTCGTCCTACTGACCGTTAAAGCAACATGTGTATCAAACTTCAGTCTATGGTCGAGGAGAATACCAAGATCATTTACTTCATCTACTCTAGTAAGGGGTACCAAATCAAGAGTATAATTGATGATGTGGAGAAAGTCTGTAGAAAGTCATAACCTTGCATTTAGGACACTTAAGATTTAGTAAATGAATTTTGCACCATTTAAAAAAGTGTGCAAGATCTGCTTGCAGTAAATCAGAGTAGGAACTGTCTTTAAATGACAGACACAACTTCACATCATCCGCATACCTTAAAATGTGAGAGTGTAGAAAAATAGAAGGAGTATCGTTAATAAAGAGGTTAAAATGCAGAGGTCCAAGATGACTACCCTGAGGAACATCAGACGTTACCAAGACGGCCCTCGAAATAGCCGACTTGAAGACAACGTTTTGTGTTCTGTTATTAAGAAGATTATGTGGAAATCCAATTAAAATCAATTTACTAATTAGAAGACAGTGGTTAACAAAGTCAAATGCTTTACTGAAGTCGGTATAAACAACATTAGTCTGCATTTTATTTCTAAAACCCTTGATCACTAAAGGAGAAAATTCGAGCAGGTTTGTGGTTGTAGATCTATGTTTCACATATCCATGTTGGCAAGGTGAAATTATAGAACTACAAAAATGAATAAGTTGTGAAGTAATAATTTTCTCAAAAAGTTTAGGTGGTTCAGACAATTGGGAAATAGGCCTATAGTTGTTAACGCAACTCTTATGGCCACTATTGTGTAACGGAATGATATGTGTTTCTTTCCAAACAGAAGGGAATGAGCAAGATGCAACAGATAAAGTAAATTGTCTATGTAAGAGTAGATATAAAGAGCCAGCGCAGTACCTTAGTACGCAACCTGGCAATTCATTCAATGGTTAGTGATATGAATTAAGTCTCATTTGGTAGAGAGGTATTGTTTAGTCTATCATTTAACTTTAATTTATTGAATTTAAACTTTCTTTGCTCAACGACTTAAGTATAGTCTCCTGAAGGCAATTACCTGGTAAGGGACGGTAAGTAAAAGTACTTTTGTAATCTTTTTTTTTATCCTTTTCTGCATTATTAATTGTTTACTCTGTCTGTTGCTCTTGTTTCACACCTCGGAACAATAGTGAAAGTACTTCAACTCACAACAACAGTCTGCAATATCCACTCAGACGACATATACACAGTACTTCCATACGTATGTATGCAAGTTCTCAGGTAAGGGTCGTGGGTTCGGGGTTGGCGGTCGTTGCAGTCCTGCAGGCTAGACGTAAGTGGCTACACAGTTTAACAAGTATGCACAGTGGCTTACAAGTTATTTGCTACGCAGTGAAAGATGACTATACATTGTGTCATGTTTTTTAGTTTATTGCAGTGTTTGCTGAAAACTAAGCACAGAAATCATTAACACCGTCATAAGAATCTGTCTACCCTAGATGCGTGACTCCTCGTCGTATTTATGTTTGTTCTGCCAACTTCTTGTATTGCCTTGCTTACGTTAGACGTGTTATTTGTATGTCTCTGTCTGTTCTCAAACCATTCTTATTTACATATGTATATACAAATACTCGTACAAACAGTTACATATCTACATACATATGTACTTATATCACGTGACTCATGAAAAGCTTAACGAATGCATACTTTTGGCATTGTTTAGCCGGTTTTGCGGCAGTACAATGTTACCGTTACTGTTTTAGTCTGCTTAGAGATAGACCCTTATACCTCTCCTCAATTCGCAGACATAGACATGGATATGGACAAGGCAGTGGAAGCTAAGAACCAACTGCTATCGATTATGTTTCCTTAAATTTTACACACATTGTACCAGTTTTGGTCTCGCATTTTCGCTCTCTAAGGGTTGTTCCACAATGCTCTAAATCTTTTGCCGACATTTGCTTATGTAAACAACTGTTCCAAATGTTTATTTTTATTAATTACTTAAATTGAGTTCAATAAATTTTAAGTTTATTTTTAGGCTTGAACAATTGTTTTCATTTGAAAGCAATGGTTGCTTGCACCAAAAACTGATTTTCAGTTGCTTTTGGGTTGCTAGATCTTTGTGGAACAGCCCTGTCTGTCTCGTTTTCTATTTCTCTTTTTTCTCTCTGTCTCTCTCTTCTTGCCTACATACTGGTACATACATACATTAAAAATTACAGATGTGTCCTTTACCATAATATATTGTGGCTGGTTTATGTATATCATTAAGATACAGGTTATTCTAGAAACGTTTATTTTTAATTTGCATCCCATTCTTTTATTAAATAGTATTCTTGACCTATAATAATTTATGACGGACATATGAATAACCCGAGTGTTGTTAGTGATGGTTAATATTATTCAGAGATTACAAAATGTATTTTTATTAACTTACCTTCCTCTGCAAATGTTATAATCTCTTGTGTATTGCCAAAGAAGTCTTCGCGCTCAAATCCAACGTTATCCTGCTCAGGCATAGACTCGTGAATCAATTTTTCATCTTCTTTAACTGAATCTGCAAGTTGCTCTGCAGTGTCTAATTTGTTATGTTTTTGATTCGGTTTTGGATTCGGATTTGAATCTTTGCTACGAATCCGTGAATTGTAATTGTTGAAGTAAACTTGATCATACTGCCCAAAGCTGCCTCCACTATTAGTGCTATCACTATCACTACTACGATTTATATCTATAAGATATGTTGATTTACTGTACGAATTCGACTTTTTCTTGTTGTTTTTATTCTCTAGCCTGTTTACTGTTCCAAACCGCTGTCGTCGGGCTTTAGAATTTGTTCCTGTTTCGGTTCCGCTTTCAGATCTTGTTTGGAGTAGATTATGCTTTGGCCACTTGAAAGTTTTTATGCTATTACTCTGTTCCGTTTCTGAATGATATCGATCCCTTCTAGCGTTGCGATTATTATTTGAAGTAGTATTTGTAGTACTTTTATTGCCATTACTTATTGTGTAGACAAAGTGCTGACTTCGAGTATGATTGATCTCATTGATCTCGGTAATAGCGCGCAACCTTGATCGCCTTTCGCTGAGTAAACCAACACTGCTGATTTCAAATGGAGCATCATGTCCAACCATTTGCCCGCCATCCGCTCGATATATTGTCTCCCAGATAAATTGTTTCGGTAAAGGATGAGACACATTCGGCTTATGAGTGAGTCCAAGTTTGGTCAGTATCTGCCGTTTTATCGACTCCAAGCGCACACGATCGCTAAGCACAATATTGTTATTATTATGATTATTATGGTAACGCGTTGTTTTTATTTTGTAGAAATAATTGTTGTTGTTGTTATTATTGTACTTGTTATTGTTGTAGTTAATGTGAGGGTTATCTGTGTAAATGTGACAATTGTAAAGTGTAAGGTTATGTAAATTTCACAGTGTGTATTTAATGTGTATTTATTAACGATTTTAAAAAACATCGAAACATCTATTGGTCGATTTTTGCATACTCAATTTTTAAGTTCTTTAACTCGATATAGTTTTAGCCGATTAATCGATTTGAAAAATCGGACTCTATGCACATCCTTAGCGAAAGCTACAAGATAGACTCGCGGTGAAAAAACTTTATTTCTTCGAAAAGTTAAAGTTTACAATTATGATTTAGTAAGTATGAGCTAAAATGTTATTAACGTATATGTATATTTATAAATTAGAGGTATGCAAGAATGTATTCATTTCTTACTTGACAGTATTGTACTGCACTCAAATATACTCAAATATTATATGTACAACGTATGAGTGATTGAGTACACTAGCTGTTAATGCAGGCACTAATACAACATTCCTTCGAAACTGTGCTGAGAAACGCTTACCCATGTTCAGAGCGAATGATTCATTTGTCTTTTTGAATGCACTCATACAGTCCTCTAATATAAATAACATAATTAGATTATGTTACTGATCGCAAGCTGAGTTGAAATGTGTTATGTGTTGAAGTGATCATGCACTTTTGAGTGTATTTATGTGCCTATGAAAAATCGATCATCTGTTGATGCTGATCAAGAATATAAATACTTTATGTGGTCTGTCACGCCTCCTTTTGCCTGTTACGCACATTTATTTTTGGCACAAACTTAATAGACCCATTTGTACTTTTTTAAAGTAAAAATGCAATAAGTTACAGTGCACTATGGGAACTTTGCCCGTTTTGTTCGAAATTAATTAATAACTTAAGAACGGGACGAGATATTTTTGTCAAGTTTTTTTTATTAAGCTTCTTACATCAATAGAAAGGTGTGCTAGAAAAATGGTCGTGGCACCGCCTTTTTTTATTTTTTAAGAGTATGCAAATTCGGTGTTTTCCAAGCGATCTGGATCAAACGTGCAAGTTTGATTTGATAATACGCTATTAACATTCTGTCAAAAAATTATTCAAATCGGACGTCTATATCTTATAGCTCCCATGCAAACCACTCCTTAAATTAGTAGCTATTAGTAATTCGAATTGACAACTTTTTGTTTTACAAGATGTCCTGACCAAACTTTCTATATATAAGTTATGCTGTGCTCCTAACATATTGATCAAAAATTATCAAGATCGGACTAATATAGCATATAGCTGTCATAGGAACTATCAGCCGACACATGAGTTTTTGTATGAAAAATCAATTTTATTGTTGTTTTTGTTGTTGCAACCAATTAGAATATTTTCGTTTTTACTAATGCAAGCTATAAAGTGCCATAAAACGGCATCTTCAAATAAGTTAGCTCCTTCTGTTTCTGTCATTTTTCCACTATGACGACATATTTCACACGGAGGTTATGTGCTAAAAGTTCACAATTTGAGACAAGTGCACAAAAATGGACTTTAAGTTTTAGTATCCATATA
Source organism: Drosophila testacea (assembly GCA_035043265.1). NCBI lineage: Eukaryota > Metazoa > Arthropoda > Insecta > Diptera > Drosophilidae > Drosophila > Drosophila testacea. Next base: position 1,310,649 of record JAWNND010000842.1, on the reverse strand, counting down.
AAGAATTGATCACTCTACAAATTGCATATAGTCACTTTGCTGTCATTTGCTGTCGAACGTAGTTTGGCCTTCTCAAAGTCAAAATTTCTTCGCAAATTTAATTTTTGAGGCAAATTGTTAAATTACTTAAAAGGACACATAAAACAACTCAGAGCAACAAAACAGATATATTAACAAAAAGTACAAGCCACGCTGAATGTAATCCATTATACATTTTTCTTGTTGGGCTTTTGGACTTTCAATTTAACCTAAATAATGTGTTTAACATTAACATGTGCTACTCGTTTAAAGCAGCTCTGTTACTCTGTTATTTTGTTTACATAACATTAATATGTGATGTGTTTTCTATATATTGCCATCAAAAGTTCCCTACTACCATTTGGAAGTTTGTTTTATCAAAAATCACCTTGGCGAGTCTTTTTCGAGCCCATTTGATGATTAGAAAATGATTAATCTCCTGTACGATTTAAAAAAAGACTCAATAATGTTTCATACACATGCTCAAAATGTGATTGAAAAACTGTTCGAACAAAAATCACCTTGGTGAGTCTTTTTCAAACCCCTTTTAATGATTAGAAAAAGATTAATCTCCTATACGATTTAAAGAAGACTCGAAAATACACATGCTCAAAATGTGATTTATGGAAAATACAATATACAGCCTACTATGAAAAAGATATAAGAGTGATAACGACCAACAGATGACGCTTTAAATGGAAGCGAAAAATGTTGACCGTAAAGTTTGTTTGCATTGCTCACCAGATGGCGTGGTCATTAGATCTTGTCGCCATGGAAACTGTTAGTATTGCCGTTAAAAGTCAACATTTAGTAAAAACGACTTTTTGTTTTTCAAGATATCTGAACCAAACTCACTCCAGCTTCGGAGCGTCCCAAAAATACTCCTAAAAGGTGATATTTTAGGAGTTCCTTTTCGGAGCGCTCTGAATATGGCTGGCTGGGAAGGTATCGTAAATGGATCATGCATTTGTTTGAAATGTGATTATTTCGTGTGTTGATGTTCAGTCATATTTCGTTCAAGTGGGCTATGTTTTATATTTCATCTGATTCTTACGCGACTTTATTAACTTTTTATATCATTATAGTCACTTTAAAGCGACGTAAAGTGAAAATCAGAAGTCGGGAGTGAAAATTTCTGTGATTTAAGCACAAAACAAAAAAGAAAATTTCCAAAAATCGTATTTTATATATATATAAAACTCTTTGTCCTGACTGACTGACTGACTGACTGACTGACTGACTGACTGACTGACTGACTGACTGACTGAGTCATCAGGCCAAACGCTGTAGGCCAAACGGTTCAAGATATTGAGATGAAATTTTTACACAACATAGTTGAGACATAATTATCGTGCAATAAGACGGGATTTTTTGATATCCCCACTGGAAGGGGCTAAAATGGGGGTCAAAGGTCAAAATTGCTTGATATGAAATTTTGTTTTGTTTTTGAGCTATCTTAACCAAACTCACAGATTATGTATTTCTTACTCACTGCTACATCCTGAGAAAATTTGGTCAAAATCGGACCACTATATCATATAGCTGCCATAGGAACAACCAGATGCAAATTAAAACTTTGTATGAAGATAATTGTTATTTTTTGAGATATCTCAACCAAACTCACAGATTATGGATTTCGTACTCATCGCTCTTGCTGCAATAATCCAATTGCAGCGAAAACTTTAAAACAGCGAGCAGCGAAAATGTAAATTCTCTATATTATATAAAGCACTACTTATTACTATTACCTTAAGTCCAACTACAGGGAAAAATTTATTTAACATTTACCGCTTTCTTATTAGAAATGACATAAGGTCTGGCTATAGCTGTGAGAAATGTTTCCTATTTTCACTCCACATTTTTCCCCGAGATTTCAGCGAGCGTAGCGAGCCGGGGGTTGGCGAGCGAAGCGAGCAGGGGGCAAACCCCCTAGTTACATATAAAAATATTGCTTCTTAGTGCAAAACTTGTTTCAAGCGCTTTTAATATTTTATTGGAACTGCGCAAAGAGATAAGATTATTGAGGAATGAAGTTCCTCATTTGAAGGAAGAAGTGAAGCAGATTCGACCGTTAAAGAGTGGAGTAAAGGAGTTAAAGGAAGGCAATTTGCGGACAATCACCATATTGACAGAAGAGGTTATCTCTGTGAAGCTTGAGAACAGAAAGCACAATGACCCATTTCTAAGCGAAGGGTTGAAAGAGTTAAACGCACTCCCATTTGCCGTTATCCCTGATCTTGAAAAATGTAAAAAGGAAATGCAAAGAAACTATGATAAACTTAGACTGTCTGTACGTATTTTTGATGTATTATTATATTATCAATTTGATAATAAATTATACAAATTTTCAGAAACAATTTATAGCAAAAACGAATGGAGAAGGACCATCCCATTTCATAAGAGCAGCCGTTAGAAAAGTGTTCTCAGACGAATTGGCTACAGCCGATAGCTAGAAGGGGACAATCACTAAGCCAAGCGCCGAAAGATGCTTCATTAAAACAATTATAAAAAGGAGGTTTAACTGTAGTATTTTATATATTTCAATTATTTAAAATAATTTTTTTGTTTTTTTCCTTAGATATTTGCCATGTCAAGCACAAACGCACGCACAAGGAAATGAACGCTGTCCTGTAAAATCATTTTGTCCACGCCAAGGACAGGGTTTCAAAAAGAAAACGTCCTGACTAAATTTCTTGAATTGCATTATTTTTAATTTAAGTTTTAATTGCTTAATGACATAATCATTTTATTATTACTTTACATATATCCAATATGCATATTATATAAACAAAATTTAAAAAATAATACTCAATTAAATATGTATCTTTATAAATTATAAATCAAAAATACGACTCGAAAGGGAGTAAAAACTGATCAGAAATTGGGGGCTTGGACTACTCGAAAAAGGCTCGTATATTATTGGAAGTGCGACTCGAAAGGGAGTAAAAACTAATCAGAAATTGTGGGCTTGAACGACTCGTAAATGATTGGAAATAGGACTCGAAAGGAAGTCAAAACTGATCAGAAATTGGGGCTTAGACGACTCGAAAAAGACTCGTAAATGATTGAAAATTTATCTGAAAATCGGGTCATATACGACTTATCAAGAAGAGTCGTAGCTAGGGTACAATTTTCTCCCGACAAAAGTATCATTTATGATCAGAAAACGAGCGCATATATGCTTATTTTAATCATACTGACGACCGAAAAAGACTCGTATGTGATCAAAAATTTTTTGAAATGCTAGTAGGGTTTGTTGATTAGAACAACTTTAACAATAGACTTTATTCAAAAACATCGGTCAAAGTTCCCATAGTGCAGTGGAGCAAGCTCGACAGTAGGAGACCCAGTACTTTTTGAGTGCAGACCGTTCACTATAGATTGTACTTCAATGTTGCGTACCAATTAATAACATTGTTGGTTGAATAACTTCCGCGTTTATCATACGATTCAGATTAGATTCGGACTATAGTGTTTATCAAAAATCATTTTAAAGGTTCTCCTGTAATTCGTTTTTAAATTTTGTATTTCAATTCTAGGGGCGGAGGGGGGCGTGGCAAAAATCTAAAACAAACTTTATCAATGCAAGATATAGATGAACCTACATGCCAAATTTTGTGTCTCTAGTTCTTATAGTCTCTGAGATCTAGGAACTCAAAAATCGGACAAACAGACAGACGGACATGGCTATATCGACTCGGCTGTGGATATACTTAATGGGGTCTGCCACGCCTCCTTCTGCCTGTTACGTACGTTTGCACAAACTTAATAGACCCATTTGTACTTTCTTAAAGTACTGGGTCTAAAAAGCCACACAAAAGCCGACCGTCTTAACAGAACTTTAAGCTCTCAAATGTAAGATATGATATTTATTTAAAAAGTAAATAAACAATGTTGCTCGATAATTTTCAGAATGTGTAGAATTTCTGCCATGTGCTTCTATCTCGATTTCTCGAATTCCAGAGGCCTACTACTTTACATACACAGTAAGACTACTTTACATACAAATATATGTATGAGCGAGTTAGCTCTATTTGAATGTAATAGGAATCTAGCCGAGTCCTTTACTTCCACATGGTATTTTACTGTCCGGCTCTCACGACTGATTGTTATGTTTTTAAGTCCCAGAAATACCTTTCCGAGTTAGTTTTTCTGGCTGTTTGTTTTTGAAATCACATAAACTTATAATTCAAGACTTAAGTAAAGTATCGATATTTAAAATTTTCGCTCAATATAAAAATCAACTGTAATTTATGGGTTCTGCGCTAGATTTTTCACCTACATTATTGCACATTCTTGTAAAGGGACGTTGTAAAGGGTCCATAAAGATAACAAAGAACTAATGTGAAATTATAATTCGTAAAATTTTCTGCTGTTTTTATTATATGGAGTTTTTCATTGCACCACCGTTTATTTTTAATTGGAAACTAGTCTTTACAAATTAAAACTTAAAGAATTTAGTACTGCATAAATTGTACTCACCCTTATCGCTGTAGATGCTTTCCATCTCAAGTTGACATAGGGTGCAGCTTTTTTGAGAGACAAGATTTGAGGCGTAGCCCCCACTCCCACTGCCACTGATGGCGTTGCAATTAATTAGTTTAACCTCCAACCAGAATAGTCCAATAAACAACCAGACGAGATTCGCTCGATTTCGTTTGCCTTTAGAGCAGTGACGAGATTGAGACTGAGGTGGCCATGATGATGAAATAAATCGCTTCAGGGATTTCTCATATCTTATCTTCTCCAGTGAGTGGCATGCTCCTTGAACAAAACTATTGTGTCTCTGGTTCAACTGGAATATATTATTACTAATGTGGTGCAATTTTTCTACGTACGTCGGCTGTTGTCTGTTTCTACTGCATGTCTGCCTACTGCCATTGTTGTTATTATGTCTGCGTCTTCGTCGACGCCGTCGTCGTCGTCGCCTTTTTTGACTCTTTCGATTGTTACAGAACATTTTGCATAAATTGTTCGTCTTCAGCTGTTGATCATTGGCAATGTAGGATACATAGGAAGCATGTCCGTGACCATACTGTTCCTTTAACTTAAGATCTGTACTGTTACCGCCAGTTGTTGCACTATTCGATGCTGGTGATACTGATGCCGATGCCTTAGATGTAGCACTTGCAACACTTAGCTGGTATCTCTTTTGCTGTAGTATCATGTAGCTGGTAAGCAGTGTAGGGAGTGCGGCTAACCAATGATGGGCAATCGACAGGACCATAACTAGTAGAACCCTTGGTGCTCGTACCCCAACGCCTACGCCACTGACTCTCGCCTTGCGTGCATTCTGTGGCGTCAATGATAGAGGATAAAGGTTGCTGCACGTGCAGCATAACATGCTGCAGCAGCAGCAACAGCACACTACAGTACAGCATCCCTGGCGGCAACAAAAGCAGGAACAATTAAAGTAGCACTTGTTCTTGTTGTTATTGTTGATGTTGCTCGTTGTAAAGCCCAATGTTGGCACTGATACAATCCCCTGCTGTGGCTCAAAGTCAAAAATCATCTTTATATTCAATGGCAGCTGCTAGATACTACATACTAGTATATCTGTGTCTAATGACCCAGCTCCACATCGTCCTGGCTTGTATTTTTATTTTACTGAAAGTATAATTAAGATCCATAAAGGTACAGTACTTATAGAAAAGAGCAAATAGTGGTAAAAAGCGAACATTGGTAAAAAAATATATATAAAATATATTGTACATCCATGCAGAGACCTGCATTTAACTTTCGACATATCTACGCATTTCCGCCAGAGTATCGTATGTCAACAAACCCAACTTTTCAGGAGACTGTTTCTTCTTTTTATCTGTGCTAAGACTTGCCCAAAATCTGCTGTCCACTGTTTTTTTTTTCAAGTTGTATTTTGTTATATTCATTAGTTAAGGATCTCTTGTAAAAAATTAAAAAAGAAGATTACTGTTATTTATTAAAATTCTTTTAGAATCACTAAATACAACTCTCAGCGGATTTTATTTTGTATTATATAGTAAATTCCAAATTACTTAATTGGAGTATTGCAATGTGGGCTAATCTCGCGTGTACGTACGTTGTTGTACATCAAGACATAATATTTTTTGGTCTTTTAAAATATATACCGTTAACTTTTGTAAAATGTTAAGAGGAATTAAAGTAAACTTTCAAATTGCATAGAATTTAATTTCGTTAGAATTGTATGCTACACAAAATGGGAGCTGCTTTTATATTTTCAATTTTATGTAATTTTTAGCAAATTATGCATAATAGCCTTATTCCACTACACCAAGTAAGTTCAATGTACATTGAACATATTTCCCAAATTTCCCACATTTTCAGAAGTATGTTAAAGTATGTAGGCAAAGATAACTAGATTATAATTTTGTAAAATTACAAGTGAAAATCGGCTAAGTAAAACAAAGAACACTAGATTATTTTGTTTGTGATGTCGTGATAGAAAGTGTTGCGTTACTCATTGTACGGTACTCTGCCGACAAATTTTTTAGCTTTAGAGTCGATGTAGCTATGTCCGTCAGTCAGTCAGTCTGTCTGTCTGTCTGTCTGTCTGTCTGTCTGTCTGTCTGTCTGTCTGTCTGTCTGTCTGCCTGTCTGTCTTTCTGCTTGTTTGACTGTCTGTCTGTCTGTATGTCTGTCTGTCTGTCTGTTTGTCTGCCTGTCTGTCCGTCTGTCTGTCTGTCTGTCTGTTTGTCTGTCTGTCTGTCTGTCCGTCTGTCTGTCTGTCTGTCCGTCTGTCTGTTTCTATGCAACCTAGTCTCACAGTTTTTAAGCTATCTTCATGAAACTTGGTGCAGGTCCGTCTTTTTGCTGCACGCAGTACATATGTCGGAACAGGCACTGTGGCTTTTATTGCTATTATTTAACAATCAAAAGAAAATGGTCCAGGTGTGGTGGTGGGGGGGTTACGATTCATTAGTGTTGCGACTTGAAAATAAATTTGCAGTATATGACACTGTTACCCGCTCTTGCTGCTATAATCGAATTGCAGCGATCACTTTAAAACAGCGAGCAGCGAAAATGTAAATTCTCTATATTATATAAAGTACTATTACTATTATTTTAAGTTCAATCGCACGGAATTATTGAATTTACATTTCCTGCTTTCTTATTTCAAATGACATTAGGTCCGGCTATAGCTGTGAGAAGTGTTCCCTATTTTCACTCCATATTTCTCCCCGAGATTGCAGCGAGCGTAGCGAGCAGGGGGCAATCCCCCTAGTTATTAAATATTTATATGGTACTTAGAAGTGCCCAAGGAGATGGCGACTTGCAAACTTTCTTTCCCCCAGCTTATACAAAGTAATATTATTTTAAGTCTGATTGCAGGGAAAAATTTAATTAACATTTACCGCTTTCTTATTAGAAATGACATAAGGTCTGAATATAGCTGTGGGAAGTATTCCCTATATTCACTCCATATTTCTCTCCGAGATTGCAGCGAGCGTAGCGAGCCCTGGGTTGGCGAGCGAAGCGAGCAGGGGGCAATCCCCCTGGTTATTAAATATTTATATGGTACTTAGAAGTGCCCAAGGAGATGGCGACTTGCAAACTTTCTTTTGTTTTTTACTAATGGATAAGACCTCTTCCGCATCCAATTCAGCCGCCATTTCCTCCATGGTCTCTTTGCACTCCATAAATGCACGAAGTGTGCTCTTGTGCTGATCATCGACCATGGTAATTATTACAATTTGTCCTATTTCTGATTTTACACATAATTTCATAATTTCAGACAAAATAGAAATAATTTAAGAGAGAAATGTCAAATTTAGGGAAAGATGTACATTTATAGTGGAACTGCCAGTAAAAAATTGCAATGTACATTTTTGGGAAATATGTTCATTAGGGTGCATCGACGCCTAATCGGTTGATTATAAATGAATATACATATATTCAAATATGTTGAAGCAATTTCGAAAATTCGAAAAAAAAATAATATTTCGAAAACGCTACATAAAAAAATTTATATGCAATTTTTGTGTTTAGGTGGCCAAAGTCCATAAAAAAATTATATTTTGATTCACTTTGCAAAAAAATGTTTTGATTTTGTAAACAAGTGTAATGAACATCTTAAATAAACTGTACAATTCAAAATAGAACATGTTTAGAGATCATGTTTTGCATATTCTGTTGCAGAAGAGTAATTTGTACCCAACAAATGTAAATTACAACATCAATAAAATATAATCTAAAAACTTTCTAAATCCAACTTCCATATTTTAAAATTTCTTAAATAATTTCAGATTTTTCAATAACGTTGATTTTAACGATTTTTTTGAGATCGTTCTTAACAGAATCAATTCATAAAATTATCCATGCAAGGACGAAAACTATGGAATTTTAAAAGTCTTGGTCCTGACAAGAGTGTTGATATCAATTTTGTCAGGATCGAGGCAAAAACACTGAAGGAATTGTAATAAAATAAAATTAAAGAAAACATTTTTTTTCAACTAAATAAGCGCGGACTGAAATTGATTTTAGAACTATGGTTTCTCTGTGAAAAAATCTTAAAATTGACCGTAAATTATAAATATGGGGTACCATTTTTTGTGAAAAAAATCTATGCACCCTAATGTGCATACTTTTCCGTAGTGGAATAAGTCTATAATAAAGCACACAAAGCCCAAAATCTAAAAGAAAGCTAAGAATACTAGAATGCAAAAATGGAGTCAGAAAAGCTTATGATTTTTTAGCAAACGCTGTGAACCCATAGTTCCGTTCGATACGTGTTGTACGCAACATTTTTATACCCTTGCAGAGGGTATTATAATTTTGTCACGAAATGTGTAACGCATTGAAGGCGGCCTCACAGACCCCATAAAGGGCGACGAGCTGAGTCGATATAGCCATGTCAGTCTGTCCGTCTGTCTGTCTGCTTCTATGCAAACTAGTCTCTCAGTTTTTAAGCTATCTTGATGAAAGTCGGTACAGGTCCATCTTTTTGCTGCACGCAGTACATATGTCGGAACCGGCCGGATCGGATAACTGTATCATATAGCTGCCATAGGAATGATCGGTTGGAAATAAACATTTAGTATGAAAAACTTATTTGTTTCTCAAGATATCTCAACCAAATATACACATTGTGTGTTTGATTAAGTTTTAAACAGGCTGACCAAATTTGGTGTAAATCGGACTACTATATCATATAACTGCCATAGGAACGATCGGTTCGAAATTAACATTTATCAAATTTTGTAAATAATCTGACGGCTTACACAGGGCACTGCAAGGGTATCCAAACTTTGGCGCGCCAAAGTTAGCTTGCGCTATATTTTCCACTAAGATAAGGGGGTTATTGATCTATGTATAAATGAATGTATCTATATACTTTTTTGAAAGTTAAAAAATCGACTGGATTAATGTGTTCTCTTTGCGTATTGATTAGACTTCTGTGGAACAATCTTTATATACTCTCCATTTTAGCCAAAATAGGCAAAAATAAAATCTAAACGAAATTTAACTTAATTTATGCTCAGGCATCTATATCTCCCATTGATCAAGTTTGTTTTCGATTTTTGCCATGCCTCCCTCCACGCCCGGAAATTAAAATACAATATTTCCAATTCGAATTACATGAGCACCTTTAATGCTAGCGATTAAAGCGATTAGCCTAGACTAACTAGTTAGTGTCATAACAATTTAAGAACAAAATTGTATGTACTAGTTGACAAAATCAGGAATGCAGGAAATTTGTGAGTGAAGGGGAGGGGGCCAGCTGAACCCTCCCCCACTGCCTACGCCCTTGCATATTATATAATTGATTTTCGGCGAACCTATAGTTAGCTATAATATTTTGCAGGATTGTGAGATATAGGTTTTCTAACAGTTTGGCATTTAAATTTCAATTTCGATAAAAAGTGACATACGATACTTTCGCGGAAATACGTCGATAGGTCTGGTTTAAGATATGGTAGTAGTGGTAGAAGTCTGTGAGCTTGGCTAAGATGTCTTAAGAAATGTTGATTTCTAAGGGATAGTTCCTAAGGCAGCTATCTGTTGTAGTTATCCGATCCGGCCAATTCCGTCAAATGTACTGCATGCAGGAAAAAGAATTATCTGTGCCAAGTAGAGATTGGCACGAGCCTTTTTGGGCTTCGTGTCCCGCGGGTCTTTTTCAAAAATCCACGGGCTTCGGGTCTGAAATTCGTAAGCGTGCCTTTTTTGTGCGGGCCCGCGCCTGAGCAAAGAGCCCGAAGCCCTGTGGGCCCAAAAAGTCACAAAAGTTATAATTTTTTTAACATCGGGAAATATTTTAAATGATAGACGCACCAGGCTTACCAGCACTAACTTAGATAAAATTAATTTCTTACATAAAAATAAGTAAAAAAAAAAATTTTGGTTTATTATATATAAGACAAAAATAATATTAAATAAATAAAAATAATTTTTTTTTAAATAATTTTGTTATATTTAAGTAAAGAAGGAAATGAATGAAAAAAGAAAAAATTATTTTGTTGCATAATTTTTAAGAAATGGAATGAAAAAAATTTAACAAAAATTTCGATCCGGGCCGGGCCTCGAAAAGGTGGCCCGTGCCCATCTCCAGTACCAAGTTTCTTCAAGATAGCTTTTTCATACTGCCTAACCAAATTTTGTTCATCGGACAACTATATCATATAGCTGCCAAAGGAACGATCGGTTAAAAGTCAACTTTAAGTATAACAATGCAGTAAGCTACGGTGGAGTAAGCTCGTCATTATGAGACCCTGTATTTTTTGAGTGCAAAGCGTTCTCTATTGATTGTTCTTTAATGTTGCGAACCAGAAATTTCAAAAGATGGCGCCACTACGAAGATATCAATTGATAAACACAGAGGTCGCTAGCGTCTCTTCTTCTTCCTTTTGCCCGTAACATTGTTAGTTGACTAAGTGGCGCGTTTATCGTCCATAGTGTATATTATTTATACCAATCAAGGCGCTAGCATTAAAGGTGCTCTTGTAATTCGACTTCGAAATTTTGTATTTCAATTACCGGAGAGGGATCAATGGGAGATATATATGAACGTTCAAGCCAAGTTTGGTGTCTCAAGCTCTTAAAGTCTCTGAGATATAGGAACTCAAAAAAAAGGGACAGACGGACACATCGACTCGTCTGTTGATGCTGATCAAGAATATATACACTTTATGGGGTCTGCCACGCCTCCTTCTGCCTGTTACGCACTTTTTTTTTGCACAAACTTAATAGACTCATTTGTAGTTTTTCAATGTACAGGGTCCAAAAAACGTTTTTGGTTCTTTAAATAACCCAACCAAACTCACAGATTGTCTGTTTGGAATCGTTATATACAATGAGACCACTACTATATAATATATGTATAAATATAAACCTGTCATATGTCGAAAATTAAATGCAGGTAAAGGTTACATCCTTTGGCACGCCAAAGATAGCTTCCGTTATATATATTTTTTTCACTTAAGGGCCATTGGGCGTTACTTTCAAATCGAACGGCAAGGTTGACGACAGTCTTAATCGATTCGTTAATTGATAGAGATCTAGAATACGTACATACAAATATATATATGTGTATTGGGCGTATTGTATTAAGAAAAAGTTGTAATGATTTTTTCGCCATCTGTATAAAAAAAAGAGGTTTTTGGAGGGGAACCAGTTGTTGCATAGTGTAATAGGCCCTCAGATGCTTACTTCTGCTTATGCCATAAAGTACAAAACTCTACACTCCTTTTTGCCCTATTTAAATGTGAATTACATGCATCGACGTATAAATGGCACACAATCGCATTTGCCACCATAAAGAGTTTTTAATTTGTAGTCTGGTGTATTACTTTTTTTTAGACCCTGTACTTTAAAAAAGTACAAAAGGGTCTTTCAAGTTTGTTAAAAAAAAAGTGCGTAACGGGCAGAAGAAGGCGTGGCAGACCCCATAAAGTATATATATTCTTGATCAAGATCAAGAGCCGAGTCGATATAGCCATGTCCTTCTGTCTGCCTGTCTGTCCCTTTTTGTGTCGCCTTGATCTCAGAGACTATAAGAGCGAGAGACAAATTTGGCATGTAGGTTCATCTATATCTCCCATTGATCAAGTTTGTTTTAGATTTTTGACACGCCCCCCTCCGGAAATTGAAATACAAAATTTCGAAGTCGAATTACAAGATCACTTTTAATGCTAGCGCCTTGATTTTAGTACATATAATATACACTATAGTCCAAACATGTCCTGCAGGTCCTGAATTTCATTCAAATCGGATGATAAGAGCGGAAACTATTCAACTAACAATGTTACGGGCAAAAGGAAGAAGAAGAGACGCTAGCGGCCTCTCCGTTTATCAACTTATCTTCGTATCTATTGAAAGGTACGCAACATTGAAGAACAATCTATATTGAACGCTTTGCACTCAAAAAGTACAGGGTCTCCTACTGCGAGCTGGCTCCACTGTAGCTTACTGCATTTTTGTTTGTTAGTTTAAAGAACAATTCAAGTTCAAAGTATTCAAAAGAAATTAATACTGTTAAATATTGTAAGAGATGAATAACATTTGTGTAAGATTAATAATACTTGCATGACGAGTATTTAAAAAATAATAACAACAACGTTTTTTTTAATACTAGTAAAATTGGTGAAAGAAATTTAAATGGTTTCGTGAACAGGGAGAGTTAAGCATCAAATGCAAAGTACAAAACAGAATTTGCCATATCGCTTTAAGCTTACAAAACTCTCCTCCATTGACTTAGCTTTTAGTTTGTTGGTGTATATTTATTTGTGTTTGTAGTTGTTGTTATGCTCCTTCCCTTGATATTTTCCCGCACTACGCAGCTGGCACTTGTATTTGGTCGCGTTTGCTTGGCGTCGTCTCGTCGCATCCTTTTGTCTGGAATTTGCTACAAATGGTTTCTATGTGTGTGTATGTATATGTGAAGAACATTTATACATGTATATATGTATGTACGTACATATGTATTCCAACATAGTCAAAAGTGCTCAAACATGAGATATTATGTGCCTTGTGGGAACAATTGAGACAATCTAGTATTGAAATTTAGTTTTTGTATTGTTTACATTTTCGTTATGGTACATAATTATTATGTATATATAGTATATAGGCAATATTAGCGATGACCTGTATAGCGTCTTCACTTTATACAAATTGCCGTATATATTGCGATGAGGCTTAAGATTTTTTTTTTTACCAGAAATAAGCAGCTTAACAAATTTGCAAATTCGAAATATGTTAATAATTTTAAAGGAAGGAAATTTTAACTTTTTACAAAAGTTTCTAAAGGACAGAAGGAAGCATCTCCGGCCCTATTAATTATATACAGTAATGCTTTTGACATACTTAGGTAAATTTTTTATGTTTGGCATAAAAACCCACTGAATTTCATAATATTTCTTGAGCATTAACTAACATTTTGTAACTAAATGGGACAATGGCGTGGGCTAAGCTACAATCAAATATTTTAATGTCGTGAGAGTTATATATAATATTACTTAATATATACACAAATTTGTATAATTTAATCTTTGTATAGATTGTAAAACACCACTTAAACTAAACAAAACATGTACATACTTCTGTTACAGGCGTCATCGACCGTACGCTGTTAGGCCGACCGAAAAATTTCAGCTCCATTTTGATTTTTATTACGGTATACTAGTGTCATATGCTCGGTGCTTCCGGATAAGTGAGTTGAGGAACTGTTATCAGAATACTCGACAAATGATCATTTTCTGATCTAAAGCTCCCACAAGACACTGAGCCTTATGTACTATATATGTTAATCAATTAAAATTATGTTAATACTAAGTAAGCAAATAAACGAATATAAAAAAAAAAAAAAAAAAAAACCCCTCGGATTGGGCATTATAAAAAGTTTAGAAAACACACATAAACAATTACACCGCAAAAAATGCGCACGATAAAGCCTGTACTGATTGTTCTTTGTCCCCAACTTCTAATGTAGTATAGTAGAAAAAAAAACTTGATTTGTGTATGGAGCCAAATTTGGCCTCTATTGCTCATAAAGTACATATATAAAATTTTCAACTTCGTAAGAAACTTGAAGTGCTTGAGCAACCCAAACCACTTCAATTGTTTTTAGGCTGATAAAGGAATATCTGCATGAAAGATGGCTTACAAAATGAGAGGAGGTGTACCACAAGGATCTGTACTGTGGCCACTACTGTGGAACACCTTGTACACCTTTTCGAGATCGTGGGATATTTATTAGCAACGTAATGAGCAGGCAACAAACAAAGCCTTAGTATTAGCAACTGTCTTACGCTTGGAGGGCTGGAACTGTCGGAACAGAAAACGGAGGCAGTGCTGATCTGCTTCTGAAGAAAGTTGAAGTGGCGCAGAAAACAGTACACATACACATACACATACACATACACATACACATACACATACACATACACATACACATACACATACACATACACATACACATACACATACACTACATACACATACACATACACATACACATACACATACACATACACATACACATACACATACACATACACATACACATACACATACACATACACATACACATACACATACACATACACATACACATACACATACACATACACATACACATACACATACACATACACATACACATACACATACACATACACATACACATACACATACACATACACATACACATACACATACACATACACATACACATACACATACACATACACATACACATACACATACACATACACATACACATACACATACACATACACATACACATACACATACACATACACATACACATACACATACACATACACATACACATACACATTTAAACTAAAATTGTGACATGCTTTTGTTATCGAAATACGTTATTTAAATTAAAACCTTTCTCTTCCATTTTATTTCCACATTTGATCACTTTGTTGTTGTTCAACGAATTGTAAAAACACTAGGGCAATTTTCGTATCGACGCAAAAATAACGTTTATTCCGCTCAATGCTAACGGACTAAATGAAAATTAAATAACGAAAATATGCTCTCAGCGAAAGAGCAGCGAGTCGTTTCCTTGTGGCTGGTACAGTGAGTGCCCACAAATTAGAACTTTCACAATTTGTATTTGTACTGGAATTCTTCTATTTTTAAACGCTGTCTTGTTAGGGGTTTTTTTTTATTGTAAACTATATTAATGATATTTATTTTTGACTTTGAGATGCGCAACACCTTAGCTTTTGTTTTTTGCGAGCGTCTACTGTATATATTGTTATTTCTGAAGCCGAAGAGAAAATCGAAATAGAGTTGCAAAACAAATCAGTAGGTGTCGCATCTCTGATTTGCACAACGGAACAGAGGTGGCGCCACCGTTTCGAAACTTGTGGCATCCCTCGACCCCCAACAAGAGTCTATCTGAGCTCGTTTTCTTACACGGACTCGGTTTTTTAGCAGATATCTAATTTTGAGGCTTGACAATTAAAAATTTTGCATACTCTTTTGTGAAAGCTTTGACGAGAAGTAATTTTTTTTTTTATATTAATTTCAATTATATTCCATAAAATTGAGTCATTACAACTTCACCTCTTCGAGGGGTTAGGAAAACCAAACGTTCTCCTTTTCAAAGTCTAATTAATATTGTTAAATAAAATATAATATTATTCTTCAATTAAAAAGTTGCTTCAGTTATTTAATTTGTCTGATTTCTGATTTTAATAATAATTTCTCTTAATTAAAAAATCAAATGTCGACGTCGAAAATACTTAAAACACTGCCAGTAGCAGTATAAGGACCTCAATAGTATGTATAGTAAGTGTGTAATGCAAGTGTTTCTTTAACAATCAATCAAAGAGTCTGTAGTGCTTGTATATTATGTAATAAACTATATATATAAAACTCTTTGTCCTAGCCCAAACGGGTAAAGATATTGAACTGAAGTTTTCCGCTTGCTTTTAAAAAATTCATATTTTCACGTATTTTTATTCCACATTTCTTACCGAGATTTCAGCGAGCGAAGAGAGCATGGTGGAAGCCCCCTATTCAGTTTATAAATATGCACATTTAACACGTATTTTTGTTATTATATCAAAGTTAAGCAATAACTAAAAGAATAGGTATCAATATCAGATTAAGATTTGCCAGTTGACAATTTGTTTAATGGGTGTTGCTTTAAGTTGCTCACTAAAATGAGCAAACAAATTTTTTAAATTTGTATTTTAATAAATTACACTGCGCCACTACGAAGAAATCAATTTTGTCAAAATCTAAAACAAACTTGATCTATGGGAGATATAGATGAACCTACATGCCAAATTTGGCGCCTCTAGCTCTTATAGTGTGTGAGACCTAGGCGACACAAAAAGGGACAGACGGACAGGGCTATCTCTTCTCGGCTGTTGATGCTGATCTGGAATATATATACTTAATGTGGTCTGCCACGCCTCCTTCTGTCTGTTACGCAAATTTGTACAAAGTACAGGGTCTAACAAGACTTTCTTTGGTATTCCAGTCTACCTTAATAGCTTAGTAAGAACAAAAAATATTTTTTTTTATGCCTCCAAAATGCCTTACCTTAGTCCCATCGTCGCCATGCTTGCATTACATCAGCATTAGCAACTTAATTCAGCAACAACAATTCATCACCATCTCCATCAACATTATTAACATCATCCCCACTGGACTCCATTTACACCATTTAGGTCCGTTGGCGGTCTTTGAAATTGAATGAACGTTCAAATAGAAATCGTCACTTCGGCTGCCATTTTGTTTTGCAATTACACGCTATACAAAATCAAAAGTAGTTCTTAAAAAGCGGCGCTAGCAAACGAGGGATAGCGCCACCACCGTGAAACTTGGCAACCCTCAGTGATTTTGTTGCATACTTTTCGGGATTTAGGGAAAATGTCCTCAAAATTCTCGCCAATGAAAGCTTTTTAAAAATTAAGTAGAGAACAGTTTTTTGGGAACAAAATAACTATGTACATACATGATTTTATGATATGCTTTATAAATGTTATAAATAAGATAAGAGAAAATAAATAACAAATAAGAGAAAAAAACAGTAGCTAAAAGCAAGCAGAATTTTCTGCTGCTTTTAGCTGGTGCGATCCCCAGCAAAAATTGCCAGCTAAAAGCACGAGCGTTTTTCAACACTTTTTTTTAGCTACCATTACGCTGCCATTTAGCAGCTGATGAGAAAAATGTATGTGGCGCTCTAATTTCAGCTGCTGGTCAGCTATAAGTGGAGGGAACTGGAGCAGAATCAAAAAGGCGCTTGAACAACAAAAACAAGATCGGCAGACTACGAACCACAACTGAAAGTTATTATTAAACTTTACATTTTAATAAATCTTCATTAATGTAATTTATAAAATACATAAAATTGCCTTTTCCCCTTTCTTACGATTCCATACACAGATAATCACTCATTTACAACAATTTCAATTGCATTTGTTTCCTCTTTTGAATTAACAAACGGCTGTAGAAACAGTGTTACCATTCAATATCTGTTTATTTTATGTGTTGCATTGGCAACTCTGCTTTTAGCTGCCTACCAGTGAAAAATTAGACAATTTTTTTTAGCTGCTGCCACAACTTTGCTGGGTACTAGGCTTAAAGAAAAATTTTGTTTCCCACTCTTCATTAAACATTTTTCTCTGCTGAAATGGGCTGAAATAGCTAAATTAATCAAAATTCTAGCTAATAGGATTTCAACGTTATAGCTATTTCAGTTTTAAAATAGCTAGGTCTAGCTATAAAATTTGGTAAAATGGTAATACTGCTCAATGTTTCTGTTTTATCTGTAGCTCTCCGCTTTTCGCTAGAGTGACAAAATAAAACTTGCCGAAACTGAAAGAAAAGGCCTAAGACGCATGCCGAAGCCACTTGAAATGTTTATATTTTGCGTGTGCCGGCAGACCGCTGGCAGAGAAAAATATTATACTCGGGGTATAGTATATAAGGCTAGGCACCACTGTTTTACAGGCACTAGGTACATATCTCAACCAAATTCACAGATTATTTATGTTTTTTAGACCCAGTACTTTAAAAAAGTACAAAGGGGTCTATTAAGTTTGTCCAAAAAAAATGTGCGTAACAGGCAGAAGGAGGCGTGTCGAACCCCATAAAGTATATATATTCTTGATCAGCATCAACAGCCGAGTCGGTATAGCCATGTCCGTCTATCTGTCTGTCTGTCTGTCTGTCTGTCTGTCTGTCCGTCTGTCTGTCTTAATAGACCCATTTTCACTTTTTTAATGTACTGGGTCTAAAAAGGACTATAAATTAATAAAAATCGGCTCCTTGAGTCTCCAAGAGGTAGATTGATTGTTGGATTTGTCTAGTCTCTTTGGTCCCTGGAAGATGTGACGATGTGGTGGTGAAGGATGATGACAGCACTCGAAGGGCTGCAAAATTGTTCATAATTTCACAATTTCCACATCGTCCTTTGTTTGCTAACGCCGCTTTTTTAGAACTACCAGGTTTTTGAATCTTGATTTCATTGATTTCGTTAAAGTTGGCGTCGATTTTGTGTGTTTCATAAACAGGGGCAATCTTTATTTCGCGAAATTAAAAACACATGAAATAGTACGTAAAGCACAGAACTAATCTGACTCCCGGTATTCGCTGACATGCCTTTCACATCTTTTTGTCCCCACTGCACTGCATTCTGCATTTTCGAGCAGCTGTTAAGCACAAACAAATCGCAAGAGACAAAATGCATTAAGCCACAGTGGAGCAAGCTCGACAGTAGGAGACCCTGCACTTATGGAAAAGAGCCAAAATTTGCGAAAGCAAATCATTTTTCTTAAAGCCGACAATTAAAAAAACTTTTGAGTGCAAAGCGTTCACAAAAGATTGTTTTTCAATGTTGCGTACCAGAAATGTCAATAGAAGGCGCCTCAACGAAGATAACAGCTGATAGACACAGAGGTCGCTACTACAATGCGTTGTAGCGCTAGCGTCTCTTCTTCTTTATTTTGCCCGAAGCTGTGTAACATTGTTCTTTGAATAACTTTCGCGTTTATCTGAGATCTAGGTGTTCAAAAAAGAGACAGACGGACGGACGGACATGGCTATGTCGACTCGGCTGATGAATATATATACTTTATGGGGTTGGTTGGAGTTGGTAAAAGCAACCCAATTAGCAGGTAATCGTTTTCAACTTGCAAAAGACAGAACGGACTTCAATCTCAAGCACATATTTCCTGACCACAGGCCCAACGGATAATTTGTTGCCTCCTAATTCAACAGGCAAAATGAAATAATTATGAAAAAATATAACTAATTAAATAAAATAAAATTCCTAACCATTCGACATTTTGCACTTCAGACATTTTAATTGTTTTGTTTTTAAATTCTAGTGATAAAACTATATCGATTTTCAACAAAAGAAATGTGACATTGCGGCCACCTGGCAATATTTTGCTGCGCCGATTCACTCGTCGCAAAAAAAAATGCAGTAAGCTACAGTGGAGCAAGCTCGACATTAGGAGACCCAGTACTTTTTGAGTGCAAAGCGTTCACTATAGATTGTTCTTCAATGTTTCGTACCATTCAATAGATGGCGCCCCTACGAAGATATCAGTTGATAAATATAAAGGTCGCTAGCGTCTCTTCTTCTTCCATTTGCCCGTAAAATTGTTAGTTGAATAACTTTCGCGTTTATCATCCGATTGGAATGAAATTTTCAGGACAGATTTGGACTATAGTGTGTATTATACATACCAAAACCTTTTTTAAAGGTTCTCTTTTAATTAATCTTTAAAATGTTGTTTTTTAATTTCTATGGGCGGAGGGGGCGTGGCAAAAATCAAAAACAAACTTGTTCAATGTAAGATATAGATGAACCTACATGCCAAATTTGGTGTCTCTAGCTCTTATAGTCTCTGAGATCTAGGAACTCAAAAATCGGACAGACGGACAGACAGACAGACATGGCTATATCGGCTGTTGATGCTGAACAAGAATATCTAGACTTTATGGGGTCTGCCACGCCTCCTTCTGTCTAACGCACATATTTTCTGCACAAACTTAATAGACCCATTTGCACTTTTGTAAAGTACAGAGTCTAATAATTGGGGTATAAATAAAAGCTTGGCATTCGGCACATTGCGAAAGGTCGCGAAACTCCCTTAAGCATAAAAATATCATTTTGCGCCGTGCCAAATCCCAAACTTATTGTTTCCTGAAGTTTTGCCAAAGCTCAAAAGTTAATTTTAACTTTCAATACAGCTCTTGATCAAAAAACCACAAAGCTGACGAGAAAATAGCTGAGTTGGCAACTCTGACACTAACTATTTTAAAAAAACTGAAGATGTTTGCACAAATAACACTGTGCGACAGTCAAAGGTTATCTGGGAAGTGATAATGTTTTCTTGATGGGCTTATCGAGTATAACAAAGCTGCATACGTGGAATTTGGGTGACAAACCCAAGATCTGGATTTTATGCTGAAAAAACCTGTTTTTCGCAAGGCTGCAAACCTCCAAAATTTGAGGGAAAGTTCGGTTCGGGGGCTCGAACCGTAAAGTAATATAAAGTTTCAGTTCGCGGAACGGTTTATGGAGCCACCGAACCAAAGATTCGGGCTCGAAAAAAAAAGAAATTTATATTCATAACATTTATATTTAACTTAAAAAATAATTAAGTCTTCATTTACTATTTATTTTATTTCAAAATGTTTATTTAATTGATTTCTGATGTGCTTCTATTTTATTTACATTTTTTATTTGATTTAAATTATTTTAAGCAGAAGTGAAAGATACAGCTTCGTTTAAGCAATAAGTAACAGTTGAATTGAACAGTTAGTTTCGATCTTTCCTACTTTTGAGGCACGGCAAATAAGTTATCGAAATATAACTAATGTCATATTACCCTGTATGTACATAGAGTACGTAATATAATAATAACACAAAAATTTTTATATTGGTTGAAAAAAATATTTGAACCGAACATTTGTATTATTAAAGTGCTCCGGGTTCGGATACGGTCCTCAAAACTTTAAAGGAGTGCGGTTTGTGGTTCGGTTTGGGTTGTCCGAAGAACCCGAACCGAACCGGTTTTGCAAGGAACCGATTTGCAGCCTTGGTTTTTCGTACTTATGAGTACTTAACAGCCTTTAACTTATTGAACCGAATTGTATCTAACACTCATGTTTGATTTTATAAATTGTATAGTATTGACTAAGATATCCTTTTACTCGCTTGTAATCCCTGTTCCTTGCTAAGTTGGCGAAAATCTTTCGCTTAATGTACGACCCGACACCTTCTATACCTTTCATATTTGCATTAAAGTCTGCACATAGGGATTTCCAATTCACAGCCCCAATCCTCTACAAAATTGGTCTTATGTTCTGTTATTGTTATAAAGAACGTCATCCTAGTAAAGAACCATTGCTTCTCCGTTCACAGTGTCGACATGACATAATGAAGGTTCTTTTAATGTTTTTATGGGAAACTGTGCTATATGACTGCGATTATCAGAATTTCAATCAAGCGCCAACATTGGTTCTCTATATTCGCTAAATGGGAATTATACGAATAACATGAAGATGATTAATACTCAAAACAGTCAGTAATTGATTTTGCAGACTTATGGATATCTAAAAACAACCTGTAACTATGTGAACCGACTTTGAATTTCTTAGCCGTAATTTGAAATCGGATTGTAATTCTCTAAGGTATTTAACTATTAATGATACAAAATTTGTGTAAAAATGCCATTGTTGACCACTCAACTCAAAAATTCTTTCTTGACCGCTCCTTTTTTTAAATCGGCATCATAATATTCTTTTTGAACTGACCAACATTTTTATTTTTTTATTTTCTTTCGAAACATGTTTCAAATTTAACCATTATTTGGCGAAAGCGTTCCCTTTATTTTTATAAAAAGTTTGATACCTTTGTCAATTACTATCCGGTTTTTAAAATTACTCACAATTTATAATATATTTTTTATAGAAAAGAGTTCAGAAAAACATCGTCAAAGTTGAAAAAAGTGAAAACAAAATGGGTTTGTTTGGCATTTACGCAAAGATTTCTCAACTTCTTCTTCTTTCAAAAACGGCTTATTAATTCAAAATCGATAAGTAGACATAACTCCGGAAAATCGGCTTTATAACGTCTCCCAAATTTCAAGTATTCAGTTTTGTTATGCTCGATAAGCTATACTGAGGACTATGTGTATCGATCTAATCGACAACCATTATAATCTGACCTAATCTAACCTGAGCTATCGGGTGACTATATCAAATAGCTGCTATAGAAACAATCGGATGAAAATATACCTTTAGTATAAAGAGCTCTCAACCAAATTCGCAGATTATATATATACACTGCTGGTTATAGGTTAGACGCACGCCTACTTGCATTCAATTTTATTGAAGAACTATTATTTTAATGATGAGTGAAAAAAAGTTGATATGCAAAAACATTTGGTATTTAATGATACTGCAAATAAAATATTAAAATGATTATAAAAATTTAACAAAATGCTGTAAGCTATAGTGGAGCAAGCTCGACAGAGGTCGCTAGCGTCTCTTCTTCTTCCTTTTGCCCGTAACATTGTTAGCTGAATAACTTCCGCGTTTATCATCCGATTGGAATGAAATTTTCTGGCCAGGTTTGGACCCTAGTGTATATTATATGTACTGATAATCATTGCGCTAGCCTTAAAGGGGTTCTTGTAATTCGACTTTGGAATTTTGTTTTTCCATTTCCGGGGGCGGAAGGGAGCGTGGCAAAAATCCAAAACAAACTTGATCAATGGGAGATATAGATGAACCTACATGCCAAATTTGGTGTCTCTAGCTCTTATGGTCTCTGAGATCTAGGTGACACAAAATAGGACAGACAGACAGATAGACGGACAGACAGACGGACATGGCTCTATCGACTCGGCTGTTGATGCTGATCAAGAATATATATACTTTATGGGGTCTGCCACGCCTCCTTCTGCCTATTACGCACATTTTTTTTTTGCACAAACTTAATAGACCCATTTTAACTTTTTTAAAGTACTGGGTCTAATTAACAAAATTGTGTTTTTCAATCATTTTCTTAAAGCTACTAAAAAAAAATTTGCCTTTTACTTGGTCACTGGAATAGATGCACTTAGGCTTTTTAATTTTTTGGAAGAAAAGTGTTTTATTTTTGACTTTAATATTTAGTTGGTGTTAATATTTTATTTATAAGAAATAAAAAAAAAAACAATTTCAGTAATGAGTACTGCCTCCGTTGTAGCAATAATTTCATATATCCGGTCCTTCATAGAATGATACAGGGAATCTATGTAGGTCAAGAAAATCTCGGTCCAAGCACGTTTAATAGGTGCAGTTAATGTTTCCTTATCTTCGTATTGCTTTCCCCCTTCTTATACTTTTCGTGTAAACCAGCCCCAAACATTTTCAATTATGTTAAGATCTGGAGAATATGGTGGCCAGGTCATGACATTAACGTTTTGACTCGAAATAAACGACTTTACTACCCGAGCGTTATGAATTGGAGCATTTTCTTGTTGAAAAATCTAAGGAATTGGTCCAAAGAGATCATTTAATTTTGAATATACGAACTCTAATTCCTTAATCTTAGCTGCAGACTTAGTCGAATTTGAAGCAATTCTGACAATTTTGCGTACCGCTTGTTTAGATAGTGATTTTTTTTCTTCCTTTGAAGCGTTTTCCATATGCCTCTGGATCCTTTAAAAGTCTATCTACAGTTCTGGAGCTGCGCTTTATCTATTTGGCAATGTTTCGGTTTGATAGTCCTTGCGAGTGAAAGAAGTCTACTTTTTGACGTTCCAATAAGCTCATAACAGTAGCTTTTCCCATTTTTGCTTTAAATGTAGCTCGAAAAAAATTTATTTGTTTACTTTTAGTATATTTTCATTCAAAAAACCTTCACTTGTTTACTTAAGACAAAGAAATGTAAAGTGCGTCTATTTATAGACCAACCGAAAACCCAGGTGATTGCATAAAAATTGCTGGAATCTTTGAATGCAAAGTTATTTTCCTCGCAAATACACCGACTGTGAGCACATATTTTTCGAACAAGATTCGAACTCTGAAAAGAAAAGCATTTTGGACAGTTAGAACAACCATGATTATAAATAGAACAGTATATTTAAAAAAACGTTGGTGCGTCTAACCTAAGACCAGCAGTGTATAATACTCACTAAAGTCCAAGCCTGTCCTGAAAATTTCATTCCAATCGGTTTACAAACGCGGAAGTTATTCAACTAACAATGTTACGTTCAAAAGGAAGAAGAAGAGACTCTAGCGACCTCTGTGTTTATCAAGTGGCGCCATCTATTGAATGGTACGCAACATTGAAGAACGATCTTTAGTGAACGCTTTGCACTCAAAAATTACTGGAAGTTCTACTGTCGAGCTTGCTCCACTGTAGCTTACTGCATTTTTATACTGTATAAAGTACTATTATTTCAAATTGAGGGAAAAAATTGAAAACAGTGCAAAAAAAAAATGGAAAATGATAGATCGCCGAGGTTTGGCTATTTTTTCGCGAGATTTAACGAGAATAGGGAGGCGGGGCACAGTGGTCGCTTCTGCGATATTAGCTGCATTTCATACATTCTTAACAAATCTGGTTAGAATCGAACAACTATATCATATAGTTTCCATAGGAACGATCGGTTCAAAATAAATATTTAGTATGAAAAACTTTTTTGTTTCTTAAAATAACATAACTTAACTCACAGATTGTGTGTTTGGTATAGTTTCAAACAGCCTGACTAAATTAAGTGCAAATCGGATTACTATATCATATAGCTCCCATATTAACGATCGGTTCGAAATCAACATCTAACAAATATTGTAAAAAATCGGACGGCTTATGCAAATCTCTTATATAGTTTTTTTATATTTTACGTCTGTTTATCATTCGGATAGTTAATTGAGACATTTTAAAGACATTGAAAATATGAAAAAATTAAAAATTAAACTAACCTTATCATTATAGCAAACACCTGACTTCAGTGGAAAGCCTCTAAAGGGATTCAAACGGATTCAAGCTGATTCCAATTTTATAAATTAATATGAGTCTTTGTGATCGTGAAATGTATAAACATGTTTGCAACTTTTCATGAAAAATAACTTTTTAGGTTCAATGTCAGTGATAAAAAGAGACCTTTTTTTCGTATAGCGCGATGGGCAACTGTCTCACATGGAATTTTATGGAAAACTACATATTTGCAAATGTTATAGATAAAAATAAAATAAGTCAACAACAGTACCTTGATATAGGCAAACGATTAACCGATAATTTTCATAGATTAAGAAGTCTGCAAGCTTCTTGCAAATTAAAGTTAGTTATTTCAGCAAATAAAAAAAGTTAGAAAAATTATTTTTATCAAATAGATTTATTTCTTTTCAGAGAAATTTGAAAGCAAAATAATTTTTTTTTAATTTTATTGTGCTCAGAATTATTATGAGAAAAATTAAAGATTTGACATACGGTGAATAATATTAAAGATATTAATTAAAAACTGCTAACTTCACCAACTCGACTAGTGTGCAGGGGTTGGTAAGCAAAGCGAACAGGGGCAAGCCTTCTAGTACTATGTATATATGTACGTATATGTGTATGAAGTTCATCCACATTTCCCCTTTTGTTAAAATATATGGTAAATACAAAACGGAGAGTTCAAGTCAGTAAAACTATGGCCCCATAATGTGCGGGTGAGTTTTTCTTTGTGTTAGTGGTTTGAGGATCTACGGTTCGCTGCTTCATTTCCTATAAATATATAAGTACTTCTGATCACATACCTACATATGTACATACTTACATATATGAAAGATACATGCATACTTACACACACTCGAAAAGCATATGAAACACAATCGCATCCAAACATTCATACACTGCTTACTTAAAAACAAACTACCTTTTTAGACCCAGTACTTTAAAAAAGTACAAATGGGTCTATTAAGTTTGTCCAAAAAAAAATGTGCGTAACAGGCAGAATGAGGCGTGGCAGACCCCATAAAGTATTTATATTCTTGATCAGCATCAACAGCCGAGTCGATATAGCCATGTCCGTCTGTCTGTCCGTCAGTCTGTCTGTCCGTCTGTCCCTTTTTGTGTCGCCTAGATCTCAGAGACTATAAGAGCTAGAGACGCCCCCCTCCGCCCACGGAAATTAAAATACAAAATTTAGAAGTCGAATTACAAGAGCACCTTTGATGCTAGCGCCTTGGTTTTTGGTACATTTAATAAAGTCATATACTAAAGTCCAAACCTTTCCTGAAAATTTTATTCTAATCGGATAATAAACGCGGAAGTTATTCAACTAACAATGTTTCGCTCAAAAGGAAGAAGAAGAGACTCTAGCGACCTCTGTGTTTATTAACTTATGTATCTTCGTAGTGGCGCCATCTATTGAATGGTACGCAACATTGATGAACAGTCTATAGTGAACGTTTTGCACTCAAAAAGTACTGGGTCTCCTACTGTCGAGCATGCTCTAATGTAGCTTACTGCATTTTTATATCATAAAAATATATAAAACATATATGTACAGATATATGTATGTATAAAAGTATACGGTATACTATCAGCGCCCTGCCGAGGGGTGGCAGGGGGGGCAACCGCCCCGAGCGAAAGGTTAAGGGGCGCCAAATGCACACACACATCTCTTAAGTATTTATAAAAAAAAAATGTCAGCTTGTACTACTATTGATCGACAAAAACGATCACATATTTTGGTAATGTACCAAATTTGTTTTTATTTTTTTCGTCCTCTCCTGAACGTTGGGACACTCTCATGAACAATTTGACCGTTTCGTAAAAAAAACTATTGTGATACACTCTGGTCAACCAAAAAACATGCGGTAAATGCAGCTGACAGAGAGCTTCCAATGGTCATCACAGTATTGGAAGAGCTGGTAGAAATGAAGAAAAATAAAGAGATGTACCAAGGCGCTAAGAGTTTGTTTAGACAAATGCGATAATATTTATAAAATTGTTGCTGTAAACATTGTCCTCAAAAAAAAAAAAAAAATGCAGTAAGCTACAGTGGAGCAAGCTCGACAGTAGGAGACCCAGCACTTTTTGAGTGCAAAGCGTTAACTATCAATTCCATTCAATAGATGGCGCTACTACGAACATATCAGCTAATAAACAGAGAGGTCGCTAGCGTCTCTTCTTCTTCCTTTTGCTCATAACTTTGTTAAATGAATAACTTTCGCGTTTATCATCCGATTCGAATGAAATTTTCGGGACAGATTTGGACAATAGTGTGTAGTATATGTACCAAAAAGGCGCTAGCTTTAAAGGTTCTCTCGTAATTCGACTTTGGAATTTTATTTTTCAATTTCTGGGGGCGGAGACGGGCGTGTCAAAAATCTAAAACAAACTCGTTCAATGCAAGATTCAGATGAACGTACATGTCAAATTTGGTCTCTCTAGCTCTTATAGTCTCTGAGATCTAGGCGACACAAAATCGGGCAGACAGACAGACAGACAGACGGACATCGCTATATCGACTCGGCTGTTGATGCTGATCAAGAATGTATATACTTTATGGGGTCTGCCACGCCTCCTTCTGCCTATTACGCACATTTTTTTTTGCACAAACTTAATAGACCCATTTGTACTTTTTTACAGTACTGGGTCTAAAAATATTACAATCAGCATTGCGAGCAATTTTATTAAAAGTCTTCAAGCGACACTTGAAGTGAAAAATTTGAAATTTTTTAAAAAGAAAGTTTAGACATGGCCAAAAGCTTAAATGTTGAGCCAAAAGTTAATGTCATCCGAAAGCGCAAAGTTCGGAGGCAATTTGAAATGAGGCAAGTTGATGAGAATCATAATATATCAGAGACTGACAAATTTAGGATTACATTTTTTGAATCAATCGCTCTGATTATACAGCAATAAAAGTGGAGGCTTAAATTACTTCACAATGTTTCTGAAGATTTTGATTTATTGACAGGCCCAAATATTAAGCCAGGCTCGGACAGTAAACTTTAAAAACGTGCAATAAATTTGGCAGTAAAATAGTAAGCTCCCAAGAACTGCCAAGTGAAGAAATTAGTGCGAAAAAGTTATTTCCCGCTAAAAATTGGAAAAATTTAATCATTTTGAAATCCTGCAACTGATTCAGAGTTATAATATAACATGAAAAACAGAACGATCGTTTAGCAAACTGAAATTAATTAAGAGCCACTTGCGATCGTCAATGGGACAGGAGAGACTTAGCAGAATCGTTAGATATTGACAAAATAATAGATCTCCTTCTCCCACAAATCGCAATAAGCATAACTCTGGCAATTATCAAGCTGGAGATTCGTCATGAATGTTACTTTGGGTGAAGTAACACCACCGTCAAAATTTGATCGCAATCGGATAATAAACACGGAAGATATTCGAACACAACTATTCCATACAGTGACGGTTATGTTTTGTGCATGCGTGTGTAATGTGTTTGCATATACATATGTATATGTTATGTATATATATATATATGTATGAGCAAGATAACTGTTTGCATGAAATAGGAATCTAACAAAGTGCCTTACTTCCACAGGGTATTTTACTGTCGGACCCTCCCGACTGAATGTTATAGTTTTAGACCCTGTGTTTTAAAACATACAAATGGATCTATTAAGTTTTTACAAAAAAAAAGCACGTAACAGGCAGAAGAAGGCATGGCAGACCCCATAAAGTATATATATTCTTGATCAGCATCAACAGCCGAGTCGAGATAGCCATGTCCGTCTGTCTGTCTGTGTCACCTAGATCTCAGAGATCATAAGAGCTAGAGACACCAAGTAGGTTCATCTAAGTATATTTCCAGCACGTGTTCAGCAGCCCACACTGATCGTGAAAGACCCGCAGTTACCCACGGTATGGAAGACAGTTCCAGGTCGAAAAAACGTAAGCAGGCCAGTTCGGAGGCCTCGTTCAGATGCTATATTAATTAGCACGAACGACAAGCTATCATACAGCGAGGCACTGACTCTCATTACTCGCCGTAACGATAGTCATCTCAAGGATGTGCAGGAAAAAGTGAGCAGAGTGCGCCGCACTGCTAAGGGTGACTTGCTGTTAGAGCTCAACGGCAGCAGTAAAATGAGTACCCAATCGGTGAAGGAGAGCATCGGCCAGGTGATAGGCGATAAAGCGGACATTCGCTCACTTGCACAGGAGACAAGGCTGGTCATCAGAGATCTAGATGAACTAACGAGCCCTGAGGAAATCGCTAAGGCGCTGGAGTCCGACTTTGCTATTCCCTTGGAGGCCATTTCCGTCAAAAGCCTGCGCCCATCATACTCTGGTACCAAAGTGGCAACGGTGACTGTGCCTTCAGCCTTAGCTAGCGACATCCTCAATACGGGCAAGGTGAAAATTGGATGGTCGAGATGCCGCATTAAGGAGTCAGAGGATGCGCCTCGGTGCTTCAAGTGTCTGGAGATAGGGCACATCGCAATTCGCTGCCGAAGTGCCAATGACAGAAGCAAATGTTGTTTCAAATGTGGCCAGGAAGGACATAGAGCTGCGGCCTGCACAAACAAGGCCAGATGCTTTCTTTGCAGTAGCAATGGCAGAGAAGATGACCACCAAGCCGGTAGTCGAAGATGCCCTCAGGGGACAAATCGGGGCCAGAAAACTGACTCCAAATGAAGGTTCTACAATTGAACCTAAACCACTGTGAGGCAGCGCACGATCTGCTGTCCCAATCAGTAAGAGAGCAACGAACGGACATTGCGGTTCTCAGCGAACCCTACAGAATAGGAAGATGCAGCAAATGGGCAGCGGACTCAAGCGGTAAAGCAGCTTTATGGGCATGTAGTGATAGTGCCAGCCTGCATGACATTCATCGGGCGCAAGGTTTCGTGCGTGCAAGGGCCAATGGAATTTGGACATACAGCTGCTACCTCAGACCCAGCCTCACATTGCAGGAGTTCGAGAACGTGATGAACGATATAGTTTCTGATGCTAGAGGCCGAGCTCCTATAATCATCGCTGGCGACTTCAACTCCTGGGCCGTCGAATGGGGAAGTGCGTTTACCAATGCAAGGGGTCGTGTCCTACTCGAGTCATTCGCTCTCCTAGATGTGGCTCTTCTCAACCAGGGTACAGAATACACGTTCACCAGAGCTGGGACTGGATCGGTAATTGATCTTACCTTTGTTAGCGGTTCACTCTATAATTCCTCACACTGGAGGATCAGTGACCAATACACAGGCAGCGACCATCTGGCAATCTGCCTCACCATTGGCGAGAGCGGCGGAGGAACAAGACGGCGCGGCATTAATCACAGAAGTGCCTATCGTGAGGACACGCTAAACACGCGTGCGTTCTCAGCGGAGCTGGAAGGACTAGAATGCCAGGGAAGCGCGCAAGAAATGGCAGACCACATCATGGCGCAACTCCACATGGCCTGCAATGCAAGCATGACCAAGCGTGGAACGTACAGACGCCACCACGAACCAATGTTCTGGTGGAACGAGGAGATATCAGAGGCGCGGACAGCCTGCAACAGGGCCAGGCGAAGGTACCAGCGCTCACGTGGACGCCCTTCTTACAGCTACTGGCAGGACACTTTTAAAACCTGCAGAAGGACGCTGAAACTGGCCATCAAAGAAAGCAAGCGCAGATGCTTCCTGGAACTCTGCGACACCGCAGAGCACGACCCGTGGGGAAAGGCGTACAAATTGGTGGTAAAGAGGTTACACGCAAGCCAGGCTGCACCGCAGATGGAGCCAGCCTTCTTCAAAGAAGTCGTGGAGAAACTATTCCCGTACACCCAGGACTTCGTAGTGCCCACCACACAGGAAGCGAACAACTGGTACGAGCCACAAACGGAGGTTCAGGAAGCGGAAGTCCTACAGATAGCTGGCACCCTGAAATTGGGGAAGGCCCCAGGCCCAGACTCAATACCGAACCGTGCACTTAAGCTGGCACTAGCGCTGCACCCGGGTATCTTCGCTACGGTGTTTAGTAGATGCTTGGCTGAGGGGGTATTTCCCTCACAGTGGAAACACCAAAGGCTAGTCCTGATCCCAAAGCCAGGGAAACCACCAGAAGACGCCTCCTCATATAGGCCAATATGTCTCCTTGACACGGCAGGCAAAGTTTTAGAGACACTAATTGTGAGAAGACTTGACAGCGCAATAGCCGGAAACGGTGGCCTTTCGCCACACCAATACGGCTTCCGCAAGGCAAGGTCGACAGTGGATGCCATTCATAAAGTGAAGGATATCGCTGCTAAGGCAATCGAGGGAACGAGATGGAAAGGGGGCAGCAAGCAATACTGCCTAATCGTGACTCTGGACATCAAGAACGCGTTTAATACTGCTAAGTGGAGTCGCATCCTGAGCGCGCTTTCAGCCTTCGCGGTGCCACAGTATTTAGTGCGGATAGTTGGCAGCTATTTCAGCAACCGGATCCTTCAGTACTCTACGACTGATGGAGAGGAGTCCTACATGGTCTCTGCGGGAGTCCCACAGGGCTCAGTACTTGGACCATCCCTGTGGAATGTCATGTACGACGGGATACTCCGACTAAGCCTGCCTGGTAATACCCAGACTATTGGCTTTGCTGATGATGTAGCTTTGGTAGTGGTCGCCAAGCATCTCCTGGACGCAGAAAACATAGCAAATGCAGCTATCGTTTGCATTGAAGACTGGCTGTCTGGTGTGGGACTCAAATTAGCACATCACAAAACAGAGGCTGTGCTGATCAGCAGCAGAAAGGTGCTGGAGACTGCACACATATGTGTTGGAGGCTCTGTAATTGCCTCTAAGAGGGCAATAAAATACTTGGGAGTCATGATAGACGCTAGACTATCGTTCCGCGAGCATCTGACTTATGCCAACTCAAGGGCTGCTGTAGCTACCAGAGCCCTGTCGCGCATAATGCTGAATACGAGAGGACCAAAGCAGACAAGGCGGATCCTCCTGACAGGTGTTGCAAGGTCGATAATGTTGTATGCAGCACCCATATGGCAAGACGCACTCAGCATTGCGTCGTATAAGAGAGGCCTAGAGGCGACAAACAGACTCTGCGCACTGCGTGTTGCGAGCGCATTCCGAACCGTCTCAGACGACGCAATCCTCGTCATCGCGGGAATTATGCCGATTGATGATACGGCTCGAGCAAATGCAGCGGTTCTGCAAGGCACCAGCGGTGTACCAGCAGCAAAAAAGCAGCTACGGCAGCGTCTGAGAGACGAAAGTTTTCAAAGATGGCAGCGCCGGTGGGATGAGTCAACTAAAGGACGATGGACCCATAGACTTATCCCAAACATCAGAGCTTGGGTTTGTAGGAGTCATGGAGAAGTAAACTTCTATCTCACACAGCTTCTCAGTGGTCATGGCTGCTTTAGAAGCTACCTCCACCGTTTCGGCCACGAGGCGTCTCCAGAATGCAGCTGGTGTGGTCCAGTCTTTGACGAAAGCCCCGAGCATACCTTCTTTATTTGTGGCAGATTTCGATCAGAGCGAGATCAGCTGGAGGCAGCACTAGGAGTAGCTGTCACCCCAGACACTATTGTCTCTGTGATGTTATGCGGCGAGAGGAACTGGAGGGCAGTCAGCCACTTTGCGGCGACCGTAATGGGCACTCTGCGTAGGCTGGAGAGACGAAGGAACGCAACATAGGATGAGCCGAAGCCCCTGCGACGCAATACCTCACGGTGGTTCCGTAGGAGTTAGGCTCCCCTATACAGCTAAAATGTTCATTTGTATATATAGATTGTTAAGCAACCGAAATAAAAAAAAAAAAAAAAAAAGTATATTTCCCATTGATCAAGTTTGATTTAGATTTTTGCTACGCCCCCCTCCGCCCACGAAAATTGAGATACTAATTTTCGAAGTTGAATTATTTCAATCCAATCTGATGATAAACGCGGAAGTTATTCAACTAACAATGTTACGGGTAAAAGAAAGAAGAAGAGACGCTAGCGACCTCTCTGTTTATTAACTTATCTTCGTAGTGGCGCCATCTATTGTATGGTACGCAACATTGAAGAGCAATCTATAGTTAACGCTTTGCACTCAAAAAGTACTGGGTCTCCTACTGTCGAGCTTGCTCCACTGTTGCTAACTGCATTTTTTTCTTTTAATTTCATTATTTTTTTCATGCAATTAGTTTTCAAATAAGTGGTAGTTGGAAGTGTACCTAAACTTTGACAAGCTCCACAGTCATCAAAAATTTTGTTAAATTTATAAAACGTTCTGCATAAATACTTTAATCAATTCTTAAATCAAAAATATAAAACATTTTCTCAAACGGAACATTGCGGGTTTATTGTCCTGTCGAGATGAAATTTTCTGGATAAATTTAGACTATTGTATAAAACATATAATATGTCCCAAATGCAAGGCTTAATCCTAAAAACAGCTTTTGTATTTCTGATTTATATTAAAAGGGCACAATAAGAGTTTTAGGTCCATTTTTTCAATGTGTGCATAAGGTCTCAAATAACTATCCGAGTGATAAACTGACGTAAAATGTATAGAAACTAATATCAAATGTCAAAGATATATATCAAATAAAGCTTATACGGACATTGAAAAACTGGTTACATGCATTCACACATATGTATGTACATCTATAGAAATAATACGTGCGTACGTCGGCGGCGCAACTTAAGATTATTTGATGCAGACATTTTGATTTGGTCTTAAAGGTTCAATTGTATCAGATTCTTCCTATGAAATCTTTATGATATAGTCATCTGAATTTGACCAAATTGGTTCACGAAGTATGAGACAAATATACAATCGGCGAAATTAATAGAGATGGTCAAAACAATAAAAGAAATGTGTGTACTATACGATATATAAGCACTGGATCCCCTTAAAATTGGAATTTCGCAAATATGTCTTATTGCACTATAATTTAGAACAAGGAATCAGCCTCTAAGCTTCTTTTACTTCGGATCTACTATGATCAGTCTGGACAAAAAGTTTTATCTATGCATATATCTATATATATAAAACTAACTCTATATATAATCTATATATATAAAACTCTTTGTTCTCACTAAATCATCACGCTGTAGGCCAAACGGCTTAAGATATCGAGCTGAAATGTTCACACAAAATAGCTGAGACATAATTATTGTGCAATAACACGGTAAGGGTAAGCTAAAATGAGGGGTCAAAGGGGTCAAAATTGCTTAGTATGAAAATTTGGTTAAGATCGGATGGTTATATCATATAGCTGCCATAGGCTTTTGATGCTATAAATAAGCAATCAAAACAGAGGGGGAGGGGGTACGATTCATTGGTGTTGCGACTTTCAAGTAAATTTGCAGTATATTGCACTGTTATTCGCTCTTGCTCCTATAATCCAATTGCAGCGAAAACTTTAAAACAGCGAGCAGTTAAAATGTGAATTCTCTATCCATAAATATAAAACTCTTTGTCCTGACTGACTGACTGACTGACTGACTGACTGACTGACTGACTGACTGACTGACTGACTGACTGACAGACTGAGTCATCACGCTGTAGGCCAAACGGTTCAAGTTATTGAGATGAAATTTTTACACAACATAGCTGAGACATAATTATCGTGCAATAAGACGGGATTTTTTGATATCCCCACTGGAAGGGGCTAAAATGGGGGGTCAAAGGTCAAAATTGCTTAGTATGAAATTTGTTTTTGTTTTTTAAGCTATCTTAACCAAACTCACAGATTATGTATTTCTTACTCACTGCTACATCCTGAGAAAATTTGGTCAATATTATATAAAGTACTATTACTATTATTTTAAGTCCAATTACAGGAAAAAATTGAATTTACAGTTCCCGCTTTTTTATTAAAAATGAGATAACGTCCGGCTATAGCTGTGAGAAGTGTTCCCTATTTTCACTCCACATTTCACCCCGAGATTTCAGCGAGCGTAGCGAGCCGGGGGTTGGCGAGCGAAGCGAGCAGGGGGCAAACCCCCTAGTATTATATAAAGTTCTATTATTTTAAGTCCAATGGCAGGGAATAATTGAATTTACATTTCCCGCTTTCTTTTTACATTTGACATAAGGTGCGGCTATAGCTGTGTGAAGTGTTCCTTATTTTCACTCCACATTTCTCCCCGAGCTTTTAGCGAGCGAAGCGAGTACGTATTATATAAAGTACTATTATTTCAAGTCTAATTGTAGGAAAAATTTAATTTACTTTTCCTGCTTTCTTATTGGAAATTACATAAGGTCTGGCTATAGCTGTGGGAAGTGTTCCCTATTTTCATTCCACATATCTCCCCGAGATTTCAGCGAGCGTAGCGAGCCGGGGACTAGCGAGCGAAGCGAACAGGGGGCAAGCCCCTAATACTATATATACCGATGAATAATTGGATTTATACATGTGTACAATGTACATACATAGATAAACTTGGGAGGTAAGTACTTGATCAAAATCCAATTAATCTTAATCGGATTCTATATCTCAGTGTAACTGTATTTCAAGAATGTATTAGAGGTCTGCATAAATGCATTCAAAAGGCCAAATATATCATTCATTCAGAAAATGTGTACTCCTTATTCAGCACAGTTTCGAATGAATGTGAGTGAATGTTGTATTAGTGGCCGTAGTAACAACTAATGAGCTCATTCAGTCATACTTTGTACATCTTTGAGAGTATTTGAGTGCAGTACACTATTCTATAGTACTGTTGAGTTTGAAATGAATGCGTTTATGCAGACCTCTAATACATATATATTAATAAGCTACATGCATGTATGAAAATATATATGTACATGAATACTATATATATGTATCTATAAGGGTATGAATACGTAGGTCTAATGACAATTTTGATTTGTCTTTTGTACGATATGAATTTTCTTTTATGTCTTATTTAATTAAGATTTTCTCTATAGTAAACCGGTATGCTTTGCTTAAAAATACTCTTTGTCGCTTAAGCATACATACATATGTATAGACACATTATACTAAATATTAACTGATTTATAAAACTAACTTACGTATTTACTTGTAGATTTAATATTTTATGTTTATTTAATATTGTTAATATCGTTTTTTCCCTCATGTCCATTGGAAAAGGGTATCGAAATAAAACAACTGAGCCCAATTATTAGAGGCATTCCGAAAACTAAGCACTGTTTATAATATTATAATTATATATATATTATATATATATAATATATACAAATATAAGCAAATATAGTTGGATGGTATGGATTGATGATAAATAAAAAATATGTTGGCTGAATTAAAACTTTTTGAATATTCGAGACCTTCTTAATTAAATAAATAAATTTGATCTTGGCAGATTACATATTTCTTACGAGTTTCACCCATGAGGTACACAATTCGTTACTTATTAAGTTAGATTGTTACTATAGTCTGCTGCAAAGAGTATAATAATGACGACGAAGATAACAACAACACTTATTCACAATGGCAATACAACAGCAACAACAAAATCAGCAGCAACATCGGCATAAAGCAACAGTCAAAGACAAAAAAAAAAAAGAAACGGCAGAAAAGCTGTCTCGGTTGGCTTGTAGACCGTGAAAAGCCACGAGCCACGATTGAAATACCGAATTTCATACCTAAAACATATGAATACTGATTGTTCAAATAAAAGACCAAGCGCTATGGATGACTCTACAACACGTACAGATTCAGATGGGCATATACACATATTTATAATATGTGTCTACGTTTGTAAGAATGCACATATGAACATGCCTTCATACGTACATACATATATATATATATACACGTACATGCTTACACATTTTAACTTACATATACTTATACTTTTGAGTTAAAATAATGTGAGTTTTTTTTGCTAAAAATTCTTGTTTCTAATTAAACAAATGGGAACACTCTATTCGAGTCTGATCGACTACGAGATACCAGTTAGAATACCATGGCAAAGAGTAACTAATTATTATATAGATCAATGTAGTTATATAGAAGTAGGAGGAAGTTTTTTATTTTGAAGTTTACTTGAGTGCCGATCATTGAACCCAGACCCTGTGTCCGATGTCAGATGTCGAGATGGTGAGTTTTGTTGTTAGCCCATGACCTCAATGCTGAAGCAAGGAAAAATGGTAAGAAGAAAGGAAGCAAAAGCAACGCAAAATAAAACAACAAAAAGCGAAGGATCGGGGTGGTTTTTTGATCACCGACTCTGACTCCAACCACGGCGTCACGGTTTCATCTATAAAACAGGTGTTCTTTATTTAAAGCGCGGGCCATTTCTAGCGCTTAGATGTTTTTACTTGGAAAGACGAGTGATCCCGGGAAAACACACCTCAAAGTGTATATATTTCTAGATGTGTATACATATATAAAAATATGTTAATATGTACAACTAGTTGTGCTCAACAACAGTTTACTTGACTTTCTAGTGGGTAAACTTACTTATGTTTGTTAGTATTTATTATATATGTGTCCATCTGACTGAAAGTCGAAAATGTTTATGTTAACTTACATAAGCAAAAAACCGGATATTTGACAAGAACGGTAGAAATAGTGATTACAAGTGAGTTGCATAAGACTACTAAAAGGCTTCGCCCCCGGCTTCCTTCGCTCCCAAATCTTCAGTTATAGCCGGACCCTGGCCATCGAAGCAAGCAGGGGCGAAGTCCCTAGTTTTACATCATAGTGTCATTTATTTAAAAGATAATGGGAAATCTATATAACTGCGCTCTGTTTTTAAATTGTTCCTGTAATTGTACTTAACATGACAGGATTTTATATTCTACTCCCCGCTGCTCTCTATTTTAAAGTTTTCAATTAAGAGTTTTAGCTGACTCGAGGTCTGAGTGTAATAATGTCGATATGACATTATTAACACAAACAACCAAAACAATACAACACTAGCACTTGCTAATTGAATAGCAAGGAGCAATGGTTCGGTATACAGGCTGTTTCAAGAGACGCCAATCTCTATCATCAGTACCGTTTTTGCTGATTATTCGCGATTATTGACTATATAAATGCAGTAACGAGAGAATATCCACTTGGGAATTCTAACGCGCTGGCATGTTTGCAGTGATGCTATAAATAGAATAGCCCTATATGTGTGTATGTTGTTGTTGTTGTTACTGGCTTCACCGTTGATTTGTGTTAATAATGTCATATCGACGTTATTACACTCAGACCTCGAGTCAGCTAAAACTCTTAATTTAAACATTAAAAAGGTCACTAAAATCCACTAAAAATTATTTTAAAGTTTTCGCTACAATTGGGATTTTCGGAAAAATCCAGATTTGGTGAAAAAATCTTCAACTGTTTAGGTGGAAAAAAATCATATTTGGTGGAAACAAGTAAGATGCGCTAGATTTGCCTGGAAAATGTCCGGATCTGGTGGAGGAGAAAAGCCGCATTGAGGCGACATAAGTCAGATTTTGCCGAAAAAACAACAGATTTGGTGGACATGTCGAGATAAAATCAATCAGTGAATTTGATTCAGGGAGCTTAAAGGTCTTCATACTAAAGGATAATTTGAATCCGATTGGTCCTATGGCAGATATATGATACAGTCCTACAGACGCGCCAACGGCGCACGGCTTCATAGCTTTTTATAACTTTAAAAACAAATTTAAATTTTTTAATTTATCGTATAAAATAGGGAAATAGTAGTTTCAAATAACAGTAGTTTACAGTCATTTTGCCTCAGAGATCTTTATCTTTTTTTCCAGTAGATTTTGTCCTCCTAAACAGGAAAATTAAATTCAAAAATTATATCTCTGATTAGATTTCAAGATATAAATTCTTTAATTTCTTTTTCGAAGTTGCCTCAGCTTATTTGAGCACAAATCGTAAAGCGTTTTGAACAAGAGTAATTCTAGGATCATATTGGGCATTACAATCGGTAATTCAAGTGACCAAATGCACCCCTGACGCGCTGTGCCAGGCTGTGCCAGACAAAGATGGGACTTTCTCGAGCAAAACAAGCCATCGTTTATAAGAATCGGCTGAAAAACGACGATTTTCGAAAAAAAAATTTCAGAAGTGCATGTATCAAAAATTAATCATAGAAAAAATTTTTAAAATTCTTGTTTAAAATTCATATAGAGCAAAAATCTATGGAAAAAAATATAAACCAAAAATAAATATTTGTAAACCACATATTATCGATTAATAGTTTTATCGACTTTAGATCTATTTTATAAAATAATAATATATTTTCAATTTGCATCATGATCCAAACAAATTATCGCAACATTTTAAATAGCCTTCAATATTAAATTTCTTTGACTTTAATATGAATGCAATGTCTTATAAATCGGACCTCTTGTAAAACACAACAATTTGGTTTTTGACTTTTAAAAATACTACATATAAAAAATAGAAATAAATATAATTTAAAAATAAAATTTAATTTTTTTATTTATTATTATAACAAAATAAAAACACTTCTTTTTTTACTAACTTAGGAAAATAAGTGTGTTTAACCGTTCTATTACGACCTTTCTCTTGACACGCATACTTTTAATTTGCTTTCAACATTTTGTTTGGAGTATTATTATTATATTGTTAGAATTTTAAACCGATATCTTAACTAGTTCAAAAGTCTTTTTGTTGCAGACAATACATATGTCGGAACCAGCTGGATAGGATCGAAATATCAATAAAAGAGAAAATTTCAGTCGAATTTAAAAGCACGTTTGAAGCTAGCGCTATGATGTACATATGATGTACACTGTCGATCGGAAAATAAACTCTGAAGTTATTCCACAAACAATTGTTTCACAATGTCGGAAAAAAAGAAAAACAACACGGTAGCTCTACAAATCTTGCAGTATGTTTGCTTGTCGCCAATATTCTCTATTGGTACAAAGTCTCCTACTGTCGAGCTGTCCCACTGTAGCTTTAAGGATCTGTTTGTCTATTTGTGCTTTTGCATTTATTTATATAAAATTGATAATAGATAAGCCTTAAGGAAAGCTCTGATTTTCGCGGACAATCCTATGATACCAAAGCCTGGTAAACGAGAAAAGTGCGACAAAGTAAAGAAAAATTTCTTTTAATTTGATTAAGAAGCCAGCATGAATTTCGATCTAATAAGGAGCGGTGGTAAATGAGCTCCCCTTTAAAACTGGAAGGATGAACTGATTTTGGTTAAATGTCCAACATTTTGAAGGACCACCTTTAAGCCGATCTTGTCATACACAAAATAACCGATTTGCTAATTTTTATACCCTTGCAGAGGGTATTATAATTTTGTCACGAAATGTGTAACGCATTGAAGGAGGCCTCACAGACCCCATAAAGTATATATATTCTTGATCAGGGCGACGAGCTGAGTTGATATAGCCATGTCCGTCTGTCCGTCTGTCTGTCTGTCTGTCTGTCCGTCTGTTTCTATGCAAACTAGTCTCTCAGTTTTGAAGCTATCTTGATGAAACTTAGGACAGGTCCGTCTTTTTGCTGCACGCAGTACATATGTCGGAACCGGCCGGATCGGATAACTATATCATATAGCTGCCATAGGAATGATCGGTTGGAAATAAACATTTAGTATGAAAAACTTTTTTGTTTCTCTAAATATATCAACCAAATATACACATTGTGTGTTTAATTAAGTTTTAAACAGGCTGACCAAATTTGGTGCAAATCGGACTACTATATCATATAGCTGCCATAGGAACGATCGGTTCGAAAACAACATTTAGTGTGAAAAACTATATTGTTTCTCAAGATATCTCAACCAAATATACACATTGTGTGTTTGTTTAAGTTTCAAACAGGCTGACCAAATTTGGTGCAAATCGGACTACTATATAATATACGATCGGTTCGAAATTAACAATTATCAAATTTTGTAAAAATTCTGACGGCTTACACAGGGGCACTGCAAGGGTATCCAAACTTTGGCGCGCCAAAGTTAGCTTGCGATATATTTAATTTTACGTATTAGTCGTAACCAAATAAATTCAATTGTGTTGCTAACAATGATCAAGAAACTATATTAGAAATTGAAATCAGGTTTGGGGACAACTCTTTTTCCGAAAATGCAACAGCATTAGCGAGAAAATAAAATTTAAAAAAAAATATAGCGCAAGCTAACTTTGGCGCGCCAAAGTTTGGATACCTTGCAGTGCCCTGTGTAAGCCGACAGATTTTTTACAAAATTTGTTTAATGTTGATTTTTAACCGATCGTTCCTATGGCAGCTATATGATATAGTAGTCCGACTTAAACCAAATTTGGTCAGCCTGTTTAAAACTTAATCTAACACACAATGTGTATATTTGGTTGAGATATCTTGAGAAACAAAAAGTTTTTCATACTAAATGTTTATTTCCAACCGATCGTTCCTATGGCAGCTATATGATATAGTTATCCGATCCGGCCGGTTCCGACATATGTACTGCGTGCAGCAAAAAGACGGACCTGTACCAAGTTTCATCAAGATAGCTTCAAAACTGAGAGACTACTTTGCATAGAAACAGACGGTCAGACGGTCAGACGGACAGACGAACAGACGGACATGGCTATATCGACTCAGCTCGTCGCCCTGATCAAGAATATATATACTTTATGGGGTCTGTGAGGCTTCCTTTATACGTTACACATTTCGTGACAAAAATATAATACCCTCTGCAACTTCTTTATAAGTAAATTCGTTAGACTACGGGAGCTAGATTAGAGGACGGTTCAGTAATCAACTTCCCTTTCCCCATCCCCGTTGCCACTTTTTTTCTGTTGGGGTTTGCAACGGTCTTCGTTTCTCCGTTTGCTTGGCACGCGCCATCTTTCTAACCTTACCTCGTACCTTTCCACCTGTACAGGCGTGAGTGAAAGAGTTAGACTCAACAGATCTTTGAACAGATACCTAACAGTATATGTATGTACAAACTAAATATATTAT
Organism: Drosophila testacea; assembly: GCA_035043265.1. Taxonomy (NCBI): domain Eukaryota; kingdom Metazoa; phylum Arthropoda; class Insecta; order Diptera; family Drosophilidae; genus Drosophila; species Drosophila testacea. Next base: position 1,268,858 of record JAWNND010000842.1, on the reverse strand, counting down.
AGACTGGTGTGTATAAGAAGTGTACTTAAGAGTACACTTACATGTATGGCATACAAAGCAAATCAAATTCAGTCTACATATGTACATACAGGTTTGTATGTAAAATAGATCCAAAAAGCAGTGAAGCAAGCTCGAAAGTAAGAGACCCTGTACTTATGGGAAAAACAAATAGTGGTGAAAAGCGAATAGTGGTGAGAAACATAGCGGTGTACGGCCAACAGTGTTGAACAGCCAGCACACCGCACAGTGTGAGATTTTGCCAATCTAGAGGAACTTAATTCTCAAAAAAAATTATTTTTAAGGTCAACGAGCTTTAAGCAGTCCATTTATAAATGTTCAAATATTAGGAAAACAAGCACAAAAGAAAAAAAATTTTTTTGTTCAGAAGATAACGGTTCTTGAACCGGTGCATTTGATATATGTACATGCAAAAATTGCATCGTACAGCGAGCTACAGTTAAGTTTAGTCTTCTCAATTGGATCGTGTGGTCACTGTGAGCTGCCAAATTAATTAGACCCAGTACTTTAAAATAGTACAGTCTATTAAGTTTGTGCAAAAAAAAGATGTGCGTAACAGGCAGAAGGAGGCGTGACAGAACCCATAAAGTATATATATTCTTGATCAGCATCAACAGCCGAGTCTATATAGCCATGTCCGTCTGTCTGTTCGTCTGTCCGTCTGTCCCTTTTTTGAACACCTATATCTCAGAGACTATAAGAGCTAGAGCCACCAAATTTGGCATGAAGGTTCATCTATATATTGCATTGATCAAGTTTGTTTTAGAATTTTGCCGAGCCCCCCTCCGCCCCCGTAAATTTGAAACAAAATTTCAAAGTCGAATAACGAAAGCACCTTTAATGCTGGCGATATGATTTTTGGCACACACGATAAACTTTATAGTCCGATCCTGTCCTGAAAGTTTTATCTGGCTCGGATAATAAACGGATAGTATACGGCTGATCGAATTTCGAAAATATGAACACCTAGATCTCAGAGACTATAACAGCTAAAGACATCAAATTTGGTATGTAGGTTCATCTATATCTCCCCTTGATCAAGTTTGTTTTAGATTTTCGCCACGCCTCTATCCGCCTCCAAAAATTGAAATAGAAAATTTCGAAGTCGAATTGAAGGAGCCCCTTTAATGTTAGCGACTTGATTATTGGTATATATAATTTACACCATGGTCTTAACCTTAACATAAAAAGTGTATTATCTTGGTCAATAACTATCCGATTTTTAAAATTACCTGGGTTATACTCAGAACTAAACAGTCTTTCTAAAACATTCCAAAGGTAGTATGGTGTTCATAGAAAATAGTGCATAGAACCATTATCAAAGTTGGAAAATGTTGAAAAAATGTGAAAAGCAAATGGGTTTGGGAGGCAATTACGCATAGATGTCTCAATGTGTTCAAACAATATATATACAAGTCAAAAGGTCTATTCTTTTTTTATTGAAATCGGCTACAGTATTCAAAATTGATGTAAAATTCACTAAGTTACAAGCTGTTAGGTACCCATACATAGCAAAACTCGGATTTTTAGCGGTAAACGCAGATTTTGGGTGGGTCCCCCAAATTACAAGTATGCAGTTATGCTATACTCGATAAGCCCTACCAGAAAGTCACGATCATTTCCCAGGGTTTTTCTTGCTGTAACACTGTGTAATCTTTGCATCATTATTGAAATTTAACGCTATAATATTTTCTTAAAATAAGTGCCAAAAGTAAGTAGCTTTCTAACAATATTTCATTTTTGATGGAAGAAAACTTTAATTATTCTGCGTTATTCTGTCTGACCAGAATATTAAACATTTGCAGAAAATCAATCTGAATCAGGATCAGAAATAACATTTTGCCCATATTTTGCCCAAAGACCTTCAATTTAGCAATGAGTGAAATAACAAGCGCAGAGTTTTTGAGTTTTAGTCAAGCAACGTAAGAACTGTTAAGCTTAACTCCCTTCTGGAGCACGCTGCGATGATTTTTGGCAATGATATTGACCATATAAAGCTAAAATTGCACTTAAAAGAAACTTTGCAATGATTTTAAATTGAGATTGAAAAAATCTAGAAGAGATAAAACTAGATTTTTGACCGATAATGCAAGTTGGCTTCAGGGCACAATACATGCCGTCGATTATAAGTTTTATGTCGTTCCTTCGACCGCGGGGGAATAATAATTCCATTTGCTGATTGCTGTCCAAAATCTCAGCAAAGAAGAAGTAAAGATCTGCTGTTATCAATTGATGACAATCAATTGATTGCAACGACTGAACTGACTTTGCGGTCTTGCCGAAAAAGGGATTCGGAGAATTTCAATTATGAGTTGGCAAATACTTCCCCGTTAACGGGTACAAACATTAAGAAATCCAGAATGTGCACAGAACTTCCAAAACGTCTAACATCAGACCAATCGCTTGCATTAATGGTGGACACCATGTTATCAAAACATTAATACATCACCTTATGGCAACACTCGAAAATGGTCACTAGAAATGGTCAGTCCAAAGTTTTATCCATGACATAATCTCGTCAATAAGTCAAAAATCTTGTGCTATCCTTCTGGTATGACTGGAACTGAATATTATGCTAAAAAAGTTAATAATCGCTGATAGATCACACAGTACAACGGTTGAAAAGTGCCAAAAATTTGTAAATTGTAAATGTAAATATAAAAATCATTTTTTTTTCATTCAATAAATCAATTAGCTTTAAAACAACAACAACAACATAAAACAACAAAACACAATTTTTTCATTTCTACGGCTAATAATTTTGAAGTTACATGAAAAAGCATTAGCAAATAACAAAAATGCAGTAAGCTACAGTAGAGCATGCTCGACAGTAGGAGACCCAGCACTTTTTGAGTGCAAAGCGTTAACTATCAATCCCATTCAACAGATGGAGCTACTACGAACATATCAGTTGATAAACAGAGAGGTTGCAGGCGTCTCTTCTTCTTCCTTTTGCTCGTAACTTTGTTAGTTGAATAACTTTCGCGTTTATCATCCGATTTGAATGAGAATTTCGAAACAGATTTGGACAATAGCATGTATTATATGTACCAAAAATAAGGGCACTAGCATTAAAAGGGGCTCTTATAATTCGACTTCGAAGTTTAGTCTTTCAATTTCCGGAGGCGGAGGGGGGCGTGGCAAAAATCTAATACAAACTTGATCAATGAGAGATATAGATGAACCTACATACCAAATTTTGTGTCTCTAGCTCTCATAGTCTTTGAGATCTGGGTGTTTAAAAAAGGGACAGACGGACATTGCTAAAGCTATATCGACTCGGCTGTTAATGTTGATCCTGCCGCCCGTTACGCATAACTTTTTACAACTTAATAGACCCTTTTATACGTTTTCGTAGTACAGGGTCTTATTACTTAATCAGGACGTCTTTCCTCCTGTTTCTATGCAAACTAGTCTCTTAATTTTAAAGCTTCAAATTGGAAATTTTCTGTTTAGTCAAAGAGATATGCTTAAGGTCTAATTATACTCGTTACGAAAAAACCGCGGAAAGTCCATATAAAAGAACACTCTACGCTGTTTTTTAGACACTGTGCTTTAAAAAGTACAAAAGGGTCTATTAGGTCTGTCCAAAAAAAATTGTGCGTAATAATAAATACAAATATTTAAATCAGATTTATTGAAAAATATTTATAAAAAAAAATGCAATATAATGGTAATCGACTAGAGCAGGGAACTTAGGGATGGTGTCTTGGGAATAAATGGCTTACGGACTATTAAACTGACCACGTCAATTCGTCTCTCAGAGAGGAAGCAGACATAATATGTGGTGTGTGGGATTCGAAACTATTAAAAACTTATATTTCATACGCACATAATAATTATTATACAAACAATTTTTTGCAGCATCGGTCAGGGTTTTTTGGTCTTTTCTTTTCCCCACTATTTGCTTTTTACTACTATTTTATTTTGACCCCTATTTGAATTTTCCCATTAAAGGGAAACCTTTATTAGGGGCTTTCCATGGCCGAGCTTGCTCCACTGTAGCTTTTTGGATCTTTTTAGAACCAGTACTTTAAAAAGTACAAATGGGTCTATTAAGTTTGTCCAAAAAAAAATGTGCGTAACAGGCAGAAGGAGGCGTGGCAGACCCCATAAAGATATATGTTCTTGATCAGTATCAACAGCCGAGTCGATATAGCCATGCTCGTCTGTCTGTCTGTCTGTCTGCCTGTCCCTTTTAGTGTCGCCTAGATCTCAGAGACTATAAGAGCTAGAGACACCAAATTTGGCATGTAGGTTCATCTATTTCTCCCATTGATCAAGTTTGAGCACATTTGATGCTAGCGATTTTGGTACATAAAATAAACACTATAGTCCAAACCTTTCCTGAAAATTTAATTCCAATCGGATAATAAACGCGGAAGTAATTCAACTAACAACGTTACGTTCAAAAGGAAGAAGAAAAAACGCTAGCGACCTCTGTGTTTATTAACTTATCTTCGTAGTGACGCCATCGATTAAATGGTACGCAACATTGATGAACAGTCTATAGTGAACTCAAAAAGTACTGGGTCTCCTACTGTCGAGCATGCTCTACTGTAGCTTACTGCACTTTTTTTAAAGTAATTGACATACATATTAATTTAACTTACTTTCGTCGCTAAATTTGATATTAGAAATGTGAAGTCTTGAATATTTGTTAGGACCTATTATTACCAAGTGAATAGGTTTTCTTCATATATTCAGCAAGGGTAGTTAACATTCGACATTCCGAATGTAGACTACATTCGTTCTTAATTTTGATTTTAATATATGTATGTAACATATAAGGTATGCCTGTGTCCAAAAGTGAATACGCGTACCCCAGTGCGTAATGCAACAAATGTGTGTTGTGACTTATACTCTTATGCCTATCATATGTATGTGTTATATTTCTGTTATACTTGCGTTATACATGCGTTTATTAAGGTAGCGCTATTCATATAAACACATACATATGCATGTATGTACGCGCACAATACTATATACATACAAATTGTATATACATGCGACGATTCTTTCTCTCTCTCTCTCTTTCTCTATCTATCTCTCGTCGATCGTACAAGCTTAAAAGTAAAGTAAAAAATATAAGTATTATAAACGTGCTCGTACAACAGACATAGGTAACGCTAACCCTCCCGATTAGTCGCCAGCCACAGGTATGAGTTTGAGTGAAAAGGCAGCCGACCAACCGTAACCAGCCAAATTGTGGCTCAGACCAGGTTTTCTGAGCGTGGCTGAAAGACACACACAGTCACGGACATGAACGTAGAAATTAACTGATAGTTGAGTGAGAGCTCGGCTTGGAGCGCTTCCGCCGACCATTCGCATTAAACAACGAAACAGTTTCAGTTTTTCCTGAGAACTCTTTGAGTACGGTCCAACCGATCAATCCACCTGGCAAAGAAACCTGTTACGAGGGTTGCCAAAAAAGTAGCAAGTGGTACGCGCCTGGAATTCCTCAAACCCCCATCCGCCCGTCCATCAACGTAAAAGTGTCATTATCCAGATCCCGTCGATCTTTATACATATGTATACTATTAGAGAATATGTACAACCACAAAAAATCAAGTTGTTCAAGGTAATACTTTCAGACATTTTGTGAGATATATACTTATGTATATCGTATAAGTAAAAATGATTAGTGAGTGTTTGTGAATGTGTTCATCGTTTGCCTTCTGTGGATACATACAAGTGTATATATCTACCTTGTCTTATCAGGTAAGTAAATCCCAAATCACCACAAACATTTTTAAAAGTATGTATAAAAAAAAATAAATAACAAAGAATCGGTAATAAGGACTATAAATAGGCCCAAAATATATACCCGTAGAGTTAAGAATTAACCTCCAATTCCAAATTATAGTACTTCAGCCATTGTTTTAATACTACAAATTCGCTCAAATGTATCACCCCGATGTTTAAAACTGAGCAATTGATAATTAATTTTCTTGAAGATCAAGACCAAACAACTCTTTTACAATTATGTATGTATAAAAATATACGTATTTATGTACATATATCTATTTAGGCGGCGACAAACGTTACCCACGATACTGACCTTGAGCTTATTTTTCCCGTTTTCGTAGAGTTTATTTGTACGTCTCGTCGTCGCCATTATTCAGCGCGAGTGTGTGAAAATACGTTTTTATTTTCCCACTTTTATTTTTCATTCAAATTGAATGTTGTATTACGCGACCGAAAGAGAGAATATTTATTTAAGAAGATACTACTTGGCGGACCTTGGCCCCGACTATTCTGTTTGGGGCGTGACCGCCCCTGACATCAGTTCGAGCTTTGTATTTTTTATTATTTTTTGTATATATGACATCATGATGAAGGGACTCTTATATCGATATTAGATATTATTTGCGCCACGACACAAGCAGGCATTTAATCGACTAAAGAAGAGCCCTAACAGGGACGTACAACAAGTGGTTCTGGTGGTTGTTACGCTCAACCTCAATGGTTAAGGGACAAGCAAAAAAGGACAAGGGAAAATGTCATTGCTTATTTTCACTCGTTTCTAAGCTTGACTTGAAATTGCACCTGTTTAAATTGTTTAGTTTCTCATGTAATAAGTTAATCATATTTATGCATATCCTTCGCAAAAAGAATAAAATAAGCTATGTCACAGACCGAACCGCAGAAGAAAAAAAGGCATTAAGCTACAGTGGAACAAGCTCGGCGGTAGGAGATCCTGTACTTATGGGAAAGGGCAAAAAGTAATGAAAAGCGAACACAATTTCTGAAAGTCGCAAGCTAACAAATTTGTTTACATATACAACATGTAACAAAACTAAAGCATTAAACCTGCTGCTCTAATTAAAAAATTTTACTTTTTTAAGGTAAATGTATAAATGTATGGACGAACCAAATCTATTTATTTCAATCGGTTTGCCTCTAAAATATAAGAGTTAAAGGCACTCAAGTTTAGTTAAGTTTCTTAGGTTTAACTTTTAAGATTAAACAAACTTAAGAAAAATTACAAAAAGTACAACACATACAAATATTATCATTTTACAGTAAAGGAGTAAATCAATTTATAGACCCAGTACTTTAAAAAGTACAAATGGGTCTATTAAGTTTGTCCAAAAAATAAATGTGCGTAACAGGCAGAAGGAGGCGTGGCAGACCCCATAAAGTATATATATTCTTGATCAGCATCAACAGCCGAGTCGATATAGCCATTTCCGTCTGTCCGTCCAATTTTGAGACACCTAGAGACACCAAATTTGGCATGTAGGTTCATCTATATCTCCCATTGATCAAGTTTGTTTTGGATTTTTGCCACGCCCTTTTCCGCCCCCGGAAATTGAAAAACAAAATTTCAAAGTCGAATTACTAGAGCCCCTTTAAGGCTAGCGCCTTGATTATTGGTACATATAATATACACTATGGTCCAAAACTGTCCAGAATTTCATTCCAATCGGATGATAAACGCGGAAGTTATTCAACTAACAATGTTACGGGCAAAAGGAAGAAGAAGAAGTGTTATTAACTTCGTAGTGGCGCCATCTATTGCATGGTACGCAACATTGAAGAACAATCTAGTAAACGCTTTGCACTCAAAAAGTACTGGGTCTCCTACTGTCGAGCTTGCTCCACTGTAGCTTACTGCATTTTTTTAATTATTTTGGTTCCCTACTCTTTTTGGACATTTATTTTACACAATTCACGTACATATATAGTACATACATATAAATATTTGTATACCCTTGCAGAGGGCTCCAATGTGTAAAGCATTGAAGGTGACTGGCAGATTCCATAAAGTATATATATTCTTGATCGGGACGATGAGATAAGTCATGTCCGTCTGTTTCTAAGCACACATGTTTTTCAGCAATCTTAATGAAACTTGGTACAGATCCGTATTTTTACTGCATGTAGTACATATGTCGGAACCGGCCGGGTGGGATCTATATAAATTTAATCTTAAGTATGAAACACTTTTTTGTTTTTTTGAGATATCTGTACCAATCTCACATATTATGTGATTATGATTTGATAATGTTAGACAGTTTGACCAAGTTTGGTTTGAATCGGACATCTATGTCATATATCTGTCATAGGAGAGATCGGTTAAAAATCAACTTATAATAAGGAAAACATTTTTGTTTTTTTTTTGAGATATAAGTTATTAGATTTGTTACTTACATATGTATGTATATTCTATCTGAAGCGGTATTGTTGATATAATCCAAATAGACCGAAGGACTTCATGAGACTCAGTTTGTCAATTATAAAACTGATAATTCCCGGCTACTTACAGAAGGTCATCATCACCACTTTCAATAAGGGTTGGAAAATTGTGTATCGCGGAAAAGCCACTGTAGAAATAAAATATTTTCGTAATACTTAAAACAGATGGCCTATATACTCATAGATAGAGACACGCTCGGTTGGGCCAATACACCATAAAAAAGGCATGCAACATATGCACATTACGACATTAACATCATCGCATTAGCCTGAACCCCTAAGAGACACACACACCACAAAACACAACAATGCACATGCACTTGACTCTGCGATTGACCCCTAAGAGAAAACGTCGACTCTTAAAAAGGTCAATTATAAGAACAGGTGAATGAGTTCGAGCGCGCGCGCGCCTTCTACATATGTTTATAGCTCGTGCGTGTCCTGCAAGACAAATGGAAATGGGCAAGGGAAGAATTAAAGATGGGAAATAGGGAAGAGGGAAGGAACAGAACGGCTGCAATGGAATGAGCGGGAAAACAATAATAGTTGCATATTGAGCACAGGTAAATTCATTATGCTGGAAAAGAATCGCGGCGCCAAATAGTGCGATGTTTACACCCTGTACTTTAAAAAAGTACAAATGGGTCTGTTGAGTTTGTGCAAAAAAAAAAATTTGCGTAACAGGCAGAAGGAGGCGTGGCAGTCCCCATAAAGTATAAATATTCTTGCTCAGCATTAATAGCCTAGGCGATGTTGCCATGTCCGTCTGTCCGTCTGTCCCTTTTTTGAGTTCATACGCAAAACAAAAAGTCTCCTACTGTCGAGGTAGCTCCACCGTAGCTTACTCCATTTTTTTTATTAATAGATAGGTCAAGAAGTTCTACATAGATATTAGGGAAGTACTACAAATTACTTTACAGTAGAAGTACATAATCATTATGGCATTTTACGCTATATATGAATATTACGGTTTCTTAATATACTCGCCAATCTTGTCACTGTGGAAGGCAGTCCACGCTAATGTCGAAAGCTTGCATGTCTTATACACACACCTTATTCTTATGCAGTACAAGCTTATTTAATATTGATAACATAAATTAAAATTGAGTCTTCCTTCAAAAGGTCGAGCTAGGCAGATTTAGGACTTAGGCTTACAGGCAGACTTAGGCGTGACTAGATCGCATACTTTTTAATTATTAGTTTGCTATCATAAGTATATTAATTTACTTTCGAAATTTAATTTAAAGTATTTTATTGTCTGTTAATATTTGGCAATAAATAAATAAATATGTAGTTTATCCGTAATTCCATCAGACACTAAGCTAGACTAAGATTTTTAAAATATTTTAGGTTTATTTAAATGTTTTAAATTTAAATGGTTTAGCTGACTCGAGGTCGAAAATTAGGAATAATGTCGATATGACATGAATTTCTTCTATTCATATAATTATGATTAACAATGTTTATTTGACAATAAATGTTTACAATTGTTAACAAATTATGCTACAAATTTACAACAACAATAATACAACATAAGCCTTTACTAAATGAATAGCATCGTTGCAGTTCTGTACCTTGGAATTCCCAAGTGGTAATTCTTGAGTTACAGGGCATGAATACCCTTTTGCTATATATTTAGTAAAGGCTTATGTTGTATTGTTGTTGTTGTAAATTTTTAGTATAATTTGTTAACAATTGTCAACATTTTTTGTCAAATAAACATTGTTAATCATAATTATATGAATAGAGAATCTTGTCATATCGACATAATTTCTAACTTTCGTCCTCAAGTCAGCTAAACCATTTAAAATTTAAAACATTTAAATAAACCTAAAACAATTAAAAAGGTCGCTAAATCTCACAAATTTAATTTTTAAAATATATATAAAAAATTTATTTATTTTTCTCTGTCAAAACAATTTCTTGACTAACTGTATCATATGCCATTTATATATGTAAAGTGTTGGAGCCATTTAAAGCTTCTTGGAAGTGCATAGGTATGTGTATGTGTGTTAGAATACATGGAAGGAAATCTCAGTGGGGTTAAAAATATTTCATAGACGCAGCGTTTGCAGATTTTTTTTATATTTCCAGCCGGTTGCAATCGCCGTTGTCATTATTACAACATCTCGCTGAACGTTTCGTTGCTTTAAGCTAGTGCAGTAAATACCTATGCACTTTGTTTGAAGCGACCAGTAGTTAGAACGTCTGCTGACTGTCTGATATACCCTGCTACTATGAAAAGTAAAAAAAAAGGGAATAGAATAAAATTTAACAGTGGTTAAACCAATGGACCTGAATATTTATTAGTTCCCCCCTTCTAATTTAATTTAAGAAATTATATTTAAAAAAAATATATTTTTTTGAAAAGCTCCGAATTTTTTTTTGTAAAATAATTTACTAAAGTGTATCGACAAGGTAATGAAATCACATAATTGCTTATTATTTTAAAATAGTTTTTTTAAGAATTAAAGCAACTAAAAACATAACATTCAGTCGGAAGAGCCCGACAGTAAAATACTCTGTGGAATTAAAGGACGCTGCTAAATTCCTTGTTAATGTAAACAGAGTTAAGTACATTAGAGGACATACACTCGTACGCACAAAACAACAGCGTTACTATATTAGCATCTTTCGTGTTTATTATCCGATTGCGGTCAACTTTTAACTTATTTAATTTATTTAGTGTGAATTTATATTTCTTGTTTTATATTTTGTATAAGAAAAGTTGAAAATAACCATAATTGTAAGAGCTTCTTAGATCCAAGAAATTTGTTTAAAAGTACATATATAAAAAGTATGTAAGTGTGTACGAGGTAGGGTATGCCGTTGTCGTGCATTTTTGACAAGAGCATTTTTACTTGTTTTCTTTTGGATGCCGGATGTTTTTTTTTCTTCGTACGTTACTAGTCGCTACACAAGTAGTTTTGATCAGGTGCTTGTAACAAACGTGCTCGCGGTTCAAGCGCATCTAAAAAAAACGTATTGCACCCGTCTTCATTTCGGCTCCCGTCATGTCCCCGTTCCCGTTATGGTCCCGGTGTGGATCTTGTTTCTGGATTAAATTGGGGCGGTTCTGTGAGTAGCACACATTTTAGCTAGTTATCTTTAATTATGAATAGTAGCTTGGTCAGACGGCAAGCAGATGGATAGATCAACTTTCCTTGAAGCACAACAACATTTTGGTAAAGGATAGAATTAGAATTAGGAAATAGTTACTACTAGCTATAGCTACGATCTACTTGTGGATTAACATAGTTATTGAAACAGCCTTCACGCTCACTTTTTACAGGTATTGATGATATGCTTATAATGGAAATGCAGACGTCGCCACATCTTAGCCACGGGCTAACGACACTATCGCCGGTACTTGTGCACCAGCATCAGCATCAGCACCAGCATCAGCACCAGCACCATCTAATCCATCAATCTCAGCAAACTCAACCCCCCTCACTACAACATCCAAATCCGCATCTGCATCGGCATCAGCAACTGCAGCATCAACTGCCACATCAGATGGAGGGTTCATCAACATTGCACACACAACTGCAAAGCTCCTCGGCTGACGAAACTCTCAACGTCAACAATAGCACACATCCGCATCAGCATCACCAAAATACGAATAGACTAGCATATACCAACCCAACCCAAATCGATGAAAAGTCTAAAGGTAAGTTACAGTTTATTACTGTTTTCTATTTAATGGAATCTTTTGCGAAATTTGAATATTATATTTTGGTAAGAACTACAAAAGGAAAGACAAAAAATTAAAAAACGCGGAATTAAGGATGGAGAGAGAAAGAAAGTTTAGGATATTAAATATTTTGGTGAAATTTAATTTATAAAAATGTAGCGCAAACTAACTTTGGCGCGCCAAAGTTTGGATACCCTTGCACTGTCCTGTATAAGCCGTCAGATTTTTTACAACTTTTTTATAAATATTGATTTTCGAAAATTTCCTATGGCAGCTATATGACATAGTAGTCCGATTTACAACATATTTGGTAAGAATGTATGAAATCTTGAGAAACAATAAAGTTATCCATAGTAAATATTGATTTCGAACAGCCGTTCATATGGTAGCTATATGAAATAGTGATCCGATCCAGCCGGTTCCGACATATGTACTGCGTGCAGCAAAAAGACGGACCTGTACCAAGTTTCAAGTTAGCTTTAAAACTGAGAGACTAGTTTTCATAGAAACAGATATCCACTCAGCTCGTCACCTTGATCAAGAATATATATACATTATGGGGTCTATGAGGCCTCCTTCAATGCGTTACACATTTCGTGTCTATAAAAATTATAATACCCTCTGCAAGGGTATAAAAATGCAGAAAGCCACAGTGGAGCAAGTTCGACAGTAGAGGACCCAGTACTTTTTGAGTGCAGACCGTTCACTATAGATTGTTCTTCAATGTTGCGTACCATTGAAAAGATGGCGCCACTACAAAGACATAGAGGTCGCTAGCGTCTCTTGTTCTTCCTTTTGCCCGCGACATTGTTAGTTGAATAACTTCCGTTTTTATTATACGATTGGAATGAAGTTTACAGGACAGATTTGGACTATAGTGTTTATCATATATACCAAAAATCAATGCGCTAGTTTTGAAGGTTCTCTTTTAGTTCGTTTTTTAAATTTTGTTTTTCAATTTCTACTCGCGGATGGGGGCGGAGGGGGGACTCAAAAATCGGACAGACGGACAGACAGACAGACGGACATGGCAATATCGACTCGGCTGTTGATGCTGAGCAAGAATATATATACTTTATGGCAACTGTCACGCCTCCTTATGCCTGTTACTCACACTTTTAATAGATCCATTTGTACTTTTTTAAAGTACTGGGTCTAAATATCGGAGCCCGTCGGAACGGATCACTATATCCTATAGCTGCATTGGAACAATGGGTTAAAAACCAACATTTTTTATGAAAATTTGTTTGTTTCTTGAGAAACCTCCTGTCTTTGCTATTTTCAATTTCCAAATTCGGTGTTCTAGTTTTGTGATCCAATTTGTTCCTAAAATTTGATGTTGATGGTAATAATGTTCAAATTCTTACAGTGAGGATAGCATCTCCAACCTGGGATTTGCATATCTTAGGTGTCCTTCATATACTTCAAATAGTTTTTAAAACTCTCTTTATTTTCAATTCGATAGCACAACGTTTAACGTTTGAAAACAAAAAAATATAAAATATCAATTCGATGATTCATTTCCCATCATTGGATAAATCTATGCGGGTTACAATGAACTCAGCAAAAGTTAACGTTTTCATTGCATTTACATTTTCGGGAGCTTAAAGTGAAACCACAAAAAAATAAAGTGCACAAGGGGCAGAATCAAGTTTAACATTTTTAGTTGAAGAACAATAGCAAAGGCTCGAGTGCAGCAGGAGGTGGTTAACCAAAGAACGAGTGCTCACCGGTTTTCTGGTTCGGTTTGGTCAATTTTTATATTTAGCTTCCATTTAAGACTGTCTTAAACGGGTATTATAGCTTTGTGCAAATGTTTGCAACAGACAGTATGGTGACATTGTTTTCCATCAGCTCTTCTGATGAAGTTTTTTTTTATTAAAAATCGAGAATTACAAGAAGTTCACTGGCCCAACCTGCACTGATCTTTTCATTTTGAGCAGCATTATTTAGTGAGTGTGTATGTGGCCAAACACATGTCAAGTATATGTAATAGACTGTGAGTAGGGTATCTGGCAGTTTGTACTCTCAACTAGAGCATTTTCACATTATTTGTTATGATCTTGAGAGAGAGCTAAATGTGACTGTCATGTACACTAGCAAAAATAGAATGTACAGCTAAATATCTACAGCAAATTACATTTTATCATCTTATGTATGTATATTCTTGATCATTCTGTAAGACACAAAATTTGAGGATATCACACTTGAACAAGTCAGTAGTGAGGGACTCTATAAGCGTTGAATAATATATACATAGATATATATTATATATATATTATATATATAAATATAGATTGTAGATGTCTTCTGTCCGTAAGACTCATGTGCACAAATTTATAACAATCTACATATTTAAATTAATTATGGTGTTCATAGTTATGGTATATAATTTTATGTTGGTTGTAAATAACTCGTATAGTACACAACGACCTAAGCATTGCTTGCTTGAAAATTCTTCTCTTTGAATCAAATTTGTTAAATTTACTTTTTTACCTCAGTCACGGATTTTCACAATGACAGCTTATTTAACAAGCTTTAAGTGGTTTGTACACAAACATTGTCACAAGGGCTAGGAAAAATATACAGCTGAAAGATATTTGAAATGCAAACTAATGTTGTAAATTTAAATAAGTATTTTTGTATTAATATTATTATTATTATTATAATTACTTTGCAGTACAAAAATTTGAAGATTACTCAAATGGTATAGTGAGGGGCATTCCAACACCGACCATCCAAGAAACATCGAACACAGTTGGGAGCAGCTTTATAGGGCAATCCCAAGGTACCGTCGAATGGATAACGGCAATGAGCGATGCCCAAAACATTGCGGGTAAGAATCGTGTAAACAATTTTGGTTATTTAATAAATTAATTTATTGCCATCGATTCTCAGAAGACTCGCACAGTTCTCAAGGCAGCATATCTGGTGATGGTAAGTAAATTAATAACTTTAAATTATCATGTAAATCAGTAAAATTCTGCAAGTGAGCTCTATAACAACCACCGTTGCCCGACAGCGCGAGTTGCATATTAAGCGATTGTCCGTTTGCTTGTGCGTTTCACAGCAGCCACCCAAAGCGATGCATATTCTGTGTTTTAAATTGTCCTGTCCGTTACTTGTCCACATGTGTATAAAGCAGACTTTCTGTCGCCAATGTGCATGAAATAACCGTGTTAGCCGAGTCCGTTTTCGTTGTGTGGCGTGCCCATAGCTGATGTAAATAGTAGTTCAAATCAAGGCTGCAAACCTCAATGTTTGGCGAGGTTCGGCTCGGGGGTTCGAACTATAGAGTAAGATTTGATGCATATTTTGTAATCTCTTTTTATATCAAGTTCTAAAATTTTAAAGTGTAAAACCAAAAACATTTATGCACAAAATTGGTCAAAAGATATTTTTAAATACAACGATAACACGTTCTTGAAGATTTGTTGAAAATTTATCGAATTTTGTGAAAACATCGTCAAGCTCACCAAACCCAAAAAATAAACGAAATTTGTATCGAAATTTTTGCCGACCGTTACAAATTTTTGTATACGAACCGAACCTTTTTTTATGAAAATGCTTCGGTTCGGGTTCGGGTTCAGTGCTAGAAAATTTGAAGGGTTCAGTTCGAGAAACCGGTTCGGTTCGCGTTTTTTGGGCTGCCCGAACCGGTACCTCGAGGTTCAGTTCGGAACCGGTTTGCAGCCTTGGCTAAAATAAGAATCAAAAACTAAGATGCCATTTGAACATAACTTCCATGCCCTTACCTTGGCGATTTTGTTTAGGACTGATCTCCTAGTCAGAACTAGCCAACCGACCGCTCAACCTACTGTGGTTTCAACTTTAATTGAAAAAAAAAAAAAAACACTACCCAACCGCAAAATACGTTTTTAGTTTCTCAACGTCTGAATCTGTTAAATGTTGTGCCTTTCTTGTTTTGTATGCTTCAATTCAATTGGAATTGAAATGTTCCCCTGATCGTGAGCTTGATGAGTTTGTCTCTAATGTGTGGATACCGGTGTGAGTATCCGTATCCGCTGTCTGTGGATTGCAACGTTGTGTCTTGTCTCGCTTCCTATGTCTACTTATGTCTACCTATATAAGTACGTACATACTAAAATATGCATGTACATATGTACCGTGAGTCCACTCAGATAGTATAGCATTTCAATCTTTTGAAATTCTCTTTACTCAATACTTTATACTTGGCCACATTTAGGACAATCCAATAACCGCATGAATGTAAAACACTTGACCATCATTAACATGTGGTATTAAGATGAAAGCCATAGGTTCTTTGGCTTTTTCTTTAGTTTGCAATAAGCTGGAAACGTGAGAATCATGCGACTTCATTCATTAAGTAATATAGATTTCTCAATTCCTACACAGCTTGGGATGGGACACAATTACTATAGTACAAAAAGAAAAATGAAAAAGATACATTCTATTAACAGGTGCATTTTCCCACAATACCCAATCCGAGTAAGTTACGCAACACAAACAAGAGTTATGAGTTTAAAAAAGTCAAACCTAAAAATGCACTAAGCTACAGTGGAGCAAGCTCGACAGTAGGAGACCCAGTACTTTTTGAGTGCAAAGCGTTCACTAGATTGCTCTTCAATGTTGCGTACCATTCAATAGTTGGCGCCACTTCATAAACATAGAGGTCGCTGGCGTCTCTTCTTCTTCCTTTTGCCCGTAACATTGTTAGTTAAATAACTTCCGCGTTTATCATCCGATTGGAATGAAATACCCCATAAAGTATATATATTCTTGATCAGCATCAACAGCCGAGTCGATATAGCCATGTCCGTCTGTCTGTCTGTCCCTTTTTTGAGTTCCTAGATCTCAGAGACTATAAGAGCTAGAGACTCAAATTTGGCATGTACGTTCGTCTACAAGTCCCATTGATCAAGTTTGTCTTAGATTTTTGTCACGCCCCCCTCCGCCCCCGGAAAATTAAAATACAAAATTTCTAAGTCGAATTACTAGAGCTCCTTTAATGCTAGTGCCTTGATTATTGGTACATATAAAATACAGTATGGTATAAACCTGTCCATAAAATTTCATTCCAATCGGATTATAAACGCGGAAGTTATTCAACTAACAATGTTACGGGCAAAAGAAAGAAGAAGAGACGCCAACGACCTCAATGTTTATGAAGTGGCGCCATCTATTGAATGGTACGCAACATATTCGAACAATCTTTAGTGAAAGCTGTGCACTTAAAAAGTACTGGGTCTCCTACTGCGAGCTTGCTCCACTGTAGCTTACTGCATTTTTATTTATCAAATCTATATGTGATCAACTTCAAACAAATTTGGAAATAATAACTTAATTACTTTTTTTGAAAATCAAGGTATACAAGTTTTGATAGATCTTTGAAACTCCTTTTACATTCTACCATACGGATCATTAATGTATGTACATATGTTTCTGAATTTTGAGTAACACATCAACTGCTGCTTAAAATACATTTACAACAAATTTTTATTTTTAAATTGACAAAAAAAAAATTTGTATTGTACTTTTGGTGTCAGAGAAAAAACTTATTTGGAGTGCTGTCGACAAGGTTTAGGCAGTCTCTGCATTGTGTCAATAAACAACTGACTTCTTTGCTTTTAGTTTAAAGATGTTTTGAAAAACGGTTTCGCTAAACAATTTTCATAAAAAAAAATAGCGGATCTATTAAGTATTCCCAAAAATAAAATGTGCGTAACAGGCAGAAGGAGTCGTGGCAGATCCCATAAAGTATATATATTCTTGATTAGTATCTACAGCCGAGTCGATGCCGACCGTCCGTCTGTATGTAGGTTTATCTTAATCTTGCCCAGATCAAGTATGTTTTAGAATTTCGACATTTTGAGATTTGGTACATATGATATGAAATATCATTTCGATCGGGCAATAAAAGCGAAAGATATTCAAAAATCTTATTTTTACAGCGTCTGCTGTGATGAAGAAGAGATGCGAGCTTTTGCACCACCTTTTTTTATACCCTTGCAGAGGGTATTATAATTTTGTCACGAAATGTTTAACGCATTGAAGGAAGCCTCACAGACCCCATAAAGTATATATATTCTTGATCAGGGCGACGAGCTGAGTCGATATAGCCATGTCCGTCTGTCCGTATGTTTCTATGCAAACTAGTCTCTCAGTTTTGAAGCTATCTTGATGAAACTTGGTACAGGTCTGTCTTATTGCTGCACGCAGTACATATGTCGGAACCGGCCGGATTGGATAACTATATCATATAGCTGCCATAAGAACGATCGGTTCGAAAACAACATTTAGTATGAAAAACTTTTTGTTTCTCAAAATATCTCAACCAAATATACACATTGTGTGTTTGAAAAAGTTTTAAACAGGCTGACCAATTTTGGCTTAAATCGGACTACTTTATCATATAGCTGCCATAGGAACGATCGGTTAAAAATCAACATATAACAAATTTTGTAAAAAATCTGTCGGCTTACACAGGGCACTGCAAGGGTATCCAAACTTTGGCGCGCCAAAGTTAGCTTTCGCTATATTTTTTTTAACACTATTCCCTTTTCACTAATATTTGCTCTTTTCCATAAGTACAGGGTCTCTTACTGCGAGCTTACTCCACTGAAGCTTAATGTTTTTTTAAATAAACATTTTAATATAATAACATTATTATTAAGTTTAAACTTAACTTTTTACGTTCTAGATAAAAATGAACAAAAATTCGATTTATAATTGTATTAAACAATTTATATAAGTTTCATTCCATGGTGTTAAGTCTGGGAATCAATTAATTGTAGAAGTCTAAGCAAACATGGGTTTGATTAAGGGTCATCTGTAATTTTACATATCCCGTTTCTGAATTCCCAACTGAATGTTGAACTTTTATTAAAAACACCACAGAGCAGAAGTTTCAGTATCATCCCCAAATAAATGGGGCACATCTGTGCTCTGTTACATTGTTAATTTTAAGTTGATAAATCGCTTTTAACTTATGTTTTGACTTTTCGAAAAATGTCCTTTGGGGATAGCTTTAATTATTATTGCGTTGATTTTATTCTGCTACATTATTACAAATAAATTTCGTATAACGTTTTACTTTGGCATTTAAATCACAAGGATAATTTGCATAACATGGGGAAATACTCTTTATATATGTTTCATGAAGGTATATCAATTGTTTTGCACATTTTAAAATATATTACAATATGGGAGAATAGTAAATTTATCCTGGCCACGCGATGAAAATCAAGAAAATGAACACAATCTGCTATGTATTCTTATTTCAAATCTTAACGTCTATCCTAACATTGTGCTGTGTAATTGCTTGTGCAATATTTTTAAATGTTTCTATTGTTTCTGGAAAAATGCCTTTCAGCAATTTAGCCTTAATCGAAACAAGATCAAGATCCCCGATAAACGAAGACAGGCTTAATCATTTAATGATGATGTTTAAATCTATGATATCCCTACGTATATTGTTCGATCGAGATGATATTTTCTGGATAGATTCTGACTAAAGTATATATGTATAAACATGTAGCCAGGCTTAGGGTCGATTTCTCACCTTTCCGAAACAGCCAACAGTATGAAAATGTTACTACTTATACAATAAATACTGGATTCAATATCAAAATATTTAAAGTTTAAAATAATTTGCTATCTCAGTGCCCTGAAATAGGTTTAGTAGAATAATGTTCTTATCGGCAAGTAAGGCAGTAGGCAAAATGAGAAATCGGCCCTTAATATGTTTGCTTCAAACGCGCTCTTGTCGTTAGGCTTTTCTGTGCAAGATATACTATACATATGTATGTATTGTCTCTGAGAGCTAAGTGTTCATAAAGGAACAGACGGACATGGCTTTTCAATTCGGTTGTTGATGCTGATTTAAGATGTATATGAGAGTGCATCAATTTGTATGGGCCATTTTTCGAAAAAAAAAAAAAAAAAATGGTACCCCATATTCATAATTTACGGTCAATTCTAAGATGTTGTCACCAAGAAACCATAGTTCTTAAATCAATTCTTGGTCCGCGCTTTTTAAGTTGATATTTGATTTTTTCTATAAATTGCTTACAAATTGTTACAAACACGCCAAAGTTTGAATACCCTTGCCCGGTATAAGCCGTAAGATTTTTTACAAAAAGTGTTAGATGCTGATTTCGAACCGATCGTTCCTATGGCAGCTATATGATATAGTAGTCCGATTTACACAAAATTTGGTCCAAATTGGTGACTTTCGTTGAGATATCTCGAGAAACAAAAAAGTTTTTCATACCAAATGTTGATTCCGAACCGTTCGTTCCTATGGCAGCTATATGATATAGTGATCCGACCCGGCCGGTTCCGACATATGTACTGCATGCAGCCAAAGGACGGGCCTGTACCAAGTTTCATCAAGATAGCTTCAAAACTGAGAGACTAGTTTGCCTAGAAACAGACAGACAGACGGACATGGCTATATCGACTCAGCTCGTCGTCCTGATCAAGAATATATGTACCTTATGGGGTCTGCCACGCCACTTAATGCCAAGAGCTTAATAGACCATTTGTACTTTCTTAAAGTACATAGTACGTTTCTTACCTTATTTGTATTTTCCATTTAATTTCTAGCTCTTTTTGCTTTTGTCACACAAGTTTGCAAGAGTTTTTTATTTTAATTTTAATAAGCTCATTACTTAGGCTATAAAGTAACACTATTAATTTACTTTTAAACACTTTTCTAAGCATTTTACTTTTGTAAAACATGTTGCCATGGTCTTACCTCCCTTTTTAAAGCGACAGAGACAGAGACAAGTTATTCATAATCGAATTACGTAGCATAAATCTCCAATCAAAATGGGGATGATGTTGTTGTAAAGCAAGCCGGCTACGGGAATAATGGAAACATGAGTATTATGTGGAGGTACACGTATGTATGTGATGATATACATGTAGATTGTATCAGTTTCAATCACATTCTCAAAGTATGGATTTCTGCTCTCTCATTTGCACAGCAACATTCACATCAGTATGTATTTTTGTGGCTGTGTGTGTGAAAAAAATTCGCTTGTTAATATTTTTGGCGCTAACATAATTACTTTGTCTTTATGCGACAACAACTTGTTGTTGTCATCGTCAAGCAAAAACAGAATAGCTGAAAGCAGTAGCATACACACACACCCACATACACATACATAAACAAGCACGTCGTCGTCGACAAGAAAGCGTGAATGAGATGGTTATACAAGGTGATGTAAGGAAGAGGGAGAGCTCGAGCGCCGTAAATGCTTGAGTGGTAGAAACGAGAAACAATAACAACAACAGCTCCGCTGTGATTGGCGGCGCGCATCTTTGTCTATCTGCTGATTGGCGGAAATCCCAGCTGCGTGCATATTGCGTTTTGCTCTCTCTGTCTCGTTCTCTCTCAGCGTAATGTTATGGCTATAACCCTGCACACTTCCACATTATACAAACTTGTGTAGTAAAGACCAAGGCTAAGAACAAGGTCTCCATGAAATTAGCTAACGCTTACTTTTGTGAATATACTTATTCCCGATAATAACAAATCTAATGGCTATTAAAAATTGTATAGATAAGCATCTCAAAACTTACTGCTAATGGCCAATTAAAGATTTTATTAATTTGAATTTGAAACAAGCAATACACGTACTCCACGGATACCTCTCTGTCCAACCTATTTCCATCGGCTTTAATATTTAGCGCCAATTGTAAAGAACGCAAAGCCAACTGGCCACAACGCCACCTTTAACACCACCACAATCTTAATATTACCCCACCTCCGGAAGCATCAGCAATAGCAGCAGAAAGCAGCAGCATTATACAGTATACTGTGCAGTCTAGAAAGCAAATGACGGAACGCTGGGAGCGTCTCTCTGTTTTTGGTTCGTCTTCATTGGCTCGCTGCAGTGAGTCGAGAGTCGGATTCGGGAGTCGAAGTCGGGCATTTGTGGTTGGGCGGGTGCGGTGGCGATTCAAGGACCAAGGACGCGCGCAGCAAGTACGAGCTATAGACACAAATATACTTACGCACATGTACGCACACGCAGGCAGGGATAAGAAACAAACCGTGCGCAGGATTTCTGCGGCTGGCAGCAAACAGTCCGGAAAAAATAGCTAGATATCTTTCACGGCACAAAAAAAAACAACAAAAATTAAAATACTATATAATAAGTAAAACCACGAATACGAAAAGAATAGAACTGAACATGAACGAGAATGAAAAAGAACAAGAATAAACACCTACACTACGGCAAACGCCTCGCCACAACCCGAAGTCGCGGAACGTAAATACGGATTCTGTATCTCAGTTGATAGCTGATGTTTATGCTAATTTCTGGTATCGGTTACAGTTACGTTTGCCGTTACAGCCGTTACCATAACCGTTACCGTTACCGCTACAGTTACAGTTACATTTGAGTTCGGGTCTGTCTTACGTATTTTCCGGATCGTACATCAAAGTATTCCTACGACATCGATACGCTTATTTTGTTATATTTAATACTCTGTTCCGCTAATGTAGCTAGTGCGCGCTAACACACATAACAGAAAATCCCTGTTAATTGTTGTCTAATGTAAAATCTGTGTCATTATATTTCGAATCTATCTCGGATTATCCAAAAATACCTAGTGTGTCTAAAGTGTCAATATGTTAATGTGATCCGCTCCTGCAGTGTTAACATCTTCAATTACAACGTTGGGTTCATATGTACATTGTTCATACATATTTATATGTAAATATATATTAACACCAAAGTTAACACTAAAAAGCTTAAAAAAAAAGTGTTTTATTATGGATCTTTCAACGGCATATCGATACAATCAAAACATGATGGAATATTATACATGTAAATATAATTTATTTGAAATTGGGGTACAAATTTTTCGTTTTAATATTGCAAAATTATGTACTTACGTACAACAAAAAACACCATTAGTCATTGGCCTACCCAATTGTGCGAGCAAAAAAATAAGAAAAGTCTACTATGAAAAAATGATTAAGTCGCAGAATGAATATATTATAATAAAGCATTTAGAAAATCATAAGCTATCAAAAACCTACTTAATTGTTTCAGTTAGTGTACAAAACGCCGCCAGCAGACACAAACACTGTTCATTTTTAAAATGCTCGTTAAATAAAAGTGTCCGAAAACACCATATGTACTGCGTGCAGCAAAAAGACGGACCTGTCTATACCAAGTTTCATCAAGATATCTTTAAAACTTAGCAACTAGTTGGCAAACAGACAGACAGCCAGCCAGACGGAAAGACGGACAGACAGACATACGGACATGGCTATATCGACTCAAATCGTCGTCCAGATCAAGAATATATATACTTTATGGGGTGTGCCACA
The DNA here is from genome assembly GCA_035043265.1 of Drosophila testacea. Taxonomy (NCBI): domain Eukaryota; kingdom Metazoa; phylum Arthropoda; class Insecta; order Diptera; family Drosophilidae; genus Drosophila; species Drosophila testacea. The sequence goes on along the minus strand of JAWNND010000842.1, from coordinate 1,245,612 downwards.
CCTCCTTCAATTCGTTACACAAGAAAAAAAAACAAATGATAAGCCCTTTCTTTATTTTGGCAAAAGGCTTATCTTATAGCACTTGATTATCACTATAATTGGTGCTAAGGTTGATGACGGGCCAATGTTCGTTTAAAATATATTTTTAAAAACCTGAGCATTTACGTCAGACAACAAAACTTTAGAGTATTTAAATTTGATTTTACTTGGCTCGAAAATATTAAGTAGTTTGTAACGGATCGCAGAAGGCCTGGCAGACCCTACAAAATATATATATGTATTCTTGATCAGAACGAGGAGCTAAGTCGATATTCGTCTGTCCTTATGTGCCTCTGTTTCTATACAAACTAGTCTCTCAGTTTTGAAGCTATCTTTATAAAACTTGGTACAGATCCGTCTTTTTGCTGCAGGCAGTACATAGCTCGGAGCCGGCCGGATCGGAAAACATATATGTAGCTGTCATAGGAACGATCGTTTCGAAATCCAAATTAGTATGAACCACTTTTTGTTGATTAAGATCACTCAGCGAAACTTACAGATTGAGTGTTTGGTATTGTAACATACAACCTGACGAAATTTGGATACAATCGGATTATTATATTACAGGCCTTTCGTATGTAAAAATTTGAGTGCAGGTCTCCGCAAGGGTATACAATCTTTGGCGTTCCAAATATTGCTTGCAGTATCTTTTTATACCCTTGCAGAGGGTATTATAATTTTGTCACGAAATGTGTAACACATTGAAGGAGGCCTCACAGACCCCATAAAGAATTTATATTCTTGATCAGGTCGACGAACTAAGTCGATATAGCCATGTCCGTCTGTCTGTCCGTCTGTTTCTATGCAAAGTAGTCTCTCAGTATTAAAGCTATCTTCATTAAACTTGGTACAGGTCCGTCTTTTTGCTGCACGCAGTACATATGTCGAAACTAAAGGCCAAAGTTAGCTTGCTCTATATTTTTATTTAATTTTCTTTACTGGCGCTCGTGACATGGTACATGTGACATTTTTTCCACTATGATTAAGGGGTCATAAATTATAAATTAATGTAAAAATCTTATTTCGCAATAACAAATCGAATTATAAGGATTGAAATTTTCACTTTTTAGTTTATTCTGTGGAAATGCCCATTTCTCATATGTAAATACTTACATACATATATAAATTATATAGTACAGTAAAGAATGGATAATAAGATTATGTTACAACACATCAACGTGTATAAAAATCTTTATCATTTCTATGGAAAAGAGACAACGTACGTAATTGGGTGCAAGCTGGCAATTGCAGAGTCAGAGACAGAAAAAGTCACCAAATAATATTAAATTTTACAAACAATTGCGACTGACAGAAAAGTGAGAAATAGGAAACGAAATAATAATAGAATGATGTAAGGAGGGTCAAAGGGCAAAGAAGCGATTTCTGCGAGAATAGATGAAAACCCTATGTATCTATTGCATGTGTGTGCTCAAATCTATTGAAACTCAATGGATACTTCATCAAATGACAATCGCATTTGCCATTTGGATTACTGCCGTACCGTACAAAAGGCCTTTTGTATAAATCCATCAATACAACTCGTATCCCGCTGTGCGCATAAAGCAATACAAAACTCCTAGACACCTCCTCAGTGATCATATCCCTTTCTATTGGCGAGTGTTCTTGAGTACTATTCAAATTTGTATAGTTTCCTATCCCCTCTTGGGTTTATTTGACTAAAATTCATGCTTGATTGTTTTGTTTTAAAAGGTTTGACTGTAATGTATAAGAAAAAAAAAGCTATTTATAATAGATAAATTATTTAATACATTTAATACATTTTAATTTTTTTTTTTGAAGAGATCTTTAATATTTGAAAATAGAAAAAAATATTTTAAAAAGAAATATATAATACAAGGCCACAAATTGCAGTCTCTTGCAAAAGCCATCTGTCAAATTTCGACATATGACAGCTTTATAATATATTAGTTCGATTCTACCGATTCAAATTTGATCAGGTGGTATACAATGATAGCAAATTTTAAATCTGCAAGATTTATTAAGATATCTTAATAAGCAAAAAAGGTTTTCATATTAAAGGTTGATTTTTAAACGATCGCTTTTATGGCAGCTAATTGATATAGTAATGCGATAATGTTGTTCCTGACCTACAGATGGAAATGAACCAAATTTCATTTAGATAGCTTCAAAACTTCGGACAACAACAAGACGGACCAAGTCTCCCCAATATAAGTATATGATAGTATCTTTAAAACTGAGTGATTAGCTTGCCTAGAATCAGACAGACAAACAGATGGACAAGGCTATATCGACTCGCCATTTGATACTTTACAGGGTCTGCCACGCCTTCTCAATGACTATAAGATCTAGGGACACCTAACTTGGGACGTAGACTCATATATATCTGGCATAAATCTCTCCTGAAAATTGCATCTCAATCGGATAATAAACTCGGAAATTATTCAACAATCAATTTTTTCACAGCGTCGGCCAAAAGGATGAAGAAGAGACGTTAGCGCAACCACGTACAAAGCTTGTGGCTTGAATGCTTGTCACCACTCGCTTTTCACCACTATTTGCTCTTCCCATAAGTACTAGGTCTCCTACTGTCGAGCTCCACTATAGCCTTATGTTTTTCTTACACTGTTATGAGATACACTTTTGCAACTAAATATATAAATAGCAAACAAAAAAAGTGTAAATTTCACAAAACAAAAGTACTGAAAATCATAGCAGCGTCAGATAAGTCTGTACTTAATTAACGAATTAATATCGAAGGCAGAGAACATAAGTGCAAAAACATAAATGATGTGTGAACGACTCCCGCCTTGGCAGTATGTTTGTCATTAGGACTTAATTCTTCAGATCAGTTAAGGGCGGCTTGCTTTCCTCTGAGCAAACAATTTGAATTATACTCACAAGTATATACATATGTATTTATTTATAACCATAGAGGAGATAAATGCACAATTTATGCTCCTTTTTCTTTCTCTATCTCTGTCTTTTTCTTCCTCTCTCTGTTTTTCTGTCACTTTCTTTCTTTAATTTTTAAGAGAAAATATTTTGTGAAATATCAGTCCCTAAACTCTTATAAGGAATTTCGAAAATATGTATGCAAATGTACATTTTCGTAAAGTTATATAATTTTGTTAATCATTTGTTGGTTGAATTCTAAACAGGTCACGGTGGCGTCAATCAATTAGGAGGGGTTTTTGTAAATGGTCGTCCCCTACCTGATGTTGTACGACAGAGGATCGTCGAGTTAGCCCATAACGGTGTCCGTCCCTGCGACATATCACGCCAGTTGCGGGTAAGCCATGGCTGCGTGTCTAAAATTTTGTCAAGGTAAGTATTTATAGACTTTATACGTCTTATCGAAAACAAATTAGAATATTCGTTTAATTTCTAGACATAAATTATATAAGCAATACTACTTAACTGCTTAACTATCAGGGATTGCAAATAAGAGTGGAGTTTAAGAACGATTTCCGATATATCGAGCCCTTCCCGAAAAAGTAACATAAGCGATAAATAGCAAATTTTATAGGACAGAGTTGGACTACTATATCATATGGCTGTCATATAAATGATCAGTCCAAAATCAACTTTGATTAAAATCGGGCAACTATATCAAAGAATCGATAGGGTTTGACAGGGTGATATCCTTGTAATTATACATAATCGACATTTAATATTTTTTGTCACAGATCAGTTTGTGTAGACATAAATACCTTCTGTCTGTCCGTCTGTTTCTATGCAAACTAGTCTCTCAGCTTTGAAGCTACTTTGGTCCGCCATTTTGCTGCACGCACTACATACGTCGGAGCCGGCCGAATAGAAATCAACCTATAGTATGAAAACGTTTTTAGACCCAGTACTTTAAAAAAGTAAAAATGGGTCTATTAAGTTTGTGCAAAAAAAAATGTGCGTAACAGGCAGAAGTAGGCGTGGCAGACCCCATAAAGTATATATATTCTTGATCAGCATCAACAGTCGAGTCGATATAGCCATGTCCGTCTGTCTGTCTGTCTGTCCATCCCATTTTGTGTCACCTAGATCTCAGAGACTATAAGAGCTAGAGAGACCAAATTTGGCATGTACGTTCATCTATATCTTGCATTGAACGAGTTTGTTTTAGATTTTTGCCACGCCCCTCTCCGCCCCCGGAAATTAAAAATAATATTTCAAATTTGAATTACGAATTTAATGCTAGCGCCTTGGTATATATAATATACATTATTGTCCGTATCTGTCAATTCAAATCGGATGGTGAACGCGAAAGTTATTCAACTAGCAATGTTACGGGCAAAAGGAAGAAGAAGAGACGCTAGCGACCTCTATGTATATATTTGTAGTGGCGCCATCTATTGAATGGTACGCAACATTGAAAAACAATCTATAGTGAATGCTTTGCACTCAAAAAGTGCTGAGTCTCCTACTGTCGAGCTTGCTCCACTGTAGCTTACTGCATTTTTTAAGATTTGTATGTTAACCAGACTCGTCGATTTTATGTTTGGTACAGATTTGTATAGCCTGGCCAAATTTGGTGCAAATCGGACTACCATATATCTGCAATAGGAACGATCGGTTCGAAATCATCACCTAACAAGTTTTGTAAGAAATCTGACGGATTTACAGGGCATTGCAAGGGTATCCAAACTTTAGCGCAGCAAAGTTAGCGTGCACTAGATTTTTAAAATGAACTTGGAAGTTAACATAACTTCACTCATTTAATTTTAAATATTATTAGATCTCCCAACATAATGTTATTTTGTCATCAAAAAGCTTCGTTTTCAAAACCATTGAGAGTTGGGCTATTATAAATTATAAAAATATGTTTGATAATTATAATATGAGTTCTTGCAATTAAAAATATATTTTACGATTAGACTTAAACAGTCGCATGTTTGTATATTTATAAGCATGCTTGAATAGGAGTTGTGAGTTGGGAACTGGGAGACCTGGCACAGCAACATCCGAACTCGGCAAACTGAATAATAAATCTTTGGCGGTCACCGTTTTGTTGAGGAATGAGTGCGAAACCAGGGTATTTGTATTTCGGTCAAGATAAACGATGGCTGACATTCAAATTGTTTTAAATTGAAATGGTAAAATTGTTGGTTCCGTTTTGCAAATGGTTGCATTAATTAAAGCATTGGGAATTGTATGGACAACCTCTCGATATCAGGAAGAAAAATTGGCTAGCTACAGTGATAATTAATTTCGTACTTCATTTCAGATATTACGAGACTGGTAGTTTTAAGGCCGGAGTCATTGGTGGTTCCAAGCCAAAAGTTGCTACACCACCAGTAGTCGATGCAATTGCAAATTATAAGCGAGAGAATCCCACAATGTTTGCTTGGGAAATTCGGGATCGATTACTGGCCGAAGGTATATGTTCGCAAGATAATGTTCCCAGCGTATCATCTATAAACCGGTAAGTAATAATAAGAAGATCTGGTTGAAATTGTCAAGTGAAGGCAGAAAATGTATTTAAAATATCCACTGTCAGCACAAAGTCCTTAGTTGGATGACTTTTGTTAGTCCAAAAGCAGCATTTTGATCATTGCTTATCTTCGTTTGTGCGTAAGAAGTTTTTTTAATTTGTTTATTTTGCTTAAATAACGTTTTTTTCCGAAGAACTTGTAAAAACCATGAGCAAGGCTAGGTTATGTTTCAAGAGATGACCCAATTGGCGAACCAAGAATAGCTCACTCTTTCACTGTCAGAGCCACTTGTGAGTTATAAGGTAAAAACTAAAGAACTAGCATGTAAGCTAAGTTCGTCCTTTTGTGTGTTCGTTCGGGCGCTTTTTACTGAGTTGATGACCGTCGCGACATGAAGTGTGTGTTTCTGCGAGAGGTGTATCTTTAGCTTAAAAAATTTGGAAATTTATAATGTTAACTTTTGTTATTTAATGATGCAATGTAAAAAACATTGATTAATGTAATTATATTTTTTCCAAACTGAACCTTTTAATAAAGGAGTCTGATTTGGGTTGGGTGCTTGTTAATATAAACATACAAGCTAAGTAACAAGTTGAAGAAAATTAAATTAATTTTTTGGTAGAGTCGAATATTAATGTACTAGGGGGATTGGCCCCTGCTCGCAGGGTCGCCAACACCCGGCCCGATACGCTCGCTGAAATCTCGCGAATTGGAGAATGTGAAGTGAAAATAGCCAGACTAGCTATAACTGGAACTTAAGTCTTTTTAAGAAGAAAACGGGAAACGTAAATAACCGCTTTGCACTGTTTTCAATTTTTTCCTGCAATTGGATTTAAAATTATAGTACTTTACATTATATAGAGAATTTACATTTTCGCTGTTTGCTGTTTGAAAGTTTTCGCTGCAATTGGACTTTGGACTTTGGAGAGAAAAAGTCAGATTTCGCGGGAAAAGGTCAGATTTGTCGAGATAAAACCAAGTTTTGAATTTGGTTGAGATAGCTCAAAAAACAACAAAGCTCTTTATACTAAAGTTTACTTTGCATCCCCTTGTTCCTATGACAGCTATATGATATAGTAGTCCGATCTTGACCAAATTTTCTCAGAATGTAACAAATAGTAAAAATATACATAACCTGTGAGTTTTGTTGAGATAGCTCAAAAAATAACAAAGCTCTTCATAAAAAAGCTACTTTTACATCCGATTGTTCCTATGGCAGCTTTATGATATAGTCATCCGATCCTGACCAAATTTCAGGATGTTGCATATGGTACTATATACATAACCTGTGAGTTTAGTTTTGATAGCTCAAAAAACTAAGCAATACAAATTACTTGACGTTTGACTTTTGACTCCAAACTGACAGCTTCCAGTTGGAATATCGCAAAACCCCTTCTTGTTGCACGGTAATTAAATATTAGGTTCAATACAATGATATACTAGGTCCCACCTTCAGAAGATGCTCCATATCTTGCCTTTAAGCAGGCCTATAATATTTTAAAAGTTTCTGTTCAAGATCCAGTTTGGGTAACGCAAGAAACCCAAACCGAACGGCTCTGAGACATCTGGTCCAGAGTGAACTCGGTTCAGGGGCTTAAAGCATGCTAATGGGTTTAAAGTTAATAATGCTTGCGTACTGGCTTAAAATAAGTTATACATATAGAACAGGTATTTGGAAGCAAACTTTTTTATGTTGAAGTTGATCTAGTGCGGTTCGGCTTTAGGTTCGGGTTCGGAATGTTAAATATTAAAACGTAATCATCTGTTTGTATACGATATATTTTAATAAAAAAACGCTTGCATGATGTCAGTATTCAAAGCAAAGTTAGTGTTGCTATGTTTGCTTGTTGTCATGCTGCTTACTTCCGCATCCGAGTCCGGTTCCGCCCTGATCAACGTCAATGCGGTACCGTCGTCCTGGTGCTCTTCTCTGGCTGTCCATTGCCAAGCATAGAGCTAATAAAAATATCTAAGTAGTTTTTAGCGTTCATAATTGCGGCACAATGCTTGACACACGACCACCACAAAAGCCAGCTTCCTATTCGTGTTCCGGTGCAAGGTTCTTGCCATTGCCATTTTGATGATGGCACGACGTTGTACTCGTAATGTACGTCGTTGACCATAATTCATTTTATTTTGGCCAAGGAAGCTGCCAGCAGGCAGCTGCTCACCAAAGACCATAAATTAGCTGCGCACAATTTCAACGACTCGACTGTTGACTATTGAGAGGTGACTAAAAAGAGCGGCTGTAAGTGAGCCGCACTTGTTCACACTCTCCCCCCAATGGCATTTCGCCGTAGCGCCACATTTTGAATTGGGGACTTAAATGCAACCACACGCAGACACATAAACACACGACAGGGCACGTGCAGCCAGTCAGAATCAATTCGCTACGAATTACGTTGATGATACCGATGACGATGGATATGCAAAGGGTCTTGGGATGTTATCATGTGATGAGTAATTCCAGGGAACAATGAGCATAAGCTTGCCATTACTTAGTGGCACATGAGCGATGATTCACATCATACTCATACGAATCAAGGTACAAGTGAATGTGAACTACCAGTCGGACATTATAGCCTCTCCCAACGTGATGGTATTCCCAAGAGTGTAGCACTTAGAAAGTGACTTTGGTAGCACTCAATGTAAGCCAATGGTCCCCTGGTGGCAAAACAAAAGCCAAATAAACAAATCGAAACACCACCAAAGTATCTGCAGAGCATCCCAAACATATGTTCCAATTGTGTGCACTGCCCACAATCTTCCCAAAACTCAACTCAATCCAAAACAATGAAAATCCACTCTTAACCCGGTGTGATTGTCATTTTTTTTAAAAATAATTTGATTTGATTCCGCTTGAGTTGGTACGCTCAATTTGACAACCCTCTGAAATCCAACGGCATTAATACATGCATGCATATATGGATGAAGTTCGTTTTCATGAATTAGGATGTAGCAAGTGCACAGTCACAAAATAATAATCTTACTCTTGTCGTTGATTAATCTATATCTTTTCTTTTCTCATCTAAAATGTTCTGGTTTATTTGATATGACATTGAGGTCCTGAAGCTGGCCCAAAATTTAAAGCCAGCCAATTGTAATGTATTTCAATTTGGTTTTCTACATTGGTCAGTCAATGCTATAAATAACACTGATCTATCTGAATCATGTCCATACTTTCCGCACCGCTCTCACATCAATATCAATCAATTTCAATCTTCTGTTTAGGTAAAAAGTTACTCACCATAACACAAAAGATTACGCAAGCTTTCTTTGTACTTTATGGGGTCTGACACGTCTCCTTCAATGCGTTACAAACTTCGTGGCAAAATTATAATACCCTCTGCAAGGGTATAAAAAAATGCATAAAGCTTCTGTGGAGGAAGCTCAACAGTAGGAGACCCTGTACTTAAGGAACAGAGCAAACATTTTTGATTGCTACGCGTTCGAAAAGATTGTTCTTTAATAGATGGTGCCACTACGAAGATATCAGCTGAAAACGCAGAGGTCGCCAGCATCTCTTCTTCTTCCTGACGCTGTGCAACGTTGTTAATTGAATAACTTTATTTAACATCCGATTGCAATGAAATTTTCAGGACAAGTTCGGGCAATAGTGTATATTATATGTACCAAAAATCAAGGCGCTGACATTAATGATGCTCATATAGTTTGACTTCAAAATTTTAACTTGCGATTTACAGGGGCGGAAGTAAGAGTGGCTAAATTCTAAAACAAATTTGATGCGGGCGTAATACAGATGAACCTAAATTCCAAGTTTGGTGTCGGACTTGGCTATATCGACTCGGCTGTTGATTCTGATCAAGAATATATATACTTTATGGCGTCTGCCACGCCTCCTTCTGCCTGTTACGCACTTTTTTTTTGCACAATCTTAATAGGCCCATTTGTACTTTTTTAAAGTAGGGTCTAACAACTACAGAGTTATACCGTTAAAGGGTTTGTAGGTCGCAAAAGTAATTAATGGGGACTCTAAATAACTATAAGTTTAGAAAATGTGAGATACACACGTGTTTGTAAGATATTTGATTTTGTTACATCAATCGACGACACTCACTTGTGCTAATACTTTCTTGTATAATTAGTATCTGTTTAACTGAGGCAGTTATGAAACATGAAAAAATAAATTATATAACATATATATAACATAGGCACATGAGTCGCTTTAAGATAGTAAAAAATAGTAAAAAAAAATGATAAATATTCTTTAGCAACTTTGAATATGTTAAAATGAAACTGAGTCAGCTCGCAAAACATGAGTGACAAGCTTTTTATCTCGATAAACTCTTATGTATATTTATTATATTTACAACTGTAAATAACACAAGCAAATTCATTCAACGCACTCTCCAGCTTTAAAAATTCAATGGTCAAAAGGCAATCGAAATACCAGCTGTAATTCGCCATCAGTAGCTGTCGGCGATTCTGTAACTGTAAATGCAAATGGAGCATTTCGTTTCGGTCAATTTAGCGCACTTAAATCAGAAATGTGTATAAAAATTGAACCCTGTTAATATACTCTCTAAATGTATAATCCTGCATTTTTAGACCCTGTACTTAAAAAAATTACCAACACGGTTTACTAAGGCTAAATGTGAGTATCAGGCAAAAGGAGGCGTGGCAGGCCCCATAAAGTATATGTATTCTTGATCAGCATCAACAGCCGAGTCGATATAGTCATGTCTGTCCCTTTTTTGCACACCTAGATCTTAGAGACTATAACAGACAGCGACGCACAGCGCTCAGCGGCCGGCTTCCCGAAAACTCGTTGCAAATATCTGTAACTTTTAAACTAGGTGAGATATCGGGTTGCAATTTGCAATAAATATTCTAAATTTTTTTTATATTTATTATTTTTTTTTGCACCCGCTTAGGCATTGAAGCGTGTTTGAGCGTATATTTACGCCCCTTTAAGTGCCAGGCCTACTTTTATTTGTCTTTCAAAACTTTCTTTGAAGTATTGAAAATATATATTCCAAATTTGAACCCGATACTTCACCTAGATCAAAAGTTACAGGCTCATAAACAAAAATATAGATACATAGGAAAATAAATTAAAAAACGTATTTTCTTTAAATTTCATGAATTTGTTTATGCATTTAGTTTAAAAAATAAACAAGTAATATAAACAAATAGTTTAAAGACACAGTTTTAGGTCAATTGAACAATGGACAGCTCTAAACTTGCCTTATAAAGTGTGAAATTTCGATCTTAGCATTTTTTGAAAAATTACTTAAATATATAACCTTCTGAGCAAAATACTATAGTCAATTCTTAATTTAAAAATTAAAAAAAAATTTGCAAACGGAACAACTCGAAAAATGATTCTTGCAACGAGTTTTCGGGAAACCGGCCACTGTGCGACGTGGCGAAAAAATTGCATCCGGCGCAAAGATTTAGGCGGCATTATTATTATTCCATTAATTTTAGCAGAAGCAAAGCAACGATAATTTATTTGAAAGCCTATCAAAAACAATAACAATTCCATGTTCCAAATTCATTACTCAAATGAATAAAGTATCACAAAAATTATAACTTAACAACAGTAATTACTGAAATTATTTAAATTTTACAAATCATCTAATATATTTAAAAATTACGTTATTCCACTAACCAACTACACACCTTCAAAATTTTTGCTTCGATGTGCTTAAAAGAAGCTAAAAAGACAAATACAATTTACATAGAAAATGATGGCTTTAGAAATTTTCAAATTTACTCAAATTAAAAACTTATTTTTTTTAAAAATTAGAAATAATTACACTAGTTTACAAATGAAATATTTTGGTCTGCCTCATAGACCTAAGTATTTTTCAATTATAGATTTGAATTATGGAATAATATGTTTTTTAATTGCACAAAACAAGTGCTAAGATTTTAGATTTATCGATTTAGATGCTATGTTCGCTGGTTTGTAAAGCGACCTCGTTATTGACTTGGAAGAAAGTAAGGCCAATCAACTTTCTTTAATTATGTTTGAAAAACAATTGATATATATTAATTAAGGTACTTTGTGGTAATATTAGGATCAACAGAGTATCAATTGTATCCTCGCGAAGCTTGTGATTTTTTTTTAAGTTGTCTTTGCCTCTTATAAGCTCGAAGTGAGAAAACTTATTTAAAATGCCTAAAAGTATATTAAATAGATGTCATACATTAACAATAGCGGCAGTGACCATAAAGAAAGTGTTTTCTATAGTTCGTTATAAACCATAACGCAATTTCAGAAAAGTCAGAAATTTTTTTGATTGACACAGAAAATATTAAATTCTTTCTTTGCCCAGTCTTCAAAATGAGTTAAAGTTGAAGTACAGTGCCATCGGAATGACAAAGATTTAATAGCTCTCTCAGCTAGGATACTCCCATTCCAGATCACACAAATGATATATTGTTCACCATCAAATACTTGGATAAATACTTTGGATCGAGAAGAAAAAAGGAGCAAAAGACTTTGTGAATATTCGTAGCAGTATATTGCCACCTTCATCCGAGTTAATGACCCGAAGCAAATTAAAAAACTTGTTAAGGAAAATAGAGATCACTTGATGGAGTGACCTTCCCAATCATCACACCTAAATCCCAAAACGCACCTTTAGGGGACAGGGATTTATTGGGCTTAAGTCCCCCCGACGGACTTGTACAAATCGAGATGCCAGACCAGTTATTTAAAGTTAGCTTTAATATGATATTAATATACTTGTTTAATCCAATACTCAATTCAAGAAAAATACTTTTAAGAGTCTTATTTCTATTTGTTTTTTCAAGGGCAACAAACTGAATTAATTTTTATTGTACATAAATCTTAATTAATCCTGACCTTTTGTTGCACTTTTGAAACATTGCTCAATAATTATTACGTAAAAATTATATAAAACAAAAATTAATTTTACTGAAACTTAATTGGAAAATACAAATAAAAGTTTGTTGTTCCATTATTTTTCCATAACTGCATGTAAGTTTAACACATTTAAACACATACACACACAATCAAATTTGCCAAAAATTTTCCAGAAAAATTGTTTCTTGAATATGTTTTATGTTTACTATCCAATCGTGATCAAATTCACGGTGGATTCGAAACCCCTTTAGTATAATTCGTTTCGAAAATAAAATCTCCAGCTTGATACTTGCCATTGTTATGCTTTTCCGAATTGGGGACGTGTGGCAATTAGGACCCTTACACCTATGTTATTCGAAAATTTCAGCCCCGTGGATATTCCCAATTCGCCTCCAGCGCGATCAGTCAAAGATAATAAAGAGTTTTTATACGCCGTGGGGTATATTAAGTTTCTTCAAAAATAAAAGAACCTAAAAGGCAAAAGGAGGCATGGCAGACCCCATAAAGAATATATGGTATGTATATTCTTGATCAGCATCAGAAGCCGAGTCGATATAGCCAATGTTACAGCTACTTTAGATTTGATACTTAGGGTGATGTTACACCACCGTCAAAATTTGATCGCAATCGGTTTATAAACACGGAAGATATTCAAAGACAACTATTTAAAATGGTAACGCTATTATATGTATGTATGTATGAGCAAGTTTACTATGTTTGCATGTATTACGAATCTAACAGCGTCCTTAACTTCACCAGGGTAATTTTCTGTCGGTCCCTCCCTACCAATTAAATTAAAATATATATACATATAGATAGCAAGGGCGTAGGCAGCTTTTCAACGAAGCCTTGCGAGGGTGGGGGGCCAAAACCTGTTTTTAATTTTATTTTCTTATATTCATTAGCTAAATAAGGTAAAGTTACGATTGCAGGTGGGGGCACCCCCTCTGACCCACCCTGCCAACACCCTTGATAGCTTGATCAATGCTGTGTGAAGACTTTAAAAAGATTAAGGCAGTGGAGCAAAGGTCTTGAATTTGATTTTATTAAAAAGTGTATATTTTTTAGGATCGTTCGAAACAAAGCTGCAGAGAAGGCTAAACACGTCCACCATCATCAGCAACACCAAATGCCACAAGGACTGACAAGTGGACACAATGCCACTGAGAGTCTCGACAGCAGCACGGGTGCTGCAAGTGAGCAGCAGATGCCGAGCACCGCAACCGGCAGCAGCAATTCCAGCAGCAACAACAACAATAATAACAATCACAGCAACCCTTCTCCATCTATTATTGCTCAAACGCCATCTGTATCGGTATCGGGATCAGGATCGGCTGCTCCCAGACAAAATCTGGGCAACACCAACAGCAATGTCAATGTCAATGCATCCAGTGCCACGAGTCAACAGGGTGCTGAACAGCGATCATCTGGTTCTGGATCCGGATATAGTATAAATGGCATTCTTGGTCTACAGCATGGACACCATCTACATAGCCACAACACCAACAGCAATAATTCAAATAACAACAACAATGTATCGGATGCAAATTGCAAACGAAAAGAGTTGAAGTGCATGGTAAGACATTTCTTTATCTGAACTAAACAAACACCTATCGAATAAACAAAAGAATCAAGACCCAACATTTTCTGATAGAATATATATAAACTGCTTAAAAAAGTTAAGAAGTTTAGCTTTGCGCAATTCTCAATAAGGTACTTGTCCCTTTTACCAAAACAAAATAATAAACTGTGCCGTAACGAGTGTAAATTATTGTCAGTTGCAGGAACGCCTAAAGCTTCAAATGCAAAATTCTTATACCGTTCTAAATATTCTAATAGCAGAAGAATGTAAACAAACATCAAATGTGGCATAATTCGCGAAAAACAAAAATATGTTACTTTGGCGAAATTATGCCGGGTAATAGCAGTTTAATGCGGGTACAATGCGCTGCCAAAAAAATAAATAAAAACTTAAAAAAAAAATTAGTTTTTATTGATCTCAAAACTTTACTTTACTGAGTAGGCGAAATATAAATTGCTTATTATGTTTAGCCTCGGGAAAAGCGCGATAAAGCTCAATAGTAATAAATAATTACGACATAAATACAAGATTTTGTAAAATATAACAGGCAGAGAGACACTTGAAACTCTTCTTACTCTTGAAACTCCTATTACACATGAATATTCACAAATTCCCCGGAAATGAATCTTAATTTGCATATCGTTCAATCTGTTAAGGTCGTCGACAGTCAGATAGACAAGCACCAAAAAGTTCAGGATGAATTGTATCAAAATGCTTTTGTGGCCCATATTAGGGTCAGCATTCAACCGCAGGCGTCGTGTAACATGTGTCCTTGAAATCAAACCCCAGAGCCAATTATAAATGATAACATCTTAAGTAGTAGACGGTGGTGATGATGGTTCTAGTGATGGTGATGGTGATGGTAATGCAGAACTTTGGCTGTTCTGGAAAAATAAAACTCTAAGGGAGGGTGCAGAATGTTATTATTGAGCAATAAGTAAGCCAAATATATGGATGCGACTCGCACTTGTCATTTTCAATAATAACCCACTAATGGCAATTTGGGAATTAAAAAAAAGGGAGTCGCACACCAGACAATGCGTCGCTACGCTGCCACAGAGTGCCGAGATTGTACAGATTGCCCGACCTGCAGGAAGGAACTACAACCAGTCCAGTTAAAGCAACAAACATCAAACAATGATGATGATTTCATTAACAATACCTTTATACTCATACTCTTAAACCAGCCACCAGTGAGACAATAAAAAGAGCAATAAACTCAATCCCGAAAATCAACCCAGTACCTTTATTATCCCTTTTGTTGCTCATATTCCATTACGTTCCGGTCGCCTCGATTCAGTTCCATTCCGTTTTCTCGAGATTGGTTATCAATTCCCTTAGGATTTGTTGTGCCTTTCAGTGTAGTAAGTACTTAGGCTTGAATTTGTGGCAAATTTGTTCAAATAATTTCGATTGACGACGCGACGGGTCGCCAAGCTGAATGTAACCAAATATGAGTCTTCTGGTCAAAAGTGCCGATAGTCAGTTGTTGTTAGGGGTTGCAATGTGGGCGTGAGCATTAAGCTCCACCCTTCTATTACGACAATAATAGATACAAAAACATCTTGTGTACATCTGTGTATGTTTCGTAGCATGTGCAAAAATATAGGGTGTTTAAAACGCAATCAAAGTCATATACATTTTGTTTTTATACCCTTTCAGATGGTCTTATAATTTTGTCACGAAATCAATATAGTCAATATAGCCGTCTGTCTGTCGTTTTGTATGGAAGCTATTTCAACAGAATTCAGTCAATCTGTGAATCTCAACAAGTCAGACCTTTTCCCGATAAATTTAGCGTTTTCTCGCCAAATCAGACTTTTTCCTCCCAAATTTAATTTTTTTTCTCCAAAGTCCAATTGCAGCAAAAACTTTTAAGCAGCGCAAAGCGGCTTTTTACGTTTCCCGCTTTCCTATAAAAAATGACATAGCTGTAAGAAGTGTTCCTCATTTTCACTCCACATATCTTCCCGAGATTTTAGCCAGCGAAGCGAGTTGGCTTCAGCCCTCTAGTCTATATATATAAAACTCTTTGTCCTGAGACATCACGCTGTAGGCGTGAAATTTCGAGCTGAAATTTTCACACCACATTGCTGAGATATAAATATCGTGCAACGAATGGAACGATTGGTTATAAATAAACATTTAGTATGAAAAACTTTTTTGTTTCTCAAGGTAACTCAACCAAACTCACAGATTGTGTTTTCGATATAGCTTATTACTATTTGAACAAATTTGAACAAAATCGGACTACTATATCATATAGCTGACATAGAATCGATCAGTCAAAAGCCGAATTTTACTCTCTGTACGGAGTAAATATCGTATAAATTGTTCGTTTCTGAATTTATTTTAATGATCAATACTTTGCGAGAGTCTTAAATCAAAAGTGCATGTGATTTTAGAGTCAGAAAAATTACTCCGGCACGGATTTTGTGGACTTAAAGTTAGGATTCCGCAAGGAAATTACAAATTTTGTAAAAAAAAAAAAAAAAAACATGTCTGCCTATAAAAAGCTTATACGTCGCTTTCGCTAGCCATTTAACTTTAAAAACAAAAAGGACGTAATTTTAATTTTCCTTGAATTTTCAAGTCAAAAAATCGTAAAAAGAAACTACAAAAATCATAATTTTCTTAATTTAAAAAACTAAACTATTGATTTAAATTAAAAACAGCCGTGGACCACAAAAAAGCTAAAAATTGTTGCACTGCGTAATTTTTATACCTTAAAAACAAAACCATTCTTTTAATTTTTGGGCAGTTATAGCTAAAAGTATGAGCTTCTAACACAAATGATCAAAATGCAAAAAAAAAATTTTTTTTCATTATTATTTATAAAAACTGTTTTTTGAATTGGTTAAAATTAAAACAAACAATACTAACTTAACACTTTTTTTTCAAAAAAATGCACTTTTTTTTATTGGGGCTTGAGTGTTAAAAAAATCTTGGTTTTTGCGTATTTTACGCCCTTTAACATGCCACGCCCACTTTAATTTTTAGTTCATAAATTTCTTTGGGGATATTTGTACATTCACTTCAAATTTCAAGCCGATAGCTTTAAAAACACGACTGCTACTGATTTAAATCCCCCTAGTTTTGCAAAATCTGATACTTTGCGCTGTGCAAAGTCGTTTGCTTAATAACTTCCGAGATTACCGATCGATCACGGATAAATTAATTCTTTAGTATTAGAAAAACTCAAGGCGCTAGCTTTTAACATTTAATACAACCGTGATCTGGATATGATATACTGTAGAGCAATATACATACATATGCATGTAGTAATCATAGTAGCTGGTTGATTGTCGATTGAAAGCTACATTATCTAACGGTAATCTACAGTAATCTAATTTGATTAAAATTTAGTTCTATATAAAAGAAACCTTATTCTACTTAACTATAATAATGTTTACGATAATATGTAAGACATGTCCTGTCATGACATTGACATGTGGCTTGAGTGTAATTTGGTCTTCTTTATTGATCAGAGTCATGTTTTCAATGTGAAAACAGTAAACTCAAAGTTGTAAGGCCATTACAATAATTTATTTGAGAAAACACTTGAAATGTCATAATCAGCTTGTCAACCCGGTCCCGGTAGCTTTAAGAGAACCCTCTTAAACCTATCGAGCTTGCATACATGTTCTTATTCATTTGCGGTATCCTGGCCTGTGTAACTCTCAATCCGTAAACGCACTTAACTGACACGTGCCGTATTTCGCAGTCAACAAAACTCTTCGATAGCAAATGAAATACAAGTAATTTAATTAACATTGAAAAAGAGAGGGTTGTCATTCAAAGAGAGACAGAGAGAGAGAAAGAGAGAAACACAGAGACAAATAAAAAATATAGCGCAAGCTAACTTTGGCGCGGTTTGGATACCCTTGCAGTGCCCTGTGTAAGCCGTCAGATTTATTACAAAATTTGTTAAATGTTGATTTCGAACCGATCGTTCCTATGGCAGCTATATAATATAGTAGTCCGACCTACACCACCTATTTGGTCAGCCTGTTTAAAACTTAATCAAACACACAATGTGTATATTTGGTTGATATATTTAGAGAAACAAAAAAGCTTTTCATACTAAATGTTTATTTCCAACCGATCGTTCCTATGGCAGCTATATGATATAGTAGTCCGACTTACACCAAATTTGGTCAGCCTGTTTAGAACTTAATCAAACACACAATGTGTATATTTGGTTGAAATATCTTCAGAAACAAAAACGTTTTTCATACTAAATGTTTATTTCCAACCGATCGTTCCTATGGCAGCTATATGATATAGTTATCCGATCCGGCCGGTTCCGACATATGTACTGCGTGCAGCAAAAAGATATCATCAAGATAGCTTCAAAACTGAGAGACTAGTTTACATAGAAACAGACGGACACACGGACAGACGGACAGACGGACAGACAGACGGACATGTCTATATCGACTCAGCTCGTCGCCCTGATCAAGAATATATACACTTTATGGGGTCTGTGAGGCTTCCTTCAATGCGTTACACATTTCGTGACAAAACTATAATACCCTCTGCAAGGTTATAAATATGCAGTAAGCTACAGTGGAGCAAGCTCGCCAGTGGGAGACCCAGCACTTTTTGAGTGCAAAGCTATCAATCCCATTCAATAGATGGCGCTACTACGAACACATCAGTTGATAAACAGAGAGGTCGCTAGCGTCTCTTCTTCTTCCTTTTGCTCGAAACTTTGTTAGTTGAATATCTTCCGCGCTAATCACCCGATTGGAATGAAATTTTCTGGACAGGTTTGGACAATAGTGTGTATTATATGTACCTCTAGCTCTAGCGTTAAAGGTTCTCTCGTAATTCGACTTCGAAATTTTATTTTTCAATTTCTGGGGGCGGAGAGGGGCGTGGCAAAAATCTAAAACAAACTCGTTCAATCCAAGATATAGATGAACGTACATGCCAAATTTGGTCTCTCTAGCTCTTATAGTCGCTGAGATCTAGGCGACACAAAATCGGACAGACGGACAAGCGGACGGACATGGCTATATCGACTCGGCTGTTGACGCTGATCAAGAATATATATACTTTATGGGGTCTGCCACGCCTCCTTCTGCCTGTTACGCACATTTCTTTTTGCACAAAGATTTAATAGACCCATTTGTACTTTTTTAAAGTACTGGGTCTAAAAATTAAGATTAATGCGTTAAACTCAGAATGAACCAAGTTTCATCAAGATACCTTCAAATCTTTGAAGCAGAAATAGGTCGATAGACAGACGGACATAGCTTTATCGACTCAGATAAAAATACATATATACTTTATGGGATCTGCTACACGTTCTTCAATGCATGAGTTTAGTTCTACACTTAGACCCGAATCGTTGGTTGTAAATGCTGTAAATCGAACACCACATAAGTATTAGTTTTTGTGTTTTAACAAAATCTATTATTATTAATATAGAGCGTCACTATTTTCGCGTCACTAACCGCCCTCAAGGGGAGAGTATTGTCTCCCCTTCATCGGTGTATAAAGTTACGGCAGTATGTCCAAGGTCCACTGTTCAATGAACAGTGTTCATCCCCTTATGGATCCGCTGAATAAGGGCTAATTATTTACATAAAGGGTATTAAGACTTTGTAAATTATTAAGCATAATTATTAAACAGAAGTTATTAAATTCTTGTAGTGTAATGAAAAGGTATTTGACAATCGATCATTCTCGACTGGTGCATTTTTTTCCAGCAACTGCTTTGCTTTTTATTTTCTTATTTTTAAGCAAATCATAATCAGTTGCAGGAACAACCCGTTTTGAACACTGATTTGATTTTGTTTCAAAGCATCAAATGCGAAATACTTCTAACGTTCTACATATTGCAAAATCATCAAATAAAAACATACTTAAAATGTGGTGTAATTTTCTTTGTGGAGAACAGTCACACAGATAATCAAATCAAAAGCAAAAAATGCGGTAAGCTACAGTAGAGCATGCTCGACAGTAGGAGACCCAGTACTTTTTGAGTGCTCGCCGTATCATTCAATATATGGCGCCACTACGAAGATTAGTTAATAAGCACAGAGGTCGCTAGCGTCTCTTCTTCTTCCTTTCCGCGTTTACTTCCGCGTTTATAATCCGATTGGAATGAAATTTTCTAGACAGGTTTGGACCATAGTGTATATTATGTGTACCAATTAAAGGGGCTCTTGTAATTCGACTTCGAAATTTTGTATTTCAATTTTCGGTTCGGATGGGGGCGTGGCAAAAACATAAAACAAACTTGATCAATGCAAGATATAGATTAACCTACATGCCAATTTTGGTGGCTCTAGCTCTTATAGTCTCTGAGATATAGGTGTTCAAAAATAGGGACAGATGGACAGACGGACAGACAGACGGACACGGCTATATCGACTCGGCTGTTAATGCTGATCAAGAATATATATACTTTATGGGGTCTGCCACGCCTCCTTCTGCCTGTTACGCACATTTTTTTGCAAAAAACTTAATAGACCCATTTGTACTTTTCTAAAGTACTGGGTCTAAAAATAATCAGCCTCTGAGCTGATTTCTTTTAAGCAACTAGTGCTGGAAAATATGCCACATTTGTTCTGAGCAACACTACACCATTTGTATGAAACAGCTGTGAACAGCTGATCGAAATATCAAAATTTTAAGCAAATTATAAGCAAAGCAGTTGCAGGAATGGTCCTAATATTTAATTATATATTTCAGATGAGAACCGTGATGTAAATATGCATTCCGAAGAAGATGTGAAGCGACAGCGAGTGGCTTACGGTGGAGATCAGTTATATCCAAATGTAAGTGTCATTTTTAAAGTTTAAATTACCATACCACATAACTGTCACGTGACCAATGTAAGCACTTAAAGGGAAAAACATTACAAAACATTTCTTTGTTCTAATGAAAAGATATACTTACAATTAGTGATATACATTCAAAATGTACATTGATTTAAAAAGCAGATTCCTTAAATCTCTCATTCGAATATCGATTAATCGAAACAACGGAAATTTCGACTTCAGTTGATAGATTTCGCATATGCATATATGTAAATACACTTTAACAGATAACACATTTAACATAGCTCGCGATTAGTAATCTAATTGTGCTCTTTATGTACATACATATAGGTTAATAAAATTATAGCACATGTTTGTCAACTTTAATTTTTTTATGAAATGAAATCTAGCGTTTGCTGATAATGTGAAAAGATTCCGAATTTTCATGCAAATCGATCAATCGGCTTTAAATAGTCGCTTTTCCAAAAATTATCAATGATCTATGTTTTAGTTTT
This sequence comes from Drosophila testacea, assembly GCA_035043265.1. NCBI lineage: Eukaryota > Metazoa > Arthropoda > Insecta > Diptera > Drosophilidae > Drosophila > Drosophila testacea. The sequence continues at coordinate 1,224,436 of JAWNND010000842.1, read as the reverse complement.
TACATCACTAATATTGAGTAGGTGACTTTTTATTTAATTTTAATAGCTATCGCATGTGATATTTGCCTTTGAATAGATTCTTTCTGATTCTCGACTGATTTTGTGAAACAATCCATTTATTTCATAAGCATAGTATCCAGCAGACCGAAATCTATTCCGCGCGTCGAAGCTTCGTATGAACATCCATACAACAAAAATGCTGGCGGAAAGAAAAATAAATGGTGATATTACGATAAGGGGTGCGACAAGATCTGACGACGGATTCCGGTAGAACACGTCGAAATAAGACGAAAAAATTATGTAAAATTTTTTGATTTTCCGCTCGGTTCTTGAGATATTGAGACCGATAATTTGACCGATTCTATACAAATAGCTCAGCGTGCCAGCCACTCTTTGCACTGTATTGCCTAGAGCAGTGTTGTAAAGTGTTCGTTTCTACTTCATTGCTTGGCGCGGATATTCAAACCATTTTATTTTATTACATTTCTTGCTAATTTATATATTATAATCGAATAAATTTACAGTTGTTGTTGTTTTTTGTTGTTGGTGTTATTGTTAATGTTATTTTTTCCCTGTACGAGACATAAGTGTATGACAAAAAGTGCCGTAGGTAAGAATTTTTAAAAAAAAAGCCTTTGGCACGTCCTGTCATATACTAATGTCTCATGTAGGATAAAAAAGAAAATAACAATTATAACAACAACAACAACAGTAAATTTAATCGATTTCAATATATAAATTAGCAAGATATGTAGTAAAATAAAATGGTTTGAATATCCGCGCCAAGCGATTAAGTTGAAACGGACACCATACAGCACTGCTGTATGAAATACTATCGGTGTCTCGCTCTAACACAGTGCACAGAGCGGCTGGCACGCTGAGATATTTGTATAGAATCGGTCAACTTATCGGTCTCAATATCTCGAGAACCGAGCGGAAAATCTAAAAATTTTACATAATTTTTTCGAATTGTTCTACCGGAATCCTGTCGCACTCCTTATCGTAATCTTGCCTTTCTTTATTGGTATAGTTACCTTCCAGTATTGTAGGGGATCTACATTTTCATCCGAATTCTTCAAATTAAAATATTGTCAAAGGTTAACAATTGCGTCTGCCCTTTTTATTATAGACAATTCTCCAAAATTTGTTGAACAAATTGGAATAGAGTTATTTTAATTTTTTTTCATTTTTCTTACCCAAATTTCTGCAACCAAGCCTCGAGCTCTGTGCTAATGAAAGTAATGTGAAAAATGCCCAGCACCATCGAAAGCGACAAAAAAAACTATCGATAGTGGCTCAGAAGGGTAAAAATTCGATACCTCGATAGTGCGATCGATAGTTTCCCTGCTCTATTTGGTGATATTTTTGGTCAAACTGGCTTTTCGCTTGGCATGCTTGAAATAAATAGTACATTCTGCATGGCAAACATTTGGGTTTACTGGATACTCTGCTATACTGTCTTTTTAAAAAGTCGTTTTAACGACTTAAATCAGCAAAATGATTTGGGGATTTGTAAATTGCTTAAATTAATAACATGAATACGTTTCTGAAAGAAAACAACTTCACAAGACGTTAGTTTTTTTTTTTTTATCAATTTTTCGTTTTTGGTCACATTGGTCGATTCTGTGGAAATCGTATGAATAAACATGTATAAATTTGCTTCGATCATGAATAAATTCAGGAAAACATTAAAAATATTTTCAATATCGTATAGATTTGGTCTGGTAAATGGTGTATCAAGGATGAACACAAGCTGCTCTCAGAACTAGGTAATTTAACAACTACAACCGGCAACGGGACGCCAACCTACTATGAGCCTCCCAATGGATTCCCATCAAGCTCAATCTCATGTGCGAGTGTGGGAAGTACTGTTGTGAATGATTCGTCTATGCTGTATGATAGCATTGCAACAATATCTCAGGGACAAAGCACATTGTATACTCCACCAATCGCACCCTCAATAGGTAAGCTAAACATATAAAATGAGTATTGTGTGACATATTAAAACTTTTCAAGTCGTACAATTGTATTATTATATATATTTTATATCATTGTTTTATTCAGTTGTTATTTTAAGTATTTAAATTATTTTTTCATTATTTTTACATGCAATTTGGGTCACAATTCCTATGAACTACTACTATAGGGAGCAGTTCTTTGACGCCCCTAGTTCCAATAAGTTTACAAGATATGAAATTTAGTGCAAATATTCAGGAACAGACCATCTCACCTTTCTATACAGGTAAGAAATGGACGAAAATACCGGTTTGATTTGAAAATATTATTTAAAAATGGTTCCAGCTACAAATCAAATTCGAATAAAAGTAATTGAAATAGCTTTGGCTATGAAGGAATTTTTCAGACAGAGTTAGATATTTAAAAAAACTTTTTGAGAAGATGAGGTCTTCAATTTAAAATTGTACGAAAGGTGTAAAAAGTACTGCCGGTTGCCAATTTATCTATTTTGGAGACTCTACAAGAAAACGTAATTAAACTTTTTTTAGGTACGACTTTTGTTTTTTAAGTATTTATTTAGTTTATTATTTGAACAAAAAGAGAACACGCCTAAATATACTCCAGTTTAATAGGTCTGAACGACCAAAATTATGCTCAATAGACTTTTCTAAAAGCTAAAAGCTTTTAGTTTTAAATATTATTGTAATTCGGAACATTATTTTCTAAAATGGTATATTTTTTAGTATGTATCGACCTTTTTATTTGTTTAATAAAGAGTATATAGCTGACTCGAGGTCACTTACAAAAACCGCATAATAAAGTCGTCTCTGCTCTGTCTCCAAGTAATACCTTCTGTTATACACCTAAATATCAAAGATCCTAACTTATTACTATCGAGCCCTTCTGTTTATCCATCTATTGTAGTTAATGATTCTTATGCCGGTCCATCATCAAATATTGCCTACCGTATCTAACACATTGCCTGCGCCTTCTTTGCCTGCACCTATATCTAAGCACCTAGTAGCTGTTCCCTTAAGGAAACAGATTTATTTATCTCGGTTTCATCCGGATACTTCGATTGATGACTCAAAAGCATACTTTTAGTCGAAGATCGCTAATGCTCTTATAACTGTAGAAAAGTTTAAATTTTCTTATGCTAGAGACATTTCGTCTTTTAAGCCTAGTACCCAGCACTGAAAAATCGTGTACGCTGACATATATTAAAAAATAGTAGCTCAAAGCAAGCAGAATTTTCTGCTGTGACTTTAAAAGCACGAGCGTTTTTTAGCACTGTTTTTAGCTGCCATTTAGCAGCTGATGAGAAAAATATATGTGGCGCTCTAATTTCAGCTGCTGAACAGCTAAAAGTGATAAGTGAATTATCGAAATAGAAAAATGAATGGAACTGGAGCCATATCAAAAAGGCACTTGAACAACAAAAAGAAGATCGGCAGACTATTAACCACAACTGAAAGTTATTATAAAACTTTAATTTTATATAAATCTTCATTTATATAATTTTTAAAATACATAAAATCCCCTATCTTACCATTCAATACACATGTAATCGCTAATTTACGTAAATTTTCATTGAATTTGTTTCCTCTTTTGAATTAACAAACGGCTGCAGCAACAGAGTTACCATTCAACTTCTGTTTATTTTATTTGTTGTATTGGCAACTCTGCTTTTAGCTACCTATTAGCGAAAAATTTGACAAATTTTTTTTCGCTGCTGCCACAACTTTGCTGGGTACTAGGCTTTAAAATGAATGTGCTGACGGAATTATTCAAAACTTTTTGTTGTAAAACATTTTGGCCAAATGATTTGCTTATTAAAGAGTTGACTTCTCATAATAGAAGTATACTTACTGTCTTGAAACCAATAAATTTATTCTACAGTTCAACCATCTAATCTTTCAAAAAACTAAATTTCCTTTTCCTGTTAGCGTATCAAAATGTTAATCTATATGTAAAGAATATCTCTTTTTATTATAAAATTCTTGCCTTCAGTGAAACTTGCTTAAGGACTGAAATATCTAATTTGTTTTTATTAACTAACATGTAAACCATTTACAGATGTGACCGTTTGTCACGAGTGGGTGGCGGCGTATTAAACGCAGTTGATTCTGACCTTCCGTCGGAGCTAGTAAGCTGGTTGTCTAACATTGAGCTTGTTGCTATTAAGTTAACTGTTTGTCAAACTTCAGTTTATATAACCTGTTCCTATATCCCGCCGCAATCGGATCTTTCTGTTTATCTTGAAAACTTTTATAACATACTAGGGGGTTTGCCCCCGCTCGCTTCGCTCGCCAACCTCCGGCTCGCTACGCTCGCTGAAATCTCGGGGAGAAATGTGTTCTCACAGCTATAGCCGGACGTTATGTCATTTTTAATAAAAAAGCGGGAAATGTAAATTAAATTTTTCCCTGTAATTGGACTTAAAATATTAGTAATAAGTAGTACTTTATATAATATAGAGAATTTACATTTTCGCTGCTCGCTGTTTTAAAGTTTTAAGTGCCATATACTGAAAGTTGATTTTGAAAATCGCAACACCAATGAATCGTAACACCCCCTCCCCCTCACTCTCCCCCACCCCTTGTCCATCTTCTTTTGATTGTTTATTAATAGCATTAAAAGCCACTGTTCATATGGCAGCTATACGATATAGTGATCCGATCTTGACCAAATTTTTACAGAATGTGTCAATGAGTAGGAAATTCATAATCATAATAAATGAGTTTGGTTGAGATATCTCAAAAAATAACAAAGACCTTCATACAAAGTTTTAAATTGCATCTGATTGTTCCTATGGCAGCTATATGATATAGTGGTCCCATCTTGACCAAAATTTCTCATGTAATGGATGTAGCAGTGAGTAAGAAATACTTAATCTGTGAGTTTGGTTAAGATAGCTCAAAAAACAAAAAAAAGTTCATACTAAGCAATTTTGACCTTTGACCCCCATTTTAGCCCTTTCCAGTGGGGATATCAAAAAATCCCGTCTTATTGCACGATAATTATGTCTCAGCTATGTTGTGTAAAAATTTCATCTCAATATCTTGATCCGTTTGGCCTACAGCGTGATGACTCAGTCCGTCAGTCAGTCAGTCAGTCAGTCAGTCAGTCAGTCAGGACAAAGAGTTTTATATATATAGATTGATATTTTCTCAACTTTCGAATAGAGATTATTTGTGTGAATTTGAAGACTTTAACTTACCTGATATATCTTGGTCTATTGTGGATAATCTGGTTGTTCCTATTAGCATCCTAGATCTTACACTTTATCAAGTAAACAATATTTGTAATTTGTAATTGTCTTGTCGACCTAATATTTGAATTTGATCCTTCAAACTTCAAACTGCTCTCCCTAGAGCAGCGTCTAATCCGCGGTGTTTTAGACAAGCCGAATTTAGCAAAATAAATAATCTCATTATAAATCATGACTGGTCCCAGTTTTTAGGGAGCAATAACTTAGAATTTGCTCTGTGTCTTTTTACAACACTTTAAACCGCTTATTTTAGACCCAGCTTTTTAAAAAAGTACAAATGGTTTTAATAAGTTTGTGCAAAAAAAAAAATGTGCGTAACAGGCAGAAGGAGAAGTGGCAGACCCCATAAAGTATATATATTCTTGATCAGTGTCAACAGCCGAGTCGATATAGCCATGTCCGTCTGTCCGTCTGTTCTTGAGTTCCTAGATTTTAGAGACTATAAGAGCTAGAGACACCAAATTTGGCATGTAGGCTCATCTATATCTTGCATTGATCAAGTTTGTTTTAGATTTTTGGCACGCCCTTCTCCGCCCCTAGAAATTGAAAAACAAAATTTTAAATACGAATTACAAGAGAACCTTTAAAACTAGCGCCTTGATTTGGTATATATAATACTCACTATAGTCCAAACCTGTCCTGAAAATTTCATTCCAATCGGTTGATAAACGCGGAAATTATTTAACTAACAATGTTACAGGCAAAAGGAAGAAGAAGAGACTCTAGCGACCTCTATGTATATCAAGTGGCGCCATCTATTGAATGGTTTGCAACATTGTAGAAGAATATTTAGTGAACGCTTTGCACTCAAAAAGAACTGGGTCTCCTACTGTCGAGCTTGCTCCACTGTAGCTTACTACGTTTCTCGAAGGCACTTTGTCAGGTTTAACAAGCCCCCGAGAGCTATCAAGTCTAAAAACTTTTAAATCGCGATATTTAAAAAAATATGAACGTACAGGGAACGATGTCGATTGCTCAGGATCCTAAACGATTCTATAATTTTTTAAATTCTTAACGTAAATCATATTTATTATTTATTTATAGACTTAACCATCTAGGTTTAGCAGAGATATGTCGTTTTCAAATCGACATAGCTCCGCGCGTAGATATAAAGCGATATAATTCCACTCGAAAAGTTTACTGGGCGGAGATACGTTGCGCGGACTTTTGACGCTTTCCCATCAGGATGCAGCCGATTTATTTGCAGAATTTTTTAAACTACTTACTCTATTAATAGCTACTTACCTAGTACAACCTATCCCTATAATTTGCAAAAATCTAACGTCTTTTTGATCACTGAAGTCTCAATATTAATTAAATTAAATTAAACAAGTCTTCGACCCAGACAATAATGGGTTGCCAGGTTGCGTGCTTAGGTACTGCGCTGGCTCTTTATATTTACTCTTACACAGTCTGCTTACTTTCTGTATTAACGATATTCCTTCTATTATTCTACACTCTAACATTTTAATGTATGCGGATGATGTGAAGTTGTGTCTGTCATTTATGGACAGTTCCTACTCTGATTTACTAAAAGCAGATCTTGTACGCTTTTATGAGTGGTGCAAATTTATTTTACTAAATCTTAAGTGTCCTAAATGCAAGGTTATGACTTTCTATAGACACGTGCACCACATCATCAATTATACTCTTGATTTGGTATCTCTTACTAGATAAGATGAAGTAAATGATATTGGTATTCTCCTTGACCATAAACTAGTGATGTAAATCCAAACTGAACATCGATTTAAAAATCGGATTCTTAAAATCGCCTATGCAAATATCGATTGATCGAAACATCGGAAATTTCGACATCGATTGTTCGATTTTTCATATGCTTATAAATGCACAGAAAAGTGTAAGAACACTTTAAAACATAACATACTTTAACTTAGATCGCGATCAGTAACATTTAAATCGATAAATCGGCTAAACATAGATCGAGCTAAAAACCTTGAAAGTCGCTAATGCAAAAATCGATCAATCGATGTTTGGATGTTGTTTTACATCACTACCATAAACTGAAGTTTAATACGAACGTTGCTTGAACGGTCAGTTATGCGACTCAAGTTCTTGGGTTCATCAAACGATGGGAAAAGGAATTTGATGACTCTTATTTGACAAAATTACCTAATGTATCTCTTGTTCGCTCGATTCTGGTGTACGGTTCGTGTGTTTGGTCTCCACAACACTCTAACCACCAGGATCGTATTGAATCTGCTCAAAAAAATTATTATTATTTGCTTTACGAGGTTTTAACTGGGTTTCCGGTTTTAATTTACCCCAATATACCAAAGGCTTCTTTTAATTAATCTACCCACTTCAAGTAACCGTCGGATTATGCTTGTCGTCATGTTTATGATTAAATTAGTGCCTGGTGAAATTGATTCTTTATGTTTATTGAGTCAACTTATTTTTCAGTTCCCGCCAAACTTTCCGGTAATTTTGTAGCACTATCACTTAACCTCTGTACTTAAACCTATTCCCTGCGTAAACCTTTCCGAGCGCTCTGTTCGGATTATAATACTAAATTTATACTAGTTGGGATTTTTAGGTTGCGTGAGGGATCACGCAAAAAATCCGAAAAGTGTTTCTATTGCGTTGCCGCATCCATAGTCAGCTGATTGTATGGGTACGAACATGAATATAATGCAGTGATGTTTAAACAAAGTCAGAAGGCAGAATAAACATCTTTCTTTATTTATCATGTAAAAAAGGATTTGGTAAATACAAAAACTTAAATAGTTCATTGTAAATTGGCAATGACGTTGCAGATAGAAAAGTGCACCCTAAACTCGATAATATTATTAAAAAACGAAATCAAAAGGTACATAGTCACTGCAGAGCTCCATTTCAGTAACACCTATATTAAAAACCAATACTATTATGGAAATTAGTCGTTCAATTATTATTGCAAAATTTCTTTCACGGTTAAATCTCATTCAGCTGTTTTTTGACTGTAGTAAGAATCGTTCAATTCAGGGTGCGAAATTCCTACAACAGCTTCCGCTACGAGCTCAAACGTTTTGCTGAGTATGGTACTGACTGCTCTGCATGTTACTCAGATTGGAATTCTAGCTCAGAGGTTTGAATTTCCCACAGCAGCTTCCGCTACGAGCTCAAGCGGCTTGCTGAGTTTGCTATAGCCTGGGCAGCATAGTATTCTGCTAGGAAATCTTCTTAGCTGTAAGGGTTGTCAATACGTTTGCTGTACTCTAAGCTTAGAGTCTAGAGTACGCGATCGGCTACATTAAGTTATGTTGGCAACCCATTTTTTGTGTATTTCTATCAAAGTGTCTTTTGCGCAGCAGTGCTATTTGAACGAGTTTTGGATGAACAACGCATTTATACATGGGTAAGTCTTAGTTTTTCTTGCATTATATTGTGTAATTGTTTTATACAGGTACATATTCTTAAATTGGCCATTATGTAGGTTAAGTCAAATGCGTTAATAAAATACTGGACCCGCACGAAATGTAAGTATGCACAAATAATAGTGAAATATATTCAAAATAAAAACTAATGTATATACATTTTCATTTCATCTCTTTCAGTATTAATTAATTTAATAATATTATTATTAAGTTCATGTATAGAAATGTTTATTAAATAAAACTAAAGAAAACAGTTGAAAAATATATATGTATGTATACGCTTTTATTTCTGCAGCAGCCAGAATTCCAAGTAGAATTTCAAGAATTCCCAACTAGAATTTCCCTACAGCAGAAATGGAAACTGAATTTCCTGCAGAATGGGTCTATGATGAGCTCAGGAAAACGTTAGAGTTCGTAGCGGAACCTGCCGTAGGGTAGTGTGGATTTCCTACCGAATTACCCCGATCACTCTAATGTAAAAGCGAATGAGACTTTTATACGAACTCGGAGTGCAATCCTCTGAGTTGGGCTGCGGCAAATTAGTACATTTTTCTGCGGAATATTTTCTTCTGGGTAGCGAAGCGGAATTTTCCCTCCCCCCCTCACCAACAAGTTCCCAGAAGGAAATATTCCGCAGAAAAATGTACCAATTTGCTGCAGCCAGACTCAGAGGATTGCACGCCGACTTCGTGTAAAAGTCTCATTCGCTTTTACATTAGCGTGATCGGGGTAACTCGGTATGAAATCCCTACGGCAGGTTCCGCACCGAACTCTAACGTTTTCCTGAGTTCGTCATAGACACGCTCTGCATGAAATTCAGTTTCCATTTATGCTGTAGGGAAATTCTAATTGGGGACTCTTGGAAATTCCATTTGGAATTCTGGCTGGTATTTCTCCCTCCCTAGGGTTCTGGTTGCTTCAGAAATAAAACCGTATACATACATGTATTTTTTTCAACTTTATTCTTTAGTTTTATATAAAAAACATTTGCATACACGAGCTTAATATTAATATTATTAAATTAATTAATACTGAAAAGAGATGAAACGAAAATGTATATACATTAGTTTTTATTTTGAATATATTTCACTATTGTTTGTGTATACTTACATTTCGTGTGGGTCCAGTATTTTATTAACGCATTTGACTTAACCCACATAATGGCCAATTTAAGAATATGTATCTGTATAAAACAATTACACAATATAATGCAAGAAAAACTAAGACTTACCCATTTATAAATGCGTTGTTCATCCAACACGCGTTCAAATAGCACTACTGCGGAAAAGACACTTTGATAGAAATATACAAAAAATGGGTTGCCAACATAACAAAATGTAGCCAATCGCATACTCTAGACTCTAAGCTAAGAGTACCGCAAACGTATTGACAACCCTTACAGCTAAGAAGATTTCCTAGCAGAATACTATGCAGCACAGGCTATACCAAACTCAGCAAGCCGCTTGAGCTCGTAGCAGAAGCTGAATTGGGAAATTCAAACCTCTGAGCAAGAATTCCAATCTGATTACGATTATTGGTAAGAAATATACAAAAAATGGGTTGCCAACATAACAAAATGTAGCCAATCGCATACTCTAGACTCTAAGCTAAGAGTACCGCAAACGTATTGACAACCCTTACAGCTAAGAAGATTTCCTAGCAGAATACTATGCAGCACAGGCTATACCAAACTCAGCAAGCCGCTTGAGCTCGTAGCAGAAGCTGAATTGGGAAATTCAAACCTCTGAGCAAGAATTCCAATCTGAGTAATATGGAGTTCGTTTCGGAACCTGCCGTAGAAAAGTGTGGATTTCCTACCGAATTACCCCGATCACGCTAATGTAAAAGCGAATGAGACTTTTACACGAAGTCGGCGTGCAATCCTCTGAGTCTGCCTGCAGCAAATTGGTAAATTTTTCTGTGGAATATTTCTTTCTGGGTTGTATGGCAAGTGACGTACGTCGCCTCACTTTCCCAATTGGAGCAAACGCATCCTCGTGTGTAAACTCACTATAAAAGAATTCATTGTGTCGTCAACGCAGAGACCTCAACTTTAACCATCAAGAAATCTATTTTATTCTCTCTAGCTCATAATAACTAACACTAACATGATATCAGACCTGATTGGGTTTTTCTTGGGTTTTCCCCAATCTACGCAACAAAAGTTGTGTCTGTGTAATTGATCTTGATTTTTAACTTACACTTATATTATAATTTTTTTAATTTTTTATTTTAAAGCACTTTTAAGTACTTAATATTTATAATTTATAATGTAAATTATAAAACTATCTGTCGATTGCACATAGTCGACATTAAATAAATAAATGAATGCTGCTATAATAAAAGTAAGCCGGTATTAATTGAAAAAAAAGAATACACAAAAACACTAGTCAAAGACAAGGAGCAAGGCTTGGTATATGTATATGTTTCAAGAGAGTGGAATCTTATGCTTAAACTCTTAGAACATGAAAAACGCTGTAAGTTGAGGTCGTCTTTTTAAACTGGATGTAGCGTAAGCAGCACGCTGCAGCGCTAGAAAGAACGTACAGATTACAGCTTTTTTCATGTTCGAACCGTAAAATTTACAATTGGTTCTAACAGTGCAAGCATAAAATTCCGCATAGATCGCTGAATAAGTTGGCAAAATATTCCTGATTACAGAGACTGGCATCTCTTGAAACGTATATACCTTACTCCTTGTCTTTTGACAAGCGTTTTTGTGTGTTTTTTTTTGTAAGTAAACCTCGAGTCAGATAAATACCCTTTATTTTAAAATTTTTGAATGCGGAATATGAAATTATGTAATTTTAAGAATGTATAAATCAAATACCATATTATATAAATATTAATGGTTTTAATTAGCAATTGCCATCGAGAATGGTAATTTTTCGACACTAACAAGCTTGGATAACGTTGAGAGCACCCCGGTAGTACGGGTTAATGATGCAAGTGCTGGAAGTTGTACCGATTCACCAAGCTTAGCTTCTACTAATTCAATTGGAGTTGAACGAAATGATCAAACAATAAAAGAGCCTGTCATCGATTTGGACAGGGATGAAAACGCAAACAACAAAAGTCATCGCAATGATATAGGCAAACATCGAGAAATAAATCATGTGAATCATCATATACCGATAGTTCATCTTATGAGTGAACAGGACGAGAATCAGCAACAGTTGACCAATAGTCACGGAAGCTCACAGGCAAATGTCAATATAAATACCAATACCTCATCTTTACTACTCCTGCAATCCAGCACGAGTAACTTATCGGGTGAGGGACGTTCTGAAGTCGATTCAATTGCCAACAATAGCGCATCTATTTATGCCACGCCCACAATGCTACCCAGTTTTAGCCATTACTCCGCAGGCAAGTTCCTCAGCTCGCACGTCGCTCTTGGCCTAATTCTCTGATCTAGGCATCTATATTTAAACAAATGTACAGCACAATACTTTTACTTGGTGGTGGCATTTCATTTGTAGATTCAAGCAGCATCTCTTTAAGTTCAGCTATTTATAATGGCTGCATCGATTGATTAGATCTAAGGACCGAGGGTTGAAAAAAAATAATTTGAAAATGTTTGTTAAAAAACACTGGGCAACAAATGTTGATTCTCTAAAAATAAAAAAATTTCAAAAATAACCATTTTTAATCTCCATTATTGCCTTAAGTTTTTAACCAATCACAAAATTGTATAGCCTCGAACTAAAGTTTTTATCATATAGCTAAAGATTAGTAGATTTTTTTGTACGAATTAGTTTGAGTAAAGGATTAATTATAATTTTCTTCCAAATATTATTATACTTTAATTATTATTGCACTTATATAATTTTAACCGTAGCATATTCTGATTTTCTTAAAGGTTATTTAAACTATATATTATAAGAATACTTCTTTATATTTGCAGCATGTGGCTCCGTAGTGCCAAGTTCAGATTACGCCTATAGTCCTGCCTACACACAGTATGGCGGTGCTTATGGATCGTACAGTTATGGCACCAGCAGCGGTATAATCAGTAAGTGACAAAAGTTTTTAACCACAAAATATCAGGAAAATATAATGATTTCATTTACAAAAATACATTCAACTGGGAGCGCCCTACAGTAAAAATCACAGTGAAAGTAATGGGGGCGTCGAATTTTGTATGCAGAAGTAAATTGCTCAGGTATACATTATGTGTATGCATATATAAAACTCTTTGTCCTGATTCACTCATTCACTGATGAGACATCACGATGAAGCCCAAACTGGTAAAGATATCGAGCTGAAATTTTCACTCAACATAGCTGAATTTAATTATTGTGCAATCTGATCTTTTCCCGCCAAATCTGACTTTTTCCAGCCAAATCTTAACTCTTAACTCCCCATTTCTTCCCGAGATTTCATCGAGCTTAGCAAGCCGGAGGTTGGAAAGCGACGCGAGCATTGGCAAGCTCCCTAGTTTTATATAAAGCTTGTTAAAGCACATATACACACAAAAACAAACAGGTTACTTTTGTTTCTTGAATGTCTTCCGTGCATATTATTCGACAACATTTTAATGGTGGATTAACACCTTCAATAGTATCTTTCGAGCCGAAACTCAAATCTTAATAATTGCTAGTTTTATGGTTTTTTTTTTACGATTTGTGGATGAAGAGATCTGTTTGTTCATACGGACAGACAGACAGGCTGACGAACATGGCTGTATCGACTCGGCTTCTGATGCTGATCAAGGAGTCAGCTATAAACTCACATACTCAGGGGTGCGACAGAAAAGCAAACCACCCAAAATCCAACCAAAAAATCTAAGCAAGCTGGTTTTAAAACCAAATTTTAAACAAAACTTAGCTAATATTTTTAAATAGTTCAAAAGACATAATATAAATTTTTATTCAAATATTTATTTTATAAAACATATCACTTATTTGAAATTTTTCTGACATATAAATTAAGTTTATAGCAGTTATACGGTTTAGTTTGAGAGGTTTGAAATAAGCTTTGAGGCAAAATCTCTGAAATTTCTGTGGAACCTCTGATTATTATTTATTTTTCCAATTTTAAAACTTGCAGAGGGTATCATAATTTTGTCACGCATTTTGTAACTCATTGAAGGAGGCGTGGCAGTGCCATAAAGTTTACATATTCTTGATCAGGACGACGAGCTGAGTCGGTATTGCCATGTCCGTCTGTCTGCTGTCTGTCTGTTACTATGCAAACTAGTATCTTAGCTTTAAAGCTGTATGATGAAGCTTGGTATAGATCCGTCCAATCCAACCAATCCGGCCGGATCGGATCACTATATCATATAGCTGCCGTAAGAAGGATCGGTTCGAAATTAACATCTAACAAATTTTGTATAAAATCTAACGGCTTATACAGGATTAAGGGTATCCCTGTACTTTAAATGAGCGTAACAGGCAAAACGAGGCGTGGCATACCCCATAAAGTATATATATTCTTGATCAGCATCAACAGCCGAGTCGATATAGCCATGTCAGTCTGTCTGTCTGTCCGTCTGTCTCTTTTTGTGTCGCCTAGATCTCAGAGACTATAAGAGCTAGAGTCACCAAATTTGGCACGTAGGTTAGTCAAGTTTGTTTTAGATTTTTGACACGCCCCCCTCCGCCCACGAAAATTGAAATACAAAATTTCGAAGTCGAATTAAAAGAGCACCTTCGATGCTAGTGCCTTTGTTTTTGGTACATACAATAAAGTCTAAACCTTTCCTGAAAATTTCATTCCAATCGGATAATACACACGGAAATTATTCAACTAACAATGTTACGTTTAAAAGGCAGAATAAGAGACGCTAGCGACCTCTGTGTTTATTAACTTATCTTCGTAGTGGCGCCATCTATTAAATGGTACGCAACATGGAAGAACAATCTAAAGTAAACGGTTTGCACTCAAAAACTACTGGATCTCCTACTGTCGAGCATGCTCTTCTGTAGCTTACTGCATTTTTTTAGAGCCAGTACTTTAAAAAAGTACAAATGGGTCTTTTACGTTTGTGCAAATGTGCGTAACAGGCAGAAGGAGGCGTGGCAGACCCCATAAATCATATATATTCTTGATCAGCATCAACAGCCGAGTCGATATAGCCATGTCCGTCTGACCGTCTGTATGTCCTATTTTGTGTCACCTAGATTTAAGAGACCATGAGAGCTGGAGACACCAAATTTGGCATGTAGGTTCATCTATATCTCCCATTGATCAAGTTTGTTTTGAATTTTTGCCACGCCCCTTTCCGCCCCGGGAATTGAAAAAAACTTCAAAGTCAAATTACAAGAGTCCCTATAATGCTAGCGCCTTGATTTTTGGTACATATAATATAAACTATGATCCAAATCTGGCCAGAAAATTTCATTCCAATCGGATGATAAACGCGGAGGTTATTCAACTAACAATGTTACGGGCAAATGGAAGAAGAAGAGACGCTAGCGACCACTGTGTTAATTTATTTCGTAGTGGCGCCATGGTATGCAACATTGAAGAACAATCTAGTAAACGCTTTGCACTCAAAAAATACTGGGTAGCTTACTGTATTATTACTTATGTTTTCATCATTCTTAATTATTATTTCAGATTCGTCGTACTATTATGAATGTGGTCAAAATCAAGCGCCCCTCAACCAAGATCTACGTTCACCCCTAGCTGCAACTAGAGCCAATTCGTTGGCCTCTGCAGCGTCGCCAACTGGTAGCGCGTGCACAAAGTCGGAAACTTCAGATATATTTCTCGTTTAGTGCCTGGATCAATCTAAAACATAATTATTATTTATAAGGCCACAAATAAACACAATTACATCGCGGAAGATTCAAGGAAAAAGTGATTTTTTCAGAAGTATTATAGTTGAATGGGAACATTTCGACTGCAAATTGAATTCCGCAGAGTTGGTGCTGATCTGATTGTATTGGGTACCATTAACCGATCCATAAAGTAATCCTCTTTTACCCTCCGAGCCTGAACTTGCACCAAACCACTTTCTACAAAAAATAAAATAAGTTTGGTTCAACAACAAAAATCGGAGCTTGCCAGCTTGTTTACTCATGACTATAAAGATTAAAATGACGATGAACTGAACTCACGAGAATAATTCTCATACAATTAGTTAATTTGCATTTAAAAATCGATTCGAAATTATTCTATCGCTCTGATAAATATTATCTGCGTTTCATAATTTTTTGGAAGGACGCGAATATAAAATTACACATTAAAACATCTACAAACTACTATTACAAAACAAAAAAAAAACGTATATAACGATAATATTAATCAGCATAGTTATAAGAATATAAATAAAAAAAATTAAACCAAATTGTCCGCTAAGGAAAAATTTTACCAAATATAAAATGCATACAAGTTTTCTGAAAACTTTCAAATAATTTAAGTTAGAGTTTAGATAACAAATTTTCATACATAAAATCTTGTACATAGTGATAGAATGAGAATGAGAGGTTATATTGATTTTGTAATGTAGTACTTATATACCTATCGTCTATGACTTCGGATATAAGCATAATATAAATATGGATATGAATCTAGGAAAGAGTCTTTGATATGAATGTGAATATAAATATAAATATAAATCTGTACTTATTTTATCTAAGTTTAGCAATATAAAAAATTGAATGAATGACATTTCATTTTCAGCTTCAGCTTCAATAAGCACTCATGAAAACTCTTAGGTGTAGTTATTGTAAATCAGTGGAAATGCAAATGTAGTTGCTTAAATGGATAATTTTCCTATATGTATTACATTTTAATTAATTTATATTTTTTAATTACGGATTTAATAAGATAACTATTTATATAAGTATTTATGTATCGTTAACACTGTAACGAAAATACATTTTAAGTGCTCGTCTGTACATCGAATTATAACTCGTATTTAATTAAACTTGAATCGATTACGGAGGCCGATAGTTTATAAGAAAGCACAAACCAAATTATGTATTGATACATACTTTATAATTCGTAGAAGGAAAGAAAAAAAAATCAAATAAACAAATACATGTTAAATACAAATGAGTATATGTTCGGATCAAAATAAACATGCAACAACACAGTATGTTATAGAATTATCTCTATATATTTAATATATTCTTATTATATCTACATACATATTTTGCGAGCATATGGCCCATTTTTTCAATGTCTATATAAGGTCTCAAATAACCATCGTAAGGTTAAACCGACATAAAATGCATTGAAATTATTGTCAAATGTCAAAGATATGTATCAAATAAAGCTTATATGGGCATTGAAATTGAATTGAAAATGGGCCTATGAGTATAAAAGTACTTTCATAAACTTATTATGTTTACACCCTGTATTACAGAATGTTTGAATGTTATAGATTTTTCTATACCCTAAGGATCATTTTGTGTCCTACAGTTACTTTTCAATTCTTATATTTTATGTATTTTACAGACTCTTTTTAAATCTTTCTTATATACATTTTTTCTATGTATTTTTTTGTTAAGTATCTATGTAGGTACAGCTTTGAAGCTACCTTCTTGTATTTTTATACTCTTATAATTATAATTATAATTTTGTCATGGAGTGTGTAACGCATTAAAGAAGGCCTCACAGATATATATATATATATATGTATATATCTTGATCAGGATGTGGAGCTGAGTCAATATAGCCATCCATCCGTCCAACCGTCAGTCCGTCCGTCCGTATAAACAAAAGGATCTCAGAGATGTTAAGACCTAGGGACACCAAATTTGACACGAAGACTTCTTATATTTGCGCGCAGATCAAATTTCAAATTTTGGATGTTATACTTTGCCAACAAATCGAAATAAAATATTATATACTTTAAGCAATATTACAGCTACAAGCTTGAGATTTGGCACGTATGATGATTAGGAGGGTCCGGACCGATTGCTAATTTTAAATTTTGAATGACCCCCTTTTTCCACAAATCGCATAATACTAAGTATAACTCTGGCAATTAAGATGGAGATTTGAGATTCGACGTGAATGATACTTAAACTCAGAAGATATTCCTTATGGTTTTTTTTTCTCTCAATATTTATTACTTGCAATATGTCCAATTGGGACAATCACCAAATCTTAAAGTTTAATATTGACAATTATATATATAAGTAGCAATTTTCGTATGTCGGGCAGAAGTTATGAATATAACATGTTTCCCAGAAGGAAATATTCCGCAGCAAAATGTACCAATTTGTTGCAGCCAGACTCAGAGGATAGCACGCCGTCTTCGTGTAAAAGTCTCATTCGCTTTTACATTAGCGTGATTACGGTCATTCGGTAGGAAATTTACACTTCCGCTACGAACTCTAACGTTTTCCTGAGTTCGTCATAGACACGTTCTGCAGGAAATTCAGTTTCTATTTCTGCTGTAGGGAAATCCTAGTTAAGGATTCTTGGGAATTCCATTTGGAATTCTGGCTGGCATTTCTCCCTCCCTAGGGATCTGGTTGCTGCAGAAATAAAAGCGTATGCATACATTTATTTTTTGCAATTTTTTTCTTTAGTTTTATTTAATAAACATTTTCATACATGAACTCAATATTAATATTATTAAATTAATTAATATTGAAAGGAGATAAAACGAAAATGTATATACATTAGTTTTTATTTTGAATATATTTCACTAATATTTGTGTATACTTACATTTCGTGTGGGTCCAGTATTTTTTTTAACGCATTTGACTAAACCCATATAATGGTCAATTTAAGAATATGTACCTGTATAAAACAATTACACAATATAATGCAAGAAAAACTAAGACTTACCCATTTATAAATGCGTTGTTCATCCAACACGCGTTCAAATAGCACTACTGCGCAAAAGACACTTTGATAGAAATACACAAAAAAAGGGTTACCAACATAACAAAATGTAGCCGATCGCATACTCTGAACTCTAAGCTAAGAGTACCGCAAGAGTATTGACAACCTTTACAGCTAAGAAGATTTCCTAGCAGAATTTGTTCTTTTCAATCTCTTTGATGAGAGAGGTCCAGCGGGTGAGGTCTTCTGAGACTTCGCGTGGTGGTGCTGTTGTCCAAAAAATTAATGGCGAGAGAATTGGCGTTGTGGGTTCGTTCATTGTGAGTTGTTCACTGTATAGACTCGAACAGAATATTTGTTTGAATCACGCCACTGGAACGGGTGCGTACTTATCTATGAGCGCTTGTTTTTAACTCAGTACCGAATCATGATCGAACCTTTTCGAGTAGGGTATAACTCGGGCGTCTGACGTCACAGAGTCTCGAACCTGAACGTGAGTTCCTGTACAGACACCTGAGGCCTGAATGTGAGTTGCGGTATAGACACTCGTACGGGTATCGGTTGCATATATTTTTTTATACCCTTGCAGAGGGTATTATAATTTTGTCACGAAATGTGTAACGCATTGAAGGAAGCCTCACAGCCCCATAAAGTATATATAAGTTAACGATAGTCAACCGACTATTGCATTCTCTTACTCCCTATACAAGAGGAATGCCAAATAGTTTGGGATTCGTAGGTGGTACTCATATTGTAAGAGTATCAACGCTACGACTCCAACGTTCGATGGCTTGCAGGTAGTTTTGGTTTAAGCTGATAAGCATCAGCGGTAAACGGGATGAGGCCTGAAAAAGGAATTTAGAAATTTGGGAAGCGTGGACCTAGGGCAAAGTAAGGTACTTTAGTCTTAAATAAGCGGTCGATTGTGACAGACGTAATAAATAAGAATCACTCAAATTTGTCTCCAATCATTAATCCACGTGGTGCCAATCACACGTGCGGGCTTCGTCGGACAACTATATATATATATCTTGCTTTCTGAATATGAATATTTATATTACATATATTATATATATATCAAACGCTCAAAACGCGTCAAATACTTGGGTATTTGAACGGGTGTGCAACCGATACCCGTACGCAAGGCAGTCATACTCGACACCCAATTCGTAAGCAGAGAGACTCTGAGTTGATTTGATTTGATTTTAGGAAGGGGTGATTCGCTCATACTCGAATACACTCGTTGCAGCTCTCTGGTGTGCATATGTATGTGTTTTAATATATATTAAATTCCCTGACCTGTATCGCTGTACTCTTCAATGACGATTTCTGATATTGATGTCTCCCTCTTGCCTGTGGACAAAAGTTCTGTCTCTACCGACTTCGAAGACTCAGTCGATGCAGAGGGCACGTGCTGACCAATGTCCGCAGTACCAAAACTTTTCATGAAGTAGGAATCAATCCCTCAAGCTGCAGGCTGTCAGCTGTTAATAAAATGCTGGACCAACATGGAAGTATATACATTTAAAAGTAAAATATATTCCGAATAAAATCTAATGTTTTTATATTTTCATTTTATCTCTTTTCAGTATTATTTTTTTAATATCAATATTAAGTTCTTAAATGAAAAGGCGAATAAAAAAAATATGTATGTATACGCTCTTATTTATGCAGCAGCCTGAACCTTAGAGAGAAAGAAATGCCAGCTACAATTCCAAATGGAATTTCTACGAATTCCCTACTAGAATTACCCAACTTCAGAAATGGAAACTGAATTTCCTGCAGAATGAGTCTATGACGAACTCAGGAATACGTTTGAGTTCGTTGCGGAACCTGCCGAAGGGAAGTGGGGATTTCCTACCGAATTACCCCGATCACGCTAATGTAAAAGCGAATGAGACAAGCTGCGGCAAATTGGTACATTTTTCTGCGAAATATTTCCTTCTGGAGACTTGTGAGCGACAAGAAGAAGAAAACAGCAGCAGAAAAAGAAAGAGCAAAAATATCAAATGGGACCTTTTTAGACCCTGTACTTTAAAAAAGTACAAAAGGGTCTATTAAGTTTGTTCAAAAGAAAAAGTGCGTAACAGGCAGAAGGAGGCGTGTCAGACCCCATAAAGTATATATATTCTTGATCAGCATCAACAGCCGAGTCGATATAGCCATGTCCGTCTGTCTGTCTGTCTGTCTGTCTGTCTGTCTGTCTGTCTGTCTGTCCCTTTTTTGAACACCTAGATCTCAGAGACTATAAGAGCTAGAGACACCAAATTTGGCATGTACGTGCATCTATATCTTGCATTGAACCAGTTTATTTTAGATTTTTGCCACGCCCCCCTCCGCCCCTAGAAATTTAAAAACAAAATTTTAAAGACGAATTACAAGAAAACCCTTAAAACTAGCGCCTTGATTTTTGGTATATATAATATTCACTATAGTCCAAACCTGTCCTGAAAATTTCATTCCTATCGCGGAAGTTATTTAACTAACAATGTTACGGGCAAAAGGAAGAAGAAGAGACATAGCGACCTCTATGTTTATCAAGTGGCGCCATCTATTGAAGGTATGCAACATTGAAGAAGAATCTTTAGTGAACGCTTTGCACTCAAAAAGTACTGGGTCTCCTACTGTCGAGCTTGCTCCACTGTAGCTTACTGCATTTTTTAAATATAGAATGTTGTAAGCCCTTCAATTTTTTGGTTCCACTAAAAGATTTCTTTTAGCGAAGATTTAATCAGTTTTTAATAAATGTCGTTAAACTGTAGGTATTAGGTTATTATATGTTGTTTAATAAATCAAAAGCGAAAATATTTGTTTATTGTATAACATATCATATTTACATCATATAGTCGGGAATGTCGTGCAATACCCTTCCTAAACGCATTGAGTGGCGCGCGTGCTAATTACGTTTCGATTCAAACACGACCGTTTCTTAAGAGTGTCAAGAATGTACTAATCTTTATTTAGAAATATTTGAGTTTTTATAACCTTACAAATTATCAATATTCTTATCCGTAGAATTGACATCTGTTCAATCAAAACAATTATTTTGTTTGAATAGGTCAGAGTATCTTATCTTATTATATATGTTAAGGTCAGTTTTTCAAATTATCTTTTTGGAGTTTGTATTCAGCGTTTATCACCAAACTACGCTTATACCGTCTTGGTTATGAGGCTCTTTGGTGTTATCTATATCCCTTTCAGTGGTTGTTGGTTGGGACATAACTCATCCCCGCTAAGATACAAAATATTCCTGGGTTTTGTTTAAAACTTGAATATTCATATTCTTTTGTTTTTTCCAAAGATATATATATACCTAAGGCTTAGACAGTAAGTGTAATTATTATAACTGTTGAGGAAATTTTATTGGTAACTAACGAACAAGATTTCGTAAAAATACAATGGTTGGAAATTCGTAGTTCATTTAATGTTTTTTCTTTTTCGTATGTATTGGTTTTATTTTGATACTTAAAAACTTTTTCTGGAGAGAAGTCTATTTCTCTCATCATCTCTCATTTTTCCTTTAAAATCTGTAATCTTAAAATCTGTCCCTTAAACATGCTATTAGATATTTCTGTTTTTATTATCATTATCATTTGCGTTTTGATTAGCATTTAGCACCTTTTTTTAATATTTTGTCATCCCGAAAGCTATTTTAGCGTAGTCTTTAAAAAATTTCCTATAATAGCCAGTTGTTTCCAGAAATGATTTTATTTGTTTCTGTGATTCCGGTAATTTTAATTTCTGTTTAGCTTCGATTTTATCGGGATTGGCTTAAAGCCATCTGTAGTAAGACCGTGACCCAAATATTCTGTTGTTTTAGCAAAAAATTTGCATCTATCTATTTGAATCTTTAGACAATGTTCTCTAAGCCTTTGTAATACCTTTTCAATGTTATCCTAATGCTCTTGCAGAGATGAGCTGAAGATGAAGATATCATCTAAGTAAGTATCATCTGATGTAATCCCTTAAGACAGAATTCATCAATCTTTGAAAGGTGGCAGGGCCGTTTTTTAGACCAAATGGCATCATCATAGTGGCCTAATGGTGTGGAAAATGCCGTCTTCTTTCTATCACATTTCCTGAGAAGAATCTGATGAAAACCCTTGGCAAACTCTAAAGTTGTAAAATACGTTGATGGACCAAGTTTTCCTGATATACTGTCGGTGTTTGGAATTGGAAATGTATCTGATATAGTTATTTCGTTTAACTATTTAACTATAATCGATAACTATTCTCCATTTCTTGACACCTAAAGCATCGAATTTTTTTCCTTACAATCCAAAGTGGTGAATAATATGGAGAACAGCTTTCCTTTATTACTCGTTGGTTCAGCATCTCTTTTACTTGACTATTTATCTCTTTCTCGTGTACTTGGGGATCTGTATATTTTTGAACATACCGGCTTTTCTAATGTTGTACCAAATTCATACTGCACTTAATGGGTACGGGTAAGCTGTTGGCTCTCAAAAAAAAGGGATCGCTATTTTTTATTTAATATTTCTCGTAACTATTATTTTTAAATTTCGTTCATTTCTTCTCTTTCTAATTTAGACAAAACATTTGTACATACTGGTTCGATTAAATGAATGTCAATAATATAAAAAGGGAGTGAATTCAAGAAACAAATTTTATATCCATTTAAAGTTATTTTCATTCAGTTCGATTGGTTAGGGAGTTACTATTTCTTCTGATATGACAAATACGTTATTAAGTGTTCTAAGCTTTATTGCCCTTTCCATTTTTGTTCTTTTATATCCTGGCAATGAGTTGTTATTTAAAATTGATGTTGTTGATCCTGTATCAATGAGGCATTTAATTTTATAACTTACTATAGTATAAGTATATTGAAGTACCGCACGAAAAGCGATAAATATAAAAATTTAGAACTTGTGTTTTGCCATTAAAAGTCGTATTACTCAATAGTTTTACTCGGGAAAGTTCAAGCTCTATGTCTGCATCATTTTTTTATTTTTATTTCTGCGTTAAATATACTTTATGAATTTTTGTTTGTACCCCTTTTTGTGTTTTTGTCGCAAAAAAATTGAATTTTTCAACTTTAAGAGGCTCTAACATTATGAAGATCAAGCTGATTTCAAAACTTTGAATGAAAAAGTTTTAGAAAATTGTATTACCTTTAGTTTAAACCTAATTTTGTTGAAAACGGTAATCGCGTTTACGATTTATACTCGAAAAAGCTGAGTCACCTATGAAAAAATTTAAAAAAATAATATCTCAAAAACTACTCCATAGAAAAATTTTTAACATACTTTTTCATGTTTAGGAGGTCAAAATCTATACGGGAAAAATACTTTGGGCTAAGTGAAAAAGTGGCTGTAAACTGGTGTAATTATCGTGCAATAAGACGGTAATTTTGATATTCCCACTGGAAGGGGCTAAAGTTGTAGTCAAAGGTCAAAATTGCTTAGTATGAAAATTTTTTGTTTTTTAAGCTGTCTCAACCAAACTCACAGATTATGTATTTTTTACTCACTGCTACATCCTGAGAAAATTTGGTCAAGATCGGATTACTGTATTATATAGCTGCCTTAGGAACAGTGGCTTTTTATGCTGTTAATAAACAAATAAAACCGAGTGGGTATCATTGGTGTTGCGACTTTAAAAATAAATTTGCAGTATATGGTATTGCTACTCGCACTTGCTGCTATAATCCAATTGCAGCAAAAACTTTAAAACAGCGAGCAGCGAAAATGTAAATTCTCTATCTATATATATAAAACTCTTTAACCTGATTCAGAGATTCACTGAGTCATCACGCTACAGGCCAAACGGCTGAAGATATCGAGCTGAAATATAATTATCGTGAAATATAATTATCGTGGTTTTTGAGCTATCTCAACCAAACTCATAGACTATGTATTTCTTACTCACTGCTTCATCCTGCCATTTGGTTAAGGTCGGATGACTATATCATATAGCTTCCATGGGAACAATCAGATGCAAATTAAAATTTTGTATGAAGATCTTCGTTGTTTTTGAGCTTTCTTAACCTAACTCACAGATTATATTGGTGTTGCGACTTTCAAAATAAATTTGCAGTATATGACACTGTTACTCGCTCTTTCTGCTGTTTCTTTTTTTCTTGTTGCTGTTGTTATTATTATTACTGTTGTTATTGTTTTAGTTGATGTTGTGCTGTTATTGTGACTAATTTTAAGGAAAACTAACTACAAAATCGAACTATGCAAAGCAATTGAAAAATAAGTGCTGCCTGATTTTATTGAAGTTGCTTAACTAGCTATAACATAGCTAAATTGGCTATGAGAGCAATTGGTGTTATTTTAAAATATTGCTATAGTTTTTGCTATTGTTTTTGTTGTTGTTGTTGTTAATGGCAATTAAAGTAGGGATTGATCCCTCAAGCTGCAGGCTGTCAGCAGCGCGCTCTGTAGTAAGAATCGTTCGATTCAGGGTGCAAATTTTCTACAAAAGCTTCCGCTACGAGCTCAAACGTTTTACTGAGTATGGTGCTGACTGCTCTGCATATTACTCAGATTGGAATTCTTGCTCTGAGGTTTGAATTTCCCACTTCAGCTTCCGCTACGAGCTCAAGCGGTTTGCTGAGTTTGGTATAGCCTGTGCTGCATAGTATTCTTCTTAGCTGTAAGGGTTGTCAATACGTTTGCGGTACTCTTAGCTTAGAGTCTAGAGTACGCAATCGGCTACATTTTCTTGTATATTTCTATCAAAGTGTCTTTTGCTCAGTAGTGCTATTTGAACGCGTGTTGGATGAACAACGCATTTATAAATGGGTAAGTCTTAATTTTCTTGCATTATATTGTGTAATTGTTTTATGCAGGAACATGTTCTTAAATTGGCCATTATGTAGGTTAAGTCAAATGAGTTAATAAAATACTGGACCCACACGAAATGTAAGTACAGTGAAAACTCCCTTAGAGGACACCTCTAATAGGCGGACACCCCCCTTGGGCTGACACTTTTTCCGCGACGTTGGTTTTGGTGAGGTTTTCAGACCAATTTTGCCTCTATTGAGCGGACACTCTCTTGAGCGGACGCGGACACTAAAAAAAGGACAAAAACGAACGAAAACCTCTCTTGGGCGGACACACTCATGACGAATGACCAAAATTTCCAAATTGAAAAATTCTCTAAAGATGACAACATGGCGTTGGAACATATTAAATTATTTGGAAAGTCATTTGCAGTCATGCATAATTAAAAAAAGACTTAAAAACGCGACAAACTAAAATAGTTTATAAATTAAAATTATAGATTCGCTGTTATTAATAACACTTTTATGATAAATTACTTAGTAAATTAATTTGAAGTTAATTTTTCTTATTTTTAAAGTCATTATTATTACAATAAACGCAGTACTGAACAACCTATTAAAATTGAAAAAAAAAAACAAAAAGATAGAATTATTCCTTAAGCGGACACTCCCATTGAGCGGACACAAATTGCGCGACCATGAGTGTCCGCCCAAGAGAGGTTTCACTGTATACACAAATAATAATGATATATATTCAAAATAAAAACTAATGTATATACATTTTCGTTTCATCTCTTTTAAGTATTAATTAATTTAATAATATTAATATTAAGTTCATGTATGAAAATGTTTAAAAATAAAACTAAAGAATAAAGTTGAAAAAAATACATGTATGTATACGCTTTCATTTCTGCAGCAACCAGATCCCTAGGGAGCGAGAAATGCCAGCCAGAATTCCAAATGGAATTTCCAAGAATCCCCAATTAGAATTTCCCTACAGCATAAATGGAAACTGAATTTCCTGTAGAACGTGTCTATGACGAACTCAGGAAAACGTTAGAGTTCGGTGCGGAACCTGCCGTAGGGATTTCCTACCGAATTACCCCGATCACGCTAATGTAAAAGCGAATGAAACTTTTACACGAAGTCGGCGTGCAATCCTCTGAGTCTGGCTGCAGCAAATTGGTACATTTTTCTGCGGAATATTTCGTTCTGGGAACTTGTTGGGAGGGGAGGAGGGAAAATTAAGCGTCGCTAGCTCACGCAGGGACTACCAACTTGTTTTTTGTGATATGGTTGCACAATATTGATAAAACTTGGGCATTTATCGAGATTTTAGCAGGCAAAACCAGCTGAATGAGAATCAACCGTGAAAGAACATTTGAAAAAATAATTGAATGACTAATTTCCATAATAGTATTGGTTTTTAATATAGGTGTTACTGAAATGGAGTTCTGCAGTGACTATGTACCTTTTGATTTCGTTTTTTAATAATATTATCGAGTTGTAAATTTGTAGTATAATTGTTAACAATTGTCAACAGTTGTTGTCAAAATAAACATTGTTAATGCTAATTATATGAATAGAGAATCATGTCATATCGAGATTATTATCTAATTTTCGACCTCGAGTCAGCTAAACATTTAAATGTAAACATTTCAAAGTTAAATGAACTATTTAAGTTTTTGTATTAACGATATCCTTTTTAACATGATAAATAAAGAAAGATGTTTATTCTGCCTTCAGACTTTTTTAATCATCACTGCATTATATTAATGTTCGTACTGGCAGCAAAAGTACCCATGCAGTCAGCTGTTTATGGATGCGGCAAACGCAATAGAAACACTTTTTGGATTTTCGATGTAACGAGAGCGAAAATTCGATACTATCGATGGTATCGATTTTTTTTTCGGGAAAACATAAAATTTTAAGCAATTTCCAATTTTATATTATTCTAGGGGCTCGCCAAGCTCGCTGCAATCTCGGGGAGAAATGTGGAGTGAATATAGGGAGCACTTCCCACAGTTATACCCAGACCTTATGTCATTTCTAATAAGAAAGCGGTAAATATTAAATTAATTTTTCCCTGCAATCGGACTTAAGAAAATATTACTTTGTATAAGCAGGGGGCAAGCCCTATAAAGCTCACTTCGCTGGCTAACCCCAGCTCGCTACGCTCGCTGAAATTTCGGAGAAAAATGTAAAAATAGGAAACACTTCTCACAGCTATAGCCGGACCTTATGTCATTTGTAATAAGAAAGCGGGAAATGTAAATTCAATTATTCCCTGAAATTTAACTTAAAATAATAGTAATAGTACTTTATATAATACTAGGGGTTTGCCCCCTGCTCGCTTCGCTCGCCAACCCCCGGCTTGCTACGCTCGCTGAAATCTCGGGGAAAAATGTGGAGTGAATAAAGGGAACATTTCTCACAGCAATAGCCAGACCTTATGTCATTTCTAATTAGATAGCGGGAATTGTAAATTCATTTTTTCCCTGTAGTTGGACTTAAGATAATAGTAATGAGTCGTACTTTATATAATATAGAGAATTTACACTTTCGCTGCTCGCAGTTTTAAAGTTTTCGCTGCAATTGGATTATTGCGGCAAGAGCGAGTAACAGTGCCATATACTGAAAATTGATTTTGAAAGTCGCAACACCAATGAGCAAACGCTCAGCTAACAGAATATTAGTATTTTATAATGGATATAAGTGCTCATTAACAAAAAAATTATTGCTGCCACTTTTAAATAAAGTAGTCGCTTTTTGGCCTAATGACACATGAAAATCATATAATATATTTATTTGTTAGTCATACCATTTAATTTAAATGAAATAAAGGCTAATTAACTTGTTTGGTCCTTATGACCTTTGAAAATCTGCGGTATTAAAGCAGTGACCTCCAATTGAACGTGGGTAATTCTTTCACACCACATTTCCCCAAATTTTACGATTCAAAAGGTCATAACTTCATTATTCACTGATGAAATAAGGGGTGGAGAATTATTTCATCACGTCAAAATGAAATGGCCCGCTAACAGTGCTATATTAACGCCCTATTCCAGACTGAGTACATTTTCGAGGAACGCATGGGAATTAAGTTAGATGTGAAACACTGATTCACATTGCCAACAACTAAGTTCACAACCCCCTGAATTCAAGTGCATTGACGTGTGAAATTTAGAGAAAAATTTGAAATTAAAATGAATTTCAATGAAAAAGTTTCTATTGTTATTGCTGTTGTGCAGCATAGCAATGAATTAATTCGCAAGTTAACAGTGGAGCTCGACAAATCAGCTCAGCAGATGGACCAATGACGACGACTTGTTGTTGTTGGCTACTAATTTATATATACTGTATATATGGCGCTCCTCTTAAATCCGCAATGCACTCCCCCCACAAGTCTATTAATGTTCTCCAGCTCTGGTGACCATGTCCCTCTCTTGAAAGTATTTTTCTTCAGTGCTGTCCATTGAAATACAATAAATATTACACAAAACTATTTTAAAAATTTATAACTTACTTGATTTGGCCATTTTTCTGATTGCTTATTATAATTCTTCTTCTCGATTTGCCATTCATTTTAGTTGTTAAATTTCTTTTGTTCCATTTGAGAACTATCGTCTAAATACCGCCTGGAAACGTGTGGGAAAGCAACATCAAAAATATATAGCGCAAGCTAATGCCCTATTCCCACTGAATTCAAGTGCATTGACGTGTGATATTTAGAGACAAATTTGAAATTAAAATGAAAAGATTCTATTGTTCTTACTGCTGTGCAGCATAGCAATGATTTAATTCGCAAGTTAACAGTGGAGCTCGACAAATCAGCTCAGCAGATGGATCACATCGCAAATGGCGACCATGAAAACGACGACGCCAATGACGACGACGCAAATGGCGACGACTTGTTGTTGTTGGCTACTAATTTATATATACCACAGACAGTTTGGCGCTCTTCTTAAATCCACAATGCACTCCCCCCACAAGTCTATTAATGTGTTCTCCAGCTCTGGTGACCATGTCACTCTCGTGGAAGTATTTTTCTTCCGTGCTATCCAATGAAAAACAATAAATATTACACAATTACTAATTTAAAAATAATTAACTTTTAATATGGGAACGTGTGGAATAGCAAAATCAAAAAAATATGTTGGAACGATGTTGAAAACTTCGGAACGGGTAAAAGTATTGGCACATCATGCCAAAATATGTTAGATGTTGTTGAGTGGGAATAGGGCATAACTTTGGCGCGCCAAAGTTTGGATACCCTTGCAGTGCCCTTTGTAAGCCGTCAGATTTTTTACAAAATTTGTTAAATGTTGATTTCGAACCGATCGTTCCTATGGCAGCTATATGATATAGTAGTCCGATTTACACCAAATTTGGTCAGCCTGTTTAAAACTTATTCAAACACACAATGTATATATGGTTTAGATATATTGAGAAACAAAAAAGTTTTTCATACTAAATGTTGTTTTTGGACCGATCGTTCTTATGGCAGCTATATGATATAGTTATCCGATCCGGCTGGCTCCAACACAAGTGCAGCGTGCAGCAAAAAGACGGACCTGTACCAAGTTTCATCAAGATAGCTTCAAAACTGAGAGACTAGTTTGCATAGAAACAGACGGACACTCGGACAGACGGACAGACAGACAGACAGACGGACATGGCTATATCGACTCAGCTCGGCGCTCTGATCAAGAATATATATACTTTATGGGGTCTGTGAGTCTTCCTTTAATGCGTTACACATTTCGTGCCAAAATTATAATACCCACTGCAAGGGTATAAATATGTTGGAACGATGTTAAAAATTTAGGGTAAAAGTATAGGCACATAATGCCAAAATATGTTAAATATTTCTGAGTGGGAATAGGGCATAAGTCTAGGAGTGCCATTTGAGTTTTAGCGAAACGAGAAGCACTTACGTTATGAAATGTATCGAGAAGTGTGAACCAACTTTGAAATGAAAAACTGAAAAAATTTATTCGCTGGTTTTTTTATATGGAGTTTTTCATTTCCACGGAGTTTCAGGTCGAGTGTAAATACTGCTTAAGGAGAAAACTTAATTTTTTACTTTAGTCGTTTTCGTCTGTTTCATTTAACACGTCTTTAACTGCCCTTGAAGACTTAAGACTAAGATATTCATTATGATATCGACTTCGAATACTATTTTTCTATCACATAAATATTTTAAATCATTAAATTTACTTAAATAAATTTGTAGCTCCTTAAAATATAAATAAGAAAGCCTTTCATATCTACCAAAATTAATAGCAAAAGTTCTTTCATTGCTATTCTCGAACAACCCGTATTTGATTTTGAAATTATACTTCTTGGAATAACCGCAGCAAACTTAAATTTAATTTAACTCCTTTTTTGAGAGCACATAAAAAAGCATTTTCCAATTTAAGAAACGCTTAACTTGTAATATGCGCAATTCCTAGCATAAAATAGGGTTAAATATAAAAAAAAAATCATTTAATTGCAACCAAAATAACAGGCAGAGCATTGGGAAAGCCCTATAATTGCAAGAGAAAGGGGATACTCCACCTTTCTGTTATCTATATTCCCTTTTACTATTTAAGTAACGGGATAAGGTAAAAGATACACAGATGTCAAAATGTAGAAATCACTATTTACACTATTTACACAACACGCATAGTGCCACATAAATAGTACGTGCCTGCAAAGGGCCGATCGAGTTTAGTGTCGCTCACGTTATTTTCGCGGTCACTCAAACCATGCGTGGCGTTTACGTTATTTTTGATACCTTTGTAAATACAATAACTAGAATTAACCTCTAATATTTTTTGTGCATATCTAACAAAAAAAAATCCGAGATAATATTGCTTACGTTATTTTAGCGAGAAAGGCTCGATATGTTTTTCATCTGGAGCTTATATTTTATTGTGTGTTTATTAATATAAAGATTACCTTTTATTTTGTTGTAAACAAGATTTTTGTAAAATTCACATGTTTACTTTTTCAAAAATACATTAGAAATCTAATTTCCATTTGACGAAAAAAAATATCTGATTGATAGCTAATTTTCATAAAATATTCAAAAGATTTTCAAATAAATTTTAAGAAAAAAATTGAAGAACAACTTTTGAAATCTATTTTTTTAAATTGTTTCACGGAGTCAGATAAAGCCAAGCCAATAATAAGAAACAAAATTATACCTGCACAGTAGGCCGGAGCGAAAAACACTTTTGTTTTATTTTCCAATTTCTTGGGTGCGGAATCGTTGACCCGCTATAAAATAATAATGTGTGCATAAAATCAGATTTTTTTGAACCCATCCTGAGGTGGCGCACCGACGTTCTTTTTTGAAAAATCACGCAAAAATTGAAACAATTGGGGAAAAATGTGATATAAAAAGAAAACAAGATCTTTTTCCACATAATGCTTATTTTTCATACATAGCGCTATATAAAACTGTATCAACTGTTAAGATCGGCTTAAAAATGTAGAAGCTAGAATTTTTTTTATAGATATCAAATTGGGTAATAACCGTCAGCTTGAATATAAATCGTTCGCAAACGAACACAATAAAATGTGTTTCGTAGTATGGAGCTTTTTGGTTAATCAGTATTTACACTCGCCTCAAAACGCCGTTGAAATGAAAAACTCCATATAAAAAAACAGCGAAAATTTTTTCCCCGTTTTTCATTTCAAAGTTGGTTCACACTTCCCGTTACGTTTCATAACGTAAGGCCCAGCCGTTCTGTTAAACTCAAAATGGCACTGTTAGACTTAACATAGCACAGCTTACGGACCATTTCATTTTGACGTAATGAAATAAGCCTCCACCCCTTAAGCATGATTTAGACTCAGGTCAAAATGAAATCGTAAAAAATCTGGTTTTTTCACTTCGCTAGCAGAATATTAGTATTTTGTTATCGATATACGTGTTCAATATCGATTTACATGTTATCTACGCTGTTATTGTGGCCGCTTTACATAAATCAGCTGTTGTTGCTGCTCATAAGAAAAACAAATTTAATGCTGCCACTTTTAAATAAAATAATAATATAGTTGCTTTGTGGCCTGATGATACATTATAATTATATAATATATTTATTTTGTTAGGCATATCATTTTAATTAAATAAATAAAGTCTAATTAACTTGTTTGGTCCTTA
Source organism: Drosophila testacea (assembly GCA_035043265.1). Lineage (NCBI taxonomy): Eukaryota > Metazoa > Arthropoda > Insecta > Diptera > Drosophilidae > Drosophila > Drosophila testacea. The sequence continues at coordinate 1,192,172 of JAWNND010000842.1, read as the reverse complement.
TGACCGTTGAAAATCTGCGGTATTTAAAAATTGACCTCCAATTAAACGTCGTTAATTCCCTCACACCACATTTTCCCCAAATTTTACTATTCAAAAGGTCATAATTTCATCATTCTCTGATGAAATAAGGGGTGGAGGCTTATTTCATTACGGCAAAATGAAATGGTCCGTAAGCTGTGCTATGTTAAGTCTAACAGTGCCATTTTGAGTTTAACAGAACGGCTGGGCCTTACGTTATAAAACGTAACGAGAAGTGTGAACCAACTTTGAAATGAAAAACGAGGAAAAAATTTTCGCTTTTTTTTTTAAATGGAGTTTTTCATTTCCACGGCGTTTTGACGCGAGTCTAAATCATGCTTTATTCAACAGAGAATGATGAAATTATGACCTTTTGAATAGTAAAATTTGGGGAAAATGTGGTGTGAGGGAATTAACGACGGTTTCAACGGTCATAAGGACCAAACAAGTTAATTAGACTTTATTTATTTAATTAAAATGATATGCCTAACAAAATAAATATATTATATAATTATAATGTATCATCAGGCCAGAAAGCGACTATATTATTATTTTATTTAAAAGTGGCAGCATTAAATTTGTTTTGCTTATGAGCAGTAACAACAGCTGATTTATATAAAGCGGCCACAATAACAGCGTAGATAACATGTAAATCGATATCGAACACGTATATCGATAACAAAATACTAATATTCTGTTAGAAAAGTGAAAAAAACAGATTTTTGACGATTTCTTTTTGATCTGAGTGTAAATACTGCTTTAGGGGAAAATAAAATGTATGGATAAGTTCGTCATTCGTCAGCCAATTTTTATGAATGAAAGCTTGTTTTGCTCAAGAAAGTCCAAACTCTATGCTCAATTTGTCAAACTGAAGATATTTTTGCGATTTATATACGTTTTGATATTTTTTGTACCTTTATCCGTGCTGTTTTCACAAAAAAATTCAAATTTTACCCAACTTGATATCCATAAAACAAATTCTAGTTTCTACATTTTTAAACCGATCTTAACCGTTGATACAGTTTTATAAAGATATATAGCGCAAGCTAACTTTGGCGCTCCAAAGTTTGAATACCCTTGCAGTGCCCTGCGTAAGCCGTCAGATTTTTTACAAAACTTGTTAAAGGTTGATTTTTAACCGATCGTTCCTATGGCAGCTATATGATATAATTGTCCGATTTACACCAAATTTGGTCAGCCTGTTTAAAACTTAATCAAACACACAATGTGTATATTTGGTTGAGATATTTTGAGAAACAAAAAAAGTTTTTCATACTAAATGTTGTTTTCGAGCCGATCGTTCCTATGACAGCTATATGATATAGTAGTCCGATTTACACCAAATTTGGTCAGACTGTTTAAAACTTAATCAAACACATAATGTGTATATTTAGTTGAGATATCTTGAGAAACAAAAAAGTTTTTCATACTAAATGTTTATTTGCAACCGATCGTTCCTATGGCAGCTATATGATATAGTTATCCGATCCGGCCGGTTCCAACATATGTACTGCGTGCAGCAAAAAGACGGACCTGTACCAAGTTTCATCAAGATAGCTTCAAAACTGAGAGACTAGTTTGCATAGAAACAGACAGACAGACAGACGGACAGACGGACATGGCTATATCGACTCAGCTCGTCGCCCTGATCAAGAATATATATACTTTATGGGGTCTGACACGCCTCCTTCAATGCGTTACAAACTTCGTGACAAAATTATAATACCCTCTGCAAGGGTATAAAAATGTTAGGGCAACGTATAAAAAATAAGATTCTTGTGGAAAACGACCATGTTTTTTCTTTATATCAAATTGTTCCCCAAATTTTTCAATTTTTGCGTGATTTAAAAAAAAAAGTCGGTGCGCCACATCAGGATGGGCTCCAAAAAATTTGATTTTTTGCACACATTATTATTTTATAGCGGGTCAACGATTCCGCACCCAAGAAATTAGAAAACAAAAAAAAAGTGTTTTTCGCTCCGGCCTACTGCACAGTGTATAAAAACATGAAATATGACTATTTTTGGCACGCCAAATGTATGTGTAAAATGTAATATTTACAGCACGCATTAGAGAAAAACAATAACAGTATAACTACATTTTAAAATTGATTTTAATCGAAAGAGAAAATTAATAAAACCTAACTTATATGCTAGTTTCTATTAACATGAGCATGACTGTATAAACATAATGGATACAAATTTCTTCATATATGTATGTTCATATTTCCACACACACACACACACACACACACACACACACACACACACACACACACACACACACACACACACACACACACACACACACACACATACACACACACGCACACATATTGAACAACATATGAAAAGATGTGTATGGAAATGTAAACACATGTAAACGGCAATTATGAAGTGGAACCCATTAACTCTTACAAAGATGTAAGCGATAGCTACCCTGTACACACATAGATGAGCAGGTGTTATAATTTTGGGCCAAGGTAGCTACTAGAACCATTTTTAGATTAAGAAAATTTATTTAAAAGGTTTACATATGGGCTAATCCTGCGTTGCGGACGTTACTTTTGTACGCGAATTCGATTTTTAATATTGACACAGCAGGCGTTCACATTGGTATATTTTGATGAAATATTTTCCAAATTGCACTTCGTTGGCAATTTTTTTAAACGTATTTTAAAATAAAAGGTTAACTGTTTTTGAAAAAAAATGCAGTAAGCTACAGTGGAGCAAGCTCGACAGTAGGAGACCCAGCACTTTTTGAGTGCAAAGCTATCAATCCCATTCAATAGATGGCGCTACTACGAACATATCAGTTGATAAACAGAGAGGTCGCTAGCGTCTCTTCTTCTTCCTTTTGCTTGTAACTTTGTTAGTTGAATATCTTCCGCGTTTATCATCCGATTGGAATGAATTTTCTGGACAGGTTTGGACAATAGTGTGTATTATATGTACCAAAAATTAAGGCGCTAGCTTTAAAGGTTCTCTCGTAATTCGACTTCAAAATTTTATTTTTCAATTTCCGTGGGCGGAGAGGGGCGTGGCAAAAATCTAAAACAAACTCGTTTAATGCAAGATATAGATGAACGTACATGCCAAATTTGGTCTCTCTAGCTCTTATAGTCTCCGAGATCTAGGCGACACAAAATCGGACAGACAGACAGACGGACAGACGGACATCGCTATATCGACTCGGCTGTTGATGCTGATCAAGAATATATATACTTTATGGGGTCTGCCACGCCTCCTTCTGCCTGTTACGCACATTTTTTTTGCACAAACTTAATAGACCCATTTGTACTTTTTTAAAGTACTGGGTCTAAAAATATGCTTTCTTAAAATACTCTTGTGGACGTTACAAAAAATGGAAGTCGACTTTGAGGCTTATGTACATTTGCACATATTTTACCGAATTTCGCATAGTAAACAAAGAAAGTCCAATAACAACAAATGAAGTTGAATACAAGACCATATCAATTTAATATTCAATCGTCCAGTTAAACAAAAAAACCTCATTTTTGTTTGTTGCGGACGTTACATTTGTTCTACTAAGATTGGGGGGTTATTGATCTGTATATAAAAAATATGGCTTAACTTTTTTGAAAATTAAAAAGCGAACTTATCAAGTTAAAAGCGTTCTCTTTGCACATTGACAAGATTTTTGTTCATTCAAGAACAATTTTGTGGAATAATGCTTTTATTTCATACTCCCCATTTCAAAAGTCAATTTTTACCAAAATGGGATAAAAATACAGAAAAATTGTTTTTTTTTTCAAAAACGCAATCGGTTTGCTCATCAAAGTGAATTAATTTATGTGTTAATTGCTTGAATAAATATAATTAATGCGTTTCTGAAGAAAATTTTTACAAAATGTGAGTTTTTGATGAATTTTTCGTTTTTTGACGTGGTTTAACTTTTTCTGGATTAGCCCATATTCCAAAGTGGTGATAGCGGAGGTGGCTCCAGAGCCACCTATGTATCATTCGTAGCTTAGAAGGTGTATGTAATAGGTAACACGGAGTTTTTTACAAGGTATCCCAAAGACGAAGAGTGTCGACTGCACGACTTTTACTTGTTATTAAGTATTCGCTCCGTGCATTTAACATTTTATACCGAGCGCGAGTTTCGATTTACACATGTTCGTATATGCATATGTACATAAATGCATAGGCACATATGTACATATGTATGTATGTTAATAAATTTTGTGATGGGATGCGTGGGGTAATGTTAATGTTGTATACACGCATACACACAAACTCAAATACTTCTTCGTAGGGTATAAAATTAACAAAATTCACATACACTCTTCACCACTTGGATGGGATCAATGAAAATTAAATTTCTAAGATCACTACAAAATAATAATTAAAATTAGTTGATGAAAATCTTGTAATTATGAAAATAAATTCACAAAATATAAAAAACGCATTCAAAGGATGTAAATATATAAAAAAAAAAAAACAAAATTGTAAGAAAGATATATTGATTTGTTGGCAATCCTTGTAGCTCTAGGCTATTAAGAATGAGTAAGTTAAATTAATGCTACTTAAAATAAATATTGATATTCACAAGTTTTAAAATTTAGGTAACTGAAATTTTTTCTGAATAGACCCCGATTTATCATGAATTTAGGTGAAAAAATTTCGTGGCGGTCTCTTATGGTTTTTTTCTTAAATTAGTTTTAAAGTTGCACTGGAGAACACGTTTTAATGCTTCGCGCAGGGCACTTTCTGTGTTGTTGTTATTGGTTCTTGCTGTTTTTTTTTGTTATTGTTGTAGTTCTTGTTGGTGTTGTTATTATTATTGTTGTTGTTATTGTTTTAGATGATATTGTGCTGTTATTTCCGACAAAATAGGCGATTTGAAGAATCCGATTTTTAAACCGATGTTTATTTTGGATTTACAACACTGATACCACCCAAACTTTTACTTTTTCGATCCAACTCTAAATTATATAAAATATCACTCAAATTTTATTTAGTTGGTAAATTGAATGTATCTCATATTTGGGTTCCTCCTATTATCGTCTTCTTAGACGGCAAATAAATAAATTATAAAAAACTAGGGGTTTGCCCCCTGCTCGCTTCGCTCGCCAACCCCCGGCTCGCTACGCTCGCTGAAATCTCGGGGAAAAATGTGAAGTGAAAATAGGAAACATTTCTCACAGCTATAGCCAGACCTTATGTCATTAGATAGCGGGAATTGTAAATTAAATTTTTCCCTGTAGTTGGACTTAAGATTATAGTAATAAGTAGTACTTTATATAATATAGAGAATTTACATTCTCGCTGCTCGCTGTTTTAAAGTTTTCGCTGCAATTGGATTATTGCAGCAAGAGCGAGTAACAGTGCCATATACTGAAAATTGATTTTGAAAGTCGCAGCACTAATGAATCGTAACACCCCCCCCCCCACCACCACCACCATTGTCCATCTTCTTTTGATTGTTTATTAATAGCATTAAAAGCCACTGTTCCTATGGCAGCTATACGATATAGTGATCCGATCTTGACCAAATTTTTACAGAATGTTACAATGAGTACGTATCCATAATCTGTGAGTTTGGTTGAGATATCTCAAAAAATAACAAAGATATTCATACAAAGTTTTAATTTGCATCTGGTTGTTCCTATGGCAGCTATATGATATAGTGGTCCGATCTTGACCAAATTTTCTCAGGATGCAGCAGTAAGTAAGAAATACATAATCTGTGAGTTTGGTTAAGATAGCTCAAAAAACAAAAACAAAATTTCATACTAAGCAATTTTGACCTTTGACCCCCATTTTAGCCCCTTCCAGTGGGGATATCACAAAATCCCGTCTTATTGCACGATAATTATGTCTCAGCTATGTTGTGTAAAAATTTCATCTCAATATCTTGAACCGTTTGGCCTACAGCGTGATGACTAAGGACAAAGAGCTTTATATATATAGATATGATAAGTAGATATTGTTCACCTGAACGTTAATATTAACCTTTAAACTTTTATAAAAATCAGTTTGCAAATTTAAGATGTTACATAATTTTTAAAAAATTTTAATTTTTGTTGCAATTTATAAAATACTAATTAGTAAATGTTATTTACGTGATTGTTAATATTGTTACTATTTGAATGATGACTAGTGTTACAAGATTTAATTGTGTGGGTGTCAATATGTGTGAGTTTGTGTATTAGTATGAGTCTGTTTATTTTGCGGCTATTGAGTAAGCGGTTGCTCCTGCTTTTGAGTTTTTCAGTTGGTTGTGAAGTGTTGACCTAACAGGTTACCTCATCTGAATATTTGTATTTTGGCTGTAGATGTTCGTGAATGAATAAATAAAACACAAAACAAGATGAGTGCGTGGAATTTATTATTGTAAAAGAAGAATTGTATACATACATAAATGCAAACATGTGTATGTGTGTGTCATTAGGTATATTCTGTTACTAAAATTTATACAGATACTTTTCGATGAATTTGGTATCGTAATTTACAGACACAGATACATTTTCGAAGATCGAATGTGTAAGATCCACTCACGTGTACACTTGCGCATACATAAATACTTCCATACATACACAGATACTATGTACATACATACACAAATGCATACACATGTACTAATACAGAGACACAAATGCGAGTTTAAAATGCGATTCTGTGTGGTGACACGGTGAAACAAACCGAGAAATTGAGATCAATCATCTAACAATAGCGCCAACGTATTTCCAATATCATACGCCATTTTTGGGGCCATGTGGTATAAAAATGAAAATACGTAATGAACCAGAAAATATATAAAGAAAAAATCCAAAGTCTTTTGAATTGGAATGATATGTATATAGGAATTCAACCAAATAATGGCGAACTACGAGATGAGTTACTTCAAAGTTTACGAGGGCATTCGTTGCCGTTAAAAAGATACAATTATTCAAATAATTGCATTGTATTGAATCTATGGAATGTTGATCATGTTGATCACAGTGAGTCAGTGCATACCACGAGAACATCTCGCCAACAACACCAACAGCAACCACGACAACAACAAAATCCACAGAAACAACAACGACGACGCACACTCATAACGTATTTATTGTATAAATTAACACAGTTGTGTCTTCTCATTGTTTTATTATTGCCATTCCTAGTAACCTACAATCCGTTGATACAACAAGCCAGCGGTCAATATGTTATAGACCCTATATCTTTATCATTGATAAACTCCAAGTCAAATTTAAAATCAAACGAAAGCTTAAATATAGAAGCTATTTACGAACATTTACTTCAATCTCAAACCGAACGTAAACTTTATGATTACAAAACAATCAAACATAAAAATATTAAAAATAATAATCATATAATTTTTAAAAGCAATAGTCCCATATACTCTTACAATCACCGTCTACCCGAATATAGTCTGATAATTCTAAGTCAATCTGCTAATATTTACAATTCCGGAGTTGCCAAAACAAGGATCTTAAGTACAAATACTGATAGTATTTTGAATGAACCAATGTCAACATGGACCGCAAACAGTTCCTCAACCCGCACAAAGAGATACATTTATAATAACAATAATTCGCCAATACGTGAAATTAAAAATGGAAAACACGGAGAAGCTGACATTCAAAATTTTAAAGTCACAATTGAAAAATTCACAGATAATTACAATATGAACAAAGAAATTATTAACAATGAAGCAAAACTTACCAAATTGGTTATGAACGGACTTGGATTAAAGAAACTACCGGATATGAAGAAGGTAAGATAGCATTGCTATTTAATTTTTATTTATTTTATATATGAATATATGCTCTATTAATTAATTTAATTTATATATATACATGTATAAATACATTTATTTTTACATTGTTCTAAGAACCATATGTACTAGCTGTAATTAAGTTTCATAAAATCCCATACAGGATCCTACACTCTCAGTATCGCCCTTCTATAGGCTTTCTTATAAATCTTTATAAATTCAGCCCTTGCATTCGATTTACTAATCTATTTATTTCTTTCTTCTCTTGAACACCTTTTTTTTAATTGCAGGCAAATATAAGCCAAATAGAGTACTCTAGCAAATATTTAGAATATTTAGAGCGCCTTAGGAACAGCGATGCACGGAAAAACAGCGAGGATCAGATAGATTCAGCGACAAGCCTACAAATATTAAGCATTGTAACAAATAAATTTAGTGAAATAAAGCGAAAGCGTTGGCGGCACAAACGTGTGGCAAGATCCACAGAAAAGCGGTGGAAAAAGACGTTAAGAAAAGGAAGTGATGATCATAATCCAGCCGATACCGATAAGACAAACATTCTGTTGCATTTTCCCTTGAGCCTTCATGATGGCCAATTCAAATATGAACAAATAAATGAGGCTAATGTGAGGCTAATGATGCTATATAATCCCGCGTTGGCAGTCCCGTCAAGACCAGAGGCAATATCTAGGGGTAATAGAAGGAAGATCATTAACAGACACCAAAATGAGAAATCTGTTAAAAATGAAAAGGACTGTAACAACGATAATTATGAGATACCCTTGATTCAAAAACAAAAGCAAAAAACAAGCAATCGTAAAAGTAAAACACACGTGTTAAATCTAAAAGTTTATCAAATATTAAGAATGAACAAACGCCATCAATTGGATGCCCGACGAATTGAGTTTGAGAACTCAAATTATAGGCGCATGAGCGATGAAACACGTAGCCAATGGTTGGAATTCGATGTCACCAGAGCGGTTCGAGCCTGGATAAACAAGAGTCATGATAATCTTGGCATTGAAATACAGTGCGATAAGTGTAGACGTATAGGAGCCCGGATATTAAGCGAAGTTTCCTCACATACTCATCAATTGGCTGAAGAAAGCGAAGTCCGTGAAAAATTCCATCTGACGCCAGTGTTAAATATTATTGGACACGTTGGTCGAACTCATAGTGAAGAAGCAGTACATCCACACAACTTAACGTCTAATAATCAAAGCAATGTCTCATTTAATCATCATCGTTTAAACTACGGCCACCCCAACAAAATTAAAAAACCATCCAACAGTTGCTATAGAGCTCACCAACGTTGCTGTAGGCATCAATTGGATGTGACCTTTAAGGATATAAAGGGATTCGAATTTATTATACAACCAAAGACTTTTGATGCCGGCTATTGCAAGGGACGTTGTCCCCCAAGACATAATCCAGCTCATCATCATGCCCTTCTGCAGAGTCTAATATGGCAACAAGATCACAATCGGGTCCCACGTCCTTGTTGTGCTCCGTCAAAGCTCACCGAAATCGAGATTTTGCATGTGGACGAGGAGCATAGTGATAAGCTTAAAATATCAACCTGGAGCAATATGCAAGTTATGGAATGCGCCTGTTCATAATAATCAAAAACTCCTGTCTTAGTCAAACCACATTCACATATGTATATTAGCTTAATTTGCAACTTTAAATTAGTATTATAAATGGTATACTCTGGGAATTATACACATCCGAAACAATAATATATTTCAGTAAATAATCTAAACATAATTAAAACCAACTGAATCATATTGTTTATTTTATTTTTTGCGCCTTAGGTTGCCACACCGTACGATGTGGCTTGGATGACGCTTTCGAAATTTGTATGGGAATGATGTCGTCATCCAACCCGAACGCACAAAATGGCGGCGAATGCCCGTCGTCAAAAGAGCCTATTAATTTGTGCGCCTAATATTATCTTTCAAGTTATAAATAAATATTTATATTTTTGTATTAGGAAGCCAGCCATTAGATGGCAACCATTTGCTAAAGCATGTTACACTTGTTTATTTCAATCTAAGCTTGTCATATTTTGCGTTTGAAAAAAAAATTTTGAATCAAAGCAATGCGAGGAATTGAACTGAACAGCTGATTTAATTCGGCCGAATGGCAAATTCACATAATTTGTGGCATATTATGACATTTACAAATGGCTCATTTGGCCGCGAAAAGGTCAAATTCAGAGTCATCCAAATGAGGAGGCGTGGAGGACCCTATAAAGAATTGATGTAAATTGTTATGGTAGCCCCTGGGTATCGAAATATCGATAGCAACTCAGCTGTTGCTAGCACCACCTAACGTCATCAAGCGTGTGACAAGAACAACATAGTAACAGCTGAGCCAATCAGAGACTACCAAAACTGCTAAAGTTAAAAAAAGGAGAGGATCAGGGAATTAAAGATTAGGCTGAGAAAATAGGCAAGAGAAAAGATGTAGGAAGGTTAGGTATTCAGTCAAGTTCCCCACGTGAATTGCTGCGAGTGCGGTTGCTGCTAAAAAGCATAATTAACTAATTTACATTTATGAAACGTGTTTTGCAACATCTTGCGCACTGCAAGTTCATTAAATAATAATTCGCACACGCCGTAACAAAATTCTACATGCACCGTATCAACAAAAAACCCGCAGCTATTACACCCACAATCAGCTGAGGTGCCGCACACTCACATCTCAGCAGCCAGCGGACTGAGCCTTATTGCGAAGCCGATTCTTGCAGTGAGTACGTCCCTGAAGCCAACGTGGTGCAGTGAGTCCGTCCCTGAAGCCAACGTGGTGTATGTCCATGCCCTTAGCATCACGTTGCACATGCCCCTGATCCGTCACAAGACAGCAGCTAGCGGACAGACACATCAGCACTGTTCTTAGACCTTGCTCAGGCGCAGCCAGCAGCGACATTTTGAGCCAGCAGTTAGCAGCCTGCACAGCTTTATTGGCCAGTGTCCCGAAGCTGCTACCGACCTTTGAGGAGATGACCATATTCACCTGCAATTAAATTATTATAAATAAATGCAAACTAATGAAAGGCAGCTGTCAATAAATATGCCTGTGTGTATAGTCCTATATGTTTCTTTGGTACTCACTTAATTGTTCTTTATATGAAGAAAAGCTCCTGTTGGTATGTCCCTTTGACCACAGAAGAGCTCTTGTAGGGTTGGGGATGCTTAATGGCCTATATAAAAGTTAATAAAATCAAAGAAACATATTCTATACAGCATACCTGCAAAACACTTAAACATTACAGATCACACACACAGACATATAACATAGATGAATCATAACACCGTTTATTGGCTTCGAATATAAGCTTTATTTATGAATTTACTTATTGCGTAACATTATTTATTAATTGATTTATACTTATTAATACTATTTACTTATTTATTTATTTATATATGTTTAATTTCCACTTTCTATCTCTGTTCACCTTTTTGTTCTTGCGCCAGACTGTTAGTTTTATATATCGTTTGTGAGTTTCGTTAAGACAGTTTTCGTGTCGATATTTTTGTTTAAATTATCGTTTAAAATAAATGCTGCAAATTAATAACGAATCACGAGATCTTAAATAATGGAATTAAATAGTTAGTTAAATGATAAGAAGAGCATTTTTTATTAAATTTGTTAAATTTGATACTTAAACAAAAATGATTTGCTAATTATATTTATACCCTTGCAGAGGGTATTATAATTTTGTCACGAAATGTGTAACGCATTGAAGGAAGCCTACCATACCCCATAAAGTATATATATTCTTGATCAGGGCGACGAGCTGAGTCGATATAGCCATGTCCGTCTGTCTGTCCGTCTGTTTCTATGCAAACTAGTCTCTCAGTTTTGAAGCTATCTTGATGAAACTTGGTACAGGTCCTTCTTTTTCCTGCACGCAGTACACATGTCAGAACCGGCCGGATCGGATAACTATATCATATAGCTGCCATAGGAACGATCAGTCCGAAAACAACATTTAGTATGAAAAACTTTTTTGTTTCTCAAGATATCTCAACCAAATATACACATTGTGTGTTTGATTAAGTTTTAAACAGGCTGACCAAATTTGGTGTAAATCGGACTACTATATCATATAGCTGCCATAGGAACGATTGATTCGAAATCAACATTTATCAAATTTTGTAAAAAATCTAACGGCTTACATAGGGCACTGCAAGGGTATCCAAATTTTGGCGCGCCAAAGTTAGCTTGCGCTATATTTTTAGGGTGAGATGGGTATGTGGTGAGGTTGGTTAAAGTCTGGATTAGGGAGTCGGCACTAACTATCGCAGCCGACTTTAGGATGGGAGGGCGTCGTAAGATGGAATCAACATCTGTCCATCTAATCCTTGCCAGCAACTTGTCCGTATAGGTGGTATGAAGCCGAAGTCCGATTATTTATCCGAAAGTAAAAATAGAAATAATTTTTTTAACCCGACTCGCCCAGTATCGAGGTCGTACTCATTCCTGAGTAATACCGGTAGCTAGCCGGCCAATCGATACTGAACATCGATTTAAAAATCGGATTCTTAAAATCGCCCATGCAAATATCGATTGATCGAAACATCGGAAATTTCGACATCGATTGACCGATTTTTCATATGCATATAAATACACAGAAAAGTACTTGAACACTTTAACACACAACACATTTAAACTCAGCTTGCGATCAGTAACATAATCTTATTCTGTTATTTATATACAAAAACGTTCATAATATTAAAGCTCACACTTACTATAGCATATTTGTTAAATTTAAGTTTTCTATGAGTGAAATTTTGACACCGCTTGTGTATTTTGTAGCGTTGGCTAAGGATGTTCAGAGAGGACGATTTTTCAAGATAATCGATTTATTTAAATCGATTAATTGACAAAAAATATATCTAGTTAAAAACCTCAAAAATCATTTATGCAAAATTCGATACATCGATATTTCGATGTTTTTTTACATCACTGCTATAAAGTATGTATATTCTTGATAGGCATCAAAAGCCAAGTCTGTAAACAAAAAGTTCTATTGGTTTTCATCTTCTGCATCTGAGTCTCTATATAAAACTTCGTACAGGTTCGTTTTTTATGCAAGCATATGTTACAATCGGTTGAATCAGATATCTATATCATATGGCTACCATATGATCAGGAATGAGCAGCCCAAAATTAATGTTTAGTATTACAATCCCAGCTTTTCGCTCAAGATTTCTCAGACAGTCTCGCAGGTCGAGACTTTAATTATTTTTTATTCATTTTTGCCAATATATTACATAGCTGGCATAGAATTTCGGTGCAAAATCTCCTAGTTTGAAAATCTTGTTTATTTCTTAACGAATTGCAAACAAACTCACATATTGTGTATTGGGTATTCACTAATACATCCTTAGCAAATTCTATTAGATCGATCTATTATGTCATATAACTGCCAGATCGGCTAAAAATCAACATTTAGGATAAAAAACTTTTTTGTTTCTATAGATATGTAACTCAAATTCACAGATTACTACCGTGAATGATGAAATTATGACCTTTTGAAAGAAGCTGAATGTATGTTTTTAATGCTGCAAGTTTTCATTAGATGGCGCTGCATGTTATGTGACTTAAATGCAAAGTTCGGTTACTTTTGGGACACACTGTGTATGTATGTTAACAAGTACCCATGTACGCACAAAACAACAATGTCACTATATCGAATCCAAGGGGATTGATAGACACAAAATTGTAGCCAGGAACATTTTAGAAATGTGCTCCGAACACTGTGCCGGAAAAGATTGTTCAGGCCCAATACCAAACAAATGCTTTCAGCTAGGACACTTCCTTACCCTGTGGAAATGCGCCAAAAATATACTCACCCAAAGAACTGGGAATCCTGCTGCTAGTCTCGCCTCATATCGCTCGACTAGCTTATTGGCGGCACTCTCTAAAGTAGTTCAGAGACTACTTTTGCGTAGAGTTTGTCTAACACTGGAGGAGACCAGTTTCATCCCTGATTGAATTCAGAGAATGTCATGGCACACCTGAACAATGCCACAGGATTGTAGAACGCATTCTGAAAGCATACGAGGAGGAGGAATACTGTCCGGCAGTCTTTCTCGACGTCAAACAAGCATTTGATAGAGTATGGCACACTGGACTGCTTTACAAGCTGAAGCTGTCCCTCCTTGCACCATACTACGGTCTCTTCAAGTCGTACATAGAGCACAGGAGATTTTTGGTCAGGTGCGGTGACGAGCGATTTGACATTAGAGATGTCAGAGCCGGAATCCCTTAGGGAAGCGATCTGGGCCCGGTCCTCTACACTATCTACACAGCAGATATTCCAATTAGGCCTGACCCACGTATACAGACGACTCGGCCTAGCCACTGATGTCTCTTCACAGACTGCCTGACATCTTAGAAACACAGCTAGAAGGATTAAACATCTGGCTCATGATATGGAACATCATGGCAAGCCCCGAAAAGTCTACCCACACCACCTTTGCCATAAGAAGAGAAGACTTCTCCCCTGTCAAACTGGATGGGACTTCCATACCAGCCGGCCCCACAGCCAAGTGTCGAGCACGTACAGACCAAAGTCGGTGCGGCTACATTACCGACCAACTGCATGAACAAGGGATCGATCCCCAAAGCTGCAGGCTGTCAGCAGCGCGCTCTATAGTAAGAATCGTTCCATTCAGCTTGCAAATTTCCAACAACAGCTTCCGCTACGAGCTCAAACTTTATGCTGAGTTTTGTACAGCCTGCTCTGCAATGTACTCAGATTGGAATTCTTGCTAAGAGGTTTGAATTTTCCACGGCAGCTTCCGAACTCAAATGATTTGCTGAGTTTGGTATAGCGTATTCTGCTTGGAAATCTTCTTTGTTGTAAGGGTTGCCAATACGTTTGCGTTACTCTTAGCCTAGAGAATAGAGTACGCGATCGGCTACATATTTTTAGGTTAACAACCCATTTTTTATGTATTTCAAAGTGTCTTTTGCGCAGCAGTGCCATTTGAACGCGTGTTGTATAGTGTTGGGATTACATCAATATTCACCCTAATCGATATTAGCGATATATTGACTTGGACTATGGATAATATCGTCGTTTTGGAGCCTTTTCAGTTTCAGATACACCACCTAATATTATAGAAACGTTAGAAATTTTCAAAGATTTAAGCTTTAAATTCCAAATTGCTATGACAATCTTTTAGTTCAAGTTTTATCATATTTGCGTGTAAATACACCAAAGCATACATGCCAAACATAAATAATTTATTTCAGTTCTTCATATAACTTTAAACCAAAAACAAAGTCAATTCTTATAACCATAAAATGAGATCCAATCATTCAATTCAATTTTTAAACCTATCTTTCAAACAAAAACAAAGTAAATTTTAAACCTATAAAATTAAATCCCATCATTCAATTCGATTCCTAAACATATCTTTCAAACAAAAACAAGGTCAATTCTTAACACCAATAAGGACCTCACTAAATTTAAAAAAATGCAATAAGTGCAGTGATCAAGCTCAACAGTAGGAGACCATGAACTTATAGAAAAGAGCAAAAAAGCAAAATGGTGAGTTTGGTGAAAGTCACCAATTAAAACAATGTTGAGTGCAACGCGTTCCCAAAAGATTGTTATTCAATGTTGCGTATCAGAAATTTCAAAGGATGGCGCGACTGCGAAGTTAATAAATACAGAGGACGCTAGCGTCTCTTCTACTTCATTTTGCTCGTAACATTGTTAGTTGAATAACATCCGCGTTTATAATCCGATTGGAACAAAATTCAGGAGAGGCTTTCTTGTAATTCGACTTCGAAATTTTGTTTTTCAATTTCCGGGAGTGGAGGGGGGCATGGCCAAAATCTAAAACAAACTTGATCAATGCAAGATATAGACGAACGCACATGCCAAGTTTGGTGTCGTATAGTCTCTGAGATCTAAGAACTCAAAAAAGGGACACACGGACGGACGGACAGGGCTATATCGACTCGGCTGTTGATGCTGATCAAGTCTGCCACGCCTCCTTCTGCCTGTTACGCACATTCTTTTGCGCAAACGTAATAGACCCATTTGTACTTTTTTAAAGCACTGGGTCAAAAAAAAAATAAGAATATAGCGCAAGCTAACTTTGGCGAGCCAAAGTTTGGATACCCTTGCAGTGCTCTGTGTAAGCCGTCAGATTTTTTACAAAATTTGTTAAATGTTGATTATGAACCGATCGATCCTATGGCAGCTATATAATATAGTAGTCCGATTCACACCAAATTTGGTCAGCGTGTTTAGAACTCAGTCAAACACACAATGTGTATATTTGGTTGAGATATTTTGAGAAACAAAAAAGTTTTTCAAACTAAATGTTTTTTTCGAGCCGATCGTTCCTATGGCAGCTATATGATATAGTAGTCCAATTTACACCAAATTTGGTCAGCCTGCTTAAAACTTAATCAAACACACAATGTGTATATTTGGTTGAGATATCTTGAGAAAAAAAAAGTTGTTCATACTAAATGTTTATTTCCAACCGATCGTTCCTATGGCAGCTATATGATATAGTTATCCGATCCGGCCGGTTTCGACATATGTACTGCATGCAGAAAAAAGACGGACCTGTACTGTTTCATCAAGATAGCTTCAAAACTAAGAGACTAGTTTGCATAGAAACAGACGGACAGACAGACGGACATGGCTATATCGACTCAGCTCGTCGCCCTGATAAAGAATATATATACTTTATGGGGTCTGTGAGGCTTCCTTCAATGCGTTACACATTTCGTGGAAAAAATATAATACCCTCTGCAAGGGTATAAAAACCGGGTGTGGGGATACGATTCGTTGGTGTTGCGACTGTCAAAATAAATTTGCAGTATATGACACTGTTACTCGCTCTTGCTGCTATAATCCAATTGCAGCGATCACTTTAAAACAGTTGGCAGCGAAAATGTAAATTCTCTATCTATACATATATACAAAACTCTTTGTCCTGACTGACTGAGTCATCACGCTGTAGGCCAAATGGTTCAAGATATTGAAATGAAATTTTTACACAACATAGCTGAGACATAATTATCGTGCAATAAGACGGGATTTTTTGATATCCCCACTGGAAGGGGCTAAAATGGGGGTCAAAGGTCAAAATTGCTTAGTATGAAATTTTTTTTTGTTTTTTGAGCTATCTTAACCAAACTCACAGATTAAGTATTTCTTACTCACTGCTACATCCTGAGAAAATTTGGTCAAGATGGGACCACTGTATCATATAGCTGCCATAGGAACAATCAGATGCAAATTAAAACTTTGTATGAAGATCTTTGTTATATTTTTAGATATCTCAACCAAACTCACAGATTATGAATTTCGTACTCATTGACACATTCTGTACAAATTTGGTCAAGATCGGATCACTATATCGTATAGCTGCCATAGGAACAGTGGCTTTTAATGCTATTAATAAACCATCAAAAGAAGATGGACAAGGGGTGGGGGAGGGGGGTGTTACGATTCATTTGTGTTGCGGCTTTCAAAATCAATTTTCAGTATATGGCACTGTTACTCGCTCTTGCTGCAATAATCCAATTGCAGCGAAAACTTTAAAACAGCGAGCAGCGAAAATGTAAATTCTCTATATTATATAAAGTACTACTTATTGCCATTATCTTAAGTCCAACTACAGGGTTGGCGAGCGAAGCGAGCAGGGGGCGAACCCCCTAGTATTATATAAAGTACTAATTATTACTATTATTTTAAGTCCAATCACAGGGAAAAATTGAATTTACATTTCCCGCTTTCTTATTAAAAATGACACAACGTCCGGCTATAGCTGTGAAAAAATTACATAATGACCGATCCCAAAGTTCCTTTCCACCCCACATTTCATCCCCAGATTTCAGCGAGCGAAGAGAGCCAGGGGCAGGCCCCCTAGTAAAAGATAAATTGAGAAACAGTTCTGCGACACAAACGGCAGATGCTCTTTTGAGAATTCGAACAAAAAGCGCTTTATAAGCGAAGAAGACTGAGTTCACTTATGAAATGCTTGGTGTCGTAGACACTAACGATCATTAATGTTAATATACATTTGTTCTTTTTTTTTTTTTAATTTAGCGTGCGTTTGAATTTAGGGGGAAAGCTGGATTTTTTAGTGGGTTTTCAGGCCAGGTCGGGAATATTTAGGACAGCCGTTTTGACATCTGACAGCACTGAGTAATTTTCTATAATTTAAATACAAAACTAAAGTTTGTAAATTAAAACAACGTCATCGAACCCGAAAGATATTTAATTTATTCATTAAGCTGGGGATTAAATCGAGATTTTCTTATGTTATATTTGTCTATGCATTTAGAGGGAATTTTGTTTTCTTAAGTTACCAATTACTTAGAAAATCAAATCCTTTTGGAATTTGAACCTTTTCTGGTAATAATTTACAATTTTCCTCATTTTGGTCTTTGGTGTCATTTTCGGAATCGGTAGAATCAGTATAATTACCCAACAAAGTGTTTTTCGACCCGGAATTGGATAATAGATTGAATTGTTCATCATCGGCTAAATATGTTAAGTTAGTGTACTTATTATTAGCCAAACCGTTAGGTTTGTCTCCCACCTGGCCATGACCATCCACTTCAACGAAACTCATACTTTGAACAGTTGAAAAGTGTTTGGTGTCCACTTGAAGAAATGGTTTGTCGTTGTCTTTCACAGGTATATTGGCATTAGTAACTATTACAGATACATTTATCTGAGATTTGGTTTTGTAACTAAATGGAAATGAATGCTCGTCTCGATAATCTCCAATATTTTCATCGTGGATAATCTTTAATCCAACCTTTTGATTAATGAATGTGGTTAGACTATGTCTGTCATATGCATAGACTATATTATTTTTTTGGCATTTAGATCCACTTTTTTTACTATCTACAATTATCCTAGAATCATCCTTAGAAGAGTGTGATGAACTCAAGCAATTCTTATAATACCTTATCGATATTTCTGGTTTTATTATAGTATCGTTAAGTATATCATCTTGCTCAATTGAACTTAACGTGAGCCATACATGATCATAGGCCGATTTTACTTCTCTAATATCGAATGCAATCTTCTCAGCCACTGGATTTAGATTTGCAAAATAATAGTTTATTTGCTCAATAGTTGTCATCTTATTTTATTCTGAAAAAATTTTAAGATATATTACTATTAAATAATTAGTTGGGACAATAAGAAATATCGATGCAACTGCTAACAAAACTGTTTACACCAGCGATGGGCACGCAGTGGTTCCGGCAGTTCCCTGAGCTTCGAAGCGCTTTTAAGACGCTAGACCGGCGGCTAAATGATTTTGAAGACTTTAAATTTGTTATCGTAATAAAAACTAACAACAACATTGCAAAAGCGTTGCACGACTCTACAAAAATAACAACATAGTAATGACGCAGTATGTATGTCGCTGTGCATTTTGAGTACACTGAGTAAAACAATGGAGTAGGTTGAGAGTGTATGATATTTACCAAGTGATGTTTTATAATACAATCACTTTGGTACTCCAAAACTTGTTTCAGTAGAAACATTTGGTAGACCCTAACCGTGTTGTTGTTGTCTAGCTCCCGAGTTGAGATTTCGTGCCCACCGCTGGTTTACACCATTAAAATTGTAAGTATATGGTAACATTTAGCAAGTTAAAAACAATTAATTTCATGGAAGCATAAGGGGAATATATTGGATATTAATTTAACGAGAAGTAAAAAGACAATATAGCTGCAAACAATTACATAGTATACATATGTATGTACATACATTACAGTGCATCGATTTGTATGGGCCATTTTTCGAAGAAATTCTTAGAATTGACCGTAGAATTTGAATATGGGTTACTATTTTTTTCGAATAAAATCGATGCACTCTAATGTACTTGCTTGTATGCATCTGTGAATAATTATTAATTGGAATGAAAGTAGATTTTATATTTAATTGCGTTTACCCATTTATTCTCTTTCAAAAGGTTACTATAATCCTTAGTATCTGAATATCACTTACTGATTATTTTCCGGAATTAATAAAAAGAGACACCCTTCATCCCCTTCATGGAAAATAACTTCTGTTTTGACCATAGGAATAGAGAAACATCGATGTTTGCAAAACATCCGAGCCATCGATGGACGGCCATTATCGATAACGACAGGCGTATTTCTACTTGAGGATGCGTTTGCTCAAATTACGACGACGCACGTGAATTGTCAAAGAAAATCATATGCAACTTGTGGTAGTGATGTACAAAAAAAACAGCGAGCATCGACTATTTTTGGGTCATGTTTAGCGATTTTTTGACTCATACCGATGATTATCGATGCACAGAGATCTAGATCAGGGGAGCGCAGCGCCTATGCACACGACGCACATTTGTTTTTGTATTGCACATAGCATATGGAAGTGTATGAGCTTGCACACTGGTAAAATTCTGGCGCCCATTGCAAATTACACAAATAATTTTTCACTTTTTGCTTTCTCCCAATATTCGTTGCTGGCAAAGCAAAATCAATTTTTCATAGTGTTGGGTAAACACCGCTCTCTTGGGTGAGCATGTTCACTTGTTCTTTTTTTCCAGAAGCGTCAACTCACTCTTTTGACTCACTTGCTCACTCTCATTGTTCAGTTGCTCTTTTGTTCACTGCTCATGAGCACACATGATTCTTTCTCTATTGTAATCCGGACGCCTAAATCAGGCTATAACTTTATTACCTGTTGTTCGATTTTAATGAAATACGGTTTAATTTAAATAGGATTATTTGTATTTATATTTATTTAAAAAAAATTCAATTTTGCTTACAGCGAATAAAATGACGAGCGTTCTTTTTAATGTTTGACATTAACTTCTGCACACATTTTCTGTCCACTTTCGCAGCATATTTGTTAAAGATTGCCTGCTTTCATTGATTTCTCATTTTCCACAATACTACCACTCCTTTTTAATTTCCTTTTAACGATTGCCCAATATCTTTCGATTGGACGGAGCTCAGGACAATTAGGTGGGTTAAGCCATTTCGGTAGCACATCGACCTTGTTTGCTTCATACCACATCTTCGCAGTATTTGAATAGTGACATGTCGCCAAATCTGAAAAAATATTACTGGTGATCGGTGCTTGCGTATAAATTGCAAAAAGAGTTTTTGGAGTCACTCTTTCTCGTACACCTCTGACGTCATTCAAGACGTACACAGTGGGGCGGTTTGAGTTTTTACTTTGAATTTAAATCAATATTTTAGTTCCATTTACTGTAGCGAACATATTTAATTTAATTCAAGTTTCCAGTACATTTTTATCGTGTCAATTCTTATAAAAACAAAATGTAAATAAAATAAAAGTCTTTTCTAATTGTTTAAAATTAATTTTATCGTTATTTAGATTAATAGCTACATTTAATCACAGTAAAAGTTCCAGTTTACTTTAACTTTCTTCAACAATATCTTCAAGTTCATAGCCTAAATGCATTAAATCTACCATATCTTTTGTATAAACCTCCTCCAGTTCTTTGTAACTTCTTACAAATCTTTTCGTTGATAGTAGTGGATCTGAAGAAGCCGATAACATGTTCAAAAGATCTTCATTTTGTCTCATCCGTGACACTTTGCAAATATTCGAGTCCCTATATTTCTTGTATTCTTCGTTTTTTGATTTCTGTGCCTCTTCTGACAATTCTCCAATTGGAAGACTTTGGTACTCGATAAGGTCTCCTCCGTGGTCCAAAATTTTATGAAGTGTAGGAGTCAATAGCTTATGAGGATATTTCTCCTTCTACATTGTGGCAGTTTCCATTGCATATTTTCTAAATTTCGTTCCATTCACCCTTTCCTTGCTGTTAAGGATTTTTTGTTGACGAAATTATTAAAATTCCAAAGAGATCGCGAATTGTAACAGACATCTTACAGCGTTTGTGTATGAATTATATTGAAAAATACTATTCACTTTTAATTACAACTGTTTTCGTTAGATGCCAGAATTTGACTGTTAGGCAGTGCACTCAAAAAGCTGAATATATAACCTAGAATCCAATTAATACTTACCTATATTTGCAACAACAAAATAGGCTAACAAGTGCAATCCCTAAAAAACACATAAGATTAGGTAGTTCGACTTTCTGCGGATAGAGAGCATTAGCCAATTTTGCGCAAGGCGTGTGTTTTCATATGTTAATATTAACTAAATATTATTTAGGTAAAAATGGGATATGTCAATATTATGAGTAGGTGTAATAGGATATGCCAATAAGGACAATATTCACAAAGAAGCCAACGTTTACCTGACAAAAAGGTTCTTTCGACTACGAAAAAGCAGCTGGTAGGTAGCGCACAATTGGGCTCGCCGCGACGCAATTTTGACCAAGCAAATTGCGCATTTTTGCCTAAGCAAAACTCTGGAATTATAAAATATATCATTCAGTCGGGAGGGCCCGACTGCAGAATACCCTGTGGGAGTTCAGGGCGCCGCTCGAATTTGCTTCCGATTATATTCAATCAAATCGGTATCCAGGGAACACCACGAGGAGGCCATTGCTATGAAATGGGGTCTTTAAAAATGTATAAGATCGTAATGAAAATTACGTTTTATATTGATTTATATTGTAGCAAATCGTTACAATTAGAATTACACGCCAGCACATTCGAAACTCTCGCAACGAACTAAAGAGTCACAAAGATGCGTGGGAACATTGACAAACCTGCATAGGCGTAGCCAATAAAGATCAGAAGGGTTCATTCCTCTATGAATATTAAAATCTCCTAATTAAATTTGGTGGCTACGCCTTTGTGTTTGACACGTGTCAGGCGAATCGCAATGCGAGCGCGAGAGCCAGAGAGCGAAGAAGATCGCACAGTGCAATAGCAATAGCAATAGAGGGATGAACCAATACATTTATGAAATAGATACCAATACATGTAGGATTGTTCGTATATATGTAAGGTGCGTGTAGGCGTATTTTGTTGTTGTCTGTTTTGCCTATTGGCAAACCAACAAAAAACAGGCGTTATTGGCGTAATAAATATCTTAATAACTTCCGTATTTATTATCCGATCTTGATCAATTTTTCACGATGCATCCATATTCGACCAAGTATTGTTCGTGCCGAAGCTCAAGTATCTAGCTTCATAATTACCAGTGTTATGCATTTTTCTTAATTTGTGGCGAAGGGGGAGTGGTATATAAATTTGAAATAAACTTGATCTGCGTGCAAATATAAGAAGTCTTCATACCAAATTTGGTGCTCTTAGGTCTTACCGTCTCTGAGATCTCGTTGTTCATACGGACAGACAGACGGACAGACGGACATGGCTATATCGACTAAGCTCGTCGCCCTGATCAAGAATATATATACTTTATGGGGTCTGCCACGCCTCCTTCTGCCTGTTACATACTTTTATTTTTTAACAAACTTAATATACCCCCCAGGGTATAAAAATCGTTTTAAAAAATATAGCGCAAGCTAACGTTGGCGCGGCAAAGTTTGGATACCCTTGCAGTGCCTTGTGTGAGCCGTCAGATTTTTTACAAAATTTGTTATATGTTGATTTTAAACCGATCGTTCCTATGGCAGCTATATGATATAGTTATCCGATCCGGCCGGTTCCGACATATGTACTGCGTGCAGCAATAAGACGGACCTGTACCAAGTTTCATCAAGATAGCTTCAAAACTGAGAGACTAGTTTGCATAGAAACAGACGGACACACGGACAGACGGACATACATCAATTTTGGTAGGGATGTAAAAAACCATACCAAACACACAATCTGTGAGTTTGGTTAAGATATCTTAAGAATGAAAAAAGTTGTTCATACTAAATGTTGATTTTAAACCGATCATTCCTATGGCAGCTATATAATATAGTAGACCAATTTACACCAAATTGTATTAGCCTGTTTAAAACTTAATCAAACACACAATGTGCAAATTTGGTTGAGACATTTTGAGAAACAAAATATAGCGCAAGCTAACTTTGGCGCGCCAAAGCTTGGATACCCTTGCAGTGCCCTGTGTAAGCCGTCAGATTTTTTACAAAACTTGTTATATGTTGATTTTGAACCGATCGATCCTATGGCAGCTATATGATATAGTAGTCCGATTTACACCAAATTTGGTCAGCCTGTTTAAAACTTAATCAAACACACAATGTGTATATTTGGTTGAGATATCTTGAGAAACAAAAAAGTTTTTCATACTAAATGTTGTTTTCGACCCGATCGTTCCTATGGCAGCTATATGATATAGTAGTCCGATTTACACCAAATTTGGTCAGCCTGTTTAAAACTAAATCAAACACACAATGTGTATATTTGGTTGAGATATCTTGAGAAACAAGAAAGTTTTTCATACTAAATGTTGTTTTCGAACCGATCGTTTCTATGGCAGCTATATGATATAGTTATCCGATCCGGCCGGTTCCGACATATGTACATATGACGGACCTGTACCAAGTTTCATCAAGATAGCTTCAAAACTGAGAGACTAGTTTGCATAGAAACAGACAGACAGACGGACATGGCTATATCGACTCAGCTCATCACGCTGATCAAGAATATATATACTTTATGGGGTCTGACACGCCTCCTTCAATGCGTTACAAACTTCGTGACAAAATTTTAATACCCTCTGCAAGGGTATAACAACTATCACCAACGGCTCCATTGCCAGAACAAAAGCAAACAATAATGGCTCCATTGCCAGGGTACTTATAACTAAAGAAAACCAACAATAACGGCTATATTGCCTTTTGAAGCAAACAATAATAACTTCATTGCCCGGATACTTATAACTAAAAAAACAAATAATAACGGCTCCATTGCCTTTCGAAGCGGCGTGCGCCTCGGTCTCGTGCGCTGCTTCCAGTCTCCCTTACACCCTAACGTTGTTTGGGCGGGTATCCTCTACTAGGAGATTGCTCCTGGCCGCTCCGGGTGCCGTCACCGGAACGTCTCCCGCGACTGAGATGATCACGACATATGTTGCTCCACCTTCCTCTACCCTGAACCGGGTTCTCCGGTGCCTCCGCCGGTAGCGTTCGGCCTCGCTCTCTAACAGACCAAGTGGCCCGGAGGGACTGCGCTTCCTGCGGTTATTCTTGACCCCGGGTAAGTACCGGATGCTGACCCTAGGGAACGGTGTGGGGACGATCGTCGGCACCTTGCCCGCAAAGTGCTCGGCGGAATGCTCTGCAAACCGGCGGCGGAACAGTGGTCCTTCCGATTCCTCGTCCTCGCTCGTCACTGGCTCGTACGTGATGGGATAGCTCGAGGTCGAGACGGGTATCTCCTCGTCGTCATCGCACCATCGGAAGCGGTGGGCTCGGGGAGAGCAGGCCACTGCGGGAGCGATGACGGTTCCTCCACGTACGGTGAGGAAATTCTGGCCTGCGGGGCCTCGATGAAGATGGTCGTGAATTCTATGACCATGACCATTACCACCACGTATGCCGGTACTGACGTGGTTGTTCCTCCTGCCGGCGCTGCTGGTAGAAGAGGTGGCCCTGGCAGGGATCTCGCTGCCCACTGTTGCCTCGGTCATCCGGTATCGAGTCCGCGTCGCTCTCCTTAGCATCCTCGAAGGCTTCCGGCGGCGCCTTCTCTTCATCGCTGCTAATGTAGATTATGTCATCCATCTGTAACTTATCTTAATTGTTATCTCCCTTTTTAACTTAATTAGTAATTCCCTATCCTACCAGTGCAGCTAATAGACTACAGGTCATAACATTACTTATGTTAGTTCTATTTGAGGTTATAGTTAAAATGCGTTATCTGAACCGCTCCTCTTAGGCTCCGATTCTGTAGCATTCTTACTCCACTCGGCTTCTTCCCTCTCCCCTGATAAAATGGTTTTAGTTGACTTACATTGGCAACCCTTTCCCGTCGCCCGCTCCCTCTGGCAAGCCGCACGATATTGGGGGATATTAAGCTAGTAACCCTATAAGGGCCATCAAACTTGGGAGCGAGCTTTGCAGCAAACCCGTCGGCAGCCTTGGTGTTGCTTCAGTAGGACCAGGGATCTCAACGATGGTCGCCACTCTCGTCTCCGCATCTTATAGTACCGGCCCTGACCCTTCGCCGCACGTTGAAGATTACTGTGAACGCCACTAGTAGTTCGTCCCATGAACTTTGCTGACCCGCGATGAACTGCGCTATCATGGTCTTCACTGTGCGGTTCGTTCTTTCCGTGAGATTCTCCTGCTGGCAATACAGCGCTGTATGCTGCATTTCCCCGCCTAAGGATTCCAAAAATGCCCGGCAGTTCCTACTCGTGAATTGCACACCGTTGTCACAAACAAACTTCTTTGGCTCTCCAAACCTACTCAAGATCCGCTCCCGGAATGCCTTCTGTAGTTGTGCCGACGTCGCTCTCCTCATTGGTACCAGTTCCTCCCATTTTTAAAACGCGTCGTGAAATACTAACAACATAGTATTACCGTGTTTGGAACGGGGAAGAGGACCTACGAAATCTGCGCACATCACCGACATGGGCTCTGCAATCTGTCTTGTCAACATCTGGCAAGCCGGTTTATGCTGCTCTGTCTTAAACTTTTGGCACAATTCGCAACACTTCACATACCTGGCTGCATCCCTAAACATCCCTGGCCGATAATATCTCTGCGCAAGCCGATGTCTTCCTCACCCCTTGATGTCCAGCAGTGGGAGCGTCGTGGCATTCCTGAAGCACTCGTCTTCTATTACCACTGGGCACACACAGCTTCGAGTAAATGAAATCCTTATCATCTGCTCGATGTCCTAAGTTCCTGTACATCTGCCCATTCTCCTGGGTATAATCGGCAAACTTGGCTGGGTCGTGTGCAATTTTGTCCAGCATCCTCGAGATTCATTTGCAGTCTGGCTTGGACTTTACCGCCTGCTGACAGATCTCGGGAGGGTGCCTCGGAAGCGCATTAGCCAGTACGTTTAACTTTCTACGGCGATAGTGGACATCAAACTGGAACTACTGTAGATCCAGTGCCCATCGTGCAATTCGACCGGTTGGACTTTCTTTGGAGTTCAACCACTTGAGAGCCAGGTGGTTCGTCACTACATCGAATCGGTAGCATTCTAGATAACATTGTATCTTCCTTATCGACCACACGATGGCTAGGCACTCTTTTTCCGTCGCCAAGTAGTTTTACTCCGCCTTCAACAACTTGCGTCTGGCGTACGCTATGACTCGTTCCTCTCCGTCCACGTTCTGCGTTTATCAACTTTTCTTTCAATTGCCGCAGTGAGCGGCATGGGCTGTACTAGTGCTGCCAAATTTGGAACGAAGCGCCTGTACCACGACGCCATCCCTATGCACTGGCGCAGCTCTTTGCAATTAGCGGGAGCCCTAAGGCTCAGTATTGCCTCGACGGGATCTGCGCAAATTCCTTCCCCACTAATTACATCCCAAATAAACCAACCTCTTTCGCAAAAAAAAACTACAATTCTTTCTGTTTAGCTTCTGTTTAGCGGTTCTCGACCGCAGGAAGACCTTTCTTAAGTTGGCTTTGTGTTGTTCCTTGGTGCTACCTATCACCACATTATCGTCCAAGTATGCAAACGCGTGGCTCCATTTCCGATCCAATCACGGTGTCTAAAGTGCGTTGGAACGTTGCACAAGCGGAATGTAACCCGAATGGCATCACACGCCATTGGAACAAAAGCCTCCGTGGCACCGTAAACGCCGTGCACTCTCTACTATCCGCCGCCAAGGATATCTGCCAATAACCCTGCTTCAGATCCAGAGTTGATAAAAAGCGAGCATGTCTTAACCTCTCCAGGATGTGATTGATCCGAGGGACAGGATAAGCATCCGGAATAGAGTGTGCATTGAGCTGTCGGTTATCTATACACATGCGCCAATCTCCTGTCTTCTTTCTGATCAGGACGATCGGAGCACTCTGTGGACTGTGCGACGGCTTAATGGCATTCACCCGGATCAACTTATCGACCTGCTCGTCCATGGCAGGATTCTTGGGATAATACCTCTGCTTCAAAAGCTTATCATCTTTCAACCTTATCTTATGTTCGGCTATGTGTAAAATCCCCTTCAGGTTACCGAAGAGTGCCAGTTCCGCTTCCAAGAACTCCCTTAGTTTTGATCCCAGGTCCTCAGGCCACCCTGCCTCCTCCATGGGGGATTCCATCTCCTCCTCCTCACCCCTGTCCACCATCGCGAGCTCAGATGGGGATCCTTCCTTCACAGACCATGTTCTGGTTTCATTTTCCTCACCGATACTTAATATTAAGACATCGGGGCCAGTCTCAACCCGATCATCTTGCCCTTCCGGCACTCTATTTTCCCCAAAAGCATCATGAGGGCACCCCGTGCTCTTCTGTACCTACGTCGGGCACTTCCTTCCTCTACTGGGCGCAGGACATCTTCTACCGACACTCTGTTATCAGCTGGTAGCACCGGTTTTGCCACTGGCAAAACTACCGTCTCTAGCACCAGGCGGGCGTTGCCAACTTGCAGCGTCGTCCCCATGGCGCACAAGAAATCCATACCAAGGATGATGTGGTCCACCATGGAAGGCATAATAAGCACTGGCATACCTTTTACCTTACCAGCTAGACATGCGTCCATCCTTAGTAACCTCACATCCGCCAATGTCGACTCAACAGCTAATTGAATCCGCGACGGGACCTCCTGGGTCCTTCCGCGGATCGCCCTCTTACGTACGCATTCTTCGCCCATAAAACTGCGTATTGCGCCCGTCTCAATGGTGACTGGTATGTTCTGCCTTCCAATCCCCACCATTGCGACGATGCGACCCCCTCCACTAACGGAAATTCTAGTGCTGCGTCACTTGCGCATTTGGGCATTCCCGAGCAAAATGTCCTTCCTGAGCGTGACAAGCCCTTCTCGGGTTGAAAACTGGTTCGCCCTCTTGGGCCATTATCCTGTTTGTGGCCGCCGAAGGCTCTACGGGAAACTGTCCACACTCGAAAACATTCGCCCATTCGTCGAATCCGGATACACTAGGCACCGTCCCCACTCTGATATCGGGTACTACCCGAGAGCTCGGGGCTACCACCTGGTTTGTTAGAGCGGCCGGATTTCTGAAGGATGCGGGCGCCCATGTGAGACCCACTGCAACCGGCCAATGGTTCCAACAGCTTCGCCTGAATTTGAATAGGCGCTAACGCAAATCCTCCACGTACACCCACCCCCGGATTCTGGGACTCACATGTTTCCACCATTTTAATTTGATTTCTTCTTTTTCCTTGTGTTCACTTTTCTCCCTTTTTTGTTCCTTATCACTGGCCTACGGCCCACTGTACACCAAAATTAGGCTTATAATTTTGTGCCTTCGGCTCCACTGTATAACCAAATAAAAATATTTTGGATGTAATTATGGCCTTCGGCCGACTGTTCGCTAAAAATAAATATTTTGTTGGCATGTATTTGCCTTCGGCCCACTGTACACAACCAAAAATATTTTAGGAGTAATTATTGGCCTTCGGTCCACTGTTCACCAAAAGAATAATATTTCGTTTGCATAAAGTCTCAGACATTATTTTTGTATAGTAAAATGTCACAGCGAACCACTGTGCGCCATCGAAATCTATGTGCTTCATAGATTTCTTAAATGAACCTCACTACTCATCGACGCAACGCGCTGTAGCCAGTTTTCATAAAAACCCACCCCCAAATGCATGCGCATTTGTCTGTCCGCAAAAAAAACATGAGAGAGCAAGCGACACAGAGACTACTCTTCTGCTGTAAGGTCGATACGATACTGATGCAATCAAGTCGTAAATCGTTTCTCTCTGCTCGGCAATGTCTGCTATGTTCGTTGATCGCTCGGGTGGGACCTACAGCTTCGTGAAATTTGCCGAAGATCTGGGACCTATGATCAGCAAAAAAAAGCGTAACACGAAAATCGCTGTTTGACACATCTATGTATTCATTGGTTAGTGCTTTAATTAAGGCAGTAAACGAAATGTTACATATGTATTTACGTATATGTATATCCGAATTTCACAATTGTATTATTAATTAATTTTTATTTTAAATTGATGATCTTCTTTTTTATTACTTACCATGTAAATAAGGTAGCACTTCTATAATTTTAATTTCCCGTTAAAAACTTTCCAAATCGTCGCACATTTTTATTTCTAGTCTATACACTTCAACACTTCAAATGCAAATTATCTCGCAATGCAAATACTGGCATTGAAGTTCGATCGTCGCGACGCGTACCCTAGCTTCACAACGTCCGAAAAATGCGCGTATCAGTGGCGCCAGTAGCAAAACTGTTCATGCATGTCGAAAACGACGAGTCGGGTCGCGTTGCAACTCGTTGTTGCCTTGCCGAATATAATTTTTTTTTTTCTTTTCTATAAGTTAAGAATTATTTTTACTTATTTTAAGAAGTAATTGTACTTACCGAATATCGTTTTGGTCTTGATTAAACTTGAATATATTTAAGAACGAAACATTCTTAATTTAACATATTTAGTTCTTGATTTAAGAATTCTTTCTAAATTTTTAAACTTTAACGGCCGTTTTTACTTTTGAGAACCATTCGATCTTAAATTAAGAAAACTTAAGACCTAATCGTTCTAGAAAAATTCTAGACCGCAACGGAATTAGATTAAGAACTTTTTTTTAGAACGAATCAAACTGCTTTTCCCTGAGTGTAGGCTTTAATTTACCCCGTATACTAGTAGACTTCTTTTAATTAATCTACCCCCTTTAAATAATCGTCGTAATATGCTTGGCGTCATGTTTATGGTTAAATTAGTCGCTGGTGAAATAGATTCTTCTTATTTATTTAGTCAAATTAGTTTCTCAGTTCCTGCCAGGTACACCCGTAATTTTGTACCATTATTCCTTAATTTTTGTACTAATATATATATACTATAACCTGCATTATTATTAAATTAATAAATACTGAAAAGAAATAAAACGAAAATGCAAATACACCACCGTAGCTTACTGGATTTTTTTTAAATATATTTCACTGTAATTGTGTATGCAGTGAAACCTCTCTTGGGCGGACACTCATCGTCGGTAAATTTTCGTCCGCTCAAGGGGAGTGTCCGCTTATAGGAATATTTTTTTTTTATAAATTTAAGTGGGTTTTTCAATTCAGCGCTTATTAAAATACATAGTAATGTCTTATAAATAATAAAAAATTAACGTTCAGTTAATTTACGTACTAAGTACATAGTATGTGTTATGTTAAGTATGAGAAATTGGGAAAAAATTCAAAATAAGAAACAAAAATTAAAAACAAGGAAAATTAACTTCGACTTCATTAGTTACATTTAATACTACGTCTTAAAAAATCTTTTATATTGGTTTGTCGAACGTTCTTTAATTTCTTCTCTAATATGCAGGACTGCAAATGGCTTTGCAAATGTTTTACGTATTCAAACGCTTTATAGTCATTTTAAACAAATTTTTTAATATCTTAATTGTGGTCAGCGCCTTATCATAAGAATCTATTGGATCAGGATCATAGTCAGGCTCTTCCGGTTCTTCTTCGGATTCCGAATCATCATTGCTTCCGCTCACTGCTGATTTCGTCAGCGCAAGTTTTTAAAAAATTCGTGTCCCGCCAAGAGAGGTTTTGGTTGTCTGCCTATTAGAGGTTTCCGCTAAAGGAGTTTTCACTGTACTGACATTACATGTTGGTCCAGCATTTCATTTACGCATTTGACTTACCCCACTTATTGGCCGATTTAAGATTATGTACCTTTTTAAAACAATTACACAAGAAAATGCAAAAAAAACTAAGACTTACCCTTTTATAAATGCGTTGTTCTGTGGTATTTTATGTTTTTTGTGTGTTATTAATTTATAAATAATCGACATTAACTCTGTGACTATCGCTAAAAAAGTATTTAGCTGTGCTGTGTTTTGTATAATTGTAAATATACATAAAGTTTTATAAAACTTATATATGTATTTATTTTCGCGCTTTACTTGCTGTGTAATTGTTGTAGTTGGCTAGAAGTTTTAACGCTCATTTACGCTCTCAATCTCTTGCTTTTGTGTGCTCGTTGTTGCTTTCTTTTCGTAACAACGCTTACACGTTCAGCTTCTCTTAACTAACGCTCTCTTCTATTTTTGCTTTTTTTCTTAATTTCTTCTCTCTGTGCACTTCCGTTATATTTGTTTCTTATTTGTATACCCTTTTGCAAGTTATAGTTATTTTATCATTATGTTTGCCTGTTGTGTTAAGAACTGCAAGTGTCCTAATGTTTCTATTGCTGAGTGCTTTAGATGTTGGCTGTGTGATAAATTTATACATGTTAAGTGTGCCGGCTTCACGATGAAAGTGAAAGATTAAATATTAAACAAGACCGGACTTATATGGTCTTGTGAATATTGCCGTGAAGCTGAGGCGGACATGTGTAAGTTTATTCGCCAAACGAGAGCGAATTTCTCTAGCTTGCGAAAGAGTTTTAACAAGTTTCATGATGATTTTCAGACTGCGGAGAAGCAGTTCAATGCCCGTAAGGTATTGGATGTCTCTCCAAAGTCTGCTGTTAACATCCACTCTTCTTCTTTAACACCTAACAAATTTGTCTCTCTTCTGTCTCCAAGTACTTCCTTCTGTTATACTCCTATCAAAGATCCTAACGTATTAACAACGAACACTTCTGTAAATCCATCTATTATAGTTAATGATGATGATGCCGGTCCATCATCAAATATACTTCTGCCTTCCATTTCTAACACATTTCCTCCGCCTTCTTTGCCTGCACCCAAGCCTCTTGTAGCTGTTCCCTTAAGGAAACAGATATTTAACTATAGGTTGCATCCGGAAACTTCGATTGATGACGTAAAAGCGTATGTTCAATCGAAG
Organism: Drosophila testacea; assembly: GCA_035043265.1. Lineage (NCBI taxonomy): Eukaryota > Metazoa > Arthropoda > Insecta > Diptera > Drosophilidae > Drosophila > Drosophila testacea. The sequence goes on along the minus strand of JAWNND010000842.1, from coordinate 1,159,599 downwards.
ATTCATAATGCTTTTATAGCCGTAGATAAATATACATTTTCTTTTGCTAGAGACATATCATCTTTTAAATTGCATGTGCCGCCGGAATTATTCACAACAATTTGTTGTACAAAATTTTGGGCAAATGATTTGCTTATCAAAGAGATTACTCCTCATAAAAGAAGTAGCAGTAGGTCTCGTTACCAATCAATTTATCTACAGTTGATCCAGTTGATCCAACGAATCTTTCAAAAAACTAAGTTTTCCTATCCTGTTACCGTATCAAAATGTTAGAGGCCTTAAATCTATATTAACTAATCTATATTTAAATAGCATCTCTTTTGATTATAAAATTCTTACCTTCACCGAAACTTGGTTAAAGCCTGAAATATCTAATTTTCCATTATTCACTAACAAGTACACCACTTATAGATGTGACCGTTTGTCACAAGTGGGTGGTGGCTGATTCTGACCTTCCGTCGGAGCTAGTAAGTGCTTGCCTAATATTAAGTTTGTTCCTATTAAGTTAAGCGTTTAATCGGATCTTTCTGTTTTTTTTGAACAATTTTCTAATATACGATTAATATCCTCTTAACTTTCGGATAGAGATTATTTATGTGTATTGGGAGACTTACCTGATATATCTTTCTATTGTGGATAATCTGGTAGTTCCTATTAGCATCCTAGATCTTTCACTTTATCAAGTAAACAATATTCTTAATTGTATCAACTGTCTTCTAGACCTAATATTTGAATCTGATCCTTCAGTTAGTGATGTTAGTAGAATACATCCGCTCGTGCTTCCCGAAGATTCTTTTCACCCTACGTTAGAAATGAATCTTGATCTACCTATTCTTGAGCAAACTGTGCTCCCTTAAGCAGCGTCTAAGCCTCGCTGTTTTAGAAAAGCCAATTTTAACAAATTAAATAATCTCATTATTATTCATGACTGGTTTTTTGCGAGCAACAACTTATAAACTGCTCTGTATCTTTTTATGACACTTTGAACATATTTTTCGATCAATTTGTTCCTCGAAGGTACTAAGTGAGGTCTAGCAAGCCCCATGGTTTGCCCGAGAGCTATTAAGTCTTGTTTAATCTTGTATTGTAAGATAAAAACGATACATTTAAGACCAATGTAAATTCTGGTTTTAGATTAATAATAATTTCCATAGACCTAAGTAAATTCAGTCCTCCGCAGATACGGAGTCTTCACACCATGTGCATATGATAAGAAAGAGTTAGTATTTCGCACCAGCTGCATATGATAAGAAGTAGTTATCGTGTGCAGCGCCTAAACCAATATCCCTAATTGTATCCTTAGATATAGATTACAATATGTTAGATATAAGAATTTTAGTTTTCAATAAACCTGCCGAGTTTCTCGGCAGTCAGTCCAAAACAGAAACTCTTCGTGTCTAGTTTTATTCGTCGCGCCGTGCTCCGCTCCGCTCTGTTCATTTTGGTGACCCCGACGTGATGTTCTCGCGAGTTCTTTTTAAAGTTTAAGAATAACGCGAGTTCGTGTGTTTAAAAAAAAAAAAAAAACACGCACTCTTAAATTATAATTTTAATATTATAAATTATAAGAGAAATAAAAAAGATGGCAATGGAGCACCTAAAGAAGACGGTAGCGGCGGACAACAGTTGGACAGACGCAATTCGTAGGTGGAGCCTCATAACGGAGTTCCAAATTATCACCGAGGTACAAAGAGCCCCGGTAGATAAAACGTGGAGCTTTGAGGATTCCCCAACCATCACCGAGGAGCTCGAAGACAACAAAAAAATGTTGCAAGGAGCCCCGGTGGAAAAAATGTGGAGATTTGAGGATCCCCCAACCATCAGCGATGAGGTCAGAGACAACAATTGGTTGCAAAGAGACCCGATAGCTACAAAAACATTGCCGTACCATGAAGAAAAGGACGGCTTAAATAACTGCTCTGGTGAGAAACAAGACCGACCAAAAGCACGTGTTATTGCTATGTTATTTAGCATAAAGTTACGCGGGTTTCAGTCTGCCTTGGATGAAGTCAAGACTGGCGAGAAATCAATCACCGATATAGAGCCAAATGAAAAGGCTTGCATAGATTTCCTGGTCACTAATTATGCATTTTTAAGAGACGATGAGTTGATTGATCGCTTCTGGGAACTTCACGGCGAATTTATCGAGCTGCGGGATAAAAGCATTGCCGAGGAGCTCAAAACCAATAAAAAACTGTTGCAAAGAGCCCCGGTGGAAAATATGTGGAGCTGCAGTGAGGATCCCCCAATCATCGCCGAGGAGCTCAAAGCCAACAAAAAACTGTTGCAAAAAGCCCCGGTGGAAATTATGTGGAGCTGCAGTGAGGATCCCCCAATCATCGCCGAGGAGCTCAAAGCCAACAAAAAACTGTTGCAAAGAGCCCTTGTGGAAAATATGTGGAGCTGCAGTGAGGATCCCCCAATCATCGCCGAGGAGCTCAAGGACAACAAAAAACTGTTGCAAAGAGCCCCGGTGGAAAATATGTGGAGCTGCAGTGAGGATCCCCCAATCATCGCCGAGGAGCTCAAGGACAACAAAAAACTGTTGCGAATAGCCCCGGTAAATAAAAAGCGGAGCTTCAGTGAGGAGCCCAAAGTCATTGCCGAGGAGCTCAAAGACAACAAAAAACTGTTGGGAAGAGCCCCGGAAAGTAAAAAGCGGAGCTTCAGTGAGGATTCCCCAACCATCGCCGAGGAGCTCAAAGACAACAAAGAACTGTTGCAGAGAGCCCCAGTAGGTAAAAAGCGGAGCTTTAAACAGGAGCCCCAAAGCATCGCCGAGGAGCTCAAGGGCAACAAATGGTTGCGAAGAGCCCCGGCAGATAAAAAGCGGAGCATCAGTGAGGAGCCCCAAAGCATCGCCGAGCGGCTCAAAGGCAGAGTACCACCATTACTCAAGAGATCGACTGTAGTCATATACCAGCGATGGAACAGATTAAGGTGGAAGGAATATTGCGTCTTTCCAAACATCCCGATCTGCCACGTCAAAGGCTACCCACCACACCTCCAACGTCACTACGGAAATATTGACCACCGAAATCATCGTGGGAGCCTTCATTCTATTCAGGCGAACTGGCCAGATGACATCTAATCTTTGCCTGCCACACTCTCTCTACACGTCTTGGTTGGTGGTTTAAATAATTTTGTAATTTTACAGTCTAAAATAAATATAAAACTATATAGTTAAGAAATCCAAAAGATTAAATGATATATTAGTTTTTGAAAGGTAAGCCTTTCAACAGGGCCAGAATGTATAATCTTGTATATTGTAAGCTAAATATTTTCCGCTAGAACCTGGTCGCCCTGACATTGTGTTTGAAAGGTAAACCTTTCAACAGGGCCAGGATGTTTAATCTTGTATTGTAAGATAAAAACGATACATTTAAGACCAATGTAAATTCTGGTTTTAGATTAATAATAATTTCCATAGACCTAAGTAAATTCAGTCCTCCGCAGATACGGAGTCTTCACACCATGTGCATATGATAAGAAAGAGTTATCATATGCACGTAACCTAAACAAATAGAGCCCTCCGCAGATACGGAGTATTTCGCACCAGCTGCATATGATAAGAAGTAGTTATCGTGTGCAGCGCCTAAACCAATATCCCTAATTGTATCCTTAGATATAGATTACAATATGTTAGATATAAGAATTTTAGTTTTCAATAAACCTGCCGAGTTTCTCGGCAGTCAGTCCAAAACAGAAACTCTTCGTGTCTAGTTTTATTCGTCGCGCCGTGCTCCGCTCCGCTCTGTTCAAGTCTAAAAAACTTAAGATCGCGGTATTTAAAAAAATATAAACGTACCGGCAACGATGTCAATTTTTCACGTTATTCTATTGCTAAATGTAATTTTAACTCACTTAACTTGCAACTTTACACCGATTATTTGTGTCGTTGCCGGCTTCAGTTTGCTCAAGATCCTAAACGATTCTAAAATTTTGTAAATTTTAAAAGTAAATCATCTTTATTAATCATCTTTATCTTATTATGGAGTCCTGCTCCTCCTAAATATTACAAACAAATGTTTCCAGTTAGGACACTTTCCCACCCAGTGGAAATGTGCCGAGGTCATACTGATCCCAAAACCTGGGAAACCTGCATCCAATCTAGCCTCATACAGGCCGATTAGTTTATTGGCGGTACTCTCCAAAGTAGTCGAGAGACTACTTTTGCGTAGAGTCCGTCCAATACTGGACGAGGCTGGTCTGATCCCCGATCACCAGTTTGGCTTCAGAGAATCACATGGCACGCCAGAACAATGCCATAGGATCGTTGACAAAATACTGGAAGCATTCGAGGAGAAGATGTACTGCTCCGCAGTATTTCTGGATATAAAGCAAGCCTTCGACAGAGTATGGCACGCTGGACTCCTTTACAAACTCAAAACTGCTCTGCCCGCCCCATACTACCTACTGCTGAAGTCCTACTTGGAGCACAGAAGTTTCTTCGTCAAGTGTGGAGAAGAGAGGTCAGCTATTATGGAAGTCCGAGCCGGAGTCCCGCAAGGAAGCGTACTGGGCCCAGTGTTGTACACACTGTACACCGCCGACTTGCCCCTGATACCTGACCCGAGCCTACTAGCTGCTATATACGCGGACGAGACGGCCTTCTTGGCTAGCGACACCTGTCCTCAAACCGCCTCTGCTACACTGCAACACCAGCTCGACCTAACCAACGGATGGCTAAGGAGATGGAACATTATGGTTAACCCCGACAAATCCTCCCACTGCACTTTTGCTTTGAGAAGAGGAGACTGCCCCCCAGTCACCCTAGACGGCTTATCAATCCCTGATAGCAACACCGCCAAGTACTTGGGTATCATCATGGACAGGAGGCTTACTTGGAAGCCACACCTGACAAACAAAAGGGCGCAGATGGGCAGGAGGCTGAAGAAGTTCCTATGGCTCATGGGGAAGAGATCCACACTCAGGCTAAGGGTTAAACTCCAAATCTATAAAGCCATTATTAAGCCAATGTGGACCTATGGAATCCCCATCTGGGGCACAGCTAGCTACACAAATCTCAGGGAGATTCAAAAATTCCAAAATAAAGCACTGAGGGTCCTATCAAACGCAAACCTGCTCACGTCAAACGTTGAAATCCGCAATGAGCTCGGAGTCCCATGGGTGCTAGATGAAGTCAAAAGGCTTAGCAGAAACCACACCGTACAACTGGAGCGGCACATCAACCCCCATGCCATTAACTTGCTGGACAACAGCACCACAACCCGACGTCTGAAAAGGCTTCACCCACTGGACCTCCCTCACCGCTGAAGCTGAACATCTCTGTCCCTCCCCCACACCCCCCCACCCACTACCACCCACCCTTCCCCAATCAAAATTGTCAAACTTAATATCAATACCCTAAATGTTATTTATATGTCAATGTATTTAATGCAATTTGTTGATTGTCCAATTAGGACAGATTGCAAATAATAAACCTCTGATATCAAAAAAAAAAAATCTTTATTACCTCATTCAGTTTCATTTGAAATTGCGATGGCAAAAAAAAATTAGGCTGCAGCCGATTTATTTGCAAAATTTTTACAAACGACTTACTCTGTTAATCATCGAGTGCTCTGTACGGATTATAATAGACTTTACAATGTCTTCAATGCAGATGCCTCAATTTTTACTATTAAAAAATTTATCTTATTCTCTCTAACTCATAATAACCAACGCTAACATCATATCAGACCTGATTGGGTTTTTCTGGGGTTTTCCCCAATCCCCGCAACGAATGTTGGGTCTGAGTAATTGATCTTAAATTTGAACTTGCCCATTATATATATATTATATATATATTTTTTTTTTATGTTTCTTTTTTTCTATTTATTTTTACATTAATGCATTTAACTTTTAATATTTTTTATCTATAATGTAACTAAAAACTTACCTGTCGATTGCACATAGTCGACATTAAATAAATAAATAAATAAATAAATTAATAGCTACTCTCCTAGTACATCCTGTCCCTATAATTTCACCTTACCAACATGGTTTTGTGAAACATAGATCTACAACCACAAACCTGCTCGAATTTTCTTCTTTAGTGATCAAGTGTTTTAAAAATAAAATGCAGACTGATGTTGTTTATACCGACTTCAGCAAATCATTTGACTCTGTTAACCACTGTCTTTTACTTAATAAATTGAACTTAATAGGATCAAAACGTCTTGGTAACGTCTGGTGTTTCTCAGGGTAGTCATCTTGGCCCTCTGCTTTTTAACCTCTGCATCAACAATCTTCCTTCTATTATTCTATCATTTTAATGCATGCTGGTGATGTAAAATTGTGTCTGTCATTTAAGGACAGTTCCTACTCTATAAATGTTGCAAATTTAATTTACTAAATCTTAACTATCCTAAATGCAAGGTTATGACATTCTATAGACACTTACACTCTTGATTTGGTTACCTCTTACTAGATTAGATGAAGTAAATGATCTTGGTATTCTCCTTGACCATGAGCTGAAGTTTGATACACATGTTGCTTTAACGGTCAGTAGGCCGACTCAAGTTCTTGGGTTCATCAAACGATGGGCAAAGGAATTTGACGACCCTTATACGACAAAATTACTTTATGTATCTCTTGTTCGTCCGATTCTTGAATACGGTTCGTGTGTTTGGTCTCCACAATACTCTAACCACCAGGATCGTATTGAATCTGTTTAAACAAAATTTCTATTATTTGCTTTACAGGGTTTTAACTGGGTTTCAGGCTTTAATTTACCCCTGTATACTAGTAGATTTCTTTTAATTAACCAACCGTCGTATTATGCTTGGTGTTATGTTTATGGTGAAATTGATTCTTCTTATATATTGACTCAAAGTAATTTCTCAGTTCCTGCCAGGTATACCCGTAATTTTGTACCACTATCCCTTAATCTTTGTACTAATAACTATTCCCTGCATGAACCCTTTCGAGTGCTCTGTACGGATTATAATAGACTTTACTATGTCTTCAATGCAGAGGACTGAACTTTTACTATTAAGACGTCTATCTTATTCTCTCTAACGCTAACAAAGATCTTCAGAGCCATCACCGGGTCACCGTGGTCCGAGGTATTTCAGTAGTCAGAGATGAAAGAGCACAACACAAGGAAAAGTACTATTGGAAGAGATGGCAAAAAAAAATTAGGCTGCAGCCGATTTATTTGCAAAATTTTTACAAACGACTTACTCTGTTAATCATCGAGTGCTCTGTACGGATTATAATAGACTTTACAATGTCTTCAATGCAGATGCCTCAATTTTTACTATTAAAAAATTTATCTTATTCTCTCTAACTCATAATAACCAACGCTAACATCATATCAGACCTGATTGGGTTTTTCTTGGGTTTTCCCCAATCCCCGCAACGAATGTTGGGTCTGAGTAATTGATCTTAAATTTGAACTTGCCCATTATATATATATTATATATATATTTTTTTTTTATGTTTCTTTTTTCTATTTATTTTTACATTAATGCATTTAACTTTTAATATTTTTTATCTATAATGTAACTAAAAACTTACCTGTCGATTGCACATAGTCGACATTAAATAAATAAATAAATAAATAAATTAATAGCTACTCTCCTAGTACATCCTGTCCCTATAATTTCACCTTACCAACATGGTTTTGTGAAACATAGATCTACAACCACAAACCTGCTCGAATTTTCTTCTTTAGTGATCAAGTGTTTTAAAAATAAAATGCAGACTGATGTTGTTTATACCGACTTCAGCAAATCATTTGACTCTGTTAACCACTGTCTTTTACTTAATAAATTGAACTTAATAGGATCAAAACGTCTTGGTAACGTCTGGTGTTTCTCAGGGTAGTCATCTTGGCCCTCTGCTTTTTAACCTCTGCATCAACAATCTTCCTTCTATTATTCTATCATTTTAATGTATGCTGGTGATGTAAAATTGTGTCTGTCATTTAAGGACAGTTCCTACTCTATAAATGTTGCAAATTTAATTTACTAAATCTTAACTATCCTAAATGCAAGGTTATGACATTCTATAGACACTTACACTCTTGATTTGGTTACCTCTTACTAGATTAGATGAAGTAAATGATCTTGGTATTCTCCTTGACCATGAGCTGAAGTTTGATACACATGTTGCTTTAACGGTCAGTAGGCCGACTCAAGTTCTTGGGTTCATCAAACGATGGGCAAAGGAATTTGACGACCCTTATACGACAAAATTACTTTATGTATCTCTTGTTCGTCCGATTCTTGAATACGGTTCGTGTGTTTGGTCTCCACAATACTCTAACCACCAGGATCGTATTGAATCTGTTTAAACAAAATTTCTATTATTTGCTTTACAGGGTTTTAACTGGGTTTCAGGCTTTAATTTACCCCTGTATACTAGTAGATTTCTTTTAATTAACCAACCGTCGTATTATGCTTGGTGTTATGTTTATGGTGAAATTGATTCTTCTTATATATTGACTCAAAGTAATTTCTCAGTTCCTGCCAGGTATACCCGTAATTTTGTACCACTATCCCTTAATCTTTGTACTAATAACTATTCCCTGCATGAACCCTTTCGAGTGCTCTGTACGGATTATAATAGACTTTACTATGTCTTCAATGCAGAGGACTGAACTTTTACTATTAAGACGTCTATCTTATTCTCTCTAACGCTAACAAAGATCTTCAGAGCCATCACCGGGTCACCGTGGTCCGAGGTATTTCAGTAGTCAGAGATGAAAGAGCACAACACAAGGAAAAGTACTATTGGAAGAGTTGTTTGCCCCCTAACCATCTCGCGGGAGGCCTAACAAGGTTGTGCAGCCGATCCCATCTTCGTCGTAATGACCTACCAACCCAGCGATAGACTCTAGGGACGCGCAATTACATTAGACTATACTAGGCGATAAAGGATTGTTTCCGTACGTGGAGGCATGAGCTCCAATTAGGAAAATGAGGTGAATCCTCAAACTCCACTCAAATCCGCCGGAACACCTTGACACATTCTCCCATAATGCATCTTCAAATATCATCATTCTAAGTCAATAAGCCATTATAATTTAAGTTAGTATTTTAATTTTATTGTTTTACAATTCTATTATGCTAGGTACAAGATACAAATTACAATCTATATTTAAAATAAGTATACATTAATATAGAATAATATGTACATAGATATTTTTATTGATTTACTGGTAGTTCTATTTATTTTTAAATCCATTTATAAATGAAAATAAAATTTTAAAATTAACAGGTAGTGTCTTACGAAAATTAAAGACCGATTTAAAAGGAAATAAAATTAAAATATTGTAAAATTTAATGCACAACAAATTGCGCGAGGGCGCTATGTAGTTTCATAGCAAACACTTTTAGGCTATGTAGTTTCATAACTGGTCAACAGTGCAGCATCGACAGGCTCCAAACAGCTCGGACAGGTAAGGCTTCGCATCAGCCAATCATCAATGCAACGTACATGATATATGTGCATACATGGCAAATAACGAACAGCCTCATCAACACAAAATTCGACCATACAAATGACGCACTCGCGAGATTTCTTTGAGTTACTATCATACGTTCCAATAGGCAAGTGCTGGACGAGTCCGATGCGTTTAGCTATTTTAATTTGATCTTCGTCTGACATTTGAGCTACAGTAGCTGTATTACTGACTGAAGATGCTGGGTAAAACACTTGTGGTAACGGTTCATGCTACATAATATTTCAAGTTAAAAATATTTTTCTATATAGTAGTGTAAGATAAAATGCCACTAACTTGCCTGATATATTGACAATGGTCCATTATCCTGTCCGTTTATACTGTCGCTCCCTCGCAATAGTGAAATGTCGTCAGAACTATTCATCTTCAAGCAGTTACCCATTGTATGCCTTCAAGGACAAATAAGTAAACATTTTAACTAATTTACATAATATAAAAACTCTTTCGTCGAGACTGCTCGACTACGAAATATTATGCCTAACCCATAACACGTGTACCTCCTTCACCCTTTAAAAAATGATTTATATAATACATCTATATATATAAAACTCTTTGTCCTGATTCACTGACTGACTGAGTCATCACGCTGTAGGCCAAACGGTTCAAGATATTGAGATGAAATTTTTACACAACATAGCTGAGACATAATTATCGTGCAATATGACGGGACTTTTTGATATCCCCACTGGAAGGGGCTAAAATGAGGGTCAAAGGTAAAAATTGCTTGGTAAGAACATTTTTTTTTGTTTATTGAGCTATCTTAACCAAACTCACAGATTATGTATTTCTTACTTATTGTAACATTCTGTGAAAATTTGGTCATGATCGGATCAGTATATCGTATAGCTGCCATAAGAACAGTGGCTTTTAATGCTTTTAATAAACAATCAAAAGAAGATGGTTGTGAGGGAGGGGGGGACGATTCATTGGAGTTGCGCCTTTCAAAATAAATTTGCAGTGTATGGCACTGTTACTCGCTCTTGCTGCTATAATCCAATTGCAGCGATCACTTTAAAACAGCGAGCAATACTATTACTATTTATTATTTTAAGTCCGATTGCAGGAAATAGTTGAATTTTCATTTCCCGCTTTTTTAATACAAAGGTCCGGCTATAGCTGTGAGAAGTGCTTCACTATTTTCACCCCACATTTCTCCCCGAGATTGCAGCGAGCGTAGCGAGCCGGGGTTGGCCGGCGAAGCGAGCATTAGAGGGCTTGCCCCTTGCTTATACAAAGTAATATTATTTTAAGTCCGATTGCAGGGAAAATTGAATTAACATTTACCGCTTTCTTATTAGAAATGGCATAAGGTCTGGGTATAGCTGTGGGAAGTATTCCCTATATATACTCTACGTTGGCGAGCGAAGCGAGCAGGGGCATACAGGCGCTTGAACAACAAAAACAAGATCGTCAGACTATGAACCATAACTGAAACTTATTATTAAATTTTATATTTATATAAATCAAATACACACATTGTAGTTTGATTAGTTTTAAACAGGCTGACTAAATTTGGGTAAGTCGGACTACTATATCATATAGCTGCCATAGGAACGATCGGTTGGAAATAAACATTTAGTATATTTGGTTGATATATTTAGAGAAAAAAAAGTTTTTCATACTAAATGTTTATTTCCAACCGATCGTTCCTATGGCAGCTATATGATATAGTAGTCCGACTTACACCAAATTTAGTCAGCCTGTTTAAAACTTAATCAAACACACAATGTGTTATTTGGTTGAAATATCTTGAGAAACAAAAAGTTTTTCATACTAAATGTTTATTACCAACCGATCGTTCCTTTGGCAGCTTTATGACATAGTAGTCCGACTTACACTAAATTTGGTCAGCCTGTTTAAAACTTAATCAAACACACAATGTGTATATTTGGTTGATATATTTAGAGAAAAAAAAGTTTTTCATACTAAATGTTTATTTCCAACCGATCGTTCCTATGGCAGCTATATGATATAGTAGTCCGACTTACACCAAATTTAGTCAGCCTGTTTAAAACTTAATCAAACACACAATGTGTGTATTTGGTTGAAATATCTTGAGAAACAAAAAAGTTTTTCATACTAAATGTTTATTCCCAACCGATCGTTCCTATGGCAGCTATATGATATAGTAGTCCGATTTACACCAAATTTGGTAAGCCTGTTTAAAACTTAATCAAACACACAATGTGTATATTTGGTTGAAATATCTTGAGAAACAAAAAAGTTTTTTATACTTAATGTTTATTTCCAACCGATCGTTCCTATGGCAGCTATATGATATAGTTATCCGATCCGGCCGGTTCCAACATATGTACTGCGTGCAGCAATAAGACGGACCTGTACCAAGTTTCATCAAGATAGCTTCAAAACTGAGAGACTAGTTTGCAGACGGACACACAGACAGACGGACATGGCTATATCGACTCAGCTCGTCGCCCTGATCAAGAATATATATACTTTATGGGGTCTGTGAGGCTTCCATCAATGCGTTACGCATTTCGTGACAAAATTATAATACCCTCTGCAAGGGTATAATTAGATTATCGACAACAAAAACAGCTGATATGGAATTTTGAGAATTTTTTTATGTTATTTTGTTTTTTTTTTCTAATACTTATGGTTTTTAAAGTAAGAGGAAACAGTATCCGCAAAGCGCAAAAGGTTACAGGGGACATGGGAACGCTTTTTATGAAAATATAGGGGACGTATTGAATGATCTGAGTGGGGCCAGAAAAATATGCGTATATATGCAGAAATGGTCAACACAATAAGAGAGTATGGCCTATATACGATCAAGGGGCTATTCACTTTTATATAACATATCTCTGCAACAATTTCGTTTTTGCAATAAACTATCAGGGGTGCCACAGAAATCTCAGAGATTTTGCCTCAAAGCTACTTTTCAAACCTCTCAAACTAAACTGTAGGTGACTCAGAAAACTCTGAGATTTCATTTTTCGGACATACTTTCGGAGTAACAGAACTCGGCAGCCATGAACTTAACCTAAATTCGAAATTAGCGGTATATTTAAAACAATTTACAATTTTATTCAAAATGTCCGTTGTGCCTTTTTAATAATTTAAAAGCAATTATTAAATTTTATTCAATAAACTCAGAGTTTTATAAAATCGTCCGACAATTGTTTAAAGAAATGAGATTTGATTTTTGTGTCACCTAAAACCAGCTTGATGAGGTTTTTTTGGTTGAATGTTGGGCGAGTTGCTTTTCTGTGGCACCCCTGTATATGACTTTTGATTTATAGTAAACAAAAAACAGCCGACTACGTGAAGTAGGCGTCGTTTTTATCGGCATTGTGTCCAGTATAAGCAGCTTTGCCGGTAAGATATCGGATTTTGCTTAGCGGCGGCAGTGTAAGGACGCTATTAGCTACTGTTTTTTAGACCCAGTACTTTAAGAAAGTACAAATAGGTCTAATAAGTTTGTGCAAAAAAAATGTGCGTAACAGGCAGAAGGAGGCGTGGCAGACCCCATAAAGTATATATATTCTTGATCAGCATCAACAGCCAAGTCAATATAGCGATGTCCGTCTGTCCGTCTGTCCGATTTTTGAGTTCCTAGATCTCAGAGACTATAAGAGATAGAGACACCAAATTTGGCATGTAGGTACATCTATATCTTGCATTGATCAAGTTTGTTTTAGATATTTGCCTCGCCCCCCTCCGCCCCTAGAAATTGAAAAACAAAATTTAAAAGACGAATTACAAGAGAACTTTTAAGACTAGCGCCTTGATTTTTGGTATATATTATACTCGCTATAGTCCAAACCTGTCCCCCTTCATTCCAATCGGTTTGTAAACGCGGAAGCTATTAAACTTACAATGTTACAGGCAAAAGGAAGAAGAAGAGACGCTAGCGGCCTCTATGTTTATCAAGTGGCGCCATGTTTTGATGGTTGAACAATCTTTAGTGAACGCTTTGCACTCAAAAGTACTGGGTCTCCTACTGTCGAGCTTGCTCCACTGTAGCTTACTGCATCTTTTTATATGGAGTTGCCAGTCAGCGTACACGATATTTCAGTGCTGGGTACTAATGCTAGGTTTACATTGAGTGGCACAGCCTGGCACGCGTCAGGAGTGCATTTGGGCATTACAATCGGCAATTCAAATTTCGAAGGCTCAGATGCCCAAATGCACCCTGACGCTGTGCCAGACTGTGCCACTCAATGTAAACCTAGCATAAGCTTAACTGATTGAATAAATATTTATACTTGCACAGATAATTGTCCTTTTGATTTTTGGGGGAATTGAAAACAAACTTGTGGATCTAAATTACCTAGATACTAAAATTTAAGATTTTATCAAGGCTGCAAACCTCGAAAATTTTGGGAGGTTCAGTTCGGTGGTTCGGACCATAAAGTAAGATTAAGGTTCGGTTTGCGGACCGGTTAAAGAAGCCCCTGAACCCAAGATTCGGGTTCGAACGTTGGTTCAATGCTATACAATTTTCTTGCTTTTATTATTGCTTACCTTTTTACTTGTTGCATATATATTATCTCATTTTATAACATAGTATAAATTAAAAACATTTGTGCACAGAATTGGTCAAAAGAAATTTTAATACAACGAAAACGCCTTTCTTGAAGACTTCTTGGAAATGTATCGAGTTCTGTGAAAACATTTTTCTCTAGGAAATTTGTTTTGAAATTGTAGCCGAGCGCCACAAATTTTTAATTCCGAACCGAATCTTTTTTCTATGAAAGTGCTCCGATTCGGGTTTGGGCTAAGTGCTAGAAAATTTGAAGGGTTCGATTCGGGGTCCAGTTCAGATAGCCCAAAAAACCCGAACCGAAACGGTTCCGCGTGGTTCGGTTCGGAACTGGTCGCTTTTATAAAGAGGACTGTCGGACAGGACTTAATCGGTTTGATTAATTTTACTGATTCTGTATAGGCAGCTAAGACGATTTTTTAAAGCCTAGTTAAAGGTATCTTAACTAACTCAAATACAATTTGGCGCTAAATGTATGTATCTAAGCTAATTTGAAATATCAAAATGTTGGTTAACAACGGTTTTTGGTAAGAAACTTCTTTAAGAATTTCACATATATCTGTGTTTTGTATAAATGAACAACTAGATCTCAGAGACTATATGTATCTTGCCCAGATCAAGTTTTCTTTCGAATTTTGGTACGCCAGACAGATATGTATGTGATATTCTTGAGATGATTAATATGATATATAACATTCAGAAAGGGACTATGTAAATTCCATATGCATGCAAACAGAGTTATCCTGCTCACGTATATTCATATATACATACATAAACATACATACACTAGGGGCTTGCCCCCAGCTCTGTTCGCTCACCAACCCCAGTCGAGTGGAAACAAGGAATACTTCTCTCAGCTAAGGCCAGACCTTATATCATTTCTTATAAGAAGGTGGGAAACGTTAATAGCCGCTTTGCTCTGTTTTCAATTTTTCTCTGCAACAGGACTTAAGATATTAGAAGTTCTTTATATAATACTAAAGGGCTTGCCCTCTGCTCGCTCGCTCGCCACCCCCGCCTCGCTACGCACGCCGAATTCTCGTGAAGAAATGTGGGGTGAAAATAAATTTTTCTGAAATTTTTTATTAGAAAGCGGGAAAAGTAAACAGCCGTTTAGCGCTGTTTTAAAGTTTTCGCTGCAATGGTATTTTGGAAAAAAATCAGATTTGGCTGGAAAAAGTCAGATTTGGTGGGAAATGGTCCGATTTGTCGAGATAATCTGACAAAATCCAATCAAAAAGACAATTCCGAAAGTATGTCGCTTACGTCATTTTCGCGGAAAGGGTTCGATATAGTCATCCGATCTTGAATTTCAAATTTTCACAGAATGTTACAATGTGTAAGAAATACATAATCTGTGAGTTTTATTAAGATAGCTCAAAAAACAGCAAAGGTCACCATACTAATGTTTTATTTGCATCTGATTGTTCCCATGGCAGTTATATGATATTGTCATCCGATCTTTACCAATTTCAGTAAGGATTTCAGGAGTGAGTAAGAAGTACATAATCTGTGAGTTTGGTTAAGATAGCTCAAAAAACAACAAAGCTCTTCATGCAAAATTTCAATTTGCATCTGATTGTTCCTATGGCAGCTATATGATATAGTCATCCGATCTTTAACAAATTTTCACAGAATGTAACGATGAATAAGAAATACATAATGAGTAAGTTGAGTAAGCTCAAAGAACAATAAATTTTCATACTAAGCAATTTTTACCTTTGACCCCCATTTTAACACCTTCTAATGGGGATAACTAAAAATCACTTCTTATTGCACGATAATTATGTCTCAGCTATGTTGTGTGAAAATTTCAGAAATCTTGAACCGTTTGGCCTACAGGGTGGTGTCTCGTAAGGCAGTCTGTCAGGACAAAGAGTTTTATATATATATACATAGATACATATGTAAGCACGTTCGAGCACATACGCACGCACGCACTTAACAATAGCGGCACTATATGGAATTATTATTACCGCCTCAGCAGGCAATGCCCTCGCTATCAACCTAGTCGACAACAGCTCTACCACAAGAAGGCCTTAAAGACATCACCCACTGGATCTTCCTCATCTGGCACAGTGAAGCATCCCCCCTTTTCCCCTTACCACCTACCCCTTAAAATGTGCGTAACAGGAAGAAGAAAGTATATATATTCTTGATCAGCGTCAACAGCCGAGTCGATATAGCCATGTCCGTCTGACTGTCTGTCCATTTTTTGAACACCTAGATCTCAGAGTGGCTATATCGACTCGGCTATTGACGCTGATCAAGAATATACATACTTTATGGGGTCTGCCACGCCTCCTTCTGCCTGTTACGCACATTTTAACTATAAGAACTAGAGACACCAAGTTTGGCATGTAGGTTCATCTATATCTTGCATTGATCAAGTTTGTTTTAGATTTTTGCCACGCCCCCCTCCGCCCCTAGAAATTGAAAAACAAAATTTTAAAGACGAATTACAAAAGAACCTTTAAAACTAGCGCCTTGATTTATATAAGAAGAGAAAAAAGGAAAAAGGAAAAAGAAGAGACGATAGCGACCTCTGTGCTTATCAACTTATATCTTCGTAGGGGCGCCATCTATTGAAATTTCTGGTACGCAACTTTAAAGAACAATCTATAGTACGCAACTTTAAAGAACAATCTATAGCGAACGCAAGTACAGGGTCTCCTACTGTCTAGCTTGCTCCACCGTAGCTTCCTGCATTTTTTGATTGCCATAATCATAATTTTCAAATATTATACTTTACTTTATGTTATAACTTTTGGAATGGTCCCTATTTTGGGGATTCTACGTGAAACATGGTACAACTTAATAGCTTGCGCGAACCTCTAGATCAGAAGTGCCCACATATAAAGGAACATTTTGGTTTTCTGTCAACTTGTACACTGAAAAAAATGATTGTCAAATCGGTTCCAAATTGGTATATGTTAACCAAACCAATGTGTTAATTAAATTAAATATTTAAGTACGTAGTTTAAAAAAAATATTCATTTTTTATTTAAAATGCATTAAGCATTTTTATTTTGTCTAATGCTTTGAATTAAATTTTCAATTTTGCAGCTCTAATGCATAGGCATGAACCAAAGTGTGCCTTGTTTATTTTACTTTTGTGTGCGTTCCTTCTGGGAAGTGTAATATCTGTGTAAGCCTATACGCCTAGCAATAGCACAGTGGCCTGGGCACCTCTGCTCTAGATTTTGTGTATGGTGTAGATTTATACAACCTGACCAATTTTGGTTCAAATCGGACGACGATATCATATAGCTGCCATAGGAACGATCGGTTCGAAATCAATATTTAGTATGCAAAACTTTTTTGTTTTTTAAAATATATTAAACAAACTTACACTTTGTGTGCTTGGTATAGCTTCAAGCAGCCAGACCAAATTTGGTTCAAATCGGAATAATATATCATATAGCTGCCATAGGAAGATCGGTTTGAAACCAACATTTAGTATGAACAACTTTAAGGTTTCTTAAGATATCTTAGCCAAACTCATACATTGTGTGTTTGGTAAAAGTAGTTTCAAAGAGTCTGACCAAATTTGGTGCAACTTCAAACCAATTGTGCACAAATTCTGACGGCTTATACATGGCACTGCAAGGGTATCCAAACTTTGGCAAGGTTAGATTGCGCTATTTATGAATTGGTAAATTTTTTAACTGTTTTTTTAATTCCCAAAGATTATAAAATTCTTGCAGAAAAAACATTGAGTTTTAAAGGTTTTTTAAGGTTGGACGTAACAGTTATACCCTATTCGTTTATAGATGAGTATATTATCTTACTTTTAATTATGTTTAGTTTTAAGTTTGCAAAGGTTTAAATATGTAGAAAAAAAAATTAAATGCATATATGTAAATATTAGTTTTGTTGCACAGCAAAAGTTTTATTAAACAATAAAATCATGCTGAATTATATACATATGTATGCATCTAAAGCACATATTTACGTTTAAGTACATACATATGTATGAACGTTCAACTACATATATTTACTCATATTATATACATATGTATATCATATGCATTTTATTTTCTTTCTTTTAGCTATAGCACCGTTTCTGTTAGCCCAAGCACAGAAACATATAAAATATTTTCTATAACATTGTACAAGTCAAATTTGTACTTATGAATGTGTATATACATATATTTATATGTAATTTGGCGTATGTTCACATTTCACATATTTAAAACCCTACTATTATTGATTGGAGTGAATATTGCGAGTTAATACGAACACCTTACTTATTTCCTTATATATTATTATTCACAAAAAATATTGTTATATCGATAGCTGTATCGATTACCGTTTTTATTTTACATTATTTTTAATGTAACAGTGAATTTCCACTATTCGGGATTTTTCGGACGGGTGAGAGCTCACGCATAGAATCTTTCTATATTTTTCATGTTAAAAAGCATATGGTTAATACAAAAAACTTAAATATTTCTCCATAAATTGGAAATTACCTTGTACATGGAAAAGTTCACCGAAAAATTCGTTAATATTAGCTAAAAACAATTTCAAAGGGAACAGAGTCACTGCAGTAGTTAATTTCAGTAACGACTGTATGATAAATTAATTTTGTGTATATACAGCGATTATTTTGTTCTCAGCGATTATTAACTAGTTGTAGGGTGCACTCCTTTATGTGCAAAAAAATTGTCAAATTATAATAAAATATTTTAGTTTTTTGTATTAAACATATGCCTTTTGACAAGAAAAACAAAGGAAGATGTGCATTCTGCCTTCATACTTTGGTCAAACATCACTAGATTATACACATGTTCGTACTGGTAGCGTAAGTTCCCATGCAATCAGGTGACTATGGATGCGACAAACGCAATAGAATCACTTTTCAGATTTCTTGCGTGAGACCTCACGCAACCGAAAAATCCCAGCTATTGGAAATTCATCACTACTACCCAAAAAAATAAAAGTGTGACCGAATTGCGGCTCTAAAATAAAATACCGCTTTCTTCAGTCATAAAAAATACTACATTTTCTTGCATTGTGTGGCGAAATGGAATTGAAGAAAAACAAATAGTTGAGTTGGCAAAATATAAACAAATCAATGCAAAGATGACTGAGGAAACAATAATCCTTATTCTGTTGGTGGTTGTTATGCTTGTTGGATCGTATCTATCAGGAAGCATTCCCTTAGTTATGAGATTGAGTGAGGTAAGAACATACAATTATTAGAATGAAATTTATGATTTATTATACATATAATTTATTTGCAACCCAGGAAAAGCTTAAATTTGTGACGGTTCTGGGAGCTGGTTTACTAGTGGGAACCGCTTTAACGGTTATAATTCCAGAAGGTATACGCTCATTATATATGGATATTAAGCGAGCACCCACTGATAAATTGTCAGCCGGCATCGAAATAGTACCACAGGATTATTCGCGAACAATTGGATTGTCTCTCGTTCTTGGATTTGTTTTTATGATGCTTGTTGATCAAATTTCTCAACGAAAAACCAACAACGGCAGTGAAAATGATAAAAATATTACAGCTACACTTGGTCTAGTTGTGCACGCTGCAGGTGATTAGAATATCTTTCCATTTAAATACCATGCGCTCATTAAAAAAAGTGGTAGCTGGTAATCCTATGTACATGTAAATCTATGTACTTTTAGACAAGATATCTCAGACTGTACAATGTATACATAGTGTTTGGTAAACACAGCTCATTTAGGTGAATAGTTCCGACTTTTGTGGAAGATTTAGGTGCTATAAATATCCCAAGAAATTGGGATGACAGTAAATATGTGTCATAAATGTTATGAGATTGGCATTTTGGCTACTTTGGGCTATAATTTCATTTAAAGAGAAAAATAATGTGCTTTGAATTAAGAACGAACACGTGCACTCACTTTTATAGTAGAAAAGTATTTTTAATCAAACACCTAGTTCAGATTTATTCATATATATATATAAAAGGGTCTATTAATATGGTGCAAAAGAAAATTTGCGTAACAGGCAGAAGGAGACGTGGCAGACCCTATAAAGTATATATATTCTTGATCAGCATCAACAGCCGAGTCGATATAGCCATGTCCGTCTGTCTGTCTGCCCGTCTGTCCCTTTTGTTTCGCCTAGATCTCAGAGACTACAAGAGCTAGAGACACCAAATTTGGCATGTAGGTTCATCTATATCTCCCATTGATCAAGTTTGTTTTAGATTTTTGCCACGCCCCATCCGCCCCTGGAAATTGAAATACAAAATTTCGAATTACAAGAGCCCCTTTAATGCTAGCCCCTTGATTTTTGGTACATATAATATACACTATAATCCAAACCTGTCCAGATTTTCATTCCAATCGGATGTTAAACGCCGAAGTTATTCAACTAACAATGTTACTTTCAAAAGGAAGAAGAAGAGACGCTAGCGACCTCTGTGTTAATTAACTTATTTCGTAGTGGCGCCATCTATTGCATGGTAGGGAACATTGAAGAACAATCTATAGTGGACGCTTTGCTCTCAAAAAGTACTGGGTCTCCTACTGTCGAGCTTGCTCCACTGTAGCTTACTGCATTTTTAAGCTATCTTGATGAAACTTGGTACAGGTCCGACTTTTTGATGTTTTTGTTTCTCAAGATATCTCAACCAATCTAACAGATTGTGTGTTTCATAGAATCGGTCATATAGCTGTCATATGAACGATCGGTTCGAAATCAATATTTAGTATGAAGAACTTTTATGTTTCTTAAAATAACATAACTTAACTCACAGATTGTGTGTTTGGTATAGTTTCAAACAGCCTGACCAAATTTGGTGCAAATCGGACTACTATATCATATAGCTACCATATGAACGATCGGTTCGAAATCAAAATCTAACAAATTTTGTAAAAAATCGGACGGCTTATGCAAATCTCTGCAAGGGTATCCAAACTTTGGCTCGCCAAAGTAAGCAAAGGTTGGGCGCAGGGTAAATCGCAGTCGACCACTCTCGACTAAAGCACTTTTATTTTTAACTTTTAATGCCAACACTTTAATTTCCATCAGCCGACGGAGTAGCCTTGGGTGCAGCGGCAACCACCAGTCACCAGGATGTTGAAATAATTGTATTTTTGGCAATTATGCTACATAAGGCACCGGCAGCATTTGGACTAGTTAGCTTTCTGTTGCATGGAAAAGTTGAGCGACAACAAATACGAAGACACCTTGGTATATTTTCTTTATCTGCACCATTACTTACACTTCTTACATACTTTGGCATTGGGCAGGAGCAAAAGGAGACTCTTAATTCAGTAAATGCCACTGGAATTGCTATGCTGTTTTCGGCTGGAACTTTTTTATACGTTGCAACTGTTCACGTATTACCAGAGCTAACACAGGGTGGGCAAGGGGGCCATCCGCATATGAGCGGATCCGGTTACCGATCGGTTACCGATTACCATGTGCTAGAAGAATCTCGAGATACTTCCTTAATTGAGGCGAATGTGATTAATAGCTCAACTCAGTCGCAGTCCTATCAAAACAAGGCCTGCGCTACAGCGAGCTCATTATTATGATATTTGGGGCCTTACTACCACTAATTATTACGTTTGGGCATCAGCATTAGTACATGTTTTTAATGTAACTATGTTTAATTAATTCGTAACAATAGTTTTCATTCCTTTCACATATTTTTGTTCCAATACATAATTTGTAAATAACATCTATGTATATATATATAAAAAAACTTTTTGTCCTTTGTCAATAAAATACTAGATTTATAAAAAGTAAAACATAAAAAGGGTGAAAGCATAAGCATCTCATTATGTAATACATTATTTGATATCTTATACTAATTGTAATGCATTCATATGTAGGTACTTACTGAGTATCTACATATATACAGTAAGTCAGGAAATTATGTTGACGAAATAAAAAGCTCATATATTTTATTTTGCAAAAAAATATCTTTAATTAAAATCTATTTTGAGATCCATTGCGTTCAACTAAAAAAACAATACATCCACATGACTTGTAAATATGTCAAAAACAATTCGTGTACTGTATTTTAGTTAAGATTTGAAAACCCTTAACCCTTCTATCAAAAGATAATACATACAGTTCATTTGTTACTGATCATTTATTCGTTATATAATAATAATATTAATGACTTGAGTATTGACGAGACTTTCCTCTAACGCACTTGATTTGTAATCGTGTGTGTGTTTGGTTTTTGTAGGTGAAGTAATGGATAGTGTGCTGAGTGGGTTGAAGGATTTTGGTATATTACATTATGTAAGTACACGAACATACTAATAGTTTGTAAGCATGTATATAGTTATTTCAACTATAAACTTAGGCCACTCATATTTAGTTGTGTTGGTATGTACATATGTATCTACATATCGTTTGCTTACTGCAAGACCGTAATAACTCCAAATTTGCTATTTCGAAAAAACGCTTTTGTAGAATTCAAGGTTCGTTCACTTTCTTAAAACAATAAGAAGCTTATACATTTCTCACTCAGAATAGAAACATGAAACATTGACACAATAGCTTTAGTTAATGATCATTCCTCCATAACTAACTCAAAAATCGCATCTTTCGAGCTATGACGGTCTTGCAGTAAGCAATCGACATCTACATATGTACGTACATGTGTATGTTTATTCATTCTTTTGTTATTTTATTGTTTATTTATATTTATTAACCACAGTTAAGCACATACACACACGCCCACAAATAAATGTGTAAATACATGTAAACATATACATATTTGAATTTTGTAAATAAGTTCTTAAAAATTAGATTTTTCTATTTTCGACACTCGGTTAATTTCTTCTTTTTTTAGTTCGCATGCATGCATATCTAATGTATGCGCGTATGCCCAGGCCGATAAATCTAACATTTCCTAGGAATTTTCCCTTAAAACCTCGATATGCTAAACTGGAGTATTAATATATGTGTGTATGTACATACATACATATATTTAAATTTTAAGAATTTAAAATTTATTTTGTTTTTTTTTTTTATATTATAAATATATTAATGCACGTTTTGAATGTATTCATGTATTTACGAATATTTATGTTTGTATGTTCTTCTATATACTTGTAAGTAGGCCTGCAAATGTATTTATGTATGTAATAGATGTAGACTGTATTTGTATTAATATATGTATGTATTTCGATGAGTGAGTGTTTTTGGTTGACTTGAGTGACTTTATTGATGTTGTTTAGACTGCTGTTTCGGTGTGACTGTGGGATGATAGCCGCTCAACATCGATTTCGGGTATGGTCAGCTCGTCAGCTATATTATCTGCATACTCAATGGAAGATGTCTCCGAAAGTCGTTTGCTCAGCGAAGTCTGTTTACGCAGCACCTCGGCTAACGAAGTGTTTGTGTGCTCACCGTAACGGGCGTCAAGACCTTGCCGAAAAGCGTTTACCACACGAATCTAAAGCGCAAGTCAATTAGAAAGAAAAGAACAACACCGAGAAAAGTGACAAGATAGACAGAAACAGCAGTATAAGAAAGTAAAATTGTCTTTAATTAGTCAACTTAAAAACTTACATATACAAACGGATGAGTTGCATAAGTGTATGTACATTAAAATTAAAATCAAGAAAAAACCATAATTCACAAAATAGAGTCATGAATAATATCAACATAATAATGTTGTAAATATTTATGATACGATATGTATATGTTGTCATGTATTTCTGTTAATTTTAATTGCAGATGCTCATGCTTACACAAATATAATAGTTTTAAAAATTTGTGCATACAAATATACACATTCTTTTATGTACATATATAATTCTGAAATCATTTAAAAAATGCTTATCTAAATGTGAAATAACAAGAATATAAGTACATACATATGTATATTCGAATTAGCTTAAACAAACGAAAATGCAAAAGGGTAATGATTCCAAATTAAAAATGAAATTAACCAACATATGGTTACATGATCCAAAATAAATAACAAATTTGGTGAGTTTAGGTTTTATCGTTCTTGTCAGACGGACACTTCTAAATCGCCCCTTTCTTTAATACGGATCAAGTACTTATTAAGTCGTAAACATTCCTTATACATAGCTGTTACCTGTTACGTTCCTTTTACATTAAGCTGTTAATATCTACACAAATATCTCAGATTGCCTGGTAAGTATAAAAAATTATGATATTAAAATACCTTTATTAAAGTTTAAATATGATTTACTCTCAAGAGAGGTCCCGCCATAAATCATAGACATTATTTTGTCAAGTGAAAAGCATGATCCGCGAAGAGAACTTTATGGAAAAGACAGATCAATATGTGTGTAAACTAAAATGAATATCATTTACATAAAAAAAATATTACATCTATTTGTAAATTAAAACAAAAGGTTTTGTAGTGTATTTAAAACTGTTCAATCTTTATAACTATATAAAAATTGAGCTAGAACGGTTTGTATGCAGGTTGTTTAAAAGAGTTATTTCTTTAGTATGAAATGATTCAAAATTCAGAAAATTCAAGCTACAAAAAAAGTGGCATTATGGAGCTTAAAGTACGTAATACGTACTACGTATTCCCTTCATTCTTATTCAATATGAATATAAGTATTCCTATATAAATAAAACTAGTGATGTAAGAAGACATCGATTGATCGATTTTTGCATAAGCTATTTTCAAATTTTTTAACTTGATAAATTTTTAGCAGATTAATCGAATTAAATTAATCGATTTTCATGAAAATCTTACCCTTTGTACATCATGCATTCATGCACTTTTCTGTATATTTATATCAGGGAATCAAATCGGAACCGTTAACCGAAATTAATCGTTTCAAATGTAGTACCGGAACCGGAACCGAAAACGAAACAAGTTATTTTTCAAAAACCAATACGTTCGTACAGGTACGGTTTCGGTACATTTTTAAAAAAATTATGTTTTTTCGTATTATAAGTAAGACGTCAATACACAATTTTTAACCAATTTTAAATTTTTGAATATTACTTTGCTGTACCGTTATGGACCGATACGAGAACCAGAACCGAAAGGACAAGCCCGAAATACTCCTTTCGGTTTCGTACCGGAACCGGAACCGAAATTTGTTTTGGTTTGATTCCCTGATTTATGTGTATACGAAAAATCGATCAATCAATGTCGATGAATCCGACTTTTAAATCTATGTTCATTTTGGAATCACTAAATGAAACTAAAACTCTTACTGCCAGTATGACAAGTGTATGAGTAGGGTACAAAAGTGATATTTAATAAGTATTGTAAAAACGCTCTAGTCGAGAGTGCTCAACCAGGAGATACTAGGTACGCCGTAAACAGCCTTTAATATATTAGCACACACATACATGCATATATTAGCACACGAACATACATTTTAAAAAGCTTTTGATTGGCAGCCATGGCCGCCCAACCTAAGTTCAAAGGATGTTTTTTAACTTGCTTTTAGAACAATAAGCATATTATAAATTAAAAAAATATATTTTTAATTTTACAAAATTATATATAATTTTAGAATTGTCAATACAATTACTTGTCATTCAGCTTTTAATTGATAAGACATGCAAGTAGCGAACATCACGTGCTTCTAACGTCATAAACAGAGTATGTACATATATGTACATAAAAGTGACAAAGTCAAACCTTACGCTCAATTCACAATTAGATGGTGAGCTGTTTTATTCATTTTAAAAGCTTGATTTGCTTAATAAATATACACATTTATGTATGAAAGTAGACAATAAAGGGATATTACTCAAAAAGTTATTTCTCACATCTTTCAAAAATAAGCATATGTATGTAAGTATAACGATTACAAAGAAAATTCAATAAGCAGATGATGTAATTAATGTGACTATTAGTAACTGATCCAAAATTTTATGTGTTATAGCTTACTCTACGTATGCATATGAAATGGATTTGGGCTTTTTAAGGCGTCGTTATACTTGTCTTGGCATTGTGTACAATAAGCTTAAAGTAAAATAAAGAAAATCTTACAGCTTGATCAGTGTTGCTCTTGCTATAGGGAACCGGAATCAAGCGTTCTTGCAACTCGCCGCCTATTACCTTTAAAATTGAAGAGAGAAAGTAATATAGAAAACAATAAGTGGGAAGAGAAATACAGGTTGAAGAGTCAGTTAAGTAAAAAATGCATTAAAAAGTTGCTACATAGACTCGATCAATATACATAATATTGTAAGCATGTTATAACATTCATACATATTACTGACATTATGCAAATATGTATGTATGTTAGTGTAGATTTTCATTTGAAATTAAGTTCTGTAATAGTAAATTACTTGAGAACAGTATGTAAGTATATAGCAAAAAACCCAGGATTTTTAAAAATATAAATATAATAACGTGTTTAAAACAGTGACTTTGCGTCCTTACACTGCATATTAGTATAACTGAAGTGGGCAGTTAAAATTAAATTTGAACTTTAACAATCGAATCCGAGATTAATTTTATTCAAAAAAAAAAAAGATCTGAATATACATGAACGTTAGATTTATATAAGGACATATTTGAATCAATGTGCAAGTCACTGCTATCAACATCATCATTATAAAATGAAAATGTATTACAATGTAAAATGTAATTACAGTGCAGTATGGTACATAGTAAAAAAAAACTGTATGTGAGGAGAAGGTGGATAATAGGATTGTGGAGCATTAGGTATGTTTATTTGTTCCGAATTGGTTAGAAACAAAGTTAATAATTATGTAATGGATTGAACTGCGTAATTCTAAAATAAAGGAGCCAAAATAAATGAATTTATGTACCATTGGGTATGTAAGTTTTATATTTATGCATGTATCATTAGGTATGCCAGTTTATTTTTATTTATGCATAGTAATATTTTCAGATTGTATGACTTACTTACAAACTGAATATGTATGTATAGTTTTTACATAGTAAATGAATGCTCTGAATTAAATAAATTCATACATACCCATATGTTTACAGGCATATATATACATACGTATCAAAATAATGAGATATGTAATTAGGCAAAAGCAGCTATGTATGTACGTTTAAATGCATGTATGTATTTACTATGTACTACTATGTATGTATGTATCTACTTATGATAATACGACGAAGCTGGGAGACTGTTTCCAAAATGGTATATAAGATAAGCTTTGACCCATAATGTAAAGATTAGATTTATATGTATGGTGGGCATATATGTACTATGTATGTTTAACCAATTTGCTAGAAGAACCAATAACCACTAAAGTGTTAATTTACATATATTAAGCGTACTCAAACTTAAATGACAACCAATGTCTGAAGCTATATATGTAATTTTAAAGTCAATATCTATACATACACCATAGAACCGACCGGTTGTACATTATATTTATTTGTGATTCCGTAAATTTGACGATAAAGGTGTTTAATTTGCATGTTCATATGTATGTATTTAACTGGGATTGCAATTAAGATTTAAACCGAATGAACGATTTAGAAAATGCAGGATCTGTTTTACAAATTTTTAATTTATAATTCATATGATTAATACGTAACGTTCCCTGAGGTATGTAAGTAAGCATGTGCCTTTGGTTGGGGTTTACCTAAAATGACTTCAAAAACTTATAACGCTGTTTGAATACAATAATATTGTTGCTGCTGAATATTCTGAGAAATTGCAGAATCAGTATACCCATGGAGTTGGCCTGGCAGACCCCAAAAAATATATATATTTCTCGGAAAAATTAAATAAACTTAGTTGAGGATCACTGTTTTCTTATTCATGCGGAATGTTATTTATTTTATAACTGTACAAATTTAAAATGATCAGAACTTTCACCGGAACCGCTCATGTGTAGCTTAGAAAAATTACTTGTATGGGCTAAAAATATATATATTTTTTTTGATATACAAATTTTGAAAGTACAATATAGAATTGAAAAATATTTAAATTCCCTTAAAATAAAAATTTAGGGGTCACCTCCGTAATGGAGAGGTCTATTTGTTGAACCGTACAATTTCAGTGGCCATATTTATGTACTAGTTACGTTCATTTGTATGAACATATGTACATAATTTATTTATGTTTATGTTTTTTTTTAAGTTAAGATCAATTTTATTCAAAAATTCAAAATTTATTAATTATATTTCCAAGAAATTAGTAAATAGATGTAAGAAATATCTTTACCACGTACTTATCTGTTGCTGAAAATTTGATGCTGATTAAATGATTCTGACATTTATTTTCTTTCATTTAATTTCTGCACATTAGTAAATATACTCTTTATACTTTTTTGTACTTAAGCACTACTTGCTTAAGTATTGCACATATTCAAATTGCAAATGTATAGTGTCTATCTATCAGGGGTGTTCTACAAAGCTCTAGCAACCCAACAGCAACTGAATATCAATTTTTGGTGTCCTCAAACATGCAACCATTGCTTTCAAATGTAAAAAAATTAATCAAACCTTTAAATAAATTTAAAATTTATTGAATTCAATTTAAATCATTAATGAAAATAAACATTTGGAGCAATTGTCGACAAAAGATCTAGAGATTTGTGGAGCACCCCTGTATTTTTATATGTAAGAACTACGGAATTAAATTGCAGCCCTGAAGAATACTTTGTTTTTAACTCATATGTAAGCACATATGTATGTACACATCTGGTCGTAAGGTACATACATACATACTTGCACTTATGTTTGGCTCTTCGCATTATCTGATCCATTAACTCATTCATACGCAACATACGCACCAGGCAAATAAAGATGCAAAATTGTAATTGTTTTTTTTTCGTATAGTTAGTAATACGAGTAGCACAATATTAATATTAAATGTAATACAAAAAATAAATGGTTAAAAGTATAAAAAATCATGCGTTTAAATAACATTTGCTAAGCATTAAAGTTTAGGTATCTTATTACAGTAAATAATTATCGGAATACGGCAAACACGGCGACTATCTCTGCATTCTGTGTCCGCGTGTGTTTGTGTGTGTGTGCGATTAGGCTCGGCTAAGTATTACTACTTAATCTCATTATGAATTTTTATGTTTGAAAATGGATTTGAAGAAAACTGCCATTGCCATAGTGGTTATATCATCGCATTGGGTTGCCATCAATAATTTACGTTCATGCATATATATGAATATACATTCAATTCATCAAAAGAAAATGTTTATGCATAAACTATGTATGTATGTTTGTGTGCATATGTAAAATACGGTTGTCTTCTCTCTTTGGAGATGCTCTGATTTAAATTCGTGTTTCGTTTTGTCCATTCTTTTTGTGATGGTCATTGAAATGCTGCAGGTTGTGAACGACATCAGAAAAACCGCTGGCAGATCGAGCTGATGTGGCGTGTGGAATGTGTGTGGATGTAGATGCAGAGGTAGTGCGACCGTTTTGCAGATTGCGTTGTTGCTGCGGATCTTCGTCAATGTAAGATATGTCGGAAGGCAGAGTTGCATTCGATTCATGCTGCAGTGACTGATGATGGGGTTGCGATAACGATTGCGTTTGCTGCTGCTGCTGCTGCTGTTTACTGCTGTAATTGGGGCTCAGCAGATTTAAATTGTAGAGCAGGTGGTGTCCACCACTACCAGCGCCAGGCGGCATACCCGTCCGAGGGCTACGCAAGCTATGCAAACTGTGTATCGAGCGACGTTCGTTAATATCTTCCAGGGTCGAGCGGAACGCACGAATCACGCGCAACTGAAACAAACGAAATTAGACAACAAACGAACAAAAACAGTAACATATAAAAACAAACGATAAGCATAAGTACATAAGTAGCATACTAACATTTAATATTTACAACTACCAACATATTGCACGTATCTACATATGCACAATGTGCATTGCACATGCACACATTTACAAACAGTGTGTCAAGTTATTGTTTTGACACAATCACGCATTTTTAATAAATTATTAAAGAAAAAAAAACCTCTTCCTGACATTTCGTTTTTATGGTTTTTATAGTTAACATTTTGTGAAAAATAACTTAAAAAAAAAATTAAATAGAAGCAAAAAATTTTTTTTCTGTCAAAACGATTACTTGACTAACTGGTTGTTCGCATGTGTGTGTATATACAAATTGCCAGATAGTTAAATATGCATGGACTTGGTCTTTTGATAATTTAATAAAAGAATAAAAATCGCATACTATTATAATAAACGATTACAAATTATATAATAACCTGTTAAATCATTTTTGTAACACAATAAAACCCCCGGGGGCCTGGAAACTGGTTAGGTTAGCATAGCGCAAGCGACTTAACAGGAGTATTTCTTCTGGATCGCAAGATATGGACGCGCCTAAAAGTGTGATTTCGTTAAAGATGCACTCTATTAAGCACTAAATTTTAAGCAGAAGAAACTCAAATAATATTTATAAAAATAATATTAACAAATTCAGCAAATTAATTTGATTTGAGAAGAAATGCGCAATACGAAAAAAAACAACAGTTAAGAATATGATACGTTTATACAAGCAACGGCCATAGAATACATTATATAAGAACATACATAAATATATTAATAAAAAAACATTAAGGTCAATTTTTTCAATGTTTCTATAAGATCTTAAATAGCTATCCGCATGATTAAAGAGACGTAAACAAAAGCTTATGTCAAATTCAATTATATGGACATTGGAAAAATGGGCTTAAGACATGTATGTATGTATGTAGATTCAGTAACGAACGGCCACATACATAAGTATTACATAAATTGAGCTATAATCGCGACAATATCGTAAGAATTAAATTGGAAATTTTACAAAGATGATTTTTTTTTCTTGATTCTGAAAGATGAGTTCAATACACTGTTATTCGCTTGAAGAGTCTCATACTATATAAAAAAGATGAAATTATTACGGAGAATAGTCTTTTCATATATGTATTTTCTAACATGAAGATCATTTTTTTTCTTAATCTGAAAGATAGTTCTCTTTGTGTGTCTCATTAAAGCAATACATTTTTTTATTTTAATGTAAATAAAAAAGATAAAATTATTTTAGAGAATAGTTTTTTTTTCAAATATTGTCTAACTTGAAGAGAATTCTATATTAGATCTCATGTAAATATTAATTGATGTTTTTACTTTTTTTTAACTTGAAGCGTATTCTATTTAGGCTTATTGAGAATATTATAGAACATTTTATTAAAGGGGTTACACCAGAAGGAGTAGGAGTAAGTGAATAAAATTTGGGGTTATTGTTAAGCATATATTGAAAAATACAAAAAAAATTGTTTCATGAAAAGAAAATTCAAGTGGAGGCGACATCGCCGGCGCCCTGAGAAAAAAATTCGTGTGAATCTACAAAAGTATGGCTAGAAAAAAACACGTACGGATTTTTAAAAATATAGATTTTTGTAAATTTGGTGAAGGTTTGAACATAAAGTCCAAAATTTGACCTGAAAAAGGGACAGTACGCGTTTCTCTGCGTATTGGCGATCTAAAGATATAGTTAAAATTAGCCGATTTCACAAAGCGTGTTTCCAGAAAAACGATTTCAAAGTTTTGCTGGTGGATCTGTGGCGGACGGAGGCTCACGCATAGAAATTCGAAATAAGGGTCAATAATAAGGGTCAATAAAAACCTTTTCCCGAAAAAAAATAATTTGTTTTTCCTAAAATGACTAAACTATTTTTTTAAGCCAAAATTTTTTTTTTTTTTTATTTTTGAAAATTCTTCAGTGGTGTAACCCCTTAAGGTCCCATATTTGTATACATGGCATAGATACATATGTATGTGCATACGTTGGGTCTTATGAATTTGCACCCATATGCCCCCGTTATCATTGTTCAACATTGCATTCGAATAATAATTTTGTCGGAATTAGGGCTCAACATATTTCTACATTCATTCACGAACACATACAAATTTGCATAGGTATGTATGTATGTATACACATACGTACGCATGTTTATATGTTATACATATTCCTAAACAATTTTAACTAAAACACATCACGTGACATTGCGAATGATGCCAAGTCGGGAAGTAAACGATTCAAAAAGGTGTACGTGATAATTGTTAACATATACTATTTATAATGATATCAGCAGAATATCCATATCGGTGCATAAGTAAAATACATTTACAGATACATGTGCATACTACATATAAAAAAATAGTTCAAGCACAAGGCATTCATAAAGAAAAAATAAAATACATATACTGCCGCTTACTTGTTAATTGACTATTAAATATTTTAAAAATTGCCTAATATTATATAGTGCAATAATTTTTAATGGGAGATAGTATAGTGTGCATTTTCCAAAATATAATTTTAAAATATAGGGTTCAATACAAGATTTGATGACATAGTAATGAGCACTAATTTAAGTTTTTACATAATATTTCCTAAATTATATTCCTTTTCAAATTGTAAGCGCACTAAAAATTAACTATACAAATTGCAATAGATTTATAACACTAGTTTACAAATATTGACTTTTTTCGGAATCAGAGGTCTTAATATTTTTTGCCTATAGGCTTCGGCCTCCTAAACACAAAAATGAATTTTATGAAGCCAAAAAGCTTCATACTACTAAACTCATTGAAAGCAAATCGTCTTTCGAACACAATAAAATGAGTTTTGTAGTATTAGGCTTTTTGTCTATGATTTTTATGAATGATGGCTAGTTTTGCTCGAAAAAAACAAGAAACTGTGGTAACCTCTGCGATTTATACGAGTTTTATATTTTTGTATATGTATACAAAATGGTCGTGCATTTTTCACAAAAAAACGCATATTTTCAACTTTAGAAGCTTCTACCGTCAAAACGATCCAAAAAATTTAAGAACTTTGTACAAAAAGTTTTAGGAGAATTCATTACCTTTCTTTTTTTTTTTTTTTTAAACGGTAGCTGCGTTTACAATTTATGTTCAAATAAGCTGAGTCATCTAAAAAAAAATTCGAACATTTTTTAAAAAAAATCTTTTTTACAAACTAACCAGAGGAAAAATTGTTTAAATTCATTTTCGTGTTTAGGAGGCCAAAGTCTATAGGACAAACATATTAAGACCTCTGATGCAAACTGGCTGTAAACTAGTGTTATTAATTAATAAGTTTTATTGCGTGGAGTCAACAATTAATCATTAGTTATTCACCTCTCTTCTCTTTGAACAATTTTGAAAACTACAGTTTGATTTGAACGAATAGTTCTATATTTTACTTCAGAATAAAGGTAATACTTTTGAGCTACAAGAGTTTAGAATTTAAATATTGTAAGTGACAGTATATGTACATCTGTAGCTATAGTTGTATTCGCACCCATAGCCCATACCCGCACGTATGTACATATGTTTTTCTATGAGCGGTTTCAATAAAGAATTAAAAACACACACACACATACATACATACATAATGTGCTATTTTATGTCAGAAACTATGTATATCTCCAGCACTATTTAGCATATTTATATATTTACTTCGAAAATGTCCTAACTATAGATATTTATTCGCATGTCACTATAAACATTATTATGCATTGTTAGTATCAAGCTAAAATTATAAATAATTACATTTATAGTCTCGAGTATGTAAGTATGTTACGTAACATGTTTACATATTCGTCACAGCTATCTTAATATTAAACTCTGTGTTCTCAAAGTAATTGTCTCTACCATACAGAGGTAGTCAAAAGTATTTACACAAAACTAAAGTTGAATCTTCTTGTCATTTGAAGTTACTTCATGTACATTTTGGTATCAATGGAAAGGTCTTTTGAATCTTGTTTGAATGATACAAAAATGTTCTTTACCCATTAATTACCCATTGAATTTTTCGACTGTTTGTAAAATACTGGTTTTTTTTGTCTTTTTACCTCGATTTTTTTGAACGAATGTGTTGATGCCAAATTTTTTTCAAAAATATTTTTTCTTATATTTTTTATGATTTTTTTTTTATAAATTGCTGAAAATGACTAATTTTGCCACTTTTTCTCTTTTTCATACAAAAAATTATAAAAAATGTAAGAAAAAATATTTTTGAAAAAATTTTTTTGCAGACACTATTTATATATTTTAAAGAAACTTTTTGCATCAAAACATTCGATCAAAAAAATCGTGGAAAAAAGTCAAAAAACCAGTATTTTACAAACAGTCGAAAAATTCAATGGGTACTTAATGGGTAAAGAACATTTTTGTATCATTCAAATGGGATTCAAAAGACCTTTCCATTGATACCAAAATGTACATGAAGTAACTTCAAATGACAAGAAGATTCAACTTTAAATTTGTTGAATCTATATATATATATATATATAAATATATATATGTGCATATGTAAATATAAGATATCGATTTCAGCATATTATGCAGGGTGAGCTAGGACGGGATCACGTATACGGTATAGCCAGGAAAATACGCACGAAACATAAATAATGGAACGAGATAATTTCATTGGGGCACCACTACATACATACATACTGGGTAAATACTTATGCTTTAGTGCTGACTGTATTCACGGCACAATTCCGTATTTTTTTTAATTTTGAATAATCAAAGTAGTTAGCGTGAAGACATGAACTCAGTCAACTGATACTGGTACTTATGAATTATTACTTTTACGTGCAATTTATGCTTTCTACCTTTAATGGGTGGTTTTTGTTTTATATTTCTAAAATAAATCAAAATTGTAATTTACATACGTTTTAATGCTCGTTTGAAGTGTTGTAGATAGTAATAATAGTAAAGTATTACTAGTTGTTGTTGTTGTAGAAGATGCTTAAGTAAGTAATATGTCAGAGTAGATAGTAGTAGTTATAGTAACAAGAGCAGTAGAAGTAGTAGTAGCAGTAGATAGAAGACCTTGTATTGTTGATGATGTTTGTTGCTGTTGCTATTTTCGCTTGTTTACACTTCTTGCTATAATTAGTTTTATTTTGATCTTGCATATCTGTTTTTGTTGTTGTTTTGTTTTAATGCCGATCAACATTTGTTGTGTTACGATTTTTATAATATTAATTTCAATTCATCAATGGTGGTATCTTTTTAAAATCAGTCCTTGTGTGGGTGTGTGTGTATCTGTGTCTGTGTGTGTCTGTGTATTGTGTTCATCCCTACTTTGTGGTTTGAATTTAATACCCTTGCAGAGCGTATTATAATTTTGTCACAAAAAG
This sequence comes from Drosophila testacea, assembly GCA_035043265.1. Lineage (NCBI taxonomy): Eukaryota > Metazoa > Arthropoda > Insecta > Diptera > Drosophilidae > Drosophila > Drosophila testacea. The sequence continues at coordinate 1,124,550 of JAWNND010000842.1, read as the reverse complement.
TGCACGCATTGATGAAGGCGTGGCAGACCCCATAAATTATATATATTCTTCATCAGGACGATAAACTGAGTCAATATCCGTTTGTCCGTCTGTTTCTATGCAAACTACTCTCTTAGTTTTGAAACTATCTTAATTAAATTTGGTACAGGTCCTTCATTTGCTCCACGCAGTACATATAATCAAACTTTAGTATGAAAAACTTTTTTGTTTATTAAGATATCCGAACGCATCTTACTGATTGGGTGTTTGGTATAGTTTCATAGTTTTCCAAATTTGGTAAAATCCTAACACCATAACATTTAGCTAGCATAAAACGATCGCTGACCAACTGGTTTGTTTTTAGAGATATCACAACTTAACTAAAGGTTTAGAAGTTTTAAAGTTTTAAAAAATTGGACAACAATAACATAAAGCAGGTCTCTGCAAGTGTTGCAACCTTTGGCGAGCCACCATAGAATTCATTAAGTATTAACTTTTTAACAAAATATTCGGCGTAGAAATTTTGCGTCAATTGAGTGGAGCATATGAAAAAATATATCATTCAGTCGGGAGGGCCCGACTGTTGAATACCCTGTGGAACTAAAAGACTATGCAAAATTCCACATGAATGCAAACAGACCCTTTCGTTCTCAAATTCCCTGTCCTGTATCGCTGTACTCTTCTATGACTTCTTCTGATTTTGATGTCTCCTTCACAAATTTTCATTCGCTTCCGACTTTGAAGACTTGTGAGAGACAAGAAGGAGAAAACAGCAGAAGAAAAAGAAAGAAGAAAAAATTGAAATGGGAAACATTTTTACATATTTGTAAGTATGTAGAATTTTGTATACCCTTGAATTTTTTATTTCCACAAAAGCATTTGTTTAAGCAAAGATTTAACCAGTTTTTAATACATGACTTTAAACTGCAGATATTAAGCAATTATGTTATGATTATGATTTGTCCTTTTTTTTAACTGCTTCAGCAGAGAAAAGTCTCAAACATCCTCTATCCGAAAATCTGGCCTATTTTAGATACGTGCTAAAAATGATTCTATGCTGCCAATTTTTGAACATTTCGAAATTGGTAATGCTAAAAGGACAAAAATAGTTTAAAAATAAGCCAACATTAAACTTTTAAAATTGGAGAATGTTGAAAATACGTCAAAGTTTTGGTCCGAAGCAAAAAAATGCAACAAGCTACAGTGGAGCAAGCTCGACAGTAGGAGACCCAGCACTTTTTGAGTGCAAAACGTTAACTATCAGTCCCATTCAATAGATGGCGCTACTACGAACATATCAGTTGATAAACAGAGAGGTCGCTAGCATCTCTTCTTCTTCCTTTTGCTCGTAACTTTGTTAGTTGAATATCTTCCGCGTTTATTATCCGGTTGGAATGAAATTTTCTGGACAGGTTTAAGCAAGAGTGTGTATTATATGTACTAAAAATTAAGGCGCTAGCTTTAAAAGTTCTCTCGCAATTCGACTTCGAAATTTTATTTTTCAGTTTCCGGGGGCGGAGAGGGGCGTGGCAAAAATCTAAAACAAACTCGTTCAATGCAAGATATAGATGAACGTACATGCCAAATTTGGTCTCTCTAGCTCTTATAGTCTCTGAGATCTAGGCGACACAAAATCGGACAGACAGTCAGACAGACAGACGGACATCGCTATATCGACTCGGCTGTTGATGCTGATCAAGAATATATATACTTTATGGGGTCTGCCACGCCTCCTTCTGCCTGTTACGCACTTTTTTTCACAAACCCAGTACTTTAAAAAAGTACAAATGGGTCTAAAAATATCGAGACTGCAGGCAATAACCAGAACTGGTGATTTTCGATCTTCTTTCATTGCCATGGTCAGAGGGTTCTTAGCCAATGAAGTTTGATAAAAACTAAATTCAGGAACCGTCTAGAAATTGAGACTATAAATGCTTTTTCGACAATTATATCAACGTATATTAGTATTATAAATTATTTGAATTATGTGCATTTGTATATTTAATCTTCTAAAAATTCAGATTTTTTCGACACAAATCTTGTTGCCATTTGTATAAATTACCTGGCAAATACGTAAAGCTAATTGGAGCCATGGCGACATATAATTTAAAAGAAAAGTCCGAGGAGAAAATAATCGAGGATGCACTCAAACTGTTAAATTAAATAAACAAAATTGTTTGTCCTACTTTCTGTCATATTTTTTATTCGTTCAGCCTTTTCCCTGTTTTCTTTGATCGTTTTGTCCTATTTTTCCGGAAAATAGTTGGCATCACTGGTGGGCAAGGAACACGTTCATATGGTTTCCAACAAAGACACAGGGACGAGTACGACTGGGGAGTTTACCTGCTCACATATGAACAGATATACACGCTCGCACAAAACATTGGCGTCACTATATGGAGAAATTGTCTTCGAATGTCCTCAGTGTTCAGAGTTATGGTTTTCTGCGATTAGTAGGAGTCTTCATACCAAATTTGGTGTCCCGAGGACCTACCATCTCTGAGATCCTTTCGTTCATACGGACCGACGGACATGGCTATATCGACTAAGTTTCTGATGCTGATTAAGAATATATATACTTTATGGGGTCTGCCACTCCTCCTTCTGCCTGTTAGATACTTTTTTTTTTAACAAACTTAATATACCCCCACAGGGTATAAACAAACAGTGAGAGAGCTATGTAACCTTTTCAACGCAACATGTTTTCAAAATGTATCGCTTGGAATTTTAGCTTTTTAAGCAAAATGTGGCACGTAAAACGGAACGCGTGACGTCACATTTAGAAATATTGAATTCCAATGAATTCAAACGTAGTCTAACATAAAGCTGAAGAAAAAATGTAACGGATAATTTGCAGAACTTGCAACTTGCCAGTGAGAGAGCAGCTCGACAGTAGGCGACCCTGTTCTTATCAGAAAGAGTGTCTTTTATACTTCCTTTTGCCCGACGCTGTCAAAAATAGTTTGTTGAACATCTTCTGAGTTTGATCAAGATAAAATTTGTTGTTGTAGTTCGACTTTGCAATGTGTTTTATCAATGTTAATTTTTTTTTTTTCAAATTACGGGGCCGGGTGGGACGTGTCAAAATTCTAAGGCACACTTGATCTGGGCAAGATATAGAGGAAACTGAAAACAAAGTCGCCTCTAGCTCTTAAAGTCTCTGAGATTTAAATGTTCACAAAAAGGACTGACTGACAGACAGACGTAACATACTATGTATAAATGACTTCATCTACTCGACTGTTGGGGCTGATCAATTTATGTATGGATATATTTTATGGGGTCTGCAACGCCTCATTCGTAAAGATTTAAACTATTTTTTTGTTTAAATACTCAATTCAATATCAACATACAATTTTCCTATCGACAAATTTATTACCGATTTCCTCTTTCACTTTTAACAAAGAACAAGACGTAAGTAAACTTAAATTCTTAACTCGCTTTAATTTTTTTATTAATATTATGAAGCCTTATTGTTAGTAAATTATTTCAGTTTTATAACCTTTACTAAGTACATATTGAGCACTGTTTTAAAATACAATACAACATCAAGGTTTCCTAATCTTTGTATAGCAACATACTTAAATTTAATTTCTTTCACTAGGCAAAAAACACAAGAGACTTAGAGGCATTATTTTTATCTAAGTATTGGCATAATCCATATTCAAGGTATTTCAGGGTAACTTTGTTATCATGTCCTCTTACCTCGATTTGAGACGACCTAGAAACTCCGATGGAGTAAGCCTAAGTACTCGTAGTCTTCTTTGTTAATATCCTCGAATTTTTAGAGCTTTTATTGCATTTCTAGCTTCGAATCTCCGTCATTCAGGTGATTTTGTACTGTTCAGCAGTACAATTTAACTCCTTTTGTATTTTTAAAGTACAGATCAAAAAGATTGTCGAGCTTTTCTCAAAATGTGTATCTTTTTCCAATGGTTTCTTAATTTAGTTATAATGAATTGAAGAAAACACTTCGTTTTTGGAAATAAACTTCAAAATATTTTTATTGCATTACATAATTTTAAATTTTATTTTTTTTTTTATATTTTGCATTAGATTTCTCGCTACGAACTTTCCCGAGTCAAAGCTCTAAGTTGGTCTTAATTTTTCAAATAGAATCTTAATGAACTTATTTCATCCGTTTATTTTTTTCTCTTCCAAGTCAATAAAAATGTCGATTCAACCAATACAGCTCTTATTTCTTTACAAATAAGCACAAAGGCTAAACGAAATCAAATTTCTGATATCCTGAAATTGTTGAAATGACTGTCATGATGAGCTGCATTTTCTGATATCAGTAAAAATATGTTTTAAAATGACAAAATGTCTGTCGTTTCTATTAAATTTCCCATTGCTTTACATACACATGTACATGTACCTACTTATATATGTACACATGTATGGTCCTAACTACTCTTTATCCGAAGCTAATCACAATTCTTCTGATTCTGTAAAGGTACATAATTACTTATAGAACACATTATGTATGTATATGTATATGTATATGTATACAAGGGTAGTCAAAAGTATTTACACAAAATTAAAGTTGAATCTATCCGTCATTTGAAGTTACTTCATGTACATTTTGGTATCAATGGAAAGGTCTTTTGAATCCCGTTTGAATGATACAAAAATTTTCTTAACCCATTAAGTACCCATTGAATTTTTCGACTGTTTGTAAAATACTGGTTTTTTGACTTTTTTCCTCGATTTTTTGAACGAATGTTTTGATGCAAAAGTTTCTTTAAACAATTTAAATAGTGTCAGCAAAAAATTTTTTCAAAAATATTTTTCCTTATATTTTTTATGATTTTTTAAAAATTGCTAAAAATGACTAATTTTGCCACTTTTTCTCTTTTTCATACAAACATTTTTTGAGATCATCCCATTCAAAAATCATAAAAAATATAAGGAAAAATATTTTTGAAAAAATGTTTTTGCTGACACTATTTAAATTGTTTAAAGAAACTTTTTGCATCAAAACATTCGTTCAAAAAATCGAGGAAAAAAGTCAAAAAACCAGTATTTTACAAACAGTCGAAAAATTCAATGGGTACTTAATGGGTTAAGAAAATTTTTGTATCATTCAAACGGGATTCAAAAGATCTTTCCATTGATACCAAAATGTACATGAAGGAACTTTAAATGACAAGAAGATTTAACTTTAGTTTTGTGTAAATACTTTTGACTACCTCTGTATGTATATGTATATGTATATGTATATGTATATGTATATGTATATGTATATGTATATGTATATGTATATGTATATGTATATGTATATGTATATGTATATGTATATGTATATGTATATGTATATGTATATGTATATGTATATGTATATGTATATGTATATGTATATGTATATGTATATGTATATGTATATGTATATGTATATGTATATGTATATGTATATGTATATGTATATGTATATGTATATGTATATGTATATGTATATGTATATGTATATGTATATGTATATGTATGTCTCTTTCCGTTTGTCGTATCAGATATCTAAGTTTTTTCTTATGGCTTAAGTTTCCGGTGTATTTTAATTTAATATGTTTGTAATCGTGTATAGAATATATACTTATGCATATTGTATTAAATGGTGGTTCTTTATAATTTCTCGATTACATACATATGTATATACACTAAAATTTTAAGTTTTTTCTATTACATTTTGTCAATGTAATGTAGTGTGTCTGTGTGTTTGTATGTGTGTCTGAGAATCTGTGTAGCTCCATGCCAATTTGTTATTAGATATGTAAGTATTAGTACTTGACGCTTATTATTTATTGCATTTGTCAATTACACTTCAGTCTCTCGTATTGGTTCCGCCGTCTTTAAAATTACAAAAATTAACAACAAATATCCTGTAATTACTTTTGTAAATCATATTGAATTCTAAATTATGTATTTAAATGCCACCAACATAAATTAATGAAACCCACACAACTTAATCAAATTCAAAGAATAAAAATAAACGATTAAACACAAAACTAAAAATCTATCTAATTTCCGTAGCAGAGTTATCAGTTTATATTATATTTATTATTATATTGATAACACTATGCAACATGTTTGACTTTTTTTCGAGTCCTTGCAAAACCCACTTTTTCTGATATGTACATATGTATGCGGACCAGTTGAGAAATAGAATATGGTTTTGAAAATTTTCCTGAGTTTGCATTAATCACCATTACTCGAGAGTGTCAAAGCTGATTTTAAAATCTGTTTATTTTATAAAAGCTGATAAATATATTTAGTAATCATTTATACACAGTTTTTAATCAATGGCTTAATAGTTTAACTTTCCTTTAATGAATGAAAATTATGAATTTTCATAGGCAGGAAGTGCTTCGTAAGTACATGTATAATATAATAAATATATTATATGTACCATCAGGCCAGAAAACGGCTCTAGCATTATTTTATTTAAAAATTATTACTTTAAATTTGTACTTAAGGGCAGCAGCAACATCTGATTTATATAAAGCATAATAAAAGTGCAGAGAACACGTACATCGATATCAAACAAATGTATCGAGTAGCAAAATACTAATGCTATTTTCACATTACGCCACTGAGCTTGGCACATAGTGTCGTCAGAGGTTAATTTAGGCATCTGAGCCTCTGAAATTTGAATTGATATTCTGTTAACACAGCGAAAAATAACCACTTAACAAAGAATACACAAAAAATTATCCTTTCGATATTTGGTTTTTTTAAACATCATGTTTATAAAGAAAATCTTTGAGTCCCAGAAAATAAAGTTATCAACCCTTAATTCCTGGCAAATCTTTTATCACTGAGCCTCATTTAAAAGAAAAATTCAATTTTGGCTAGAGATCTAAACAAATCGTTATCGACAGCTCACACAGACACGACCCGACGTTTGCCGAATGCGGGGCTCGGCTGCTTTTTCGAATCAGTGCACAGCGTGCTTTTAACGGAGGCAATGTTTATGTCGCTTGATTTTTTAAGTGAACTTTGCAAAGCACTGAACGAAAAAGTTAACTGCATGCCCAATTGCGATGCATTAGGCGTAATATAAAACATAATGTAGGTTGCAATTATGTGATCACACATCATTCATTAGGGTCTTCCAACAATATTTGCAGCATTTTTAAACCTGTTTTCGAGCAGAAGCATCTTAACCATTAATGGCTGTGCGTTGAGTTTTCAACGCGCGCGCAGCCTCCCCGTTCGCTGAGACTGATTCGCTCTGTTCGTTGCGATCGTGTGCGCGTTAGTGTTGGTGCGTTTGAACAGCTGGCAAATTATTAAGCAAATTTACAGTTATTCATATGCACTTTATTTTGAAATTTTTTTTCCTGCCTAAGAGTACTATAGTACTTGGTAAAATAGTCTTTTAGTCAAATGTAAGCTATGTCAAAATAAATATGCCGACTACTGTATGTTAACACATCGGCTGATAAGTCCGTAGGATAGCATATAAGGGGCGCTACTAGTTCAAAACCCATATTTTTTTTTGGAAATAAGGATATTTTATAGGGTATTAGCCAAAGTTTCGATTAAATCCGGTAAACGGTTAGCAAGATACAGAGATTTCAGTGATGCAACTTTTAGGGTTTTTGAAAATACCGATTTTAAAAATTTTCTTGTATATTTTTGAATTTTTTTCTTGTGGGAAAAAAACCGCCTAAGCAAAATCTTTTCGTGATAAGTGCTATTTGGACCCTGCTCCATCAAGAAAAACTGTAAGGAAGTGGTTCGGTGACTTTTAAGGTGGTCGTACGATCACCGATGTTGCTGAACCTTTTGGTCGTCCAAAAATGGTGCTAACACCGAATAAAAATAAAAAAGTCAAAATAATCGGTTTAGAAAATTGTAAAGTGAATTCTCAGAAGATAGTTGACACTTTACAGACTAAAAAAAAATTCATTGGCTTCATTTGCATGAATATTTGTCCATGATAAAGCTCTGTTAAAAGTGGGTGCCGCGTTTGCGGTCTAAGCAGAATAAGGCGTCATTTCAAAAGTCGTTTCTACCATGGTGAAATTGCATCGAATTGCTCCAGCACCTACCATTTTCAATGTGAATTTTAACTGTTTGCAGACCTAAAAAAAAGCTAACCGGGAAGAGATGATGCTGAAATTAATAAGTAATCACCTAAAAAAAAGACCTGTTTTGAGGCCTAATATAAATCTTTTTTTAAAAATGTATCGAAATGTTAGAGAAGCGCTGGAAAGAGTATATCGCGCTTGAATGAAGTAAGGTTCATGAGTAAAATGGATTTTGCAAAAAAATTGATTTTTTGATAGGTGTCCTTACGACTTATCAGCCGATGTGTTATATTGTATTTGAAATCGACGAATTTGTCGTTGTTGATCTAAAATAGGCGAGATTTATGTTTATCTTTTTTTTTACTTCTTCTATCTAAATAGTAAATTCAAATTTGCTGCATACTGATATTTTTCGAATCGAAAAGTTTAATTTTAAACTATTTATATTGATTTACCTTTTTGTTAAACTGCAGAAGACTGTTTTTAAAAACTATTGATACTGTCAGAAGTTAAACCAAATGAGTCAGACTGTGGTGTTGAATATACATTCATAATGCTACTTAGTTTTTCTAAACAAAAACTTTTTTTTTCGATATAGGAAATTTCCTACTTCTACAAATTTAAAAATTAGTTTTTTAAATTCCTCTAAAAATTAATCATAATTACAATCAATTGAGTAAACTTGAGTTATTCGAATTTTTGAGCACCTTTTTATTTTTAAATTTAAATTGCACACTTAACTTACACACACATATGAACAAATATATACATACATATGTACATAGAATCATGCTTGTTAGTGTACTTATATTGAACTGGAACGCAAGCTCCACCTCGAATTGAAATCGAAGCAGACGAAAATTTAGATAACACATAGCCACATAAAAATACTACATACATTTATAAATATAAATCAGAGCTCGCAAAATTTGCTCTCGCTCGTGCTTGTTGTCAGAAAAAAACCACTCGTTCACTGACACGATGCGAAGCTGTCCCGAAAAAACCCTCAAAATTCGTTCTTTGCCTTGCTCTGCGCTCAACCGCCGACCGTTTTTTTTCGCTCGATCGGTTCTTTGTTCAGTCGAGACCGTTTCCTTCGTAAAAACTCGCAAACGGTCTTCTGAGCATGTATATGTGTTGCGCGTGTGGATGGGTAAACATTTACAGCGGGCCTGCTCTCTTTCTATCCTCTTCTCCCTTCCACTTTAAGGTTTTTCCTGTGACGAAATATCTTAGGCAACAACATAAGGCAAACGCAACAACAAAAATAAAGACCTTTTTTGCGGACTCTGCTTGCCTTGCTCTCTTACTGATTCTCAGTAGCTGAGCGACGAACGGTTCTGTTCGTAGCGAGCGGTCAGTACGAGACCGATTCGTGTGTTACGCGAGAGCGAGAACCCGAACAAAACGAAAAAAAAGGGTTGCTGTTCAGACATATAGTATACATATAGTATAACCAATAATTGAAACCATTAACGTTATTACTTGGCAATGCTGTTCATAGGTTGATTATAATCAATGATAATTATCATTATCAACAATTTTAAATGTTTATAGATACAAAAATATATTGTATGTTTCCTCAAATAATTACACACATATGTAAACATACTCACAAAAAAACTTTTCGGATTTAAAAATTATCAAATATAACTAATAACTACAAATATACAACATACTTGCAGTTAGAAACTCCACTGGCATAGAGAAATTTGTGCAAAATATTAAGAACACCATTTTATGGGCCTTATCGCCAAACCTTAATACACAACGAAGTGAAAGATTATTGCAATAGAAAATGCTGAGGAGTTATGACAAGAGAGAACATTTAAATATATTCCACAGTATTTATTTATAGGTTTTATAAAATCCTTCTCCATATTAATTGCTTTTACTGCTGTAGGAATAGACAATCCATATTTTTCCTACTGGTTCTTACTTTTCTAACAACAATTTTTTGGCTAAATCAAGCAAATTTACTAGAACTATAAAGTATGAACATGACAGGATACATATACTAACGGATTTAAAAAGTTATAATAATATATGTATGTATGTATGTATTGTGTTTAACTTATAATCACTTAAACCCCCTTATTAGTTTTCTGTACCTAATATTTGTAAGCAAATCTATGCGTTTTTGTTATTTAGTCAGTACTGCCGTACCTTTTATTCTGTGACTTGGACCATAGTCTTATATAAAATTGTCCCAACTGGTCAAAGTGCAATTTTAGTTTTTGTTCTAATTTTTGTTTATAGTATTACTATTCATGTTAATAATTTTTTTAAATAAATGAACAAATTTACTACACGTACTACTTTTATATGTCACCAATTCCTGAATTTCTAATATCAAAATTGCCCTATTTTTATACAATATACGAAGAATTCACGAAATAAAGAAAATTTTATGAAACTAGGCATAGTTCTTGGTAAGACGAATAATTCATGAAAGGTATATACTCACAACATTTTTTAGCTCTTCATAAGCTAAAAGAAATGAGCTTGATATTAAGAACGTAAGAAATAATTAAGGGTTATACATATGTAAGAACTTTAATTGAATACTTTTTTAATGAAGCTATGTTGTTCTTATTATTCCACAAAAATATTGATTTATTGAAAATATTTATGTATATATATGTATATATTGATGGCAATTATGTATGTAATTTATATTGCACTGACGGAAGTAATAAAAGCGTAACTTCTACTCATTGTAAAAATAATAGAAATAATAAAAAATAAAACAGGAGAAAACAGAAAAAAAATTAAGCGTTTAACACTGTCTTGTAATAGGGTTAGGACAAAGGTTAGAAATTGCAATGTGAATTGGAGGCATAACAAAAACATCGTCTAGTTGCCAATAAATAAGTTGATATACACTTTTCTTACCGGTACTGAGATCTGGAGGTGAGTTGATTCGCGCGAAATATATATATAAATAAATTAACATGAAAATATATATATATATATATATATTATATGTATAAATATATATATATATATGTATAAATATATATATATATATTTAATTTAGGTTGTACATTAGATTTGATATATGAATTTAAAATTTATATTGTTTGTTTATATTTATATATTGTGGTGTTTTACGTCAATAATTCATTCATTCAATCGTTCGGGATTGGTTTTAAGCATTTTTTAAAAGGAGGGCGAAAAATATGAAATGAGTATTATAAATTTTATAATATACACTTATTTATAAAGTCTGCAATTACTTGAAATTAGTTTTGTAAACTGTTATCGCTAAGCTTTTATCAACTCTACAATGTTGTATACCTACCATACTCTTTAAAAACAATTTTTAAAATACATTCAATTCTCAATCAGATAACAATAACAAAAAATATTATCTTTGTTATAAAGGCATCACACCACACAACTTTCCATAAATATGTTATATATTTGTAATCGACTAAAATTTACTTAAAACCAAACACATAATATAAAAATATGTTATCGTTTTATTTATCGTAAATATATTATTTTTTTAAAAGAAAGGTGAAGCTAGAAAGAATCCGCGGTTACCGTTTAAAAGAGCTTAAAAATAAGAGAGAGGAGAAAACAAAACAACAGCACTCTCCACGCAAAATGAACCGGTATGTTTCAATTTTCTTTTTGGGAGTGGTGCGCTTCTATGACCGCACTTGACAATATTAAAAAACTGTAAAGCAATGTTATTCAATATATATTTTTTTAACTGTTTAATAGTGTGTGTAACCTCTCTCAGCACTAATAAATTCGAAAATTCTATTTGGAATACTATAAACCTGACTTTTCAAGTCTTTTGGGGAAAGCTCTTCCCATAGCTTTGTTACTGCCAATTTAAGGTCCTTAATATTGACGTACTTGGCGTTTTTGGCCTAAATCCTTCGGACTAGCAATGCCCACAAGTGAATATGGAAACAAAATAGAAAGGGGCGTAAACCGAAGATAAATCAGAGTGATCAGCGACGATAAGTGAGTGCCGGAAGCAATTCATTTAAGACCGCAAATGAGCTATAGTCTGATTACGGCCTAAAAGTGTGTCGTATGACCATTGCAAGAGCTTTAAAAAAGTCGGAAGCTATAGCAGAACAAAAATTAAAGGTGGGTTCGAGGTTACTGGATCGCCATAAAAATGCCCAGTTGAAGTTCGCCGAAAATAACATGGCTACTGACTGGACCAACGAAAAAACTCAACTCATTTTTTCGGATAAGAAGAAGTTTAATTTGAACGGTCCTGACGGGTTTTCACACTATTTGTGAGATTTTAGAAAAGTGCCCCTTTACTTTTCCAAACGACACTTTGGAGGAGGATCTTTGATGGTTTAGGTGGCGTTCTGCGAGTCTGGATGCTTGGAGCTGGAATTTCCAAGCACTTATTTGAACTCCAAGTAGTGCATAGACATATTAAAAACGATTCTATTGCCTTTTCTACGCTGTCGAAGACACACAAAGTTTATTTTTCAACAGAAGAACGCTTCAATGCACGTAAGGTGTGAGACGCGCTCTTGGCTTGAAGCCAATAATATTCGTTTTATGGAGTGGCCCGCACGCTCTCCGGACATGAATCCCATGGAAAACTTGTGGGCATTGCTAGTCCGAAGGATTTTAAATTGGCAGTAACAAAGCTATGGGAAGAGCTCTCCCCAAAAGACTTGAAAAGTCAGGTTAATAGTATTCCAAATGGAATTTTCGAATTTATTAGTGCTGAGAGAGGTTACACACACTATTAAACAGTTAAAAAAATATATATTGAATAACATTGAATAACATTGAAGCGAACCACCCCCAAAATGAAAAATGAAACATAACGGTTCATTTTGCATGGAGAGTGCTGTTGTTTTGTTTTCTCCTCTCTCTTATTTTTTATGCTCTTTCACCCTTCTTCTTTCTTCTTTCTAGCTTCACCCTTCCTACCCAAACGCTTAAAAAGGGGTGCGGTCATACTTACGCACCAGAGTTTACTATAATAATACATATAGTAATATCGAGCCCTATTCGCGAAAATCAACTTTTCAGGAGATGGCTTTTTCTGCTATTTAAGCGATAATATTTTAACAGACGATGTGTTTTGGAAAGTTGAACAATTTTTCATTAAAAAGTAAATTTCGGAAAAATGGCGCCTACATTATTTATGCAAATAGGGCTTGGTATAATTAATCGTTATTATAAGTCTGTGAAATGAACCCAAGATACAAGGTGCAATCGAACAAACAAAAAAGTTTTCTAGATTTCCTTCAAGCACATAGCTAACCAAAATGTCATTCAGTTGTATAGTTAATTTTATAATTTCATTGAAATTCAATTGATTTCGTGTTTACAAATTTTTGAATCACGAAAAAGACATTCTAATAGCTTTCAAAGAGTATGTGAATGTTCGGTAAACCGAAGATGCGAAAACTTAATTTATTCAAGGTTTTAGAAAAGTATAGATGGCTTAAACATAAATGGACATGATGTATATAAAGTTAGAAAGTCTTTCAATAGTTTTGTATGTTGATTGTTCAAAAAGAGTTTTAAGCTTCTTATGATTTACAATTTCTGCATGCAGTGTCACAGGAAAAACGAATAAAAAAGCGAAATAAATTATAAATCGATACCCGTGGAAGAAAACATAGGGGAAAATATGATCTTTTTCAAACAAAAAGAAAGTAGGGGATGAGCTAAAAACACCATTTTCTAAATTGTTTTTATAGAAAATGAAATTGGAGAAGGAATCTGGGAAGAACGTGGTTGTTGACAATATGTAAAGACGCTATCCTTACGAATTATGTCCGATTGTGTGTGTGTAGAGGCGTGACTGTTTTGCTTTTTATTTGAAATATTTATTTATTTAGTCAATTATTATTTTTATGACAGTTTGATTCGCTCGACGATAGTACATAGATTAATTGATATTTTATTAAATACGTTTAAATTGTTGTTGGTGGTGTGCACATGGAATTCATCTTAACGATTCTAAACACGTTCGCAGTAATCCGATTCGGATTTAGATAATATATTAGACGAATCAAATATTGGAAAGAGTAAAATTGGAAATGATTTTCTAAAGAAATTTTTAATTTGTATACCCTTGCATTATAATTTTGTAGCCAAATGTGTAACACATTGAAGAAGGCGTGGCACACCCCACTAATTATATATATTCTTGATCAGTACGACGTGCTGAGTCGATTTCCGTCAGTCCATCTGTTTCTATGAAAAATAGACTAACAGTTTTAAAGATATCTTGAAGAAACTTGTTACAGGTCCGTTTTTGCTGCACGCAGTACATACCATATCTCGGATTTCCTAGAAACGATCGGTTTAAAATCAACCTTAAGTATGAACAACTTTTTTGTTTTTAAAGATATCTCAACCAAACTTACAGATTAGGTGTTTGAAAGGTTTACACGGATTGACCGAATTTAAATAAAATCGAATTTTAATTCAGGTCTCTGCAAAGGTATACAATCTTTGGCGCGCCAAAGCTGACTTAGGGACAAAAGTTTATCAATCTTCAGATAGTTCAGTTGCGAGTTGTGAAACTATGGATAGGGTTAACGGAATTAAGAATCTTGCATTAGTTATAGAGAAAGACCAATGTTATTGTGACACCTGCATTCAATTTTATGATCACGCATAATAAACCATACTTTTAGTTTATTATTTATTATACAAGCATTCAGAAAAATTTCATTAATTTATTAAACTAGCAAAAATTTATAAACTATGATTACGAAAACTTGAGACAACGAAACGGAGTACAACAGCAAAACCCTGAGTTGGACTGAACATATATAAGACAGAGTGGAAATATTAGATTAAGAGTCAGATAGAGACGGAGTGAGAGTCTGAAGGAGAGAGAGTGAGAGTCATAGGGAGGCAGAAGAAAATAGAGGAAAAAAAGTCTGAAGACATAGGGTCAGAAGATGTGTGGCTTTGTTTTATTAAAACTCAAATCTTATTTGTAAATTTTTAACAACAAGCAATAAATACTTCAAACTACTAAAATATTTGTTTTATAATTTTATAGAATTGTAAACCAAAAAAATTTTCAATCAAGTGACCCCTAAAGTGTCTTTCCTCTTTTGTAATTGGGACAGTTATCTTCTAAGGAAATATATTTCTCTACGATTCCATAAGATAAGTCAATTTCAATTTCAATAAGTACAATGGTGGCCGAAAGTATTTTGACTTTCGAAAACTAAGATTGTTGCGGCGTTTTCCTACTTGACTTACTTTTCTAGCTTACAAATTCTTTAGTAATCGCTTGATTTTTATACCCTTGCAGAGGGTATTATAATTTTGTCACGAAATGTGTAACGCATTGAAGGAAGCCTCACAGACCCCATAAGGTATATATATACTTGATCAGGGCGACGAGCTGAGTCGATATAGCCATGTCCGCCTGTCTGTCCGTGTGTCCGTCTGTTTCTATGCAAACTAGTCTCTCAGTTTTGAAGCTATCTTGATGAAATTTGGTACAGATCCGTCTTTTTGCTGCACGCAGCACATATGTCGGAGCCGGCCGGATCCAATCACTATATCTGCCATAGGAACGATCGGTTGGAAATAAACATTTAGTATGAAAAACTTTTTTGTTTCTCAAGATATCTCAACCAAATATACACACTATGTGTTTGATTAAGTTTTAAACATGCTGACCAAATTTGGTGTAAATCGGACTACTATATCATATAGCTGCCATAGGAACGATCGGTTGGAAATAAACATTTAGTATGAAAAACTTTTTTGTTTCTCAAAATATCTCAACCAAATATACACACTATGTGTTTGATTAAGTTTTAAACATGCTGACCAAATTTGGTGTAAATCGGGCTACTATATCATATAGCTGCCATAGGAACGATCGGTTCGAAAACAACATTTACTATGAAAAACTTTTTTGTTTCTCAAAATATCTCAACCAAATATACACATTGTGTGTTTGATTAAGTTTTAAACAGGCTCACCAAATTTGGTGTAAATCGGACTACTATATCATACAGCTGTCATAGGATCGATCGGTTCAAAATCAACAAATTTTTTAAAAAATCGGACGGCTTACACAGGGCACTGCAACGGTAACCAAACTTTGACGCGCCAAAGTTAGCTTGCGCTATATTTTAAAATTAATTTTGGGTCGTAGATATCAAAAAAATAAATCTTTTTTTTTTGTCCGAGCAATAGTTGATTATAGTCCGATTTTGTTCAAACAACTGTTAAAATGTTCGTAGTCATATTAGCCTTAAACGATGAATTAAAAGTTTTTATATAATTTGTTTGGTTTTGAAAAAATTATGTTTTTACCAGTCAAATTTGCCACTTTATCTTGAAAACTATTGCTCGGACAAAAAAACAGATTTACTTTTTTGAAATCTACGACCAAAAATGACTTACAAAATGGTGGAGCAAGCTCGACAGTAGGAGACACTTTTTGAGTGCAAAGCGTTCACTATAGATTGTTCTTTAATGTTGCATACCAAAAATTTCAATAGATGCCGCCACTACGAAGATATCAGTTGATAAACACAGAGGTGGCTTGCGTCTCTTCTTCTTCCTTTTGCCCGTAACATTGTTAGTTGACTAACTTCCGCGTTAACATCCGATTAAATCGATGTTTTCAAAAATCATAAAAGGCGCTAGCTTTCAAGGTGCTCTTGTAATTCGACATCAAAATTTTTTGTTTCAATTTCCGGGTGCGGAGGGGGCCGTGGCAAAAATCGAAACAAACTTGGTCAGTGCAAGATATATATACATGCCAAGTTTGGTGTCTCTAGCTCTTATAGTCTCTGAGATTATGGGTATATCGACTCGGCTGTTGATGCTGATTAAGAATAAATATACTTTATGGGGTCTGCCACGACTCCTTCTGCCTGTTACGCACATTTTTTTTTTGCACAAACTTAATAGACCCATTTGGACTTTTAAAGTACAGTGTCTAAAAATGTATACCAAAAACCAGATCAAGCGATTTCTAAAGAATTTATAGGCAAGAAAAGTAAGTCTAAATACTTTGACCACCAACATTTTTAAAGTTTAATTTTTTTCTAAACGGTAATATTTTTAATACAGTTTTTTTCCCCTTTGAGAAAAATATATTGTGAATAAATTTAAGTTGTTAAAATTTATAATCTACATCAAACTAATATTTCTTAAGTCAAAATACTTTTGCCAACCACTGTATTTATGATAATAGATAATAAAGGAATTATAATAATAATCCCGCATTGAATATAAGAACATTTGTTTATCTAAATATAAATATGAATTTCAATCAATTAAAACGGTTGGTTCAACAATTACTTTTATATTCCTGCAAGTATTCCATAAATTTTGCACCTACTTCATATAATTCTCTCAAACATAAATATTATTTTGCGAACAGGACTGGGGCGCACAAAACCAATCAACATTTACGTTGCCATATCTTGTAAATCGTTAAAAACGAGTTCTATTGTAATGTATCAAGATGGAACATCATATCAAATCAAAACATGGAACATGAGCTCATTTAGCTTACTAATATTAATCAAAATTAAAAATTAATAAAAAAATTTAAAATTTACAACAAATAATATGAAAAAGAATTATATATATTAAATTAATCAATAAATCATACCATTTAAATACGATAACAAATAATAGGGACGATTATTATCATAAAAATAATCACAGTAATAATGATAATGATGATATATGTGTTTAAATATCTGGATACAAACGTCATAACAAACGATTTTCATCTCTGAAAATATCGAATTTAAGTTATGAAGCATGGAAGTTCATTATTTATGTATATATGTATATATATATATATATGTATATATATATATATATATATATATATATATATATATGTATATATATATATATATGTATATATATTATATTTATATATAATAGACATATCGTTTGTTATGAAAGATGCAGAAAGATGATGAAATGGTTAACATATCATTTCCTAATGTAGTATAAATCTAGTGATTTAACATAATTTATATGTTAGTGTTCATTAAAACTAAAAAAAAAACTAAAAATAAAAATAATCCTGTGTAGTTCATTCAGAAATAATATGAACATACACAAGTATACATGTATACATATGTATGGACGCATTATTATTATTATTACAAGTTATTTAGTTTTTTAGGGAATTCAAATTCAAATTTTAAGATAAATGTATGGAGTCAAATTAATATTCAACTTAGGATAATATCAACACAGGCTCAACAATTTATTCATTAATTGTAATATTTGTATTTAGATAACTCTAAAGGTAAAAGAGAGAATAGGGAACAAACACTTACTTGAGTTTGAAGGCGAGTTAACCCACGAATCCATAAAATTTGTCCAGCTCTCGGTTTCTTATCAGAATCTATAGAATCAAAACGCTCCTCACCTAAATTCATAGCATCCGTGTATTCCTCAGGATGTCCGCGTCCCCATCTGAAAAATTACATTAGCATTTACATAATTTTATAAGCGTGTGTGTATATAAATATTATAAAATATAAACTTCCGGACATATAAAATTATTTGGCGTTGAATTCTTAAGACCTAAAGTTATGGGTAAAAAATTTATAATTATCTTAAAAATAATAAAAAAATTTGTGTATTATGGCAGCGTTTAAATATGTAAAGCAATGCAGAAAGAATTTGCATTTCAGATGTTTATATAATTTAGTAATATCTAATCTATTATATGTTTAACGATACTGATAAACGAATTTTATAATTTATTTAAAATATTGTAATTAATGTTTAGCTAGTGACATATTCTTGGCCAAGTTGCAAATCTAGACACCTAACTTTTCAGATATTCAGTTAATTAATTAAAAATAACTTTTATAATAATATAATACTTAATTCAGCTCGTGCTTTTATAAGAAAGACAACCAAGCTTAAAATGTTTGTGTAGGCATATAACAAACGAATTCATAGTTTTTTAATGAATATATTTACATTGCTTCATTTATCACTTGCATTACTTACATGACATTTTATGTATAATCAAACGCTATACGTGAATTTTTTTGTTTGTGAATGTAGTCTATATGCTTATTATGCAGCACAATAAAATAGTTTTATTGGTTAAAGTATACATAACTACAAAATCAACTTACATAAAATATATATTGCCAAATATGTATTAGTCCAACTATTTGCTTAGTCTATGTTATCAGATATAAAAGCTATGGCAGCCAGAAAGCAAATATTCCTTTAGAATTGTAACCATGTTATTAATAATAAATCAAAAATAATATAATTAAGCAAAACTACAATTGGATAGGTATAAAGCACAATATTCTTATAGAATATAACATGCGTTATTATAAAATTTATTGGTTTTAGTACACAAAAAAATACTGTATTTATCAAACCTACTTATTTGAAAATTAATAAAAAAAAAAAATAATGGTTTTTTGTCTATTGTGCCGCTTAAGGAAGCATGAGAATAGACTATTGTTTTCAGCTTTCTTATAACAATATCTTATTTGGTAAACTAAATGTACATATTTGTGTTTGTTTGTGTGTGTGTGTGTGTGTGTGTGTGTGTGTGTGTGTGTGTGTGTGTGTGTGTGTATGTGTGTGTGTGTGTGTGTGTGTGTGAAACAAAGCGTTATTCAATAATTTCATAATTACATTTGAATGTAATTTTAAAATATCATGCTTCTTTTTCATTATTAAAGTTGACATAACTGACTTCCGTTTAATGTTAAGCATTTCATATCACATTTACTCACGATAAGATTTTAGGCAATTTTCTTGTAGGCACTGAAGTGATTAATTGTCCCCAGACTAGTGTACCAATTCCAAAGAATACGCACCATAGCCACTGATCAAGCGACAGAGCTTTTGTTGAGAAAGCCATTTTACCATATTGAATGATAACAACCTAAAATAATAATTATAATATGGACATACATTAATTTACACAATTAACTTACGTTAATTCAAATAGCTCACCTGTGAAATCATTGTAAATATCCAGATGGTGTAAAAGATGGGATTAGTGAAGAGACCTTCAACAACATTTCGTTGTCCATGGATTTTCCTAGCATTTATCTCATTGAATAGTGTCATCATAACGAATGTATTAAAAATAATTGTAAAATGTTGGGTTGGTCCAGCGTTAAGTTCTTGTCCGCGTCCAGACTCGATATCAAGAATTAAGTCACCTATATTTGATACATAAATAGTATATGTAATATTAAAGATAGTTAACTAGCTTTCATTATTCTACCACCTTATATACTTATTTATGTACAATAATCTTTACAACTTACCGACAAACAGTAATCCAAATATGATTACGAGCTGATATAAGGCCTGACCCAATATATTTTTCATCATTGTGCGAGATATAAGCGGTTTTGTACGACCATAGGGTTTACGCAATAACAGATCTGGTGTTGGCACTTCCGTAGCTAAAGCAAGGGATGCTAATGTGTCCATAATAAGATTAACCCATAACATTTGCACCGCCTACAATAAAAGAAGAGTCAATGCTTATAAACAATAATAAAAATAAAACACAATTTAAATGAGTGCGGATAATGCCTTTATCAAAAATATATAGAATACCACGTGGTTTCGACTCCTGCTCGCTTCGCTCTTCAACCCCAGGCTCACTGCACTCGCTGTAGAAATGTGGAAATGAGGAACATTTTTTATAGCACGGCCGGACAAGTGAGCAAGGGGCGAAACCTCCTAGTCTTACATAAGCACGTTATTTTTGTTAAAACGGCGACAAGCGTAGACTACCGCTGCATGCAATTGGACGTTATATAATGTAACATTTATTTTTGTTAAAAGCTACATTCCCGCTGCCTATTATTTTCCTTCTCCTTCTCCTTCAGTTGGACTTTTAAAAATCAGGCTGAAGTTGTGCCCACTAATTTAAATTTTATCCCGATGTTTAAATTTATAAAAATGGGATGTGTACCGATATGGTGCTATTAAAACAAAGCGATACTTATGAAAATAAAATTATCGACATTATGCAGAGTTGCAGACAAAATTGAACTGGGAAAGATATAGGGGAACCTACAAACCAAGTTTAGTGTCCGCCTTCAATTGACTCTCCACACCCACGAAAGAGTAATTATTTGCTGACACATAAAATGATAGAATCTAGGTTTATTAATTTTATTGGGGTGGTAGAAGGCGTTGTAAGTAATTAAAAAAAAAAACAATTTAAAAAGTAAATAAAATAGTATATCTTCCTGACACTTGCTGCAAACTTGATCTGGGCAAGATGTAGGGGAACCTTTTTTCCGAGTTTGAGTTTTCTTGGTCCAATAGACTCTGAGATCCAGGCGTTCAAATTTTCGAAAATTCGGACTGTCTTATTATCCGATCAAGATTAAATTTTTTGGACAGAACTTTTGTTATTATTAAGTACATGCGCCAAAGCCCATAGCTTGCTTTAAACGTGCTCTTTTAATTTAACTTTAAAATTTGTTCTTTAATTTGCGGGGGCGTGGCAAAATTCTAAAACTAACTTAGTCAAGGTGTTATATAGATGAACGTACATACTAAGTTTGGTGACTATAGATCTAGGGAGGGACAGACGGAATATATCGACTCGGCTGTTTATGCTGATTAAGAATATATATCAATATGAACATTTTTGTGCATTATATACAAAATTTCTCGAATTATATTTAAGGTTTAGCATGCTAAAATGCATATATTTGTAGGAGTGTACATATATATATAAACATAAATATTTGTTGATAAAATTTAGATTTTTTAACATTTTACAATTTTGGAAAGTTTTTTGCTATACCGGTATGAAAAGGGACTGATACCGAAACAGAAAGGACAAAACCGAAATATTTATTTCGCTGAGTACCGGAACCGATGTCTACCGATGTCTGTTAGATTCCCTGATAAATATACTTTATGGGATAAGCCACGTCTCCATCTGCCTGTTAAGCACATTTGAAAAACTTAATAAGCCCTTTTGTACTTTTTTAAAGTACAGGGTCCAACAAAAGAAAAACACACACAAAATATATTAAACAAAAACAAAATGTGAAATAATGTCAATGACGAAATTGTAGCGAATGACGGGTCGTAGAGATTACATTAACCAGTATTGCCAATTCATTTTCTTTTTTACCAAATTTGCCTTTTTCAAAGTCAAATTGCGGGAAAAATATGAAAAACAGCAGTCAGCGGGAATTTGGGCTTTTTTGAAAAATATTTTGCATAATTACGTACCCGTAAAATGGATGATTTATCGAATTTTATATAAGCACTACCACCAAGGTAGTTTGTGCCACCAAAAATTTATTGACAGCTCTGGGATTTCTGTTAAGCAGGGTATCCACAGACGAATTTTTCGCCGATTTTGTATTCCAATAAAAATCGAATATGGACAGCCCAAAACACATTTTTGTGGTCGAAAAAGTTCGCCCTGGATACCCTGCTTTGGACTACATAGAACGAAATGTTCCAGCAATAGCGCAAAACATTTTGTTCAAATCGACGATATCGTTACAATTTTTTAGAAAAATATTCATAAACATGATAGAAAACGTCAGCTTTTTCAGCTTTTTCGTTTAAAATTTCAGTTTTTTTCCTTAAAAAATATACTATATTTACTACTATTAACCTAACTCACAACTTTTCCCGCCAAATATGATTTTCTTACTCCAAATACCAAAAGACTACAACGAAAACTACAGCGAAAACTTAAAAACACCAAGCGTAGCGGAAATGTAAATTATCCACTTTACATAAAGTACTATTTAGTTAAGTCCAATTGCAGGAAAAACGTTAAAGCAGCCCAAAGCAGCTATTTACGTATCCCGCTTTCTTTTAAAAAAAATTACATAATGATGTTGAACTACGAGGCTTCGCCCCCTACTCACTTCGATCTGTAAGGTTCGGCTTTAGCTGTGAGAAGTGTTCCTCATTACCACTCGACATTTTTTTTTCAAGATTTCAGCGAGCGTAGCATGCCGGTGGTTGGTGAGCAAAGCAAGCAGGGGCAGGCCTCCATATATATATATATATGTTACATCCTTTTGTTATTGACTTACTTTAAGGGGCGAGTCCTGAACCGCACAAGCTCCAATAAATGCAACAATGACGGCAACAACATTCACTGTTAACTGAAATTGCAAAAATTTCGCTATTGAATCATAGACATTGCGACCCCACATAACAGCTTTGACAATGCTACTGAAATTGTCATCTGTCAGAATGATATCAGACGCTTCTTTGGCAACATCAGTGCCTGCGATACCCATTGCAAAGCCAACATCGGCCTTCTTTAATGCCGGACCATCATTAGTACCATCGCCAGTCACAGCAACCACTTCTCGATTATCTGTTACCGCACTGTCAATCATACCTTTAAAACAGAACAAAAGTTAAATGAATACTATATATTGATTATATTGACCTCATGTTAATTGCAAACCTTTGACTAGCGTATATTTATCTGTTGGA
The DNA here is from genome assembly GCA_035043265.1 of Drosophila testacea. Lineage (NCBI taxonomy): Eukaryota > Metazoa > Arthropoda > Insecta > Diptera > Drosophilidae > Drosophila > Drosophila testacea. The sequence continues at coordinate 1,101,085 of JAWNND010000842.1, read as the reverse complement.
GATGAACGGGCTAGTACTCGTAATTTTGGCCAGACTTTATCAATAAGATGCTGTTGAATCTGGTAAAAAAAAAAAGATTTACAAATGGATTCAGGTAGAGTTTTGAATGTTTTGTACTTACATCGCCATTGGTATCTCGAATGCGTCTATTAAACTCTTTACCCTCCAGTATGAGAAAGTCATCGTTTGGTTTCAAAATGCCACACTTGCTGGCAATTGATCGGGCGGTATTTATATTATCGCCAGTCACCATGCGAACAGTGATGCCGGCCCGTTGGCACTTACGTATAGCGTCTGGTACCTCGGGGCGCACTGGATCCTCAATACCAACAACACATAGACATGTCAAATTTGTCATAATATTCTCCTCGTCATCCCAGTTCGGTTCACCATCGATATGAACCTCATTAATAGCAGCCTTGCCGGGCACAAAATCGCGATAAGCTACAGAAATGGTACGCAAACCATCGCATGCCATTGGCTCAATTACTTCACGTATTAAACGTTCCTGCATGTCACGTGTGAATTTTTCCAAAGTGCCTTCATGACCGTAGATGAATGAACACCTACAACAGACACCATTAACAAGTTCTATCATTTTGTTTTTTATTTAAGCGTATTGTTCACTAACTTTTTCATAATGATCTCTGAGGCACCCTTTGTGTACAGTCGATAGCCGCCGTTGGGTCTAGGAATTACCGTTCCCATGCTCTTACGTACAGAATTAAATGTGTAAACTCGAGTAAATCTATCCTCTGGAATTTCGTCACGTATTGATTGATATTTAACGCCCAACCCCTTAACAAATCCGAGTAGAGCACATTCCGTCTTGTTGCCCACTTGAACTGGTAGGTCGCCGGGATTTGGACCAGGCTGAAGGTGAATAATAATAATAAAATCATAAATGAATACGTTTAACTTTGCTAAAACACTCTAAGCTACAAAATATTTTTTAAATAATATAAATATAACTGTTATGTTCATTGTTAACTGTAAATGTATTTATTGTTTACCTGTGTACCTGAGATCGAGCTAAAACATACCAAACCAAAGTCAAAACAAACTACGAAGTTAATAAACACAGAGGCCGCTAGCGTCTCTTCTGCTGCCTTTTGCCCGTAACATTGTTAGATGAACAACTTCCGCGTTTATCATCCGATTGGAGTGAAATTTTCTGGACAGATTTGGATCATAGTGTATATTATATGTACCAAAAATCAAAGGGGCTCTTGTAGTTCGACTTCGAAATTTTTTATTTCAATTTCCGGGGGCGGATAGGGGCGTGGCGAAAATCTTAAACAAACTTGATCAATGGGAGATGTAGATGAACCTACATACAAAATTTGGTGTCTCTAGCTCTTATAGTCTCTGAGATATGGCTGTTCAAAAAAGGGACATACAGACGGACATGGCTATATCGATTCGGCTGTTGATGCTGATCAAGAATATATACTCTTTATGGGGTCTGCCACACCTCCTTCTCACTGTTACGCACTTTTTTTGCACAAACTTAATAGACCCATTTGTACTTTTTGAAAGAACAGGGTCTAATAAATCAATAAGTCCACCCGAAACTTAATGTCAAACATCATTGTACTCATAGTTATAAAATTTAGTAATGTATATCTTCTATTATTTTGACAAGTGTTTTAAATATTAGTTAATCTTGTAGCATTTGATTTAATTAATTAAGTAAAATAAATAAATAATAATGATAATAATGATGATAATAATAATAACAATAATAATGTTAAGTAAAAGGGTTGGGAATGTTTCCCTTTGTCAGATACAAGTTTTAAAAATTACTTACCATAATGTTTGAAGTATATGCCGAATTCACAGATATACCCATGGTTATTAAATTGCCCACCTGCTGCGGTATATCGTTGAGTGTGGGCAGAACCTTGCACAATTTCTCACATATATAAGATTGAACAACGGTCATCCGATTGGTCGTAAGTGTGCCAGTCTTGTCAGAACAAATTGCCGTCGCATTACCCATTGTTTCGCAGGCATCCAAATGGCGCACCAAGTTATTATCTTTCATCATTTTCTGTTGAAGAGAAACATCAAAAGCATTTTATAAGCAAGTCAAAGACTTTTAAATTTTACTCTGTCTTTCTGTTTGGATCCCACAATGATCAGACAGTGAGTCAGAGTTTCGTATACATATGTATACCTTATAGATCTGCGTTATTTTATATTTTTAGCAATGCGCCGGAGAACCGCTGGAAATTCTTCATCCATATCTTATTAATATTTAAGCGGGTATGATTTATACACAGGGTATGTAATATATACTTACCTTAACCGAATAAGCCAGAGATAGTGTAACGGCCAGTGGCAGACCCTCAGGAACAGCCACAACTAATACTGTTACTCCAATAATTAAATGTTTAACCAAATTATTGGCATAGGTATTCTTCCAGGGCTTTTCGTCGATAACGAACGTCTTAATACAGAACTGTATAATCAGTATAATAACAGTGAGTACAGCTATGGTGGATCCAGCGTATCCAATTTGAATGGCCAATTTTGTTAGTTTCGCTTGGAGTACAGACTTTTCCTTTTTGTGTCCCGTTTCTGCGGTGGATGTTGACGGTTGCTGGACGTGATTACCATCGGATTCTGATTTGACCGCCTCACTGGCGTTAATTGATTGTGGCGCATGAGGTGATTTCGCTGAAGCTCGACCATCGATTTCACCTGCATTCATGGTCCGCAAATCAGTAATATATCGCATTATATATTATATTCTTTTTTTTAATATCAATACGTATCATATTTTGTTATACCCTTGCAGAACTTTAAAAAATGTTAATATAAAATGTCTATCTTTAAAAAAATGCATCTACTAGCGCAATAGTAGTATACATCAACCTTCTCCATACTTAAATATTGTTAAAAAAAATTTAATAACAACTACCTCTTCACAAAACTCTATGAAAACAAAAACTGTGGATCAAGAGCAGAAATACATTGAGTACAGAAAATATTATCGACATATCCGTAATCATAAGGAACATATAAACATAAAGTAATGCTGCAATATAATCAATGTCAACTTAATTTAAGTCATACGTAGGTTTTACAAAACTAGAATATACTTTGACATATCAAGCATTGCTTGAGTTGCGTTATATAATTGTATTTGTTTTAAAAACAAAAACATACGTATTCATGAATTTTGATCTATTATGAAATATTTTATATGGCATTCAAATCGTAACCGTCATAAAAGTCCGTTTTTGGCCTTATTACAGATTAGCGCCTATAAGAGTTAGAGCACCAGGTCTACTCAATTTTAATAAAAAATAATACAAATAGTACGTTGTTAAAAAGAAATAAAATATATCAAATCGATTACAACAACCATGTACATACATAGCCTGCAGACAGCTCTAATAAAATGTCGCAACTAACAGACAGAAATGTAATTGTATGAATGTAATTATCAAAGGTTAACTGTATTAACCTCGTTATGCGAATTAAAATTTGGGAATTCGTGAAATAATATAACATTTAAAGTGCTATTTGAAACCAACTAAATACTTAGAAGCTTTAAGTTTTAACTGATTGATTAATTCACCTGTCTGGCTCTTACTCTTTTGCTTATTCGCCTTTTTAGCTTCTAAATTATTAAAATTGAATTATTTATTTTGTTGTTTCAGTCAAGGTTTGTATCATATATATCGTATATAAATTAATATACATAATTCATTTAAATATACGATAATATTATATTACATTTTTATTATACCATTTAATTTGTTCATTTGGTTTAATAATTTTTTATTATTGTTTTTGGTGTTTGGTGGTGGTTTGGTTGGTTGATTGATTGGTCGGTAGATTGATTTGGTATTTTTGGTAGTTTTTAGGTAGATGAAGGAGTTCAAAGGTGGGTCAATCAATTCACGTCATGCAATTCACGTATGACAATTGGAATATGGAAAAATAAAAAATAAAACATAAGCGATACAATTAAAGATTAGCGGTAGTAAATACAAGTTTGTATGTATGCATATAGTTGTGTGGCATTTATGGGTAAAAACCAGTTCATGTAATGTTTATTTAGTTAATTTTAATAATTATTTGATAGGTACACCGGCTACATCTAACACAGTGTCCTGATTAACGTTGAATACAAATTTATTAGCCACATACATAAGTTTAAAAACTTTTTTCTTTTATAATCTTTACTCTAAAATGCAAGTTTTAATAATAAAAAATTCAGTAAGCTACAGTGGAGCAATCTCGACATTAGGAGACCCAGTACTTTTTGAGTGCAAAGCGTTCACTATAGATTGTTCTTCAACGTTGCGTACCATTCAATAGATGGCGCCACTGGGAATATAAGTTAATAAACAGATGTCGCTAGAGTGTCTTCTTCTTCCTTTTGCCCTTTCTTTTCAACAACTTGGACCATATTATACATATGTACCAAAATCAAGGCGCTAGCATTAAATGGGCTCTTGTAATTCGACTTCAAAATTTTGTATTTCAATTTCCGGGGGCGGAGGGGGCGTGGCAAAAATCTAAAACAAACTCGATCAATGCAAGATATATATGTATATGAACGTAATTGCCAAGTTTGGAGTCGCTAGCCCTTATAGTCTCTGAAATCTAGATGTTCAAAAAAGGGACAGACAGACGGACATGACTATATCGGCTTGGCTGTTGATGCTGATCAAGAATATATATACTTTGTGGGGTCTGTCGCGCCTCCTTCTGCCTGTTACGCACATTTGCACAAACGTAATAGACCCATTTGTACTTTTTTAAAGTACTGGGTCCATAAAAAATTGCCTTTTTGGAGCAAATTATAGCAGTTGCATATGTAAATTTGTAGATTATTAGTTTTAGTCGAATGAGAGCTAAATAAAAAGTCCAAAAGATCCGTAATGAATGACTCTATCGACTAAAACATAATTTAATGCATTTAAATTGAAATTGTAAACTGGTTTTGTTGTCATTTTATGCATAACAGATAAAAAAAATTGGTACATACCCTTTTTCATTTTTTTAATTTCAGCTTCCTGCTCATCGACAGCGGCACCAAGTAAAGTAAATATAATACCGGCTTGAGAATTGACGCCAACGGCAGTAACAACCATTTTTCCACTGCCCTCCATAACGTGCGTTCCAGATAGAACCATTGGGTCGACATCAGTACCCTTTTTAACCTGATCTGATTCTCCAGTGAGCGAGGATTCATCCACCTACGAATATGGAGTATTTAAAATGTATGTATTATATATACATTATGAGTTTAAAAAAAAGTACCTTAAGATCGTTGCTTTGGATAAGGCAGCCATCGGCGGGTAAAAGATCACCATATTTGATCTGCGCAATATCACCAACAAGAATGTCACCAACCGATATTTGACAAACTTCACCACCACGAATTACAGAAAATTTGTGCTCGCCTTCAATACGATTCTGTAATCCGCGGAACTGTCTCTCCTTTGAGTAATCATTAAAGGCAGTAACTATTACGACAACTATGACCGATATTAGAATAGCCAAGCCCTCAATCCAACCGTGATGTTCCTCCTCTTCTTGTAAAACAGCTAAAACATTACAGTTTAAGGTTTTAACATTTTATTTCGCAAAAATTTGGAAAAAAGCGATAAATACTTACGCGCATCTTCGTCGGCAGGCTTGTAGAACGATAGACCAAGAGATACTAACGCAGCTACCTCTAAAATAATAAGTGTAACATCTTGAAGCGCCTCCCAGACTAGTGTTAAAAATGTTTTTGGGGGTTTCGGTGGTATTACATTCGAGCCAAATGTTTCTCGTCGGTGCTCTTCATCAGCCTTTGACCCACTAAGGCCTGAAACAATGTTAATTATATGTAAATACATATACAAGCAAAAAAAAAGGGTATTACTTACCTTCATTTGGGGATGTGTACAGTTTTTTACATAACTCATGGATGCCCCCAAATTCACCTATTTTTGCAACACCTTCCCTACCCCGAACCTCCATAAGTTCGCGTAATTGTTTAAGTGATATCCCATATTGCGCCGGTCTTCCGTCGATTGTGGCCATTGGTTATAATATCTAAAAAAATAAAAGAAAAAATTGAACGTTTATTGTCTATTTGCTAGTCTTGATCTTCCCTGAAAATCGGATATTAGATTGAATTAGATCATATTGTCTAAACATTTTTAATGCAAAGTTTACAATAATTGTTACATTAATAATTACAATAATTATTATTGTTTGAAATTAAAGATTTAAAATAAACTTAATTGGGAGCTGTGTTTTTATCTTGAATTAAGCATTCGAACAAATTTTGTATGAACTTCATGTATTCGGTAAAGTACGGGAAAAAATTATTTTAACAAATGAATTATATGTTTATCACAAGTGCATTCATTTTTAAGAATATCCTTGTACACTAGAATATTAACAAGAAAATAAGAATTTTTCTTTGCCAATTGTTTGTCGAAATCATATTTTTCTTAGGCTTACGTCGCGTCCACAATTAAAGAACTTGCTAAACGCAATGTACATACGTGTATAACTATGCGTGTATTTGACTACAAACATGAGTGTTTTCGTGCATATAATTAGATTATTTTTCGTCTACGAAAGCCATGCACGAGACTATTGACCGATCGTGCTATGTTCGTTTACGCTTACACATATGCACATACATATATAAATAAATATATATGTATATACCATTGAGTGTTTGCAGACATAAACATAAATATAAACATATACACATATTTCAAAAATAAATCAGCATTGCGCCTGGGAAGAATTTTGAATTCTAGCAATGAAAATTGTAATCAAAGAGAGCTTTTTTCTTTTAAGAAAACATGAGGTTAGAAATAGATGTAGGAGAAACGGCTAACACATTCGAAATCGGTGCAAAAATCACTAACAATAAGTACTTATAGAATGCAAAGGCGGTTTTTTTTAAGCGGTGAATGCTGATTTTGGGGGTGTCGTCCAAATTTCAAGTGTGCAGTTTGGAGATACTCAAAAAGCCCAACCAGAAAATTGTTTGTTTTAAAATATTTTTTTAATTTGTAGTAAAGTTAAAAATGCCTAAAGTTAAGGCAATCTGAATAGATTTGAACAGTTTGTTTTCATACAAAAATGTAAAAGATTAGCACTTGATATCTAACGTCAATTTTAAAAGAAAACTTTTGATTATCTTTAGGGAAAAAATAACGGCGCTGCATTTAAATATACAACCAATGCGTTTCGTCGCCTGTCAAGATAAGTATAACATTTTTCGTCATCCGAAGCAAGCAATGACGTCTTTCGATAAGTTTATGACGCAACCACAAGCCCGCCCAAAGTAGATTAGACTGGTTTTAGTACCCACTTAAGTACAAGGTTGATTTTTTTAAAACATCGCTATCGTCACTGATAAGGACAATATCAAATAATAATGTCCCAAAAAAATGTTTTATTTTGAAATCAGTGCTTTATCTATATATGTATATATAAAACACTATATCCTGAATGACCGATACTCTCACTCATCATTTCGGATCTGAAAACTCAGAGATGAGAAATAATTATCGTGCAATAAAACGGAGTTTTGCGTAATTCCAACTGAAACGGCTTCAAATTCGTAAATACATATAATTTCAAATGGCATAGAATATAATTTTGTTACCGTTATTTTTTGCAAAATAATTGTTCACAATGTGTTGAACCTACACAAAATGGAAGTTACTTCTCAATTTGCAATTTCATTTGTAATTTTAGCGAATTGTGCATAATAAAGCACTCCAAATCGAATATCTAAAAAAAAGATGAGAATAGTAAAATGCTAAAATAAATACTTGGGGTCAATCAATTTTATGGTTTTTTAGCAAATGCCGTGAATCCCAGCCTACTAGGCAAACTTTAGGTCGGTGCACTTGGTATTTTCCTTTTAGGCCCTATCGACTGAATGTTGTGTATTTTCTTTAAAAAATTAATCACTGTCGATCTTGTTACTTCCATTATCAACTTATTAACCATTATCAACCATAAAATAAAAAAGATACCGCAATCTATCTTTGGAACGCCAAAGATTTCATACCGTTGCAGAGACCCGCATTCAACACTCGACATATATCTGTGAGTTTGTTTCAAATATCTTAATAAACCACAAAGATTTTCTTCCCCAAATAAATAAATAACAAATTTTTATAAAAAAGTTTTCATAAAAGTTGACCCCAACCAATCATTCATATGGCATTTAAGTACATATATGATATAGTGATCTGATCCGGTCGGTTCCGACACATGTACTACGCGCGTCAAAAAAATAATACCCTCCGCAAGGGTATAATAAATAAAAAGATCCATAAAGCTACAGTAAAGTAAGCTCGACAGTAAGAGGCCCTTTACTTATCGGAATAAAGAAATAGTGGTAAAAAGCTAACACCGCAGGCTTTGTACGTTATAGGCCCAATTTTTCTTCCTCTTTTTCCTTTTGCCCGACGCTGCGATAAATTGTTTGTTGAATATCTTCCGAGTTAATTGTCCCATTGTAGCTCTCGTAATTCGACATTCAAATTTGCTTTTTTGATTTGCGTTGTCGGATGGGGATGCAAAATTCTTAAGCAAAGTTTATTTGGTGACTCTCGTTCTTTTAGTCTCTACGATCTTAAGACGGACGAACAGACAGATAGGTGGTTATGCCTTTTTCGATGCTGTTCAAGAATATTTACAATTTATAGGGTCTGCCAAACCTGTTTCAATGCGATACATATTTCTTGACAAAAGTATAGTACTAATAATAATGCAAGGGTATAAAAACGGTAACTAAATGTATAACTATAACTATGTATAATATGGGAGAATTTATTATTTTGCCGAACCCTTACTATGCCGTGCAATTACCATATTCATGATCATAAAAAAAAGGAGATACATAAACAAAAATTAACAAATAGCGTGCGATATTAATAAGCCATTAACTTAGACTTTTTTATGCATAAATGACGTCACATTTGCAAAGAAGTTTCTTGTGATGTTCTAATATTTATAATCTAAATCAAAGGTATTGATGGCTAAATAGAGCGAGAGAAAAAAGGAAAACACAAGAACATGGAAAGAGATGCTAATTTTTGTTAAAATCTACACGCACACACAGACATGCGCTGTATTCGCGCTTGGGAATATTAGTGGCAAAATTCACATTTTTCTGGGTATTGAGTCGTCGTTTTACGTATTAATTATGACGATTAAGTTTATTTAAATTGTCATATTGAACACACACATTACTACCTCAACCTTCTCCTTTCTTACAGCGTTCTTTCATCACTGTGGCTACAAAATTACGTCATACGTAGAATACAGGTGTAGTACAGAAAGATTTATACATACTTTATGTACATGTATGTATATATATACATATAAATATCATCTAACCATATATGTATATATATATATATATCATACTTTTTCTGGTATTCAACTAGATACAGCAAAATAATAATAATGTTTTTCCTATGGGTCGCTCACCCCCCACAACCCACATGGTATTAATAATAATAACATAATGCTTCACATCACTTTTAACAAATTTACTTTGTAAATTTACAGTAACTGTGCCAATTTATTATAAGCATTTCCAATATGCCAAATAAGTTAGATGATGACAGCTATGTGTACATAAATGCATACATACATACATATTTAGGTCCTATGCCACCAGATGATATCACTTTTGCTTTATACATGCATGTACGCAAGTATGTAGGTATTCCTACATAAACAACTTCTTTTTACATGTGTGTGTATATTCACATTTTTAAGTGAATTTATGTGTGTTTTGTATGTATTCATTATTAGAAAACTTGAAATATATATACATACATATATATACTACAGAAACGGACCTTTTTTAATGAAATATTAATGTTTACAGCTTTCGATTTTATATGCGATCTAAATTCAATACAAAAGGTTAAGTGGGTGTTGCCTCACGATTTTAATAAATTGATCAAATATGCTAACAACAAACAGCAGAGCGGCAACCACAACGCATACCACGGCAAATATATTTTTTTATAGTTTCGCAAAAAAGTTATAAAAACACTTTTTACCAGAAATGAATTGTTTCTTATTTCTGCCAGCACAACGGATAACTGGTTAATATACACTACGGTTGCCACTTTAGTGGACTCAATGTCAAAGGGAAATTTACCGAAATTCTACCCGTGGACGCAATGTCAAATGGATATTTTACCGAGTGTGACCAATCTTTATACACGATAAAAATGTCAGCGCACGTAGCGAATATTTTAACAGTTTAATTTACATTCAAGAAATTTTAAAATGTTTAAGCATGCGCATTTGAATTATTCTTTTTGTTATTTTTCTTTCCTATATGTTAACCGCATATTCGAGCATTCCATTGTTTCATACTTTACAAGCATTTAGCATGCTGGTATATTAAACTTTCGATTCGGAGCCAGCGTAAGCAAATATCAGAAACGACAGAGTCAGAAATGTACAGTGGTTTTATTTTGTAAGCTGCGCACAAAAGGGTGCACACATGCGTACAAAATCCCAAAAACTTAAAGATCCACACTTTTACTTTCAAAATGATTATTTTTTATTCACCTCTATAGCACAGCTAGAAGAACTAAGTAATACTGCGGGTGAATTTCGAAGTCACCATAATATATATAGCATTTTTAAGATATTTTATGTATATAAGTTTGGAAGTATTCATACTTATACATATGTATGTATCTGAAAGAATAGATAGTCGCGCTACACATATTTGCCCTACTTATCGCAGTGCTGAAAGTTATCAGCATTTTGTTTGATTTTGTTACGTTAGCACTGCGGCGTTATTCTACCTGAGTGATAAGCTATTTTGGGAAATAAAAACAACAATAACAATGCATATAATCTGCTCTGATGAGTTTATGCATCCATTGATGAATTCCAACTCGTATTCAGCAAATATGCAAAGTAAGTTGTACCTTTATGAATATATTTGAGATGTTGAAAATGCTGTCACATTAAATATTAGTAATGGGCCTTAAATAATTTTATTTTATTTTAAATATCAAGTATTTTTGTTATTTGGCGTTAAAATAAAAGTCATATCTTCCCTTATTTCAAAATATTTTCATAAAACGGAAAATAATTTTTTTCACTTAATACTTGTCTGTTTTTCTAAACTTAGATCAGATGTATAATTGATCGCTAAATTTATTTCATATTTTTAAGTTCATTGACATATTCTGATTTAATGTAAAATACAGTTAAAAAATCAAGACCTTGCGACATTCTGAATTTCAGTTATTAATTATTTTATCACTGATCACAAATTTAATAAAAAATACAAAACTATTAGTGAAGCACTAAAAAAGAATAAGTTTTTTTTAGCACCAAGAGTAGAACAAATAAGTAAGAATAATTAACCTGGGGTGTTCCACAAAGTTCTAGATATTTTGCCGACAATTGCTTTTGTAAGCAACTATTCCAACTGTTTATTTTTATAAATTATTTAAACTAAATTCAATAAATTTTAAGTTTATTCAAAGGTTTTAACAGTTTTTATTACATTTGAAAGCAATGGTTGTTTGTTTGAGAACACCAAAAATTGTTTTCAGTTGCTCTTGTGTTGAGCTTTGTGGAACACCCCGAATAACTTAATGCCCAGGGCGATTGCAACCCCCTGCCAAACACTCCCTGACTGTGACACTATGATTTTAATAATAGTCTCTTAATTAAAAACTCAAATGTCAACGTCTAAAGTTGTCTAAATACTGCCAGTAGCAGTATGAGGACCTCAATAGTATGTTCGTAATGCAAGTGTTGATTTAACAACCAATCAAAGAGTCTGTAGTGCTTGTATATTATGTAACAATTTGTTTATAAATATGTAAATCCTACAAGTATTTTTGGTATCATATTAAAATTAAGCAGCGTCTAAAAGAAAAGCCATTGATGTTACTTTAAATTGCTCACCTAAAAAAACTTGTATGCTATTTTTCTTCCAACGTCAAAAATAGTTAATATAAATAGTTTGGCAAAATTAATTTGTGATTTCTCTTTTTCGCAACGGATTGATGAATTATACACTTTTGTGTGCACCAATTTTAAATTTTTAATAATTTTTTTTATAAGTCCGAACGCGCTTTCATGAAAAGTAGCATACTTTTCGAGTCATGAGTAAAATCGATTGCGATTATCATTTAACGAAACATTTGGTCACATATACTACGTTTATACGGACCATTTCGTGTATTTTGAAATTCGCGGTAAGAATATTGCCTCCTGTTTATACAGCACACAAAACATTCAAAAACTTAACGAAGCCGAGCTGCCATTAACTCTTTTGCCATTAGAAAACTTAATAGAAGCAGAAAACTATTTTTTCACAATCGGCAGAGGCGCACAGTATATTTTCGCAAATGTTGATTACTTTGCAGGATTAAGTATTCAAGTCAAGCGATGCAACTTAAGGTTGTGCTTCATCATTTCGTGCAATGATGCAAATTCATAGTCAACATTCATGTGTTGGTCAGGTAAATGTATTGGTGTTTACACACACTATTATGTTTTCACGTGGATGGAATGTGTAGCGATAGTTGCTGGTGGGCAGGTTTTCTTGATTTGCGTTTGCCGCTTTAATCGTCAGCTGATTGCTTGGGCTGCCAGTACCAACATGAATATAATCCAGTGACGTTTAAGCCAGGGAATATAACCGGAACCGTTAACCGAAATTAACCGTTTCGAATGTAGTACCGAAACAGGAACCGGAACCGAAATAAATTATTTTTCAAGAACCGTAAACCGAAACGATTGTAACGGTACGGTTTCGGTACATCTTAAATTTTTTTTTGTTTTTTTTAGAACGAACATATTTTCACTATAAAAAAAGTTCGAATTATATGTAAGACTTACCATGCTAAAATGCATGCATTTGTACGTTTATACCAGTGGTGGGCACGTTTATCGAATCGTTATCGACAACTCACACAGACATGACCCGACGTTTGCTGAAAGCAAAGCTAGGCTGCTTTTTCGAATCAGTGCACAACGTGCTTTCAACTGAGGCACTGTCTATTTCACTTGATTTTTTAAGCTAACTTTGCAATGCACTGAACGAAAAAGTTAACTACATGCCCAATTGCGGTGCCATTGGCATTTTTTGTATTTCTGATCACAGCCAAGCAATGCTTCTTAATATAAAACATAATGTAGCTTGCAATTATGCGATCACACATCATTCATTAGGGGTTTCCAACAATATTTGCAGCATTTTTAAGTATGTTTTCGACCAGAAGTATCTTAACCATTAATTGCAGTGCATTAAGTTATCAACGAGCGCACAGCCACTCCGTTTGAAATTCAGGCTGCGACTGATTCGCTCTGTTCATGCGCTCGTGTGCGCGTAAGTATTGGTGAGTTCGAACAGCTGATTTGCACGCGTGCGGCAGTTGCCCACCACTGATTTATAAATTCAATTTTCTTTACATCTAAAAATTTTTAAAAATTATATTGCTGTACCGGTATGGACCGGTACGAGAACCGGAACCGAACGGACAAAACCGAAATAGAACCTTTTACCGAAATACTCGTTTAGGTACGTATCGGAACCGGATCCGAAATTCTTATCGGTTTTATTCGCTGGTTTAAAAAAAGTCTGAAGGCAAAATACGCATATTTCTTGATTTTTCAATTTAAAAAGGATATGGTTAATACAAAAACTCCAATAGTTCCTTTTCATTTGGCAACTGCAGAACTCCATTTCAGTAATACCACAATACCACTGAGTACATTTTCGGGGGACGCAATGGGAATATGTTAAATGTAAAACACCGATTCCCACTGCCAACATCTTACATCTAACATCAATTTAACCAACGTCAACAGTGAATTTGTAAAATTTTGTGTTTTGAATATAAAATAAAGTTAATATGGACAGTCATATGTTGCTCTTGCGGGGTATTACAAGAATTCTATGCTGAAATTAATGAGAGAGTTTGAGGAAGCTGACAGCAAGGAAGTGATATAGTTGGCTTAAATTATTGAAGACAATTTTTAACTTTATGGACTTACATGATTCGGCGGCCATTTCAACTTCTCCCCCCACAAGTCTATCAATGTGTTCTCTAGCTCTGGTGACCATGTCACTCTTTTGGAAATATTTTTCTTCAGAGCTGTCCGTTGAAAAACAATAAATATTACACAAAACTATTTTAAAATTATATAATTTACTTGATTTGGCCATTTTTCTGATTGCTTATTATAATTCTTCTTCTCGATTTGCCATTCATTTTAGTTGCTAAGTTTCTTTTGTTCCATTTGATTCGCCTGGAAACGTGTGGGATAGCAACATCAAAAAAATATGATGGAACGATGTTTAAAATTTTAGCACGGTTAAAAGTATAGGCACATCATGCCAAAATATGTTAGATGTTAGATATTGCTGAGTGGGAATAGGGCATTAAGATGTTGATGAGTGGGAATAGACTATAACAGCTATATTAAAAAGCAATACTATTATAGAAATTAATCGACTAAATATTTTTTTTTTTAATTTTCCTTTCATTGTTTTTTCTCAATCAGCTGTTTGTTGCCTGCAGAAATCTCGAAAAAAAAACTACAAGTGTGTAAACGCACTATAAGTCTTTGATGGGCTACTTTAAATTGGTCAATAAGTGGGTTAGACAAATGCGTTAACAAATGCTGGACTAATTTGAAATGTAAGTAAATACAATTGATAGTGAAATATATGGAACTAGGGGTTTGCCCCTGCTCGCTTCGCTCGCCAACCCCCGGCTCGCTAAGCTCGCTGAAATCTCGGGGAAAAATGTGAAGTGAAAATAGGACACATTTCTCACAGCTATAGCCAGACCTTATGTCATTTCTAATTAGATAGCGGGAATTGTAAATTCAATTTTTCCCTGTAGTTGGACTTAAGATAATAGTAATAAGTAGTACTTTATATAATATAGAGAATTTACATCTTCGCTGCTCGCTGTTTTAAAGTTTTCGCTGCAATTGGATTATTGCAGCAAGAGCGAGTAACAGTGCCATATACTGAAAATTGATTTTGAAAGCCGCAACACAAATGAATCGTTACACCCCCCTCCCCCTCCCCCTCCCCTTGCCCATCTTCTTTTGATTGTTTATTAATAGCATTAAAAGCCACTGTTCCTATGGCAGCTATACGATATAGTGATCCGATCTTGACCAAATTTTCTCAGGATGTAGCAGTGAGTACGAAATCCATAATCTGCGAGTTTGGTTGAGATATCTCAAAAATAACAAAGATCTTCATACAAAGTTTTAATTTGCATCTGGTTGTTCCTATGGCAGCAATATGATATAGTGGTCCGATCTTGACCAAATTTTCTCAGGAAGTAGCAGTGAGTACGAAATTCATAATCTGTGAGTTTGGTTGAGATATCTCAAAAAATAACAAAGATCTTCATACAAAGTTTTAATTTGCATCTGGTTGTTCCTATGGCAGCTATATGATATAGTGGTCCGATCTTGACCAAATTTTTCAGGATGTAGCAGTGAGTAAGAAATACATAATCTGTGAGTTTGGTTGAGATATCTCAAAAAATAACAAAGATCTTCATACAAAGTTTTAATTTGCATCTGGTTGTTCCTATGGCAGCTATATGATATAGTGGTCCGATCTTGACCAAATTTTTCTCAGGATGTAGCAGTGAGTACGAAATCCATAATCTGTTAGTTTGGTTGAGATATCTCAAAAAATAACGAAGATCTTCATACAAAGTTTTAATTTGCATCTGGTTGTTCCTATGGCAGCTATATGATATAGTGGCCCGATCTTGACCAAATTTTTTCAGGATGTAGCAGTGAGTAAGAAATACATAATCTGTGAGTTTGGTTAAGATAGCTCAAAAAACAAAAAAGAATTTCATACTAAGCAATTTTGACCTTTGACCCCCCATTTTAGCCCCTTCCAGTGGGGATATCGAAAAATCCCGTCTTATTGCACGATAATTATGTCTCAGCTATGTTGTGTAAAAATTTCATCTCAATATCTTGAACTGTTTGGCCTACAGCGTGATGACTAAGTCAGTGAGTCAGTGAGTCAGTCAGTCAGTGAGGACAAAGAGTTTTATATATATAGATAGAGAATTTACATCTTCGCTGCTCGCTGTTTTAAAGTTTTCGCTGCAATTGGATTATTGCAGCAAGAGCGAGTAACAGTGCCATATACTGAAAATTGATTTTGAAAGCCGCAACACAAATGAATCGTTACACCCCCCTCCCCCTCCCCCTCCCCTTGTCCATCTTCTTTTGATTGTTTATTAATAGCATTAAAAGCCACTGTTCCTATGGCAGCTATACGATATAGTGATCCGATCTTGACCAAATTTTCTCAGGATGTAGCAGTGAGTACGAAATCCATAATCTGCGAGTTTGGTTGAGATATCTCAAAAAATAACAAAGATCTTCATACAAAGTTTTAATTTGCATCTGGTTGTTCCTATGGCAGCTATATGATATAGTGGTCCGATCTTGACCAAATTTTTCTCAGGATGTAGCAGTGAGTACGAAATCCATAATCTGTTAGTTTGGTTGAGATATCTCAAAAAATAACGAAGATCTTCATACAAAGTTTTAATTTGCATCTGGTTGTTCCTATGGCAGCTATATGATATAGTGGCCCGATCTTGACCAAATTTTTTCAGGATGTAGCAGTGAGTAAGAAATACATAATCTGTGAGTTTGGTTAAGATAGCTCAAAAAACAAAAAGAATTTCATACTAAGCAATTTTGACCTTTGACCCCCATTTTAGCCCCTTCCAGTGGGGATATCGAAAAATCCCGTCTTATTGCACGATAATTATGTCTCAGCTATGTTGTGTAAAAATTTCATCTCAATATCTTGAACTGTTTGGCCTACAGCGTGATGACTAAGTCAGTGAGTCAGTGAGTCAGTCAGTCAGTGAGGACAAAGAGTTTTATATATATAGATAGAGAATTTACATCTTCGCTGCTCGCTGTTTTAAAGTTTTCGCTGCAATTGGATTATTGCAGCAAGAGCGAGTAACAGTGCCATATACTGAAAATTGATTTTGAAAGCCGCAACACAAATGAATCGTTACACCCCCCTCCCCTCCCCTCCCCTCCCCTTGTCCATCTTCTTTTGATTGTTTATTAATAGCATTAAAAGCCACTGTTCCTATGGCAGCTATACGATATAGTGATCCGATCTTGACCAAATTTTCTCAGGATGTAGCAGTGAGTACGAAATCCATAATCTGCGAGTTTGGTTGAGATATCTCAAAAAATAACAAAGATCTTCATACAAAGTTTTAATTTGCATCTGGTTGTTCCTATGGCAGCAATATGATATAGTGGTCCGATCTTGACCAAATTTTCTCAGGATGTAGCAGTGAGTACGAAATCCATAATCTGTGAGTTTGGTTGAGATATCTCAAAAAATAACAAAGATCTTCATACAAAGTTTTAATTTGCATCTGGTTGTTCCTATGGCAGCTATATGATATAGTGGCCCGATCTTGACCAAATTTTCTCAGGATGTAGCAGTGAGTAAGAAATACATAATCTGTGAGTTTGGTTAAGATAGCTCAAAAAACAAAAAAGAATTTCATACTAAGCAATTTTGACCTTTGACCCCCCATTTTAGCCCCTTCCAGTGGGGATATCGAAAAATCCCGTCTTATTGCACGATAATTATGTCTCAGCTATGTTGTGTAAAAATTTCATCTCAATATCTTGAACCGTTTGGCCTACAGCGTGATGACTAAGTCAGTGAGTCAGTGAGTCAGTCAGTGAGGACAAAGAGTTTTATATATATAGATATAAAAACTATTGTTTACATTTTAGTTTTATCTATTTTCAGTATTAATTTATGTAATAATATTAAATTAAGGTTATTGAAAAAAAGTGTATATTGAATATAACTAAAGAATAAAGTTTAATAAAAATATATATATTAGGCTGGAGCGAAAAACACTTTTTTTTTATTTCCCAATTTCTTGGGTGCAGAATCGTTGACCCGCTATAAAATATCTGCGAAATATTTCCTTTTGTGATGTACTTCTTGAATTTGTTTTGAAGGCATACTGACGAAATTAAGTTTGCCCTTCAATGTTTGCAACGGTGCCATTGAATAAGAAAATATTTTTGTTTTTGTTTTAATGGTCGCGTTCACCAGAATAAATCAGTAATCTATCATCTATCACAAATCAAAAAATTTGTGATTGTCTCCTGGTGTACTCTTTTGATATAATTTAAGGCAACGATGTAAAAATACAAATATATTAATGCTTACTCATGATATTTAGAATTTAAATAGGTACAATCTCCTCTAGTTTGTTATCTATATAAAACCACGCCCTCCGCCAACATCTCAACTTAAAATCTAGTGTTTTTTTGCCATGAAATTACAGAATTTTAGCATACATTTTTTGTGATGGATTTTCAGCTATCACAATCACAAAATTGTTGCATCTTGATTGTACATTACTGTCTTTCTCCAGAAAAGTCATAAAAATGTCATCGGTGTTTTGTCATCGATTTTTTCTGCTGAACGCGACCAATTATATGCTTTTTAATATAAAAAAATAAATAAGTAGCCTAATATACACTAATTCGGTTTTTGCGGTTCCGAAAAGTGTTTCTATTGCGTTTGCCGCATACATAGTCAGCTGATTGCTAGGGTACTTTTGCTGCCAGTACGAACATGAATATAATCCAGTGATGTTTGAACAAAGTCTGAAGGCAAATACACATCTTTCTTTATTTAGCATGTTAAAAAGGATATGGTTAAACTTAAACTTAAATAGTTCATTGTAAATTGGCAATTATGCACATAGAAAATTGCACCCTAAACTCATTAATATTAAGAAGACACAGTAACACCAATATAAAAACAAATACTATTATGGAAACTAGTTAATTAAATTATTATATTCTTTCACGGTTCTTTCTCATTCAGCTGTTTGTTGCCTGCAAAAATCTCGATAAATGCCTTAATTTTATCAATATTTTGAGACCATCGCGCAAAAACAAGTTGGTAGTCCCTTCGTGAGCTAGCGACGCTTAATTTCCCCACTCTTCAACAAGTTGTAAACGCACTATAAGCAAACAGCTGATTATTGATGTGGCAACGCAATAGAAATACTTTTTGTATGTTTTGCGAGTCCCTTACGTAACAATAAAATTCCAGCTAGTGGAAATTCACTATTATCTGCATGCCTTGCTGAAATATCGATAAGTTCGAGGGACATCGATAATGAGCATCGTTGTTTTTGCACCACTAGATTCTATACAACTCTGAATTCTGATGTGTGCGTCGTTGTCGTTTTCTTCGGCTTTTTTTGCACATTGTGTATTGTATGGTAATAAATTTGTTGACTTAAATTTTAATTACCAACAACGGCATTGTAGATAATTTGGTAAGATTGTGTAACATGAAAAAGAAAAGTATTGTTTTTCGCGCACATTTAATATTTGAAATAGTGGCAAAAAAAAGTAAATTGATAGACTTGTACAGCGTCTGTTGGTAGCATTGCCAGGTCAACAGAAATTTGTTAGCATACATGTACGTATACAGTGCGCTGTAAAAGTTTTTTTAGATTGTGTCCATATACATATACATGCAGAATATAATATTAAAGGCTGTAATATATACGTATGTGTGTGTTTATAAAAATATTTTTTTTTTATTCGCAGATTTTATTAAAAAAGATGCATTCGTGCTTTGATTTGTCAAAATACGCTTTTTGTAAACAAGTTTATTGAGGTAGAATTTTATTTCTTTAATAAACAAAAAACAATCGTGAAAACAGTAGCTCGTACAATATGGAAACTTCACATTTCGCTGGATCAAGCAATGTCTCAGCAGTTGGAATGACTGAGGAACTTAACTCCGAACAAACTATACGATCCGACGGCCAAAATCCGGTATCAAATTGTTTAAAACGAATTAATATGGATGTTGATGAATATCAAACAGAACAGAACAGCCAAAGTGGTCATAACTTTACCAACAACCAGTCGAGCTTCAGATGGAAGCGTGTTCTTAATCCAACTGGTCCTCAGCCCCGACCACGACATGGACATCGGGCCATAAATATCAAGGAACTTATGGTTGTTTTTGGAGGAGGCAACGAGGGAATTGTGGACGAACTCCATGTTTATAATACAGGTATATTCGATATACTTTAATTAATTTCTTTAAAACTGACGAAAAGCAAAAGATGTTAAGAATATCTAGCATTGAAAATAAAATTAGAAAATAAGGCCTTAAAGCATAGACCGTAAATAACAATTATTTTTTGATTTTCATAATAAAAGTCTGTCAATGATTTTTATTTTTGTTTTTAAAATACAAGTCTTTGAAGAATATTTTAAATACATTTAAGGCTCTTAGGCACCAAATTTCATTTACATATGTACATACCATACAACAGCACACAATTAAAAATTTTTGGTAGAGGTTAAACCGGCAGCCAAGTACTCAAAAAATTTTTGTGGGTATACCCCGATTTATGATGAATCTTGATCAGGGCGACGAGGTGAGTCGATATAGCCATGTCCGTCTGCCTGTTTCTATGCAAACTAGTCTCTCAGTTTTGAAGCTATCTTGATGAAATTTGGCACAGGTCCGTCTTTTAGATGCACGCAGTACGTACAGTATTGGCCAATTCTAAAGCACCCCCCTAGGTCAATTATTTTCCAATGAGAATTTTTTTATGAAAACAAAGGTTTTAACTTACTTTTTTGGTTTCATTTATTTATTTATATATTTATTATTAATAAACAAAAAATTAAACAATTCCAAAATTTATAAATAAAAAAAATTAATTTCAAAAAACAATTTGAAAACAAGTGACCAAGGGTGGTGCTTTGGAATTGGCCAATACCATATGTCGGAACCGGCCGGATCGGATCACTATATCCTATAGCTGCCATAAGAATGATCGATTAAAAATCAATATTTAGTATGAAAAACTTTTTGACACAGATTGTATGTTTTACATATTTTCATACATCCTTACCAAATTTTGTTCAAATCGGACGACTATATTATATATCTTCCATGATCGGTTCGAATTCAACATTTAGTATGAAAAACTTTTTGTTTCTCAAGATATCTCAACCAAATTCAGATTACATGTTTGACACATACATCCTTGCCAAATTTGGTGTAAATCGGACTACTATATCATATAGCTGCCATAGGAACGATCGGTTCGAAATTAACATATAACAAATTTCATAAAAAATCTGACTGCTTACACGGGGCACTGCAAGGGTATCCAAACTTTGGCGCACCAAAGTTGGTTTGCGCTTTTTTTTATATATGACAAAATTTACGGTATGCAAAATTGTTGTTAAAAAAATCGCGCGATTTTGGTTTAAAGTGACGTGAAGCAAATTAACTTTCCAGCAACGGGCACGACAATATTGCAAATTCCGTTAAGGGTTACAATGCCGCGCCATAGTGTCCAGTCGACTTGCTTTCCAATTTAGCGATTTTACAGCTAGTTTAGCAACTCAAATAACAACAGACAGCACACATATTTCAATTGCATTGCATTAATAGTTTGTTTTCCTTAAAATTAGTGATAATTGCAGCACAACAAAAACAAGAAGCAAACAAAAACGTACAGCAACAACACAGCAAGTGCCCTGCGCAAGTCGTTTTAGGCTTGATAAAAATTAAACTCTAAAATTAATTTAAAAGAAAGAAAACTAGAAGAGAGCGCCAAGGAATTTTTTCACCTAAATTCATGATAAATCGGGGTCTATCCAGCAAAAAGTTTTTTTTGTGAATTTTGGAGTACTTGGCCGCCGGTTTAACCTTAGACCCAGTACTTTAAAAAAGTACAAATGGGTCTAATTTGTTTGTGCCAAAAAAATTTGCGTAACAGGCAGAAGGAGGCGTGGCAGTCCCCATTAAGAGTATATATTCTTGATCAGCATCAACAGCCGAGTCGATATAGCCATGTCCGTCTGTCTGTCTGTCTGTCCCTTTTTTGAACATCTAGATCTCAGAGACTATAAGGGCTAGAGACACCAAACTTGGCAACTACTTTCATCTATATCTTGCATTGATCAAGTTTGTTTTAGATTTTTTTTTACAAAGTTTCAAAGTCGAATCACAAGAGCACCTTTAATCCCAGCGCCTTGATTATTGGTACATATAATATACACTATGGTCCAAACCTGTCCAGAAAATTGCATATTGAAGTATCGCACTAAAATCGATAAATATATAAAATTTTGAACTTGTTGTTTGCCATTACTCCATTGTTAATCAACCGATTTTTTATGAACGATGGCTTGTTTTACTCGGGAAAGTTCAAGCTCTATGTCTGCATCTTTTAATTTTTATTTTTGCTTTCTTACTTTTTGCATTTTTGTTTGTACCCCTTTTTGTGTTTTTTTTTTCGCAAAAATGGAATTTTTCAATTTTTTCATTATAAAGATCGAGCTGATTTCAAAACTTTGAATGAAAAAGTTTTAGAAAATTTTATTCCCTTAAGTTGAAACCTAATTTTGTTGAAAACGGTAATCGCGTTTACGATTTATACTCGAAGAAGCTGAGTCACCTATGAAAAAATTTAAAAAAATAATATCTCAAAAACTACTCCATAAAAAAATTTAACATACTTTATCATGTTTAGGAGGTCAAAATCTATACGGGAAAAATACTTAGTCTAAAAGGCAGACACAAATAATTTATTTGTAAACTAGTGTTATTATATCTAGCGGAAAACAAAAATTTATTTAAAATTTTTTTTTGATTGTGAAAGGTAGTTGTTGTTGTATGTTAAGGAAAAATTAAAAAATTAAACTGATTATGTCATTCTGTAAACAAAATATAAAGTTTAAGATAGAGGGAAAATGCGTTTCTGTTATTTTCTCCATAACTGTATGTCGGAAACGGACGGGTCGGATAACTATATAGGCTAGGGAACGATCGGTTGAAAATAAACTTTTAACATAAAAAACTTTTGTTTTAAGATATCCCCATCAAACTCGCAGATCGTAACTATGGCAGCTTTATTATATGGTGATCCGAGCCGGTCGATTCCGACATACGTAGTGGGTACAGCAAAAATACGGGTCTATACACAGTCTCTTTAGGACAGCTTGAAACTGAAGAAAAAGACGGACGAAGTGACAGACAAACGAACATTCCTGATCAAGAATACATACTAGACTATGGGGCTGCTCTACTCACTTCGCTCACCAACCTTCAGTCTCTCGTTGAAATCTCGGAAGGAAATGTGGAGTAAAAATGAGGAACACTTTTTACTGATATATGTATTCGGACCTGTAACCGGACCTTGGCCATCGGAGCGAGTAAGGGGCGAAGCCTCATCATTATTCCACTTTTTTTTATGAGTTAGAAAACATGTAATATTTTCATACTGATAGTTAATTTTCAAGGCTGCAAACCGGTTCCGAACCCAACCTCGCAGAACTAAACCCCTTCTAAGTTTCGAGCACCGTACTCGAACCGGAGCCCTTCCATAATAAAAAAGTTTGGTTCGAACATTTTTTCAGCCAATTTAAAAATTTCTGTATTATTCAGGCATGTTCTACAAAACTCTAGCCACCCAAAAGCAAATTCAAAGCAATTTTTGGTGTTCCAAGGCAGGGGAAATTGCGCTGCTTTCACATTTGTAATATTTTTATTTTGTCAAACATAGGGATACATACTCTAATTCGTGCTGTGTACGATTTTCCCGTTTTTAGTTAGCAATCAATGGTATGTGCCAGTATTGAAGGGGGATGTACCAAATGGATGTGCTGCTTATGGATTTGTCGTTGAAGGAACGCGGATGTTTGTTTTCGGTGGAATGATTGAATATGGCAAATACTCAAATGAGCTCTATGAGCTACAAGCAACCAAGTGGGAATGGAGGAAAATGTATCCGGAGTCGCCAGATAATGGATTTCCGCCATGTCCACGTCTAGGGCACAGTTTTACGATGGTCGGAGAGAAAATCTTTCTCTTTGGTGGTTTGGCGAACGAATCGGACGACCCAAAGAATAATATTCCAAAGTAAGAAATTTCTCCAATTTATAAGTGTTCATATAATTATATATACTGTATGTTATGTTTCTAGATACTTGAATGATTTATATATATTGGATACACGAGGAGTTCACAGTCACAACGGTAAATGGATAATACCTAAGACTTTTGGGGACAGTCCACCACCTCGCGAGTCACACACTGGCATTTCGTTTATGAGCAAAGACACCGGAAAATTAAGTTTGCTTATCTATGGCGGAATGAGTGGCTGTCGATTAGGCGACTTGTGGCTTTTGGATACAGGTAATTAAAGGAATAATTCTCTAAATTTAAGCTCTTTAAATTTGATTGTTTGGCAGATTCGATGACGTGGGAAAAACCACGGACTAGAGGACAAGCGCCACTTCCGCGATCATTACATAGTTCAACAATGATAGCCAACAAAATGTACGTCTTTGGTGGTTGGGTGCCATTAGTTATAAACGATACAAAGGCAACCACTGAACGGGAATGGAAGTGCACAAATACATTGGCTATTCTTGATTTAGGTATGTCTTTGTTAACATCTATTGGTATTGGGGTCGAGCTTAAATTCTAATTTGCTTTACATAGTATGTTACTTTATCTGATTAATGACACCTTTTTTACATTCTAAAATAATCTAATAAGCTAACGATCAGCTAATTTCTGGTGATTTCTAAACATTTTTATTTATAAAAGGTTGTTTTGTGGGCTTCTACAAACAAATTGTTAAATTGTTTGTAAGTTAGTTGAAAATTCATAATATTTGAAATATCCCTTTTCATGCATTAGTCTCATATTAGACACCAGCTTTTTTTCAAATTTGACCCGTTATTGTTTGAAATCTGTGTAACGATTATAAAAGAGAGAGCAAACTTTCTCTCAATATATTTTTTTCAGTCTGTGTTACCACGTGATCGCACAATACGCATTTTTGCAGATCATTCCTATTTTAAGTTACACGCTTGATTTTCAGGTAGTTAATATACATAGTGCCTGTCATTAAACTACTGCAGAAAAAATATGTAATTATAGTTGAATGCTTTGTGGTTAACTCTGTGAAAAAATAATAATATAGGTGTACAAATAAAAGAATTATAAGCAAAAAAAAGCTTGTCCCTTATATAAGAATAGGGCTGACTGAGTATGTGAATTTTTGTAGGTAGCGGGACGATTTGTATTCAAGAATTTAATAAAATACGAATTTTAGTATGTATGCTTAACTTCACTCGCCAGCCGATTTTTATAGACGATGGTTTGTTTATCTCAAGAAAGTCCAAACTTTATGCGCAATTTATGAAAGTGAAATTATTGTTATTTATATATATATTTTTTTATTTATAAAATTTTTTTTTTATTGTAACAAAAATTTAAATACTAGGGGGCTTGACCCCTGCTCGCTTCGCTCGCCAACCCCCGGCTCGCTGAAATCTCGGGGAGAAATTTGGAGTGAAATAGGAAACACTTCTCACAGCTGTAGATGGACCTTATATCATTTCTTATAAGAAAGAGGGAAATGTAAATTAAAATTGTCCTGCAAGTGGACTTTATATAATATAGAGAATTTACATTTTCGCTGCTCGCTGTTTTAAAGTTTTCGCTGCAATTGGATTATAGCAGAAAGAGCGAGTAACAGTGCCTTATACAGCTAATTTATTTTGAAAGTCGCAACAACAATAAATCGGCTACGATCAAAATTGATGTAAAATTCACTAAGTTACAAGCTGTTAAGTACCCATACATAGCAAAACTAAGTTTTTTAGCGGTAAATGCGAATTTTGGGGGGTCACCAAAATTCCAAGTATGCAGTTATGCTATGCTATGCCCTACCAGAAAATCACTATCATTTCCCAGGGTTTTCAACTTCATTCCAATTTGTAACACAGTGTTATCTGTGAATTTGGTTGAGATAGCTCAAAAATCAACAAGGTCATCATACTTATGTTTTATTTGCATCTGATTGTTCCTATGACAGCTATATGATAAAGTCATCCGATCTTGACCAAATTTTTTGGATATTTCGTATAATACTACATACATAACCTGTGAGTTTGGTGGTTATCATAGCTCAAAAAACAAAGATATAATAATTAATTTGACCCCAAATTGACCCTTTCTAGTAGGAATGTCAAAAAACCCCGTCTTATTGCACGATAATTAAGTCTCAGCTATGTTGTGTGAAAATCGATATCTTAAGCCATTTGGCCTGCAGCGTGATGTCTCGTCAGTGAATCAGGACAAAGAGTTTTATATATGGGCATTACCATAAAAAGGTCCACCGCGTCGAAAACCGAAAAATGAATCAAAAACTCACATCATGTGAAATTTTTCATCAGAAACTCATTCATGATATTTATTTAAGCAATTTACCTATAAATTAATTTATTTTAATGGGCAAACCAATTTCGATTTTGACCAAATTAAGCTTTTCTGTATATTTGCCTATTTTGTTTAAAATTGACTTATGAAACGGAGAGTATGAAATATAATGATTATTCCAAAATATATCTCTTGAATGAGCAGAAATCTAAATAAAATGCGAATACTTCAATGTTGATAAATCCGTTTTTTAATTTCCAAAAAAGTTTAGCTTAATTAATTTATACATAGATCAATATCCGGCTGATCTTAGTGGAAAAAATGTTCCGAGCGCGATGTTCCGTGTGAATTTACGTTGAATTGAATTTTTAAAAAATGCAAGTCATCTTTCAAAAAAAGCATAACCATTTTTAAGGGGCATCAATGCACAAGAGTTTAAAATTAGTTGCACTCAAATAGTGCCTCTGGATTCGCAGAAATTGGCACATGAATTGCTTGAACTCACAAGCCACTTCTGTTTCGTGTCCCGTGTGAATCACTTGAGTTTTGCTATTATCTTAAAATGAAAAATTACCCAAAATCAATCTTTGCACCAATGAAAGAGCTGACAAAATGCTATAAGTTAAGCCTTTCATCAGAAAAATAAACCGTTTTCTTTTTACCGTTTTTTTACATTGAATACATTTCGTGACAAAATTATAATACCCTCTGCAAGGGTATAAAAATCAGTAAGACCAAGTCATCCGCATGGGCTCTTACTCATCCATCCATTACAATTTGTAGAAGGTCATTTAGGACAATGTTCCACAACAGGGGAGTTTTGACTTCCCGCAGCGGAGTGCCCCTAGTGGCCTTTCTTCAAATTGTAGAGGCGCAGAATCCATTGTAACAGGTGTTCGCACACCGCTTGCAACATGATTGGTCTGTTGTCATCCGGTCCTGCAGATCTGTAGGGGTGGAATGACCTGATAGCCCAGCTTATCGTCTCTTCGTTGACTATTTCGATAATGATGGCCCTGCTCTCCATGTTCATCTCCCATCCCATCTCCCTGCTGGTAGTCACTTCACTTGTGTCATCAGCATTTAGGAACCCTGGGAAGTGAGTGTTCATGAGGAGTTGTAGAGACTCCCTATCTTTTGCGAAATTGCCGTTCAGGTCACACCAGTAACCTTCGTAATCTGGACTCTTCAGTGGTGCTGGTGAGATCTTCGCAGAAGGCAGCCCACAAATCTCTCTTGGCTCTCCTAAATTTCTTCTTAATATTTTTGAAGCTGAGGTAGTTCGCCTCCCAGTCTACCTGACAATTTCTGACCTTTGCCCTGTTTATTCATTTCCTTCCTGGTCTGAACCAACTCCGGTGTGCACCACTTGTTGCGCTTTGACTTTGGAGGTCGGCTGATCGAGCATAATTTGACGAAGGCTTTGCAGATTACATCGGCGATGGTCTGAGTTTATCTCTCTAGGATGTCCGGGTGACTCAGTTGTCGCCCTGGGTTGTCCTGAAGAGACTCCCTAGCACACCTTGAGAATTTAACCCAGTTTGTTCCTCTCAGGTTAATGAAGGCTTGTCCTGCCGATCCCATCTTATTTCCTCACCCTTCCAACCGTTCCATCCTTTTGGGAGCAAATGGTCGGTGCCGCTGCTTCTTTAATCGTCCGAGAGATGTGCCCCAGCATTTCCACCATCTTCGGTAAAGAAAGTTTGGCCTTCCTGTCCGCAGTGGGGTCGGCTGCTGCCTGGGGTCCCTACTCAACCGGACCCTTAACCGCACTCTTGTACTTTGTGAGGCAGCCTGGGTGCTATCAGTAAGCCTCCCAAATCGTCTCACATTATACTCATGCTTCTTCCGCAGAATTTTCTCTCTCGTGGTCAGTGACGCTGGATCACGGCCTTCCAATCCCTTGAGGAACTTGAAGGAGGCCTTATACCCAGAGCGCTGTTTGCGTTTGAGATCCGCTGCGCCCTTCTTCCCGTCTGACATGGTACCCGGTACCAAGGTCACATCAACGGCATCCGTGCTCTGTGACTCATCTTCTAACAGCAATCTAGCTAGCGCTTGCGCTACTTCTTGCTCCGTTAGGGATGGGCCGCCGCACACATTCCGTTTCCGTGGCCAGTGACTCTAGGTCCACGCAGACCTCCCTTTGGAGCAGACTGAAGCAGAGCCTGCTACAATGTGACCGCTGGCGACACACAGGGAGGTTGTCCCTCACCGTGCCCACCGATAGTAGCAGTCACGCCTTCCACCGACGTTTGGGCTGACATCCGAGCCTGACCGTCACCTTGGCTAGACACTGCATTGCATCTGGTACAGACAAGAGACAATGTATCATCCGCTTGCACGGGACAATACAGTGTCCATTGCCCAGACGGCACCCACGGGGATTAGGCTTGAGGATTTTTGTCAGGCAAGGAATATGGGGTAACAGATTGGACAAGTTCAACAACTTAAAAATCATAAAGTGGGAGCAATTCAAGTCTCTGCTACATAAAATTTGGGACACCATAATGTATATCATACATGTTCAAAAGCAACTCCAAATCAATTTTTGGTGTTCCTCAAAACAAGCAAGCATCGCTCTTAAATGTCAAAAAGCTTTAAATATTTTTTAAATATATTTGAAAGGCGTAAAAACATTTTAAACGAATCTATAAATTTTAGAAAATACAGCAATAATTAATAGTTTTGTAAAAACTCGAATAAAATCAAGAACAGAAGATTTTCTTACTTCGAAAAACTGTACGAAAAAACAAAATCTCTTACATTTTAGGAACACCAGCATTTAGAACAATTGTTTACAAAAGCAATTGTCAGCAAAAGATCTATAGCTTTGTGAAACAGCATCAAGAGCCGAGTCGATATGTTTTGGATGTGAGCTTAATAATTTGTGCAAAAACGAACGTCAGCTGTTCTGCGCAAAATACATCAAATTAGCCAGTACTTTTTGAGTGCAAAGCGTTCACTATAGATTGTTCTTCAATGTTGCGTACCATACAATAGATGGCGCCACAACGAAGATAAGTTAATAAACACCGAGGTCGCTAGCGTCTCTTCTTCCCTTTTCCCGTAACATTGTAAGTTGAATAACTTCCGCGTTTATCAACCGATTTTTAGGACAGGTTTGGCCTCCTTCTGCCTGTTACGCACATTTTTTTTTGCACAAACTTAACAGACCCATTTGTAATTTTTTAAAGTACTGTACTGGGTCTAAAAAATAAATAAACGTACGGTCAGACAGGCTAAATATTTGGTCCAAAATGACAAAAATGGCAGAGGGGGGGGGGGAGCAACCGCCAAGGTTAAAGGGGCGCCAACTACACACTACTCTTTAGTATTTAAAAAAAAAACAATTTTAGCTTGTACTACTTTGGCACTCAATTGTTTCATGTATCGACAAAAATGATCATATATTTTGGTATTGTATAAAATTTTTTTATATCATTTTTGTCCTGTCCTGATCGTTGGGACACTCTCATGAACAATTTGACCGTTTCGTTAAAAAAATATTGTGATTCAAACTGGTCAACCAAAAATCATGCGGTAATTGCAGTATAGACAGAGAGGGTTATCATATTATTGGAAGAGCTAATAGAAATTAAGAAAAATAAATATACATAACAAGGTGCTAAGAATTTATTAAGTCGAATGAGAAATTTAACTTTTGTAGGCAAATGATTACTTGGAATTTTATTTTATCTAAAATAGTTGCTGTCAACATTGTCCTTAAAAAAAATATTACAACAAGCATTGCAAGCAATCTTATTAAATGTTTTCAAGAACTGTCAAGTGAAGTAATAAGTACAAAAAAGGTATTTCCCGCTATTCGCGAAAATTTGGAAAGATTAAATCAATAACATCAAATTATAAAAATATGAAAATTGGCTATAGGATATTTTTTAACAATTCTTGTTACATCAGCGTCAGCAGAACGTTCATTTAGGAAACATAAATTAATTAAGAATCACTTGTGATCGTAAATGGGACAGGAGAGACTTAGCAGTCTCAATCTGTTATATTTTGAACATAGCAGAATCTTTAAATATTGATTAAATAGTTGCTTCTTTAAACGCTATGAATGTAAGAATTTGAGTTTTACAAAACAAAATTAAATTTAGGTTTTAATTTTGATCCTGGATTTGTCATTTAATTAGCTAATTTTTTGACACTGGATTTGTAATTTTTCATAAGCTTTAATTTGTGTATCTTTTAGTTAATTTAACTGGAATTGTCATTTTCATATGTTTTCAAAAGAATATTGTTGTTTTCTTTCTTGCTTAAAATAATTCTCTTTGGGGAAAAACAATTGAGGAAAGGCACCGCCTAACTATTCACCTAGGGCGCTGGTGGAACCTCTGATATTCCGATTATTTAGCACAATTTCAATAGTACAATATGCAACATACATACATATTTGCTATCTGATATTCTGTGAAACTGTGGTCCAATACATATTTGTATGCTTTCTATTTGCAGACACAATGACTTGGGAGAATGTCACCTTAGACTCTGTTGAAGAGAATGTACCAAGGGCCCGAGCTGGACATTGCGCTGTTGGTATACAAAGTCGTCTGTATGTGTGGTCAGGGCGAGACGGTTACCGCAAAGCTTGGAACAACCAGGTTAGGGTGAGATGAATTTCTATCATAATCAAACAACATATTCATTTATGTATTAATATCCCAAACAGTTTTCTGTTTGTTGGGTAAGGTAAGCTGATGTGCAAATGTATAAACTGTATATATATATACATATATGTATATGCCCCCGGGTCGCTAAGCTCGCTGAAATTTCGGGAAGTAATGTGGAGTAAAATTAAAAAAGCCGAACCTCATGTCATTTCTTATAAGAAAGCGGGAAATGTAAATACAATTTTTCTCTGCAATTGAACTTAAAATAATAGTACTTCATATAATACTTGTTCGCTTCGCTCGCCAACCCCCGGTATTCCGTCTTTTTGGTGCACGGAGTACATATGTCGGATCCGGCCGGATGGGATCCCTATATTATATAGCTCTCATAGGAACGATAGGTTCGGAATCAACGTTTAGTATGAAAAACTTTTTTGATTCTCAAGATATCTCAACCAAACTCACAGATTGTGTGTTTGATATATCCTTACCAAATCTGGTTCAAATAGGACAACTATATTATATATCTGCTATAGGAACGAAAAAATCAACATTTAGTATTAAAAACTTTTTTGTTTCTCCAGATATCTCAACGATTTTATGTCTAATACAGATATATAAAGCCTGACCAAATTTGGTGTAAATCGGACTACTATATCATATAGTTGCCATAGGAGCGAGCGGCTCGAAATCAACATTAAACAAATTTTGTAAAAAATCTGACGGCTTACACGGGCCACTGCAAGGCTTGCGCTATATTTATAAGTAATTTACACAAAAGTAAATAAAATGGTTCGCTCCACATTGCTTCGGGAGGAAGAAAAGGGCTTTATTCTTGCCTATTCGAATTCTGGCTGGAATGTGAGCCAGATTTTAAGAGAAATCTGTCGCAGACCAATTTCTTAAGGAATCTCCTATAGATTATGGTAAAAAGCTAGCACTTCGACTGCACCTTGTGCCCACCTTGATGCAATTTCCGACAAAAAAGTGTCTTCCATGACTGTTTGGCGCACTTTAAATAAGTCTGGCCACATTGTCCGAGGTGTACTCAAAAAATACCCCACAAAGTATATATATTCTTGAATATATATATTCAGCATCAACAGCCGAGTCGATATAGCCATGTCCGTCTGTCCGATTTTTGAGTTCCTAGATCTCAGAGACTATAAGAGCTAGAGACACCAAATTTGGCACGTAGGTTCTGCTATATCTTGCATTAATCAAGTTTGTTTTAGATATTTGTCACGCCCCCCTCCGGCCCTAGAAATTGAAAATCAAAATTTTAAAGACAAATTATAAGAAAACCTCTAAGACTATCGCCTTGATTTTTGATATATAATACTCACTATAGTCCAAACCTGTCCTGAAAATTTCATTCCAATCGGTTGATAAACGCGGAAGCTATTTAACTAACAATGTTACAGGCAAAGGAAGAAGAAGAGACGCTAGCGACCTCTATGTTTATCAAGTGGCGCCATCTATTAAATGGTACGCAACATTGAAGAACAATCTTTAGTGAACGCTTTGCACTCAAAAAGTACTGGGTCTCTTACTGTCTTACTAGTGGAAGAAACACTGTTCTATCAAGAAAAATTTTAAGGAAGCGGTATGGCGACTTTTTAGGTGGTCGTACGATCATCGATGTTGCTGAATCTCTTGGTCGCCCAAAACAGGTGGTAACACCGAATAATAATAAAAAAGTCAAAATAATCAGATGTGCCGAAAAAATATCAAAAATGAAAACGCTCAAAAAAACGAAAAAATTAATAACAAAAAAAACAACGCCTAAGAAAATTTTTTTAATTCGATTGTCGTCATCAGGGGGATCATATGTATCAAAAAATGTTATTTTTGGCCAGGGGTCATTTTTGCCGTTGCCTAGTGTAATTGGTAGTTGGGTAGAGATACCTTCAAGAAAAACAAAGCCTTTCATACTGAACGTTAATTTCCATCCGATTGGTCCTATGGCACCTATGTGTCATAGTCGTCCGATCATGACAAAAATTTGTCAGAATGTAACAAACAGTTTAAAATAGATAATATGTGAGTCTGGTTGAGATAGCCTTAAAAACAACAAAGCTCTTCAAACTAAACGTTAATTTGCTATATGATATAGTCATCCGATCTTGACCAACTTTTGTCATGATGTAACATATATCAAAGAGCATAATCAGTGAGTTTGGCTGAGGTAGCTTTAAAAACAACATAGCCCTTTATAGTAAAGTTTAGTTTGCTTGCGAACAAAGCTCTTCATACAAAAGTTTAATTTGCATATAATTGTTCCTAGTCGTCCGATCTTGACCAAATTTTCTTAAAATGTAACAATGAGTAAGTAAGGTTGGCGATCGGAGTAAGCAGTGGGCAAACCCCCTAGTAATTTAATAATAGGAAAAATAGAAAGAAGCTACAGAACTCCCATTATGAGTGTTATAAGAAACGCACTTATAAAGCTATAAATTTATTCCATAGGTATGTTGCAAAGATCTGTGGTATCTGGAGGTCACAAAACCATTGTACGCCGTAAAAGTGGCGCTGGTGCGTGCGTCCACGCACGCATTGGAACTCTCTTGGACAGCTACAACATTCGCTGCAGCGTATGTGCTTCAAATTCAGAAGATTGAACAAGCGCCATCAATTTCTACAAAGCAGTCAAATCCTAGTCTGGTGCAGCAAAATTCGAGTAATGTGTCGAGCGCCTCGAATGGGTCAGAAAATATACCATTAGGGTCATCATTACAAGCAACAGCAGCATTGAAATTTGAGAAGAGCCCCATTTCAGTGTTACATCTGAGCGGAACAACAGCAACTTCATCGGTGGCCACAACATTAGCTAAGGCTTCTATTGCTTCGGGCACTGCTGAAATGAAGACAGCTGTTTCACTAGTATCCGCAGTGTCTACAAACTCGAAAACATCTCTGGCTCCGACAACAACATTGACTACAGCTCAACCACAAATTTCGATAATTAGCAGCAGTGTAGCTGGTGGCAACAGCGCTGGTATATTGCAAAAATTTCGACCAAACACATCAAAGATCACATCGGGAGCAGCATCATCATTAAGCAACTCATCCACATCCACAACAACGACAACCGTTGTTGCTGCTGCTGCCACGACTTCTCAAATTATGGACACCCAAAACATATCTGTTCGCGTGGCAAGCACAGTTGCCCCAAGCGGTGGCATTGTACTCACATCACAGACATCAACTGGGGCGTTGCGGATTTTACCTGGCGTTACGGCATCCACAGGTCAAACATTACGCCTAGCTTCATCATATAACAGCAGTGCAGTCGCTGGTGCCGGTTCTACAACAACAACAATGTTAAAATCTGCACAGCCAAGTACCAGCGTTCAACAGACAACATCCACTCCGACAGCAACATCTTTGGGTGGTAAACAATATTTTATACAAAAACCTCTGACGCTAGCGCCAAATGTACAATTGCAATTTGTGAAGACAAGCAGTGGAGGAATGGCCGTGCAGACACTCCCAAAGGTTAATTTTAATATTACCAAAGGCAACGCTAGCCATGGTCAAGCCATAACAATTTGCAATCAACAGCTGTCCACAGGCTCTACGCAAATTCAGGTAGGAATTTACTTTAAATAAAAAATAATCTAAAAAACCGTTTTTGTTTTTATACCCCTGCTGTGGGTGTATAATATTTTCACAAAAAAAGCTAAATAATTTGTCATTTTTATATCATTGCCGAGGGTATTCTAAATTTGTCAGGAAATGTGTAACGCATTGAATTAGACGTGTCTGACCCTTTTGTCACTTTTTGTTAAACCTAAATCTCAGATATTAAAAGAGCTAGAGACACCAAGCATGGTATGGAGGTTCACAGCGTCGGGCAGAAGTAAGAGTAAAGCTATCGAGATGAAATTTTTTTTTACTCATTGTTACATTCTGAGAAAATTTGGTCAAGATGGGATGACTTTATCATATAGCTTACATAAGAACAATCAGATGCAAATTAATATTTTGTATGAAGAGCTTTGTTGTTTTTTGAAATATCTCCACCAAACTCAAAACTTATGTATTTCTTACTCACTGCTAGATCCTGAGAGTTTTGATTAAGAAATTTGGTTAAGATCGTAAATTCTCTATATTATATATGTAATATCTATTATTTAAAGTCCAATTGCAGGGTAAATTTGAATTTACATTTCCCGCTTTCTTATAAGAAACGACATGAGGTCCGGCTATAGCTGTGAGAAGGGTTCCTTATTTTTACTTCACATTACTTTCCGAAATTTCAGCGAGCGTAGCTAGCGAGAGGTTTGCGAGCGAAGCGAGCAGGAGTCAAGCCTCTATTACAACATAAAGTTGTCTTATCTCCAAAGTTTAATACTGGTCTCTCAAGAGTATGCAATCTTTGGCGCGCTAAAGACTTGTCTTGTGTTATCTTTCTTACAATAATTGTGTATCTAAAGGCCATCAACATATCAATGTTCCATTTCAGATTGCATCTGGAAACAGTAGTAGCGTTCAACCAAAAACGATTATGGTAACAGGAGCAACTTCAACAGCGACCTCAACTTCAGTAGGAACTGTAGCTGGAGGAGGAGGACAGCCGCAGACACTGTTGCAGCAGCAGCACCAACAGTTGCAAAAGCCAGTTGTATCTGGAAATGTACTTAAACTTGTATCTCCTCATACCGTGTCGGGCGGCAAGCTTATAATGAAAAATTCAAATATTCTACAAATGGGCAAAATGACATCCAATGTGACCATGGGTGGCAAGCCAGCTTTTGTAATAACCAATAAGCAGGGTGCTCAGATAGGCAATCAGCAAATCATTATTGTTACCACTAACTCCAGCTTGCGTTCTGTGCCAGCTGGATCGGTTATGACCAGTGCTGGTAGCTCCACAAGCATTGTGAGTATTGTTGGTTCTACTGGAACAACAACTGGACAACGTACAGTGGTATCCAGTGGTATCAGTGGTCAGAGTAATGTTAAGATGGTGCGTAATATACCAGGTGCTGCTGGAGTAGCTGGACGACCCATAACATTGACCCTGCCGGCAACATCAACGTCGTCATCCTCCCAACTACTGGGTGGCAATAAAAATCATATAACCACACATAAATTGCAGCAGAAAACTGCTGTTTATATTGGCGGCAAGCCGATAACTGTAATGAGTGCAGGCTCACCTGGCGCTGGTGCTAATTCCACTACTGTTGGTGGCAATAAGTTGGTCATGTTGCCAGGCGCAGCGGCAGCACGTAAAGGATTTGTCAACATTTTCAATGCTGGCGGCGCTCAACGTGCTTTAACTTTGGCCACGAGAAGTGCACCGGGAAAGGCGGCGACGGTACAGATAAAAGAGAAAGATAATAGTGCTGTTGAGGCAGCGCTTACAATTGGCACTATAGCCGAGCCAGGTTATATTGATGCTGATCCCATGGATGATATTATTGAGCAACTCGATGGCGCTGGCGATTTAATAAAGATCTCCCATACAAATGAGGAACGAGATCCCCCGTCCCAAGAAAATCTTGACAATGACGATGACGACGATGTCGCCGCCACATCAACATCAGTATCAGTTGTGTCTCCTGCGACAGCAGATATTGGACCCGCATCAAGTGCTGATGCTGGAGGAGCACAAAACATAAAGCCAGAAACTGCCGATGATATTTCTGGTGTTAGCAGCACAACTGATGCACAGAAATCATTGGCCCATGCCTGTGATGGAATCACCGATAGCTTGGATTCAAATGTAAGCATAGAATACTGAATATTTTAATACCAAATAGGAACACAAAATTAAGCAACTAGTTAGCAAATACAAATTGAGAAACGCAATTAGGAAGAATCTTAACAAACAAGAAAAATAATAAAAAAATTATTTTATATTCTACTTTGGTTTTGTTTTTAGCTCAATTCAAATGTAAACATTAAATTCCGTATATTTTGAAAAATTTAAAAACTAGAATTTAAAAATTTCGGGGAAAATGTTCTACTATATGTAAAACTTTATAAAATGTCAAATGTTTAAATTAAAGTCGCGCTATTTCAGCTTCTTCACGTTTCCCACTACGTTTTTATGGTTAAGTCTTTACTTAAGCTCAAAAAATTTCTAATAGAGGTACCAGCAAAAAATAACAGTTTGATATTATGACCGCACAAATTAACCATAATTACGAACAAATTTTTTGGATTATCTCGATTTCAGACTAATATATCAGGAGCCGTAACAACAACTGCGTTGGAAATTATTAAGCCGACAGCATCGGAGACTGAGGCCGCAAATATATTAACAACGATTAAATCGGGCGAGGTATTGGGTGGCACTGGCGTCTTTAAGGACTTAGCTATATCTACCACAAGTGAGACCGATGTCAATCAAAGGCCTGTAGCAATATCCGTTCAGCGGCAGCATCAGCATTCAAATAGTATGTGCAGCTACAATTATTTCATACATTTAGATATACATATTAATACTCTTGCACTGGGTATTATAATTTTGTCACAGAATATGTAACGCATTAAATAAGTCGTTGCAGACCCTAGAACTATCAGTACAACAAGCTGAGTTAATATAGCCTTGTCCGTCTGTCTGTTCGTTTGATTTTATGCAAACTAGTCTCTTGGTTTTAAAGATGTCTTGATGAAACATGATACAGGACTGTCTCTAATATTATCTATATTTATCATTCATATGTAAAGCTGACATAAGACCGATCATTTAAAAATGTACTTATACTAGGTCACTTGAAAAGTATTGAAAGCGAAATTGAAACAAAATGAATAAATGGGTTAAACTACATTTATTCTTCAGTGTAATCTTCTCTGAGCTGAACCAATTTTTTCAGCAATTTTCTATCCCGAAATAACTTTTTTCGATGATTTTGACCACGTTGGTTGCTTCAGAGACGAAACACCTGCTTCAGTCCACTCTGCAGTTTGTTGTCGGAGTGCTGGAACATAGTGGTAAGCCCAAGCTTCATCCATAGTAACAAATCGACGGACAAAATCAGCTATATTCTTTTGAAAACGACCCAAATGCTGTTGGGACAATTGCATTGAAATTCGTTTTTGAACCAAATTTAAGAAATGCGGCACCCATCTTGCCATCAGCATTCTCAACGCTAGTTCGTTCTTCAAAATTTGAAACATCCGTTCCTCTGAGATGCTGGCACCTCCTGCTTATCAGTGTCAATCATATCTTGATCAGCTGCGGTTTTTGGCCGTTAAGTAGGTGGATTATCATTATCAATAGTACCACGTTTAAACTCTAAGGTCTATCTATGAAGGCGCAAACGAAGGAGCAGAGTCCTATAAATTTTATTATTTTACCAAATTGGTATGCATTTCGCTTGCTGATAAGTTATCCAAAAAAATTGTTTAATCACAGCACGAATTTCAGATTTTACCTTAGTTGACACAATACCAAAAAAAAAAGCTTTTAAAAATCTTTTTCACAGATCGACTTGAAAGCTATGGCATGTTTAATGTAGGAATGGAGCTTTCAAGTGATATACAGCATTTGGTTTTAAAAGTCCTAGAAATATGTCGATTTAAAAACTTTTCAAGTATATCCAAATTCACAGATTGTGTGTTTGATTTAGTTTCATACATCCTCACCAAAATTTGTTCAAATCGGAACTATATCATATAGCTGCCATAGGAATGATCGTTGCGAAATCAACATTTAATATGAAAAACTTTTTTGTTTCTTAAGATAACACAACCAATTTCACATATGTGTGTTTGGTATAGTTTCAAACAGGCTGAACAAATTGTGTAAATTGGACTGTTATATCATATAGCAACGTTTAAAAAAATGTTTTTAAAAAAATCTGACGGCTTACACAGGGCACTGCAAGGGTATCCAAACATTGGCGCGCCAGAGTCTGCTTGCGCTATATTAATATCATATATGTTATTTCCCCATTCTTTTCAATTTTTGGATAATTTTTCAAAAAAGAACGTCGGTGCGCCTCCTCAGGATGGGCTTCAAAAAAGCTGATTTTTTGCATATATTAACATAAAAAGTGCTTTTCGCTCCAGCCAAATATGTCAGAGCTGCCCATATCATATAGCTGCCATAGGAACGATTGGTTAAAAATCAGCCATTAGTATCAAAAACTTTTTTTTTGCTTGTTAAGATGTCTAAACCAAACTAGCAGATTGTATGTGTGGTATCATTTAATACAATCTGACCGAAGGGTATGTAATCTTTGTTGCGTCAGAGATAGCCTTATGTTATCTTTTAAATAGTTTATAGGAGTTTCTCATTCCACGATGGCTTCGCCAAAAGTCTAAAAACAGTGCTGCCCACAATTATACGACACCCAAAAAACTTTAGTTTTGACTGTAGAAGAAGGGGATGAAACGAAATAAAGTATGCAGACTAATAGCAAAAAGAGTTTTGCACAAACTCCGCTATTCGTATCTCTGATTGCATCTTTCGTTTTCAATTAAAGGTAAAAAAACCACAAAAGGTCTTATTTAGGCTTGCTTGCAATTGTGTCAAAACTATACGACACATTTCAATTATAGCGGCTAGAGACAAAGTTTTGTTTTAAATCAATAAAACAAATTTCAAAGTCGAATTACAAGACCATGTTATACATTATATCGATCAGATAATAAACGCGGAAGTTATTTATTTGACTTGCATTTGTGTTAAAGAAATATTTTATATTGGAAGAACACGGAAATTTGATGTTTTGTGGGCCATTTTTGAGGAATGATATACAGATTGCTTATTTATTATTGTCTATACATTTTTGTATATTTACATAAAAGTGGACAACTTCATAATATGGTTAAGATAAGCTAAGATAAGTTGTTGTTCTTTAATATATGTAAATAATATATATATACTACATCGACCAATTGAACATGGATTACAAATATCCGCAATTTCAGTGCGCCGAAGTTAACATATATTTTTATTTTAACTTTATTGCTTGCAGTGGACGACTCACATTTGGAAGCGTTGGCGTCTGCGGCTGTGATGCAGGCGGCTACAGCTTCTCAAGCGGACTCAAGTCAGTCAGCAAAAATTCTACTGGATGGCTCTTCAGCTAACCAACTTAACAGCAACAGTATAAACTATAAATCGAATGAACAAGCAAAAAACTGCACCGACAATGTATGTAACTATGTGAATTAATAATTTATATAAATAATAACATTTTTTCTTTGTTTTATTTTAGATCTCATTTGCGTTAAGCAATTCAATTGAAGAGAGCGATAAATGGCACACCGTGGGCATATTCAAGGAGCTGTCCCACACCGTTACCAACTACATTGATTATAAGAGCTTCAGCGAAACGCAACTTGAAAACTTTGATGCTGACAATCTTCCAGATTTATCACAATATCCACGCATCAGTTTGGATCCAGGCACAGCGTATCGCTTTCGTCTAGCTGCCTTAAATACATGTGGTCGTGGTGAATGGGGAGAGGTTTGTTAATTTTTTAAATATCATTTCTTCATAACACTATATAATCTCGATCCATTCAAATCAGGGATGTCCAGCATATAAGCACTTCGTGCACATTTGCTTTTGTTTTGCTTTTTGCTATACCAAGTGCACACGCTAACCCATATGTAGATAGTGCACTTCCCATAACAGCACACATCGACATCAAATACAAAAACAATTTTATTGGTGTGCGTCGCTTCTTCGATTATATTTTTATTTAAAACTATACATAACCATTAAAAATTAGTTGGAGATCCTTAAAATTCTATAAATTTTTGGGTAATTACATTGAATCGTAAAAGTTAATATTTGGAACCTCAATAGTGTTAGCACTAGTAAAAATAAAATCTTTTGGGCTGCTGACACGTGCACTGAGACAAATTATCAAGAAGATTTTAGCTTTTATAATTTTTGATTTTCATAATAAAAATTAAAAAATAATTTTTATTTTTGATTTTCATAACACTATTTTACAAATGAATTATCTGTGTCTGCCTTTTAGACCTAAGTATTTTTCCTGTATAGATTTTGACCTCCTAAACACGAAAAATTTCTTAAAAATTTTTCTATGGAGTATTTTTTGAGATATTTTTTTTTTTAATTTTTTCATAGGTGACTCAGCTTTTTCGAGTATAAATCGTATACGCGATTTCCGTTTTCAACAAAATTAGGTTTCAGCTAAAGGTAATGAAATTTTCTAAAACTTTTCCATTAAAAGTTTTCAAAAAGTATATTAAACGCAAAATTAAAAATAAAAAAATGATGCAGACATAGGGCTTGGACTTTCCCGATTAAAACATCGTTCATAGAAATCGGTTGATTAACTATTGAGTAATACGACTTTTAATGGCAAACAACAGTTTCTAAAATTGTATATTTATTGATTTTCGTGCGATACTTCAATATCGATATTCGTGCGATATAGGTAGTCCGTAACTAGGTAGTCACAAATTCCCATAAGTTAAGTCATCCGTAACAAGGCAGTCAC
Organism: Drosophila testacea; assembly: GCA_035043265.1. Lineage (NCBI taxonomy): Eukaryota > Metazoa > Arthropoda > Insecta > Diptera > Drosophilidae > Drosophila > Drosophila testacea. The sequence continues at coordinate 1,059,673 of JAWNND010000842.1, read as the reverse complement.
GAATTCCCATATTAACTAAGCATTTTTGCATGGCAGATCGTGCAATTAGATTTAGAGTGTGCGCAAAGTATGGCAGGTGTTTTTTACGACCGAAACCTATCTCAACGGCTTTAACAATATTCGCCGCATTGTCTGTGACAATGGCAGTAACTTAGTGCTTTTCGATGCGCCAATCTGAGCAGCAACTTTCCAGCATTTCGTTAAGGTAACTTTCAGTGTGACGCTCGCTTAGCTCCAAAACGCCAATTGTTACTGAATTCATTTTGTTCTCAAGCAGAAAATGAGCTGTGATTCCCAGGAAGCTGCGCATTGACATTTGATCACTCCATACATCCATTGTCAAAGTTACCGTAATTCCATCAAGCCGTGTTCTCCATATCTCTTTCATTGCCGTATACTTCTCCTCGACCCATTTTGTTATTTTGTACCTCGAGGGTATTTCGGACCGTGGTGCAATTGTGTTCATTAAATATGTAAACCCAGGTTTCTCAACCAATGAAAATGGCTGCACATCTTTTGTTATCATATATATGATCGCTTCATTAATTATTTTGGACTTTTGACCTTCTGCTCCGAAATCCGTTACGTTTTGAAAGTTTTCAAATAGGGAAGGTTGTCGTGGCGCCATGCTGCTACACGATGGTGCTTTCTCGGATGTATGTTTATCAACTACATCGACGTTTTGTTGCCTTATCTTGTGGACATTGCGCAGGTGGTCCTTCATATTTGTTGTATTCCCCGCAGTCCTAATCGTTTTGCCACAAATATTGCATTTCGAGCTATTTGCATCAATTTTGCTGAAATGTTTCCAGCAAAAGCTCGTTTTAGTTGTTATTCTGAAATAAATGCTTTTGTAGTAACAATCAAAACAAACCCGAAGGCCTTTTACCCAATTTTAATAAATTTACTTTGGCATTGCAAACACAGCTTATGGCGGCAAAATTAGCGGCAAGTCACTTGGCAAGATTCGACGATGTTTTTTTACATCACTAATTGATAGTGGTAAAGCTAAATGTCCAACCTACCAACAAGAGGTTAAGGAGGCAATTCGAAATGTTTTTAACACATCGGCTGATAAGTCCGTCGGATCTCACATAGGGGGCGCCACTAGTTTAAAACCCATATTTTTTTGGAAAGTACCATCTTATTTAGGGTACTAGCCAAAGTTTCGTTCAAATACGGTAAACGGTTAACAATATACAGGGGTTTCAGTGATGCAACTTTTAAGATTTTTGAAAGTACCGATTTTAAAAATTTTCTTGAGTTTATTTTTAATTTTTTTCTTGTGGAAAAAACACCGCTCACGCCAAATCTTTTTGTGATAAGTGCTATTTGGACCCTGCTCCATCAAGAAAAATTGTAAGGAAGTGGTTCGGTGACTTTTAAGGTGGTCGTACGACCACCGATGTTGCTGAACCTCTTGGTCGTCCAAAAATGGTGGTAACACCGAATAAAAATAAAAAAGTCAAAATAATCGGTTTAGAAAATTGTAAAGTGAATTCTCAGAAGATAGTTGACACCTTACAGAATAAAATAAAAATTCATCGGCTTCATTTGCATGAATATTTGTCCATGATAAAGCTCTGTTAAAAGTGGCTGCCGCGTTTCCGGTCTAAGCAGAATAATGCGACATTTCAAAAGTCGTTTCTACCATGGCGAAATTGCATCGAATTGCTCCATCACCTACCATTTTCAATAGATCTGGCTCCAAGTGAATTTTAACAGTTTACAGACCTAAAAAAAAGCTGACCGGGAAGAGATGATGCTCAAATTAACGAAAAATCACCTAAAAAAAGGGCTGTTTTCAGGCCTAACAAAAATCTTTTTTTAAAAATGTATCGAAATGTTAGAGAAGCGCTGGAATGAGTATATCGCCCTTGAATGAAGTAAGGTTCATGAGTAAAATTGATTTTTGGAAAAAAATTGTTTTTTTGATGGAGATCCTACGGACTTATCAGCCGATGTGTTATATATACATTAGACCCCAAATCTAGCGCATATTAATGCGTTTTCGCTTTTTTAATAAAGGAACTAAGTTTCAAGGGACAAATACAAATTTTTCAACTTATTTTCTTTTTTTCTTTAATTTATTTTTTAGGACGCGATGAATTAAAGAAAATCGCTTTCAAGCGGCATATCTTCGCGCGAAGACATAAACGACATAATTCCGCGCGGTGATGTGTCGTTTTTAGTACGGCAGATATGTCGCGCGGACTGAAAATCCGAGGTCTTTAATCCCTTTATATTTTTCATTACCGAATCAAGCAAATTCAGCTGATTTTTTAACAATTAAAGTAATTAACAAAAGTTTTGCGTGCTTGAGCAAGAATTCTATTGGGTAGTTTTCATGGCTTGAGAAATATTATTCAAAATATTGAGTAAAGTTTTAAAATCAAACATCTTGTTTCGATATAAAACAGCTAGAATATATGTAAATTGTAAACTAGGTGGCTTTGAACTGCTCGCTATGCTAAATGAAATGTCATGTAGAAATGTGGAGTGAAAATGAAGACCACTTTTCTCAGCTATTGCCGAAGTGGGTAGTAATCGAAGCGATCAGGCCCTAAACCACTGTGTTTTACATCATTACCTTTAGTTACCGGCTACTTTTGTTGAAATTCTATTTTAAAAACATAAGCAATCTACAATAGCAGCAAAATTGATTGATTTTGTGTGTTTTCTTGCATTTGAATATAGCTTGTTTTTCAGAATTTTTACAATTTTTTTAAGCATATTTTAGCTTATTTTTACGCACAACATCTGTCAACACAGCACTGAGGCAGTTCAAAGTTAATTACACTAGTTTACAGCCAAAATGCAAAGTGAATCAAAGTATGATTTTCTTATGAACTTTGACCCACTGAACACGAAAGTGGCACTATAAATTTTTTTATGGTAGCGTTTTCAAAATATTAATTTTTTTCGAATGTTTTAAGTTGCTCCAACGTTTTTCAAGATATATCCATTTCTGTCCGATTTGAACAAATGATGCGAAAAAAGATGCGGCTCCAGTGTAAACGACGCACATCATTTTTCCGCACCCTCGACAATGATGCGGCAGTGTAAAAACAGTATAACGCACTGTTAGCGTGTCATTTCATTTTGACGTGATGAAGTAAACCTCCACCCTTTATTTCGTCAGTGAATAATAAAATTATGACCTGTTGAATAGTAAAATTTGGGGAAAATATGGTGTAAGGGAATTACCGACGTTCAATTGAAGGTCACTGCTTTAATACCGCGGATTTTCAAAATTGCATAATGACCAACACAGTAAATTAGGCTTTATTGTGCTTATAGGCAGCAACAACAGCTGACTTATATAAAGCGGCCACAATAAGAGCGTAGATAACACGTATATCGATATCAATCACGTAGCGAAATACTAACATTCTGTTAATTCAGCAAAAAAAAAACATATTTTTGACGATTTTTTTTTAGCGCTGAGTGTAAATACTGCTTTAGTGGGCCAAAAAAATTTGGATCACTTTGTTATTTGTAAAGTGTTATGAAACTGAAATTGAAAGTCAAAAATAGTGCAATAACCAAATTTAAAAAAAAAACACTGCAGAAAGAAACCACGTGTAGCAGTAGATAGCTGAGAGAGTATAGTATTGTATTGAAGAGGTCTCTCAAATGTAGCTTACAGTTTAACAAGAAAATTGAACGCGAGACGTAAAAATCAAAGTTACATTTTGCTAATGATGTAAATCCAAACTGAACATCGATTCTTAAAATCAACCGTGTAAATATCAATTGATTGAAGCATCGGAAATTTCGATATCGATTGATCCATTTGTAATATGCACAATGTTCTTTGCACATAAATATACTGAAAAGTTCATATTAACACATAACTCGTTTTATTTCAGCTCGCGATCAGTAACATAATCTATTTTTATACCCTTGCAGAGGGTATTATAATTTTGTCACGAAATGTGTAACGCATTGAAGAAAGCCTTACAGACCCCATAAAGTATATATAATATATTCTTGATCAGGGCGACGAGCTGAGCCGATATAGCCATGTCCGTCAATCTGTCTGTTTGTCTGTCTGTTTCTATGCAAACTGGTCTCTCAGTTTTGAAGCTATCTTGATGAATCTTGGTACAGGTCCATCTTTTTGCTGCACGCAGTACATATGTCGGATCGGATAACTATATCATATAGCTGCCATAGGAACGATCGGTTGGAAATAAACATTTAGTATGAAAAACTTTTTTGTTTCACAAAATATCTCAACCAAATATACACATTGTGTGTTTGATTAAGTTTTAAACAGGCTGACCAAATTTGGTGCAAATCGGACTACTATATCATATAGCTGCCATAGGAACGATCGGTGCGAAATCAACATTTATCAAATTTTGTAAAAAATCTGACGGCTTACACAGGGCACTGCAAGGGTATCCAAACTTTGGCGCTCCAAAGTTAGCTTGCGCTATATTTGAAATGAAATTTTGAGACAGCGATTTTATAGGATGTGCATATTAAAGGATTTTTCATGAAAATCGATTTATTTAAATCGATAAATCGGCTTACAATATATCGATTTAAAAACCTCGAAAATAGCTTATGCCAAAATCGATCAATCGATGCTTCAAAGCTTTTTTACATCACTACATTTTTGTTATATTCGATAACCATATTTTTCCTTATTTATGTAGATTGACTATGTTATTTGAATTTCCTATTTGTAGCTTTTTAGGTTGGATGGATAAACATCCTTATTTTGGTTTCATTAATTTGTATTTTTATAAATTTATCTATGTTTATGTAATTTGTAAAAATTTTGCAGGTTTCCAGTTTCAAGACATGTCTCCCCGGTTTTCCCGGCGCACCGTCAGCCATCAAGATATCTAAGGATGTTAAGGAAGGTGCACACTTGACATGGGAACCACCCCCAGCGCAGAAGACTAAGGAGATAGTCGAGTACTCGGTATATCTTGCAGTTAAGCCCACGACAAAGGACAAAGTGTCGTCACCACAGCTGGCATTTGTTCGTGTGTATGTTGGAGCTGCCAATCAATGTACAGTGCCTAACGCGTCGCTTTCTAATGCACACGTCGATTGCTCTAACAAGCCGGCGATTATTTTCCGCATCGCTGCACGCAATCAGAAGGGATACGGCCCAGCAACCCAAGTGAGGTGGCTTCAAGGTAAAATACAAAATATAATAATAACATAATTAATAATAAACACTTTTTGCATAGATCCGACAACAACGAAGCTCCAAGGCGCCGCCAATGCAACCAACTTAAAGCGCACTCAGGAGAAGACTGGCTCATCCGGATCTGCAAGCCCCTATAGTTCGCCCCAGAAGCGTGCTCGAAGCACTGGGATGTTGGATTAAGCTGTTGAAGCTAATTTTTAAAATTGTAATTCATATTGTACAGTGCGAATCGTAGTAACACGGTCCAGTAGCAAATACTATTTTCAGAAATGCTTCCAGTTGTAAAAGATCACCAGCTTCTCCTCCACCAGCTAGCAATAGCCAATGAATGCAATCGTTTGCATTATTCACCGAGAGTTTGTCTAGGTTGCATTGTTTTGATTTATGCAAATACATACTTACACAAAATAGACGTACATAATCTTAAGTCAAAATTCGAAAGTAACATTTAATAAAAATTGTAATTAATATTTAACAACAACCGTTGCGTTAAATCATTTTGGGACCTTAGTTTGGTTGTTGCGTACCAGCCATTTCAATAGATGCCGACACCACTACGAATATATCAGTTGTTAAACACAGAGTTTTCTAGCGTCTCTTCTTCCTTTTGCCCGTAATATTGTTAGTTGAATAACTTCCGCGTTTATATATACCCGATTGGAATGAAATTTTCAGGATAGGTTCGGACCATAGTGTATATTAAATATATGTACCAAAAATCAAGACGCTAGCATTAAAAGAATTCTTGTGTAATTAGACTTTGAAATTTTGTTTTTCGGTTTACGGGAGCGGAAGATCTTAGTCTTGTTTTGTTGGTGATTGAGTTTACCAAGTTTTTTGAAAATTCGAAGTCAGAAGAAAAATTCTGTGAGACTAGATAGTCAGAAAAGTGTAAGGCTTTTAAAAAAATGACAAGTATAAAGTATCTTATCAAAATTCCGTGTAGTTTCAGATTATCTAGGGCTAGACACGATACTGCCACGAATTATTAAACAGCAATTTAATATAAGCAATCCTCTGGTAAACTATAAAAACGAATACTGGCGACGATCTGTAATTATACCATATGGCAGAGACGTGCCCAATTAACTACTTTTTAATTGAAATTGCATTTCACTAGCATTCAAAAAAATTTTCACTTGCATAGAAAAAAGTAATGCTAGTGAAAATTTTTTTAATTATAATTGAAAATTTAATTAAATTAGCACTAAATTTTTTTTTTTAAATTATAATAATTTTAGAAAAATTAGTATGTACACTGAAGAGCAAAACTGTAACACGAGTTCGGTGTTCTCACTTCAATGGTCTGTATCTTCTTTTCTATCTTACGTATGTCAACGATCTTAGTCTTGTTTTGTTGGCGATTTAGTTAACTATGTTTTTTAAAAATTTGAAGCCATTTTATAAGTCGGGTGAAATATGCCAAAGCAAATTGTAAAAAAAGTCAAATGTTACAGTTTTGCACCCCGAGTATATTTTAAACAAATATTTTTATTAATCATTTTTTTATTATGTTTCCACAGCCCTATCAATTTTTTTTAGTTCCATTATGCAATTTAAAATACTTTGAGTGTAGAATTAAACCAATGCAGGAGGAACAGCGCACCATATCACACTGGTTCCTGTTGTATGGGGAGAGCGGCCAAAAATACTTCTAGTTGAGGTAGAGGCTTGAAACTTACCTCAAAATTTTTATAAATTTGCAGTAGTGTGATGTATAAAAATCAGGCGGATCGGAGCACTATATCATATAGCTGCCATAGGAACGATCGGTTCAGTGGTTTCGCTTATATGGGAGTGCGGTTATAAATACTTCTAGTGGGCATATCGGGCTAAAATTTCTATTGTAAGTTCTTTGCACACTTAGAAGTATACAAAATATTGAAGTGCTTGAACACCCTCACGTCCACCCTAAATCCCCCCACCCCGAAAAAAACAACAAAAGGTTGTGATTAAAAAAATATAAAGTGGTAGTTTTTCGGTTTGAAACTTTTTCATTTTATAATTATAAGATTAAAATTAAATTTGTTTGAAAAGGGGCGTGGTTTTTCTCAGTACGCCCACATGAAGTAAATAATTTGGTGTAATTATATTATTTAACTCTGTAATTTTTCTGCATTGGTACCTATTTCTGTGCACCAACGATTAAAAATGTATAATCGTGTAAAGACACAGTGATAAAAGTCGCCTTTTTAAACCAAATTAAAAAAAAAAGCATTAATAATTATTATTTGAACCCAATAAGAACATAAAACTCGAAAGACGAAGACAAAGACAAAGCACAACAAGGCAAAGCAACCGCTTTGCAAGGAAAATTTAACCTTGAAAAAAAATAGACGCCGTTAGTATATTGTAGATTATGCACACATCTGCAAATTTCTGCAGCTAATTTTAACTCTCTTATTACCTTAAGACACACACAAATTCACTGCAAAAGAACAGAATGGGGGAGTCAAAGGGGAACACAACTAAAACTTTAAGTAAACATATTAAAGACGTACACAAAATGTACAAAAATAGGTTAAACTAAAACAATAATTTTAAAACAACTACAACACAAATTAGTTTTTTTTTCATTTAAGAATATAAAATAAATACCTTCAACTTTGAAATCCATTCAAAATAACTCAAATTGATAAACTTGTTTAAGTGACTGATCTGATTGAAGTGCGCTTTTGTTGTGAGCTTTTTGCACTGCGTGCATCTGCGCTCTAAAAATGAACACGTGCTCACATGTTCAATGCTATTTTTAAAAAGTTCCGTTAGATTTCCAGAAAAAACCGGTTTGCCATTACAAAGTTTGGACATTTTAGGGACAGTTTGTTTACTTCTAGTAATTTTTTTTTGCATGAATTTTTTGAATTTTGGCCTATGGAGGGAACCACTGTGCATATGTCCTTTGTCCTCTCCCATAGGTCCATCATTCCACTTGAAGTGACCGCATATTTCGCCAACTGCCATTTTACATGGATCTTTAGATTTTCAATAGGATTCACATCGGGAGATTGTGGTGGCCACTTTATGGACTGGAATTTTGGTTTTTACATTCAATTTTTGACCAAAAAGCACGTGTCCTTTGTGTCATTGTCTTGCTCCAAAATGCATTTTTATGCAGCAAGACCTATATTCCCGATGACTTCTGGAAGATTCTGTTGTAGAATGCTTAAATATTGTTCCTTTCGCATTATTCTATCGATTGACACCGATGGATCAACTCCATTTTTTTAAATTCGCCTCCAAACCATAATTGAGTCGCCCAGTGCGTGTTGGTTTGCCGCACTATTACATGGTCACTTTGTGACTGGACTGTGGGATCTCTAGTCCAATACCAGGAGCGTCCGATATGGTCAAATTGTCTGATCAGACAAAAATACATCGTTTCGAATCAGAAGAAAGCTCCTGGTATTGGACAAGATAGAAAAGAAGATACAGACCATTGAAGTGAGAACACCGAACTCGTGTTACAGTTTTGCTCTTCAGTGTACATATGTACATATACATATATCTATATATATAAAACTCTTTCTCCTGCCTAATTCACTGAGTCATCACGCTGTAGGCCAAACGGTTCAAGATATTGAGTTGAAATTTTTACACAACATAGCTGAGACATAATTATCCTGCAATAAGACGGGCTTTTTTGATATCCCCATTGGAAGGGGATAAAATGGGGGGTCAAAGGTCAAAATTGCTTAGTGTAACATTTTTATTGGTTTTTTGAGCTATCTGAACCAAACTCACAGATTATGTATTTCTTACTTATTGTAACATTCTGTGAAAATTTTGTCAAAATCGGATCACTATATCGTACAGCTGCCATTAGAACAGTGGCTTTTAATGCTACTAATAGACAATCAAAAGAAGATGGTCGTGGTGTGGGGGGGGGGAGGGTACGATTTATGGGTGTTGCGACTTTCAAAATAAATTTGCAGTATATGACACTGTTACTCTCTCTTGCTGCTATAATCCAATTGCAGCGATCACTTTAAAACATCGAGCAGCAAAAATGTAAATTCTCTATATTATATAAAGTACTATTACTATTATTTTAAGTTCATTTGCAGGGAATAATTGAATTTACATTTCCCGCTTTCTTATTACAAATGACATAAGGTCCGGCTATAGTTGGGAGAAGTGTTCCCCGTTTTCACTCCACATTTCTCCCCGAGATTTCAGCGAGAGTAGCGAGCCGCGGGTTGGCCAGCGAAGCGAGCATTACAGGGCTTGCCCCTGCTTATACAAAGTAATATTATCTTAAGTCCGCAGGGAAAAATTGAAATAACATTTACCGCTTTCTTATTAGAAATGACATAAGGTCTGGGTATAGCTTTGAGAAGTTTTCCCTATATTCACTCTACATTTCTCCCCGAGATTAGCGAGCGTAGCGAGCCAGGAATTGGCGAGCGAAGCGAGCAGGGGGCAAACCCCCTAGTATTATATAAAGTACTATTATTTTAAGTCCAATTGCAGGGAATAATTGAATTTACATTTCTCTCTTTCTTATTAGAAATGACTTAAGGTCCTTCTATAGCTATGAGAAGTGTTCCAAGCCGGAAGTCCAATTGTTGGGAAAAATTGAATTTACATTTTCCCGCTTTCTCATAACAAATGACATAAGGTCCGGCTTTAAGTGTTCCCTATTCGTTATAGAAAAATTCTAAACTGCAACGGATTTAACTTAAGAACCTTTTTTTAGAACGAGTCGTACTGCTTTTCCCTGAGTTGACGTACATAAAAGGGATTACTACTCATCATACTTCCTCATTTCTTTCCTGAGCATGTATCATAAAAAAAGTCTGCTACTTTATTTGTGATTCCGCTACATTTATCGAAAAACGTTAAATATTTATCAATTATTTATTGTTTTTTGTAAACAGAACAAAATAAATTGAATCACTCTTAATTAATTCGATGTCCATCGAGGAGATACTAAGATAACTAATAATAATTCGCGGTCCATTGATGATTCAGTTGTTTTTTTTTTTTTTGCAATAAGTATAGATACATATGTAGTTGCTTAAGTATTAATAGATCAATCGAGGATTCTTTATTCTCAAAGTTGTTCTATGTATCATAACTTTCGCTTGAACAAAAGTCAACTAAATGCCATTAAGATACATTTTGGGCATAAATAGTCGTGGTCCTCCTGAAAAACATCCCAGTGAACCACTGCCTCATTTTTGGCTTCCAATTCTCAAAGACTCCCACTTTGTCGCTGCTTCACCCGTGTTTCTGTTTTTTTTTTAGCTTGATTGCGGAGTTCCTTTAAATTCCGAAACTTTCGGTCAAGCATTTCATCAAACTGTCTATGATTTTTAAATACAAAATTTGAATGACAAAGTAGGCTTTGGTATCACAAGTATAAGATTTTCTAATACTTGCTCAGGGAGCATGTTTCCTGGTGAACACAGCCATTGTCTGTGATTGGTCTGCGGCTGTAGGACGACAAGGTTAAGGCCCAAGGTAAAGCTGTGTCGCTAGGTCGACAGATCAAAATTGAGTGGAGAGCTGCGGAGTTTTCCACATCAATTTGCAAACTGATTTGCACATACGTGCAATTACAAATGCCTATACCTTTTGTGTAACTTGCTCATTGCTTGCGAGCTTGTTCAATGTTCACTTTCTTTGAACAACTCGACACCATTTCATGTATTTCTAATTTTGCGAATTTCAATAAAATTATCTGTTGTCTGAGCTCCGTATAAACAGGGTAAATGATAAGTTGTGTTCACATTTAGGGCTAAAATTTGGCCTGGCACTGTTGAACTTTTCGAAATTGTTAATGATAAAAGGACAAAAATAGGTTCCAAATATGCAAACGTTCACTTTTTAAAATGGAAAATGTTGAAAATACGTCAAAGTTTCGGATCGAAGCTAAAAAATATCGAGACTCTGACACCCAGAACTGGTGATCTTCGATCTTCTTTCGTTGCCATGGTCGAAGATGCACTCAAAATTTTAAATTTAATTAAAAAAATTTTGTCCTATTTTCTGTTTTATTTTCCCTTGTTTTCTTTGGTCATTTTGTCTTACTTTTCCGGAGAATAGTTGGCATCGCTGCTTATAGGCCGCCAGTACACTGCGTGAAAAATTTTGAATTGTGCCCCAGAGTGTCACAGATAACACTACGCAACAGCCAAAACTTCCCCTGGGCAAAAATCACATTTTATGATACATATGGATCCCCTGATGCCGAAAATCGACTTTAAAAAATGTTTCTGGATGTAGTTTTTTTTTTTAAAAATGTTTAAAGCTTAGGGGTTTATTACTGGGGATTTTTTTTGTGCTCTTACATTTTACATCATATCTCGAAAAGGCCGCAACCAAGTTTAAAAAGCTTTATAGATTCCAAAAAATTATGAATATACCAAATAATCATACATTGTTTTTAATTTAAATCAATAGTTTAAAAAATATATATTTTTAAATTAAGAAAATGATGATTTTTGATGTTGATTTTTTAAGATTTTTTAATTTAAAATTCGACCGGATCGGATCACTATATCATATAGCTGCCATAGAAACGATCGGTTATAAATCAACATATAGTATGAAAACTTTTTTTTCTCAAGGTAACTCAACCAAACTCACAGATTGTGATATAGCTTTATACTAACTGAACAAATTTGAACAAAATCGGACTACTATATCATATAGTTGACATAGGATCGATCGGTCAAAAGCCGAATTTTACTCTCAGCACAGAGTATAGTGTCGCATAAATTGGTCGTTTCTGAATTTATTTTAATGATCAATACTTTGCGAGAGTCTTGAATTAAAAATGCATTTGTTTTAAAGTCGAGCAGCCAGCAAAATGAATTATTGTGAAAAAACATGTTTGCCTATAAAGGACTCTTAGTTCACTATCTTACCTACGATTTTAATGAAATACCTTAAACGACGCCTAAAGCCATTAAACTTTAAAAATCAAAAGGACTTAATTTTTTTTTAATTTTCCTCGAATTTTAAAGTAAAAAATCGTAAAAAACAACAAAAAAAAATAATTTTTATAATTTATAAATAAATATTTGTTAAGCTATTGATTTAAATTAAAACCAATGTATGAATGATTAATAAATACATTCATTATCTTTCGGAATCTGTTTAGTTTTTAAAATCGATTGTGGCGTTCTCGAAAAAAATTTCGATATGAAAAAATAAAAAAAATGTCAAATTTTAAAAATTAAAAAAAAAATAACCCAAAAATTTTTTTAAATCGATAGATTTAATCTTTGGGTCTATATCTATCATAAAAAGCTAAGTTTGGCCGAGGACCATAAAGAACGCTAAAAATTGTTGCACAGTGTAATCAATGATGACACAGTATAAGCAATAAAACCAAATAAATTTCTTTTTTCTAGTTTTAATTACGTCATATACGTATAAGTAAATATACATACTTAAATCTTATTAATATATCCTATTTATACATACAATTTGAAAATTTAGATCTACATGTCATGAATGTTGCTAGTTTTGTTAAGTACATATCAAATCTTGATATCTATTGCACATTGTGTGTGTGAGTTTTTATACATATACATATTTTTCTTTTTTATTTTAGCAATATATTCCAATTGAATGCTAACTTTGCTTGTATAAATTGTAGGACTTAGCATTATCAATCTCAATAAGGATTTATCTCGATCTTAATTATATACTCGTACACATACATTTCTTACTTATACAAGAAAAACTATCAAAATTAAATTAAAATGTTCTAAAATCATTAATAAATGGTATATACTTTGTTAAAATTAATACTGTTGTACTGTTGTAAGTATATAGTTTTATGAATTTAACCCAGAGTCTTTGGTACAGCTGCAATCGTATCAGCATTACTTTAATCCAGCGTATCAAACTCAAACGAATATCGGTTTCAGTACTTCTTCAAAAGGTTATATTTCCGTGTAAGGGAACGTAATCTTGAGGAATTAGAATTAATGTCTCAATCAGATTTAATTATCAATTACTTTTGACATTGTTCTCTTCGATTGAATGTTTTGAATAAAGTACGTTATGCATATGCATACAAAAAGGAATCAGAATTATGTCCCACGCTGCTAACGAAATTGCAATGTTGTTATTTCATCTTTCAGTTCTTTAACCTGATCTGTGTGTCAGTCGCTTTTAAATACTAAGAACTAAGGACAACAAAGTTTTTTAAATGTATGTATGTGTGCGTATTTGTATGTGTATGAACAACCCATCAAGAAACATAGTTTTTGTTTAATTTAAAGAAATTAAAATTTCATATCGAGAATCCATTAAAAACGAACGAGAATTGTAATAAATTTGTTGCAATATGTACGTAGTACATAAATCGTTGTGCAGTTAATATTCGTGCTAAATTTCTTATCGAAATATGAAAAGTTACGGAAATATAACAGATGGCGTCATTATTGTACTGGGTGCTGCTGATACAAGTGGAAGTCGTAGACTATACTTGGGTCTTGGGTGTTTCGGTTTCTATCAAGTCATGCCTAGTTCATGTGCTGTGGGAGTTTAAATCCTGTTCCGGTTCCTGTTTTTGAGTCTGTTTCTGTTGTGATTGAGATAGCGGGTGTTGTGACGTGAAGCGTTGCGGGGAATGAAGATCACCATTGATCAGACGTTGTTGTTGTTCGTTCTTGACAGCGACGTTAATGTTGGTGCTGTTGTTGTTGCTGCACCCAGTTGAACTATTTGTTGCTGCTACCGAGGCAGCCAGACGAAATGCGGCCTCTGTGTGTGATCTTAATATAGCTTCGGCCTGCTGATGCATTCTTAGAGCTGTCTCTGGATGTTGGTTATGTTGGCTGTGTTGGGTATGTTGAGGGTGGGGATGTTGGGGATGCGAACTGGGAGTCACAGCGTGTTGTGAATAATTCGACGTTTGATGGTGCTGATGATGCAGAGACTCCACCTGATGTATGCCACCCAAACCTGCATCTAGTGAGCTTCGCATCATATTCATCATCACGGACGAAGTGTCCGTTTGCATTTGCAGGTTAGGAACACTTAAGGTCGGTGATCTTCGACTGTTCCCACTGCCAGGATGCGACTGTCCAGGATGTTGGTTAGCAAGCGGTGACAACAGATGTGTCATTTGTTGTTGATGGTGTTGATGTTGATGCTGAGGCTGAGGTTGACCCTGTTGCTGGTGCGGGTGCTGCAGTGTATGATTTTGTTGCTGAAGATGTAGTTGATGATCTCCATGCTTTAAAAGTAAAACAAAGAATAGATCAGTCATGAGCTGATTTCTCAAAAAATTTTAACAAATAATATTATGGATACCAAAATTTGGGAAATCGAAATTGGAATACAGAACTATGATGTTTGAATAATTGAAATGCAAATATAAGGAAAATGAGATAAAAGATAAAACTTAGAAAAATAAAAATATAACTCAAGGCAATGATTGTATACTAGAGTGTATCGATTTAAAAAATAAAGCGCAAGCTAACTTTGGCGCGCCAAAGTTTTGATACCCTTGCAGTGCCCTGTGTAAGCCGTCAGATTTTTTCCAAAATTTGTTAAATGTTGATTTCGAACCGATCGTTCCTATGGCAGCTATATGATATAGTAGTCCGATTTACTCCAAATTTGGTCATCCTGTTTAAAACTTAATTAAACACACACTGTGTATATTTGGTTGACATATTTTGAGAAAGAAAAAAAATTTTCATACTAAATGTTGTTTTCGAACCGATCGTTCCTATGGCAGCTTTATGATATAGTAGTCCGATTTACATCAAATTTGGTCGGCCTGTTAGAAACTTAATCAAACACACAATGTGTATATTTGGTTGAGATATTTTGAGAAACAAAAAGTTTTTCATACTAAATGTTGTTTTCGAACCGATCGTTCCTATGGCAGCTATATGATATAGTAGTCCGATTTAAACCAAATCTGGTCAGCCTGTTTAGAACTTAATCAAACACACAATGTGTATATTTGGTTAAGATATCTTGAGAAACAAAAAAGTTTTTCATACTAAATGTTTATTTCCAACCGATCGTTCCTATGGCAGCTATATGATATAGTTGTCCGATTTGAACCAAATTCGGTAAGGATGTATAAAACTCTGTAGAACACACAATCTGTTAGTTTGATTGAGATATCTTGAGAAACAAAAAAGTTTTTCATACTAAATACTGATTTCGAACCGATCGTTCCTATGGCAGCTATATGATATAGTGATCCGATCCGGCCGGTTCCGACATATGTGCTGCGTGCAGCAAAAAGACGGATCTGTACCAAATTTCATCAAGATAGCTTCAAAACTGAGAGACTAGTTTGCATAGAAACAGACGGACACACGGACAGACGGACAGACAGACGGACATGGCTATATCGACTCAGCTCGTCGCCCTGATCAAGAATATATATACTTAATGGGGTCTGTGAGGCTTCCTTCAATGCGTTATACATTTCGTGACAAAATTATAATACCCTCTGCAAGGGTATAAAAATGAGAGACTAGACAAAGTTAATATAGGCCCACAGGGTATACAAATTAATATTTAAGTACTTAATAAATAATATGAAGACTTGATAGCTATGTAAGTATAAATAGCTTAAATAGTACATAAATTATCTTGACCTATATTATGAATTTGAACTATGAATTCATTTATGAGGTAACACTTGTAATGCCAGGTTATAGGATACTAAACATTAAAAATATTTTTCAGATTCGATTTTTCTGGTTTTAATTTCTTTTCTTTCCATTCCCATTTTGTTTTCTTTTATTTATATTCTTAGTACTATTATTTTTGCTATCTTAATTCTTTAAAAAATATGGGGAGCTCGGTTGCTAGTATTACCTGTTGCTGATGCGGATTAGCGGAATTATTCATCCGCATGGCGGCGGCCAAATTGACTACTGCTGCCTGGACAACCGCACTACCAGCAGCAGAGCCGGCAGAGACGACTGCGTCAATTGACTCATTTGTGACCTGTGACCGGGATACCTGACCCGACGAGGCGGCCACAGCCGCGGCGGCAGCGGATGCAGCTGCCATGAGAGACATTCGATTGGCATGCAGCTCTGCGGCGTCCATGTTGTACTGGCTGGAACTAGGCAGTCGCAGCTCGTTTAAATTGATTTTAGTTGAGCTACAATTGGTATTATTATTGTTTATGTTATTATTATTGTTATTGTTCACGTTGTTGTTGTTGTGGTTGCTGTTCTCATTTTCGCTCAAGCCTTGATCCTGATCAGAGGTTGATGATGAAGACAGTCGTCCATTCGATGAGCACTCCGAGTTTGCTGAAGGAGACGGACACAGCGAGTTTGACCCTCCAACACCCAAAGGGGCTCCTGATCCTAATCCTCCTGAACCTGCCGATGACGCGGCCAAAGTTGCTGCCAAAAGGGATTCACGTTCGCGTTGCTCTGCCGCCGCTCGAGACTTAAATAAAAAAGAAACATTTACATTAATTCATAATCGAAATAATCTTTGATTTAACTATTTTTCCCTATGATTTAGCGTTAAATGTTGAATTTGTCAATTTAAAGTGTGTGCTACTAAATTAAACATTTTTAAGTATAAATTTAAATCTAAAATTAACTTTTTTTATATCAAAATATCTTATAGTTCATATAAAATATTTTTATACTTTTAGGTAATGTAAAATATTTTGATATTATATTAAAAGACTTAAATTAAAATTGTGTAAGCATAAATCTATCTATGTATAATCCAAAGTGGTGTTGTGTCAAAATTCAGACTCGTAGCTCCAAAGTCTGAATTTTGACACAAAATACTTGAGGCAAATTTATCGTGCAATAAGACCGCGTTTTACGAAATTTCAATTGGAAGAGAGTCAAGTTTCATATATTGCTTGCTATGAAAAAATTTGTTGTTTTATAAAAGATCTCAACCAAACTCACAAACTTTGCAGTGCTATAAATTGGAATGAAGTTGAAAGCTGGGCTTATGAAGTATAACAAAGCTGCGTTCTTGGGGGACACACCGGAAATACGCATTTGCCGCTAAAATTCCGCTTTTGTGTACTTATGATTAGTTAACAGTTATTAGCTTAGTTGATTTTAAACCGATTTAAAGTTTTTTTTCGATTTTTTAGACCCTGTACTTTAAAAAAGTACAAAAGGGTCTATTAAGTTTGTCCAAAGAGTGCTGGATCTCCTACTGTCGAGCTTGGTCCACTGTAGCTTACAGCATTTTTAGACCCAGTACTTTAAAAAAGTATAAATGGGTCTATTACGTTTGTGCAAATGTGCGTAACAGGCAGAAAAAAGCGTGACAGACCCCGATCGTTCCTATGGCAGCTGTAGTTATCCGATTCGGCCTGTTCCGACATATGTACTGCGTACAGCAAAAAGACAGACCTGTACCAAGTTGCATCCAGATAGCTTTTAAGCTGAGAGACTAGTTTGCATAGAAACAGTCGGACAGACACACGGACATGGCTATGTCGACTCAGACTGTTGCCCTGATCAAGAACATATATACTTTATGGGGTCTGTGAGGCCTCCTTCAATACATCACACATTTCGTGACAAAATTATAATATCCTCTGCAAGGTTATAAAGATAAAGGAAGGATTTTTCGTAGTGTGATCAGAAATATACCGGAGATGACTGAAAAGAGAAGTTTTAATGGGATGGAAAGAGAGATTGCTTTCTCATTATAGTTAGAGCAAAGTACTGGAAACCGATTGTGCAAAGCGTAGTCCGTAGTGCAAGTAGGCAAAAAAAGGGGAAATACATTTCTATTTGAACTAAATGGGATATTCAAGTTAAGGCGTTCTAATAGAAAAGCCGAGCTAACATAATGATTAACTTATGGAGAAAAATAACTCGAAGAACTGTCCTATGATGAGTAAGGGATGGAAGATTGAGGAGCTGAAGTCTATTTGAGTAAGGTGGCATACGGATTCCAGTTTAAGTCACGGCGAGCAAAGATAAGAAAATGCTTCTGAACAGACTCAATTAGGTCTTGATAATAAGTATTTGTGCTGTGGATTCGAGACACATGAGCAATATTCAAAAATAGGACAAACTAATAAATTCTATAATAGTTTTGTGACATAGAGATTTTGAAAAACTATGAGGTTGTATTTTTAAAGCGATCGGCTTGAAATTTGAAGTGAATGTACAAATATCTCCAAAGAAATTTTTGAACTAATAATTAAAGTGGGCGTGGCACGATAAAGGGCAATAGCTAAAAAAAATTTTTTTTAAAGTAGTATCAGGTTAGTATTTTTTGTTCTAATTTTAGCCAATTAAAAAAATGTTTTTTTAATTATTAATAAAAATATAGCGCAAGCTAACTTTGGCGTGCCAAAGTTTGGATACCCTTGCAGTGTACTGTGTAAGCCGACAGATTTTTTACAAAATTTGTTAAATGTTGATTTTTAACCGATCGTTCCTATGGCAGCTATATGATATAGTTGTCCGATTTAAACGAAATTTGGTCAGCCTGTTTAAAACTTATTCAAACACACAATGTGTATATTTGGTTGAGATATTTTGAGAAACAAAAAAGTTTTTCATACTAAATGTTGTTTTCGTACCGATCGTTACTATGTCAGCTATATGATATAGTAGCCCGATTTACACCAAGTTCGATCAGCCTGTTTTAAACTTAATTAAACACACAATGTGTATATTTGGTTAAGATATCTGCTATGGCAGCTATATGATATAGTGATCCGATCCGGCCGGTTCCGACATATGTACTGCGTGCAGCTAAAAGACGGACCTGTACCAAGTTTCATCAAGATAGCATAAAAACTGAGAGACTAGTTTGCATAGAAACAGACAGACAGACGGACAGACGGACAGACGGACATGGCTATATCGACTCAGCTCGTCGCCCTGATCAAGAATATATGTACTTTATGGGGTCTGTGAAGCTTCCTTCTATGCGTTACACATTTCGTGACAAAATTATAATACCCTCTGCAGGGGTATAAAAATGTTTTTTAAAGATTCATAAAAATTTTTTTTTTGCAATTATCTATCAATTTTGTTAACTTCCGGCTACAATTTCAAAATTATTTGCGCAAAAATTAAAAGAATTGTTCTATTTTGAAGGTAATTAATTAATTATTTAAAAAAAAAATGTCAAAGTTGATATACAAATTTTTAGCAATTTTTAACAAGCGGTTGTTCTTTTTGACGCGATTATATCATGGATAAAACTTTGGAGTCACCATTTCTAGTGACCATTTTCAAGTGCTGCCGTAAGGTGTTGTATTGGTGCATTGATAACATAGTGTCCACCATTAATGCAACCGATTGGTCTGGAAGTTCTGTGCATATTCTGGATTTCGTAATGGTTGTACACGTTGACGGGAAGCATTTGTCAACTCATAAATGAACTTCGTCGAATTCCTTTTTCCGCATGACCGCAAAGTCAGTTCAGTCGCTGCAAACAATTGATTGTCATCAATTTTTAACAGAAGATCTTTACTTCTTCTTTGCTGAGGTTTTGAACAGCAATTAGAAGATGGTTTTATTAATCTTTTGCGGTTTGTGGTTGAGGGAACGACATAAATCTAATAATCAACGGCGTTTATTTTATCCTGATGCCAACTATCATTAATGGTCATAAATCTAAATTTATTTCTTCTTACTTCATATATCATTAACATTGCCAAAAATCATCACTGTGTGCTCTAGAAGTGAGTTAAGCTCAACCGTTCGTTTGTTGCTTGACCAAACCTCGAAAAACTCTGCGCGTGTTATTTCACTCATTTTCATAACCTTGCAAAGGGTATTATAATTTTGTCACGAAGTTTGTAACGCATTGAAGGAGGCGTGTCAGACCCCAAAAAGTATATATATTCTTGATCAGGGCGACAAGCTGAGTCGATATAGCCATGTCCGTCTGTCCGTATGTCCGTCTGTCTGTCTGTCTGTTTCTATGCAAAATAGTCTCTCAGTTTTGAAGCTATCTTGACATGTCCGTCTTTTTGCTGAACGACATATGTCGGAACCGGCCGGATCGGATAACTGTATCATATAGCTGCCATAGGAACGATCGGTTGGAAATAAACATTTAGTATGAAAAACTTTTTTGTTTCTCAAGATATCTCAACCAAATATACACATTATGTGTTTAATTAAGTTTTAAACAGGCTGATCGAACTTGGTGTAAATCGGGCTACTATATCATATAGCTGACATAGTAACGATCGGTACGAAAACAACATTAAGTATAAAAAACTTTTTTGTTTCTCAAAATATCTCAACCAAATATACACATTGTGTGTTTGATTAAGTTTTAAACAGGCTGACCAAATTTGGTGTAAATCGGACAACTATATCATATAGCTGCCATAGGAACGATCGGTTCAAAATCAACCTTTAACAAATTTTGTAAAAAAAATCTGACGGCTTACGCAGGGCACTGCAAGGGTATCCAAACTTTGGCGCGCCAAAGTTAGCTTGCGCTATATTTATTATTATTTCTGATCCTTCGAACCATAAAGTAAGATTAGGGTTCGGTTCACGGACCGGTTTAAGAAGCCTCTGAACCAAAGGTTCGGTTTCGAGCCCTGGTTCATTCTTATACATTTTTCTTGCTTACCTTTTTACTTGATGCATATTTTATAATCTCTTTTTATATGAAATTCTAAAATTTTAAAGTATAAAGTCAACAACATTTATGCACAGAATTGCACAAAAGAAATTGAAATACAACGATAACACGTTCTTGAAGATTTGAAGATCGTTTAGAAAAAGCCCACCACGAAATTTGTATCGAAATTTGTTCGGATCCGGTTTGCTGCCTTGATTTGATCGAATCAGCTTGTACGCTATCATAAAATATTAAATACGTACATTCGTTAACTCATCATCATCATCCAATTTTATTTTTCTACCCACAATATATAATAGTTGCCTCATTTCCTTCATTTAATCACTAAAATTTTGTTGCTCTCCAGCCCCTGACAACAATCCTAGTTGTGTGCTACAACGGTGGTGTTCTTCTCTATTGAAACCTTTACTAAAACTTTTCATTATATCATTACGTTCTACTATTTTCCCAGCTATATGGAAATAATCTTTTATTGTCGCGCTGCATGAAAACGGATGCATGTCGGATATATTAAATTACTGAGGAGCTGCGTAGTTATCAACGATTTCTAAGCTTTTTAAAAAGATAATTAGGTCTTCCTTGTAGCATAGCTGCAAGTCAATTATCTCCCCTTCGGTTTTATTAAGAGTCGTTCGACATCTACCAACTTTCTTGGATTTTTCTCTAATGAGGCTTTCTCAAATAAAATGCAAACTGATGTAATTTACACGGACTTCAGCAAAGCATTTCACTCTGTAAACCATTAAGTCCTCCTTCTAAAGCTTGACCACTCCCAGTATGGATCTTTTCCAATCTTTCAGGTAGCCACCTTGGTTCCTTGTTCTTTAATATTTTTACCAATGATTTGCCCAAATGATCTTGCCCATTGTCGCATATTTATAAATTCAGATAATATAAAATTTATGTTATGTTATGTTTTAAAATTCATTACATAAAATAAAGAAACTTCAAAATATATTTAAAAAGAAACTACCAATGCCACCACGAAATTTTTGATTGACAATTCATGATAATTCGTGTTCTAACGATGATTTTTTCCCGTTAATTTTGGAGAGGTCTTGCACAGACTACATTTATTTCAATATGTTTTTATATTTAAAATGAGGGTTTTTTCTGGGTGTACTATCCCAAAAATGCTGACAATGTATATATACATACGTACCAGAACGTATTGCGCCGCAAACTGGTGCTTTGGATCCATGCGCATGTGATCCATATGTGTGAGAAGACCTGAAAAGCACAAAAAAGATATTTTTATTGTTATAGTATATTTACACAGACTTCAGCAAAGCATATGACTCTGTAAACCATTACCTCGCCCTTCTGAAGCTTGACCAACTAGGTTTTTCCCCTTTCTTGTTTTTATGAATCAGTAATTCAGCCCAATCTAAATCCATCCGTGTCACTTCTTGTGTACCACAAGGTAGCCACCTGGGCCGCTTATTCTTTTATCTATTTTTTAACGATTTCCCATTAGTTCTTGCCCATTGTCGCATACTTATGTATGCAGATAATGTGAAGCTTATGTTATATAAATTAGCTAATAACTATAAGTTAGTGCCAAATGACTTAAATTCACTTAAATCATCATTTGAACCTACATTTTTCCAAATGCCTGTTTATGACTGTTTATGAAAAGTACTCTCGGGTTCATTCAGCGCTGGTTAAGAATTTAATGATCACAATGTCACAAAACTATTATATAATTATGCTAGGTTTACATTGCGCCACAGGCTGGCACATCACAGTGCCACAGGGGCACAGCTCAATGTGAACACTAAATGCTGTGCCACAGAAATTAGCTGGCACAGAAATGTGCCACAGCAATGTGAACGGCTGTGTCACTAGCTTGGCACAGATTTCTGTGGCACAGATGTGCCAGCCTCTGGCACAGACAATCTGTGCCAAGCTTATGACACAGAAGACACACAAATTATTTGAACAGCTGTTTCAGTTGAAGCAGCTCAAATGAACAATATTTTCCTGTGGCAGGCAGAACGAGCATGTTGGTTTTTCTGGCACATTTAGATAACATAAACATAAATTTATTTGTTAACATATTATTTTTTTGATTTATCAGAATAAAATAGGTAAATATACTTATTTTCTGTGTTCTTGTAATTTATTATTATATATTTTATTATTGGGTTCCCATGACGAGATGGAATTAGCGGCAATGGCTTGCATTGGTCTATGGTTGCTTAACGATGATGAGGAGCAGAACCAACCCAGGGCAAAGCGCTCTTGCTGGGAGGACAAACTCAATTTGACTCGGAGAGGGGAAGGAATGTTAACGAAGCTAAGTGGTGAGCTGCAAAGTAGTATTCCACATCAATTTAAAAATTATGTGCGCATGGATCCGAGTACGTTCGATCAGCTTGTAATTTGGGTCACGTCCTTAATTCAAAGGAAAGCTACGAGTTCCGCAAGCTGACACTCAGCTGCTCCGAAATGCTGCTCCAGCTTGCTTCCTTCGTATCGCGATTCATGTAATTCTCGCTTGTCACTTTCCATAGGCATTCCGACTCCTCCACGGCTCCAATTAGCTTGTGGATGGATTCTGAAAGCCAATGTTTAGTGACACGGCGATCACGGTTGTTTCCTTTTCAAAAATCCAACAAGTGCGGCAAAAGTTTGAATTGATTCTTTTTGTGGAACTTGCTCTTTGTTCACGATCTTGTTATAAGTTCCACTGCTGTGAACATTTGAACAATCTGTGTCGCCTTGTGGCGCTGTGCGAAAATGACAGAAGTGTTCACATTGACGGCTGGCACAACTCTGTGGAGCACAATTTATGTGCCGGCCAATGTGAACACTCTGGCACAGGCCACATACAGGCACAGCTGAACTGGCACACTGTAGCGATAATGTAAACCTAACATTAAACTGGAACCCTAATAGCCGTTTGCCACCTTACTCTAGTAGACTTCTGCTCCTCAATCTTCCATCCTTTACTCAGCAAAGGAGAGAACTTGGTATTTTCTTTCTCCATAAGTTAATCATTGGTGATGTTAGGTCTACATCTTTATTAGAATACCTTTACTTCAATATCCCATTTAGGCCAACTACTCATTTCTTCTACGGACAACGCTTTGCACAATCGGTTTCGCGTACTTTGCGTGCTCGTACTTACGTTAAAACCTTCCCCATTAAATCTAAAATCTACCGTGATTTTAACTATTGAACCTTTTCTATTGAACTGATTTGTTTTTTCTGAACTTTTTCTCTTAACAAATGTTGGTTCAATTATAGTTTTTGTTTAGCCCCGGCTTAAGCTTTATAAGTATACTAGGAGGCTTGCCCCCTGCTCGCTTCACTAGTCAACCCCCGGCTCGCTACGCTCGCTGAAATCTCGGGGAGAACTGTGAAGTGAAAATAGGGATCACTTTTCACAGTTATAGCCGGATCTTATGTCATTTCTAATAAGAAAGCGGGAAATGTAAATTAAATTTTTGCCTGCAATTGGACTTAAAGTAATAGTACTTTATATAATATAGAGAATTTACATTTTCGCCGCTCGCTGTTTTAAAGCTTTCGCAGCAATTGGATTATAGCAGCAAGAGCGAGTAACAGTGGCATATACTGCAAATTTATTTTGAAAGTCGCAACATTAATGAGTTTGGTTGAGATAGCTAAAAAAACAACGAAGAGCTCCATACAAAATTTAAATTTGCATCTGATTGTTCCTATGGCAGCTATATGACATAGTCATCCGATCTTTACCATGATGTAGCAGAGAGTAAAAAATACATAATCTGTAAGTCCGGTTGAGATAGTTCAAAGAACAATAAAAAATTTCATACTAAGCAATTTTGACCTTTGATCCCTCATTTTAGCCCCTTCCAGTGGGAATATCAAAAAATCCCGTCTTAGTGCACGATAATTATATCTCAGCTATGTTGTGTGAAAATTTTAGTTCAATATCTTGAACCGTTTGGCCTACAGCGTGATGACTCAGTGAATCAGGACAAAAAATTTTATATATATAGATTTAGTAATTACATATATTTAAAAAAATGCAGTAAGCTACAGTGGAGCAAGCTCGACAGTAGGAGACCCAGTACTTTTTGAGTGCAAAGCGTTCACTAAAGATTGTTCTTCAATGTTGCGTACCATCAATAGATGGCGCCACTTGATAAACATAGAGGCCGCTAGCGTCTCTTCTTCTTCCTTTTGCCTGTAACACTGTTGGTTAAATAACTTCCGCGTTTATCAACCGATTGGAATGAAATTTTCGGGACAGGTTTGGACTATAGCGAGTATTATGTATATCAAGGCGCTAGTCTTAAAGGTTCTCTCGTAATTCGACTTTGAAATTTTATTTTTCATTTTCCGGGGGCGGAGAGGGGCGTGGCAAAAATCTAAAACAAACTCGTTCAATGCAAGATACAGATGAACCTACATGCCAAATAGCTCTTATAGTCTCTGAGATCTAGGCGACTTAAAATCGGACAGACAGACAGACAGACGGACATGGCTATATCGACTCGGCTGTTGGTGCTGATCAAGAATATATGCACTTAATGGGGTCTGCCACGCCTCCTTCTGCATGTTACGCACATTTTTTTATGCACAAACTTAATAGACCCATTTGTACTTTTTTAAAGTACTGGGTCTAATTAGATAAATTTAAGTTTTTATTTTTAATGTTATTAAGTTTGTATAATAATTTTAACAGACTGCTTTTAGTCAATATAATAAATAAATAAATAAAACAAAAAATGACTAACATTTTCCTGGTAAATCTGGCCTTTTCTCGGCAGGTCTGGTGTTTTTTAGGCCAAATTACCCTGTAATTGTTGGTGATTTTTTCATCGTGTTGCATCCCACCAAAACAGTCAATACTACTTTTTTGTTACGTCCTTCGTTTATTATACGCTTGCAGAGGTTGTTATAATTTTATCACGAAGTTTGTAGCGCATTAAAGGAGACCTCATAAACCACATAAAGTATATATTTTCTTGATCAGGACCACGAGCTGAGTCGATATAGCCATGTCCGTCTGTCGGTCTGTTTGTCCGTCTATCCATAAAGCTATCTTGATGAAACTAGGTACAGGTTGGTCATTTTGCAACACGCAGTACATATGTATGTCATAGCAGGTCAGATCGAATCACTTTGGTATTTAGCTGCCATAGGAACGATCGGTTAGAAATCAACCTATAGTAAGAAAATCTTGTTTGTTTCTTTAAGATATCTAAACCAGACTCACAGATACAATCTGCAATTTTATACATTCTGATCAAATTTGGAACAAATCGGACTACTATATGTATTCCATTCATATGTCGAAAATTGAATGCAGGTGTCAGCAAGTTTATACAAACTTTGGCCCACCAAAGATAGCTTGCGTTATATTTTTAATTTGCATTTAATGAAATTCAAGCAGGGATGTGTATCGATATTGTGTTGATGGAAAAAGCGATAATTTTGTTGGAAGCATTAGCGATATTTTGCTGTTAAAAGTTTTGCAGTCCTGCGTTTTGATATGTGGCTGTTTTGTTTTGGCGACAAAAACACACAAAACATAAAATGGTGCCCCCAGGCTTCTAGCGCTGCATCGCGCTGTTTAGTAAGTTGTTTTTGACAATTAAAAAAAAATGATTTAAATGCATCACCAAAATTAAATAAACTCGGCAGCACCCATCTGCACAGTTTGGACCTCACTTGTTTGCCCAGTCGGCATTCTACCACCTTAACCATCCCATATTTCAATAGGGCCACGCGCACACTATAGCTGAAAGCTGAACTTTAAACTGAGCTTTCATCGTTGCAAAAAACAAACGCATGTGGAGCCTGTAAGTGCGCACACAGCTCAGCCGTGCTTGATCGACCAAACATGTTTGATATTATCAGCATGCTGAAAGCGAAAAGTGCATGAGTGAGACAGCAGCCAATGACAAATGAGAGAAATAAGCTTTAATATCAGCTTTTAGCTCTACTGATAGTGTGCACACACTGTTCATCACATGATGGCAGTTGATGTTGGCTTAGCTGAAAGTTCAGCTTTCAGCTTCGCTTTCAGCTATAGTGTGCGCGTGGCCTAAGAGCTGTCAAAAATTGCATAAATGCTTACAGCCCAAACAAAGCACGCCCATACATATACATCTGCATGTGTATGTATATGAGCACATTATAACACACACACAGAGAACAATCCCGCCACTTAATTGAATAATTGTATCTTGAATATCTTCCCTGTTTGTTATCTGACCTTGATAAAATTTTCGCGGTTAGTCAACATCTCCCTAAATATCATGCGTTAAGCTTACTTAGAGACTTGTTGGATGATTGTAAGTGTTATAGTTTATCACGATCTGTTGACGGAGGGCGGGTGTCATCCAAAATTTAAAATATTCTGTACGTCCGTATTCTTCTAACCATGATACTAAGTGCCAAGTCTGTCTGTAGCTTTAAAATTGCTCATGTTATTTAGTGGCTTTTTTCGATAATATTATAATAATGATTTTAATAAATTAGAATGGTCTCAAAAGCCCATAAATGTAATTTTAAAAGAAGATACAGAAGATTAGCGCGCCAAAGATTTTATACCCTTTCAGAGGTAATTCGATATATGACAGATAAATGATATAGTAGTCCAATTTTATCCAAATTTGGTATAACAATACCAGACAGTTTGAGTGAGACAGTTAAGATGTTTAAAAAACAAAAAGGTTTTCATACTTAATTTGATCAATATTTTATATGGCAGCCATATGATAAGTGATCCTATCCGGTCGGTCGCAGTTCGTGACAAAATTATAATACGCTTTGCAAGGGTATAACAACGCTGCCGTCACTACATAACATAAAAAGCATAACATAAAAAGCTATTTCGCCTTTCACTACTATGGCTCTTTCCCATAAGTACGCGTTCTCACTCTGTCGAGCTTGCCCCACTCTTGCTTTGTGGATCTTTAAAGTACATTAGACATCCAATCGGGTTATAGCTAAGGGGAAATAGGCTTAAAAATTTAACACTGCTCGTATTTATATACTAACCGTTTTCGTGGGTAAAAACTGCCTGACAGACGGAACAAGGCCACATGCGCAAGGTACTAGTTAATTGTGAGGTCTCGGCATGACATGCTAGATGTTTCCGTAGGGATCCCTCGTTGACGTAGTGCTTTCCACAAACTGGGCAGGGATGATTGGCGGTTCTTCGTTTACCGAGGTAGCTTTCATTTAGGCCGGAACTGCTCGTTGTTGGTGGTTGTGCGCAACTCAATTCAGAGGCACATTGAGCTGGAAGCGAGCTAGGACCATTGTTTCCACTACCATGGATATTTTCGCTGAATTGTCCGGCTGCGAATGTTTAAAATCTATATTACTTATTGTTTACTTACTACAAGAGTGTTTTTAAAGTAGTACCACCTTGCGGTAAAAGGAATAATTTTTTGTGACAGGATTTGAAAAGGAAACATTTATGCAATTCTAGGGGTCCTTTCCCTACTCGATTCGCTCGCCAACCCCCGGCTCGTTACGCTTGCGGAAATCTTGGGAAGAATTTGGACTTTGGTGGAAATAATAAGATTAGGAGGGAAAAGTCAGAGGCGAAAAAACGATAGATTTGGCGGGAAAAGGTCAGATTTGTCAAGATAAAATCAATCTGTGAATTTGGTTAAAATTGATCAGAAATCAACAAAACTGTTAATAATTAATTTTTATCCGATTGCTCCTAGGGCTGCTATATAATATAGTCATGTGAGTTTGAACAAATTTGTAATGGTAAAAAATACATTGTCTGTGAGTTTGGTTGAAATACCTTTAATAACAACAAAGCTCTTCATACTAAAGTTAACTTGCATCCGATTGTTTAAATGGCAGCTATTTAATATATTCATCTGATCTTGACCAAATTTTGTCAGAATATTACATATAGGAAAAATCTGGGAATGAAAACGAAACGAATTTCGGTGTCGGTTCCGGTTCTGTTGCGTACCGAAAGGAGTATTTCGGTAAAAGGTTCTATTTCGGTTTTGTCCTTTCGGTTCCGGTTCTCGTATTGGTCCATACCGGTACAGAAAAATAATTTTTAAAAATGCAGTAAGCTACAGTGGAGCAAGCTCGACAGTAGGAGATCCAGTACTTTTTGAGTGCAAAGCGTTTACTAGATTGTTTTTCAATGTTGCGTACTATGCAATAGATGGCGCCACTACGAAATAAGTTAATTAACACAGAGGTCGCTAGCGTCACTTCATCTTTCTTTTGCCCGTAACATTGTTATTTGAATAACTTCCGCGTTTATCATCCGATTGGAATGAAATTTTCTGGACAGGTTTGGACCATAGTGTATGTACCAAAAATCAAGGTGCTAGCATTAAAGGGGCTCTTGTAATTCGACTTTGAAATTTTGATTTTCAATTTCCGGGGGCGGAGGGGGGCGTGGCTAAAATCCAAAACAAACTTGATCAATGGGAGATATAGATGAACCTACAAGCCAAATTTGGTGTCTCTAGCTCTTATGGTCTCTGAGATCTAGGTGACACAAAATAGGACAGGCAGACGGACATGGCTATATCGACTCGGCTGTTGGTGCTGATCAAGAATATATGCACTTTATGGGGTCTGCCACGCCTCTTTCTGCCTGTTACACACATTTTTTTTTTGCACAAACTTAATAGACCCATTTGTACTTTTTTAAAGTACTGGGTCTAAAAATTTAAAATGTAAAAAAAATCGAATTTTATCAACAAGTACATATATGTGTATGTATAAACGTGCAAGTGCTTGCATTTTAGCATGGTAAGTCTTACATATAATTAGAGAAATTTTTTTATATTGCAAAACCATGTTCTACTTCTAGAATGTTTTTTTTACGAGCACACATTTGCAAAACTCGGACCGAATGCTCAGTTCATGCCTGCTTAGTTAGCCATCATTCAAGCCAAATGTTCCTATTCATTCAGTATTTTTTTGTTAGGCGCACGATAAGATACTGTTCGCCCCTAAAGCAAAAATTCAGATAAAATCAAATGAGACTTATAACCGTTGAGAAATCTTTTATAACAGAGAAGGGGTGATGTAACATGATGCGTGAGGGGCATGATGGCGACTTTTAAAAGTTGTTATGACCTTGCAGAGAGTATTATAATTTTGTCACGAAATGTGTAACGAAATGTTACAAATCAACCTTTAATATGAAAAACTTTTTTATTTTTTTAAGATATCTTAACAAAACTCACAATCTTTTGTTGTTATATAGAATCTGACCGAATTTGGATAGAATTGGAGTATTTTTATTCATATGTCGAAATTTGAATGCAGGTCTGTGCAAGGGTACACAATCAGTGGCGTGCTGTAAACGGGCCTGTACGAAGTTTCATCAAGATAGCTTCAAAACTGAGAGACTAGTTTGCATAGAAACAGACAGACAGACAGACGGACAGATGGATATCGACTCAGCTCGTTGCTCTGATCAAGAATATATATACTTTATAAAGTCTGACACGCCTCCTTCAATGCGTTACAAACTTCGTGACAAAATTATAATACCCTCTGCAAGGGTATAAAAATACAAATGTCTGAAATCTTTCGGATGCCCAAGATATCCTCACTGTATTATATTTACTATATTGATTAGCTTTCAAGAAGGTAAAAGCTATTCAAAACAGGATAGCTCAATATATGTCAGAAACAGTAGGTTTGGTAGAGTCCAAATGGTGATAGTTAGTTCTATATACGGTTGTAATAATTCCTCAAACTTACTTGGCTCGATTGAAGGTGATGTTTTTCTTTATGAACATGCTTCATGTGGTCCATTAACGCTTCGGTGCCTAGAAATAGCTTGTGGCATATGGGGCATGATGTCGCATTTGGACCACCGATCAGTGCCGCATGCTGCTGCAAGACACCAAGATGCAGCTGTAGCTCCTGAGATTTGGCGATGTATTTAAGTCATGAGATCAGTTTGCATTGCGGTGTGTGCACAATAGAAAGTTATGGCGATGGTCAATGAATTTTGACAGCGGACATAAGCACAATACAAATACAAAATGGATGAGAATTGGATAAAGTAAAGTTCAATTTTAGGTGAGATTGACTTTTTTAAATTGGTCATTGTTTTTCAAATGAAATGGAACATGATCACGATTGCGATAGTAAACCATACTATTTTCACTTACCTTAGATGTATGCGTACGCAGGCTCGATTCTGTTGCAAATCCCTTTCCACATATATTGCAATGGAAGGGACGGTTCTTAGCACGCTCCACCTGAGCATCATGATTCCGTAGATGCTGCTGTAGATTGGATAGCTGTATGAAAGCTCGACCGCAGTCTGGCAAGTGACATTTATAGGGTCGCTCTCCTGCAACAACCAATTAATAAGGTTAGATCATGATTTGTAATTATTTATAGGTGATATTTATACCCTTGCAGAAGCTATTATAATTTTGTCACGAACTTTGAGCGCATTGAAGGATACGGGGCAGACCCCGAACTGAGTCGAGTCTGTCCCTCTGTTTCTATGTTTTAAAGCTGGCTGGATGAAATATATTCATATTTATATTTAAATTTACCTAGCTAGTAACTAGTATCTCCTAGTCAAGCACTCTCGAGTAAAGCATGCTTTAACCAAAACCAATAAGAATGAGCTGAACGAAAGTGTAATTGACTGATTGACTACTATTTAAAGAGATTAGAAAGTAAATGCTTACAAATTATGAGGCAGACAGAGAAAAAGATATAGAAAGCGATAAATAGATAAGAGACAGAGAACTCCAATCGTTGTTGCCTTTGAAAAGTTGCAGCTATGAAGCAATTACGTGCTACAGATTTAGCTAGGAAATTAATTTCATTTGAACGCGCAATTAAGTGAAAAAGTGGAAGGTCAGTGACGCAATAGTTGGTTTGTATGTTAGCCAGAAGAAAACGGTCAGATGGCGAACAAGACACGAAAGGACTAAACCGTTTAAGCTACTTACAGTCACTTTGCTACCAGAAAATGCAAATAAATAGTTACAAAGTGCAGTCGCGTAGACGAAGGATGCGGTCACGAGTCCTTTTGGAATTCCTTGGGGGAACCCCTTACTCACTTGCTCGAAAATGTTGCTGATGGCAGAGGCAAAGATAGAGCCTGAGGCAGCGGCATCATCACTTCACACCTTTTACGCTTTAAAGAGCCTTAAACGCGATTCGTCTAAGTGCTTTGCTAAGAAATGTTGTGTCTCCGCTCCGCTACTACTGCCCTTATTGGGCTCGTGTTCCTGGTTTTGTCCGTCTTACTTAATGACCTCTCCATTATCTTAGTTCTTGGTAGCCCTGTTTAGACTCTTAGAAATCGCTTTGCGACAACTCTGCGTAAGCCGTTGCATTGTCTAATTACCCAGGCAAAAGGAAGGTACACGGAATCAGAACCCGCACTCGTACCAAGACCCGTACCCAAAGAGTTATCAGCTTTGCTGCATGTCGTATCAAAACTGAAGGTCGTTGGGTTTTGCCTGGTTACTACAGCTCCTGCCCCTTTTGGCGGGACTGTAAACTGGTTTTTAATTAAAGCGTTTTTGATTTCTTTTCCCGAAAAAAGTAGAGAATAGAAATAAATGGGAAAAAGAAAGAAAAAACGTAATTGTGATTTTGTAATCAGGTGTGAATATAATTTGCTTCAATCTAAACGGAAGACGCCCGACAACAAAGAAAAGACTGAGATATTTTCTTTGTATAAGAAGTGTCATTGAATGTAGCTAATGACATTGAATAATTTCCGACAGTCGGGCAGTCATCCCTAATTTTACTCGGATATCAATACCTACTTTTACACTGATAAAAATGTGTAATCTCAACATTTATATACATATGAGCATAAATACTTTTAAAGTTAATGTAAAGCATGGAAAAAACACAAAAATTAAAGAAAAATGTAGTAAGCTACGGTGGAGTAGGACTGTAGGAGACCCTTTACTTTTTGAGTGCAAAGCGTTCACTACAGATTGTTCTTTAATGTTGCGTACCAGAAATTTCAATAGATGGTGGCATTTTGAAGATATCAGTTGGTAAGCACAGAGGTCGCTAGCATCTCTTCTTCTTCCTTTTGCCCGTAACATTGTTAGTTGAATAACTTCTGCGTTTATTAGCTGATTTGAATGAAATTTTCTGGACAAGTTCGGACCATGGTGTGTATTATGTGTAGCGCTAGCATTAAAGGTTCTCTTGTAAATCATGTTTAAAAATGTTGTTTTTTTATTTACGCAGGCGGAGGGGGCTTGGCAAAACTCTAAAACAAACTTGATCAATGCAAGATATATGTTAAATGAACGTACATGCCAATTGTCTTATAGTCACTGAGATCTAGAAACTCAAAAAGAGGGACAGACAGACACACGGAGAGACGGACATGGCTATATCGACTCGGCTGTTGATGCTGATCAAGAATATATATAATTTATGTGGTCTGCCAAGCCTCCTTCTGCCTTTTACGCACTTTTTTTGCACAAACTTAATAGACCCATTTGAGAATTTTCAAAGTACAGGGTCTTAAAATGAATGAAGCTACAGTGGAGTAAGCTCAACAGTAGGACAGCCTGTTATTTTGCTGAAAGAGTAATTGAGTTTTATTGAAATTACAAAAATATTAAACACATAATTAAAACACGGGGGCCAGCCAAATTAGGTAATTAAGCACTACAACAACACCTACAACAACCACCGTTACAAGTCGTTCCATATCGAGTGATCGGCACACATACTGCCATTACTTTGTTTTTGAAGAAATTGGAGAACGATCGAATATACAATTTATAGTAAATTCACAATGGTCTCGTTTGTGTCCGTCCTGTCGGTTGTGAGCGATCGAAGTACACACTCTCATCGAAGCTTTCAAAGCTGACTTTTTGTCGCCATTGTGCGAAAAATAACGGTGTGAGCAAGTTACCGTGCCCATCGCTATTACGATAGCAATTTACTGTTAATATTTTAAATAAATGTACGTTAGCTGTACAATTTAACAAAAAAAAGAATTTTTGTCAGTGTATTATTTGCTTTTGCTACTTATTCCTATGGGTATATTTTTTCTTCGCGGCAGTCGCAGCTGGCGCCGACCGGGAATGTCGCGACGAAAAGCACTCAAAGTTTATTTAATTATCATTGTGATTTCGTCATTTAATCTTTAAGCATTGCCCAGTCAGTCTTACGAAACGCAATAATTATTCTTAATAAAAAAAAATGCAGTAAGCTACAGTGGAGCAAGCTCGACAGTAGGAGAACCAGTACTTTTTGAGTGCAAAGCGTTTACTAGATTGTTCTTCAATGCTGCGTACCATGTAATAGATGGCGCCAGTACGAAATAAGTTAATTAACACAGAGGTCGCTAGCGTCTCTTCTTGCCCGTAACATTGTTCGTTGAATAACTTCCGCGTTTATAATCCGATTGGAATGAAATTTTCTGGACAGGTTTGGACCATTAAAGGGGCTCTTGTAATTCGACTTTGAAATTTTGTTTTTCAATTTCCGGAGGCGGAGGTGGGCGTGGCAAAAACCCAAAACAAACTTGATCAATGGGAGATATAGATGAACCTACATGCCAAATTTTGTGTTTTTAGCTCTTATTGCCTCTGACATCTAGGTGACACAAAATAGGCAGACAGACGGACATGGCTATATCGACTCGACTGTTGGTGCTGATCAAGAACATATATACTTTATGGGGTCTGCCACGCCTCCTTCTGCCTGTTACGCACATTTTTTTGCACAAACTTAATAAACCCATTTGTACCTTTTTAAAGTACTGGGTCTAAAAACGTCGTACAGAGGAAAATGTAATGCGAAAAGAAGTGTTCTTTTCAGAAGGCCAGTCTAGGGAGAGTAATCTTCAGATTACTATTGGAGTGAGTCAATACTGTTGCACAGTGTTAAAAGTCACAATTTTATAATCCTAATTCCAAATTTTTATACCCTTGCAGAGGGTGTTATAATTTTGTCACGAAGTTTGTAACGCAATGAAGGAGGCGTGGCAGACCCCATAAAGTATATATATTCGATATCCGTCTGTCCCTCTGTCTGTCCGCCTGTCTGTCTGTCTGTTTCAATGCAAACTAGTCTCTTAGTTTTGAAGCTATCTTGATGAAACTTGGTGCATGTCCGTCTTTTAGATGCACGCATTACCTATAACGGAACCGGCCGGATCGGATCACTATATCATATAGCTGCCATAGGAAAAAACGACTCGTAATTAATGATGTCTTAACCAAACTCACACATTGTGCGTTTGGTAAAGTTTTAAACAGCCTGACGTTGGTGCAAATCGGACTACTATATCATATAGCTGCCATAGAAACGATCGGATCGAAAATAACATCTAACAAATTTTGTAAGAAATCTGACAGCTTATACAGGGCTCTGCAACGGTATCCAAAACTTTGGTGCTTCAAAGTTAGCTTGCGCTATATTTAAAAGTGTTTTTATGGTGTTTGATTATAAAAATTTATTAACGATAATTATTGTCAATTGAAAATTACGCTGTCAAATTAATACAGTATGAGTCATTGCTTTCGAAATTCTCGTAACCGTGTTAATGGCCTATGTGGCTGGCTAAGTGACTAAATGACTGATTGCTAATCAACACAAATTTGATCGAGATCTAAATTCTCCAGAACTATATTGCTTTAAACTTTTCAAAGATACATATATCGCGAGCTCAAATAAACTGAATGAACGAAACGTTATTTTTTTTTTACCTATTTCAATAAAAAATAACTTATATTCGTTGTTTGTCAGTCGGTTGATTTTAAACTGGTTTTTATAGATCTTTTGATACAGATGTTAATGATACAGTTATATAACAATAATATTATGAAGATGCAAATGGTAATCTCTGTAAAATACTTTTTAATGTACATATGTGATTAAGTAATATATATTCTATAAGATTTTGATTATCCGATTGGATACAATATTAGTACCGGTATGCAATTTAGGAAAATTTAAAAATTTTTTTGTATTAACAGATATAGACCGACGCATGTACATGAAACTTAGTGAACTTTTAAGGAATTTTGCATTGATTACATTAGTGTCATACAAAAAGCGATGAATTACTTTTGGAACCGTATCGGTTCGGTATCCAAACTTAACGGTTAATTTCGGTGAACGGTTTCGGTAGCAGTTCCGGATACATATTCCCTGATTTACACTGTGGCTAAAATTTTAATCAGGTAAATAAGTATTCGGAAAGCTAAGCACAGTTCAGATCTACATCAAGCAAGAATTTAGATTATTCCAACATCAGCAGAACTTATGAAATATTTGTTCAACCAATTCGAGCAGTGGAAGTCGTTGAAATAATTCGTAATTAATTATATAATTAATAAATATTGGAATGGGCTCAATACGAATCGGTAACTCATTTATTTACAACCTATTAAATAGAGCTTAATAGAGCTTGATAATAGTAGAGTTCTTAAATTGTAAACCTGCAAATGCTAATTTCCTAAATTTTTAATAGTTGTTGTTAAATTTTTTTTTTTATTTAAACAAAATTTTTTATTTAAAAATCAGTGCTTTATATTCAATGAAAATATATTTTAATCTGCTAGCTGCCAAAAAATTAAGATTTTGATCCACTGTAAGGATCTGATGTTAGGGCTCTTTGGACGTTTTAATTTGACTCGAGTTTTTAAGCAGTTTCATAAGGATTGTAAACCAGAAAAGCGAAAATTGTAATTAAAAAAAGTATAAATTGGATTTAAATTGTCTATGATAACTAGTCTGGACTCCAACGTTGACTTTTATAATTGTGCACACTGAGTAAGACACATTAATTCATTATGGCCATATGTACATAATCATACCGTTGAAAGTGGACAATTATATGCGGCGCTATTGGGAGGAGGGGGACGTCTTAAGCAATGTTACAGGCACGTGTGATGATTAGAAGGGTCCGGACCGACCATTAATTTTGGATGAGCCATCCCCTTCTCCCACGAATCGCAAAAACTATAACTCTGGTGATTAACAAACTGGAGATTAAAGTTTTGGTATGCAAGATATTTAGGGTGATGTAACACCACCGTCAATTTGATCGCAATCGGATAATTAACACGGAAGTAGACAATTATTTCATACATGACTCTACTGTGTATGTGTTCCTATGTGCTTATGTGCATATGGTATTTAACATCGTCATTTACTTCCACAGGGTATTTTACTGTCGGTTCCTCCCGACTGAATCATAAATATTTGTATATTTTTTTTGTTCAATATTATCGTTGCG
Organism: Drosophila testacea; assembly: GCA_035043265.1. Lineage (NCBI taxonomy): Eukaryota > Metazoa > Arthropoda > Insecta > Diptera > Drosophilidae > Drosophila > Drosophila testacea. The sequence goes on along the minus strand of JAWNND010000842.1, from coordinate 1,022,735 downwards.
TAAAATCAGAAACTAATTAATAAGAATAATGGTAAGTCTCCGTTTTGTCAAAATAAATGTGCCGAATTGTATTTTTACTTGTACTAGGGGGCTTGCCCCTGCTTGCTACGCTCGCTGAAATTTCAGGAGAAAATGTTCAGTGAAAATGAGGAATATTTCTTACAACCATATTTATTTATTTAATGTCGACTATGTGCAATCGACAGATAATTGTCTAAGTGTGAGTTACTTTACAAATTATAAATATTAAGAACTTAAAATGCTTTAAAGTAAAAAAGATAAAAGTTATCATGGGCAAGTTCAAAATTAAGATCAATTACTCAGACCCAACATTTGTTGCGAGGATTGAGGAAATCCCAAGAAAACTCAATCAGGTTTGATATCATGTTAGTGTTAGTTATTATGAGTTAGAAAGAAAAAGATAGATTTCTTAAAAGATAAAGTTGAGGTCTCTGCATTGAAGATATAGTAAAGTCTATTATAATCCGTGCAGAGCACTCGAAAGTTTTCAGGCAGGTAATAGTTATTAGTACAAAGATTAAGAGATAGTGGTACAAAATTACGGGTATGTCTGGCAGGAACTGAGAAATTAATTTGACTTAATAAATAAGAAGAATCAATTGCACTAGTTACTAATTTAAGTAAAAACATGACGCCAACGACGGTTAGTTAAAATAGGTAGATTAATTTAAAAAAATCTACTAGTATACGGGGTATACTTCTAAGATCTATGTTTCACAAAACAATGTTGGTAAGGTGAAACAATACACAAATGAGTCAGTTATGAGGTAATAATTTCCTCAAAAAGTTTAGGTATGGCAGACATTTTGGAAATTGGCCTATAGTGGTAACACAACTCATAGCGCCACTTCTGTGTAACGGGTGATATGTGATTCCTCCTAAACAGAAGGGAATGCACCAGGTAACGTAAATAGTCGGTGTAAAAGTAGAGCCAGCGCAATACCTAAGTACGCAACCTGGCAGCCCATCAGGGCCTGGGAGAACATTTAATTAATTAGTTTAATTCAAATTAATGTTGCAAATAAATCGGCTGCAGCCTGATCATTATTTCCGTCGTATTTCCATATAAAACTGAATTGGGTAACACAGATGATTTACGTTTAGAATTTACAAAACTATTCAATCATTTAGGAACCTGAGCAAACTGAAGCCGGCAACGACACCAATAATTGTTGGAAAGTGTTAAAATTACATTTAGCAATAGAATAACATGCAAAATCGAGACCATTTCCTGTACGTTTATATTTTTTACAATATCGCGATTTAAAATTTTCTAGATTTTATAACTCTCGGGTAAACCATGGGGCTGGTTAGACCTCACAGAGTGCCTTCGAGGAACGCATTGATCAAAAAGCGGTTCAAAGTGTTATAAAAAAGACAGAGAAAATTCGAAGCTATTGCTCGCAAAGAAGTGGGACCAGTCATGATTAATAATGAGATTATTTAATTTGTTAAAATCGGGTTTTCTAAAACAGCGCAGCTACTTTAACAAGTTTGCTCAAGAACAAGTAGATCAAGATTCATTTCTAACGTAAGGTCAAGGTGCTGGCGTTAAAGGTGCTATTATAGTTTGACTTCGAAATTTTGACTTTCGGGTCACGGGGGCGGAAGCAGGCGTGACAAAGATTTAAAAAAAAACTTGATCTAGGCCAGGTAAAGTTGAGCCTATATACCAAGTTTTGTGTCTCTAGCTCTTATAGTCTCTGAGATCTAGGTGTTCATGTTCTCGAAATTTCGCATAGCTGCTAACTATCAGTTTATTATCCGATCCGGATAAAACTTTCAGTACAGAATTGGACTATAGAGTTTATCATGTGTGCCAAAAAAGCATATCGCTAGCATTAAAGGTGCATTCGTAATTCGACTATGAAATTTTGTTTTAAATTTATGTGGGTGGAGGATGCGAGGCAAAATTCTAAAACAAACTTGTTCAATGCAAGATAAAGATGAAGCTACACGGCAAATTTGGTGTCTCTAGCTCTAATAGTCTCTGAAATATGGGTTTTCAAAAAAGGGACTGACAGACGGACCAACGGACATGGCTATATCGACTCTGCTGTTGATGCTGATCAAGTATATATGTACTTTATGGAGTCTGCCGCACATTTTTACGCACATTTTTTTCCACAAACTTAATAGACCCATTTGTACTTTTTTTAATACATAATCTGTAAGTTCGGTTGAGCTAGCTCAAATAACAACAAAGCTCTTCATACAAATGTTTAATTTGCCTCTGATTGTTTCTATGGCAGATATATCATATAGTCATCCGATCTTTACCAAACTTTCTAAGAATGTAACAATAAGTAAGAAATATATAATCTATGAGTTTGGTTGGGAAAGCTCAAAAAATAAACAATTTCATACTAAGTAATTTTGACCTTTTACCCTCCATTTTAACCCTTTCCAGTGAGAATATCGAAAAACGATAATAATGTCTCAGCTATGTTATGTGAAAATTTCAGCAAGATAGCTTTAACCGTTTGGGCTACAGCGTGATGTCTCAGTGAATCAGTCAGTCAGTACAAAGAGTTTTATTTATATAGATGTGCGATAAGCATTTAAAAAAATTATGCCATTACTACAAAGATTCGGAGTTAAATTAGGTACAGGAAACATGAAACTAGTAGTCTTGTAAATAAGAGAGCCAAGCTTAGATTAAAAGGGGAATCCAAAAGTTAGTTTAATACACATTTTTAGATTTTTTCTATTTTTATAAATACCCTGTGGTGTATATTAAGTTTGTTCAAAATAAAATGTATGTAACAGGCAGAAAGAGGCTTGGCGACCCCCTAAAGTATTTAAATTCTTGATCAACATCAGAAGACGAGCCGATATAACCTTGTCCATTGTCTGTCCGTCGGTATGAAGTCTTCTTGTATATGACATTTAACATCCCCCTTTACTTCCACAGGGTATTTTACAGTAGGGACCTCTCGACTGAATGATGTATTTTCTTAAAAAGGTTCAATAATGTTTTAATATGAGAAGCAACAAAAAATACAACTTTTAATAGTACATATTATTTAGTTTTTTTTATTATGTGGGATGTTATATTATTGTGTGTATAAATGATCCTTACTGTTGAAAAGGATTCCCACTATGAAATACGAAAGTGTAATACAATTTGAAACCCCTTCTTTTTAACTAAAATTTTCCTAATTTTCATTAGCTTAATGTATTTCATAATTTTTTTTTTCAAGTTTTGGTTTCCCTTTTTTAAACGCTATTAAGTGCTGTTTGTTTGAATTCCTAGAATATCTTTGCCACTCCCACCACTGCCCTCGCAAACGAAGAAATGAAGTAAATATTTTTTACAAGGTACATACCGGTGTGGAGGCGCGTATGCTGCTGGACGTGGGACAGCTGCTTAAATCTACGATCACAGTAGGAGCATTTGTAGGGCTTTTCGCCAGTGTGGACGCGTATGTGTTGTACTAGTTGATGGTTGCTGGAGAAGCTCTTCATGCATTGCTGGCATTGGTGAGGCTTTGTCTCAGCCCCAGGTCCACTACCGCCCCCCATGCTAGCCGTGCTTGTCACGCCGTGGGCCCCCAGTCCGACTCGAGGAATTTGCTGTTGAATTTGCTGCATCGCGCTCTTGTGCATGAAAAGCTGTAAAAAAAAAGTGGACGAAGAAGAAGAAGCCGTCGGTTACAAACGATCAATCGATAAGCATACAAATAACTAATGCAAGTACTATGTATAAGGATATGTAATGTAAATCTATATGTGTGCCATATAGCTATGTATCTGTCTGCCTGTGTTGTGTGTGTCAAGGCTACATATCTATGTACATATGTAAGTACCCGTACTTGTGAGCATGTACATACATATGTATGTGCTCACGCGTATGGAATGTACTTTCCGCAACAAACTAACTGAACGCACAAACTGTTATCATGTCACATTTATGACAGTCATTTATAGATTGTTTATAGATTTTTTAGACAATTTTTTTAAAGTGGAAATAAACTTTTTTTATATAGTTTCATTTGTTTTCTCTTCTTGTTTATTTCAGCAATTGTTATACCCTGTGGGGTATTTTAAGTTTGTTAAAAAAAAGAGTATATAACAGGCAGAAGGTGGCGTGGCAGACCCCATAAAGTATATGTACATATATAATCTTGATCAGGGCGACAAGCTGAGTCGATAGTCCGTCTGTCTGTCCATATGAACGAAAGGATCTCAGAGATGGTAAGACCTGGAGACACCAAATTTGGTATAAAGACATCTTATATTTGCACGTAGATCAAGCTTATATCAAATTTTGGATGCCACGCCCCCTTCACCCACAATAAGAAAAACACGAATAACTAAAGCAGTGATGAAGCTACAGAATTGAGAATTCTTCAATTCAATGAGTTTGTTGTTGCTCGGCTTGCATATTCGTTTAATGCATGTATACACACATATGTATATCCATATGCATGTAAGTGCGCGCTGTGTTAGAGTGAGTTATCACGCTCTCTTCCTCTATCTTTCGAGTTATCTCTGTTTGGATGTTCACACATGCATATTCATATTACACAAGAAGTGGGATGATGTAGGTGGTAGAGGTGCCGAGAAGGCAGACAGGAGATCTTGGTGTATTGGTAATGGCGCGCTTAAATTAAAATAGATTTTAAGTTTTTATTTAGTTAGGCTACAAATAACGTGCTTATTGTAGCTAAGTCTTTCAAAAATTGTTCCGCAGACAGCACAAATAAAAAACACAAATATAATTAGACGAAAATATGAGTGGCGTTCTTTACTACCACAGGGTATTCTACTGTCTGGCTCTCCGAGTGATAGATATATTTTTTTTGTTAAATACTTTTATAAAAATGTACCGTTGCATGTCGAACAAGTCGAAAACAAGTCAGCAAAACAAATCGTAATTTTTTGCCATTTTTATTTTTTTTCATTATTTATACTATGAATATACAAACAAATAGTTATTCCAAAACTGCAAAAATTAAAATGGGCATTTTGGCTCAAACCAACAAGAGCTGCGCACCTTAAATTTTTGCTGAGTTTTATTAATTTTACTTGTTAAGTAAGCCAGTAGCAAAAAAATAAAGTCATGTTTAGCGAGAGCCAGAGAATGACCGAAAAACCTTCGCTTTACATAGCCATTGAAGGTTGCGGATAGAACTTTATATTTTGAATGTGTGATAATGAGTTCAACCTAAATAAAAGTTCCTTTAGCAGATACAATTCATATTAATCAATTGCTTGACATCTTTTTGTCACGAAAATTGTTAAGCATTCAAAGAGGCGTATTCTTATTTAAGACGACGAGCTGAGTCGATACAGCCATGTCAGTCTGTCTGCCATCCGTCCATCTGTTCGTCTGTCTGCCTTTTTCTATGCAAGCTTGTCACTCAGTTTTAAAGTAATTTTAAGGGGGTCGTCTAGTTAAGATGGCCGATTTTGACCTGCTTTCTAAAAAATCGTTGAGAGAAAATGCGTAGAGAGATTTTAATTCTGTTATACAAAATATAGAATTGGTAGGGCAATTTATTAAGAAAAACACAAAATTAAAAAAAAAGTAAATTTATGGTAGGAAGTTTTCGGCCCCCAAAGAGGGGACTCCAAAAAAAAAGCTCCCAACACAATGGCGGGAGTCTACTGAATCCCAAAAAAAAAAGAGCGGGGAATTAGTTCTTTGTAGTCAAATATGCAAAAATGATAGTAAATATAGCGCAAGCTAACTTTGGCGCGCCAAAGTTTGGATACCCTTGCAGTGCCCTGTGTAAGCCGTCAGATTTTTTACAAAATTTGTTAAGTGTTGATTTTGAACCGATCTTTCCTATGGCAGCTATATGATATAGTAGTCCGATTTACACCAAATTTGGTCAGCCTGCTTAAAACTTAATCAAACACACAATGTGTATATTTGGTTGAGATATTTTAAGAAACAAAAAAGTTTTTCATACTAAATGTTGTTTTCGAACCGATCGTTCCTATGGCAGCTATATGATATAGTAGTCCGATTTAAACCAAATTTGGTCAGCCTGCTTAAAACTTAATCAAACATACAATGTGTATATTTGGTTGAGTTATATTGAGAAACAAAAAAGTTCTTCATACTAAATGTTTATTTCCAACCGATCGTTCCTATATGATATAGTTATCCGATCCGGCTGGTTCTGACATGTGTACTCCGTGCAGCAAAAAGACGGACCTGTACCAAGTTTGCTCAAGATAGCTTTAAAACTGAGAGACTAGTTTGAATAGAAACAGACGGACAGACAGACAGACAGACAGACAGACAGACAGACAGACAGACAGACAGACAGACAGACAGACAGACAGACAGACAGACAGACGGACATGGCTATATCGACTCAGCTCGTCGCCCTGATCAAGAATATATATACTTTATGGGGTCTGTGAGGCTTCCTTCAATGCGTTACACATTTCGTGACAAAAATATAATACCCTCTGCAAGGGTATAAAAATTGTATTTCAACGATGATCGAGGTTTTCACAATAGAGCCGTTAAATCTGTGTCGTTTGGCGCCTATTTCATTAAAATCAGTCCAGAAAAACTAGAGGTATCGAGGTTTCGAGAAAAACACGTTTAATAGAAACTTTAAAGCGTTGAAAAATGAATATTGCTTGGTTACTTCAAAATAATTTTGATTCTGTATGTTATAAGAATATGCAAAAAAATATAGCGCAAGCCAACTTTGACAAGCCAAAGTTTGGATACCCTTGCAGAGCCCTTTATAAGTTGTCAGATTTCTTTCAAAAAGTGTTAGATATTGATTGCGAAACGATCGTTCCTATGGCAGCTATATAATAAAGTAGTCCGATTTGCATTAAATTTGGTCAGGCTGTTTGAAACTATACAAAGTGGGAGTTTGGTAAACATACATTAAGAAACTAAAAAGTTTTCATAGTAAATGTTGATTTCGAACCGATCGTTCCTATGGAATCTATATGATATAGGGTTCCGATCCGGGCGGTTCCGACATATGTACTGCGTGCAGCAAAAAGACGGACCTGTACCAAGTTTCATCAAGATAGCTTAAAAACTGAGAGACTAGTTTGCATAGAAACAGACAGACGGACAGACAAACAGACAAACTCAGCTCGTCGCCCTGATCAAGAATATATATACTTTATGGGGTCTGTGAGGCCTCCTTCAATGCGTTACACATTTCGTGACAAAATTATAATACCCTCTACAAGGATATAAAAATAGAAAAGAAAAAAAATTTTTAAGCTAGTAATAAAACTGTATAGGTCCGTCTTTTTGCTGCACATAGTACTTACATTAGACTGGCCCTTAAAAATAGATTTCAATGTGCCGGGCAAAAATAGTTTCTCCTTGGGTCCAAATAAAGCCCCAAAAATCTTGGGATCATTCGGATAACTTTTGATGGCCGCCCCATAGTTCAAGGGACGTGGCACCCAATTCCTCTAAAGCGGTGTCAGGACCTTATTGAGTCCATGCCACTTACGTGCTAATCCATAACAAAAAATAATGGATAAAAAAGCATAAAAATTAAGTTTGGCTAATGTTATCTAGCTATTTTGTGCTTTTTTCTTTCTTAAGCCTTGAAGCGCACATGTCCCAAGCTTTTTATAAAAAAAAGTTCAGTAAGCTACAGTGGAGCAAGCAAGTGCAAAGCGTTCACTATAGATTGTTCTTTAATGTTGCGTACCAGTAATTTCAAGTTATGGTGCCACTACGAAGATATCAATTGATAAACACAGAGGTCGCTAGCGTCTCTTCTTCTTCCTTTTGCCCGTAACTGTGTTAGTTGAATAACTTCCGAAATTTCTGGCAACCAACATTGAAGAAAATCTTTTGTGAGCGCAATGAATTAAAAATTTTGTAATTGGTGACTTTCACCAATTTTACCATTTGCTTTCTACCACTTTTTGCTCTTTCCCATGAGTTCAGGGTCTCCTACTTTCGAGCTTGATCGACTGTAGCTTAATGCATTTTTTTCTCAAGATATCTCAACCAAACTCTGAGATTGTATGGTTGATACAGTTTCATACATCCTTACCAAATTTGGTTCAAGTCGGTCAACTATATCTCATAGCTGCCATAGGAACGATCTGATCGAAATCAACATTTAGAATGAAACAATCTTTTGTCTCTTAAGATATTTTAGCCAAACTCACATATTGTGTGTGGTATAGTTTTAAACAGACCAAATTTGATGCAAATCGCAATTCTATATAATATAGCTGCCATAGGAACGATCAGTGAGAAATCCACATCTAACAAATTTGTTAAAATTCTGACGGCTTTTACAGGGCACTGCAAGGGTATCCAAACTTTGGCGCGCCAAAGTTAGCTTGCGCATTATTTTTACATTCCTTTAGAAATAAAGGTGTCCGAATGCTTGATTTGCTCGCCAGACCAAATTGTGTGTGGTGCATCTTACAGTACGTTGGGGTAGCTTGGTTCATTTAGGAAGTACAGTAGTAAATAGAGTTTGTAAATTGGTATTTGAATACCAAATTATCAAGTGCCCATCGCCAGGTTATCGAGTGCTTGTACGAACAGATAGTTAAGTAATTGTTTTGACGAAGAAAAAAACTCACTTTATATAGCAAAACAAAAATACTATTTCTTAATTTCTTATAATATGTACACCAAATTTGTTATAATTGCTTATGATGTGAAAAAAAAAACAAATAAACAATGGGCTACACTATTTTAAAAAATAAAAATCAAATATGCAATGCTTATTTTTGTGTATATATGGCGGACACTAATAGCGCTGTAAGCCATAGGAAAGAAAAATAAAAATTGGTGGTGGGCGAAGACGACGACGATAGCAGTCCATGCAGTCCAGCAACCAGGCAGGCAGGCAGACAGTCTGCCAAAAAGAAAGCCGGGAAGGCAGTTTAGACAACCCGAGTGCGGTGTTCTCTGGTTGGTTGCTCTTGGTCCGCAAACGGTTTGTTTGCACTCCCGCCGATTCGCTGTTGCTGTTGCTGCTGTTCGTCATTTGGCCGAGTTACTCACTGTGCTATAGTGCAGTTTTTATTCACTTGGCCCAGGCTCTCCTGGATGTTCCCTACTCTTTTTGCTTCTGTCGTGCTTTTGCAGCGCGTAAGAATGGCGAAAAATACTGGCTGCACTGTTGTGTCCAGCCAGCCAACGGCAGTCCTGCGAATCGCCGGCAAATGAGATTGCGATAATGTTACGGTTATGGGTGCTATGAATTTGAATGAATATATGTGCGAGTCTATCTGTGTGTGGGTATATATAGGGGTAGAAGAATATGAATGTGTGTGTGTAAGTGTGTAAATTGGCAAGCGGGACAGTGATTTTTTTTTGTCAAAGAGGGGATGTGCGGACTACAGACTGCGATTAAATTAAAAAAATAAAATAAAATAAGATGCAACAAAGTACGTACATACATATGTATGTAAATCTATTCACGAAATAATGCATATTTCTTCTACCTTATGTGAGTAAATACTTAAAACTCAAAACATTATAACATTATTATTCACCAACAACAACTTGAATTCACCAATGCAACGTAAAAATTGAATTCAGAATATTTTTTCTTCAGACATTCATCTCTTTTCACACCTGTCCTTATTTCTTTGTCCAAGAGTGTTTATACATAGTACACAGAGTACTCATATATAGAACAAGAGTAAGGCGTACACACACACACACACCCACATCCAAATAGTATAAGTGTGCAGACATTTATTTTTAACTTATTTTTTCTATCCTCTTTCAGTGTGTTTTTAGTTTTTTTTTTTTTTTTTACGACAAAACTGGAGAGAGATGGCAGCAAGGGTCACTGCGCCAATGAATATTTACTGTTGGCATTGCTCCTGTTCCTGTTCGTTCTCGATGTGGTGATGCTGTCCGTAAGGTTTTTTTTTGTGTGAGTCCTTAAGGGTAAGATAGGGTTTACCCTAAGATGTATGTATGAGTAGGTGTATAAAAATAAGAGGAGGTAACCGTAAAAAAGGAGGTAAGAAAAAGAATGAGAGACGGCAAGAAAAATAAAAATGGTCGCACAAATGTGAGTGTGCTCTTCTTTTTCGTCTTCTTGTTCCTACGTTGTGCATGTTTGCGAATATTCCAGCATACAAGATGTACTCATAAGAATAGACATACATATGTATGTATGTATAAACACGTGTATGTATATACAAGTATACAAATCGTTCATTCAGTATTTGTGTGTGCCTTAGCAAATACATGCAAATGCATGCTTACATACGTACATACATATGTATGCATACATTTGTAAATTCAAATTGTCTTGGGATGTCGTCTTGCAGCTTTGGTCACACTCGATAAGTGAGTTTGTAAATGTTACTAGCCAATTCACACATACATATCGTATATGCATGTAGGCATGCACGTATGTGTGCGCACATACATACATACATATCGAAGCATTTCCGCGAAACTGTCGTATATCACTTTTAGTCTAAATTTAGATTTTAATGCTAAACTGTTAGAAAACTTATGTGTCACAATCCTGCAAAATATAATAGCTAAAATCAACTAAGCACAGGTAAAAAGAAAAACCGCTATTTTTTTTGGTTTTTCGACAAAAGATACTTCCGCGGAAATGCGTCGATACATACATATGTATGTTCAAAACCATCCACAAATTTCATCAAGATGACATTAAAACTGAGAGACTAGTTTGCATAGAAACAGAAGGACAGACGAACATGGCTATATCGACTCAGCTCGTTGTCCTTATCAAGAATATACATACTCCTAGGATCTGCCACGCCTCTTTCAGTGCGTTATACATTTCTTGACAAAATTATAATCCCCATGCAAGGGTATAAAAACAAGATTTTTCTGCTTGAATTGCTTAATAAAGAAGTGCAAACAAATCTATGGAACTAAACTAAAAAAAGAACAAAACAAAAACAATAGTAGTTTAAAAATAACTGAAACATTTATTGATAAAAATTAAGACTTGACCCGGGACCCAGTAATTCGCGCTTATGCCAATTAATTATAGAAAAACATAATATTCTTATTAATATTATACTTAATATACATACATATTTGTTGCAAAAGAAGCTACTATCATATTTGTAAGGAATCCTATAAAATTGTTGGTATTATAAACTTGGAAGTTTTATATAATTTTGTAAAATTAAAAACTAAAAAAAATATGTTATATATATATATGTATATATACGTTTGTATAAAATGGTACAAATTTTAGTCGATATTTAGCTTCTTGCATTCGAGAATTTAAGTTAGCTAATATTTTTTATAGGTAACAATTTTTTTTTTATTTTTCCCAAGTGCACTCCATCTATGGGTGGAGAATGATGAACGAGATTAATTTGGAATTATTTTATGTTTCCTGCTCGAAACTAGCTTAAAACCGTCAAAATTATAATGTTCCTCTATATTTTTACGAGTTTACGCTGCTCTTTTAGATATACATTTGTAATTTTTGTTTTACTATAGTAGATGATGAGAGTACTCATATTGTAAGTACAAGTCTGTGTATGTACATATGAAATTGTTTTGTGTCTTCAACGTGGAAGAGTACTATACACAACGGAAGAGATGCCAACTCACTCGTTGCAGGGTCGACCAACATTCTTCAAGGGTTCGCTCACTGATCGCGGCAGCGCTGCTCGATCTGGAGAGTTGAAGCTGTTAAAACACAAAAAGAATAAAAGCTTAGAATTGTATGAAAGTTAACATTATCATTTAAACCAAACTACTACTAGTTGTTCATTCAAGCAAAACAAAAATTATTTTGTGACGTTTTAAAAAAGGCAATTTAAAATGGAGCATTTAAAAATACAAAAATACGATCACGTTACAATCAATCCTGAACTACTTTTTTTTAAAGTCTCTCATTTTTATACCCTTAACATATAAAAGTAATATGCGGCATTTTTAATTAATTCTTCCTGAATCTTCTTTTGATCACTAATAAAAACTAAATAGAGATTTCTACTTCCCATCTGACAATGATTAAAAATATAAAATGTAAAGCAACAACGACAGTCTCAACACCACGGAAAAAAATAACAGCTAAATAAAACTTTAAAAAAATCTTTAGTAAATTGCTTGTGTTTGTACATAACTCTAATTTATAAAACCAATATTACGAGCGTATATGCATTGGCTGAGCGGGAAATAATTAGATAGTCGGCTTATAAAAATTATATATGTATATACATACACATATACATATATCTATCCATATACATATTTGTATTTCCCTTACATTTGTATATGCTTTTCTCACATACCTTACTTACATAATAAAATAGGTGAGTTAAAACTAAAAATATATAAATACATATGTGTTTAATGGGAATATTCTATCATTAATGATTGAACTCAATAATATTATGAGAAAACTTTGTCTATACACATATATACTAAAAGAGTCTGTTTGGCGGTAGAGAGAAAATCAAATTTCTTGGGAAATATTCTGTATCCATTCTGACTTCTTAACTAACCGAAATCTATCAATGTTAAATATACGTGGAAGGAAAAATCTCAGACCTTTTAAAGATAATGTATCTTGATCATCATTCATAGCTAAGTAGATATCTATCTGCACATCTGCATAACCTTATTCAGGTTCTTCTAACATTTCCAAAGAAAGGTCCAGTGTGGCCAGAAACATAGAAGTTTGTTTATCGGATTTTTTTTTTGGAACACACACTAACTACTTTTCATAAAAATATTGAAATTTAAGTAATGTAACGTCATGTAACATACTTAGGCTAACAAAAAAAGCCGACAAAAGAGCTTTGTGCTGCTACAACTCCAGGTTAAAACCAACTTTTCACTTATTTTTATCTTATATTTATCTCCTTACCACAAAGGTCTATTGTTTTCGTATTTTTTTTACTGAAGATAGTCCAACTACTTAACTATTTTAAAGCTTTTAAAAAATGTGACTTTGTAGCCTTTTGTTTGTCACATTTTGCCGCACAATCGCCCCGTTACGTTGGTGTCAAAATTTCCATACGCAGATTAAGTTGGTTTACATTTTACATTTATTTATATACCCTTCAAAGATATTTATTTTTAGTACTATAACTTCGAAAACATTTCATTTGATTTGAAAACTTCCATAACATCATATAATAAGCACAGAAGTGATTTAAGAAACTATTTTCTATCGCGCAGTTGATTGTTTCAACGTATTCTTGAGTTAATCAGCAATGTTTGATGCTGGGCTTAAGTACTTTAAAAATAGAGACTTAAAACGTGAACAACATGCAAGTATATGGATAGCAAAATAATAAACAACAAATAATATAATTAAAAGAAAAGTTCCCACGCAAAGAGTTAAAGTAAATTTTGAAAGATTTTCAATTTAAAAACAAAATTACATCGTGCTCCTTTTCACAGTCAAGTGTCATTTTTAAAAGATTTTTAATGATCAAGTCGATTCAAAATCAAACAAAATCGGAACGGAACGAAACGAATAACAGATATACTTTATTTCTTATGCTTTATTAATTTATCGTGTTCGCGCGCGAATTTTCCTCGTTGTTTGCAAAGATTTAGTTGCGAGCGGGTTAGAATACACATCTTTATATATACATATATATATTAGATTCGATTACGCGCCATTCCGTGTTGCGTCGAATTGGAGCAGTACGGAATTAAATGTGATTCATTGAAGAAGCATCAACAAAAGCAACAAAGAACAACAGCTTTACTGTCTGTTTATTTGATGTTGTTAGCAACATGTATGTACATAGTTGTGAGTACATATGTGTATACCGGTCTAAGGATGTGTCTTAGTTGCACAATTTGTTGTAGGGCTACGCTCTTCCTACTTCTTTTTTTTTTTGATATATGATTGAACTTAAGATATTTTCAAGATGTCTCGAGAAAATCAACAACACTATGCCCGCAAATTCTAGTACGAAATACATTTACAGACACTGTCACTACAGTGGGACGCGGAGTCACACAACCTGACAGCCCGATGTCCTTTGAACTTCTGCCGGCAGACTTTTTGCCTTTCGCCTTATCCATAAACGGGATAGCAGACCAAACGTCTTCTTTATTTTATTCTGTCGTCGTCACCGTCGTCGCCTTGCTTTGCTTTACTAGCGTCAAATATTGCTTCTCTTTCTATTTCATCGTTGGCATCGGTCTGCCTGTGTGTGGGTTGTATTTCTGCAAAAGTGTGGCCGCACTATTATTGTTTTCTTTAAGAAATAATGCGCGAGTAAAATTCACGGAAAAAAAATAGCATAAAGGAGAACCCTCTCTCTCCCTTTCTCTCTCTTTCATTCGCTCACTGTACGGCGTGGACAGAAGGTAAAGAAAGGAACAGAGAAAGAAAAGTTAGCGTCCGACGCAGGAATATAAATAACAGTTGTATGTGTGTGTTGTATAGTTGTATAAAACTAAACTTGCACTCACACCCTAAAATACAACCCGCAGATTGAATTCCACCCCAGCCGCAAATACACACATACACACACACACACACACACACATATATATATATATATATATATATATATATACCTAACTAAAGGAGGAGAAATAATGAATGCTAAAGGGACGCGAGCTCAATCGCTTATGAATGGGGGTTACTTGAGAAACGAAACTAAGCAGACAAGAGTAATTTTTCCTCTCTTTCTTGGTTTCTCCCTCTATCTTTTCTGGTATTTTGCACTCATTCCTTCAATTTCCACTCACAGTCTCTCTCTCTCAATCTTTTTCGCTATCTCTATTACACATTCTCACTCTTAAGAGTATGCGTAGAAAAATGTATAGTCAGAAAACATAATAGAGTTTAGTGAACATAAAGGGGAAGTCGTCGCCGCTACCTTGCGAATGTAATAGTATAAGAAAAATTCAAGACCAAATTAATTCTGGAAAACATACAGATGTATGTATACTTAACAAGACACACACACAACCATTCTGATGACTGGAAAGTTGTCAGCAGCGAGAGCGATAACAGTTCCAAACTCATTATACACAACTTTTGCTTTGCTGTATACCCCCTTTTTAGGGGAAACAAGGTCTAAGGCAAGCTTTTACGAAAGGGGTCGAAAAATGTGTACGTGCTCTATTTCTCTTTGAATGTCTTTCTCTTAATAAATTGGTCATCTGATTCGAATCTCTCGAAATTGCATTGGGACAAGAGCATTTATTCTCTCTACCAACCAAAATAATTTAACTTTTTCGGAATAATCATATGATATTATTATAACAGAATAAAGTATAGAAAAGTTTTAGCAAGAGTAACTAATTAATATTTTTTTATATAAATAAATAAATATATACAAATAAAAAAAATTCTGTTATAATTTTTGTAAGTTTTAGATATAATATAATTTTTTTTTGTAATAAATGCCCTTTGTGATTAGCCAACGAAATTATTTTTTTTTTTAGCTTTAGGCGCGATAGTGCCCATAAGTAGTAAAATAATATTATGGTTGAGATTAAAATAAGTTAAACAAACGATTGTGTATAGTCAAAGGATTATTTTAAATTTTAAGAAATACTTTTCAAATATTGTTTTTGTCGTTAAAAAGAATACACTTTTTTTAAACGACATTTAAATGGCTACCTGGATCTCATTGGCCAACTTTTCGTTGTTGTATTTAAGGTCGGGCGTTGAACAGCCGCCAGATGGTGTAATGGAATGCTGTGGTGACTGTTGACCCTGTGACATTGGTTTATTGATGTTTGTTAGTGTTGGGCTGTGTATCGGATGTGGTGTGTGTTGTTGGTGCTGCTGAGTATGTGACTGTTGCTCGGCAGGAACAGTTCCTCCAAAAAAGTTAGTGCCGCCGCTGTAGGCCTCTCTCTGCGATTGTTGCTGGCGAGGATCCTCAATGTGATGAGTCCCTTGCTGTTTTTGCTGATGTTGCTGTTGTTGCTGTTGGCCATGCTCCTGCTTGAGTTCCACTGGGGTACTAGCTGTGTTAGTATGAAGCTTGTGAGGGTGGTTTTCGGACTGATCAGCTGGAGTTAAACTGTTGGTGGCGGTACTACTGCTGCTGCTGTTGTGATTATTAAGAGCCGTCGATTTCAGATGTGCGGCAGCAGCAGCCGCAGCGGCTGCATTAAATAACAAATGATGGTTGGATGTCGTCGACATTGATTGTTGTGCTCCAAATGTTTCGTTTCCGTAGCAATGCTCGACATGCTGCTGTAAGAGTTGTTGATGTTCTTGCTGATGTTGCTGCTGCTGTTGCTGTTGCTGTTGCACCAGGGTTACCTCCAGTTTGCTGTTCAATGGCAGGTGGTTATTGTTATTAGTAGGGTTCGAATGCTGATCCTGCTGATTGCTTAAGGGATGTGGGTGCGTGTGCGGATGCGAATGTGAGTGCTGTTGCGGGGGTGTTGCTGCTGCTGGTGTTGTTGAAGTGCCGTTGCAGCGGCTGCCGTGTGAAGTGCAAAGGGCACTCGTGCCTGCTGCCAAAAGTCAGCTGCATCCATTCTAAACATACGCAATATCCTTTGACTTGCTTTTTCAGGTTCCAATTCGTTTTCCGAATCTGCTTTCGGCTCCGTCTCTGACTTCAATTTCGGCTTCGCTTCCGGATACTGGTGCTGCAATGGAACACCGCACATGTGCCTATGATTACTGGTGAACTGCAACAGCAGCCACTGATCGACCTTCGCTTGCGATCGCAGTAGAAGTTTATCCGGACCCAGAGCTATAGTTCTTATTTTAGCTGTCAACAGATTGGATCCTTATTAGCCTACAAAAGAATTAAGGCGAATTATTTATTGATTTCATATAAATCTAAATTATTTAGGGGTGCCACAGAAAAGAAAACCACCCGAAAACCACAAAAAAAAAAAAACAAAGCAAGTTGGCAAGTACATTTTAAATAAATAAATAGACTTGTAGTTCTTCGGAAATTATACTTAAGTTTAAAACTGCCGATTTTTTTAATTCCGAAATCGTGTCCGAATAATGGATTGTCAAAATCATGTGTTGCGTACGGTTTGGACTTGCAAACCAGCTGGAGCCGAATCTCCTGAGATTTCTGTCGCACCTCCGACTGAAACCATTAAAAATTATTGGTATTTTTATTAAAAAATTTTCCTTTTCAGACCTGTTTCGAAAATCACCAATCGAAATGTTCTTGAAATGTCGTATTTCAGACAAATATTCGGAGCCACATCAGATAATAGGGGGATTCCTGCAACTGCTTTGCTTTTTTTTTTGCTAAGAATTCCGGGGCGTCAAGATCTGATGGCACATTAGCAAAAAATTACATATGTCGGAACCGGCCGGATCAGATAACTATATCATATAGCTTCCATAGGAACTATCGGTTAGAAATCAATCTTTAGTAAAACAACAACATTTTTGTTTCTTAAGATATCTCAACGAAACTCTTAGATTGTGTGTTTGATATAGTTTCAAACAGCCTGAAGAAAATTGGTGCAAATCGGATTACTATGTATATCATACAGCTGCCATAGGACCGATCGGTTCGAAATCAGCATCTAACAAATTTTGTAAAAAATCGCGAGGGTATCCAAACTTTGGCGTGCCAAAGTTAGCTATGGAAGCTATATTATATAGCGATCCGACCCGGTGCCGACATATGTTCTGCATGCAACAATGTGCCAAATTTCATCAAGATAGCTTCAAAACGAAGAGATTAGTTTGCATAGAAAGCAATCATTTGAGAAGGGAGTCATTAGTTTTAACAAAAAACATACCTAGTTTTAAAATGTTTTTTTTTTTGACTTTATTATCTACGATTCAATGAGTAACACATTAAACACCTTTTTTTTATTTTCCTTGAATTTTTATGTAAAAAATTCGAAAAAAACAACAACATAAATTATCATTTTCTAAATTTATAAATATATTTTTTTTTAACTATGGATTTAAACTAAGAACAATGTATGAAAATTAGTATATACATTCATTAACTTTCGGAATCTGTAAAGATTTTTAAGATTGGTTGTGCCTTTATGTAAAATCTAAATGTAACATATAATGAAAGAGCCCAAAAAAAAAATCGAAATAAAAAAACAGCTAAGCTTTAAAATTAAAAAAAAAAAAAAACTACACCCAGGAAAATTTGTAGACCCAGTACTTTAATAAATGCACAAATGGGTCTATTAAGTTTGTGCAAATGTGCGTAACAGGCATAAGGAGGCGTGGCAGACCGCATATAGAATAAATATTCTTGATCAGCTTCAACAGCCGAGTCGATATAGCCATGTCCGTCTGTCTGTCTGTCTGTCCGTCTGTCCCTTTTTGTGTCGCCTAGATCTCTGAGAGTATAAGAGCTAGAGACAGCAAATTTGTCATGTAGGTTCATCTATATCTCCCATTGATCAAGTTTGTTTTAGATTTTTGCCACGCCCCCTCCGCCCCCGGAAACTGAAATACAAAATTTCGATGTCGAATTACAAGAGCCCCTTTGATGCTTGCAAAGCAGTTGCAGGAATGGTCCTAATATTAAATGTAAACCCAAAAAAAAAGAATAAATTAACTCCCTTGAAACATATTTAGGGGTAGAACAGAAGTCAAGGGGATGTTGGCTCAAGTCTGGTTTTCAAACTTCTCAAACTAAACCGTAGGTGACACAGAAAATTGAGAGAATGTATTTTTCGACCATAATTTCAAAGTAACAAAATCGGCTGCAATAAGCTTAATTCAAAATTCGAAAAATTACAAAGTTGGTTGCATATTTGAAAAAATAGTTTTATTTTAAAATGTAAGCTATGTTTTTTGTAATAATTTAAAAATAATAATTAAAATTTTTTCAATAAACTCAGAGTTTTATTAAGGCTTTCCACAATTGTTTCGAGAATAGATTTGGTTTGGTGTCACCTAAAACCAACGGCTTGGGTTCTTTGATGGATTGTTGTGGTTTGCGTTTCTGAGACACCCTTGATTTTATGATTAGTCAATAATTTTAATTTTGATAAATTTCCGAACTAATATGTTGACATTTGATTGCTTTTGCATTGTTTCAGTCTTATTTTAAAATTATTATAATTTGTTTTTTGTTTAAATATAGAGAAGAACTATACGTTTTGAAAAGAGTGTATCATCTTTTTAATTAAACATCGGGTATGATTGCGTTTACCACTTATAGACATAATTAGTAGGACAAAACAAACATCATTAAATAATTGATTCTATAACATCTTCCTTGTTCATTATCCGATCCAGATAAAATTTTTACGGTGCATTAACACCACTCTAAATATAAATTGTGCCGAAACTCAAGAATATATATACTTTATGGGGTCTGCCACGCCTCAACATACATTTACATAATTTTACTTTTTGAATAAACTTAACAAGGGATTCAAACCGTAACCGTAACCGTTAACCGATATTAACCGATTGGAATTTTTAACCGTAACTGAAACCGTAACCGAAAGGAAACTTTTATATTATTCCGAAACCGACAAACCGATATTTTTCAAACCGAAATATCCTTTTAGAAACCGATTCATGAATAACGGTTTGTTTCGGTTTTTCCAGCGACTAAAATTCAATGAATTTTTTAATTTACAATAGGTTTCAAATATTTACTTGAGCTTAATTTACCATGATGGTACGCATGGTGCGTATGCTTTCGTATCCTATTTTCAAAGTGTTCATTGAATGTAATTGAAATTAAATTTTTTTTTTTATTAAATAGTCAATTGTTTTGGATTTTTAGCCTTTTTTGGAAATTGAAATCATACCGGTATTTCGAAATTGAAACTTTGAAGAAACGGCTAACCATTACGAAACCGATATAACAAAGTCTTACGAAACCGCTAACCGAAAACTAAAACCAGATTATAACTGTAATTGTAACAGAAACCTTTATTGGTTTCTTTTTGAATCCCTGAACATAACATACCCCCACAGAGTGTAAAAATATTTTAATTGGATTAAATTTATCAAAATTAAATCAAGAAGAACATAAAAACTAAAACTAAATATATTTGTGTGAATCTATAAAATCTATAATATTTAGGAAACATCATTAAAAAGTTTTGAATTTTTAGATATTGCTGTTAAAATTTAAATTAATAAAGCACTGTTTAAGGCTTAATTTTAACTTCTAAGTATTGCTTAAAATTTATAAATAAATATTAAATAAACACTGTTTGCTGTTTAATTCCAAAACTTTTTATTCTTAATATTTGTATATTTAATGCCCACTTACTTGGTTCAATTATAATATTAAGAAAGAAAGACATAATATATTTACTTGAATAATATTTGTATTATTTGCTAAGACATTTATTTATGATTTTAGTTGGATTTTGGAATATTCCTAATGCACATTCGCGGTATACACAGATTGCACGAATTATTTTCGAACGTGTCACAGTTTATTTACTTAATTTGTATTAGATAGATTTGCTTCAAACTATAAGTTATTATATAATTTGTACAATTGATCATTGATCTGTAAATACATATATGTTGGTCAGTACTTTTGGCAGACAACACGGAACAACAAGTAACATAATGACACTTTAGTTACAACTTGTAAAATCAGGAAATGCGCCAATTTACAGTTTTACACGTCGAGAACATCAAGTGCTTGTGGCACCCTAGTTCTCTGTTAAGGATAACCTGGCGGCACGCGAGTCATTGAAAAACTAATTTTGCCGCTGCCACGAAACAAGTATAAATATGACTATCACTGAGGGTTCCGACCACATCTTCTCGCGTGCTTAGAAATAGAACTTGGCCAAAGGAAAAGAACGCGACGTTGACGCGTTGCGTCGCGTCGTTGGCAGTGCAAAGTAAGTCAAACGTCTTCGTTTTGCAAGCTCCATGCATCTTCGGGATAGAGCGAAACATCTTCGTGTCCAACAAAAACGTCAGAGTCAGACGGCTTCCGTGCATCCTCTCTTAACTTAAACTTGGCTACACTCTTCTATGGGCTATACTCCGCGTTGTTAGTTTGCCCTTAACCGCCACAACTCTGTCAACTCAGCAGTAGTTGTACCAGTAAAAGTACGAATACTCTTGGCAATAACATATCGCTATATGGGGCAGCCAAAATTTTATTTTCATACTTTTCGCCGGAGGAGATATGTTCTTCAAAACCGGTGGATGAATTAACCTTTAGTTTTTCATTTAGAGATTTAAAAATGATTGAATACTAAAAAAAATATTGTTATACTGTCAATATTTATACCCTTGCAGAGGGTATTATAATTTTGTCACGAAATGTGTAACGCATTGAAGGAAGCCTCACAGACCCCATAAAGTATATGTATTCTTGATCAGGGCGACGAGCTGAGTCGATATAGCCATGTCCGTCTGTCTGTCCGTCTGTCCGTGTGTCCGTCTGTTTCTATGCAAACTAGTCTCTCAGTTTTGAAGCTATCTTGATGAAATTTGGTACAGATCCGTCTTTTTGCTGCACGCAGCACATATGTCGGAACCGGCCGGATCGGATCACTATATCATATAGCTGCCATAGGAACGATCGGTTCGAAATCAATATTTAGTATGAAAAACTTTTTTGTTTTTCAAGATATCTCAACCAAACTAACAGATTGTGTGTTTGATTAAGTTTTAAACAGGCTGACCAAATTTGGTGTAAATCGGACTACTTTATCATATAGCTGCTATAGGAACGATCGGATCGAAAACAACATTTAGTATGAACAACTTTTTTTTTAATAAGTTTGTCAAAATTTTTTTATTAAGATTTCTATCTATTTATATGCTTATTTCAAGCAATTCTTACTTAAATCAAGAATATATTTTAAGTACTAAAAATACTTATGTCGATGCATCTTGTACTTAATTTTAGTACGTCTTTTTATTCTCTGTGTAATAATTATCATTATATGATTATAATCATCAATAGCCCAAGCACGAAACTCGTTGCACGCCAATCAATTATCAATTAATTATCGGATCTCAAATTTTCTGGTTCTCATGATCGTACATAAGACATTTTGTAACCAATTTTTCTTCTTAGGCGACATTTGGAATGAAGCCGTTCGGAATAATATTAAACTTTCCCCCTGCAGAGAATATTACACTTTTGTCGCGAAGTTTGTAACGCATTGTAGGGGGCGTGGCAGATCCTATTAAGTACATATATATATTCTTGACGTCCATGTCCGTCTGTCCGTTTATATGCAAACTAGTTTCTCAGTTCTGAAGCTATCTTATTGAATCTTGGGGCAGCCCCGACTTTTTGCTGCACGCAGTACATATGTCGTAACCGGCCATATAGGATCACTTTGTCATATAGCTGTATATATGAACGATCGGTTCCAAATTAACATTTTGTACGAAAAAGTTTTTTGCTTCTTAAATTTCTTAAACATCCAAAAAAAATTTGTAAAAAATGTGACGTCTTATACAGGGGTCTGCAAGGGTATCCAAACCTTGGCGCGCCAAAGTTAGCTTGCGCTAACTTGGGGACTACTATATACTTTGACTACTATGTAGTCGGTTTACTCTTAGTTATCAAAATTTCGAAGAGAAGAGGTAGGATGCATTTCTTTTTTTAATTTTGAAGCTATTAACAATTACGTACCATGGAGTAAAAAGCATTCCTGGTCCGGTCACGAAGCACTGAAGTAAAGACATTTCATTTGGAAGCTGTCATATATCTTGATTAATCGATTATTAAGTTCCATGGAAGTTATTCCTTAGGGTTAGCAGTTTTGTCGGAGGAGCTTCTTATAATTTTCAATTCAGAATATTGTGTAATTTTCTTTAAAATTATATTTACATTATTAATATTATTTTGTAATATTCTTGAAACTAATTTGAACTTAAGGCCAGAATAAGGCACACGTTGTGGTTTTGCAATGTTGAAATTTTTTTAATGTTAATTTTTTGCGTTATTTTTTTTTAAATTTTGTTAATTTATATTTATTATTCTTTAGTTCAGTTATTTATAATTTAGGTTTTTATTATGATTATATTAATCGACTAATTTTATTTTTATAATTTTGATTTATATTCTTTATAATTTTTCTTTCATCACAATTTGTTAATTATTTTGCGTAGGTAGGCCAAAAATATCACCCAAATATTTAATTATTTATTTTTGTCTCCTATCTCTTGAAACGATTCTTTCATATGTATATAAAATATTTTTGAGAACTTAAAATCATAATTTTTTCTCATGTATCTATGTTAGTTATTTCTGTTTAAATTTATATACTCAATGCCTTTATAATATGTATAGTGCTATATATATTTAAAAATATATAAATTTAAAATAAATGTAAAATGTAATTACAAAATGGTGTGCTAAACCAATCTTATAGATTAGAAAGTATTGCAGTTTTTTTTTTCTTGAATATTTTTTATTTGTTTTTCAGATTTCAAATATCAAAAGCTATTTGTGAACCTCGTTCAGAAAATTTCGCTCTTAAAATTTTTCGCTACATATTGTTGTCTCATTTTATAGTAATTGTTGTTCTAAGAATATATATAGCCCGCCACTATAATTAATACGACTATTTGTATAATATTGGATTTTATATAATAATTAGAATTATGATTATATAACTATATCATACTGTTATTTTTTAACTATTTTACTGATAGGGATTCTTCTGTACTTGGGTGAATGTGTTTGTGTGTGTGCTAGCTATAGGGTATATGGTATTCCAAACTGTCTGTTCCGGTGTCAGTGTGTTTTCGATAGGCATAAAATAGGAGTATTTTGATGCTGATCGTGAGGCTTTGAGCAATTAAAATGCTGAGGGGATTCCCTAGTCTCTTTATCAATCCTCTTAAATATTTAAAGTCCGTTATTTCGTTAACTTAACAGTGACTTCAACTTAAATTTGAACAAGCATTAAGAAATGATTTGAAGTTGAAAATAAAAAGATTGGCAATTTAATTGATTAAGTCGCTTTTAGTTTTTATATAATTGTTTAAAAAATTGGTTATGTTAAGTATTATAGTTAACATTTCTGTTTTATTTTATTCACTTAAATAATTCCTTTTTTTCCGTTTTCTTCGTGGTGTTACATTTATTTAATACAATTACTAAAATTGTGTGTTTTGTTTCGTTTTATATACTTGTTAAAATTTTGTACTTTTGATTTCAATTTTGCAATTTTGTAATAATTTTTTAAAATTTCAGTTTCCGTTGTTTGTTGCTTAAATTATCTTGTTTTTGTTGTTGCTTTTTTATACTTTTTAAAGTAAAGATATATTAATATAATTTTCTGCGTTTTGTTGTTTGTGACGTAAATTATTTTGTAAGTGAATTTGTTTTAAATTGCTCAGGTCAAGAGTTGTTTTTTATGTAATTTTTTTTTGTAACTGTATCCATTCTATTGCTTTATCAAACTGAATTATGGTTAAGTTATCGTTGAAGTTCTATTGTTTTTTGTTTGTTTCGTGGCTTGAAAACTTTTTTTGGTCTATTGTTTTTGGTAAAATTATGATGATCTGAAAAAGAAAAAAAAACGAAAATGAAAAATGTAAGTATAGAGTGATTGATTTAAAAAAAAAAGAATTAAATGGGTTTAGATTATATAACTTTTTGTTTTCTGAAAGACGTTCTTGATTTCTTTGAAAGACGTTCTAAAGATGTCTTGAAATCTAGAATTCTGGTAAATTAAAATATTTTATGTTCTATTTCTATATGTTCATTATTTGGTTTGCTTAGTTATTGTTTAATTTTGCACAAAGTATATTCACATTTGAGAAATAAAAATGTTCCGCGTGGTCTGGACGATCCGCAGTCGACTGTTTTACTCCATGGACTATTGCGTTTCTGAAAGCGACAACCAAATAATTGAGAATAAAAATTGGCATCGATGTTGATGAGGATGTGGATATGGATGTAGACATGTCCAAGTCGAGAAGGGGCAGATGTCGGGTAGGCTTATTATGAGATAAAAAATGTTGTGTCGATAAACAAAAACGTCAGCGGCGACTGCGACATAGGCGAAGGCGGCAACGACGACGTCGACGGCGATGTAAGCGAAAGCAGCAGAGCCACCAACATCACCAACGACCAAGTGTGTCCGTTTAGTTGAAGCTGTGGAACTGGTTACTGACCAAGCCATTAACATAAATTTCCCTGCAGTTGCATCGGTCATCGACACTCGGAAATTGGTAATAATAATTGGTATATATCATATAAAAATAAAATTAATCGGTTTATATTATTTATTTAAATGTCTATTCATTTTTAACTTCAATAATAAAATTAATTTAAATTTAATGTAACTAATTTTTCAATAAATGTACTTATTTGTTTGTTTTGAATTTTTAAATTTAATTTAAATTTGATGTTTGTTTAAAATTTATTTATTTACTACATTTAACAACTAAATCGAGTAGACAATAAGTTATTTAGAACTAAGTTTTTAATTTCACAAACCAAAAATACTTTATATAAAATTTTGTAGTTTAAAACAAAATTTTTTAAGTAAATTGTTAATTTGGGAACAAATATTTAAAATATAAAATTTAAATTTAAAATTTATAATTATAAAAATTTTATATAATTTTAAGAAGTATTTTGGAAATGATCAAGATCGGGAAAACTGCTTTACTGTTTTCATTTTGGGATAAATAAAATTAAAATTAAAAAGATATTGATAATCTGTAGCATATTGTGTTTCTATTTCTATGCTGACTTTTTAGGTAGAAAAAAGGGATTCTATCCCAATGTGGCCAACCGTTAGTTAGGGCGCCAACGCTCTGCCAATCACGGCGTCGGCGTCGTTGCCGGCCGACACGACGCGTCGGCAGCTGCAGTTGCAGTTGCATATTTGGCAGGCTCATATCTGTTGTTGTTGTTGTCGGTATGGAAAGGGGCCACAAAATTCGTCTGCCCCATTCTACGAACACTGGTTGACCAGACACACACACATACACTGACAAACACCCATGAAAACACACACACACACATGAAAACGCACGCATACACAATACCTGCAACGATGCAGTGTCAAGTGAAGTTTTCGCTAACGCCGAAGCACTCGACGAGTTGCATTCGAGTGCATCGCTCCTGCTGCTGCACTTTATGCAGGGCATCGTTCCTGCTGCTGCACATTCTGCAGTAACATCCCTTATTTGAGTAAGGCCAAAATACTACCCTGAACCTCACAGACTGAAACGCCCACCTCCACCGACCCCTGATGGGGTCCTCCCACTATCGCTGCAGTTCGCTGTCTGCAGTCAAGTAGTCTCTGTTCCATTTACTCTTTCACACAATGTCATACTAAGTATTTCTTTTTCACTCAGTCTTTCTCCCTCCTTTTCCATCTGTTGTTGACTATCTATGTTTATGCAATGCAACGGTTTAAGAGTGTGTGTGTGTGTGTATGTGTGTAGCAGCATGCATTTCCGGTTGTCGTCAATATGTATGTACACAAATAAGCCCATACATATGAGCGTACAGCATTTGTATTTGTATTAATGTGCATGTACATATATGTATGTATGTGAGTGCTTCAATTATATACCTTTACGCACCTATAAATGTACATCAGACTACATAGCATATTTGTATTTGTGTGCGTGCAAACATGTGCATGTGCTAGCAGGAGTCATCATATAAGTATGTACATATATACATACGTATGTACACAGTCGCATATAATGTTAAATATATATCTGAACATACAATTTAAATACATACAATTCGATGCATAAATATGTATATACATATTCGAATACATGCATCATTGATTATTGTCATTCTGTCTGGACATCCTAAATTCATTGATTACTTTAAATTGCACAGTAAATCTACAATCTCAGTTTTCCATCCTTGACACCTAATAGTAGTACTTACAAATATCATCGATTTGCGTTAAGCAGTCTGAAAAACCTAAATGTATTGATTTCTTTAAATTAATTAGGTATGTGAAATTAACTCTTTCTTATATGGTGTCTAAACCGTTAACCGAAACTGAAAGAAATTGTTTTAAGAGTTTGCAACCTGACCCTGTACTTTGAAAAGTATTAAGTATAAAGTGTGTGCAAAAAAAATGTGCGTAACAGGCAGAAGGAGGCGTGGCGACCCCATAAAGTATATATATTCTTGTTTTCTATATATACACACATTAATAATTATACATTGCATTAAAAAATTTGTCAATATTTTATTAAGGTTTATAACGATCAAATATATACGTTTATTCATAGAATAATACCTGTACGTATCCACCATACTCATGCCGGAACCGAATGAACCAAGCCGAAATATAACCCTTTCCAAAATAAAAAGATATTTGAAGAGTAATTTCAGCTTTATCAATCATTTGTTTAGCTATGTATGATAAGTATGCTATGCAGTTAAAAATTTTTGAAAATGAATGAGGGAATTTTTTTGAAAAATGTGCGTTTACAACTTGAGGATATATGTACAAATGTTGTACACAGCAATTCCTGTCTAACTCAATTCAAAAATGTTCATATACGCCGGCCTCTTATTATTTTCCACATTTAATATCAATATTAACTTCAAACTCATTTTCACCTTCACCGAAGACAAAAGCTTTGAGGACGATGACTATGGCGACAGCCAAGGCCAAATGCCTGTGTCAAGGTTGTCTATGTCTATGTCTATGTCGGACTTGAACTAGATGTGCATGTGCCGCCGCCTATAAGCACCAGCATCAGTTTCTTCTTCAGAGTCTAGTTATGTTTGTATGTTTTGTGCTCCTCCTTTTTGTTCTGAATAGCCCCAGTCAGCTGGAATTGGGGTCGTGGTTGGTGTTTGTGGGCTGCAATTGGAATTGAGGTTGAAAGCGGGTCCTGAATCGAGCCGAGTGCGGTTGACCCGTTTAAGGAACGAGGAATACGCTGCGAGAAGCAGCACCAATATGCAGAAACTTTTGTGAAGCCATCAAAAATGTACTTTGTCCTTTCTTTTTATTGAAACTTTTGTAAATGCTCTGAATATCGAGCTTGAAAGTCGAAAGCTGCTTTGGAAGTAGTGCATATTTTCCAGCGTATGGTTCCATCTGTAATATCTGTATCTCCGACTATATTCGGAAAAAGGTAATTTTACGTATTAAATTAAAATAAAACTAAAATTATAAATTCACAATTATATTAATTACAACTTAAATATAAATACAAAAAAAAAGGATTAAGTCTGAAGCGTAACCAAAAAGGTTTGGTTTAAGAATCACGATAGTTCTAAGATCACATGGGGAGGACTTATCGTAAGTCCAGCACGTATGGCCCTTCTCACAGTCCAGTGTAATCAGAGCGGTAGAGCGATCAACCGAAGGTGACTACAAGTAATGGAAAGAAGTTTCTAGTCGGTCTAAGGGGGACATTGAACTTATAACACCATTATTAACTAATGAGCAAAAAATAACCGCAAGAACTGTCCAATGGAGAATAAGGAATGGAAGATTGAGAAA
The DNA here is from genome assembly GCA_035043265.1 of Drosophila testacea. NCBI lineage: Eukaryota > Metazoa > Arthropoda > Insecta > Diptera > Drosophilidae > Drosophila > Drosophila testacea. Next base: position 994,420 of record JAWNND010000842.1, on the reverse strand, counting down.
CAGAAGTCGAGTGAGGTGGCAAACAGAGATTAGAAATCCAGTTTAAGCTTGCTTCTGAGCAGACTCAATTAGATATAAATGAAGTTTGTGCTGTGCATTCCAGACACATGAACAATTTAAAATAATCGGGCGATCTATGGAAGTAAATATATAACAATTTTTTGCCATTTTGGTTTGTTTTGGCTTTTGTTCTGTTTTATATATTATTTACTAAAAATTTATATAAATATATAATTATATTTTTGATTATTTCTGATTGTCAAATGGTTAAAAGCGTTTGTTTTATGCATTTTAAAAGTTGTTTCCCCATGTCGCGGACTACGCATTCCACTCTATTACCAACCCCTTGCATATGACACTCGCGAAAAACAAAATGGCGGCGTATTTGCCCACAAATAAATAACGTATTGTGAATAGTTAGTTGTAACAGTGAGTGCAGCTTGTATTCCTTCCTCATTCCTCACAATTATTTACAAACAGCCAATTTCATGTGCCAAAAGTGGGAAGAATTGGGATTTGACCATGCACAGAAGAATAATTCGGGATATTTAGCCTGAAATTAATTTGAAACGATGCTAAAAGTTTGGTAATCTCGTAATTTCTTAAGCAAGGAATGAAATAGTTGATTCAAGTATGGCTTTTTATAACAAATATTTTGTTAGTCGGTTCTCTTATAAAAATGTTAAACTTAAACCAAATTTCTAACACCTTCTGGCCGGCTTAAGTAAATTTTAAAGACATATATTTGTAATAATGATTGGTAGATATATTATATAAATGTCATGTGTTTTGTGGAGTTAAAGTATGCATTCTACTCGGTCCTTCTTGCGACTAATAATGCAGTTTTGTTTATTAAAACATTTTAAATACGGTTTTATACATTTTTATACCCTTGCAGAGGGTATTATAATTTTGTCACGAAGTTTGTAACGCATTGAAGGAAGCGTGGCAGACCCCATAAAGTATATATATTCTTAATCAAGGCGACGAGCTGAGCCGATATAGCCATGTCCGTCTGTCTGTCTGTTTCTATGCAAACTAGTCTCTCAGTTTTGAAGCTATCTTAATGAAACTTGGTAAAGGTCCGTCTTTTTTCAGCACGCAGTACATGTGTCGGAACCGCCCGGACCAGATCACTATATCATATAGCTGTCATAGGAACGATCGGTTCAAAATCAACATTTAGTACGAAAAACTTTTTTGTTTCTTAAGATATCTCGACCAAACTGACAGATTGTGTGTTTGACACATTTTTATACTTTCTTACCAAATATGGTTAAAATCGTACAACTATGATCTTGATCAGGGCGAAGAATATCTAAATCAAGCATACACATTGTGTGTTTTATTAAGTTTTAAACAGGCTGACCAAATTTGGTGCAAATCGGATTACTATGTCATATAGCTGCCATAGGAATGATCGGTTCGAAAACAACATTTAGTATGTAAAACTTTTTTGTTTCTCAAAATATCTCAACCAAACATACAGATTGTGTGTTTGATTAAGTTTTAAACAGGCCGACCAAATTTGGTGCAAATCGGACTACTATATCATATAGCTGCCATTGGAATGATTGGTTCGAAATCAACATTTATCCAATTTTGTAAAAAATCTGACGGCTTACACAGGGCACTGCAAGAGAATCCAAACTTTGGCGCGCCAAAGTTAGCATGCGCTATATTTTTGGCTTGTTTTGGCTTGTATTCTTTTTATACCGTTTCAGCTGACATAGAGTTCAGTCACTCAATAATGCTTGAAAAATGAATTAAAGGTGGGCGCAACACTACAGATGGACACTACATTGGATTTAAAAAAAAAAATTAATCAGAACATATGTAGATAAAGTGAAGAAAAAGCCAATAAGTAATTTTACTGATTAGTAAAATGCAATAGCCTTATTTCCAGGTTTGAAGTGGAGCATAAGATGGGGCTTTCTTCCAAATTACCAAGCTTCCCACAGAACAGGATCGCAATACATCGCACAGTGGGCCGTTTTGAGTTTTTACTTAGCGAAAATTATATCATGAATATAATTCAAGTTTCTAATACATTTCTATCGTGTCAATTCCTATGAAAACAAAACGTAAATAAACTAAAAAAAATATTTAAAATACTTCCATACTCAAAATGTACAAAATTTTTATATTGCTCGCCATGGAATTGTCACAACTTTAAGTTAAAATTAAGAAAATTTAACTCAAATGAACCATTTGGATATAATTCTATCCCAATGATTTTTGCACAATTTTTGCAAAAAATACACAAAAATGCCAACATGAAAATATTCTTCATGTTTGAGGAGCTCTACCACCGAAGCAAATTACCTGATTGAAAATGACAAGTTAGGTCAGTAAACTTCAAACAATTCTCTACCTAACTGCATTTCACGTTTTGCCAGATTCCGACTCGTGAGTTTTGATTTTTGCCACGTGAGTCTCGTGAATGAGCCACTGTGCGTCGTTTTAACAGAAAAGTAATGCTTTCACTTATAAAAAAATTTCACGAGAATTTGCCTTTAAAATGGGATTTTATGTTGATCGATCAAATCAAAAAGAAAGCGAATATACTAATTATGGAAATAATGCAAGGTGGGCTTTCTCAAACGTAAATTTGTGATGCGAATATTCTTTAAAGCTTTTATACAATTTTAATCGCCATTTTATGTGAATACCAAATAAATTCTTGTTAATTGGAAGAATTTTGCTTTAAAAGTGCATCTCAATATATAGCTAAGTTTCCGTGGTATCCCATGTCGCCGACTGTCTTCAAGATGTTGGTCATTGGCCAAAGTTGGTCATAGTGCACCATTATTATTATTTTTTTAATTTTTTTTACCGCTATGCGCGTCTTTTGATTATTTTCTTGATAAGGACGTCGATCTTAGTGAAACTTCGTATCCTGATTGTTATTTTTATGATACCTAAAATAGACTGCAATTCAAGTGTCATAAAAATATTTTTAAATATAGCGCAAGCTAACTTTGGCGCGCCAAAGTTTGGATACCCTTGCAGTGCCCCGTGTAAGCCGTCAGATTTTTTATAAAATTTGTTAAATGGTGATTTTGAACCGAAAGATCCTATGGCAGCTATATGATATAGTTGTCCGATTTACACCAAATTTGGTCAGCCTATTTAAAACTTAGTCAAACACACAATGTGTATATTTGGTTGAGATATTTTAAGAAACAAAAAAGTTTTTCATACTAAATGTTGTTTTCGAACCGATCGTTCCTATGGCAGCTATATGATATAGTTATCCGATCCGGCTGGTTCTGACATGTGTACTGCGTGCAGCAAAAAGACGGACCTGTACCAAGTTTCATCAAGATAGCTTCAAAGCTGAGAGACTAGTTTGCATAGAAACAGACGGACAGACAGACAGACAGACAGACAGACAGACAGACAGACAGACAGACAGACAGACAGACAGACAGACAGACAGACAGACAGACAGACAGACAGACAGACAGACGGACAGACGGACATGGCTATATCGACTCAGCTCGTCGCCCTGATCAAGAATATATATACTTTATGGGTTCTGTGAGGCTTCCTTCAATGCGTTACACATTTCGTGACAAAAATATAATACCCTCTGCAAGGGTATAAAAATGTAAATAAATGTATTTTCTATAAAATTTTACATGGTCGGTTTTCGCCATATATTTTTAGTCAGCATCAACAGCCGAGCCGACACAGTCATGTCCGCCCGTCTGTCATTTTCTTTTTTAAACACTCAGATCTCAGAGACTATAATAGCTAAGGATCCCTATCTTGATCTATAACACGCCCAGATCAATTTTGTTTTAGAAAAGGCAAAGCCCCCGAAAATTAAAAAAGAACAAAGACGAACGACGCCTTTAAAGCCAGCGTGTCGAGCATTCATATATAATATGTACATATGTACCATATATGGGGCTCAGCGCTGGCGCAAAGATCTTTACAGCTGTTTGTTTTAAAATTTTTCCACGCCCCCATGCGCGTCCGTACACCGAAGAACAAAATTTCAAAGTCCAATTACAATAGCAAATCCAATCGAAATTTTGCATTTTATGATAGATATCGACCCAAAGATTAATTATATCGACTTTAAAAATTGTTCTGGGTGTAGTTTTTAGACCCAGTACTTTAAAAAAGTACAAATGGGTCTATTAAGTTTGTGCAAAAATAAAATGTGCGTAACACGCAGAAGGAGGCGTGGCAGACCCCATAAAGTGTATATATTCTTGATCAGCATCAACATCCGACTCGATATAGCGATGTCCGTCTGTCTGCCTGTCCCATAGATCACCTAGATCTCAAAGACTATAAGAGCTAGAGACCAAATTTGGCATGTACGTTCATCTATATCTTGCATTGAACGAGTTTGTTTTATATTTTTGCCAAAGTTATTCAACTAACAATGTTACGGGAAAAAGGAAGAAGAAGAGACGCTAGCGACCTCTGTGTTTATCAACTGATATGTTCGTGGTAGCGCCATCAATTGAATCAAAAAGTGCTGGGTCTCCTACTGTCGAGCTTGCTCCTCTGTAGCTTACTGCATTTTTTTTTTAAATTTGACCTTTTTTTAACATTTTTTTAATAGTTAAACAAGTATATATTTTGAAATTAAGGACATGGTGATTTTTGTTGTTGTTTTTTTTACGATTTTATTACTTTAAAATTCAAGGAAAAAAATGCAGTAGTCTACAGTGGAGCAAGCTCGACATTATTAACCGATCATATGACAGCTACATGATATAGTTGGCCAATTTGAACCAAATTTGTTAAGGATGTATCAAACTGTATCAAACAGACAATCTGAAAGTTTTTCTTACTAATTATTAGTCTATAACCGATCGTTCCTGTAGTAGCTATATGATATAGTGATCCTACATGCAACAACAAAACGAACTTGGACCAAGTTTCATCAAGATAACTTCAAAACAAAGAAATTAGTTTGCAAAGAAAGGAGTCATAAAAAAAATCGCTAGAAAAAAACCGCTAAACTTTAAACATTTTTTTTATACAAAGACTATACCCGGGAAAATTTTTTAAAGTCGATTTTCGGAAAATGTGATTTTTGGCCAAGAGAGTTTTTGCTGTTGCATAGTGTAATTTTGAGTACATCAATTTAGATTTTTCATATTTGTATGTAAAAGTAATTATTAAATTAATGTTCCTTGTTGAAGTATCCAATTATACTTTTTAATTCAGGCAGTTTTACTGACCCTTAGACAAGCTGTCCTTTAGTTTTTATAGTGTTATAGTGTTAGTTTATGAATGTCTTGTGGATTGAGCTTTTTTTTTTAAGACGATCCATTATCCCATTCTCTACAGTCCACAAACACCCTTAATTTCAATGCAGCATTTGAGTAACAATTAGTTGAAAATCTATTCGCTTAAACGCTGACATTATGTATATTCACCTTCTATCCATTCCTTAATCCATTCACCCGTCTGTTCGTGTGGGCATAATTATCAGCAGGCTGGACCACATTGTATATATGTACTTGTACTATGTATACAATATTGACAGTAGAATTACAAATAGATTTGCACATAAATTGGAAATGTGCACATAAATTCATTATATACATATAGACATGTTTCAACTACATACTTATACGTGTACATATATACGCATCTACATACTTATTTTCGCCAAACGCATTCACATAATGCTGCTATTTAATTTAGGGGTAATGTACATACTTGTACAGATATACATACACACATAAATACATACGTGTGTATGTGCATTTTAAATGTTAATGCGACTATAATACTCAATTATGCATATGCACATACATACATACTCGAATTTATATATGCATACTAGTACGTGTGATGCAATCGGCTCAACTGGGAAGCGGACACTCAGTTGGGATTGGAGTTGGAGTTTGAGCTGCAGGACACCGATAAATATATGTAAATACGTATCAGCATTTACCGTATCTACTTGTATATTATAAATATTTAATGCGCATAACATACATACGTTCTTGTTTTCACGTGCCTATATGTATATGTATTTACATAGAGTACATGCCCAAACATACTCTTACATACATAAAAATGTATAAGTCGGAACATAACAATACAATTTATTGTTAATGCATTTCATATCCCCATTGCTATTTATTGCATATTAAAAACATCCTCTGCGTATCCACCGCGAACCTATCTATATATGTAAATTGTATATATGTATGTATGAATATATGTATGCTTACATACTACTAGTACATACATGTACTATGTACAAATATTACTCGATGGTTAAAACCGCGTTGTCCGTGTCAATACAGTATTTTTTTTTAATTTTATTTATTATTAACTATCAAAAGTCCGGCCAAAGAATTCAAATAAATTACGTAAGTTTATCAATTGGAAATTAAATTTTTGAAAGAAAATTAAATAGCGTGGAAACTGAAAACTTTAAAAATTAATCCAATATTCGCTCAATGACTATTAATGTTTATAAGTTAGTCTAATAAGATTTATTGCTATAATTACTTTATTAATAGTCAGGAATAAGTTGAAAATAACTCACCTTATTTATACTTTTCATTTTTCCTTAGTCAATATTTAGATCCAGCAAGATGTACAATCCGTTACACGGTATCGTCTATTCTAGCACGTAACATCTGACTTGTTTGTCTTTAAGACTGCTGTCAGTTTGACTCAATAATGGGCATGCAATTTACATCACATTACGGAAGTGCAGTTAAACTCCCTTCCTAACGTAGCGCACAAGATCACGATTTGCGATCGAGTCCAGATGGTGCATACAGGTGTTCTACTCTACTCCACTGACCCAGCAACGCATATTGCTTTGTGAGGGCAATTGTATAAATTATTCCCAGATGTACTTTAACTGTATTTGGCTGTTTGTTTTGATGCGCTTCAGGGTGAATGCAACGCAAAAAAAATGAGAGCAAGTTTAAGAATTGTACAAAGAGAACGAGTTGGAATAACCCTTAAAATGCGATCTTATAGTTTTGCGATCAAACGTTTGACATTTTGAGGGATGCTTGGTGAAGGGGTGCGAACCTTAAAGACAGTATTTTGAAGAGTATTAGGAGCTGTCATGAATTACAGTAAGCCAAACATCTAGTTATAAAGCATGGATAACCTTAAAATATACTATAGTACATACTATATATCTATTTCTATATATATATATAACTCTTTTTGTCCTGATTCAATCATCTCGTGGAGCCAAAATAGTAAGAGCTACGAGGCTGAAATTGAAAAAACATAGCTGAGAAATAATAATCGAGCAATTAGACGGCGCACAGTGTCTCGTTCCCGAAAACTCGTTGCAAAAATAATTTTTTGAGGTAATCCGTTTGAGAAAAAGTTTATTTATTGAAGTGTTTTGTGCAGAAGGTTTTAAATGCAACAAGAGAAATTTTAGAATTTATAAGGGCAAGTTTAGAGCTGTCCTTCGTTGAATTGAGCCAAGTCTTCGTTTTTTACTTTTTTATTTACATTAACTAGTTTATTTTTAAAACTAAATGCTTGAACAAACTCATGAAATTAAAAGAAAATTGAAATTTTAAATATATATTCTTAATACTTCAAAGAAATGTTTGAAAGATAAATAAAGGTAGGTGTGGCACTGAATTTAATGTTGCTTACCAGAGGTATATGGCGTCTCTTCTTCTTTCTTTTGCCCGTAACATTGTTAGTTAAATAATCTCCGCATTTATCATAGAATGAAACTTTTAGGACTTGTTTGGACCATAGTGTATATTATATGTTCCAAAAATCAAGGCGCTAGCATTAAAGGTGCTCTAGTAATTGGTTTTCGAAATTGTGTATTTAACTTTTCGCGGGCTGAGGGGGGCGTGGCAAAAATCGAAAAAAAACTTAATCAATGCAAGTGATGCAATGCAATACAGTGATGTAAAAAACATCGAAACATCGATTGATCGATTGATCGATTTTTGCATGAACGATTGTTGAAGTTTTTAACTCGATCTATTTTTAGCGGATTAATCGATTTTATTAAATATATATATGTAACGTCCCGACAAAATTCGGTGAAGATCAGATGACTATATCATATAGCTGCTTGGAAACAATCAGATCTAGCTATTTTTCGCCAAATCTTTTTTTTCCCATTAAATTTGGACTATTTCTCGCCTGATCTAGCCTTTTTTATATCTTATTGAATATAAGAATATATCTTATAAAAATGGCTAGATCAGGCGAGAAATAGTCCAAATGCCTAGTGTGCTCATCATGTTAGAGTCGAAAAAATATTAATTTTATAGTAAGGTGCTACTAAGTTGAATACTTGAATTGGTGTATTCATGTCCGTCTGCCCGCTTATCTGTTTCTGAAGCCATCTTTATGAATCTGGTGTAAGTTCCCCTTACATCCTGCATCCTATATTATATACAAATATTTATTTTACTCTAAAGTGGTACTTAATTGAAAACTTTAAGCGGGCATTTCTTGAAATGCTGCTTTGAAATATATCACTTGTTTAATAGGTGAGGATAAATTCTTCCCAAGATTTCAGCGAGCGAAGCGAGCATGGGGCAAGCTACTTTATTTATATTTTTTTCCATTTAATATAAATAACGTTTGCTCTGCAACTATAATGAAATTGTTTTTAATAAAATTTAAAGATTAATTATTTTAAATGATTATAACTCCAAATTTGAGAATTAATACACTGTGTAACAATTTTTAGCGTTTTTTATGGTCCTCGGGCAAATATTGCTTTTTATGATAGATATGGACCCAAAGATTCAATTTATCGACTTTAAACAATTTTTCTGAATGAAGTCTTTTTTTTAGACCCAGTACTTTAAAAAAGTACAAAGGGGTCTATTACGTTTGTGCAAAAAAAAAATGTGCGTAACAGGCAGAAGGAGGCGTGGCAGACCCCATAAAGTATATATATTCTTGATCAGGACGACGAGCTAAGTCGATATAGCCATGTCCGTCTGTCTGTTTCTATGCAAACTAGTCGCTCAGTTTTGATGTTATCTTGATGATACTTGATGATATTATATGTAACAAAAATCAAGGCGCTAGCATTAAAGGTGATCTTTTAATTCGACTTCGAAATTTTTTATTTCAATTTCCAGGGGCGGAGGGGGGCGTGGCAAAAATCTAAAACTAACTTGATCAATGGAAGGTATAGATGAACCTACATGCCAAATTTGGTGTCTCTAGCTCTTATAGTCTCTGAGATCTAGGCGACACAAAAAAGGACAGACGGAAAGACGGACAGACAGACGGACATGGCTATATCGACTCGGCTGTTGATGCTGATCAAGAATATATATACTTTATGGGGTCTGCCACGCCTTCTTCTGCGTAATAGACCCATTTGTACTATTTTAAAGTACTAGGTCTAAGAAAGACGTATTTTTTTTCATTTTTCTTGAATTTTAGAGTCAAAAAATCGTAAAAAAGCAACAAAAAAATCACCACTTTCTTAATTTTAAAATATATATTTGTTAAACTATTGGTTTAAATTAAAAACAGTGTATAAATGAATAGTAGGTACATTCGTTATCTTTTAGAATCTGTAAAGCTTTTAAGATTCGTTGCGCCGTTCTCGAGATATGATGTAAGAGCGCCAAAAAAAATCGATGGAAAAAAACGGTAAACTTTAAACATTTTTATAAAAAAAACTTTTTAAATTTTTCGATTTCCGCCACCAGGGGACTATGTGTATCAGAAAATGTGATTTTTGGCCAGGGGGAGTTTTGGCTGTTGCGTAGTGTTATTTGTCACTTTTCAGGCATGCGTTTTGAAATTTCCAAACTAAATAAGGGAACTTTGCCAATTTCCAACTTTAAGCCAAGTCGAAAAAATGTCTCAAAATGTATTATCGTAATTCCTTAACAGTCTTTTTATAGATATGTATCTGAGTGTGTGTTTAATTTCCCATTCTGAGTGTGCATGTGTGTATGACAACATAATAGAGAGCATCTGGTGCAGCTATCAATTTGCTAGCTTTGTGGCCGTACACTTCTCTTAAACTATCCCTATTAATATAAACATATATACGTGTGTTTATTGCTGTGTGGGTATATGTATTTGTGCAACGGATAGTACCAACAGATTTTTCCAGTTACGGTCGCGCAAGCGGCCTTGCTTCTAGGACGCAACCCTTGTGCTGATCAACGGTCAACCCTAAAGCTAAAGGGGTCAACAGCAGCCCCAAATTTTCATTACCAGTAGACAGACGCGGACCGTTAAAGTAAAATTTCATAATTCAAACACTGAAAAAAAAACGATGTGATAATATATATTTAATGCACCCAGACTTAAAATTTTATATAATTTGTTTAAATTGTAAATTTAATTTCTTTGTGCCTAATTTTTGTAATGATTAAGTATTTGCTTCTTTTGGTGGACGTTAAATAAATAGATATGTATTTAAGTTTTAGAGTAAAAATATACACTTTATTTATAGACATTTTAAGCCTTTAAGCTTAAAGGCCATATTAACACTCGTTGCGAGACGACCGCGGAATGAAAACTCCATTAAAAAAAACGAAAATTTCATGAGTTTTTCGCAAAAAGGCATTAAAACAATAAATAAAGTTATCAAATTTCATAAAAGCACTAAAAAAAATAAGAAAAGTACTACGTGTTTAAGTAGGTATGTAAGTATTTCAAACACTTTTAACACAAAATATTTAAATTGTTCGCAATCAACATGAAAATTATAAAATTTCCAGTACATTTTTTCGCAGTGTACTTGAACAAACATTCACGAATGCCATTAACAAATGTTGCATCTGTGAGATAGTGTGAGGCTGTGTATTTGTATAGTTTTTATAGTTTTCATAGGTCCGATTATAATAAGCAATGTGAATGGAACCTACCTGACCGATCCTTCTCAAGCGAGGTCATAACGGTATTTGAAAGGGGCGACTCTGTCAGGAAAATAATTTATGCATGAAAAGGACAACGTATAACGAAAGGACACATGCAAAAAAATACATCTGTGTATACATATAGACAGACAGATTGGCAGGTACGTGCCCAATTGTGCTACGCAACTAAAGGGTTGAACACTGATTTGACGTTGTGCTTTTTGGCCGGACGTAACGGGTTGGATCGGATTGGAATTTGATCGCCGACAGCTGGCGAGATCCGGCCCCCCTGGTCCGGTTGCCCTTGTCCATCCCTTGTCCTGTTCAGTGACTCAGTCTTTATTTGCATATTCTTCAAACAGCAAAGTTATAAGCTCTCATCAGAGCCTATAAATGAAAATATAATACTAAATAGCAGCTAAGCTAGTGATTCCCAATGATGTTGAGTATTCCTTAATTTCAAATGTATATGCGTCGTACATGTGCAAATGTGAGTTCACCTGTCTACAAACATTTGACAATGGCCATATATTGAAAAAAAAATGCAGTAAGCTACAGTAGAGCATGCTCGACAGGACCCAGTACTTTTTGAGTGCAAACCGTTCACTATAGACTGTTCATCAATGTTGCGTACCATTCAATAGATGGCCCCACTACGAAGATAAGTTGATAAACACAGAGGTAGCTAGCGTCTCTTCTTCTTCATTTTGAACGTTACAATGTAAGTTCCGCGTTTATTATTCGATTGGAGTGACATTTTCAGGAAATGTGCTCTTGTAATTCGACTTTTCGGGCGTGGCAAAAATCTAAAACAATCTTGATCAATGGGAGATATAGATGAGCCTACATGCCAAATTTGGTGACTCTAGCTCTTATAGTCTCTGAGATCTAGGCGACACAAAAGGGACAGACGGACAGACAGATAAACGGACATGGCTATATCGACTCGGATGTTGATGCTGATCAAGAATATATGTACTTTATGGGGTCTGCCACGCCTCCTTCTGCCTGTTACGCACATTTTTTTTGACAAACTTAACAGTCCCATTAGCGCAAGCTAACTTTGGCGCGCCACATTTTGGTAGATGTTCATTTCGAACCGATCATATGGTTCATATGGTAGCCATAGGATATAGTAATCCGATTTGCACCAAATTTGGTCAGGCTGTTTGAAACTATACCAAACACACAATCTGTGAGTTTGGTTGAGATATCTTAAGAAACAAAACAGTTTTTCATACTAAATGTTGATTCCGAAACGATCGTTCCTATGGCAGCTATATGATATAGCGATCCGATCCGGCCGGTTCCGACATAAGTACTGCATGCAGCAAAAAAACGGGCCTGCATTGAGAGACCAATTTGCATAGAAACAGACAGACAGACGGACATGGCTATATCGACTCAGCTCGTCGCCCTGATCAAGAATATATTTACTTTATGGGGTATGTGAGGCCTCTTTCAATGCGTTACACATTTCGTGACAAAATTATAATACCCTCTGCAAGGATAAAGCGCGCACATGATGCGGTGTAAAATTTCATAACAATCAGCTAATAAAACCGGAAGATCTTTAAGATTTTATTTAACGGACCAAGGAAAGAAAATTGCATTGTACTAACAGTTTGCGCAACAGAATCTAATCGTGGACAATATGACTATTTTTCCATCAAACTGTAAATAAATACTTTCTTACAAACGTAAAAATTAGATTTTACTTTAAAGCTCATATAGAATTTGTCAATAAATATAAGGCAGCTTAGTGAAGCAACATTTAAGATAAGGAAAATTAAAAATGTTTGGGGCGTTTCCCGGGTATTTCCTTTAACAGCTGAGGTTCTTTAAAGATGATATTTCTGTGCAGTACATTGTGTGTCGTGATGTTGCTATTTAAAATTCTATCCTTTTTTATTAAAAAAAAATGCAGTAAGCTACAGTAGAGCATGCTCGACAGTAGGAGACCCAGTACTTTTTGAGTGAAAACCGTTCACTATAGACTGTTCATCAATGTTGCGTACCATTCAATAGATGGCGCCACTACGAAGATAAGTTAATTAACACAGAGGTAGCTAGTGTCTCTTCTTCTTCTTTTTGAGCGTAACATTGTAATTTGAATAACTTCCTCGTTTATTATCCGATTGGAATGAAATTTTCAGGAAAGGTTTGGACTATAGTGTTTATTAGTGTTTTAATTCGACTTTTCGGGCGTAGCAAAAATCTAAAACAAACTTGATCAATGGGAGATATAGATGAGCCTACATGACAAATTTGGTGACTCTAGCTCTTATAGTCTCTGAGATCTAGGCGACACAAAAAGGGACAGACGGACAGACAGATAGACGGACATGGCTATATCGACTCGGCTGTCGATGCTGATCAAGAATATATATACTTTATGAAGTCTGCCACGCCTCCTTCTGCCTGTTACGCACATTTTTTGACAAACTTAATAGACCCATTTGTACTTTTTTGAAGTACTGGGTCTAATAATCAATCATTTGAGAAAAATTCGGGTTCAAAGGGTTGCTGTTTTTGGTAAGTTTGGTAGGTTGGGACCAGTCCAAAAAGCTCTCGCTAAGATGAAGCAATTCCAGCAAAGTATCAAAAATAACACAAAAAGAATATCACAAGAGATAAAAATAAAAAATTACTTTTTAACAACATTTGAAAGAAGTGTGAAGGAAAAGTTAAAACGTTGCCATTTTATTTGCTTGTGAGTGGGTGAAACTGCCAGGCGAACTTCTTTTCTTTCTCACCCTTTGCAACCTTTTCTCCATCCCCAAAAAGCAACCGTTCCAGTCCGAGTCCGTTTCCGACCAAGCCGCCATCCAAAGAAGTAGTTGCCCATTTTTTGTTAGTCCTTTCGCTTTTTTCGTGACTAGATTTTTGGCATGGCGCATTTCCTTCCGCAACAATGCGGCAGAAGCAGCAGCAGGAGCAGGAGTAGTAGGAGGAGCGCTGAACGGATAGCAATGGCCACGCTTCATTTAGGGGATTACAGAGGAAGGGGCTGGGGGGAATAAAGAAAAAGGCAGAGAACAGGAACACACACAAAGATCCTGCGCAAATACAATTTAATTGACGTGGAGAACCGACAGTACTGCACGTCCAGGCCAAGCCAAACCTAAGAAGGTGCCGGATGTATGGAGGCGTAAAAGCATGGTTGAGGTTATGGGTGATGCGGTTCCTTTCAGTGGCAGTACTCAAACTGGACTCTTATCTCTCTTTCTCTCTCGCTCTCATATACTTGGAAGTGCGCACGACAACTTAAAATTTAATTTTCTCGAAAAATAATAAAATTCAAAAAAATATAAGTGATAAAAAGGGAAAGGGCACCCTAGCGAGTGATAATGCACTGGGGTAGAGGATTGGGGGTTGGGACTAGAGAACTAGAGCTGCAGCTAAAGCACGGGTATGTAGCTTGCGGTGTGTTTGCTTTTCACCACTATTTACTCTTTTCCAAACATACAGGTTCTTCTACTGTTTTTAGTTTTTTTCTTCTTATTTTCTATTTATAACAGACTAACTTTCAAGCAATATGTAGTTTATACATATAAGCACTAACCCATGACAATTTGATAATAACTTAAATTGAAAGATATTTAAATTGTATTACTTTTCTTGGGTCAGGTTTTTGTAGGCCAGTTAAATATAAACTAACCGTTTTTTTTAGTTAATCGACAAATTGGCATTATTTTATATTACATACTAACGGAACAAGCATTACTTGGGATCTGATTTTTTATTAACTTAACATAAATATTTTTCGAAGTTACATACATACATGAAAAAAAGCAAAATTATAAAAAGCCAACTTGAATTATGGCTAATCACGACGATATACATACATACTACTTTCTTACTTTTGTTCATGTTGCTGTTGCTTTATTTTATTTGTTAATTTGCAATGAAATAAATGATAAAGCTCAAGCGATGTTGTAGTTGTACCTCCATCTAAAGGTGTGTAGTCCGGGACGAAGGGAACAGGACAATTGAATTGACCAACGAGATCCACTTAACCATCTTATTAGTTTTTTTTTTTTTTTTGGGTTACTTGAATTTATAATATAAATTACAATGCGAAACCCTTTCTTCCTTTAAATGGATTGCAAAGCCTGCTTTTATGCCCTGCACTTTGTATAACCCTTTCACGCACTTTTTCCATTACACACTCATACACTGACATACACGCACTCATACATAATGATAATTGCATAGCTTGGGAACGTTTAAGCGGTTGCGTCAAGCATTCTACCATAAAAACGCTACCGACGGCTGCGTCCGCTGTCCGTCGCGATGCCCGATTGACTTTTGTCCCTCTCCACTCAATTTGTCTCTCCTCTTTGCAAGGTAACACATCGGTGACTATAAGTGTGTCAGTGCTGCCGATTAATTTTTAAGGATAGATCTGTCCTTTTTAAAACTGTATAAGCCGGAAAAATATCAAACATCCCCTACCCGGAATGAGGTATGTTTTTTTAACTCACATTTGTGCTCATTTCGGCACAAAAATGCAGGTGCCGAGTGAAAATAGTAAATCTCTGTCCAGAGTACCCGGAATTCCTTAATTTTTCATGGACTGTAAGATCTATTTAAAAGTTAAATTTTTTTCCGGCGCTGGTACAATGTTTTCTGACATCCAATTCAACATTGACCGCGATCTGTCAACTAAGTGTCGCTTTGAATAAGGTGTCATTTTGATGCTGTATTTTACTATTAATGAAAAAAATGTTGAGCAAAAAGTTAAGAAAATGTCCGAGCATCCGCTGCAACAGAAGCCGATCCTCAACGTCAATTTGGTCACTCATTAACGTAAACTCACTCATCTTAAATTATCTTTGTTTATATCTTCCAAGCGTTTGGTAATGCCTGCACTCTCTTATCATTTTTTGCCCCTTCCCTTCTCAAACTTCACATAGCTAAGACGCATCACTCGTATAAAATCGTATATTATTAAGCTATCCAGTCATTGAAATATTAAAAGTTCATAAAATTAAACTAATTTCTCGCTTAAATAGCTCAGTAGCCGTGAACAGAGTGTGTTTTCAACAAAATTACACTTTACGAGTACTTAAGAAATTTCGGGTACTTATAAGTAAGTAAGTATATTTTGTTAAATTTTCTGAACTCGTTTTTTTATTTTCTATTCTTTTTTCTTATTTTTCAGGTGCTGTTTTTGTGGTGGGAAGTTGACATCGCTGGTGTGCGTTGACAATAGCAGTTGCAGCACATTCATGACCGCAGTCGCACTGTCTTGCCCCTTGATGGAAGGGCTCGCTCAGTACAACAAAATATAACACAAAATATTTACCCTTAACAACTGTGTCCTGTGTCCGAGGAACCTGGGACTATATATTTAACTATAAAAGTATAACAGCTTTATAATATCCAAATTTGGTCAGCTACCGGCTTACACTCTGCGATTTTGATTGAGATATCTTAAGAAACAAAAAAGGTTTTCATACTAAATTTGTATCCGCTCCGGCCTGTTCTGACATATGCAAAAAGACGGACCTGTACCAAAATAGCTTTAATACTGAGAGACTAGTTTGTATAGAAACCGACAGACAGAAGTAGTCGCTTTAAATATTTTTAGCAACATATAATTTTTGAAATACCTTCAATTATATTTACAACAGAGGAACGTTGAGAATTCAAACTAAAAATTTGTATTTGTTAGTGGTATACATTTTAAAAAATTCACACCTACTTACAACATTTACACTTACCTACAACTGTAGGGAACTTACAAAACAGAAGGCTTGGGATAACCTTTAAAAAGGGTATACAAAAAGTAAAAAGTAATTAAAACTTGTACAATTTCGAATCCCCTATAAAGGTGGACGAAACTTAATTACGTGTCGGCTTTTTAAATTATTTAATTAGGATTCGACTTTGTAAATTGTATATACATACATACATACATTGTACACATTTGAATTGTCTCAGTTTAAGTTTCACAAAATTTAAACAACGTTATAATTATATTTCTTACTAGAAAATATAAAAGTAATGGGAGAACGGATAAATTTACTACATAGTTGTAATCAGGGACCGTAAATAACAGTTATTTTTTGATTTTAATAATAAAAGTCAGTCAATGATTTTAAAATCAGTTTTTAAAAATAATAGTCTTTGTGGAATATCTTAAAGACCTTAATAGATAAAGACACCAAATTTCATATATGTACATATACACCACGCACCTACAAATTTCTTAACTATCCATTGACATAATTTACCCCCACCCCTACCCGTAAAAAACTGAAAAACAACAATGACATTTATTATAAAAGTCAAAAAATAACTTTTATTAGATGCATTTTACTATAAAATGTATAACAGTTACATTCCCTGGTTGTAATTATTACATTGTGATATGGGCATAATCTTGTTTAGTGTAATTCGTTATGCATAAAGGGAGGTGAATAGAAAAACGCGCAACTACTTACAAAGCAATTTTAGAGATTTTTTTAAGAGAGGGTGTTCACATTTGAAATTACAACTCAATCGCATAAAAGTTATTGATGTTTTAAACTAACTCAGTTTTGGGTGTTTGCTCTTGTGTGTATGCGTTTAATTATGTTTATATACATGTGCTAAGGGCTTGTTTCGTATTTGGTTGATAGCCTATAATGACATTGTTGCAATTTGAACAAGTAAATTAAAATTTACCTACAACTTTTAATTCAAACAAAATATTACAAATTTATCAAATTAAATTTGGTTTGTTAGAAAGATAATCGTATGACTTTTGTGCTTTAATACAATTTAAGACATGTTAGCATCCCGTGGCAAATTCTGGAAATCCATTTTTCAAGCCATGGAGGGCAATATTGTCTTCTGTGTCGTCCAAAAATGACTTCCGATAGCCCCAGAATATATAAACTTTAAGTTTTAAGATGACAGAAATCAGTAAGCGATTATCTGACTATTTGGCAAAAATTTTGTCGATTATTTTGCACAAATTATTTTCATTTTGCATTATTGCTGCACCAGGAGAATCTTACAGGTTGTTGGTAAAATTTTCCATTATTGAACTATTAACTTACAAAAACATCATTATTATAAAAACAAAAGCTTTGCTCAATCGTTACCAGGAAAAGGCATTTCTTAAAAAAAATGCAATATTTTAAAAACATATTACTTGCACTCAGTGAGAGTCAGAGTCCGCCACTCCCTGCAGAATTCTCATTTCATTACTTGATACCAATGACCAACTTTTGTTAAAATGTTTGCACAGTCAATAGGTGCGCCAGCAGTAGAAATGGATTTGTTGCAAGGCATCCACTGTCGTTTAATGGGGCAAAATAGACTACATTGAATTGGAAATTAAACAAAAATAAACAAAGGTAGTTCTTATACAGAAATAAATTAAAAGAGCTACAGAGTGGTATGTGGAACCTTTGCTCAATATCTGATGCTTCCAGCTTTTTTAGTCGTTCAGATCAAAGCATTCATACACTCGACCAAAGAGACAGAAAGATATTTATGATCTTCATATTCTATGTTCTCATTGTTTAATAGCTTCATATTCTATGTTCTCATTGTTGAATGTTTTAAAATTAATCAATAAGGCAAAATATATAAGAAACTATATTAACTAAAATTGATTACTCAAAATTTGAAATGAACGATAGTTCCGGACCCTTCTAATTCTCATTTGTGCCATATCTTCTTTTTTCGTTTTCGTTGGCTTGGAAAAACTTAAATAATAAACTTTAGCTGCCTGTAAATTTTAAAAGTCGTTAGGTGTTTCCATCTCTTAGATCATTTTGTTCATTTGGAAGGACACATCTTTTTCAATTCGGCCATTGATGCTGATCAGGAATACAATACTTAATGGGTCTGTCACACGTTCATACAAATTAAAAATATACCCGCACAGAGTATAAAAATACCAACAAAATAATAATGCTATATTAGAGGACAATATTGCTTCTACTTCCCATTTACCTAAAATACGGTTAAATGGTTAACTCCCTGACTTTAAATTTACATTAAAAATATTACATTTTTTTATTTTAATACTACTATTACTATAAATTCTCTTTAAAAAGTTCAAATTTTATAAAAATTTGTCAGTAAAAAAATTCAATTAAAATAAATAGCTTGTTTTAAATTTAAATTTTAACAATGAATAAAACTAAAAGGTATTGATAGTTTAATTGTCCAACAAAGATAGAGAGGTTACCCCTTGTGCTGAAAAGTTGTTAAAGAGCGAATTTAAGAGAGCTTTAGCGAGAAGGTTCTTTGGTACTTTTCTGTAGCGGCATCTATCGGCCATCAGCTTCACTGAGACTGCGCGCTGTTGGCCTTTTATTCTGTGCAGTTAAAATAGGCCTGATGGGTCCAGGGCCCTTCATTTCACTTACGTCTATCTAAGTTTAACTGTTTTCACTAATGTTCATTGACAACCATACACGTAGAAAATTGATTTAAAAAATCAGAAAATCGTAAAGCCTTACAGAAATTAATTTACTTTTAGTGCAGGAGTGATGAGGGCAGATATCTTTAAACAGATTAAATGTTAGAGCAAAACAATCTAAAAACAAAAAAATGGAAATCCAAACGTATAGCGGAAAAAACGGCAGACAATTGTGTCAAAAATAATAATAAGAAAAAAACAAATTTAAAAAAGTACGTGAAAATTCCCAACGGGATCAGGGCACATAATTGCCGCGATTTGCCGCCTTTTAAATTGTTTTTATTCTCACATTGCATGATGCCTGGCGATGGGATTGGCCACTTTCGCATTTAAACAAACACATTATGTTGTTGGACAAATATGGTGCGGCACCACGGAACAGTACTGAATACGCTCACGACTACGGCTACCACCACGGTCACGGCACTTGACCGCAAAGTCATGTTAATTAACATGCGGCCAGAAGCGATTTTGGCCAGGCTCAGACCCAGTCTCAGTCCATACATCAGCAAAAGCACAGGGCAACGGCAAATTGCGAAAGTGAATGACGACTACCTCTCGGCCTGTTCACGCCTGTTGCTTCCGCCTATAATTCGCAAAGTGCGGAAAAGGCGGAGTTGAAAAAAGAGAAACATAAAAAAGCAACACATAAAAACAAATCGTTTCGCTGGGTTTTTTTCGCCTCACGTAAACTCGAACTTTTTTTATTTTTAAAGAATGCATTCGAGGCCTTCTTTTTTTTATTGGTATGGTGGGGAAAGGTGGAAAACCACAAGAGATTAGCCTGTGTGTCCTTTTTACACTGAAGCCATCAAATAATTAGTGCGCATCATTGGCAAATCGAATTGTTCTGACATTTGATTGTTGCCGATTACTAAAATGTTCCTGAAATAAGAAGAATAATTGCAAAGAAAATACAATACATAAAATAAACCAACCAACCAAAGGTGATAATATAGTCCAAAATGTTTTGCTATAGCAGCACTTTAATAAGATCATATGCAATAAATACCATTTTCGCTTTCAACAGGAAAATCCACTCGTTAATAAAAACTGTATAAATATTAATTCGGCCTTGTCATTTATTTCATTCATAGATGTCGCCAGCATTAAAACATTGTTGCTCAAAAACCAATTAATTGATGAACATTTAATTTAAAAAAGGACAAAATATTACAAATAATATAGTAGAAGCGTACATAGCAATAATTAAGTTCATGAATTCCCAATATTTTATTTTATAATACCGATAATCGGAAACTGATACAATAAATAAACTTTATTTTTAGTTAATACGGTAACCCGACTTTACATGTATTTGTTCACTCATCCTAAAGGTATGCATCAGTATTTGTTTGTAAATGTACTGACGGAAACACAAATTTTGACAATGCGCTAGCAAACAAGATCACAATAGATGGCGTGATCAACGGAAAACGCGACAGCTCACTCACAGCTTAAAAGTATGCACCAAAAAGGCGAGTGAGCCATCGAATTTGGGACACAAGGGCTTCCAACTAAAAAAAAATTGTTGACGCCATTCCTTATTTGTTACTGCAGTTTTATTTCAGAAATTAAAACTTGTGTCTAATTTATATATTAAAATATATATATAATATACATATAAATTATAAGTATATATATTTATATATTATATATTAAAATCCGTTAACTGTTATACCACCACCGTGCGAATACAATGTCATACAAAGGTAATTCTATTAAAAATATTTTATTTTGTGCATGTTTACTAATGATTTGTCGATTATAGGAAGCATTGTCCTGTGTTCTCTCCAGCGCCTTAGATTGCCTTAAATGTGCGCTGTCTCTGGTATTCTCCACGAGTACCATTGACTACATTTTCAAAAGTACATGTTATTTATATATTTTACTTTTGGATTTATTTTTATTTTTGCATTTCATCAGGCTCAAACCCCTTCCGCTTTCCCCTTACTGTAAAAATCTGTTTTACTCTCACTTTTACCACATTCATCACATGTGTTCGCCCCAGACACGTATGAGAAATATTTCCTTTATACGGATAATGGGATAGTTCATATTAGAGAGTGGGCACTTACATATACGTATGTGGACAGAAGAGAGCACACGTGCTCTCCCTTTTTTTTTATAAGATACAAGACATTTTTACGCTCTTACTTTAAACTTAAAAGAGATTGAGAGAGAGAGGGTTGCTTAGCAGTTGCACAATTAACGTCGGCTCTTAAAAGCAAAAACAAAATAAAACCGTTGGGTCTCAAAAGTCCTGTTACTACTACCTAGTATTTGGTCCTGTCAATCAAGTTATAAAGTACTTGGAAGGAGGACTCGCCACAGGATTGTGTGTAAATTTGAACTTGATTTACTACGATGCTGGAGGTTGCATTGCCATTCACAAAACCTTTCCAACCGGGGAGCTAAAAGTTAAAAAAAGGAACAACAAAATAAATTTAAAAAAAATCATTTCCCCCAGAGGCTAAAAATGAAAATCAACTACCTGTTGGTGGTCAGTTTGCCTATGCTTTTTTTATTTAACATTGGTTAAGGCATATTTTACGGTTTTGTCACCATTTTTTTTTTCGCGTTTTCTTCAAAAAAGCAGCTTGTGTACCATAACGAGCCTCCTTACCACAGCTACACATGAATGACAACGGTTAGAGTGGAGAGCTGCCTCACGTTTGGTCAGCAATTATCTAACAAACTGCACGTCCACATTGGCACACGACCCATACACAGGAAAAAAGCGGAGTTTCCAAGAGTTTCCACAGTCGCACAGATAGTCAAATCGAAAGCAAACTTCTTAAACTTTTAGTGGTACAAAATATTCCATAATTCGTTCTGAGAAACACTACACTATTTGTATAGAACACCTGTGAACAGCTGATCGACGGAAGCAAATTTTAAGAACATCAAAAGCAAAACAGTTGAAGGAATAGTACTAATTAAAATTTTGTCAAAATTTCGGTTAACTCGGACTTTTCTTAACCGAGTTCGAAATACAGAATTCAAGGATGGATTTCCATTTCGCTCTCAGTATATGTATGTGTATTTTGATTGTCGTAGTTCTAAATTGCATATTGAACTTGAATCGAATACCTTAGGCTTATTATTCTATTTAAATGTTAAGTTACTTCTATTTTTTCTTAAAAAAAATATTAAAAATATAGCGCAAGCTAACTTTGGCGCGCCAAAATTTATATACCCTTGCAGTGCCCCGTGTAAGCCGTCAGATTTTGTATCGCTCCTATGGCATGATGATATGATATAGTTGTCCGATTTACACCAAATTTGGTCAGGCTGTATCAGACACAAAATCTGTGGTCCATCTTGAGATATCTCAAGAAACAAACCGTTTGTTCCTATGGCAGCTATATGATATAGTAGTCCGATTTGCACCAAATTCGGCCAGACTATATAAAAAAAGTTTTCATACTAAATGTTGATTACCAACCGATCGTTCCTATGACAGCTATATGATATAGTGCTCCGATCCGGCCGATTCCGACATATGTACTGCGTGCAGTAAAAAGACGGACTTGTAAAAAGTTTCATCAAGATAGCTTCAAAACTGACAGACTAGTTTGCATAGAAACAGACAGAAGGACAGACGGATACCGACTCAGCCCGTCGACTTGATCAAGAATATATATACTTTATGGGGTCTGACACGCCTCCTTCAATGCGTTACAAACTTCTTGACAAAATTATAATACCTTTTGCAAGGGTGTAAAAATTTATGCTAAAATCAAGAGAACTGAAAATGTATACTGATATTTTTCCGTGTAGACGCTGGATGTTGGAACCCTCTGTAACGTGGAACAGGTTGAACAACAGTCATTGACGACAGCAATTTCATGTACAATAAAGTTCAATGCTCTAGGTCTAATATTGGATTGAAACGTCCGTGAAAAGGGCCAACGGGAAGTTAAACTAAAGTCGTTCCGAGTGGGCATTTGTGTTTTTCATTTTTCTTATGCTTAGTATTCAAATGCTAACTCAGGGTTAGAGTATTATAACAGATAACAGACCACACCGTATATCTAATGTAGCGAAGCTCAAGGGGCTTGCATTAAACATGCTTAACTTGGAAATATTTTGCGTATCAATTTGAGGAATCTCAAATATCTCTTATAGTCTCTGAGATCTAGGTGAAATTAATCCATAGTTGTTACATACCAGCTAAAAGCCGGCCAATTAACTTCGGAATTTCGGCAGAATTTTCGGTTTTTGAAGTCGGTTTCCATAAAGTTTGAGTGCAACTGTTAAAACCAAAAGTCCATGCCGTTTTCTTAAATCTTTTTGAATAGAAAAATCGTTGAGCATGGCACGGTATTGCCCTCCATTCATGGTAACGGCATTTCCTTCCTCATTTTCAAAGAAAACTTTTCCAACGATTCCGCCTTTCCAAAAACCAAACCAAACCGTTACTCTTTGTGGATACATTGGCAAAGACTGCATTTGGGTTTTCCAAGCCCAAAATCCTACAATTTTGATTGTTTACATACCCTTGCTCTTATAGTCTCTGAGATCTAGGTGTTAAAAAAGGGACATATGGACTACACCCACCCGTCTATCTGTCTGCCGGTTTGTCTGCCTGTCCGTTCGTCTATCTGTTTCTATGAAAACTAGTCTCTCAGTTTTTATGCTATCTTGATGAAACTTGGTACAGGTCCGTCTTTTTGTTGCACGTAGTACATATGTCGGAACCGGCCGGAACGGATCACTATGTCATCTAGCTGCCATAGGAACGATCGGTTGGAAATCAACATCTACCAAATTTTGTAAAAAATCGGACGGCTTTTGCAAATCTCTGCAAGGTTATCCAAACTTTGGCTCGCCAAAGTTAGCTTGCGCTATATTTTTTTCTACAATTTGACTTAATTTAATAGTATTTTATATTACATAGAAAATTTACATTTCCCCTGCTCGCTGATTAAAAGTTTTCGCTGCAATTGGACTTTGGAGGAAAAAACTAGATTTGACGGGAGAATTACTTGCCGGGAAAAGGACAGATTTGTTGAGATAAAATTTCATTGCAATCGGATGGTAAACGCGAAAGTTATTCAACTAACAAAGTAACGGCTAAAGGAAGAAGAAGGGACGCACAGTGGGACCGTTTGAGTTTTTACTTTGCGAAAATCATATCTCTTGATCCAAAAGAGATATCGAAAAAATTTAAAAAGCGTTTGTTAGAAAACTTCTTTAGCTTTAAATTAAATGTAAAATCTTAAATTAAATGTAAAATCTAGCAGTAAACCTGCTTTCCACAGGTAGTCAAAGTTGGATTTTGTTTTCACATGATTTTATACGATAGTTTTGCCTTAGAAGCATGCAAACATCAAACAATTTCACTATAAATGTTCGAGTTTACATATATATATCTATAGCAATATATCCTTAAGCATTTTAATACTTATAAATGAATTTAAATCAATATTTTAGTTCCATTTACTGTAGCGACCATATTTATTATAATTTAAGTTTCTAATACATTTATATCGTGTTAATTCCTATGAAAAAAAAATTTAAATAAAATAAATCTCTTTTTTAATTGTTTGAAATTAATTTAAAAATATTGCGCAAGCTAATTTTGGCACGCCAAAGTTTGGATACCCTTGCAGTTTCCGGTATAAGCTGTAAGATTTTTTACAAAAAGTGTTAGATGTTGATTTCGGATTGATATAGTAGTCCGATTTGCACCAAATTTGGCCAGGCTGTTTAAAGCTATACCAAACACACAAAGTGTGAGTTTGGTAAACATATTTTAAGAAACTAAAAAGTTTTTCATACTAAATGTTGATTTTGAACCGATCGTTCCTATGGCAGCTATATGATATAGTTATCCGATCCGGCCGGTTCCGACATATGTAGTGCGTGCAGCCAAAAAACAGACCTGTGCCAAGTTTCATCAAGATAGCTTCAAAACTGACAGACTAGTTTGCATATAAACAAATGCGCCCTGCAGGTAGCGCACAAATGAGCTCGCCGCGACACAATTTTGCCCAAGCAAATTGCGCATTTTTAGGCTAGGTGCATTAATCGTATGTTAAACTGCGCCGAAAACTCAAATTTCGCACCCTGGAATTTTGAGAAATCGTTTTAAAAATAATCATAGTATCACGTGGTATAATTCGCTTGCCTGGACTAGCCTGGACTCGGTGTTAAAAGTCTATGTAAAGTCGAAAGATTGCTTCAAAAATAGAGGTTTAGTAAATAATTTATTTAAAATACTTCCATACTCAAAATGTACAAATTTTTATATTTCTCGCCATGGAATTGTAACAACTTTAAGTTAAAATTAAGAAACTTTAACTCAAATGAACCATTTAGATATAATTCTATCCTAAAGATGAACAATTTTTGCAAAAAATACTCAAAAATGCCAACATGAAAATTTTGTTCATGTTTGAAGAGCTCTACCACCGAAGCAAATTACCTAATCGAAAAAGGAAAGTTAGGTCAGTAAACTTCAAACAATTCTCTACCTAACTGCATTTCACGTTTTGCCAGATTCCGACTCGTGAGTTTTGATTTTGGCCACGTGAGTGTCGTGAATGAGCCACTGTGGGACGCTAGCGACCTCTAGCTTATCAGCTAATATCTTTGAGTGGCTTCATCTATTAAAGAACAATCTTTTGCGAGCGAGTTGCTCTCAAAAATTTGTGCTCTTCCATAAAAGTACAGGATCTCCTACTGTCGAGCTTGATCCACTGTTGCTAAATGCATTTTTTAGTACATAGATAAAGACGACTATGTCATATGGCTGCAACAGGAACAATCGGATGCAAATTAACGTTTAATATGAAGAGCTTTGTTGGGTCCTAAGCTATCTCGACCAAATTCACAGATTAGTTTTATCTCGACAAATCTTTTCCGCCAAATCGGGTTTTTCTCGTTAAATCAGATTTTTTTCTTCCAAAGTCCAATTGCAGCGAAAACTTTAAAAAAAGCGATCTGCGGAAATGTAAATTTTCTACTATTAAATTAAGTCCAATTGCAGAAAAAAATGGAAAACAGGCAATATACATGTATACATAATGATAATGATGAAACTAGGGTGCTTTGTGCCACACTCGCTTCGATCGGTTGGCGAGCGAAGCGAGCAGGGCATGCCCCCTTGTAAGAAAATATTTTTGTCCCATTATTGTCTTTATAATAGTATTTATCAATTTTAAAAGTCCAGATCATCAGCACATATTTTACTTTGCAATAACGAATTTCCTTTTCTTGTCTTTTTATATTTCCAACTGGATCTCCTCCTTATCCACGATTCGAAAATATACCACAAACTTAATGAAGTTCACACAGTTTCTGCTCCGGGTTGAATGATGAATAGTTATTGAGGAGCGTTATGATTTTGAGAATCATCTTAAGGGCAGTATCGCAGCAACAGACGATTTTTATACTGCTTTTGATTGAGTGGGACCGGTTAAGGACGATGTCTTATAACTCAAGTTATTTGATTATTCTTGAAGACGATGGGTAACAAAAAAAACTGGCCTAACTGAAATGTGGAGAAACTTTTGCTGAGAAAATTTTCTTTAAGGCTACAAAAAAAATGCAGAAAAGGGATGGTTTGCTCGGGTCACAAGTTGACCAACGGTCACCAGCTTTTATGGGTTCTTATGCTTTCCAGCTGGGCGCTTGTCTAGATGCCGATGTGTCCCAAACCTAATTGTTTCTCTCGGCTACCTTCTGTCAACTTTAATGCGCATCAGCTGAGATTTGAAAATGACCAACTGGTTTTATGCCGGAACAAGCTTCCAGACTGACCACTGGGAAAGGAAACCAGTTATTCTAACAATACGTTATGATACAATCCCTAGAATGGCCCAAAATTAAATACACAGCCGGCGATAGTCGTGGCGAAGCAAATAGTATTTCCTCCACTTTCTGTACCATTTTTTGGTGCTTTTAAACAAAATTTGTTCAGCAACCCTTTTATATTTTCTACATTTCATTGCAAGTTCAAATGAGTTTTATTTCTTTTATTTTAGGTTTTTGAAATTTGCATAATTTGCATTTTTGTTTATTTGTTTGTAACGTGAGACTGGACATTGGATTATGACTTGCAGTGCTGCTCTGATAGCTGAACATCTGCTTTTTGATTTTTTTTACAAATTACAAGCGCAATAATTTGAAATGTAAAATGAAGTTTTTCTATAGTTTTGCCAGTTTGTAAGGATTTCTAGTGACCCTTCCTTTAATATAATTCTATATTTACCGTCCCCCTATTAAATTAAATAAAGGAAAGGAGGCCATCGGGTAGAGATATTAGGTTTAGAACAGAACAGGAGTCGCTACAAGATCAGGCGATGTATCCGACGGCAGATCTTCGACGAGAGGGCGGCCGAAGACGCAGAGTGATTTAAGTGAGCTGAAAAGAGAAAATATTGTGAATATGACCAAGATAGTCACGAAAAGTGCCACAAAAGCGGAAATAAAATCACATGTGCGATGTGTCAAGGAGGTGAATAAAGTACGCCAAAAACTAAAACATAGTGACTGTTTAAGGTGTCCCCTTTTATCCTACGAACCGAAAGAACAGTTTGTCAATATACCCTTCATAGTGGTTAGTTTCCGAACACTCTCTCTAAAAGCGGCATACCTTTATTTATTTATTTTATTTTTTTTTAAATAATTCGGTGATTTAGCCATTATTTAAAAAAATCTCACTTCAGCATCAATAAACTTCTCGAAATGCAAGAAAATCAAATATGTTTGTTAATTCCAAAAAAATGTGCTTAACAGGCAAAGGGACGCATGGCAGACCTAATAAAGAATATATGTTTCTGATCAGCACCAACAGTATAGTCGATGTAGCCATGTTCGTCCGTCTGCCTGTCCTTTTTTTTAATACCTAGATTTCAGAGACTATGGTTTAAAAGCTAGAAACATCAAACTTGGTGTAAAGCTTCTTCTTTAATATATTTACAAGATGTTTGTTTGTTTTGAACTCAAATTTTGAGAACAGATTTAAAGCTGGCGCAGAATCAGCTTGAAAATTTTATCAGGATCGGACATGAAACGGATAGTGTACGTCTGTCATCATTTTTTTCATCATTCATATTAGTTAAAGTCCAACTTAATATCATACTCAGATATACCCAGAATTTCTTTCTTCCTTGTTTTTTTATACCCTTGCAGAGGGTATTATAATTTTGTCACGAAGTTTGTAACGCATTGAAGAAGGCGTATCAGACCCCATAAAATATATATATTCTTGATTCGGGTGACGAGCTGAGTCGATATAGACATGTCCGTCTGTCCGTCTGTTTCTATGCAAACTAGTCTCTCAGTTTTTATGCTATCTTGATGAAACTTGGGACAGGTCCGTCTTTTTGCTGCACGCAGCACATATGTCGGAACCGGCCGGATCGGATAACTACATCATATAGCTGCCATAGGAACGATCGTTTCGGAATCAACATTTAGTATGAAAAACATTTTTGTTTCTTAAGATATATCAACCAAACTCAGAGATTGTGTGTTTGGTGTAGTTTTTTACATCCTTACCAAACTTGGTGTAAATCGGACTACTATATCATATAGCTGCCATAGGAGCGATCGGTTCGAAACTGACGGTTTACACGGGGCACTGCAAGGGTATCCAAACTTTGGCGCGCCAAAGTTAGTTTGCGCTATATTTTTTTCATATAGGGTTGTCACGGATCATAGGTCTGAAATGACTTTATTGGGTCGGACAAACTTACATATTTATCAATGAATACTATACTATAAAGCGATATTATCTTTTTTAAATTTTTTCAATAGGTACAGGGTACAATAATTTCATACTCGTAAACAGTAGTTAAAATGGTGGTGGTGTTGGTATGCTGCAAATTTAATAAAAATGGCGGCAGCAGCTTGTGTCTTACTTTTAGGGGTTGAATGCGGGCGGTAAGAAGCACTCCGGAAAATCTTGTAGAAAATGTAATTTTTTGTTCGAAAAAACGAAACAGCCCCTTACATCATAGTTTTTAAAATTTTAATTTTTTAACAGAGCTATTGGCAATTCTTCGCACCTGCTTCCTATTTCTGATAAATAAAATACAATTATGCTATCTTTAGTTCGACATAAAATTCACACCCTTGCCGAGGTCTGTATTTAACTCTCGACTGATGACAGCCATGTAATTCTATCACTGAGGATGGCAGCTCGCGGTTTTATTTGACTTTTGATTTATTTAATAGCTTTTCCTAACGCTACATAGATAATTATTGTTTATTGCGCTATTCAAAAGTAGTTGCTTATGTTCATGATAAAGTTTAAGACTTGACTGTAATACAATACAATATACAATATGATGACAAATAATATAATATGTAATTTCTATGAACTAATCTAATTACATTTCTACAAATTTAACAACGTTTTTTTATTTTTATAATATTTTAAGACTAAGTTATTTTAAGGCGTGTGCTTCATGTTGTTTTGAATTGCGTGGCACTATGTATAGTTTTAAGTAGAGGAGGGAGTCCATTCCAGTAACGAAGAGCAGCAAAAAAATGATAATTTTTATTGACGATGACTGTCTGAATCTAGGAATCTTAATATTACGTGTCCTTCCTGACAAGGTAGGCACAAGTTTGTTAAAAAGAATATAGCGCAAGCTAACTTTGGCGCGCCAAAGTTTGGATGCGCCTGCTGTTAAAGATGTACCGTTCAATATTGTTGAAGGCTACCTGCAGTTTATGCTGAATACATACTTACTTAGCTTAATCGCACATACCGAATACTTCTAGGTAGGGTCGAAGCAACACGAAGGGTGCGAAATCAGTGTGATTTGCTGCGATTTCTCAAAAAAAATAATTTTTTTTTGTGCTAGTGGTTGGTTTTTGACCGATCGTTTGTGTGCAGCTACATGATATAGTGATCCGATGGAATCAGTTCTGACACATGTACTGCCTGCAGCAAAAAGTTAGACCTGTAAATAGTTTCTTCAATCCCA
Organism: Drosophila testacea; assembly: GCA_035043265.1. Lineage (NCBI taxonomy): Eukaryota > Metazoa > Arthropoda > Insecta > Diptera > Drosophilidae > Drosophila > Drosophila testacea. The sequence continues at coordinate 964,208 of JAWNND010000842.1, read as the reverse complement.
TATTGAGAGATTAGATTGCATGGAAATAGGCGGGCAGACGACGGAAATGATTATATCGACTCAGCCCCTGATCAAGAATATACATATCGCTCATTTTCTAGATGAGTGGCATATCTCAAAAAATTGCACTGATTTAGTTTAAAGAGATCCGCACATCGTTTGTCTGAACGTGTCGGCTACGTCATTCGGGAGGCTCCCATCTTATATCGGCTTTACGCTCAAATTGTTCGTGAATACGAAGTCGCAATGGGCATGGCAACATTCACCCTCTCTTGCATAAGAGGATCAGTAGTGCCTTGCCTTGCGAGCTCGTCAGCAGCACAATTATCCTTGATAATCCTATGTCCGGGAACCCAGTGAGGTACATATCGTACTACTCTGCCATTTCATGTAGAGATCTGCGACAGTCGTTTACTGTGTTGGAGCTTAGCGAGACAGCCCCAACAAATTTCAGCACCGCCTCACACTCGCGTATTTGGTACAGTTTCAAATAGTCTGACCAAATTTGGTGCATATCGGATTACTATAGCTGAATTTATTTGAATGATCAATACTTTGCGAGAGTCTTGAATCAAAAATGCCTGTGACTTTAAAGTCAAACAGCCAGAAAAATAAATTCGGGATGGACTTTCTGGACTTAAAGTCAGGATTCTGCAAGGAAATTACAAATTTTGTGAAACAACATGTCTGTCTTTAAAAAGCTGTTACTTCGCTTTCTTACCCACGATATCAATGACATTTTGGTCTAGTTTTTTACATTAGGCTTCTAACATCAATAGGAAGCTGTGCCAGCAAAATGGGAGTGGTACCGCCATTTTTAGACCCAGTACTTTAAAAAGTACAAATGGGTCTATTAAGTTTGTGCAAAAAAATGTGCGTAACAGGCAGAAGGAGGCGTGGCAGACCCCATAAAGTATATATATTCTTGATCAGCATCAACAGCGGAGTCGATATAGCCATGTCCGTCTGTCTGTCTGTCCGTCTGTCCGTCTGTCTGTCTGTCTGTCTGTCCCTTTCGGATATTAAGAGCGGAAGTTATTGAACAAACAATGTTACGGGCAAAAGGAAGAAGAAGACACGCTAGCGACCTCTATATATTCCTAGTGGCGCCATCTATTGAATGGTACACAACATTGAAGAACAATCTATAGTGAACGCTTTTCACTCAAAAAGTACTGGGTCTCCTACTGTCGAGCTTGCTCCACTGTAGCTTACTGCATTTTTATTTTTATTAGGGTGTGCAAATTCGGTGTATTCCAAGCGATCAGGACCAAACGTACAAGTTTGGTGTATAATCATTCTATTAATACTTTGTCAAAAATGATTCAAATCGGACAACTATATCATATAGCTCCCATTGGAACAATCGGTTAAAATACTAGTTCTTGTATGAAGAATTTTTTGTTTTCAAAAATATCCGTACGAAACTCAGTAGCTGTGCGTAATATGACGCTCCTGACATACTAGCCAAAAATGACTAGGATCGGACCACTATAACATGTACCGGTCAAGATACGGATTATTAAGTTAAAAAATAGTTTTTTTAATTTTTATGGCAAAAAATTATTAAATATTCGAATCTACTAATACGCTTATTAAAATTAGCCAAAACTGCATCTTCTAAATTGAATTTACCCTTCCGTCTTCGCCAAATTTCAACAATATCGACGTTTTTCTCACAGAGGTTACCTGCAAAACGATAAAATTTCTCCAATTGTGCGCAAAAGTGCACATTAAGATTAACTGATTTAGAATCAGAATTAACTACTCTACCACATCTTTTAACTACTTCCTCAACCAAATACTACCATTTTTAAAAAAGAGAGCACTTGTTATTTTTATACCCTTGCAGAGGGTATTATAATTTTGTCACGAAGTTTGTAACGCATTGAAGGAGGCGTGTCAGACCCCATAAAGTATATATATTCTTGATCAGGGCGACGAGCTGAGTCGATATAGCCATGTCCGTCTGTCCGTCTGTTTCTATGCAAACTAGTCTCTCAGTTTTGAAGCTATCTTGATGAAACTTGGTACAAGTCTGTCTTATTGCTGCACGCAGTACATATGTCGGAGCCGGCCGGATCGGATAACTATCTCATATAGCTGCCATAGAAACAATCGGTTGGAAATAAACATTTAGTATGAAAAACTTTTTTGTTTCTCAAGATATCTCAACCAAATATACACATTGTGTGTTTGATTAAGTTTTAAACAGGCTGACCAAATTTGGTGTAAATCGGGCTACTATATCATATACCTGCCATAGGAACGATCGGTTCGAAAACAACATTTACTATGAACAACTTTTTTGTTTCTCAAAATATCTCAACCAAATATACACATTGTGTGTTTGATTAAGTTTAAACAGGCTGTCATAGGAACGATCGGTTCGAAAACAACATTTAATATGAAAAACTTTTTTGTTTCTCAAAATATCTCAACCAAATACACACATTGTGTGTTTGATTGAGTTTTAACAAGGCTGACCAAATTTGGTGTAAATCGGACAATTATATCATATAGCTGCCATAGGAACGATCGGTTCAAAATCAACCTTTAACAAATTTTGTAAAAAATCTGACGGCTTACGCAGGGCAGTGCAAGGTATTCAAACTTTGGCGCGCCAAAGTTAGCTTGCGCTATATTTGTAACTTATAAACGACACAGGTACAAACACAACAATAAACCACTAACAACACGTAGTAAAAACCACATTAATTGATATCCATTTTAAAAATTGCATTAAAACTGTTTAACTTTTAGTTGAACAAATGTTTTAAAACCTGCACAAAATTGCTCAAAACGTTACCACGTGCATTTCGTTTGCAACAGCTGACTCTTAACAGCTGTTATTGTAGCTTTCGACTGTTAAATTTAACATTCTGCAATGCATCATTACAGATTGATGTTATCTTGATGAAATTGCAACAATGTTATGCTAAATAACGTATTTCTGAAAAATTAATAAATGCCACGAAAATCGAAAAAGTTCCCATAGTGGAGGCGTGGCAGACACCATAAAGTATATATATTCTTGATCAGCATCAACAGCCGAGTCGATATAGCCATGTCCGTCTGTCGGGTTTTTGTACACCGATTTCTCAGAGACTGTCAGAGCTAGAGACACCAAATTTGGCAAATTTAAAACAAAATTTTAAAGTCGAAAGCACCTTTAATGCTATCGATATGCTTTTTGGCACACAAAGTAAACTTTATAGTCCAATCCTGTCCTTAAAGTTTTATCCGGATCGGATAATAAACGGATATTAGACGGCTGATTAATTTTGAAAATATGAACACCTCGATCTCATAGACTATAAGAGCTAGAGCCACCAAACTTGGTATGTTGTCAAGTTTGTTTTAGAATTTTGTCACGCCTCCTTTCGCCCCCGTAGCCCGAAAAACAATATATCTTAGTTCAACTACTAGAGCACCTTTTATGCCAGCATCTTGATTCAACTAACAATGTTACGGGCAAAAGGAAGAAGAAGAGACTCTAGCGACCTCTGTGTTTATCAACTAATATCTTCGTTGTGGCGCCATCTATTGAAATTTCTGGTACGCAACATTAAAGCACAATCTGTAGTGAACGCTTTGCACTCAAAAAGTACAAGGTCTCCAACTGTCGAGATTGCACCACCGTAGCTTACTGCATTTTTTATTGTCTGTTCATGTTAAAAAAATGTTTCTAAGTCAACTGCTTTTAATTAAATAAATATATATAATCCAGGGAATGAAACCGTAACCGGAACTGATATAATCTCTTTAATATCCAGATTTTGAGTACTATATTCTTGAATTCGTTTTAAGTTAATCACATCTGCAAACTCAGCGATGTAACCGGGTTTTCAGTCGTTGCTCTTCGAATCACCGTCGCTGCTCCCCCACAGACAAACGTGTACTTATATATGTATAACCAAACTCTCATAATATAGCAAAAAGGATATAAAGAAGACAAAAACCCCAGCACCCTTTTATGGACCAAGCCTCTATCTTGCGTACAATATATACAGATAGACAGATACAGATAAAAGCACATAGACATTTCATTTGATGCGCGTAGGAAACTTGTCTCAAGAAATATTGTAAGTTTTTACTTGTACTTATTAAGGCAACAATTGCAGCTCTAGATTGTTCAAGATCTCACAATCTCTGAAAGCAACGCGTTTATGCTCACAACCAAATCAGGTATAAAATTATTCACTAATATAATTCATAATTTATTTATGATCACATGCATTTATTTTATTTCTATATATCTATATATATTAATCGGGCTATGTCTATGTAGTAATTGATTCACTGATTCATTGACGAGACATTAACCTCTAGGCCAAACAGCTTAAGATGTCGAGTTGAAATTTCATACAACATAGCTGAGACATGATTATCGTGCTATTAGACGGGATTTCTTGATATTCCCACTGGAAAGGTTAAAAATGGCCGGTTAAAGGTCAAAATTGCATTGTATGAAAAATTTTTATTATACCCTTGCAGAGGGTATTATAATTTTGTCACGAAATGTGTAACGCATTGAAGGCGGCCTCACAGACCCCATAAAGAATATATATTCTTGATCAGGGCGACGAGCTGAGTCGATATAGCCATGTCCGTCTGTCCGTCTGTCCGTCTGTCTGTCTGTCTGTCTGTTTCTATGCAAACTAGTCTCTCAGTTTTTAAGCTATCTTGATGAAACTTGGTACAGGTCCATCATTTTGCTGCACGCAGTACATATGTCGGAAGCAGCCGGATCGGATAACTTTATCATATAGCTGCCATAGGAACGATCGGTTGGAAATACTAAATGTTAGTATGAAAAACTTTTTTGTTTCTCAAAATATCTGAACCATATATACACATTGTGTGTTTAATTTAGTTTTAAACAGGCTGACCAAATTTGGTGCAAATCGGACTACTATATCGTACACTGCAAGGGTATCCAAACTTTGGCGTGCCAAAGTTAGTTTACGCTATATTTTTCTGTGTAAATTTGGTTAAGATCAGATGACAATTTTATACAGCTGCCAAATGATCAATCAGATCTCAACCAAATGCACAGATTATGAACTTTTTACTATTTGTTACATTTTGAGAAAACTTGATCAAGATCGGAATACTATATCATATAGTGTCCATAGGAACAATCATATGCAAATTAAAGTTTAATATGAACAGCTTTGTTGTTTTCTAAGCTATCTCAACCAAATTCACAGATTATGTCTTTCTTACTCATTGTTTATTCATTCATTACTCATTCTGAGAACATTTAGTCAAGATAGGACGACTATATCAAATAGCTGCCAAGGGAACAACCAGATGCAAATTAAACCTTTGCATGAAGAGCTTTCTGGTGTATTAACAATCTTACCAACCTTGCAGATTGAGAAAATTTGGACGACTCTATCATATAGCTGCCAATGGGATGCAAATTAAACTTTAGAATGAAGAGCCAGTGGTTTCATCAGTCCAATGGCCATGAAAATTGGATCTATCCTTGCGGCTTTTGAAACGCTTCTGCTACTGGAATTTCGCTAAATAGCCTACATAGTGCTCCTTCTTAATACAATTTTCTATATTTTATATATAGATTTATGAATGAATTATATATTTACGAATTTCGTTATTGAGCAAAAGCCAGCAAAGTTGGAAAGCTTATGCTATAAAAATACTATAAATGTTGACAAAAATTCAAAAGCAACTTGATTAAAACATGTGTATTGCACTGAAACTTTAAAATGCATTTTAAAAGAAACCACTGATGACAGCTAAAAAATTTCATCATGATATTTCAAGATAATTCGCTGTCTATGGAGGAATTTGAGAGAGGTTGTGCACAGACTAGACAATTACCCAAGAATGTATATACTTTATGGGGTCTGTCACGCCTCCTTCTGCCTTTAACATACTTGTTTTTAACAAACTTAATATACCCCACAGGGTATAAAAATGTATATCTTAGTGATTCAGGTATCTTAAGAATTCATACCAGCTTATTAATTAGGGTTGGTTCATATTTACTAAATAAGTTCTTTTATTTTTGTCAATTTACAAAATAATTTTTTTGTTCGAATTTTAAAAAAGAAATGCAAAAATGTTGATTTTTATTAAATTGAGTTTAAGGTGGCTTCAGCTCTTTTTATACTATATTCCAAGCAGTTTCCATCCAGTTGGAGAGTGTCCCAACAGCCACATTTTCGCGCAAAAACAGAAATGTTGACGGTGCTTACACAAAGGCACGTACACGCCTGGAAGCCCAACTCCCCTGTCCTCCTATTACCAAGCAATGAAAATAACCATTCCCACAATCCCCACTATCCGCACCACCCCAAAACCACCACCACTTACCACACACATGCCATACCTACATTTTTTGTTGAATATTTTTGAGCAACTTTTCTTTAGTTTCTTCGCTGCAGCTAAAGTTTTTTCTCTCGCTGTCTTGATGCTGTTTGTATATGCATATATACACAACTTGTATATGCTTCTGTGTGTGTGTGTGTGAGAGAGAGTGGGTTTATGGGTGTATCCTGTATGTGTTGTTTTTTAATGAAACACAACCCACTCAAGTGGCGGCTTAAGTTTCAAAATGCCAAAATGGGCGACGCAAAAGTGGAGACGATGTGCCTTTGAAGTGGGGAAATGGGAAGGATGGAAATGGGAATGAGAATAATAACGAAGAGGGGGTATCAAGGAGGGAGGCACGGGTGGCATATCAGCGAAGGCGTACCCCGTGTCCGGACGCTGGCTGTGGTTCTGCCGTTGCTGTCATTTATGTTACGAGTATTAAGTGCGAAAGAGAACAAGCGAGAGAGCGAGCGAGTGAAAGGGAGAGAGAGCTAGAGCGACTTATTGCGATAGAAATAAAAGGCAAAAGGCAAAGCAACCACAGAAAAGGCAAAGGAACTTTTTGAAAAATTAACGCTAGAATTGGGGATAAGAAAAAGGATAATGGTTATATATAAAAGTACAGCAAATATGTAAATATAGTATATGTATATGTATGAATATATACATATAGACACAAACATTTGTATATGTGTACACATATGTGCACGCACATTCATATACTTCACACGTGCAATTAATTTATAAGTAGAAATTATTTTTACGTTGAATTTATGTGTATGTATGTATATATATCTGCATAAAATCGAAAGGATAATTTAAAAAAGTTTTTTGAAGTATTGATGTACAGACTGTTATCGTAAGGTGTTGATTATTCAGTTGCAAAGCTCAACCTGATGGATCCGTTTGCAATTGAGAGTGGGACCCACGAAATGTGGTCCTCCCATCGATGCTTATAAATTTAAATTTGTGTTGTAGAATTACTATTACACAAATAACAGGATGTGTAATGTATAAAAGACACGAAATAACTTTTAAAATTAGGCAAGAGCCAATTAGAAAACCTTAATTTCTACATCATTAAAAAAATATATATATTTATGACAGTTCCCGGGAAAATATTTCGACCGTCAAGGTAAACATTTTTAGAATAAAGCGCTAAAAATAGGTACAGGGATCTAAAGCGAAAATTGATTCATCATAAAGTATAAATAAATTAAATGTGTTTCAACTCGCTTTGGGGATAAACTCGTACATAAAATAAATTAAAAATATATTCAAAGATTGTATACCCTTGCAGATTGTATACCCTGTATAAATCGTCAGATTTTTGACAAAATTTGTTAAATGTTGACTTCGAACCAAACGTTTCTATGGCAGCTATATGATACAGTGATCCGGTCCGGCCGGCTCCGACATATGTACATATGTACTGATAGATAGCTTTAAAGCTAATAGACTAGTTTGCATAGAACCAGACAGACAGACGGACAGACGTACATTGCTACTATATCGACTCGGCTGTTGATGCTCATCAACAATAAATGGACTTTATGGGGTCTGCCACGCCTCCTTCTGCCTGTTACGCACATTTTTTTGCACAAACTTAACAGACCCGTTTTTTACTTTTTTAAAGTACAGGGTCTAAAAATCGAAAAATAAATAAAAATGTTAGACTGAAAATTATAATTATATTAAAGTATAGGCATAATTAAATCATTTTAACTATAGCGATAATATAAAAGTAGCAACACTGTAGCGTTAGAAATATATGAAATCAATAAATAAATAAAAATATCAAATGATGTACAAATATCTCACCTGTATCAGTTAAAACATTTAAGAAACATACTAAAAACAACATCTTCCAAACTACTTGTGAAAAGTACCTACATAGGATTACATACATACATTTGAATATTTGGATATTATCAGTGTAGACGGCAGTCCCCGATGATATCGAAGCAGCACGAAGCGTGCAAAAGGCGACTTCCAATACATATATAAACACGAAGAATGTAAATTTTTGTCCGACCAGATCGACCTATATACCGAACGAAAGGTATTGTTCCTTATATATAAATATAGTTATAAATATTTGGCATTCGACACATTACAAATGTTCAATTGTTTAAATTTATATTTAACATTTTAGAATAGTTAGTTAAAACATTATATTAAATAGCTTTCGCCGTCAAATTTGATTGCAACAATTTTGGGTCTTGAATCTGTTTGCGACGCAAGTTTTTTAATATTGTTCCATGGGTTCCGGCAGTTAAAGTAAACTTGACAGTAAAACAATAGACGGACAGTGTTAAATCAAATTCAATAATATGTCCTCTTCCTAAAACATGCACATATCAAAGCAAAGTGGCGAGCAAAAATTCCAAAATCCAAACGGCAGCCCCTTTAAAATTTGAAATCATAACAAAAAATGACAATTCCTGTGTCAAACTAAAATGATTTCAATTTTACAAAACATAAACTCTGAGTCACCTAGCTTTCTAAGAAACAAACTCATAAATTATATTTCCATAATTAATGTTTTTTTTTATAATGAACTACGAAACATTTATTTACTACAAACTACAAGATTTAAGTTGAGTTTTCTGAGTTCCTGCCTGTTCCAACATAATGCATTGACTTTAGTCCCTTCTAAGCTGTCATTCCTATCTGCAACCATCGTGCGCCCATGGTTATTTTACTGCATTAACTAGATAACTGTTTAAATAATAATTTTTTAAATTCAAACACTTACAACGTTCTTCATATTGAAATACAATTTAAACGAACACTAACGTAAGTGTGGCCGGGAACTTTTCTTAAAGAGAGTCGATAGATCGAAAAATTTTTTGCAGATTTTTTGAAAATTCGAGGTATCATGATTCAGTGATAAAGCCTCTTGGCATATGCACAAATATCAAATATGATCTTATTTGAAATTTACAAATTCTCTAATATAAAAACGATACAATGTGCCAATTAAAACAAAATAAATTCTTTTAGGTTCAACCCTGTCTTCTATATACGCCTCGAAAATTTTAGCTTGAACTCTCGCAGAAGAAGGAGGAGCAAAATAATAGCAAAAAGAGTTCTCAACAACAACTGATGTTTTTATCTCTGATGGCTAAAGATGCATTTTTTTAGACCCAGTACTTGAAGAAAGTACAAATGGGTCTATTAAGTTTGTTCAAATCTGCGTAACAGGCAGAAGGAGGCGTGGCAGACCCCATAAAGTATATATTCTTGATCAGCATCAACAGCCGAGTCGATATAGCCATGTCGGTCTGTCTGTCCGTCTGTCTGTCCTATTTTGTGTCACCTAGATCTCAGAGACCATAAGAGCTAGAGACACCAAATTTGGCATGTAGGTTCATCTATATTTCCCATTGATCAAGTTTGTTTTGCATTTTTGCCACGCCCCCCCTCCGCCCCCGAAAATTGAAAAACAAAATTTCAAAGTCAAATTACAAGAGCCCCTTTAATGCTAGAGCCTTGATTATTGGTACATATAATATACACTATGGACCAAACCTGTTCAGATTTCATTTCAATCGGATGATAAACGCGGAAGTTATTCATCTAACAATGTTACGGGCAAAAGGAAGAAGAAGAGACGCTAGCGACCCCTGCGTTAATTAACTTATTTCGTAGTGGCGCCATCTATTGCATGGTACGCAATATTGAAGAACAATCTAGAATCCGCTTTGCACTCAAAAAGTACTGGGTCTCCTACTGTCGAGCTTGCTCCACTGTAGCTTACTGCATTTTTTTTAATTTTCTTTAAACATTTAATGCATTTCTGATAAAAATGCGCCGTGGAAGTTAATTAAACGGCGAAGATATTGGAAGAAGAAGAGCTTACAATGAAACTGGCTTTAATGTAAGCGAAATATCGCGATAAATGGGTCGAAACGCTGTTTTATCACCAAATTGTTTAAAGATCTGGGATAATATATTGGTAATCGAAGTTTAGGAAGAATCTCCAATTCGAGGTGTCGTATAATTTTGAGCAGGAGTGTATATAAAACTTTTTGTCCTGATACACTGACACATATCAAGCTGAAATTTCCACACAACATAGCTGCGATATAATTATCGTGCAATGAAATGGAGTTATTTTGATATTCCCAGTGGAAGGGGTTAAAGTGGGGGTCAAAGATTAAAATAGCTTACAATGAAATTTTTTTTTTTTGAGCTATCTCAACCAAACTCACAGATTATGCATTACTTACTCATTGTTAGATTCTGTGAAAATTTGGTAAAGATCGGATATAACAAACTAACTTTTACAGTGACCGGGCGTGTTTTATTTTGTTTAGTGGTATTTTATGTTATTTGTGCGTTATTAATTTATAAATAATAGACATTAACTCTCTGACTATCGCTAAAAGAGTGTTTAGTTGTTGTGCTGTGTTTTGTATTATTGTAAAGATACATAAAATTGTATAAAACTTATATATTTATTTTCGCGCTTTACTTGCTGTGTTATTGTTGTAGTTGGCTAGAACTTTTAACGCTCATTTACGCTCTCAATCTCTTGCTTTTGTGTACTCGTTGTTGCTTTCTTTTCGTAACAACGCTTACACGTTTAGTTCAGCTTCTCTTAACTAACGCTCTCTTCTATTTTTGCTTTTTTTCTTAATTTCTTCTCCCTGTGCACTTCCGTTATATTTGATTCTTACTTATATACCCTTTCGCAAGTTACAGTTATTTAATCATTATGTTTGCCTGTTGTGTTAAGAACTGCAAGTGTCATAATGATTTTAATGCTGAGTGCATTGGATGTTGGCTGTGTGATAGGTTTATACATGTTAAGCGTGCCGGCTTTAAGATGAAAGTGAAAGATTCAATATTAAACAAGACCGGACTTAAATGGTCTTGTGAATATTGCCGTGAAGCTGAGGCGGACATGTGTAGGTTTTTTCGCCAAACGAGAGAGAATTTCTCTAGCTTGCGAAAGAGTTTTAACAAGTTGCATGATGATTTTCAGACTGCGGAGAAGCAATTCAATGCCCGTAAGGTATTGGATGTCTCTCCAAAGTCTGCTGTTAACATCCACTCTTCTTCTTTAACACCTAACAAATTTGTCTCTCCTCTGTCTCCAAGTACCTTCTGTTATACTCCTATCAAAGATCCTAACGTATTAACAACGAACACTTCTGTTTATCCATCTATTATAGTTAATGATGATGATGCCGGTCCATCATCAAATATACTTTTGCCTTCCATATCTAGCACATTTCGTCCGCCGTCTTTGCCTGCACCTAGCATCTTGTAGCTGTTCCCTTAAGGAAACAGATATGTATCTCTAGGTTGCATCCGGATACTTCGATCGATGAAGTAAAAGCGTATGTTCAATCGAAGATTCCTAATGCTCTTATAGCTGTAGATAAATTTAAATTTTCGTTTTCTAGAGACATATCATCTTTTAAATTGAATTTGCCGCCGGAATTATTCACAACAATTTGTTGTAAAAAATTTTGGCCTAATGATTTGCTTATCACAGAGTTTACTCCTCATAAAAGAAGTAGAAGTACTGTCTCGTTACCAATAAATTTATGTACAGTTGAACCACTTGATCCATCGAAATTTTAAAAAAACTAAATTTTCCTCTCCTGTTAGCGTACCGAAATGTTAGAGGCCTTTAATCTAAATTAACTAATCTATATTTAAAAAGTATCTCTTTTGATTATAAAATTCTTGCCTTCACTAAAACTTGGTTAAAGCCTGAAATATCTAATTTGTCATTATTTACTAACAAGTACACCACTTATAGATGTGACCGTTTGTCACGAGTGGGTGGTGTCGTATTAATCGCAGTTGATTCTGACCTTCCGTCGGAATTATTAAGTTGCTTACCTAACATTGAGTTTGTTGCACTTAAGTTAACAAACTTCTATTTATATAACCTGCTCCTATATCCCGCCGTGATCGGATCTTTCTTTTTTTCTAATCTTGAACACTTTTCTAATATACGTTTAATATCCTCTAAACTTTCGGATAGAAATTTTTTGTGTGCCCGTCTTGGTAACGTCTGGTGTTCCTCAGGGTAGTCATCTTGGAACTCTGCTTTTTAACCTCTTTATTAACGATTTTCCTTCTATTATTCTACACTCTAACATTCCTACTCTGCAGAGCTCTGATTACTGCAATCAGATCTTGCACGCTTTTATAAATGGTGCAAATTTAATTTACTAAATCTTAACTATCCTAAATGCAAGGTTATGACTTTCAATACACACTTGCATCACATCATCAATTATACTCTTGATTTGGTACCCCTTACTAGAGTAGATGAAGTAAATGATCTTGTATTCTCCTCGACTATAGACAATTATATATAGATCAACAATTTAAGTTCAAATTTAAAATATGATTTAAATTTGTGTACATCTATATATATATATTTATATCTATATCTATATTTATATCTATATTTATTTCTATATCTATATCTATATCTATATCTATATCTATATCTATATCTATATCTATATCTTTATCTATATCTATATCTATATCTATATCTATATCTACATCTATATCTATAACTATATCTACATCTATATATAGATATACACATACATAACTGTACTTTTTACAAAAAAATGCAAATACGCCACCTCCACTTCTACATACTTCATCTGCCGCCACTGTGAGTGCGATTGTAGCGTCTAGTTCTCTAACACAGAGCTAAGACGCGTCGTAAGAGGAGTGACTTTAGTCTGTACTGGCACATGGGAGCCTTACCTCTAACGACACCAACGACGCACCCCTTACTTCCTCCCCTATTTCTAATATGTATAACCCAACAGGAACAAACAGCACTAAGTATAAAATGCTGCGTCTTCGAGTTGTAGATACATAACTAGATACATGAATGTGTACGTAGGTACGTATTAACGTAATACATACACATACATATAAGCACGTATACGCTGTGAAAAACTGGAAAAATAGTTACGCAGTTAAAAAAGAGCGGCAAATCCGAATGTGTGAAGGAAGCAGAAAAGAAAATTTGAACGCAAAGGGAACGAGCCGCAAAAAATTTGTTATGCGGCAAGAAAAAGGTTAGAGCTCTGAATAAAGAAAGGCAAAAAGACTGAGACTTTTTGGGGCGGAGCCACGAGTCTAAGTCTATACGTTACGCCAAGCCAATCCCAGTCCGAATATGGGCAAACCAAGGCAGAGGATAGAGGCAGAAGCAGCGGCAGAGGGTCGCGCTTTGCATTCGCTCTTTTTTCTTTATTTTTTTTTCTTTTTAGCAATACCAAGAGGAAGCTAACACTTTCCATTTTCAATTCCCATTTATTTTTCTTATGCACCAAAGCGACGCCCACGCTTTCTCCGTGCTCTGAATTTACATTCATTAATTCTCTTCGTTGCTGCTTTTGAAGGCACTCGAGTGACGCGGAAGAAAAATATGCTGAAGTCTGGGTGAAAAGATCCTTGGGGCAACTTCTAGTTTAACATCTTGGAAAAAATTATTAATTTGTTTAATTGTAGCGAAAGACTTTATACTGTTCTCCTGCCCCTAACTACTGATAACAGATGCTTTTATCATTCAGATCATATTATGTATTGATGTGCGTTTTTATTAGTTTGTTAACATAATACAAATTAATAATTTTTTAATTATATATTATATATTATATATATTATATATTATTTATTATATATGTATATATTTAAACTAGTATTTACTGGTATAATTTTTTGCCAATCACTATGAATAAAAAATATTCGTGATCATGTCCGTATGTTCGTCGTATATAGTCAATTTAAATTCTTTCTAGCTGCTGCTTTAAAGCGCAAGGACGTTGATTGTAAATAAACGCTAAATAAAATATAGCGTTTTGAAACGTGGTACCCTAAAATAAGTGAAGTGTATAAACTGAGAACCGACCTAAGAACTTTTGGCAGCAAAACTAAAAATAATGTTATAATTTGTATTAATTTTCATGCTTTTGATTTTAGAATTGTTAGACCTTATTTATAGACCAGTAAGGGTTACAAACACCTAATATTTATTATTAAATTTCATTCATATTAAATTTCATTTCAAATTGTTTACTTCAATTAAATTTCAAATTTAATTGGTTTACCTAAATTTAATCTATTATTAAATTTAACTAGCATTTTAGATTTATTTCAATTTCAATTCCAAAGTAGCGATGACACAAACTACTTTTAAATAAAAACCATAGATGGTGTGCTTATGATTCTAAAAACTTCAAATTTTAGTTGAATTTTTTAGAAATGAGTTTCACGCCACCTAGCGTACCATTCTTGAACTTCCACTTAACTTATTCTCGCACCCGAAATGTATGTTTTCCACTAGGGTAGTGTTCCGAACTATTTTAAGATAAAAATTTCCTATGATTGCACGTTTGGGATATTTTGATATACATACATTTCTTGAGATATGCATTTCGGGATATTTTACGTAAAAATGTTTTGTGAATTGTATGCATATTTAGACCCTGTACTTTAAAAAAAATACAAAAGGGGCTATTACGTTTGTCCAAAAAACAAGTGCTTAACAGGCAAAAGGAGGCGTGCCAGACCCCTTAAAAAATATATATTCTTGATCAGCATCAACAGCCGAGTCGATATAGCCATGTCAGTCAGTCCGCCTGTCCGTCTGTCTGTCCCTTTTTGTGTCGCCTAGATCTCAGAGACCATAAGAGCTAGAGACACCAAATTTGGCATGTAGGTTCATCTATATCTCCCATTGATCGAGTTTGTTTTAGATCTTTGCAAGGCTCCTATCCGCCCCTGGAAATTGATATATAAAATTGATATGTAAAAGGAGCACTTTTTATGCTAGCACCTTGATTTTTGGTACATATAATATACTATTGTCCAAACTAGTCCTGCAAATTTTATTCAAATCGGATGATAAACGCGGAAGTTATTTAACAATCTATAGTGAACGCTCTGCACTCAAAAAGTGCAGGGTCTCCTATTGTCGAGCTTGCTCCACTGTAGCTTTTTACCTTTTTAATTGTTAAGATTTATTTAAATGTTTTAAATTTAAATGGTTTAGCAGACTCGAGGTCGAAAGTTAGATAACTATGTCGATTTTTTTTATATATTTCCCATGAGATTTGTTCCGTGAAATCGAGTTTTGTCATTAATAAAACAATTGTTTAATTAAACCATAAGATCAGGAAATCAAGCCGTAACCGTTAAACGAAACTAACCATTTCAAATGTAGTACCGGTACCAGAACCAAAATAAATTATTTTTTAAAACCAAAAAGTTAGTACCGGTATGGTTTCGGTACACTTTTAACAAAATTTATGTAGCTTTTTGTATGATACATACATAAATAAGTGCATAAATATTTGTTGCTAAAATTAGATTTTTTTTTAACATTTTAAAGTATTTGAAAATTATTTAGCTGTACCGGTACGGACCGGTACAAAAAATATATATAGAACCTTTTACCGGAATACATGTTTCGGTACGTACCGGAACTGGAAACGAAAATCGTTTCGGATTGATTTGATTAAAAAATTCAAACTATTTTTTTAATTAATATAATGATCCTGCATTCTATTTTTTGTTATCTATGTATATGTATATATAAAACTGTTTGTCTTGACTGACTGACTGATTCACTGAGTCATCATGCTGTAAGCCAAACGGCTTAAGATATCGAACGGAAATTTTCACACAACATAGCTGAGACATAATTATCGGGCAACAAGACGGAGTTTTTTATATCCCTACTGGTAGGGGCTAAAATGGGGATCAATGGTCAAAATTTTTGTTTGTCTTATGACAAAGCTCACATATTATGTATTTCTTACTTACTGCTGCATCCTGAGAAAATTTGGTCAAGATCGGATGACTATATCATATAGCTGCCATAGGAACAATCAGATTCAAATAAAACATTAGTATGATGACCTTTGTTGTTTTTAAAACTATGTCAACCAAACTCACAGATTATGTATTTCTTATCACTGCTACATCCTGAGAACATTTGGTTAAGATCGGATGACTATATCAATTAGCTGCTATAGGAACAGTGGCAAGTAGTATTCTTACAATTAGATTTTATTTTGTATAACATTTTCTGTACTTTTACGTAAAATAAATGTCCAGTTTAAACTTCACTTTTAAGTCTGCTTCGCACAACGTTAATCACTGTACCGAGATTTTTAATATTTTGTGGCGCTTGTTCTTTTTGAAACCAAAATATTAAAATCAAAACCTACACTGACGAAGCTAAGTACAGGAAAACAGTGTGTCTAAGTTCACCAGCAGATAAGAAAATCAACTGTTAATGGAGTTCTTGGAGTATTTTAGCAAATGAAATAGGACCCCAAAATATTCATATTACAAATTGGGGTCATATATCCTAATAAAAATGAAATAAGTCTAAAAAAATATTTTGGGATCTTATTTCATTCCAATTTGGGGTCGTATTTCAATCTGAAACTTTTTTACGAAATAAGGCCCCAAAAAAGTTAATAACGCCCAATTTTTGATTGAACATCGTTATTGTTGTTTCCTATACAATTTTTCGGTGTGCAAAAAAATGTGCCTAACAGGCAGAAGGATGCTAGGCAGACCCCATAGTATATATATTATTAATGAGCATCACCAGCCGAGTCGATAAAGCCACGTCCGTCTGTCCGTCTGTTTTTGTCCGTCTGTCTCTTCATTTTTTGAACACCTAGATCTCAAAAACTTTGAGAGCTAGAGACTCCAAACTTGGTATGCATGCTCTATATATCTTGCATAGATCAAGTTTGTTGTAGATATTTGACACGCCACCAAGCGCCCCGTAAATCGAGAAACAAATTTCATTGTCTTATTACAAAACCTTTAATGTAAGCCATGTTAGTTATTATACATATAATATACACTATAATATGAAACTCTCCTAAAAATTTCATTTTGATCGGACAATCAACGCGGAAGTTATTCAACAAGTATTTGTACACTGCGTCCGGCAAAAGGAATAAAAGAGAAGCCAGCGCTACAACGTACAAAGCTTGCGATGTATTTGCTTTCCACCACTATCGCCTTCTACCACTATTTCTGTTTACGACTATTCTCTTCTCACCACTTTTTGCTTTTTTCCATAAGTACAGGGTCTCCTGCTGTCGAGTTTGCTCCATTGTAGTCTAATGTATTTTTTTATTTTTGTAAATCTTACACCCAAAATATATACAGTTTGTCAAGAAACACTTTACACACTGAAAATTAAATTTATTTTTTTACTTTCGATACAAAAATAACAGTTCTTTATTCCATTCCTGTCAAGAAACTCTTTACACTTTTTGTTTTCGAGTTTTGTTTTGTTTATCATTCTATGACAAAACGGTGCTTTACCGTTACCTATGGCTTTTTAAAGTAATTTTGGGTCGTAGATTCCAAAAATGTAAGTCTTTTTCATGTCCGAGCAATAGTTTTCGAGATAAAAATGGCAAGTTTTACAGGTAAATAGCTTAATTTTTCTTTTTTTAATTAAAAAAATTATAAAAAAATTTTAAAAAAATATTTTTTGTCATAGCGTTTAAAGCTGTTTCGTCTACAATCATTTTAAAAGTAGTTTGAACCAAATCGGACAACAATTGCAGAAGTTTCGAATATAAAATTTAAAATTACTTTAAAAAGCCATAGTTAACGGTAAAGCACCGTTTTGTCATAGAATGATAAACAAAACAAAACTCGAAAACAAAAAGTGTAAAGAGTTTCTTGACAGTGTCAAAAATGAGTAATCATAGTTTTTGCTGCTTTTTAAGTTACCTGTTCATAGTTCTGGTATTTTTTTTCACGAATTCACTTAATACTTGTTACTAAATAGTTATGCATTAAAAAATATTGATTAAATGGAATAAAAGGCTGTTATTTTCGTATCGAAAGTAAAAAAATAAATTTAATTTTCAGTGTGTAAAGTGTTTCTTGACAAACTGTATGTATTATCTTTTTGAAGAATTTTAACAATTTTTTTAAGATCACACTTCAATATCGAATAGCTGTCATAGGACCGATCTTTTAATATGAATATCTTTTTGGTCTCTTCAGATATCACAGATTGTGTATTTGGTATTTACTTATATTTATATCCTAACCAAACTATGATTAATCGGTTTACTTTACCATAAATGAGCGCAAAACTGACTTTTTAATGCAAAATCATTAAACTTTCCAAAACACATCATCTGTTAAAAAATTATTGCTTTAATCCTCAAAGATCCGCAAAAAATTAACTGTGTAATATGCCAATTTGTATGCGTTATTTTCGTAAATAGTGCTCGATATATGTAGCTGACATAGGATCGATAGGTCCAAAATCCCCAAAATTCAAATGCATATGTAAGTATAAAGGAAAAATTAAGTCTACTTATGGTGTTAAATAGTTCGTACGTATGTTTGCACATATAAATGTATGTACATACATATCTGTATACATATGCAAAATCTCTGCCTTTGTCTTACATTGTTGTTCTGGTGGTGGCGGCGACATCTCATAGCGACATACTTAAGCCCACCACCAATAAAATAAAGGGAGGGCTTTCTATTATTTCGTCTTCTTCACTTCGTCACTCTTCTTTCATACTAGTCTTTTTCATCTTTACCTTCGTTCTCTCAACACAAATCGCTCCAGGCAGCTCCATCTCCGCCTCCGTCTTAAACTCCGTTCTGTGGTGTCTGTGACGGCTCTCTGGTTGCGCCATTTACCATTTTCCTCGCGTTGCGTCTTTTTCTTCGGTTTTCACCCCAAGTCTTCGAATTGCGCTGCGCTGCTTAACATAATGAGTACATCCACATCCAGGCGCTATCGGGGTGTTTAGCACACAAAGACACTTTCACACACATACATACATATGTATACATACAGTAAATATGTAAGAGTATATTATTCAGCACACTCATCACTTTACACTCGCAGATTACACTGAGAAAAACCTGATAGCTGAACACAATATTTTTAAATTTAAAATAAGATGAATTGAGTTTTATACTCGAAATTCTTAATTCTGAAGTATGTATACATTTATATTTTTTATCAGCATCCACAATATACAATGTATACATATGGTCAAGGGCGTAGGCAGCGGGCTGTTGCCACCCTCAACACTCGTAACTTTTCTGCATTCCTGATTTTGTCAACAAGTATTTATAAGAAATGTAGTTCTAGAACTATTACGAAACTAACTAGTATCTGAAAAACTAGTTTTATGACTAGTTATAAGACAACTAATCAAATATTCTAGTTAAAGAACATCATGAATTTGACTTATTGCAAAGTGGACTAGATCTTGGTTAGTTTATCAGTAACTATCTCTATAAAACTGATTTACGGGTTGTTGAAAGGAGATGGGAAGGAAACTGGAAGGGGGCTACATTTTAGCGATTTAAACAGACCCTGCCTTCAACTTGTATAAAAAACAAATAGCTGTGCAACTTGGCTTTGACTGGTTGCAAACGGTCTAGATTTAGGCTATTTGATCCATTAAAAATGTTTGCACTCTCATCAACTGTCTCTCAAATACTTCTTTGATTAAAATGATATGAGACTTTGACAGGTTTTAAGCGGATTAGATTTTGCTGTCATGATCACAAATTGAATTCAATTTTATTAAGATTTCTGTTTATATACATAGTTAAGTATAAAAGAAAAATTTTTTATTGCAGCCCACTGGAAGAATATCTGACCAGCAGTCTGGAGTTTTCTATAGCTGACTCAGCCATTAAAAATAGCCAAAAAATACCAGAGCTTTTTACATATGAATAATGTTTTTAATGCAATACATATATTAAGTATCAATGACAAAAGTATTCAAAACTTCGCTCCCTTTTCTGATGTCGCAGTGGATACTTTTGGGAAATTAATTGTTTAATTGTTTTTAATAGACGAGGTATTTGCCAAGGGTTTTTTAGTTTCCACCTGTTTTTTGAAGTCCCACAATATTCATTGTAGTCTTGCAGTAAGTGCTAAAGGCTTTTGTGGGATCAGTAAAGTCCTTTTTAATACAAGTTTTGAACTTTGGATCGTCCATCCATACCTGTCGAAGCTTTTGCTTATATTCTTTCGGCATTTTTTGCTTATAGGTTGCAATTAATATGTGGAGAAAGAATGAAAACGTAAATGGCAAACTAGAGATGGTAGGTATGTTATACCTGTAAGTCGATAAATTTATCGATTTCGAAAACGGGGTTGCTGGTATTTTTAATTTTGTAGTTGGTACTGTATTTGCGATAGCAGAAACCAATAATTTTTTATGAAAGCTTTATTTTCAAACCTATTTAAAAAGTATATTTCTATTTAAAATAGAAATTGCTTAAAAATACAATATTCAGTAGGGAAGGCCCGACAGTAAAATACCATGCGGAAGTAAGGGACGCTGTTAGATTCCTAATGCATGCAAACAGTGTCAACTTGCTCAAACATATTTATATTCATACATGCAAACACATTATACACGCACTCACCAAAGAATAGAGTCACTACATTGAGTAATTGTCATTGAACAACTTCCGTGTGTATCATCCGAGTATCCTTCATACCAATTCAAATGTCCAGGTTGATAATTGCCAGAGTCATGGTTTTTTGCGATTTGCGGGAGAAAAAATTTTAAATTGACAATCGGTTCGGACCCTCCTAATTATCATAGGTGACAAATCTCAAGTCTGTAATTGAAATATTGCTTTAGTTATATTGTTTTTCTTTTTATTTGTGGGCGAAGGGAGCGTGGCATCCAAAATTTGAAATAAAATTGATCTGCGTGCAAATATAAGAAGTCTGCATACCATTTTGGTGTCCCTAGGTCTTACCATCTCTAAGATTCTTTCGTTCATACGGACGGACAGACAGGCGGATCGACGGACAGAAGGACATGGCTATATCGACTCGGCTTTTGATGCTGATCAAGAATATACCTAATGGGGTCAGTCACGCACCCTTCTGCCTGTTACATACTTTATTTTTTAACAAACTTAATAAACCCCACAGGGTTTAAATAGCTACATGATTTTTAAAAATTGCCAGAAAAGCAGGTACCTGCAAAGTTTAGTTTTTGAATGCTCAAACTAGATAGATCTAGCTAGAAAATAGCCAAGTTGGTAACACTGTATCTGACTCTGAAGCTTCAGGTCCTGAGTTCGTTTCCCATTTGAGTTTTGTTGTTAATAAAGCATAGTATAATAATGAAATTATAATGAAAGACATTTAGAATTAATAAATATTTGAAAAATACTAACTAATAATAAATTTAAAAAATTATTAAATTGATAACTGCAAAGGAAAGAAGTACTTTTTTTTAGTATTAAACTAAATAAATTTTAGAAATTTTTTATGAAATATAAAATAAAATCCGCTGAAATTTGTAGCGCTTAGCGATTCTAACTTTCAACAAATCACAGGAAGCTTCTTTTTTAACTTAAACGAGAGATACTTAAGTTATTAATAGAACAAAACAAAACGTGAAAATAAAGTGGACAACAATATTAAAATAATAATATAAATGTGATGTATTCACTTGAGCATCAATGTAAATGTTTGATTTGTTGCTTTACTTTTGGAATCTTAATATACTAAAAGCCACTATGTAAATCGGAGAACAATTTTGCACATTACTAGGTTCACTTTTTTTACTTCTGTGTAGCATGGAGTGCCAGCTCACCCCTTAGTCTCATAAGCCCCGCCCCACCCCGTCCTAGGGAAGAGACCAGTCAAGCTAGCGTTCCTTTATTTGTGTGTGTGTCTTTATGTGTCCATTGTGTGTGTCTGGCCAAATATGTGTATGTGTTCGCTATGTATATGTATGTATGTCAGTTTATATCAATAGCTGTATGAGAGGTTTTAACGTTGACTGTGCGCGACAGCCACGCCCTCTTCAGCACCCGAGAACGTTGTTATCGCGATTTCGTTGGCGAAAAAATTTTAGAATGCGGGTACGCCTTTTCTTAGAAACTTTATAGTCATATTATACACATAATATGACTCCATTATAATATGACTATAAAGTTTCTAATACATATTCTGTAATATGTATTTTGTATGTTGCTTGTGTATGTAAATATAAGGAGGGATTAGAAGGTTTCACAGAATCTTGAC
Source organism: Drosophila testacea (assembly GCA_035043265.1). NCBI lineage: Eukaryota > Metazoa > Arthropoda > Insecta > Diptera > Drosophilidae > Drosophila > Drosophila testacea. The sequence continues at coordinate 941,776 of JAWNND010000842.1, read as the reverse complement.
TAGGAAAAGGGGAGGTTCTTTCTCAACTAGCTTAATATGGAACTCAGTATAGTCTAAAAATATGTTCAGAAAATCGATTTCACTAGTTATAGAGAAGTCTGAGAAGAAAAAACACCGCAAAAATTAAATTGGACTTAGCTACTTTTTACACTCTTTAGTAATTTTCAATATTTTATTTAAATCTTAATTTTTCAATGCTGGGCAACGGCACATACCGGAAAGAATAATAAATAATTTTAACAACCTTAAAATTTTCGGTAATTTATAGAATTACAATCAATGTGTAACACTTAGTAATCCGATTCAGGTCTTTCCATTATATGAACGAATGCATGCAGTACTTTAAAAAAGTTCAAATGGGTCTATTAATGTATACAAATCTCTTTTAACCGAAAAGCAAGGCAAAAGAAATTGTTATTGTTACTGTTAGTAAGATGAAAATCCATCACAAAAAATGTTTGGTATAATTCTCTGATTGTGATGTTTTCTTATCGATAATGTAAATTTAAGGCAAGAACACTAGATTTTAAGTAGAGATGTTGGCGGAGGGCGTGGTTTTGTATGGAAAACGCACAAACTATGGTCTACAGGAGATTCTGTTGTTTCCCTTTAAATGCAAAAAATTGTTACGTTCGACATTCGACATATTACTGAAGCCAACATTGGTTTTTCAAATCAGAAAATATTTGTTGAGAGAAAAAAAAATTTTAATTGATTGATAGTTAAAACTATTTCATAATTCAACAATAAAAAAAAGAACAAACAGCTTAAACAAATATACATATTTATTACATAAAATAAATACTTAATTAATTATTTTCTCGAAACTAAAAATACATTTACAACTAAAAATTATGAATCGAATAAAAAAAACATTTAAAAAATCTTATGTTCATAGGTTAGGTAAATGCCACGGCCAGCAACTAGAATCTGAAAACTGACAAGCATTCGGGAGTCTACTTTACATGCTTGACCTTATGAATAAAAGCGAAGTATATGAACAACTACATTTATATATGCTTATATCATAATATAAACATTAAGGCTTTATTAATTTCTCTTTGGTTATAGAAAGAGCGCTTATACAAATGCATACACATACACATATGTATGTATGTCTCTTTTATGATGACCACAGGTCAAATAACTTAAATACGCATGCTCAATGAGGCAGAGGATGTTTCTTCCATCTTGGCTCACTAAAATATACCACTCTAAGCCGGCAGCGTAAATTCTTTGCTCCTCAGGATTGGGAATTCAAATTGACAGAACTAAGCTTGGTCACTTGGTTGCAAAGCAGATGAGAAGAAGGAGGGAGAGCGTCCCAAACGCCTTTAAAATTCCGTTTAGCCAATAAACGAATATTGGTCAGCTATGAATGACATTGTTTTGATGAAGCTCTTCCTCTTCTATTTGAGGACCTTGTGAAGCGACCTTGGCCAGACAAACAGAGAAACAAAAATTATCTGTGTGATAAAAGCTAAGTAGTTCCTCTTAATTTTGACGGTTTTATTAAAGCTAAATCTTTGCACCCGACCATTACCGAAACCGTTATTAGAAACTTTATTAGTTTCAGTTTGAATCTCTGGTTTATACATATGCAAATAACATATGACTATTATTCTATTAGATTTAATTTTATATCAACCACTGAATCATTTTAGCAAATCACATATTTGCTAACGTATTCTGTTAAATGATATTTCTTTGAGTAAGTACTCTGAACAACCTCTGAGACTCTACTGCGCTAACTCGTTCATAATCACATATTGAGATATTTAATAATACCTTTTTAGACCCAGTACTTTGAATACGTACAAATGGGTCTATTACGTTTGTGCAAATGTTCGTAACAGGCAGAAGGAGGCGTGGCAGACCCCATAAAGTATATATATTCTTGATCAGCATTAACAGACGAGTCGATATAGAGATGTCCGTCTGTCCGATTTTGTGTCGCCTAGATCTAAGAGACTATAAGAGCTAGAGAGACCAAATTTGGCATGTACGTTCATCTATATCTTGCAGGAGAAAAGGAAGAAGAAGAGACGCTAGCGACCTATCTGTTTATCAACTGATATGTTCGTAGTAGCGCCATCTATTGAACGGGATTGATAGTTAACGCTTTGCATTTAAAATGTGCTGGGTCTCCTACTATCGAGCTTGCTCCACTGTAGCTTACTGCATTTTTTTTACTATAAATTAAAAAATTTTAGATTGTAGCGTTCCACTAAATTACTTTACCATTTTTCAGTCGATTGGGCGATAGCTTGTTTGGCTCGAGAAAGCTCAAACTTTATGTTCAGTTTATGAAACTCTATTTTTTTTTCTAGTCTCTTTCATCAAAACGATCCAACTGATTTTAGAGCCTTGTATAGAAAGTTTTTATAAAAAATTAATATGGAAAACTATTCTGAAAAAATATTTTAAAATTCATTTTCCTATTCAGGAGGCCAAGATCTATAGATAAAATTAAAAGATCTCTGAAGAAAAATGAGTAAATAGTAGAATTGATCTTTCTGAGGCGCAAGATATCTCTTAAAATTGCATCAATGCACCACTTGGTGGTCCAATTTTTAAATTAGCTTGATATGATTTTTGCCATTAAAATATAAACTTTGTTAACATTCACAGCTAACCGAAGGAGTTCTCTATTATTTCAAAAGTAGTTATTCCAAGGTTTACGCGTAATGTCATCAATCATCTTTGAATTGTTTCGGCCATAAAAAATCAGATTTCAAAAGACGTAAAAAAAGCATTGATAGTCGGCCATTTACAATAAATGGGCAAAATATGTATATATAACAAGACAACACCAAATGCATTTTCTTTCAGATTGGTTAAGATATCAATATAAGAAAAGTGTTATTTTTGACTAAATCCGTTCATATGGCAGTCGTATTATGAGTGATCTCATCCTGTACCAAGATTCGTCAATATTGAGACACTAGTTTGATATAGAAATAGACGAAAAGTTTGATCAAGTTTGTTTAAGATTTTTGCCACGCCCCCTCCGGAAATTGAAAAACAAAATTTCAAAGTCGAACTATATGAGAACCTTTAGTGCTAGCACTTTGATTTTTGGTACATATAATATAGACTTTTTTCCTAATCTGTCCTTTCATTCAAATCGAATGATAAACGCGGAAGTTATTTAACTAACAATGTTACGGGCAAAAGGAAGAAGAAGAGACCCTAGCGACCTCTGTGTTTATCAACTAACATCATAGTAGTGGCGCCATTTATTGAAATTTCTGGTACGAAGCATTAAAGAACAATCTTATGTGAACTCATTTTTTGGACCCTGTTCTTTAAAAAAGTACAAAATGTTTATTAAGTTTGTGCAAAAAGCTAAACTAAACCCCTCTATTCCTTATAACAAAAGCATGTCCTCTAAAATCAAAATTTCTTCCCATCTGACAACATAAGATAGACACAGAGAAGAGACCAAGCAAGGGTTGGTTAAGCTTACCCCTAAACCAAGCTGGACAAAGGTCAGTAAATTTCATTATTTTTATTATCAATTTGCACCCAAGAAAAGTATTAGAATTTGTGAGAAAATTAAGTGGACAGACTGGTTTGACCGTTTTCCTTAAGACTTTGTGTACTTTAAAATATCCTAAACTGGAATATTTTCTCACAGTTTCTGCATAAATAAATTAGACACATTCTAAGAAAAAGACGTGGCTGTCGCTCTCATAAGTTGTCAATGTCATTCTTTTCATGTACGAACTGTACGACTGAAAGATGTACGACATTTTTAGAAATTTATTCCTCAAATTTTCAAATAAGAGGTAGAAAGTAAGAACACAGCTTGTCGCGAGTCGCGACAAGCGGAAGTACAAATGCAAAAACAGCGCGTGGAAACAAAGGGTGAAGAAATGTCTTAAGGTAAATCAGGAAGTACAGTTGAAGTTGCAGAAGCCCGCTCCACTTCGCAGCCTGAATGAAGTAAGACGGAAGACAAACGCAATATACGAAATTGTATCCATAATTTGGCATATTCATGCCGCCAATAAGCACGTGGCGTTGCGCTTAGCTGGTGCTTGTCATTGGTGAAAATTGTTTACAGTGCTTTCCCGCATTTTTACACCGCATATAGTACCTCCACATTGTCAAATTCTCTCTTTCTCTCTCTTAGTCTTCCTCTCTTTACTTCTCACTGTCTTTCTCTATCTCTCCCTTGCGCACCTTCTTGTATGTGGGAGGCTAAATGCTTTCATATGTGTGTATATGTTGGATAATTTCCAAATTCATCGCTATAAAATATTTGAAATACAATTGAGTAAGTTTTTTTGACTAGACATTTGCATGTCGATAATATAAAATAACCCTTTGTAATCAATATCGCTTAAAACGTTTTAAAATGCAAATACGATATCCTCATTTTTTGACCCATGCTCACCTATATATTACAGAATTTGTTGAACTGGATATTACTATGCTTAATAGCAAGTGTGGTAGACTCCATAAAGTATATGGGCTAACCCAGAGAAAGTTAAACCACGTCAAAAAACGAAAAATGCATCAAAAACTCACATATTGTAAAATTTTCCTACAGAACCGTATTCATTTTATTTATTTAAGCAGTTAACACTTAAATGAATTAATTAAATTAATTCAGCATCAACAGCCGAGTCAATATAGCCATGTCCGTCTGTCGGTCTGTCCAATATTGAATCGCCTAGATCACATAGACCATAATATCTCCCATCGGTCAAGTTTGTTTTAGATCGTTGCCACGGCCCCCGCCGCCAAAATTAAAATACAAAATTACTATAATTACTAGAGCATCTTTTATGCTAGCGCCTTGATTTTGGTAAATATAGTATACACCATTGTCCGAATCTGCCTGCAATTTCATGATGATAAACGTGGTAACGATAAGTTATTCAACTAACAATGTTACGGGCAAAGAAAGAAGAAGGACGCTAGCTAGCTCTGTGTTTATCAACGGAATTTCTGGTACGCAACGTTAAAGAACAATCTATAGTGAACGCTTTGCACTCAAAAACGAGAGACACAAAATTTGGTATAAAGACTTTTTATTGGATGCCACGCATTACGATATAACTTAAGCAAACAGCAACAGACTTGAGATTTGGCACGAGTGATGTGTGTATCGAAAGTGATATTCATCGATATTGTATATTGTTTATGTTTCGAAGCAGTGGTAAGTACTCATGCATATATATTTTAAAACTAATTAATATAAAATTTGTTTGCTAAAAGATAAAATAAGAACAATAGCATCAGCCAATAAAAGGAAATGCGATGGTTTTGATGCTAGCTCTTGAGGACGAGGAGGAAGAAGAAGTAAATATACGTCAACGGGCCATTAGGTTCAAGATTTGTTATTTGATCGGGAAGTGAGTGGCATTTTCCGTTCATTTAATTAAATATTTCGATCGAATAGTTCACATATTCGATGTCAATTAATATTTGTTCAAATACTTCCTTTTCGAAACTGTTGTTTACGCATCGCACAAAAACTATTTCACAACAATCAAAAAAGGCGGCGAAATATCGATAAACCATTTGTCGAAAGCTATCGCCCGTAACCGTAGTATATTTAAATACCGTAAAATAAAAATGTACATTGTACAGAAATAAATTAAAATATATTTTTATATATAATTATTATTTATTATTAATAACTGTTTTTTATAAACGGCACTGTTAACGCAAACAGACAATATTAATTATATTGGATGTCGAATCGAAGTGTTGCCATTTCTAATATGTACATAAAGTTTGCCAACACAAAACAATAAGAATGAACACGAAGTCAACTTAATTTTGGGCTGTCAACGCGCCAATTGTGACTTCAACTGTTGACAGAAGGCATTCACGCTATGTTCACACTCGTAAGGTCAACTAATGTTTTTCGCACTGTCAATCTACAGGCAACGCAACAGTTGAACAATTTCATAGCTGTTTACACTAGGATTGATTAAGTTGATATCAACATTGACTTGTTAGTCAACTAGTTTAGACTAGTTTAGATGCAGCATTACGCAACGCGCAAAATAACAATGCGTTGGTAATAAAGTTGACAGTAATTTAAACTAGTTGATATCAACATTCGTTGCCGTTCACAGGTTTTTAGACTCTGTACTTATAAAAAGTACAAAAGGTTCTATTAAGTTTGTCAAAAAGATTAAAGCGAAGTGAAGTGATGCCAAATTTCCGCAAGTAACATTTATTTCACTATTTTAATACCCTTGCAGAGGGTGTTATAATTTAGTCACAAAGTTTGTAACGCATTGCAAGAGGCCTAAAAGACCCCATAAAGTATATAAATTCATGATCAAGACGACGAGCTGTGTCGATATAGTCATGTCCGTCTGTCTGTTTGTTTGTCTTTTTCTATGCAAACTAGTCTCTCAAACTCTCTATATAAAAAAACAGTACCTAAAAGCAAGAAGAATTTTCTGCTGCGGCTTTTAGCTGGTGCGATCCCCACTGTTTTTAGCTACAATTACGCTGCCATTAAGCATGATAAGTGAATCATCGAAATAGAAAAATGGAGGGAACTGAAGCAAAATCAAAAAGGCAGTTGAACAACAAATAACGAGATCAACAGACTATGAAGCACAACTGAAACTCATTATTAAATTTTAATTTATAAAAATTAAATTTATTTATTTATATATAAATCTTCATTTATGTAATTTATAAAATACATAAAATTCCCTTTTCCCCTTTCTCACCATTCAATATACAGATAATCGCTCATTTACGACAATTTTCATTGCATTTGTTTCCTCTTTTGAATTAACAAACGGCTGCAGCAACAGAGTTACCATTCAACTTTTGTTTGTTTTGTGCGTTTTATTGGCAACTCTGCTTTTAGCTGCCTTCCAGCGAAAAATTAGACACTCTTATTTCGCTCCAGCCACAACTTTGCTGGGTACTATGCTTAAGTATGAACAACTTTTTAGTTACTTAAGATATGTCACGCAAACTAAAAGATTTTATGTTTGCTATAGATTTATATAGCCTGACCAAATTTGGTGCAAGCCGGACTTCTATTTCATGTGGCTGCCAAAGGAATCAACATCTAACGAATTTTGTAAAAAAAAAAAACACCTGAAGGGAATATACGAAGATCTCTAAGGGTATTCAAACTTTTCCGCGTCAAAGTTAGTTTGCGCTTTAATTTCTTTAGACATTCGCGTTTTTAATTTCCAAGTTGTAAACTCAGAAAACGTGACAAACTACTAATAAATTATCAAAACACAGCGCCAAATAGAAAGAATAAATTAATGACTAAGGGCGTAGCCTGGTACGCAGGGGGAATTTGCTTTCTCTCTTTGCATTTTGATTAGATTTTTGTTCATTTAAAGAGATTTTGTGGAATAATCCTTCCACTTCCAATTATTCATTTAAAAAGTCAATTTTAACGCGATCGGTTTGCTCATCATAATAAATTAATTTATGTGTTAATTGCGTAGATCAATAACATGTATACGTTACTGAAGGAATCTTTCACAATATGACTCATTTTTCGTTTTCTCGATGCGGTGTACTTTTTTCTGGAAATGCCATAGTAAGGATGTACTTTCTACAATCCAGAATTTGTTTGATGTTGGTTTTCAACTGATCATTATGGCAGTTATATGATATAGTAGTCCGATATGCACCAAATTTGGTCAGGCTGTTTGAAACTATACCAAACACAAAATCTGCGAGTTTCGTTGAGATATCTTAAGAAACAAAAATGTTGTTTATAATAAATGTTGATTTTTAACTGATTGTTCCTATGGCAGCTACATGTTATAGTTCTCTGATTTAAACCAAATTTAGTAAGGACGTATAAAACTGTATCAAACAAACAGTTTGTCGCCCTGATTAAGAATACATATACTTTATGGGGTCTGTGAGGCCTCCTCAATGCGTTACACATTTCGTGACAACATTTTTTTAAAGGGTTTAACTCGATATATATTTTGCCGATTTATCGCTTTAAATAAATCTATTTTTATGAAAAATCGTTTTCTTCGAACATTCTTAGCAAGCGCTACAAAATACACACGCGGGGTCAAAATTTAACTCATAGAAAAGTTAAATTTAACAAATACGCTAAACTTAGTGTGATCTATAATATTATTAACGTATATGTATATAAATAACATAATAAGATTGTGTTACTGATCGCGAGCTGAGTTAAAATGTGTTATGTGTTAAAGGGTTCATGTACTTTGCTGTGTATTCATATGCATCAATCGATCAATCAATGTCGACATTTCCGATGTTCCGATCAATCGATAGTTGCATTGGTGATTTTAAGATCCGATTTTTAAATCGATATTCAGCTTGGACTTACATCACTAATTAAGATGCAACTATTAACTGCAAAAACAAATTATACAAAAGTTTAAGGGCCGATTTGTCAATGTCCCAATAAACCATATACCTCGGATAAACTGACATATAAGGCAAATTTAGATTTTTCAATAACGCTATGTGACACATAAACGCTATAGGGTACTTGATCTGACATATAAGCATTATGTGGCACATAAATAAAAACAGCTGATGGCAACAGTTGCCTAACCGTTTGACTATTGTTGCTGCGCATTAATAACTACACGAAAACATGGCTCTACGTTTAAACCGCTCGATTTATCTTCATTCTTTGGAAGATTCCGATGAAGAGATGAGCTCGTCTTATAGAACACGAATTTATCATACCAGAGTAAACTCTTTGACAATTTTGATGATATGATACATGCATTATTCTGAATGCAAAAAGCAAGACCAAAATTAATTTGTGTACTAATAGGCTTAAAATGAGTTACTTAACTATTTGAAACTAGAAGCTGAAACTTCTGTTGGCATTGCGTTTTTTATGCCCGTAGCAATTTTTAGACCCTGTACTTTAAAAAAGTACAAAGGGGTCTATTACGTTTGTCCAAAAAAAAAAAGTGCGTAACAGGCAGAAGGAGGCGTGGCAGACCCAAGCATCAACAGCCGAATCGATATAGCCATGTTAGTCTGTCTGTCTGTCCGTCTGTCTGTTTGTCCCTTTTTTTGTCGCCTAGATCTCAGTGACCATAAGAGCTAGAGACACCAAATTTGGCATGCAGGTTCATCTATATTTCCCATTGATCAAGTTTGTTTTAGATTTTTGCCAAGCCCCCTCCGGAAATCGAAAAACAAAATTTCAAAGTCGAACTATATGAGAACCTTTAGTGCTAGCACTTTGATTTTTGGTACATATAATATAGACTATTTTCCTAATCTGTCCTTTCATTTCAATCGGATGAAAAACGCGGAAGTAATTCAACTAACAATGTTACGGGCAAAAGGAAGAAGAAGAGACGCTAGCGACCTGTGTGTTTATCAAATTATCTTCGTAGTGGCGCCATCTATTGAATGGTACGCAACATTGAAGAACAATCTGTAGTGAACGCCTTGCACTCAAAAAGTACTGGGTATCCTATTGTCAAGCTTGATCCGCTGTAGCTTACTGCATTTTTTTAAATCGTGCTTTTGCTGCCAGTTTTACACGGAAATTCCAATGCCAATTTCTCCCATCCTATAGCTGGTTAGCTCTAACTAGAGCAACATGCTCCACTTCTACAAGTTTAATGTTTTCAGCTAAATCACTTTGATGCTGCCACCCGTCACCAAAAATCAGCTGTACTGCACAAAATATTGCCACCCTTTATACATTTTTGCCATTCACAATTCAAAGTGATACATACATTTATATGTCGATTGAAAATTTAAATTTCCTATGGATCACTTTATATGGACGTTGAAAAATCGGCCCTAAATTGTAAACTGTAAGAATCAAAGTAATACAAAATTTAAAAGTTGAAAAGACATAAAGGTTTCTAATATAAGTAAGAAAAAGCGAAAGCTGTGTTTATATTGTATTTGCCTTTCTTTCTTCTTTATTATTTTCTATTTTACATTTTACGAGAAAAGCCTATCTGGCTTATTTTAATTAAATAAATAATCGTATTCATCTTTTCGACCTCCCTTACCACTTGCTCACTAAAATGTGAGTACCGTCCGCGGCTGCCATGCCACATATACGTATACGTAATGTGGTACAGTCTCGGCGCAGATGCTAATACATAAGTATTATAAAACAGGAAAAACGGGAATGTGCTCTAACGCTCCTCTCGCTCACACTACTGCGCTTGAAGCTTGCTTCGTCTTTTAAAAATGTTGGCAAAAGTTTCCCTTCGTCTCGTTTTGTTTAGAGACATACTCCCAGAATATGCAATATGTATGTGTGTATATGTGCAAAGTATATGTACTCGTTTGTGTGTCTATTAATGTATGTAAACAATTTCTTTTGCATTTTCTTTACTCCATCTTGACGTCGTGACCACATTTACAAACACACACACAAGCGCATATATATTTATAAATAACAATCAGCGCCGTTTCGAGAGGGGAAAAGGGGGAAACAGCCCGGGCGTAGAGATATTAGAGGCGCCGAAAACACTTTACTTTTAATAATTATTTATTTAATCTGAATCTGACAACTTGAATTTGAAAAAATAAAAACAATAAATTTACCGATTAAATATGCAGCTGATTTGAGTCCAGAAAAACAGTCAGGTGATGAATCAATTGCGTTTTGCGATTTTTTTTTGAAAGACGAATCATTTTGAAAATCTCCAAATTATTTATAATTTATACTTAACACCAAATTAAAAAAATATGGAAATTGCTACAAGAATATTTTACTGTTGCTAATGGAATCCCGGAAACAATTAAGATTAGTTTTAAGCCTTGTGATGAGCTTTTCGAAGCTGCTGCATGCGAAATTTGCCGTGTCCCAAAAATAAATATGGAAAATCTGGCAACATATAATAATCACATTTGAGGCTCTGAGATTATAATTTGATATAGATTTTGTTAAGTCTTTGAAAATTTGATTAATTTTACTACTTAATGTTGACACTAAAATTGTACTTTATGTTGTTTTAAAAAGTATTAACTTTATTTTGTTGGAGATGGGCGCCCTTCGGATCTTTGCCCCGGTAGAAACTTTTTCACTCCACGGCGCTGTATTATATAGATGTGTATATTTACAATCGCAGCTTCGCGAGTTTTCCCTCCGCCTCCGTTTTCTCTACTCCGTCTTGACTTCGTGACCACGTATACAACACACGCATACACACATTTATGTACTAGTTATATACACTCGCAGCTTCGCGAGTTTTCCCTCATTATACAAAGTGTACATACACATAGGCATACATGTACAACCTCAGAGACACTGCCATCAGCATCCAGCGTTCAGCATCTTGGGGCAGATTTTAGACGGCGGTGTTAAAGGCTGCCCACATTTTCGACAGCGCACTTTGATTGGTCGTTAGAAATGCGCGTGTTTCCTCCGCTGCACTGTCCCGACAAGAGACAAAAAGTTCCCCATTTTAAGATGAAGATGCCGCCCAACCGTGAGTGTGAGGATTTTATATGTATGGGGGTTTAGTGCATAGATGTTCGCCCACATCGCGAGCAAACTCTGCCTTTTTCTTTGAATCTCGCTAAAAAGTTTTCCACGTCCAAAATAAAACAAACTTCTACTAATACATATGCTAGGGATGGAAATCGGAGTCCGCCCTCTTCGTAGTCTCTTTAGTCAGTGACAAGTAACAATCGTTATTTTTCATATTTTTGGCCATCTAAATCGAGTTGTAATTAAATTAAATTAACTCACACATTCAATATACGAACTCACTCACTTGAGTGTTGTTTCCTAAAACTTGGATCAGATGAAGAATTATATTTCATATTTTATCTATTGAATGGTACGCAACATTGATGAACAGTCTATAGTGAACGGTTTGCACTCAAAAGTACTGGGTCTCCTACTGTCGAGCATGCTCTACTGTAGCTTACTGCATTTTTTGATATCCGAATTTACCCATATTTTTAAAATTTTGGTGGAAATTCAAAGTGGAGTCAAAAAATCTGATTTTATGACACTTTATTATTTTATATCGGGTCAACGATTAAAAGTACAGAAGATCAAAGATTTTCGAAAATGAAATGTTATACATATCTTATGTTAATTTCACTTCGGTCAAATTTTAAGAATTGAATTCACATTGAGCTGATGAATTTTATTAAATGGGTGAATATAAAATATAAAAATGCAGTAAGCTACAGTGGAGCAAGCTCGACAGTAGAAGACCCAGTACTTTTTGAGTGCAAAGAGTTCACTATAGATTGTTCTTTAATGTTGCGTACCAAACAATAGATGGCGCCACTACGAAGTTAATAAACACAGAGGTCGCTAGCGTCTCTTCTTCTTCCTTTTGAACGTAACATTGTTAGTGGAACAACTTCCGTGTTTATCATCCGATTGAAATGAAATTCTGGACAGGTTTGGACCATAGTCTATATTATAAGTACCAATAATCAAGGCGCTAGCATTAAAGGGGCTCTTGTAATTCGACTTTGAAATTTTATTTTTCAATTTCCAGGGGCGGAGAGGGGCGAGGCAAAAATCTAAAGCAAACTCGTTCAATGCTAGATATAGATGAACGTACATGCCAAATTTGGTCTCTCTAGCTCTTATAGTCTCTGAGGTCTAGGCGACAGACAGACGGACAGACAGACAGACAGACAGACGGACATGGCTATATCGACTCGGCTGTTGATGCTGATCAAGAATATATATACTTTATGGGGTCTGCCACGCCTCCTTCTGTCTGTTACGCACATTTTTTTTGCACAAACTTAATAGACCCATTTGTACTTTTTAAAGTACTGGGTCTAAAAGAAAGTCCGAAACAAGCCTGGCTAATAGACCATTATGTTAAACAGTAGGATCGATTGTTGGTAACAATAAACTATTCGCAATACAGACAGAAAAGTGTCACTACATTACTAAATACCAAAACATACATTTTAGGGAAAGATTCTCGTAAAAAGTAATATGTTTTCTTAACATTTGAAGCTAGTGCTAAAAATTTTCAAGAATTGTTAATCGCATTTTGTATTTTTGTCTTTTAATTGGAATTAGTACAAATAGTTCAAAATTATTTAACTTTATTTATTTATTTATTTAATGTCGACTATGTGCAATCGACAGGTAAGTGTTTAGTTACATTATAAATAATAAATATTAAAACTTTAAAATGCTTTAAAGTAAAAAAAAAAAGTATAATTTATATAATGGGCAAGTTCAAAATTAAGATCAATTACTCAGACCCAGCATTTGTTGCGAGGATTGGGGAAGACCCAAGAAAAACCCAATCAGGTGTGATATCATGTTAACGTTAGTTATTATGAGTTAGAGAGAATAAGAAAAATGTGTTAATAGTAAAAATTGAGGAATCTGCATTGAAGACATTGTAAAGTCTATTATAATCCGCACAGAGCACTCGAAAGGGTTCATGCATTGATTAGTTATTAGTACAAAGATTAAGGGATAGTGGTTTATAAATCCTGGTATACCTGGCAGGAACTGAGAAATTAATTTGACTCAATAAATAAGAAGAATCAATTTCGCCAGCTACTAATTTAACCATATGAATCTGACGAACAAAAGATACGTAAAGTAATTTTGTCGTATAAGGGTCATCAAATTCCTTTGCCCATCGTTTGATGAACCCAAGAACTTGCGTCGCCCTACTGACTGTTAAAGCAACATGTGTATCAAACTTCAGTCTATGGTCGAGGAGAATACCAAGATCATTTACTTCATCTACTCTAGTAAGGGTTACCAAATCAAGAGTATAATTGATGATGTGATGCAAGTGTGTATTGAAAGTCATAACCTTGCATTTAGGATAGTTAAGATTTAGTAAATTAAATTTGCACCATTTATAAAAGCGTGCAAGATCTGATTGCAGTAAATCAGAGCTCTGCAGAGTAGGAATGTTAGAGTGTAGAATAATAGAAGAAAGATCGTTAATAAAGAGGTTAAAAAGCAGAGGTCCAAGATGACTACCAGACGTTACCAAGACTGCCCTCGAAATAGCCGACTTGAAGACAACGTTTTGAGTTCTGTTAGTAAGGTAATCGGATAACCATATAAGAAGATTATATGGAAATCCAATTAAATTCAATTTATTAATTAGAAGACAGTGGTTAACAGAGTCAAATGCTTTACTGAAGTCGGTATAAACAACATCAACATTTTATTCTTAAAGCCCTTGATCACTAAAGAAAAAATTCGAGCAGGTTTGTGGTCGTAGAACTATGTTTCACAAAACCATGTTGGTAAGGTGAAATTATAGAACTGCCTAAATGAGTAAGTTGTGGATTAATAATTTTCTCAAAGAGGTTAGGTGTAGCAGACTTTTTTAAAATTGACCTATAGTTGTTAACGCAACTCTTAGGGCCACTTTTGTGTAATTCCTTCCAAACAGAAGGGAATGAGCAAGATGCAACAGATAAAGTAAAAAGTATAAAGTCTATGTAAGAGTAGATATAAAGAGCCAGCGCAGTACCTAAGTACGCATCCTGGCAACCCATCGGGGCCTGGGGAGAATACTAGTTTAATTAAATTGAGTTCACATAATACTGAGTCTTCAGTGATCACGGGTTCAGGAATAAAGTCAGATTTTTGCAAATTACAGGGATAGGATGTACTAGGAGAGTAGCTATTAACAGGGTAAGTAGATTGAAAAAATTCTGCAAATAAATCGGCTGCAGCCTGATCATTTTTTGCCGTCGTATTTTCATATGAAACTAAATGAGGTAATAAAATCGTTTAGGGTCCTGAGCAAACTGAAGCCGGCAACGAAACAAGTTGCAAGTTAAGAGTTAAAATTACATATAGCAATAGAATAATGTGAAAAGTCGACATCATTCCCGGTACGTTTATATTTTTTAAAATATCGCGATTTTAAATTTTTTAGACTTGATAGCTCTCGGGTAAACCATGGGGGCTTATTAGAACTCACTGAGTACCTTAGAGGAACGCATTGATCAAAAAATATGTTCAAAGTGTCATAAAAAAGACACAGAGCAAATTCTAAGTTATTGCCCGCATAAAACTGGGACCAGTCATGATTAATAATGAGATTTTTTAATTTGTTTAAATCGGCTTTTCTAAAACAGCGAGGCTTAGACGCTGCTTTAGGGAGCACAGTTTGCTTAGGAATAGGAAGAAGGGTGAAATTAATCTTCGGGAAGCATGAGCGGATCTATTCTACTAACAGCGCAAACTGAAGGTTCAGATACAAATATTAGGTCCAGAAGACGGTTGTTACAATTACAAATATTGTTTACTTTATAAAGTGAAAGATCCAGGATGGAACAACCAGATTATCAACAATAGACCAAGATATATCGGGTAAGTTAAAGTCTCCCAATACACACAAAAAATCTCTATCCGAAAGTTAAGAGGATATTAAACGTATATTAGAAAAGTGTTCAAGATAAACAGAAAGATCCGATTGCGGCGGGATATAGGAGCAGGTTATATAAGTCGAAGTTTGATAAACAGTTAGCAATTGCAACAAACTCAACATTAGGTAAGCAACTTAATAATTCCGATGGAAGGTCAGAATCGACTGCGATTAATACGCCGCCACCCACTCGTGACAAACGGTCACATCTATATGTGGTGTACTTGATAAGGCAAGAATTTGCCCATTTAAGAAAATTTTTGTATCTTTCAAACGGAATTCAAAAGACCTTCCATTGATACCAAAATGTACTTGAAGTAAATTCAAATGAAGAGTAGATTCAACTTTGGTTTTGTGTAAATACTTTTGACCACCCCTGTATGTAAGTTAGCAACCCAATTGCTTATAGCTAGATGGCGCCAGTAACCGGACGAGTTTGAACTGAAAGCGCCACCTATTTGTAAACATATGCAAATTATTGAAATGGGATATTTTTTTAGTCCCATAAGGAAATTTTCTCTTTATTCGGATAACACTTTATTCTCACATGCTTAATTCTCATTGGTTGCTGATAAAGGTTTTTATCTCTTTTTCCCCTCACTGGAAATTTTCGATAGACATGCGAACGAGGGCATGTATTTCTGGATAACCTAAAAGCTCACAGCAATTTAACATAAAGACAGCTATTGAGCATTAAGCACTGAACAAAAAAAGTATTGGCCGTAGAAAACTCTTAGAAAATGTTGTACATCCCACTTGCAGATTGTTTCTGTTATAACAAAATTTAAATAATTTTCAATCACATGGCTTACTTATTATTGAGAAGCAAACATAACTAAATTGACAACAATAGAAATTATAGGTATAATTTGATAGGCGCAAAATTAACAGAACGTGCCTTCTAAAATAATTCATAACTTTAATCCTTTATCATATCATTTATTTTTAATGTTTATTGCATGGTAAATTTTAATACTTACTTGCTTGATGCTAATTTTAATTTATTGTTGATCTACTTGGTTTTTTTATACCCTGTCGGAGTCGATATGGCTCTGTCTGTCTGTCCGTCTTTCTGTCTGTATGAACAAAAGGATCTCAGAGATGGTAAGACCTAGAAACACCAGAGAAGGTAAGACCTAGAAACACCCCTTCCTCCACAAATCGATATAACTTAAGCAATTTTACATCCACAGACTTGAGATTTAGCACGTATGATGATAAGGAGGGTCCGGACCGATCGTCAATTCCAAATTTTCACAGTTTGTTAGACCCAGTACTTTAAAAAAGGACAAATGGGTCTATTAAGCTTGTGCAAATGTGCTTAACAGGCAGAAGAAGGCGTGGCAGACCTTGTAAAGTATATATATTCTTGATCAGCATCAACAGCCGAGTCGATATAGCCCTGTCTGTCTGTCCGTCTGTCTGTCTGTCCCTATTTTGAACACCTAGATCTCAGAGACTATAAGAGCTAGAGACACCAAATGGCATGTACGTTCATCTATATCTTGCATTGATTAAGTTTGTTTTAGATTTTTGCCACGCCTTCGTCCGCCCACGGAAATTGAAATACAAAATTTCAATTACAGCCCCTTTACAGCCCCCTTACAGAGCCCCTTGCTTATAAATACATATAATAAACACTATATTCCAAACCTTTCGACAAAAATTCATTAAAATCGGACGAAAAACGCGGAAGCTATTCAACTAACAATATTACGGGCAAAAGAAAGATGAAGTGACGCTGGCGACCTCTGTGTTTATTATCTGATCTTCACAGTGGCGCCATCTATTGAATGGTACGCAACATTGAAGAACAATCTATAGAGAACGCTTTGCACTCAAAAAGTACTAGGTCTCCTACTATCGAGCATGCTCCACTGTAGCTTACTGCATTTTTTTTGATTTAGCTTGTTCAGAATATATGAAACAGGAAGGTTTTGTAATATTTTGAATAAAATACACTTCTCCTTATTTGACAGATCCGTTTCATAATTGTAGTTAATGTTGTCTATCTAGTTTTTTCTGAACTAATTTTGTCCAAAAAATTAAATTGAGTTCAGTTAATTCAAACTTATAAGATAACTTTTTTCTGTTATATGAAATTAAGGTTAGGCTGGGCTTATTCTGCATCTATTTTTTTCGCCCTATAATTTCTAAAGATGCTATCTGTTATATGTACATTTACGAATATGGACCAAAAATGTATATCCAAATTGATTCACTTGTTTATCAGTGATATTCAGATTTCAAGATATATTAGTTTTTTTTATTGCTATTGCTTTTGGCCAAATTTTTTTATTGAAAAAAATTTAACACATTGCAACAGAACTTAAAAGATATAAGATTTTGGGAGAGATAAAGGAGGCTACAGGAAAGGGAAATGCACGCTAAAAAGGAATTGTTCGCTTAAAAAGAATTAGAAGTATCCCTTAACCTTAAACAAACTTAAACCAAGCCTCGACATTTTGCTGGTCATCTGTTTTAACATATACCTACCATACCTTTTATTTTGAAACCAAAAATAATTAACAGGTACTGTATTATTGTAGAAATCATGATTTTACTATTTTAAAATAAAAACAAGATTTCAAACAATTTAATAAAAATTTATATGTAATTGTTAGGTCGTAGTTTTCACATTTTTATTCATTTCTAGACTTTATGATTTTAATAAAAATTCAACAACTATACGCTGACTGATGCTAATACTAATACTCTGAGAATGACAAAGTTAGCAAAATAGAGTAATATTCTTTTATTCTTATTTGAATAAATAAGGAAATCAACCACCGGAGACCGCTCGACCAGTCCTATTACCAATTTAGATACAAAGCACAATTCGCATCGTAAGCAAGGAACATTTCGGCATTTTTCCGCCAAACCCTTCCCATCCATTCCATTTTAGCTCTATCCAGAGTCGACTCCATACCATCGATTCGAGTTGAATCGAGTTGAGTTTTGGCGTCGACAGCACAAAAAGCCAACAAGGCCAGCTTTGAAACCAAGAAAATAGAAAAAATTTGCCGTTATCTTGTCTTACGGCCGAACACCAAACGGAGTATCTCTGGACGTAAAAGAAAGCTTAGGACAAGACAGGGGTAATGCAAAAAAACACTAAAGTTAAAGGAAGCGGGGACTAGAAGAACTCAGAGCAGGCAGTGTTTTTTTGTAGATTGTTATTTGTAGTTGTTGCTGTTCTTGTTGTAGTCGTCGTCGTCGTCGTCGTCGTCGTCGTCGTCGTCGTCGTCGTCGTCGTCGTCGTCGTCGTCGTCGTCGTCGTCGTCGTCGTCGTCGTCGTCATTTTCATCGTCATCATCATCAATATTTGAATTTAAAATTTCTTATTTTGGCAAAACACGCGCCATATTTATTTCTTTAGATTTTTCTCGCTTCTCCCTTGTCGCCTTGTTCTGTGCGTTCCAGTTTTTCGAACGGTCGTAAGTCCTACGTCCTGCGCATACCGACCACCACCAACACCACCTACAACGCCAGACCACTCGCCTCACCCTTCCCTTCCCCTTCCACAACCCCTTCCGCGTTTTGTTTTATTACGCAAGCATTTTCCACCATTAATAGCCGCGAGGCATTAAATTTTTAAATCGCCCGCGTAAGGCAACGATGGGTGGGTGGGTGTTAAGGTGTGGGGTAGGAAGCAAAGGCAATGACTGGCAATGGCGATGGCGATGGCAATGGAAATGGCAACGGAGATGGCAAAGGCAATGGAGATGGAGATGATGTTGTTGGAGTGGGCTAAAGTATGGACAGGGATGAGGGAGAAGTGGCGAGCAAGAATTGGACGGAAATGGTGTAACAAGTACAGTCGCGATAGAAAAAACTAAACTTTATGCTCGCCACTTTCAGAAAAGAAAACGGGGCACAAGGAATTTTTGACTGGGATTGACCCATGTCAGAGTAATTGAGCAACATGTCCTTATGAAAAAAATGGGTTAAACTAATTGAAATTTAATAAAATGTGTTTAAAAGTGCAATTTGAAAATTATTTGATACTTATTTACTTATCATCTATTTTGGGTGTTTCAAGATTTTCCTATTCCTAACAAAGAAAGTTTGATTTTTTTTTTTAATTTAAATTTTATATTGCTATAATCTGTATGGACATGTGTGTGGACATATGTCGTCCGGAATTTTAAGTTTAGATCAAGATTAATTTAGGTTTTAAATACCACACCCACTTGCCCCCAAATCGAACAGAAAACCACTCACGGAACAATTTTAATGATATTGACATGACACTTGTCAACTATGAACAGTCGACACAACAATTTTTTTTTGTAAGTAAGATAACAACCAATTTTAGATTAATTTCATCTTATGCGAATACTTGCATTCCAAAAATGAAATCCTATGTAAGCACTTATAGCACATCTTCCTGCCTCAATAAAAAAATTATGCATACATGGTATCATTAAAGGGCCAGGTATCAGGCCACCCTCAAAGACCAAAACGCGGCTGAGGACAAGAATAACCCTTCAACTTGAGGGAAGAAAGAAGTTTTCTTAGCTATTAGAAAAGAAGCTGGGCAATGTTTTCTTGGGTTATCGCTGGACTGTTTGGACTCTAAAGTCCTATTGAAAACGTGATGTGCGACAGCAGCTGCAACTACCTTGTAGTTGGTGACCCGACCGAACCGGACACCTCTAGCCGACCGGGCGACCAAAGGGGCACACCTAGAAAACTGGTTTTCTCACGCATCCCTTCGGTAACTATCATCGCCAGCAGCAGGAGCAGAAGCAGAAGCCTGGTCGGGAACATTTATAATCAAAAGCTGACGCATCAAGGCAAGTATTCAAATTTATTTACTATTTGTTATATTGTTAAGACCCAGCGGACACTTTGGAAGTGAATACTTGTAGTTGTAGTCTGGGGGTTGGGATTGAAGTAGTACTTTCTCTCCCCCTGTCCCTACATAGGTCAGTTGCAGGGCAACACATTCATTTGCATACGATTCGGCCTTCAATATAAGGATCAGGGACGTGACCGTAGCCACGGGTCTGTCGAGTAAACCTTAACTGGTCAAACCGGTCGGTTCGCAGCCTTGTCAAATCATAATACATATTACACATATATGTACCAACATGCACGTTTGTATGTACGTTGTCCAGTGTTGCCCGAAGGGGTCCACACTTCATAGCCTTTTTGGCACTTATGTATATGCTTTGTTGTTCTGATTCCCCAGTCACAGTAGCTCACAACACCATCCTCATAGACAGCTCATACTTAGTGTGAGTACGAGTGCGAGAAGAAACTCAAGAGAGCGAGGCAGACACAGTATTCTCACATGTGAGTCTACGCTTGAATATAAAAGTGAATGCATTTGAATCCAGCAAAAACAGTTTATAAACATTTTAAGCTTCGGCCGTTTCATTTTAAGTTTGACATCGAAGCCGAACATATGTGTGGAGCTCAAGTGTCGAATGTTACAAAGTGTAACGGAAATGGTTCTATGATTTCAATTTAATCTTCACTTAACCATGTCTGTTAATTGGTTATTATTCGAAAAATATCAATAAAATGGCTATGTGGATCCTAATTAATTCAGTGTCGAGTGTTAAATGTACTACTAACCAACAAACTGTTTTGTCCAAAAACAATAAGAAAAACTTCACATTCTTATTTTTTTAATTGCTTAAAGCAACTATACTAAAATATTACAAGCAAATCAAATTTAAAAATAAAAGTGATATTTTTTTATTTACATATGTACACTACATACATACTATTTTCCTTGTCAAAACAACTACTTGACTTGTACGAATGTATACAAATACATACTGACTATTATAATCTAGCCTTGCTCGTGTAGCTACGAATAAATTTGAAGTTGATCTACTTTCTTATATTCATTTAAGTGTTTATACACTATATTTTTATTGGTTCATTTGACCAATAAAAAAGTTTGTTTGTAATTATTTGTAACTCTTTCGTTAGTTGTTCCTGGTTTGTTATTGGTTTGCAGTTATTTTTTTAAAAAATAATACTATGTGCTTATTAAATTTATTTTCTATATTGGAGAATTTCCTTAAACAGAAGCTCTACCATTTTAAAACACACTTCCTAAGTAATATGTGTATATAAAATAAAATTCGAAAAATTTATTTTGATTTTAAGAGAATTCTATACATACATATATTTACAAAGTTTTTATCAAAAAACTCTGAGTAATTACAAAGGTGATTATTGCGCGAAAATTCCACCATTTTCCTATTTATAGATCGATTTTTCTTAAGCAAATTTTAATGTTTTCTTGTAAAATTGTAAGAAATAATGGCTTTAGTATTGTAAATCCAAATTACAAAAATTGTAATGAATTTATCGAATTGAATAAAGTTTAACCATTTCCATTTTATTGATAAATTGTTCTCTTTAATAACAATAAGTACTCTGTGTATACTATTTGAGGAGCAAGGCCAATGTTTGTCTCATTTTTTTAACGTTAGTGAAATTGCCAAAGTCGTGTGCACGAAGAGGGTGGACACAGATATAAACGTTTCAAAGTTATATTGGATTGTATGTATGTATGTGCGTGTGCGGTAGCTTGGCCAACCATCTTGTTTCTTCTAGAGTACGAATACTTACTCACCACCAGCTCGTTCACAACAAAAAATAAATAAAAGTAGCAGCAGCCATTCTAATGACAGAGCCAAGGCCATAGTCCGACTTCGAGTCCGAGAGCTGCGCATAGCCATTCGGTCGCCCCTCCAGTCAGCAACAACAATAGATTTGGGGTGGCACGTGTATAAGCAACAGCGGGGGTGTCTAACAGAGGAGAGAGCGACTTTGATGTTGATGTGCATGTTGCCTTGATGGACGAACAACAACAGCAATATCTACTGCGAGCAAATCAAATCGAGTTTGCTGACTTTTTTATACACTATGTTCCCAGAAATTTAGTTACAAATTACATAAAACATTTTCATTATTTTTTCCAACAGCTATTAGTTGACGTTAAATAATAAAACAAATAAGTCAATAACGAGCTAAACAGAATTCGAAGCGAATTTAAGCACTACCTTTTTAAATGAAGCTTGAGCTAAACAAAAAAATGAAAATATATCTAAAATTATTTAAAATATTAGTTTCAAAAACAGTTGTTGTTTATACGGGCAAATCCCAAAAACAGTTCACCGCGTCGAAAACCGAAAAATGAATCAAAAACTCATATCATGTGAAATTTTTTATCAGCAACTTGTTCATGTTATTTATAATTTAAGCAATTAACCCATAAATTAATTTATTGTAATGAGCAAACCAATTGTGTTTTTCACCAAATTAGGTTATTCTGTATTTTTATCTATTTTGGTTAAAATTGACTCATGAAATAGAGAGTATGAAATATAAGGATTATTCCAAAATATATCTCTTGAATGTATAGTATTTAATAAATTTTTTAGTATGAAAAATGTTGCATGCGCTACGTATCGTGCGACACTATGGGATCACGGCAATTGCTAATAAACAATTATTTCGCAAAAAGTAAATGCAATTCGAAAGTACACTAAAATCCCTCTAATCACTATACAAATGTTGGCTGTATATCTTTTGAAAGCTAAATAAATTTTTATATTTTAATTAACAAAAACGTACGAATGTTACGTGTGACACGCGAGATTTGCCAATATGTTAAAATGTGCGTATGTGTTGAAAATGAGATATTTGAAGCAGGAGACTTGTTATAGGAATATTTTTATTGTTATAATTTGCAGGTCCAGATTTTGAGTCCATAGAATAAAAGCAAAGTTTCTGGCAGCAGGAGATAATAGAGTCCTTTAAATTACCTTCTATAAGTCAAAGTTTATTATTAAAAAAATGAATGCATTTTAATTTTATTAAATAATATTTATTTAATATATGGTTAATTTATCAATTACAACAATAAAATTATAATTGATACAAAAATTCATGCTTAAACTTGCCCTGTTGCAGATTTAAAAGGACGAAATATGTAGACCTAGTACTTTAAAAAAGTACAAATGGGTCTATTACGTTTGTAAAAATGTGCGTAACTGGCAGAAGGAGGCATGACAGACCCCATAAAGTATATATATTCTTGATCAGCATCAACAGCCGAGTCAATATAGCCATATACCTAGATCTTAGAGACTATAAAACAACATTTAGAAATCGATAATTAATATAATATATAAAATATCTAATATAAAAACATACATATGTCAACCAAACTCACAGATTTTGTGTTTGACATAGATTTTATAGCCTGACCAAGTTTGGTGCAAATCGGACTACTATATCACAAAGCTGCCATAGGAACGATCGGATCGAAAATAACATCTAACAAATTTTGTAAGATGTCTGACAACTTTTACAGGGCTCTGCAAGGGTATCCAAGCTTTGGCGGGTCAAAGTTGGCTTGCGCTTTTTTTTCATTTGTTATTGTTGAAATTATCTTGCATATGTGGGTATTACCGAAAATTCTTGTATAAATTTTTTAAAAGTAATTTAAATGGCTTTGTTTATATGCATTACATTTGTATAGATTAAACAAAAGTTTTTTAACTTTCTTTTAGTACAGGCGAAAAATTATTAAAAAGGGATGGTAAACATTATTTTAAAAATGCAGTAAGCTACAGTGGAGCAAGCTCGACAGTAGGAGATCCAGTACTTTTGAGTGCAAAGCGTTCACTATAGACTGTTTATCAATGTTGCGTACCATTCAATAGATGGCGCCACTACGAAGATAAGTTAATAAACACAGAGGTCGCTAGCGTCTCTTCTTCTGCCTTTTGCCCGTAACATTGTTAGTTGAATAACTTCCGAGTTTATCATCCGATCGGAATAAAATTTTCTGGACAGGTTGATGCTGATTAAGAATATTTGGGGTCTGTTACGCCTCCTTCTGCCTGTTACACACATTTGCACAAACGTAATAGACCCATTTGTACTTTTTTAAAGTACTGGGTCTAAAAATACAACATTATCAAAGCCGAATAATAGAGTGAAGCAAAGAGAAATGTCAAAATGGATGTATGTAGAGGTAAAGGCAATAAATCGAGAGTGACACAAATTCGTGGAATCATTCTATATATTTTTAACACAAACTAAAAAGACATAAATTAGTCCATTACCCTCTTCTTGAATACTTTAATGAATTTTGAAGCTAGCAATGATCCCCTTTATCTTTATATATAAAACTCTTTGTCCTGATTCACTGACTGATCACGCTGCAGCCGAATCTTGTTTCTTTAGCTGTCTGAACCAAACTCACATACTATGTATTTCTTACTCATTGTAACATACCGATAAAATTTGGTCATGATCGGACGACCATACCATATATGTAGCTGCAATAGGAACAATCGGCTGCAAATTAAAATTTAGTATAAAGAGCTTTGTTTTTTTCTAAAATATCGCAGCCAAACTTACATATCGGAATCGGAACCGAAATAAATTATTTTTCAAGAACCGAAAATCGAAACGTTCGTACCGGTAAGGTGTCGGTACATTTTATAAATTTTTTGAGTTGTGAGATCAAATGGAAATCAGGGGGTGCTAGATATGTTGAATAGGGTGGATGTGCCAACAATTCAGAATGTAAGTCCCGCAGTTTTTCGATTGCCAAAGCACCTTTGTGAGCCGATGCAAAAATGCGAATTTAAGAAATGCGGCACTCATAACGCCATCAGCATTCTCAATGCTAATTCGTTCTTCAAAATCTGAAACATCTGTTCTCCTGAGATGCTGGCAGCCTTCGCTATTTAAATCAGTGTCAATCGTCTGTCTGTTATAACCATATCATGGACAGCATCAATAATTTCTTGATCAGCTGCAGTTTTTGGCCGTCCAGAAGGTGGATCATCATTGACAATCTTAAACTCTAAGGTCCATCTATGAAGGCGAAAACGAAGGAGCAGAGTCCTATAACTATTTTACCAAATTGGTATGCATTTCGCTTGCTGATAAGCTATCCAAAAAAATAATTTTAATACAGCACGAATTTTAGATTTGCCCATGGTTGACACAATACCAAAACATGTGCTATTTGAACAGCTGTTAAAAAAAGCGTTTTGCAGATCGACTCGAAAGCTATGACATAGAATGGAGCTTTCAAATGATATACAGCATTTGGTTCTAAAAGTGCTAGAAGCCATTCGCTTTCAAAACTTTTCAAGTGACCTAGTATGTAAGACTTACCATGCTAAAATGCATCCATTTGTACATACATACATATATATTTGTTGATAAAACTCGATTTTCTTTACATTTTTAAATTTTTAAAAAATTACAAAACCGAACCGCAAGGACAGAACCGAAATAGAACCTTCTACCGAAATATTTTTTTCGGTACGTACAGGAACCGAAACCGAATTTCGTTTCGGTTTTATTCCCTGGTATATACAATTTATAATTTTGGAATTTTGTTCTTGTTTTTTAAACTTTAACGGCCGTTTTTGCTTTTTAAAACGATTCACTCTTAAAGTAAGAAAACTTAAGACCGAATCGTTCTAAAAAAAAATCCTTGACCGGAACGGGATTAATTAAAGAATTTTTCTTTAAAACGAATCGCTCTGCTTTTTTCTGAGTGAGGAAACTTCTTTCCACTAAGGTATGCCCAACACTTTATCTTTACAGATTTTATTTTAAACCTTGAATTAGTTTAATTGAATAATTTTTTATTTTGTTTTAATTTAATATGTATTATTTCTTTAGCAGGCGTCTAGGCGATATAGCCATGTCCGCCTGTCCCATTTTTGAACACCTAGATCTCAAAGACTATAAGAACTACACTAGAGATGGACATGGTCCAAGTTTTTTTTTGGACTTAGCCCCCGCAAATTGAAAAAACCAAAATTCACAGAAAAGTACAAAGTACAATCGAAAGACATTATGTTTGATTCCTGAAAAACATAACCTCACTGATCAACACACAGCGCACAGTGACTAATTCGAGAGACTCACGTGGCAAAAATCTAAACTCACGAGTTTAAATATGGCAAAACGTGAAATGCAGTTAAGTAGAGAATTGTTTAAAGCTTACAGACCTAAATTTCCTTTTTCACTTTGTTGTTTTGCTTCAAACATAAACAATTTTTTCATGCTGGTATTTTTGTGTATTTGTTGCAAAAATTGTTCATCTTTGGAATAGAATTATATCAAAATGGTTGATTTGAGTTAAAGTTTCTTAACTTTAAATAAAAGTTGTGGCGATTTCAAGGCGAGCAGTATACAAATTTTGTACATTTTGGGTATTGAAGTATTCTAAATAAATTATTTACTAAAACTCTATTTTTTAAGCAATTTTTCAACTTTACATAGACTTTTAACATCAAGTCCAGGCTAGTCCAGGCAAACGACACCACGTGATTCTGTGATTAAATAGTTTGATAGATTTTTTATACATCCTTACCAGATTTGGCTCAAATCGAACAACAATATTATAAAGCTCCCATAGGAACGATCGTTTCGAAATCAACATCTAACACTTTTTGTACAAAATCTAACGGCTTATACCGGGCACTGCAAGGGTATCCAAACTTTAGCGAGCCAAAGTTAGCTTGCGCTATATTTTTAAATTACATATTGATTTCATAGGAATTGACGCGATAAAAATGTATTGGAAACCTGAATTATTTTAAATATGCTATGGATCTAAAATATTAATTTAAAGTCATTTATAAGAATTAAAATACTAAAAGATATATTGCTATAGATATTTATATGTATATAATTCAAACATTTATAGTAAAATTATTTGATTTATGCATGTTTATAATGCAAAACTATCGTATAAAAATAAAATACCTGTGGAAAATATTTTTACTGCTCGATTTTTAAGATTTAACATTAATTTTAAAGCTGAAGAAGTTTTCTATTGAACGCTTTTTGAATTTTTTTAAAGTAAGCTACACGGTGGAGCATGCTCGACAATAGGAGACCCTGTATTAATGGGAAAGAGCAAAAAGTGGTGAAAAGCGAACCAATTTTCTGAAAGTCGCCACTTAAAAAGATTTTTGACTGTAATGCGTTCACAAAAAATTTTTCTTCAATATTGCTTACCAGAAATTTCAATAAATGGCGCCATTACGAAGAGATCAGTTGATTAACATAGAGGTCGCTAGCGTATTTTCTTCTTACTTTTGCCCGTAACATTGTAAGTTGAATAACTTTCGCGTTTATCATCGGAAATTTTCAGGACAGCTTCGAATAATTGTGTATATTATATGTACAAAAAAAAATAAAAATCGTATTCTAAAATACGCCTATGAAAATATCGATTAATCGAAACATCGGGAACTCAGCTCGCGATCAGTAACATAATCTTATTATGTTATTTATATACATATCAGAGAGCTGTAACGAGTGTGTTCGAGTATGAGCGGATCACCCCTTCCAAAAACCAAATCAACTCAACTCAGAGTCTCTCTGCTTACGAATCGGGTGTCGAGTATGACTGTGTTGCGTTCGGGTATTGAGGTTTGACTGAAATTCGGGTGTGATGATGTATAAGTCGTTTCTTCGAACGAGACTGTATATGTTCGGGTTGAGTATAAGTACGAGTGTCTGACGTCACAGACAGCCACCCGAGACCCCTTTAATATTTTGAACCGATTGCTCCTATGCCAGCTATATGATATAGTAGTCCGATTTGCACCAATTTTAGTCAGGTTATATAAATCTGCACCATACAAAAAAACTTGGGATATCTCAAGAAATAAAATAGATTTTCATAACAAATGTTGATTTTGAACCGATCGTTCCCCGGCCGGTTCTGACATATGTACTGCGTGCAGCAAAAGACGGACCTGTACAAAGTTTCATAAAGAAAGCTTAAAAACTGAGAGACTAGTTTGCATAGAAACAGACGGACTTGGCTATATCGACTCAGCCCTGATGAAGAATTTATATACTCTATGGGGTCTATGAGGCCTCCTCCAATGAGTTACACATTTCGTGACAAAATTATAATACCTGCAAGGGTATACAAATCTAAGCCTTAATGCACTCAAAATACACAACAAGATATTTATTAATGTGTTTTTTCAACACCAAAAAAATGTGTGAAAAAATTTTTAAAATTGCTGGCTATAAAAGAGCTAAACTGGCAACAGTGCTGCTCGGTAATCTCTGGTATGTTCGTTGGTATTTAGCTGGGATCTATAAGCTTCGTAAAATTTTCCGACCGTCCTGGGATTCATAAGTAGTAAAGAATTGCGAAAATGGAGGTTTGAGGTTATTTGAATACATAGATTACACAGTGTTACAGCAAAAAAATATAGCGCAAGCTAACTTTGGCGCGCCAAAGTTTGGATACCCTTGCAGTGCCCTGTGTAAGCCGTCAGATTTTTACAAAATTTGTTAAATGTTGATTTTGAACCGATCGATCCTATGGCAGCTATATGATATAGTAGTCCGATTTACACCAAATTTGGTCAGCGTGTTAAGAAAAACACACAATGTGTATATTTGGTTGAGATATTTTGAGAAACAAAAAAGTTTTTCATACTAAATGTTGTTTTCGAACCGATCGTTCCTATGGCAGCTATATGATATAGTAGGCCGATTTACACCAAATTTGGTCAGCGTGTTTAGAACTTAGTCAAACACACAATGCGCATATTTGGTTGAGATATCTTGAGAAACAAAAAGTTTTTCATACTAAATGTTTATTTCCAACCGATCATTCCTATGGCAGCTATATGATATAGTTATCCGATCCGGCTGCTTCCGACATTTGTACTGCGTGCAGCAAAAAGACGGACCTGTACCAAGTTTCATCAAGATAGCTTCAAAACTGAGAGACTAGTTTGCATAGAAACAGACAGACGGACATGGCTGTATCGACTCAGCTCGTCGTCCTGATCCAGAATATATATACTTTATGTGGTCTGACACACCTCCTTCAATGCGTTACAAACTTCGTGGCAAAATTATAGTACCCTTTGCAAGGGTATATAAAGGCCCTTAACGTAGAAAAGCGTCTGTAACTCGACCTTTAATAGATCTGGTGCAGCAACACCTAAAAATATATTTCAAAAGAAGGAACCAGGCAAGACACAAGTTTTTTTTCGCAGACAAATGAGATGAGCTATAGTTCATCAATGTATTTGCTGATCGTAACAAAGACTATGTGAAACGTTCCAGCTTGGTAAGCGCTACCAGTTGACGAAAAGATATTTATTTTATTTTTGTTAAACTGTTTCCGTTCGCATTTTGACTGTACTGTTTTGCATCCTTAAGTCGAAAATCCATATAAGATCAATATAAAATAAATGAATAAAAGACACAAAGTTCTATGTGTTGCAATTAATTTTCACATGTTATATGGAAGAATTATCTTGCGTTTTTACTTAGTTATCTTAACATTGATAATAATAAGTAGAAGTTGTAAGATTTAAGTATTATATTACATACACTTGCTTGATTGCATTTAATACAGATTACAGCGTACAAGTTACAATAAGTAAGTATATTTTAAGCTGCAGTTAGATCATCTTTCTATTTCTTTCGTCTCGACTATACAAGTAGCCATGGATTAGCTTTACATTAATTTGATGCATTATATATTGTATTTTGAATGCATTTGGCATTTATCAAATATTTAATTTAGCATTATGTACTTCTGAATTCTTCTTTTTGCTCAAATATATCTACGATAATAGGCGAAAATAAGAATTATAATTATTATTGTTTGGAGAATTCCCAAATGATCAGATGATGCTTTGATTTGCAGAGACTAGCATTTAAATCAGATGACGATACAGCTACAGATGTGGGATATATGGTCGGCGTCAAATACTTAGATTAGCTCGTTTATTTGTTCACAAAGAACGCCTGATTTGGTGAAAGATTTGGTTGCATTGCAATCATGTTACCCCCACCGCTTACTCCCCCTCCCATTTGCTGCTGCTGCTGTTGTTGCTGGCTTCTCGTATTTGTGGCATAAAGTTGTTGTTGAAAGCTGTGATATTGTTGCGCATACTTCAAATCATTTGATGAGGGACCAACAAAGTTCACACCAACTACTCCACCTCCACCACCACATCCAGGACCACCGCCAGTGTTGACACCAGCTGACATAAGTTGACTGTTGTTAGGTCCACCCATTATAGGGTGTCCCTGACCCGCTTGCATACCAACGCCAACATTTCCACCAATTTGTGTTTGGCACATGTTATTGGTCATTGGCTTATGATGCGGAGGCTTAGTTTGGCCTTGCTGTTGTTGTTGTGTTGCAGGAAACATAGCTGAAGCCCCTGGACCATTGCTGAATATAACTGTCGGATCAGTGCAGTCCAAACCATCTGAATTGACTGAAAACTGTCCTTGCTGCCCTCTATTAACATTCCCAGGCGCTGGCATGCGTGTACCTACCATCAGTCCACCGTGCTGCCGCATTCCATGCGGTCGCATGCCACGTATCATTGATGGTGGTCCTCCAATGTGACCGGGCAGTCCACTTCCTCCCACCACAGCACCGCCATCATCATCGAGGCCAGGAGGCAATTGATTACAGTTCTGGAAAAAGTTCATACCGATCCCGTTGCTGTTGCCATTGGGATTATTCATCATTTTGTTGTTGTTGCCCTGCTGCTGATGTTGTTGTAAATGATGTTGTTGCTGCTGCTGCTCATTGGGTGAATTCATGTTCATGGGACTTGATCCAATCATCATTGTCCCCACATCATTACCAATTGCATGTCCAATTGGACCACCAGCCATCTGCGGATTAGCATATCGCTGCAGGAACTCCAAGCTAGGTGGCATTCGCACATTGTTTCCATTGTTGCCATTGCCATTATTATTACCATTATTATTGCTGTTGTGTGGCCTAACTGGCATATACTGTATTGTATTGGGAGTACTTGCCTTTACTTGAATATTTGGATTAAAATTGGGTCCAAAATTTACGGGCATGCGACCCATCATACGAGCACCAGGTGGTATTATACCATGAAATCCTGGACCAGGCACTGCTAAAGATCCGTCACGTACTATGCCATTAGGAGGACCACCAACTGAATTAAAGCCACACATCTTGGGATTCATCATGCGTTGCCCCATCGAGTTCATCAACGGATTTGCTGAATGACAATTGTTGCTCGAATTGTGATTCATATGATCAATTTCTGTTGGATCTAAGCTTGGCATCATTCCTCCTCCGTGCTCCATGTTTATGTCCGACGGCCCCATTCCCATATTCATCCCGCCGGCAGGACTTCCAACGCTTGATACACAGCTAGTCAACTGCTGTGACATTTGTGCCAACGACGATATTGGATCAAAATTCTGTGACATTTTATTCGGAGCTGATCGATTGCTGTTCGGATTCGGATTATTCGGATTAAGCGGAATATTATCGGTGCGACGACCAAATTGAACGGGTGGACCACAATTCTGGCGCTTAATGAGAAAAACAAAAATTCAAATTAATTTCAAAATGAATAAAACAATTTTGCATTACACATTTACATTTACTTCCAGAGTATTATTAACGTTGGATCCTTTGTATGCATTCATCGCATTGCCTGGGTTTCCTTGTAAATGCCCATGTGGATTAAAATTCAGCCCTGGACTGGATGCCGGAAAACGTGAATCCATATTGTTTGGATCGACCATATGATTACCAGAGTTCAGATTCGAAATTCCATTGCCAGGTGAACGGGACCGCTGTGGACTTGGTCTTGTGCTTTTTGAATCTCCTAAAAAATGTTGTAAGTAATGTACATTAATATAGACATTACCCGGTATCGCAGTCGCGATTCAACAAAAATCTCTTTATTGAACTGATCTAGAATTTATTGTTAGTGTATTCTTACTAATACAGTACATCCATGGAGACAAAATATATTTGATTTTCAAGGCTCGAAGCATTATTGATGATTTTATTTCTTTTCAAATAAGAGACACAGACACAGACCAAAATTTTAATAAAAATCGAAATAACAAATAAAGTCAACATGGTAATTTACATTAAAATAAATTTCAATTAAAATTGAATATGTGTGTGAAATTTCTTCAAATCATTATTTTTCGATTCATTGTGCGATGCCTTTTCAATAGTAACGGACATTACTTACTCTATTAATATTAATCGATTAAATGGAACTTAAGCAAAGGAACTTAGAAAAAACGACAAAGTTGTTGTATGTACATATCTGTATCAAAACTATTTTTAATTAAATAATGTATTTACAAATTCATCTACATTTTGGGTATCGACCCTAAAAAGTGTAAGATCAATTTGTCGACCGTATGGGATAAAATTTCAATATCTGTTAAATCAAATTGCGAAAAATATTTACCAGTATTTGGCGTTTGGTTAAACGGTTCTAGTTCCTTGGGTGAGAGATGAGAGAGCGGCGTAGTAGGATTGCTGTTTAGATGATGATTCATTACATTTGAGGAACTATTAGCACTTCGATGCCGACTCGAAGGTGATCCGGCATCTGTTTGGAAACAGTTTTTTGATGCAGCAGCAGTCGTGGATGAGTTTGTCGATGTCGAGTTTGTTGACGGCAATTCCATACTTGGTGAATTGGAAGGCAACCCAAGAGCTCCAGCTGTACGTGGTGAAGGCAGGGAGAGATTATTTGGACTTGATGGATTTGGCGATTGCGTTGCAATTGGCACCGAAGCCGATCGTTGTGTAGGATGATAGGGAGGTGGTGGCCCTTGAACATTGTTACGCATTGCCGGAGTTGATGGATTCACAATAGAGCCAGAGTTTCCGCTAGAGCCTGCACCAATAGACGGCTGCTGAATAGATCCTGGTCCGGATCCTGACCCTGGACCCGGAATTCCAGATGGCCGGCAGTTATTTGCTTTTCCACCTTTTAAGCGATCTTCGAAAAATTGCTGCTGGATTTTAGTCCATTCCATTTGGGTCATGCCACCCTGAGGCAAGCTCTCCCCTTTATCACCACTCTGGCCACCTGTCCCAATCCCAACTCCGACACCCATCATTCCACAGTTTGCAGTGTTGCCAAAGGGTCCCATACTTTCAGATGAATTAGCCAACAAATTGACATTTTGTGAAGGAGGAGCACTTGGAGCACCAGGGCATTGCATGCCGACATTCATATTAATATTCATTGCTGCTGCGGCTACTCCAGGTCCTCCACCTACCCCTCCCACTCCACCTGGTGTTGCTGTTGTTGCCGTTGTTGATCCACATGACAGATTACTTTTTGGACCACTATTGCACGAGATAACAGCTCCAATTTCTCCAACAACATCGGTTGGCAGTGGCAACGGCATGGGCATCAGCACATCCTCTCCTGCTCCGAGTTGGACTCCTGGCATATGATCGGATTTCTGCGTTGTTTGCATTTGCTGTTGCATCTGTTGCATTTGGCGATGCATTTGGGTGTTCGATGCGCCATGTGGCATGTTTATCATCATGTTTGCCATTGCCGAGTCATTGGATAGCTTGTCGTTCTCCGGAAATAAAAATTGATTCATTTTTTTGATTTTGGCCAATTGCTCTTCTCGATGCTGACGCTGTTGCGGCGTAAGATTCTCATCCGGTACCTTAACACCCTGCAGTGATATTATATTATTGTCTGCAGTGCTCAAATCACTGTTACACTTTCCCAAACCGCTGACAACGCTATCAACACCATCCAACAGCTTTTCACTGGCTGCTTGAGCGGGATCGAGATTACTTCGATTAATGTTAACGTTGCCTGTCTCCCAGCACATGAGATCGCTCTCATTCGCTAGAGCATCGGCTGGTGATGGATCAGCAAAGGATGGATTACCCTTGTTATCAGTTTGGTTATTAAAAATCGTCTTAAGACCACCTCCACCTCCGACCAGTTTCTGTGGAGGTTGAAGCATTTTTGCAAGATTTGGATTGG
The DNA here is from genome assembly GCA_035043265.1 of Drosophila testacea. Taxonomy (NCBI): domain Eukaryota; kingdom Metazoa; phylum Arthropoda; class Insecta; order Diptera; family Drosophilidae; genus Drosophila; species Drosophila testacea. The sequence continues at coordinate 907,605 of JAWNND010000842.1, read as the reverse complement.
TATTTGGATTGGGGTTTAGATTAGTCGAGCTCATACTGGAATTGTTGGAATTCAAGTTTTGCCAAGTCTGTGCACCAGGCATATTGCAAATGCCCAAACCGAGAGAGTTCTGACGCTGCAGCTTGTTCATTTTTAATGGATTCTTAATAAAGAAATCTTCAAGGAAACTTTTTGTAGCCGGCTGCGTGCAATGATAAGCGATAATCGTCTGAAATTGTCCGCTTAACACTGCTTCAGCGCCCTTGTTTGCAAGCTGAGTTGAAAAGACAAATATGTGGTTTTGCTGCTGCATATAATCCAAACAGTTGCCAACGACGCTATTGTTGCCCATAAAATTGGTAGAGCTGGGAGATACTCCCAAACCAGGACCAGGCCCAGAACCCGCTCCCAATCCGGACCCCGGACCTGCTGTGCCCCCAATCGCAGTTAAGGAATTGGAGGATGCTGTTTCGCTTATTCGTTCGGAATCTAATGCATTAACCATCGATGCATTGCAACTAACAATATCATCTATAACTGAAGGCGGCTTATCAGTGCTATTTGTATTTAGCTCCATTTTAACTGCAGACATAATACAAAAAGTGTCTTTAATAAACTAAGTATTTAGTAACAAATCTTAAAGGTTCTTACCCGGCGTATCTGATCTGTCCGGGGCATTACTGCCAGATGGACCAATTGAACCAATTGAGCCAAAGCCCACAGGCGACATGTTTGGTGAAAATGTCTCTTCTTTTTTCATATTCACTAAACTGCCCATAATATCGGAGGGTTCCTCTTTAACAGCAGCTACCACAGCACCAGCATTACCAACCGAACTCACTTTACTTCCGCTGCCGTCGCTACTAGTAATCGCTACACTTTTCTGGTGAACTTTGTCCATTCCGCTGTTTCCAGACAGCGCCATCTGCGTCGGTGTCGCTGCTGACTTGGCTATTAATAGAGAATTTATTAATTTATTGAATTCTGGTCAACAATCATCAAACAATAAAAAAATATAAAACAAAAGTAAAAAAAATTACAATTTGCTTAAGGTAATTTTAATCAAAATAAGTAATTTTAGATTAACAATTTAAGGTTAAATATTACATATAAGATTAAAATTTAAATAGTTGAGACGTGTCTTAAATTCGTTGCTAGGATTGGGGAAAACGCAGTAATACCAATCAGACCAAATATAATTAGATTTTTAAACAATTAACGAATGTTAATGCATGTTTCTACAGCTTTTCCACTTTGTTTAAATATGCTTTTAAATCTTTCAAATAGATTTCCAGTACGTCCTTAACAATTATAATTAAAAAAAAATTAATATTAAAAGTTATTTTTAGACCCAGTACTTTAAAAAAGTACAAATTGGTCTATTAAGTTTGTGCAAAAAAAATGTGCGTAACAAGCTGAAGGAAGCGTGGCAGTCCCCGTAAAGTATATATGTTCTTGATCAGCATAAACAGCCGAGTCGATATAGCCATGTCTGTCTGTCTGTCTGCCTGTCCCTTTTTTGAGTTCCTAGATCTCAGAGACTATAAGAGCTAGAGACACCAAATTTGACATTTACGTTCATTTATAAGTCCCATTGATCAAGTTTGTTTTAGATTTTTGCCACACCCCCCTCCGCCCACGGAAATTTAAATACAAAATTTCGAAGTCGAATTACAAGAGCCCCTTTAGTGCTAGCGCCTTGGTTTCTTGTATATAATAAAAGTGTATATTATATACACTATGATCCAAACCAGTCCAGAAAATTTCATTCCAATCGGATGATAAACTCGGAAGTTATTCAACTAACAATGTTACGGGCAAAAGGAAGAAGAAGAGACACTAACGACCTCTGTGTTTCTTAACTTATCTCCGTATCTAGTGAATGGTACGCAACATTGATTGTTCTTCAATGTTGCGTACCATCAATAGTTAGAGCCACTTGATAAACATAGAGGCCGCTAGCGTCTCTTCTTCATCCTTTTGCCTTTAACATTGTTAGTTAAATAACTTCCGCGTTTATCAGCCGATTGGAATGAAACAGGTTTGGACTATAGCGAGTATTATATATACCAAAAATTAAGGCGCTAGTCTTAGGGGTTCTCTTGTAATTCGTCTTTAAAATTTGGCAAATATCTAAAACAAACTTGATCAATGCAAGATACAGATGAACCTACATGCCAAATTTAGTGTCTCTAGCTCTTATAGTCTCTGAGATTTAGGAACTCAAAAATCGGACAGACGGACAGACAGACATGGCTATATCGACTCGGCTGTTGATGCTGATCAAGAATATATATGCTTTATGGGGTCTGCCACGCCTCCTTTAACGCATAACGCATTTTATTACAAAATAAAGTTTTGGTTTATGGGAGCTGCCATGCCTTTTTTTACATTTATTGCAAGACCATATAATATAAAACCATTTTACCGTACGATTAAAGTGAGCAAACCGCTCGAACTACCAAAATTACCAACACTGGTATAATGAATTAATTTGTAACAATCTAAATTCAATCAAAAATCAATCAAAGGAATCTGAAGTTTTCAATATTTCTTCTATACCTTCAATAAATACCTTTACTCTCTTATCTATTAAGTACTTCGAATACATTCTACTTTTAATATAAAATAGAATTGGAAAAAAATTCACGGCTGCAAACTGGTTCCAAGCCGAGCCTCGCAGAACCAGTTCGATTTGGCTTCTTTACTCAAAAGTAGGAAAGATCGAAAGATATTGTTCAATTCAACTGTTCTAATAGCTTAAACGAAGCTGTGTCTTTTACTTCTGCTTTAAATAATTTCAATTAAATAAAACATTTGAATAAAATTAAAATGAAAGCACATCAGAAATCTATTAAATAAAATAAATAATAAATAAATAGCAAATGAAAACTCTACTATTTATTAAGTTAAATATAAATGATATGAATATAAAAATATTTTTGTTCAGATTAAAATACATTTATGTAAAAATGCATCCTCCATTAATTTTATTTTAAATTAAAATGTGCAATAAAGCCCACGAGCTTACATTTTTTAAAAGACCCCCCTTTTCTATGCTGAAATCTTTGATAAAAATAAAGTAGAGAAAATAACAGTTATTTAGTTCCAGAAAAAAAGTTTAGTTGGTTCAATGCATGTGCACGTGGATAATTTTATCAGTACAGCATTAATCGCTGAACTTAACACCCATAATGTCAGAGCAAAATTTTTGTAAAACCGCGGGAAATTTCGAGTTTCAATACGTTCCGGGATTTAGGAAAAATTCGAAGTTAGTATTGCTAACAAGTGAGAGGCAATTATTCAAAATTAAAAGCAAAAGTGCAAGTGCCTCGCATTACACTTGTTACATGCAATATTGATGGAACAAGCAACTACTTGTTGTACATTTTAATTTCATGAACCACGTAAGTAAATGTATTTTGCATTATTAACATAATGTAACATTTCGTTTTTTTTTATACTTTTCCATTCATTTATATTTTGATGCCGAGAACATCGAGGGAGGCGTATGACCACCTTTTTGGCTTTGTAAACCAAAATTTATTTCATTTTGAAGCTACTAGTTTTATGACTGACTACGAATTGGCTCTTCGTAACGCCTTGAAAGCGGTATTTCCAATGTAAAAGGATGTTGGTTCGACTATAGCCTGGCATTGAAGCGAAACTGCTTAAAAATTAAAAGACTTAAGCCTATGCTAAGCGAAAATGTGAGCTGCTACAAATGGTACCGCACGTTCCAAAGTTTGCCATTGGTAAAGCCGGCTCAGATTGAGCAAATGGTTGTCAGCTTAAAAGCAAGTCTTTCAAATTTGGCGACGGCCAACCATGGCGAGCTGCAGCAGTTCTTAACATACTTTGAAAAAGAATGGATGATAGAGGTAAAAAGAAAGAGTATGATATATAAAAAGACAATTTTATAATTTGTGTTTTTTGATGTGTTAAACTTTGTGTGTTTTGATTTATTTTAAAATTAATTTAATACGTTTTTTGATTCTTTTTGGTATTTGAAAAAACATTTTTTTTGTAAATTTGCGCATGAAGAAGAAAGAGTTTGACATATAAAAAGACAATTTTATAAGTTGTTTTTTGCTGTGAACTTTGTGTGTTTGCGCAAGACAACAGATCGTCTGAAGGACAACAAAATTTCCCTTGATGAGTTTTTCCAGTTTCTCATTAACAAGGAAAACGATTTCTTGGAATGGGACTTGAAACTGGAAGACACCGGCTCAGGTTCCGAGTCTGATCATGAAGATAAGAGTAATAGCGATCCTCCATTCGCATTCAGTCAAATGGTGGACGTGCTGACATGCATTATATGCAACGATGCGCCACGCGATGTTGCATTAGTGGCATGTAGTCACTTCAAAATTTGCAAAAATTGCTTTGCTATGATGAATGAAAATGCAAAAAAAAAGATTCTCTATTGCTCTATCCATATTGTAGACAAATAGTTGAAAGTCACATTCAAATTTTTCGATAAAAAATAAAAAACTATATAAATATATTAATTTGTTTTGAGCTAAAAAAGTATAATAAAGCCCGTGGGCGTTATTGCATTTTAGAAAGTGAATTTACGCCCATGGGCTTTATTGCACTTTTGGCAGCGAAATAGCGCCCATGAGGCAAAAGACGAACGGTACTACAAAAATGGTATCCAAAAGTTGGAAGATCAATATACTCGCTGTATCGCCCTCAATGGAAACTACGTTGAATAAAAAAAAATCGAATTTTGACAAAAAAAATTAGTTTTTCTATTAAATTATACGGATTTTTGAGTCCAACTGTTATAATCTTACCCAAATTTGAATAAAACGTTAACACATATACAATCAAGTAGCAAACTTAATTGAAACTTATCAACAAAATATAAAAAAAAAAATTTTACCTTAAAGTAATTTAAAAAAAAAAGGGTGCTTCATGAAAAGAAAGGGGCTGGAGGTCTAAGATCTAAAAAGTTATTATCAAAAGTAAAAGATTGAGACTACTAATTACCGTTCTCTTCCTTAAAGATAGTTTTCTTTTTTTTAGGAGCTCCTCTTGATGCAAATCACTACTGTCCACGATTTGGGAGAGGCTGGCGGAAATACTACTGCTATTACTGTTGGTGTTCGAGTGATCGCCTCCGCTTCCGCTTCCATTGTGTGTTTTCGGTGGAGAACTGATACTGCTTGTCGAAAGTTGTCTGGCAACTGTTCCAGATCCCGCTTCTACACCTCCAGCAGCAGATGCACTAACACTTGTGTTTGGTTTTGCAGTGTTGTTGTGGTTATTATTACTGCTGTTACTATTATTGTTGTTATTCGTGTTCTGAGTTTTTGAATTCTGCGTTGGATTTTTGTTGTTTGCAGATGCGCTGGATTCATCTGACATTTCTTGAACTTGCTTACTTGTGTTCTCTGCAAATCAATGCAAAATATTTGTTGGGTCACACACGTTTGTACTTATATAGAGATTGCCTTCTTACCTGGCGATAGATTTGAAAACAGCTCGCTTTTTACCTGTACCTTAACTGTTTTTAAATTTTCAATGCTTTCAATTGTTGTTGTCGTTTTTGATGATGACGATGTTGATGATGTTGTTGGTGCTAATGTTGATGTTGCCCCTGCATCAGCGCTTGTTGGTGATCGGCTAACGCCTCCTGTTGTTGTGGACAGCATTCTAAACTAACCTACATGGATCTCAAGAGTGTCTGTCTGTTCACAATCGTGTGCTTTTGATTTTATCCATGCTCTCAGTTGAGCCTTTTCATCTCCTACTTAACTTCATCTGCCACTTAATTCTTCTTGTTTATTCTTTTTTTCATTTATTTTTCGCTTGACTTAAACATTCATATAAAATATCCTAGGCTTGAATTCTGATTACAGCAACACTATTCAGTTGCATGTAAGCACTCATGCTCATATGTACATACATATGTATACATGCATTTGTGTATAAACACTTCCACTCTAACAAAAACAACTACAAAATTCTGTATACACACAAACGCACACACACACTTAAAGAAATGGCACAATTAACAAGAAGAAACACGCCAATGGCATCAATCACGTACAGCGAGGATGCCTTTCATGCTGTATTCACAGAAATTCTGCGTCAGGTTTTTTTAAATTATAGCCCGACCAATTTTTGTTCTTTATTTCCTTTGTTAATTCGAAATGCTTAGCCACTTGGCATGGTCCTCCAGAGTAGTGATGTCAAATCATCGATGGCAATATCGATACTATCGATGGCAATATCGATACTATCGATAGTATTTTGTAAAACGCAACCATCGCCAATTTTTTCTTACCATCGATAGTTCTCATTGTAGAAGAGTTCGAATAGGTAATGCCAGGTTCACATTGTCTGGCACAGCCTGGCCAGCGCGTAAGCGGTGCATTTGGGGGCAAGATTGAGGTTTCCGGTGTGACAAGATCTGACGATGGATTCCGGTAGAACACGTAGAAATAAGACGAACAAATTAAATTAAATTATTTGACTTTCGGCTCAGATCTCGAGATATTGGGACCGATAAGTTGACCGATTCTATACAAACTGCTCAGCGTGCCAGCTGCTCTTTGCACGTATTGCCTAGAGCAGTGCTGTAAAGTGTTCGTTTCTACTTCATCGCGATTCAGTTGAAACGGACACTATACAGCACTGCTGTATGAAATTCTATCGGTGTCTCGCTCTAACATAGTGTGAAGAGCGGCTGGCACGCTGAGCAATTTGTATAGAATCGGTCAACTTATCGGTCTCAATATCTCGAGAACCGAGCGTATAATCAAAAAATTGTATTTAATTGTTTCGTCTTATTTCGACGTGTTCTACCAGAATCCGATCTTGTCGCACCGCTTATCGCAAACTTGCCGGCCTTTTTTTAAGTTTGAATTCTTTTAGTAAGTTTTGTTGTGTAGCTGAAACTTATTAACAATTTATAAGTTGTATCTACTTCAGGAGAGTAATGATAATGTGTAGAGTAGTAGTAGTTGAGTAGTAGTTGTAGTTGTTCAGATGCGGTATGTTGAGCAGGGCAACTCCGTGTTAGCTATTATTTCGTTTAACGACATACAAGGGTAGTCAAAAGTATTTACACAAAACTAAAGTTGTATCTATCCGTCATTTGAAGTTACTTCATGTACAATTTGGTATCAATGGAAAGGTCTTTGAACTCCGGTTGAACAATGTTTTTCAAAAATATTTTTTCTTGTATTTTTATGATGTTTTGAATGGAATGATCTCAGAAAATTTTTGTATGAAAAAGAGAAAAAAGTGGCAAAAATAGACATTTTTAGCAAATTTTAAAAAATCATAAAAACTAAGAGAAAAAATATTTTTTAAAAAAAATTTTCAAACGGAATTGAAACGGAATTCAAAAGACCTTTCCATTGATACCAAATTGTACATGAAGTAACTTCAACTTAACTTTGCAGACACTATTTATATTGTTTAAAGAAACTTTTTGCATCAAAACATTCCTTTTAAAAATCAAGGAAAAAAGTCAAATAATAAAGGTGGTAAATACTTTTGACCACCCCTGTACATGGTAACTCGATACAAGGCACAGTCTTGCTATTATTATTATTAAGTTAAAGAAATTTTTTGAAGTTGCCCAAATTGGAGATAAAATTGAGATTTGGTTTGAATTGGTTTCTGCATTACTATTACTGATCAAGTCTATTAGCTCCAAATTAAATTTCCTAACAAAAGAAATGTTTGATCATTGTTGTTTGTATCACTTAAGAATGCTGAGAGCTTGACACTGAGTATATTGAGTTTTTCTTGCGCACGATAAGGTTGGCGATCTACATGGGGCTTTAATATATGTTTTCCTAACGTCCCAGCTCTTGGGCTGCCACTGGACAACTTGGCATTGAAGGTATAACTGCGCATTTCGGCTGCTGACTCGAAACTGCCGGAGGAGCTTAAAGACCGGCCTAAGCTGGTTGAATGAAGTGGAGGAAAAATGTCAATATCATGTACGTTTGGAGCTACTTTGGAAAAAAGATGAGGGTTGAAATATTTCACCTCCGATCATGAAAGGATCTCTAAAGCCATGCATTTGTAGACTTCAAAAGCCTTTTTTCGCGCCATGCATTCCGGAGATGTGGCCACATGCTCCTCCTTACAATTTGCGCACTAAGTGGTGGAAAAGACGATGGTTTTGTCTTGCTGCACTCCACATTTGTGGCATTTCAGACTTCCCTTACAGTGCTGAGCAATGTGCCCAAATCTAAAACACCTAAGACATTGAGTAAAGATACTGAACGGACGGACCTCCACCCTCAAAAACAGAAATTTTACTTCCTTCGTTAATATCATGCCCTTAAACCATACCCTAACCCTGTTAGTTGCTATTAAACTACTAGTAGCTTTATCCTTTTTCCCAATTCTAGATATCAGGCTAATTGGAATTTCTATTAGTTGATTTGCAACTAACCTTACAGCGACCATACCCTATCCGCGAGATCTCGTCTATGCCGTCAACTTCAGCCTTGTGGAGGACTTCAGTTAACTCAAACTGATTTATAGCTTTTCGGCTATTTTTTCCATCATTAAAATCAATATATACAATGTATGGACCGTTGTGTTCATTATCATATATATTTGCATCACGCGGGAAGTTACGCGCCAAATTGTCAATTGAGGTTGTGTCAAGAATCGCACTGGAATTGATTGTCACTGTACTCACTGCTCTTTCTTTCATACCATGATCCGCCATTTTGGCTAGAACCTCCATGTTCTTTGTTTTCAGCAGTATTTACACTCAAATCAAAAAGATATCCTCAAAAATCTGGTTTTTTTAGTCAGCTAAGAGAACATTAGTATTTTGCTATCGATATGCGTGCTCGATATTGATATTCGTGTTATCTACGCTTATATAAATCAGCAGTTGTTCCTGCTCATAAGCAAAACAAATTTAATGCTGCCACTTTTAAATAAAATAATAACATACATTATAATCATAAAATATATTTATTTTGTTATGCATATCGATTTAATTAAATTAAATAAAGCCTAATTAACTTGTTTAGTCCTTATGACCTTTGAAAATCTGCGGTATTAAAGCAGTCACTTTTATATTTACATTTACAAATTTTCCCCAAAATTAACTATTCTGTAAGAGAGTAGGGGGGCGGTGGGGGGGGGTGGAGGATTATTTAATCACATCAAAATGAAATGGACCGCTAATTTTAGGTTTAAGCAGTATTTACACTCGACCTGAAACGCCGTCAAAATGAAAAACTCCAAAAAAAAAACAGCGAAAAATGTTTTCCAGTTCTTTTTTTTCAAAGTTGGTTCACTCATCTCGTTACGTTTCATACCGTAAGGGTACTCAAATGGCACTCTTAGACTTAAAATAGCACTGTAAGCCGGCCATTTCATTTGACGTAATGAAATAAGCCTCCACCACTTATTTCATCAGAGAATGATGAAATGATGTCCTTTTGAATAGTAAAATTTGGGGAAACTGTGGTGTGAGGGAATTAACGACGATTGATTGGAGGTCACTGCTTAAATACCGCAGATTTTCAACGGTCATAAGGACCAAACAAGTTAATTAGACTTTATTTATTTAACTAATATGATATGCCTAACAAAATAAATATATTATATAATTATAATGTATCATCAGGCAAGAAAGCGGCTATACTATTATTTCATTTAAAAGTGGCGGCATTAAATTTGTATTGCTTATGAGCAGCAACATCAGCTGATTTATATAAAGCGGCCACAATAACAGCGCAGATAAGACGTGTATCGATATCGAACACGTATATCGATAACAAAATACTAATATTCTGTTAGCGGAGTGAAAAAACCAGATTTTTGAAGATTTCTTTTTGATCTGAGTGTAAATACTGCTTATGAGCAGCAACGACAGCTGAATTATATAAGGAGGTCACAATAACAGGGTAGCACGTATATCGATATCGAACGCGTATATCGATAACAAAATACTAATAGTCTGTTAGCTGAGTGGAAAAACCAGATTTTTGACGATTTTTTTTTGATTTGAGTGTAAATGCTGCTTTACATTTACTGGTACTGCGCGTCAGGGGTGCATTTGGGCTTTCGAAATTTGAGTTACCGATTGTAAAGCCCAAATGCAACCCTGACGCGCTGTAGTCAATGTAAACCTAGCATAACAGTGCTATGTTAAGTCTAAGAGTGCCATTTGAGCAGTATTTACACTCAGATCAAAAAGAAATCGTCAAAAATCTGGTTTTTCCACTTCGCTAACAGAATATTAGTATTTCGTTATCGATATACGTGTTCGATATCGATTTACATGTTATCTACGCTGTTATTGTGGCACCTTTATATAAATCAGCTGTTGTTGCTGCTCATAAGCAAATCAAATTTAATGCTGCCACTTTTAAATAAAATAATAATATAGTCGTTTTCTGGCCTGATGATACATTATAATTATATAATATATTTATTTTGTTAGGCATATCATTTTAATTAAATAAATAAAGTCTAATTAACTTGTTTGGTCCTTATGACCGTTGAAAATCTGCGGAATTTAAAAATTGACCTCCAATTAAACGTCGTTAATTCCCTCACACCACATTTTCCCCAAATTTTACTATTCAAAAGGTCATAATTTCATCATTCTCTGATGAAATAAGGGGTGGAGGCTTATTTCATTACGTCAAAATGAAATGGTCCGTAAGCTGTGCTATGTTAAGTCTAACAGTGCCATTTTGAGTTTAACAGAACGGCTGGGCCTTACGTTATGAAACGTAACGAGAAGTGTGAACCAACTTTGAAATGAAAAACGGGGAAAAAATTTTCGCTGTTTTTTTATATGGAGTTTTTCATTTCAACGGCGTTTTGAGGCGAGTGTAAATACTGCTTAAAGCAGAAAATTTGAGCATGTTGCCATGTTGGTAAGGTGAAATTATAGAACTACAAAAATGAGTAAGTTGTGAAGTTATAATTTTCTCAAAAAGTTTAGGTGTAGCAGACATTTTTGAAATTGGCCTATAGTGTTAACGCAACTCTTAGGGCCACTTTTGTGTAACGGAATGATATATGATTCCTTCCAAAAACAAGTGAATGAGCAAGATGCAACAGATTAAGTAAATAGTCTATGTAAGAGTAAATATAAAGAGCCAGCGCAGTACCTAAGTACGCATCCTGGCAACTCATCGGGGCCTGGGGATTATACTGGTTTAATTAAATTGAGCTAACATAATACTGAGTCTTCAGTGATCACGGGTTCAGGAATAAAGTTAGATTTTTCATTATTTGCCGTCGTATTTTCATATGAAACTGAATGAGGTAATAAAGATTATTTTCGTTTAGAATTTACAAAATTATAAAATCGTTTAGGTTCCTGAACAAACTGAAGCCGGCAACGACACAAATAATCGTTGTAAAGTTGCAAGTTAAGTGAGTTAAAATTACATTTAGCAATAGAATAACGTGAAAAGTCGACATCATTCCCGGTACATTAATATTTTTTAAAATATCGCGATTTTAAATTTTTTAGACTTGATGGTTCTCGGGTAAACCAAGGGGGCTTATTAGACCTCACTGAGTACCTTCGAGGAACGCATTGATCAAAAATATGTTCAAAGTGTCATAAAAAAGACACAGAGCAAATTCTAAGTTATTGCCCGCAAAAAACTGGGACCAGTCATGATTAATAATGAGATTTTTTAATTTGTTTAAATCGGCTTTTCTAAAACAACGAGGCTTAGACGCTGCTTTAGGGAGCACAGTTTGCTCAAGAATAGGTAGATCAAGACACATTTCTAAAGTAGGGTGAAATTAACCTTCGGGAAGCACGCGCGGATCTATTCTACTAACAGCACAAACTGAAGGATCAGATACAAATATTAGGTCCAGAAGACGGTTGTTACAATGACGAATATTGTTTTCGTGATAAAGTGGAAGATCTAGGATGCTTATTATAAACTCATGAGAACTAGTTGGAACAACCAGATTATCAACAAAGACCAAGATATATCAGGTAAGTTAAAGTCTCCCAATACATACAAAAAAATCTCTATCCGAAAGTTTAGAGGATATCATTCGTATATTAGAAAAGTGATCAAGATAAACAAAAAGATCCGGAATATAGGAGCAGGTTATACATACAAAAAGAAGTTTGATAAAGAGTTAACTTAATTGCAACAAACTCAATGTTATGTAAGCAACTTAATAATTCCGACGGAAGGTCAGAATCAACTGCGATTAATACGCCGCCACCCACTCGTGACAAACAGTCACATCTGTAAGTGGTGTAATTGTTAGTGAATAATGACAAATTAGATATTTCAGGCTTTAACCAAGTTTGAGTAAGGGCAAGAGTTTTATACTTCTCTTCTTTTATGAGGAGTCAACTCTTTGATAAGCAAATCATTTGGCCAAAATGGTTTACAACAAATTGTTGTGAATAATTCCGGCGGCACATTCAATTTAAAAGATGATATGTCTCTAGCCAAAGAGAATTTAAATTTATCTACAGCTAGAAGAGCATTAGGATTGAACATACGCTTTTAAGTCATCAATCGAAGTATCCGGATGCAACCTAGAGATAAATATCTGTTTCCTTAAGGGAAAAGCTACAGGAGGCTTAGGTGCAGGCCAAGAAATGTGTTAGGTAGGAGGACGAAATGTGTTAGGTATGGTAGGCAAAAGTATATTTGATGATGGACCGGCATCATCATCACTAACTACAATAGAAGGATAAATATACTTCCTCGGTATTATTTTAGGATTTTTTATAGGTGTACATAAATGAAAGTATTCCCTGGAGACAAAGGAGCGACGTTATCCGTAGGTGTATTAAATAGGCGACTTTGGAGAAACGTCCAATACCTTAAGGGCACTGAACTGCATCTCCATTGTCTGAAATTCTTCATGCAACATATTAAAACCCTTTCGCAATCTACAGAAATTCTCTTTTGTTTGCCGAACAAATCTGGACATGTCCGCCTCAGCTTCACGACAAGATTCGCAAGACCATTTCAGTCCGCTGTTATTTTCAATAGAATCTCTAATTTTCATCGTGAAGCCAGCACATTTCACATGTACAAACTTGTCACACAACCAGCAAACAATGCAGGCAGCATTTGAATCTTGCTGGCATTTTCAGTTCTTAATGCAGCAAACAAGCATTATGATAAATTAAGCTGAACCTGCGGAAGGGTGCGAATCACAACAAACACTACTCATATTTAGACCCAGACCCGTCTGTCTGTCTGTCCGATTTTGTGTCGCCTAGATCTCAGAGACTATAAGAGCTTTTTTTTATTTTAATAATACTTGGCTTTTATTTATTGGATCTTCTATTAATTTGAGACTAACAATAATTTTGCAAATCTTATAAATAAACAATAGTTAACAGTCTTCTTGGACTGTAAGTTGACACGCGGCCTAAAGTCTATCGTTGGATTGGTAGGTCAATACGACGAAGACGGGATCGGCTGCACAACCTTATTAGGCCTCTCGCAAAGTGGTTGGGGTGCGTGGAAAGCTTGGCAAAGTACTTTGTCTTCTTTTCTGTTATTACATCTTTGACCGGCTGGACATCACGTCGCTTTGTATGTTTTCGTTTCGAACGTACCACGGTGCCCCGGTGATGGTTCTCAATATCTTTGACTGGGCTCGCTGGACAATATCAATATTGCTATTGCAAGCACTCCCCCATAATTGGGAGCCATAGGTCCAGATAGGTTTTAGCACAGAGTTGTAGAGCAGAACCTTGTGATCAAGACTAAGGGGCGAGCGAGCGTTAATAAGCCAGTGAAGACTATTGGCTTTTAGTTTTAAGTGTGTTCTCTTTGCTTCGATGTGTCTGCGCCATGTGAGTCTTTTGTCGAGGTGAACTCCTAGTTACGTCACTTCGTTTGCTTGAGGGAGTACGGTGTTGTTTAATCTGAGCGGTGGACAATTTTGCCTGTTCAGGGTAAACGTAACGTGCTTGCATTTCTGTTCGTTTATTTTTATCCGCCAGTCGGATAGCCATTGTTCTACGTCGACCAGGTGAAGAGCCAATTGCGCAGTTGCTTGTATTGGGCATCTTGAGCGGCTAAGAATAGCTGTATCATCAGCAAAGGTAGAAGTTGTTAGTTCCCTGCTTGTTGGAATGTCTGCTGTGTAGAGGACGTATAGTGTCGGACCATGTACGCTGCCTTGTGGAACTCCGGCTCCAATGGTGTGATCGTCGGATAAAGCTGTGTTACACCTGACTGCAAACTTTCTATCGTAGATATATGACCTTAGAAGCTTGTGTGTGTTATTTTGTAATTAGCTGTGTGATTACCACCGCAGTTGCTGCACTTTTTTGTAGGGGGGGTCGTCTTTATCCACTGGGCAGTGTGCAGAGTCGTGAAGCTCTCCGCAAACTACACACACCGAACGCAGTGTACAGTATTTTCTTGTATGGCCATATTCTTGACAATTCAAGCATTGTACCGGTCCCTTGCGTTTATGTGGTTCTTCTACTGTGATTCTACTGTGCAATAAAAACTGAAGTTTATATATTGGGTGCACTTCGTTGTTCTTTAACGACTTGCTTTCAGGTTCAAGTTCTACCTTGAATAGCGGCTGCGGTTTCTTGTCTCTGTTTAGGATGTTGAAAACTGTCTTAGCGCTAAATCCTTTGTACGTTGGTACGTGTAGAAGTTCTTTTTACTGACGTTTAGAAACTTCGACAATACTCTATAATTATCTTCGGACTTCAATTGGAATTTTGTTTCATGAATGCTGCCCTTTACAAGGGGGATTATATGAAAATTGTCCGCCCCAATAAGCTCTATAATTTTGTTTACGAGAGCATTGGAGCTTTTCTCTCGGATATATATAGGGAGTGGCTTTGGCTTTCTTTTTTCACCTTCGCCAGCTTCAAGGGGCCGATCGTCAGAGTTGTCTGCCAGAATTTTAAACTTGTCATTGTAAATTGGATTATCGTTTGTATCTAGGCTTGAGTCGCCACGGATAATTTTTGGTTTCGAGTTTGGGGGGTTCGACTTTCTTTTAATTTGAATAAAGCGATCCATACAGTCTGAACAGCTGGATTCTTTTTTGGTTTTTGTTTTGATTCATGTATTTTAACGTTGCTGTTCTTGGCGGCGATGGGACTTGAGCCTGAAGTTGTTGTTATAATTGAATGATCCGCTTGCGTTGCAGAAATCGCTTTGGGTATTGTAGCCGATAACGCTTGGTTGAAGACGGATACAGTTGCATTTGTTGTTGTTGCTGCGATTGTAATGAGGTCATTGTACTTGTTGTTGGAGCGGTGTGTGTCGAAATTAATGCAAACACCGGTGCTGGACAGTGCACTACGAGCTCAATGAGCTAGAGGTTACAGTGGGAAGAACCAGAGAGCAAGAGCGTGGTCTCTAGCCGTCAGCGGACAAGAGAGCTGAATTACGCTGCAATTCAGTATCACGGGTTGAAAAGTACGAGTAGAACCCATTTCTCTGGTCGATAGAGCTTCTTCGCTCTTTTTCTTGAGCATTGCTCATTTTGCACGATTTGTGCGTGGCACTTTTTATGTTTTTATTAGTTTTTCACTTGTGTTAAGAATAACAACTGGTGTTAGAGTTATGTACAGCGTCTTGGCGCTATTGCTGTAATACTCGAATACACTTTAAAGTTATATTTATTTATCTTTTTCTTTTGACTGTCACTATGTCCACAGTTGTGGCGCTTTCCGGAGCGCACAAAATAATACGACCGTTCACCACGAAGGTTGATTGCGATTCTAGCTATAAGAGCTAGAGACACCAGCGACCTCTCTGTTTATCAACTGTTATGTTCGTAGTAACGCCATCTATTGAATGGGATTGATAGTTAACGCTTTGCACTCAAAAAGTGCTGGGTCTCCTACTGTCGAGCCTGCTCCACTGTAGCTTACTGTATTTTTTTAAGGAGCGTAAAAGATGCAAAGAGCGAATAGATGCACAAGAGCCAAAAGCGAGAGAGTGAGAGCGTAAAAAGTTCTAACTAACAACAACAACAACACAACCGCGAAAATTATTTGTTGGTTTTAAATTATGTTATTATTGTTAATAAACACAAAACACGGCACAACAACTCCACACTTTATGCGTCAGTACACACAGAATTACAAATGTTAATTTGATAAGCCAAAAACGCACAAATTACGAAAATTTCACTGTGCACAACACAATACAACCGGTCACAGTGCAAGTTAGCTTTATTAGTATAAACTAGCAAAATTTAAAATCTAGGTTTTACAATAAATCAAAGCTTTTCATGGAATGATCATATAAATTAAACTCTTGGACGAACTTATGAATTTCTTAGACAATTTTACGCTACACACTGGTATGTACTAGTTAACATAACATGTAATGATAACACTATAAAACAGCCAAAACTCCCCATGGCCAAAAATTACATTTTCTCAAACATATGGACCCCCTGATGCCGAAAATCGATTTTTAAAAATTTTCCTGGGTGCATTTTTTTTTTAAAGTTTAGCGGTTTATTTCTTTTTTTTTGGTGATCTTACATTTTAAATTATATCTCGAGAACGGCGCAACCAATTTACAAAAGCTTTACAGATTCCAATAGCTTAACAAATATATATTTTTAAATTAAGAAAATTATGATTTTGTTGTTGTTATTTTACGATTTTTTGACTTTAAAATTCAAGGAAAATTAAGAACAAATTAGCGCCTATTGTTTCTTACATTAGATGGCTAGAGGCATTAATTAGGCGTCGTTGCTCATTGAAATCGTAGTTTTGGAAGCGAAGTCACAACATTTTATAGCTAGGTATGTTTTTGGTTAAATGACTTCCTTGTCAAATGACTCCATTCTGTGCAAACTAATCTCTTAGTTTTAAAGATATCTTGATGAAACTTGGTACAAGTCTGTTTTATTGTTACTTGCAGTACATATGTCGGAACCAACCCGATCGGATCACTATATCATATAGCTACCATGGGAACGTTGGTTATAAATCAACATTTAGTAAAAAAGCTTTTTAGTTCCTTAATATATATTAATTAAAATCGCCTGTTTTCTGTATGGTATAGCTCTACTATCTATTTATCATATAGCTGTCATATGAACGATCGGTTTAAAATCATTGCTTAGTATGAAAAACGTTTTTGTTTCTGCAGTTTTGTTACCGAAACTCAGAGAGTATGTGTTTGATACAGTTTCTAACCACACATTCTAACCAAAGTTAATTCGAATCAGACAACTATATCATATTACTGCCATAGGAACGATCGGTTGAAAACAACATTTAGTATGAAAAACTCTTTTGTTTCTCAAGGAAACTCAACCAAACTCACAGATTATGTGTTCGATATAGCTTTATACCATCTGAAATATTTTAAACAAAATCGGACTACTATATTATAAGCTGATATAGGACCGATTGGACAAAAGCAGAATTTTACTCTCTGCACGGAGTATTGTATCGTATAAATTGGTCGTTTCTGAATTTATTTTAATGATCTATACTTTGCGAGAGTCTTGAATCAAAAATGCATGTGATTTTAAAGTTAAACAGCGATAAAAATGAACTCAGGACGGATTTTCTGAGCTTAAAGTCAGATTTCCATACCAAACCGCAACGAAATTACAAATTTTGTGAAAAAACACGTCTGCCTATAAAAAGCTTTTATTCACTATCTTATTTTAATGAGTAATACCTCAAACGACGTCTAATTAATGCCTATAGCCATTTAACTTTAAAAATCAAAAGGGACGTAATTTTTTTTTAATTTTCCCTGAATTTTAAAGTCAAAATATCGTTGAAAAATCAATAACAAACATCATAATTTTCTTAATTTAAAAAAATATATTTTTTAAACTATTGATTTAAATTAAAATACAATATATAAATGAATCTTTGGGTCCATATCTATCATAAGAAGCAAAATTTGGCCGAGGATGTAGTTATCCATAAAATAATAGTTACGGAAGAGCCTAAGAATTTGTATGACATGATCCTTTTTAGCACATCAAGAATACTAAGCACTAAGGATACTTAGTGACATACAGAAATAATTTAGCAAAATCCGAGCACCACATCTGTTTACGCTGCCAAGCTTTGTAGCTAGTTACCTAATAGCACTAAAGAGCGCGAAAAATTCGAAATTAAATTAAAAAACTTTAGGAAATCAATTGTCGAAAATACTTTAAGGAATAAAATTATTACATGGGAGGAGTCGAATTGATAGGCAACCTTATGGGCCGTTAAAACGTACAGTAGGCTTTTCTACCATTTTCTGAATATGAGCTCCAGTGCTGCCAGCTTTTGACCAGCAAAAAAAGCTGTTTTTGACGGGAAGAATTTATTTTATTTATTTTTGTGTTTAAAAGATTTCCATTATTTTATCAATATCTTCTTGGTCTTCCTCATTTGCGTATGACGTTTAGTGCCTATCATGCGCAGATATTTTGCAGGTACTTCAAAGTCGACGCAGCATTTTCCGATCCTTCGCAAATCGTAAATGTATATTAAAATAATAATGAATACAGTATATCTTTTGCTTGAAATTAAAACTTTACCTTATGCATAGAATGCTGTTAGTCTTGCTGAGGCCCATCGAATTCCTTAATGTGGATTTGATTAGGTTTACCTGGCCAAAAGCCCTTTCTATTTCCGCGTTTTACCAGGGAAAAGACAAACTCAAAAAATCTGCGGTTTCCACCAGAATCTTTAAAGTTTAGCACCTCAAACCAAAATTTGTTTGTGTCGCTAATGTTGTCTCACTTGATCAAATTGATGTTGTTGTATTGGCGTTCAATTTCAGAAATATTCTTGTCTTCCAGGAACTCCAAAATTTCTGTGATACTTTTCTTCACCGCGCACAGTATCTTGGTGACGGAAAAAGAATCAATCTGATTAAGAATCTTAAAGTTATCCGGTAGCCTAAAAGTAATAACCAAATTATTTAGTCGCTTATAAAAAATAACACAAAATGGCTTACCTCTGTTTAATGTGTTTAATCAATTCCATTGTAAAATCTGTGCAGCGGTCCCAAATTTGTTTTTCTTTATTTTGATTTATATTCAGGGACTTTATCTTTTTTCAATATCGTAGCCCAGATAGAACAAACAGTACATAACTGGCACAACAAAGTTAATAAACGGAATACCCACGAACTCTTAAAAAACAATACATAAATGTTAAGACAGAAATTCAAATGTCTGTAACAACAGTTTGAAATACCTTATCGTCGTTTAAACATTTATAAATTTTTTGATATTCTGTTTGACGGCTTAAACTTTTTGAAAACCAGTTAAACGATTCATAGTCTGTGTCATCCCTGCGAATCCATGACTTGAGCTCATCGCTTTTAAGGCACACATCGCGGCATTTTTGTTTATATTCTTTCGGCATTTCAAAACTTGCTTACAACTACGTACACTTTTGATTCAGAGATGGAAACACTAAGCGAGTGATGACATTAGCGTATATCGAGAAAAGCAATCGATACGCCACCACATTTTCTGGTTTGTTTGTAAGTGACTATCGTAAAAAAAATCCGGAAAAAGCCAAGTGAATTTCTAAAAAAGCCAGAATTCCCGCTTCCCGCCTTTCACAAATTTTTCCCTCAGTTGGCCTTTAAAAAAAAGCCAGTTTTGACGGGAAAAAATCCAAATTGGCAGCCATGATGAGCTCAACTAATTCATATATTCTTTGCAAGCGCTTCCTCGCAGAAAATACTTCTGACTTCTTCTTCTTTTTCTTCTTCTTCAAGAAAAGCGTTTGTTCATAAGCAGTCGTCAAGTATCAGTTGATCAGCTTACCAACCAATTTGGTTAGATATGCGAGGAAAAAAAAAAGGTTCAAACAATTCAAAATTTCACAATTTCAAGTACTTTTGCTCAAGGTGTTACCCTAATTTAAGAGGATCGGCAAGCAAAAATTATTTTTTGGACTTCCGTCACAAATAAGGTCTTATTGTATAATTACATGAAAATAAAGATATGAAATAATCTATCTCTACTAGGAAAAATAATTAGCTTGATCGAACCATTATTTCGATTTTGCCTGTTAGAGGGTTAAGCAAATCAAAATCAAACCAGTTGCAGGAAAAGGCTTATTATGTTAAGTAAATTCTAAATAAAGTATCGGATATGAAATTCTTATTAAGAAACATGATGTTAATATAAATTTGTTTTATTACTTTATTATAGTTAGGTACATACTTCCAGTTTGAATGGGTCAATGTACGTTTATTCTCTTGCTTTTCAAATGTCTGTAGTGTGAGGATTTTGCACATAAGTATGTATGTATGTCAGTAGGTATGCGTGTTGTGTCTTCTACAATGGTACCTAATTTAAACTAAATTCACTAGGCTTAATTATTTTACATGAATACTGATGTGTGCGAAATAATAAGAACAGCGTCTGATCTTTTGTTTATAGCGCTAGACCTTAATACAACAAAGCAGCTTAATTATTTAGATACATTAATAAGTGAGAAAGAAATTGATAAAGACTTATGCAGATGAAGAGAAATCAGAAAGAATATGCCACGTTCTTAAAGCTTCTAAAAGTCCAGATATATAAGAAATATTAGTTAATAAGACTTCTGTAGAAATCTACAAATGATCCGTCATTTTCTGAATTTTTTCTTCTTAATTTTCGTATACAGCATTTGAAATTTTCCCAATCAAATTGCAAGAATTATTTAATTTGGAAATGAATACCAACAATTTGTTTATGGTTATTATATGCATAATTTAAAATGTGTTTAGCGTTGCAGTGTTGTTCTTATTATATCGCACACGTTTATATGATTTTAATACTAGAGATAATAGCCTGTTTCTGTATGTTTTCTTAACATTTATGAAAAATTAAATATAACATAGAGATAATATGTACAAATGTACTTCTACTTGCGTTTTACGTGATAAGCATGCACCAAATCAGAACAATATCGAATGTAGATACTACATAGTGTATGTACATGTAAGTACATATGCATATATGCACTGATGTTAATATGTACATATATATGTACGTATACATATGTATAAGTTTATGAATACTATATACTTAATATAATAAATATTTTCTTTTTCATTTTTGTAAAGCGAATTACATTATTTACATTTAGAATTAATTATATTTTATAAATTAATTTAGGTTCTGTAATATGCATAATTTTATTTACCTTTTTATGTAGTTATTATATTTTTATAAATTTGACTAGATATTGTTACATTTTTGACATTTCTTACAATAAGTTTTTCTTTTGTTTACTTTTCTTTTGTTGCTGCACTACTCGGTTTTAACGCATTCTATATATGTATGTACATGAGTATGTTTTTCTATTAAAGACAGAGCCAGACTTAGCTTTTTATAAATCGTAATACACGAACCATCTTCAAAGTAAGTATGTACATTGCCACACGTACAGCTAGTTTTTTGTTTCGCCTAATTAGTTTAATGTTGAAAAGATGGGAATGAGGATGAGGAGAATAAGGAGCTTATCTATGTAAAATAATGAAATGAAAACTGATCTGAATTCATGTGTCAATTACCAAGAAATTCTGTTGTCCTCCTCATAAAAAAAAAATAAAAATTATGTAATAAAATAGGCCAAACAAACAATAGAACATTAAAGCAAGGAAGTTTGCTACCTTTGCCTTCAAATCACAGTGAGTGCATTACATTAACATATGTCTTCAAAGGGGATCAAAGAAGATGCTTCCCGAAATTACAGGGCACACAGATGTTTTTTCCTTGTAACAACTACATGTCGTTAAACATTTTATGAGAACAAAAACCGACGTGTATTAAAATTTTGGACAGCACCTTAAAAATTAAAAAATTATGCTTTCAAATAACTCAATAAATTAAACATAACGAATTAATAATAACAACAAAATCTTGTTTAGCATTGCGTTGCGATAGTCGTTAAAATTTGTGAACATCTAATTGGTTTAAATTTAAGTTAATCCTTCATCTTAACAACAACAAAAATATATACATACTAAATAAGGGATGGAGAACGCAAAATAAGTGTCAAGTTAGAAATTGACTTAGTGGACCACCGATTCGTTCAACTTTAATGTCGTATTCTTAAAATATTTTGAGTCAAGCGAACAGAGACAAGTTTTGTTGAATCATTTTTAGAATTACCTAAAAGCAAACTTTCTGAACAATCAACTTCGACTTCTACTTGGCCGTTCAGGTAATCAAAACAGTCTACAACGCCGAGGCCATCAATTGATATGTCCGTCCATTGGCCTGGACCGATTTCTGAGTCAGAGTCGTGAATTGGATCCACATTTGAATGAGACTTTGATTGCAGCTGTTGATTATTGTTAACATTGTCAACGCTGATTTCGCCTTCCTCGCGCTTGACAACAAAGTTTGTTCTTACATTATGTGATGGATTGCAATTGCGAAACCGTGAAATGGTTCGACTAGATTGTGTGTTATTATCATCAGAATCGTCATCGCTATCGTCAACATTATCGAAATCGGTTATACTGGTGTTAAGATTTCGATTGTGACGCCAAACACGGTTGCGGATAAGGTTTTGATTATTTCGAGAGTTAGAGTATGCGCGAGTGCAGGAAGTTGTATCTAACTGTTGCTTATGTTTCTTTTTCGAGATTTCGAACTGTCGTCGTTTACATTTGCTATTGTGTCACAACATATCGTCATGCTCATCGCCATCATCGTGTTCATCAACAAGGAAATCATGATTATCCAGTTCCAAGTCCATTTCGCCTTCATCATCGAAATTACCAAGTGGCGACATGGCTGTCGTATGAAGACTACCAAAATGGCCGTGATGCGTCTCATTGCTGCTTTCCCTCTCCTCTCCTCCTTCGGACACATCTTGCTGTCGATTGTAATGATGTTGTATACTATTTTTAGAGTCGTCATCACGCCATTTATCCATCGATCGCCGACGAGCATTCATAAAGAAATTACCCACTGTCGTCCCAGTCCTGACGTGCAATGTCACTTGCATCTCCTTTGAAGGCCTCTTTGTTTCCTGAATCATTTTATTAATCAAAAATAGTATTAATCAGTTCATTTCAGTTCAGTTTAAGGTTGTTGTTACACACTAAAATTGCTTGTAATGTTCGTCTCTGCAGATCGGTAAATACTAAACGTGGTTTCTTTGGTTGAGGCATTTGTTCTATATGCGGCTCCTCCTTGCGTCGACAATTGGTAGTACCGGAACTATGGCCAGAAATGGCAGATGCAGATGCGTTTCCCATAGCTGACGAAGAATCGAAATTAAAATTAATTGATGAAAATGTTTCATCTTAAGATTCCCTGCGCATTGTTGTGCAATTCAAAATCTTTAGCTTTGAGTTTTAAATAAGTTGTTTCATTTTGTATTTTAAGACATAAGCTGTATACTTAAAACCAATGTAAATTCTGGTTTTAGATTAAGAATATTTCCCATAGACCTAAGTAAATCCAGTCCTCCGCAAATACGGAGTTTTTCACACCATGTGCATATGATAAGAAAGAGCTATCATATGCAAGGAACCTAATTAAATAAAGCCCCCGGCAGATACTGAATTCTTCACACCATGTGCACATGACAAGTAGAAGATATGTAACCTAAACAAATAGAGTCCTCCGCAGATACGGAGTTTCGCACCAGCTGCATATGATAAGAAGCAGTTATCATATGCAGCGCCTAAACCAATATCCCTAGTCGTATCGTTAGATATAGATTACAATATGTTTGATATAAGAATTTTAGTTTTCAATAAACCTGCCGAGTCTCTGGGCAGTCAGGCCAAAACAGAAACTCAACTAGTTCATTCGTCGCGCCGTGCTCTGCTCCGCTCTGTCCATAAGTACATATCGAGCACTAAAAATTTTATCATGAGCGGAGAATAAACTCGGAAATTATTCAAGAAACAATTTTATGACGCGCTTCACCAATGGCAGAGAGAAAACACCATTTGACTCTGACAGTCACAGTAGTCACATTAGTTTCGTTCTGTTGCGCAAGTGAGTGATATGGTGGGTTAAAGTAACTTAAAAACAATCGTTTTTGCAATATAAAATTCTTGACACGACTTTTTAATGGTTAAATATCATGTGGAGCAATCTGCTTTACAAGAATCAGTTAGGTGTAATTCATACTCACAATTTCCAGAAATACCCGATACATGTGGTGCACTTGACGTTGAGCTTGCCAGGAATACAGTATTTACTGTCGATGAAGAGGATGTCGATGAGGCTCCTGATGATAATGCAACATTGCCTCCAGCCATGCCAGTGCCAATTCCACCTCCAGAAGTAACTGCACCTGTTGGACGTTGTGGGATCTGTGCTGCGGCCAGACGCAATGCAGACATGCGTTGAAATTCTGGCTCTTGCAACCACTTGAACATCCGACGAAAGGTTTCCCGACCCGACTTAAGCTTGGACCATGGCTTCGGGTTGCGCAATAAATCCGAGAGGGTACCTTGTGAACGACAAAGTACCCGCTGTGCAAATATCGCTTGTGGAATGCTATATCGCTTTAACTCTGCGGAAATACGTTGTGCTAACTCCTTGGTGTTGATCTCCTCCATGTCAGTGCCCCCGCTGGTGCCTGATCGAGGGACTGCCCCAATACCGCCCTCATTAGAAGCGGGTGTTGTTGTTGTAGAGGACAATGTTTCAGCTACAGTAGATTTAGCTTGTTGTTGGTCACTAAGCAACCCGTTATGATGCTGCTGCTGTTGTTGTTGATTTAAATTGCACACATTGAGATTATTGCTAGTTTGAATATTAGTAAGATGAAGGCCATTATTTGTATTGCATTCTGTGGCATCTTGTTGGTGTTTGACGCCAGCTTGAAGCAATTGTTGCTGTTGCTGGTGTTGATGCTGCTGTCGCTGTTGCTCTTGTCCAACACAAATGCTAACGGCAATGGAATTATCATTGCCAGGCGGTGGCGTTGGAGTAAGTGAATCGACAACGGGCAATTCAACAGAGAGATTTGCAACCGTTCCATTAATATGCGGTGAATGCAGGGACATGGAGACTACGGAACCACCGGATACTGAATGTGGGCTCAGTGTTGGACTATGTTGCAATTGTAACTGAGAGCTGCGTCCGCCTGTCGAATTGGAATTGATGGATGTGGACGACGTACCAGCCATAATAAGTTCATGTTCATGCTGACCAGATGTGCTGTAAGACGACTCGTAGTCACTGCCAACAACACCGTCGACACCAATACCACTTGATGGTGATAAACATATTACCTATATTTAGACAATTACAAATACAGTTTGAAAAATACCAGAAATTGTATGGTCAAAAAGGAGTTTTAAGGTATCAAACAATAAAACAAGAGAATCTGTAAGGCGCAACTTTTTAGTACATATTTTTTTACATAATGTAAAGTAATAACCAAGGCTGCAAGCCGGTTCCGAACCAAACCTCGCGGAACCGGTTAGTGTTTTTTTTTTTTTTTAAATATTCGTACTTTATATATTAAAGAGAATTTACATTTTTGCTGCTCGCTGTTTAAAGTTTTCGCTGCACTTTGCAGGAAAAAGTCAGATTTGTCGAGATAAAACCAATCTGTGAACTTGGTTTAGATAGCTTAGAAAACAGCAAAGCCCTTCATACCAAACTTTAAATTGCATCCGAATTTTTCCTATGGCAGCTTTATGATATAGTCATCCGATCTTGACCAAATTTTCTCAGGATAACAAATAGGAAAAAATGCAAAATCTGTGAGTTTGGTTGCTATAGCTCAAAAAACAACATAGGTCATCATATTAACCTTTAATGGCAGCTATACGATATAGTCGTCCGTTCTTGATCAGGATGTAGCATATGGTACTATATACATTGTCTGTGAGTTTAGTTTTGATAGCTAAAAAACAAAGTAACACTAATTAATTTTAACCTTTGAACCCAAATTGACCCCTTCTAAATGGAATATCGCAAAACGCCGTCTTATACAATAATTAAATCTCAGCTATGTTGTATTTCAGCTTAATAGCCTTACTCGCTTGGGCTGGAGCGGTATGTCTCAGGCAGTAAATCAGGACAAAGAGTTTTATATAAATAGATAAAATACAGAAGAACATAATACCTGCTTTTGCAATGCGACCGACACCAGGTGCATGGCCTGACTACTACCAGTTTGGTGGCTAATTGCTACGGATTTGTGCATGGAGTTATCCTGAAGGTGTGGCGAATGCGAGCCTGATACCGCACCGGGTATAGGTATTGGCGAAGGCACCGATGAGCTGTGGTTGTGCAATTCACATGATCCAACGATACCGACAGGCATACCGTGCGACGGTGAACTTGCATAGTTATGGGGCGGAGGTGAAATCAACGATGGTAACTTGTCATAGGATGGGTAAGGCGATTGAACACCAACTCCCAACCCTCCCAAACTTAAGCCTTGATGAGCACTCCCAATATTTGGCATCGGTAAACTGGTGAACGAGCCGCAATCATTACTTGAGCCATCTGCAGATACCCCATTAATTCGACCAGCTGAAATAACAGTGCAACTGCCATTACCATTAACATTTTCATTACCACTACCGGATGAGTTTGCACTGACGGATATGTGGCCGGCATAGGCAAATTTATCCGACATTGTCGATATGGGCGGAAGTGGCTGGATGGGAGTCAGTGTTGCGTACGAGGTTGGGCTAAAACCCGGCGGAGATATGCGATGATTATTGACAGAAGTTAATGTCTGATACGTGCTATGCTCGAGTGAATTATCAACAACGCCCAAAGCTGGGCTCAGCAAGTGTCCAGCTGAATCACGATCATCATCATCAGCAACGTCCTCGTCAATGTCTTCGTCATCATCCTGTGCCGGCACAATTACTGACAATGTCTCTCTATGATGTCCATGACTATGATGATGTCCTATTCCCAACTGAACTGGACGCTGTTGCTGTTGCTGTTGTCGCTGATGTTGCTGGTGATGTATTAATTCCGATGCAGCTTCAAGACGATTACCATACTGTTGATGATGTTGTTGTTGATGCTGGTGATGATGATGATGCTGCTGTTGCTCTTCTAAAAGCTGTTGATGGTGTTGATTTAATGTGACCTCCGCTACATTGTCAGAGGAAAGCTCATCAATAGCGCTAATACTCGTCATGCTTGACATATCGATGCGAGAGCTTGCGGGACGATTGATATTGATGTCATGATCCGTCTGATCATCATTGCTATGATCACCATGGTTAACTATAACCATCTTGTGCTCCTGTTTGATAACAATTTGGGATGATGTGTTAACGGTCAGACCGTCCAGGCTAATATCTGTACCAACAAAATCAACTGGACTATTGACGGCCAATCGAACGTGATCGTGATTGTGTTCTAGATCACGCTCTTGATTGTGTCGACCTGGTGTACCGGAAGTAATGATGAGTGGATGAGTGGTAAAGTTCTTCCGCCCTGTAATTGCAGCGGTTGGGGTACAATTTGATACGTAGTCTGAACATTGCTAGCGTGACCCATTTCATCGATTACCATAACAACGGATCTGGACTCATCATCGCTATATATTCTGCTATCATCTATTTGCATTGTACGGCTTAGCACTGCCGTCGATTCAGTTTTCGGATTTGTATTCACATCCGTTCCTTGGATGTACTTAATCCCTCCACTAACTTGATCCCTCTCGACAACCTCACATTCCGATTCACTTTGCTGGTTATGTTGTCTTTGTCCGACTGTTAAAAAATCACTTGTTTCATCAACTAGTTGTTGGCAAAACGTTTGTGAATCAATTATTTCGTTTATTGATTCCATTCCTCATCAGTAATCCTTACAAGTAGTCAACAGAATATGATGTTATACTGCAATCCAAGACAAGCTCCGTTTCCAGCTCGAACGCTTTACAAGTAAACTGCAAATGGATGATATATGTACATAAGTAAAATAGTACAATGTCCCTTGGTCTTATGTGGTAGCTCTAAGGAATGTCTTTATTTTAAAGTTTAAACTGTGGGGAGATAGTCAAGATATCTTATTGACAAGTATATTCACACATTTTTTTTGTGCCTTGTTTCTGTTTCCTTATATTATTATAAGTGTATGTATATGGTTCCTAGAACACGGTAAAAGAAAAAATAAGTTTAACTGCTTTTTAAAATACTAAGAAAACAAAAAGTTTACAATTTCTAGATACCTTTGGGCTCTGATTCTGCTATTCAGGAAGTAATCAGGGCATATTGTGTCCTTGAAATTAAAGAAGTTCAGATCAAAGTAAGACTTTTAGAACACATTTTAATTACCATATTATGATTTTATGCTAAATCTTTAGGATCACAGGACATTCTATTTATTAGCCTAATTTGGCTGGATCTGAGCTTAGGGTTTGCACGAAGTATCCTTCATACAAGTGTAAAGTGTCAATTCACATTCATGTAAATACATATGTAAAAAATGTACATGTATACATGCATTTGTTTTTTATTTGTTGTCAGCTCAATTTGTTTTCGTCGTTGCCATTGCCATCCTAGCTAAAACCTTAAGGGTTGATTACGCGTAAAACACATACATATGTACATATAGTGTTCCAATAAATAGTTTTGACAATGTATTATTTAACTTTGCAAAATTATATTTTCTTGTTTTAAGTAATTTAAAAATAAAGTAGTCCGTTGCGTTAAAAAAATAGTTTTTTTTTAAACAAGTATGTGAACTTTTGACTTTGTCTAAATAGTTACTAGATATACTGTATGTACATACATACATACACTGAATGTCCACTGAACTCACACAGATTCTGGGGTAACAATTAACGGTTAAAAGTAAAAATAACAATGATGATCAAATGAAACGAAAATTATTTTCTACTTTCTCTTGCTTAAATATTCTTGCAAAACTTAAATTAATACGTTTTGGGGCAACACTGGCGTTTGCCCTTATGTAGTCCTCTCTCTCTGTCTCTATCTCACACAAACACACTCTTGTACATACAATATTACAAAAATGTGAGTGTTTGCTTGTGTGGGTGTATGTCAGTGTTGCGTGTTTATGTTTTTATACTAGTTATTACTTATACATACATATATATATATATATACATGCATACAAATGCACATGCAGTATAAACATATATATAACTCTCTTGGTTGGGGGTTGTTTTTAAACACTTCAATTTAAGTCATTTTTCTCAAATATTCGCAAGCGATTATTACCTTAAATTATTTATAAATCTTGGTCTACATCTTTACTATTGTTGGAGCTGGGGGCCTTCTTCCGTTAGTTCACAAAAAAATTCATTAAATATAACGATGTATATTTCCGAAGCCACATGAGGAACACTTTTCTACGGAATTAGCACAATTTTTCGGTAAATTTGACTTGTATTATAGCTTGTTAGGGGCCCGGACTTAAGATCTCATTTTTTTCGGCGGCCGAAAGGAGCTTAATCAAGTTGCGCGGGACAATCCATTGTATATTAATGTTAATATAAATATACGATACGTATTTAATTTTAATTATAAGTGGCAATTCTTAAAGACTTTATTTAAAAAGTATGTGGATGTGTGTTGTGAAACTTTATTATGTGACCGTTAGGCCGGAGATCCGTAAAGTTTCGGCCTCACGCAGAATATACTCAATGTGAACTGAACTGAAATGAACAGTCATATATACACACGAGCTGTGGTTGAACCAGCGCCAGTGGCAACGTTTTCCGTATCTCAGCCTGGCCGACCGTTACCCCTGTCCCTTCACAAACCCCATGTAAGACCCAACCCAACCACCCCTTGAATTGCCACACAGAAAGAGTTGCCACACAATATAATTCTAAATGCTAGGTCAGAGCGAGCAATAATATAATGAACCATTTTACAAATTTTAATGATGCAAGGATATATTATTATACTATAAGCTTTTCATAATTTAAATTTAATCGCATCTCCTTAGTACATCGGTATAAAAGCCACAGCGCAATGCATGCAAGCACTTTGCAGGGTGTGGCAACTCCAACCTACCCCTTGCGTAATAAACATAATCGAGCATGCGCTCTCCTATTTTTTTTTAAAGTAATTCGAGTGCATCCTCTCGTGTTCATTTGGCATAGTGAACTATATATGTATGTATAAATGTATGTATATGTATATGTATATGTATATGTATATGTATATGTATATGTATATGTATATGTATATGTATATGTATATGCATATGTATATGTATATGTATATGCATATGTATATGTATATGTATATGTATATGTATATGTATACGTATATGTATATGTATATGTATATGTATATGTATATGTATATGTATATGTATATGTATATGTATATGTATATGTATATGTATATGTATATGTATATGTATATGTATATGTATATGTATATGTATATGTATATGTATATGTATATAGTATATGTATATGTATATGTATATGTATATGTATATGTATATGTATATGTATATGTATATGTATATGTATATGTATATGTATGTATATGTATATATATGTATATGTATATGTATATGTATATGTATATGTATATGTATATGTATATGTATATGTATATGTATATGTATATGTATATGTATATGTATATGTATATTATATGTATATGTATATGTATATGTATATGTATATGTATATGTATATGTATATGTATATGTATATGTATATGTATATGTATATGTATATGTATATGTATATGTATATGTATATGTATATGTATATGTATATGTATATGTATATGTATATGTATATGTATATGTATATGTATATGTATATGTATGTATATGTATATGTATATGTATATGTATATGTATATGTATATGTATATGTATATGTATATGTAAGTTATTTATTTATTTACAAAATTATGTTTAATAATAATACTTAAACATAATACTAATTAACGAGTGCTAACCTAGGCCTTCGATTCGAGTTGACTAATATATAATTAGATTTTGAATTCAAATTTCTTTACAAACTTATTTAGCTATAATGTTTTGCAAGGAGCAGTCGTTGAGTAGAGGGAAGAAGGTAGTTGTTTTGAATATTGATATTTTTGTAGCTTGCCGTAGGCGAGCATTCGTTTAATATGTGGTTCATCGTACATGGCTTTGAGCACTGATGGCATATTGGAGGTGGTTTTCCCGGCGAGTAGATGACCATGGGTTTGCTGGCTGTGTCCTATGCGGAGACGGGTGAATGTAGTGGCGATCTTCCTGGTAGCTAAAGTTGGCAATTCGGGTTTATAGCGAGATATCTGTGATTGAAGTTACTCCAGTGGGTTAACTTCGAAGTGTTGTGCTTGCTCAGTACTAGATTGACTAGATCCTTTTTGTTCTGGGGCGAAAAAAGGTGACTTGGAGCTGATTGCACATTCCGGGCCTCGCTGTCAGCGGTTTCGTTGCCAGTTATACCCCTGTGTCCTGGGACCCATAGAATGGTGATTTTTGGGTGCCTTGCCATTATGCAGCATATTTTCCTGATGGTTTGGTCGACGGGGTAGGGGTTTGATAGTGCTGCGATCGATGACATGCTGTCGGTACAAATAATAGTTTTTCCTTTGATTTTTATTGCCAATGAGCAGGCCTCCGAAATAGCCAATGCTTCAGCAGTGAATACTGAGCAGAATTGGGGGAGGTGACCTCAGGAAAGTGCCACATTGTTTTCGTTCACGACTGCAAACGACGTCATATCCTGAGTTTTTGACCCGTCAGTGTAGAGCCATGTTGTGGCGGGGCCCATTTTTTCTATTTCCATCCAAAATAGTTGCTGGAATGTTTGGCTGCTGGTACTTTCTTTGCTGTACATGTGCAAGGAAGTGTTTATTCCTGGTTGTGTTTCACTCCAAGATGGGGCAAGATGCATACGAGATAATACCCTAGGAGGGAATAAATCTAGCTCTTTGCTGTATAGGGCGCAGCGTCGGATAGTGGAGATGCATTTGTATGTTTTCTTTTGTTTCAAGTGCTGTAATGATAATGTTTAATCTGTTGCTTAATTGTTTTTTCAAAATTTGGCAATGCTCTTTAAATGTAAATTTTGAGTCGAAGGTGATGCCTAATATCTTTAAATAGTTTTCTTGTTTAAACTTGCGGTTTTTATATGTTACATTAAGTGGGTTACAATTATGTTTCCGGCATATGTGCAGAAGCTTAAATTTTTCAATTGCTAGGGTGGCGCCAGATGTGGTGCCCCATACCTCTAAGTCCGATAGAAGTCTATTAAAAATGTTGTTAACAGTGTTAATGTTTTTTTCTTTAGTAAAAATAATGGCGTCATCGGCATATAGTGAGGAGTTAATATTTTTAAATCTACGCAATATCGAGCTTACTTCGTCGAATGCAATAATGAATAGGACTACCGAAAGAGGTGAGCCCTGGGGTATGCCGTTGTGCAATTTGTAAGTGGCCGATGTGTTGTTGTTGACCCGGACTTTGAAAGTACGTTGAGTCATGAAGGCTTTAATTAGCTTATAAAGCCTGGGACCTACACCACATTGTTCGAGCCGACATAATACTGCGTGCAATCCGACGCGATCAAACGCCCTTTCAAAATCTGTTGCCAGTATGGTAACATGATTTTTTGTAAAAAGGGCGTTTGACACGAAGTGTTGGATGCGCAGGAGCGCATCGGTGGTGTTCTGTTGTTGCTTAAAAGCGACTTGATTTTGGGAAAGTAGGTTGTGTCTGTCGATGAACCACATCAGACGGCGAGCAATCATTTTCTCAATAGTTTTTGAAGGACATTACAGCAGAGAGATTGGGCGGTAACTATCTAATTTATGAGGAGGTTTATTGGGCTTAGGTATGGGGATAATAGTCGCTAAGCGCCACATATGCGTATATGTGCCGGTTTCGAGCATAGTGTTGTATATCTCTATAAGTTTACGCTTGGCCATAATGGGAAGGTTTTTATAACATAGGATAAGAAATCCGGTCTAACCCGGGAGTCCGGCCTTTGGTGTACTGAAGAGCTCTTTCTAGTTCGAGTAAGGTGAAGTCTAACTCTAATAATTTTGCTGTGGTGGACAGTGTGCGAGGACATGGGATTTGGGAAAGACAGGAATTTTTCTTTTCGATGTATGTGGGCGAGAAATTGGAGTCAGCGGAATAGTCTGACCATGTGCGTGCAAAGGACTCTGCGATATCACCCTCAGTGCTCAACACTTTATTTTCATGTTTTAATTTGAATTTAATTTGGGTAGGTGGGACACCCGTAAGAGTCTTTATGTCGGCCCATACTTTTTTGGTGGAGGAAGATGGAGATATACGGGAGGTAAATTCTCCGAATGCGCCCCTTTTTGCAGCAAGTACCGACTTTTTAAAGACTGCGTTAGCATTCTTATACCTAAGCAAGTTATCTGTTGACATGCAACGCCTACAATTATGCGAATACTGTTGTTTTTCAGTGCGGAGTTTTTGGAGATCGCCATTCCACCAGGGGACTGACGATCTGTGGACCACAATTTTTGTTTGGGGGATGCTGCCGTTGGCTGCCCCACGTATGGATTTGGTTAATCGGGCAACTGCTTGGTTTAGGCTGTCTTGATTATGCTCTCCCAAGAGTGATTCGCATTTTGTCGCGAAAATGGGCCAGTTTGCCAAGTCAGTTTTGTATATGTATATGTAAGTTATCACCCAGCTCTAAAGGAATTAATTATTGGATTTATAAAAAACTTTTGCAATCATCATATAAAGTAATGCGCAGCTGCAGTTACCATATTTAACCCTACCAGATCACTTAACGTAAAGTAAGCAACGCGCACTTGAAATCAATATCAAATCAGATAATGTAAACAGAAAACCTTCTGCGCAACTCCTTACGTAAACATAATTATTTCGCAATACAGTATTCCATTGCATCAGCCGCCCTCGCGAGCTTTCAAGTTCTCAAAAGAAGCTTTAACATAAATCGCTGACTTGCAGCATAAGATCAAAGTTGTATTCAAAGGTTTCAAAGAAGCTTTAGCATAAACCTAGCTGACTTGCAGCATAAGTTCATAGTATTTTAGATTTTACTTTGGTAACATTAAAGTCGGAGGCATTTAGAGGGTATTATAATTTTGTCACGAAATGTGTAACGCTTTGAAGGTGGCCTCACAGACCCCATAAAGTATATACATATATTCTTGATCAGGGCGACGAGCAGAGTCGATATAGCCATGTCCGTCTGTCCGTCTGTCTGTCTGTTTCTAAGTCTTGATGAAATTTGGTGCAGGTCCTTTTTTTTGGTGCACGCAGTACATATGTCGGAACCGGCCGGATCGGATCACTATATCATATAGCTGCCATAGGAATGATCGGTTCGAAATGAATATTTATTATGAAACCTTTTTGTTTCTCAATAGATCTCAGTCAAACCCACAGATTGTGTGTTTGATAGAGTTTCATACATCCTTACCAAATTTGGTTCAAATCGGACAACTATATCATATAGCTGCCATAGGAACAATCGGTTCGAAATTAATATTTAGTATGAAAAAATTGTTTGTTTCTTAAAATACCTTAACTTAAGTCACAGATTGTGTGTTTGGTTTCAAACAGCCTGACCAAATTTGGTGCAAATCGGATTACTTTATCATATAGCTGCCATATGAACGATCGTTTCGAAGTCAACCTCTAACAAATTTTGTAAAAAATCGGACGGCTTATGCAAATCTGTGCAAGGATATCCAAACTTTGGCTCGCCAAAGTTAGCTTGGGCTATATTTTTCTTACTGTTCCCTTCTCTCTATATTCAAATTGGGTTTTTGCTGCTGTTCATTTGTACCAGGGAGCTGCAACGAGTGTGTTCTAAATATCCTGCAGAATGAGTCTTTGAGCTCGTAGCGGAAGCTGCTGTAGGAGCAAGAATTCCAATCTGTACGAAACTCAGCAAAACGTTTGAGCTTGTAGCGAAAGCTGCTGTATTAAATTCGCACCCTGAATCGAGCGATTCTGACTACAGAGCGCGCTGCTTGAGGGATCGATCCCTACTTCATGTAAAATTTTAGTACTGCGGCCGCGGCGACTTTGGTCTATACTGGATGTTCCCTATTTTCACTTCACATTTCTCCCCGAGCGTAGTGAGCCGGTGGTTGGCGAGCGAAGCGAGCAGGTATTGAATTTACATTTCCCGCTTTCTTGTTATAAACGACATAAGGTCCGTCTATAGCTGAGTGAAGTGTTGGCGAGCGAAGCGAGCAGGGGGAAAACCCCTAGTGTTATATAAAGTACAATTATTTTATTATATAAAGTACTATTATTTTAAGTCCAAATGCAGGAAAAATTAAATTTACATTTTCCGCTTTCTTATTAGAAATGACGTAAGGTCCGGCTATAGCTGTGTGAAGTGTTCCCTATTTTCACTCCACATTTCTCCCCGAGATTTCAGCGAGCGTACCGAGCCGGGGGTTGGCGAGAGAGGGGCAAGCCCCTTAGTATTATATAAAGTACTATTATTTTATTATATAAAGTACTATTATTTTCAGTCGAATTGCAGGGACTGACTGACTGACGGACTGAGATATCACGTTACAGCCCAAACGGCTTAAGATATAATTATAATTAGACATAATTATCGTACAGAGAGACGGGATTTTTTGATATTCCCACTGGATGGTGTTATATTATATGCAGTACTATTATTTTAAGTCCCATTGCAGGAAAAAATTGAATTTATATTTACCGCGGCTCTTCATACAAAATATTTATTTGCATCTGCTTGTTCCTATGGAAGTTACAAAATGTAACAATAAGCCAGAAATACATAATCTGTGAGTTTGGTTGGTAACAACTGTATCCTCAGCCATAGGGAACCTGATGCTCTATCAAGTGAACTCCCCTGGTTAATACAACCAAGGGACGAAATGCCAGCCGAATACAAATTCCATCGCAATTTCAAAGTGAACTTGAGCAGTAAAAAGGAATGGAGGAGATCCATCCCGTGAAACATCACACAATTAAGTGGTACACTGATGGGTCTCTAACGAATCAAAGCACTGGCCTTGGAGTTGTAGGTCCTTGGTTATCCCACTATGAATCCCTAGGTACTCACACCAGCCTCTTTCAAGCTGAGGAGTGCGCTATAGGATTTCAACCTAACAAGCAACTAACGGAATAGAGACATAGCCGTTCTATCTGATAGTCAAGCGGCACTGAAGGCAATAAGCAAGACTAGATTAACAACAAAAGTAGACCTGGAAGTCCGGATAAAGCTAGATCTGCTGGGATCATATAGATATATAAAATATAAAGATATAGCGGGGAAGCGGTGAACGAGGCAGCAGATAGGCTAGCAAGAACGGTTGCAGAAAGATCCCTTAAAGGGCTTGAACCGTTCTGTGGCATTGGGAATCACACATTACGGAAATCTCTAAGAGAAGAAGAACGACATTTACGGCAGTTATGCTGGAGTGATACTTAAGGCCTACGACAGGAAAAGAGTCTCCTTTGTAGCTACAATCTGCAAAGATTTAAGCAGCTTACAGTCATGGGAAGAACAAACTTAGAATACTGACCGGTCTTTTGACAGGACACTGTAGACTGAGAATCCACCCATGCAAACTAGGCATATACTGTGATATGCAAATACTGTGATATCGAGGACGGAACCTCGGAACATATAGTAGCGACCTGTACTTCAACCAGAAGATATACTTAGTAGCCCTCAACCCAACAAAAATAATGGATTTCATCCAAGAAATACGGCTGATGGGAGAGTTATAAATTCCGAAGGGTCGCAGTAAATTCCCACCTCCTTCCAGTGGGAATATCGAAAAATTCCGTCTTATGAAAATTTTTGCTTGATATCTTAAGACGTTTGGCCTACAGCGTGGTGTCTCGCCTGTGAATTAGTTATTTAGGACAAAGAGTTTTATGTATAGTATATAGCTAGAGAACTTACATTTTCGGTGCAATTGGATTTTGGACTTTGGAGAACAAAAATCATATTTGTCTTGAAAAAGTCAGATTTGGCGAGAAATGGTCAGATCTGAGATAAATCAATTCTGTGATTCTGGTTGATATAGTTCAGAAAAAAACAAAGCTCTTCATATTAAACGTTAATTGGCATCTGATTGTTCCTATGGCAGCTATATGATATAGTAGTCCGATCTTGACCAAATTTTCTCAGAATGTAACAGTGAGTAAGAAATACAGATTCTGTGAATTTGGTTGAGGAAGATCAAAAAACAAAACAAAATGTAATACCAAACAATTTTGACACTTGACCCCCATTTTAACCTTTTGCAGTTGGAATATCGAAAAGCCCCGTCTTATTGCGCGATAATTATGTCTCAGCTATGTAGCGTGCAAATTTCAACTCGATATCTTAAACCGTTTGGGCTGATGCGTGATGTCTCGTCAGTCAGGACAAAGAGTTTTATATATATAGATGAAAGAAAAAACGGTGTTAATAAACAAAAAATGTTTGCGTATGGATCAGTTAAAATATCTGCAGCACTCCCTCCAAATTCGAGAAAGCTGAACAAGTTTCCATCTGTCCGTATTAATGAAGTGCTGGTGGGTGTTTTTACTATAAAATCTATAGTATGATGGAGCATTTCTTTCATCCTGGCCTCTGTCTAGCCCGTGGCAGTCTTAAGAATTGAGGACGCAAACTTTAGTTTGATGGCAGGGCAGGATATGGCAGCCACAAATGCGTCCTGGCATTTGCTTCAACCATTTGAGCCGCACTCTCATTGAGACCGCAAATTCTTTGCCATTTCACCTTAATTGTAATTATGGTAGGAATGCAGTCCCCTTACAACATAGTTTTTCCGCCTTGGAGTAAGTCGAGCCCTATTGCCAATGGCTCCATTACAATATTCCTCCAAGTTCTGTAACTACCGGGCCGACAGTTTTGCAACTCCTCAGAGCATCTGATGAGTTCCACCTTGTGGCACTTGGTATTTTCAACAAAAAACAGCCAAAATTTGTCTTTATGACCTCGGCTGATTTGGGACGGTTGCATCTGTTCCACAGTGGTGAACATTAAAAAAAAATGTATTACATGTTAATAAAAGTTAAATAAAGGTTTTTTGTTATAATTTATTTTTTAGTAATTACCATTTTAAAACTCTCAAGTGCAACTCGTGAACTTTTGGGTCCGACTTGATTATATTAATATATTTGGTAGTCGCTACCAAATTTAAAGTGTGGCTTACACACCTATAGTGCTTCGGTAGCCGGTTTATCGGCGTCTCTACCGATTGAGGAAGGTCATCCTCGGAGTCCGACTCATCTTCCTCTTCACCGACATCATAATTGACTTAAAAAGGAAATAAATTATAAACATGAAAAATTTTTATCTATATATTAAATAATTTTATTTATGAGCTTACCTTCAATGCCAAAGCCACTAAATGCCTTGATAAAATTAATATCTGTAATGGTGCAAACAATTTTTTCGCTGGTCACAATGAACGCATAATTAATTTCTGGCGTGACCTCGGCAACTTTTTTCACAGTGTGGCTTCCGTGCGTTCGCGTAGCATTAGCATTACTTACTGTCATTAGCATTACTTTTTTCAATGCTAGTGAAAAAAATTGTCATTAGCCCTTCCTTTTTCAATGCTAATTAAAGGTACTGATAATGATTATAGTCACAACTCTAATAAAAGTTAACAGTGCAGCTATTCCCCCTTTACTATCATTGCCCGCCGCGATGAACAGCACATTCCAGGCGCTGTCGCAATGTCCGGTTACAGCCAACGTTCTACCACTAACCAATGAATACATAGATGTGTCAAACAGCGATTTTCGTGCTATGCTTTTTTTTGCTGCTCATAGATCCCAGATCGTTCGGCAAATTTTACGAAGCTTGTAGATCCAAGCCGAGCGAGCAGCGAACATAGCAGAGATTGCCGAGAAGAGAGAAACGATTTACGACTTGATTGCAACGGTATCGTATCGACCTTACAGCAGGAGAGTAACCTCTGTATCGCTAACTCCCTCATGTTTTTTTTAGGATGTTACGATTCATTAGTGTTGCGACTTTCAAAATCAATTTTCAGTATATGGTACTGTTACTCGCTCTTGCTGCAATAATCCAATTGCAGCGAAAACTTTAAAACAGCGAGCAGCGAAAATGTAAATTCTCTATATTATATAAAGTACTACTTATTACTATTATCTTAAGTCCAACTACAGGGAAAAATTGAATTTACAATTCCCGCTATCTAATTAGAAATGACATAAGGTCTGGCTGTAGCTGAGAGCTATAAATGTTTCCCATTTTCACTTCACATTTTTCCCCGAGATTTCAGCGAGCGTAGCGAGCCGGGGGTTGGCGAGCGAAGCGAGCAGGGGGCAAACCCCTAGTTTACTTATAAAACAAAACTTATAACGTTGAACGAAATTGATTTTGGATCTTAATCCGTGGGACCTGGAACCAATACTTGTTGGATTGAGATAACCTTCTATAGGAAACGACGAAGTCAAGGGAATACCTAACTGAATGTTTAAGTAAAAATGTCATTCGATACCATTGGATTGCGGAATGACTTAACTTATATATATATATATTAGGGCGGGTCAATTTGTATGGAGCTAAAAAAACGTGGTAAGCGTATAGCAGATTCGGAATCTGCGATGAATTCTAAGAAATTTTTACTAATAAACCCCATGTCTAAAATGAATTCCAAGCCCCCGCCGCGAAGCATGAAAAGCATGAAATATACCAAAATGTACTGCAACCTTAAATTTTCATGCATCGCGGCGGGGGCTAGGAATTCATTTTAGACATGGGGTTTATTAGTAAAAATTTCTTAGAATTCATCGCAGATTCCGAATCTGCTATACGCTTATCGCATAAAAAATTGACCCGCCCTAATATATATACATATATACTACTACAATATTTTTGACAAATTTTTTTACTATTTTTTTTTTAAAAGTGTTTGATCCAATTAAATTAAATTTTCATTTTTTTTTTTGGATAAAATAATTTTTAGAAAAGAACCCTCGTATTTACATAAGAAACTTAATTTTTCAACATCTGCAAGGACAAACAATATTGTCTGCATAAGAAAGAAGACAGTAAACTCTGAATGACATTTCTTCAAACATGCTGTTCGCACCTGGAATCAACTTTCACACTCAATCAAAACAGTTTTTTGCGCCACGCAATTTAAAATTAAGCTGAAAACGCATCTTCAGGAAAATAATTAAAATTAAATTTTTTTAGTACCATAATTTATAATAAGTACTTATACTACAAAACTCATATTTGTCATATCATATCATATTTGCCACTGTAGGCTAAAAACTAAATACGGTCTACAGACGGTTTTATCCGATAGATGCTTTTAACCAAACTACATAACATATAGCAGTTAAATTATCTCACAAGATGTGAGTTTTTGATCAGTCATAAGATGTCAGCCGCGGTGAACCTTTCTGTGGAAATGCTTGTAACTGTGAGAACTTAATAGTTTATTATTGAACACTTTATATATATTTATACATATTTGATAACTATAATTTTACAAAGTATATATATATTGATTTTATCAGTGATTGACTTTGGCTTAAAAATAACATAGATTGCGAACTGTACTTATTATTGAAATGTGCTTAAATACTTCAGTGCTAAATAACATTGATAAATAGAATTAAGTTTGTTTTTTAATTTTCCCTGAAACCTTGTGAATTTTTAGTTTGCACAGTTTCAGGTACCCTTATTACATAGGTTAAATGTTTATAGTTTTCCCATTTTAGTTGTAAGTTTCGGCTCAAATTTTCGTTTTTATTTTTTTCATTTTGAACATTTAATTAACAACTAATATGCATAGTATTTAAATTTGACGTGTTGTATTTCTTGGACCTATGAATTTATAGACATTTATAAACTTTTTTGTTACTTTAATTTAGGTACTATGTATAGTCATTTCTTTGGAAATATTTTACTTTTTCTATCCGAAAGATTAACAACAAATGTGCCAAAACTTCAAACAATTCAATGACTTAGCACTTGTGCAGATCACTTTTCAGTTAACTTTGCTCTAATATATGTATGTATATACATGCATATATAAATGGATAACTACTTAGAAACATACATATATACATGATTCAATTATAATCAATTATAAAAAATACTCAGTACCCATATAAAATATTAAAGGAAATCATAAAAAAAATCACACATCGAACAAAAGTATTTAAAAATATTTTCAAAAAAAATTTTTTCCATTTAAAATGGTTTATCTTATAGTAAGTATTGGCCTTTTTATATTAAGTTCTATTTATTAAGATTGAAAAAAAATGAAATTATAGTCTTAGAGACTATAAGAACTAGAGATACCAAACTTGGTACATTTGTAGGTGTACCTATAAAATGCCCAGATTTAGTTTGTCTTTGAATTTTGCCCTCTTCCGCCCCCGTAAATCGAAAAACCAATTTCAAAGTCGAACAGAAGCACGTTTAAAGCAAACTCTATGAGTTTTGGTGCATATAATAATAGCAATAGTCCGAATACATAAAAGGACAGAGTCTGACTGACCGAGTGTATGAACACCTAAATCTCAGATACTGTGGGTATGTAGGTACCTCTATATCTTGCCTAGATCAAGTTGGTTCCTACCGCCGTCAATTGAAAAAAACAAATTTTAAATTAAAGGAGCATATGGGCAAAAGTAAGAAGACGAGATGCTAGCGCTACAACATTCACAGCTCGCTGTGTGTTTGCTTTTCACCACTATTGGCCTTACATCGACATGGAAATTTTGTTTTTTAATTTCCGGTGGCGGAGGTGGGGCATGTTAAAAAACTAAAGCAAACTTGATCAATGCAAGATATAGATGAGCGTACATGCCAAGCTTGGTGTCTCCAGCTATTACAGTCTCTGAGATCTAGGAACTCAAAAAAGGGACAGACGGACAGACAGACGGAGATGGCTATATCGATTCGGCTGTTGATGCTGATAAGGAATATTAATAATAATTGCCAAAAATCGAATAAAAAACGAATATTCCAATCGAAATGCAGTAGCATTTTTGTTGAATGCAACTTTTTCTTACATTCTCCCACCACTAGCTCCCATTAGAAATATATGGGGTGAAATGCAACATTTGTTCGAAAATGCAGAAATGCAGAATGTAAGTGCTGTAAGGACAGGGCATAAGTGGCTAGATTCGAAGTTATATGTTTACGATCAAGATACATTATGTATGATGTAATTAATAGCTATCCTAAAACCTTAAATCCTATAATAACATTTAAGCTCTATCTCCACCTCAGACGGAAGATGTGGCATTACGTCCACTGTCGATCGTAAGGCTAGAAGCACGCATACTTAGGGAAGCCAAAGATAGGTTACTTCGGTATACAGCCTTTGGGGAGGCATTCGAAGCTAGTAGCAGCGCGGTGCTCTCGATACTTGGCATGGACTTATTTTTAAGTCCATTGCAAAACACCGCCAACTCATTCGTAGAACGAGTTGGCAATGGTAAAACAGACTCGGAATTAAGCGCCATAAATCCATCCAAAGCCAAACCATTTGCATTTAGAGTGACTGTTGTTCCGCTGCTTCCATCAAAGTTCTCGTTTTCAGCTGCGCTTCCGCTTCTACACAGATGTAGCCGGGAGTTTATCAATTTATGGCATGCAGGGCAAGAACGGGCTGGAGCGTTTTTGTCCCGTCGTCGCCAGATTTCATGAGCACATCTGCAAAAATGATTTTATTTTTTAAAGTTAATGCAAAAATAATATTTTTTGTTTGGGAAAAGTTTTAACAATACTGCATGTGAAGAATCTATTATGTGTATTTTAATTATTAACCTAACATACCATTTTCGTATTGCACAAGGGTGCCGCAGAAATCTCAGAGATTTTGGCTCAAAGCTGCTTTCAAAACTTTTCAAACTAAACTGTAATTGACAAAGAAATCTGAGAGATTTTATTTTTCAGACACATTTTCGTCGTACCAGAAATCGGCTGCACTCACGGCACTTGTTTTCCGCATTTCTGCATTTTCGGACAAACGATGACTTTCAACCCAGCCGGGGTACAGATCTCACTCTGACCAGGTCCGGCTCTTACAAGAAATTTATAAGCTTCGCTGGGCGCTGTTACCAAGGGTGGGAAATGTTTAGTTGATAGAGAAATACAAAGTACTCTAGCCAACATATGCACTCGTGGGACGAACCGGAGTCAAAGGCGCTATAGGGTACCTCTACGGTGCACTCTCCTGACTCTATGGCAACGCTACTACTTGGGTTATTTCAAAAGTTATACTTCAGCAGAGGATTTGCCGGTACTGGCACGCACAGCCAGCGGGATCAGTCCTTACTGTCCTCTACTTGTTAGTTATACAAATTACTATGCAAGCAGATGATAAGCCGGGATTGTTGCATACAGCGAGCGGGATCAGCCTCAGCGCGAGCTTACCCGCGAAAGGCCGAAGTTATATTCAAAATCCAAATGTGGGATGGGAACCAAGTTGCCGCCTCACAATTTGGAGAGGATTTTTTTTTCTTTTGCGATTTGTTTGTGCTTTACAGTTGGTTGAAAATACAGAAATACAAATGCAGCACAGTGAGGACAGCAAATTGCATTTTTCGGAAAGTTATCGATATCTTACAAAATACATGCCAGTGAAATTAATTTAAATTTTACAAAAATCACCAATTAGTCGTAAATTTTAAATAATGTCTTCTTAATAACACTGTGAATGTGGAAATGAAAGACATGACTGAACTAAACGGTTTCTTCCTGTTTCGGGTCGTACAAATCGAACTTTATCATTAGATTTTGCAGTTATACTGCTGGTTTCATAAACAAATTTTTCCGGAAGTTGTTGAGCAAACGAACTTTTAGTATGCATTTTTTTTGTTTCTCCAGATATCTCAACCAAACTCGCAGAGTGTAACCCTGGTATCGTTTCAAAATCCCTGACCAAGTTTGCCTGTTCGATTTAAAGAACCCAAATTAGGAGGAAACCATTAAGAGCGGTCATGTCTTTTTTTTTTTGTATGAAAAATACTATCACAGAGTAATTAGAAAACAATAATTTAATTTTATTCAGAGCTTTATTAAATCTTTCTACACTTGTTTCGAGAATTGAGAATTGAGCAAATGTGTATTGATAGGTCAAAGCAGGATCGGCACAGCCTCAACTCTGTGTTAGGTTATTTGGGGGTTAGTTCCAAATAAAATAGTCTTTTTAAATTGGTCTTAGAATTTTGACAAGCCCTCTTCCTCTTTAAAATGAATATTTATTACTTAATTATAGACCCAAGCTGGATCGACAGAGCCTCAACGCTGTGTTAGGTTGTTTAGGAGCTAATCTATATATACAAAACTCTTTGTCCTCATTCACTGACTGATTCTCTGAGTCATCACGCTGTAGGCCAAACGGTTCAAGATATTGAAATGAAATTTCTACACAACATAGCTGAGACAAATTTATCGTGCGATAAGACGGGATTTTTTGATGGGTACGATTTATTGGTGTTGCGACTTTCAAAATAAATTTGCAGTATATGACACTGTTATTCGCTCTTGCTGCTATAATCCAATCATTTTAAAACAGCGAGCAGCGAAAATGAAAATTCTCTATCTATATATATAAAACTCTTTGTCCTCACTGACTGACTGACTCACTGACTCACTGACTCACTGACTTAGTCATCACGCTGTAGGCCAAACGGTTCAAGATATTGAGATGAAATTTTTACACAACATAGCTGAGACATAATTATCGTGCAATAAGACGGGATTTTTCGATATCCCCACTGGAAGGGGCTAAAATGGGGGTCAAAGGTCAAAATTGCTTAGTATGAAATTTTTTTTGTTTTTTGAGCTATCTTAACCAAACTCACAGATTATAGATTTCGTACTCACTGCTACATCCTGAGAAAATTTGGTCAAGATCTGATCACTATATCGTATAGCTGCCATA
This sequence comes from Drosophila testacea, assembly GCA_035043265.1. NCBI lineage: Eukaryota > Metazoa > Arthropoda > Insecta > Diptera > Drosophilidae > Drosophila > Drosophila testacea. The sequence goes on along the minus strand of JAWNND010000842.1, from coordinate 862,825 downwards.
GGAACAGTGGCTTTTAATGCTATTAATAAATCAAAAGAAGATGGACTGGGGGATGGGGTGGAGGAGGGGGGGGGTGTTACGATTCATTAGTGTTGCGACTTTCAAAATCAATTTTCAGTATATGGTACTGTTACTCGCTCTTGCTGCAATAATCCAATTGCAGCGAAAACTTTAAAACAGCGAGCAGCGAAAATGTAAATTCTCTATATGGTACTGTTACTCGCTCTTGCTGCAATAATCCAATTGCAGCGAAAACTTTAAAACAGCGAGCAGCGAAAATTTAAATTCTCTATATTATATAAAGTACTACTTATTACTATTATCTTAAGTCCAACTACAGGGAAAAATTGAATTTACAATTCCCGCTATCTAATTAGAAATGACATAAGGTCTGGCTATAGCTGTGAGAAATGTGTCCTATTTTCACTTCACATTTTTCCCCGAGATTTCAGCGAGCGTAGCGAGCCGGGGGTTGGCGAGCGAAGCGGGCAGGGGGCAAACCCCCCAGTATTATATAAAGTACTACTTATTACTATTATCTGAAGTCCAACTACAGGGAAAAATTGAATTTACAATTCCCGCTATCTAATTAGAAATGACATAAGGTCTGGCTATAGCTGTGAGAAATGTTTCCTATTTTCACTTCACATTTTTCCCCGAGATTTCAGCGAGCGTAGCGAGCCGGGGTTGGCGAGCGAAGCGAGCAGTGGCAAACCCCTAGTATTATATAAAGTACTATTACTATTATTTTAAGTTCAATTGCAGGAAATAATTGAACTTACATTTCCCGCTTTCTTATTAAAAATGCCATAAGGTCCGGCTATAGCTGCGAGAAGTGTTCCCTATTTTCACTCCACATTTCTCCCCGAGATTTCAGCGAGAGTAGCGAGCCGCGGGTGTGCCAGCGCAGCGAGCATACGAGGGCTTGCTTCGTGCTTATACAAAGTAATATTATTTTAAGTCCGATTGCAGGTAAAAATTGAAGAACATTTACCGCTTTCTTATTAAAAATGACATAAGGTCTGGGTATAGCTGTGAGAGGTGCTCCCTATATTCACTCCACATTTCTCCCCGAGATTGCAGCGAGCGTTGCGAGCCGGGGGTTGGCGATCGAAGCGACCAGGAGGCAAACCCCCTAGTTCCAGATACAATTGTGTTTCTAAAATTAACCGCTAGAATCTTAAGCTTAACAAAGGTTATGTTTAATGCTTTCCATAAACAGTTTCTATAAACATTTTTCCATAATAATAAATGCTATAAAAAAAAACGCAATAGAAGACCCTGTACTTATGGGAAAGAGCAAAAAGTGGTAAAAAGCGAAATGGTAAAATTGGTGAAAGTGACCAATTTAAAATATTTTTGAGTGCAACGCGTTCACAAAAGATTGTTCTTTAATGTTTTGTACCAGGAATTTCATTAGATGGCTCCACCACGAAGACTTCAGTTTGTAAACACAGAGGTCGATAGCGTCTCTTCTTCTTCCTTTTACCCGAAACATTGTTAGTTGAATAACTTCCGTATTTATCATCCAATTTGAATTAAATTTTCAGTACAGATTCGGATAACAGTGTATATTATTTGTTTAAAATCAAGGTGCTGCCATTAAAGGTGCTCTTTTAATTAAACTTGGAAATTTTGATTTTCGAGTTCTAAATGCGGATGGGGGCGGGGCAAAATCCTAATACAAACTCAAATAATGCAAGAAATAAATGAGCCTACATACCAAGTTTGGTGTCTCTAGCTCTTATAATCTCCGAGATCTAGGTGTTCAAAAAAGGGACAGCCAGACAGACGGACATAACTATTGATGCTGGTCAAGAATATATATACTTTATGGCGTCTACTTCTGCCTGTAACGCACATTTGCACAAACGTATTAGACCCTTTTGTACTTTTTAAAGTACAGGGTCTTAAAAGTAAGCCAAAAGTCCCAACGGCTCCATTATCTGCAATCCCATTTACACCGTCTTATGTAATGAACGAAAAGTCTTTATATGAATTTTTAGAGTTTAACAATACCTTTCGATCGGTAATAGCAAATTTTTTATTCTTCCTGTATGTATTGTTAGTCGCCTTTCCCACCCTTCTTACAGCTTCGTCCCTAGCGTAGACTGCCTTTCAGAATCATGTTATTAAAGTAGAGTAAGGGAAAGCCAAATACACAACTTATATTATATCCATATCTCCTAAAACTAATAATATGAACATCAAGTATACAAATTTGTAGAGTAAGTCTAACAGAATATCCATTCTCGAAATAAGCTTCTTGCTTGATGAGCTCTTTATTGTTTTTATGCGCAGAGCACTGGTCCAAGTAGCTTGTGCTTCTTTATTTTCATCGCCTCTTTAAAATTGTATAGTTGAGGTTTGCCAGCTGATCTTTAACATAAAAGGGCAAAGCACGGTTGTTGTAATCTAAACATACGCTTGAACTCGCGGCGAAACTGTCCAAATTCTAGCTAATTAGTAATAATTGTAGTAATTTTTACTTAATTACCTGGCGTGAAGTATATGTGCACATGGCAGTGCTTCTAGATTGGCAGGCTGAAGGCCAAACACCTCTCCACAGGCGCCACAATTTAAGCCTAGAGCTGCATCGGTCTGATCAGCTAATCGGAGGTGTGTGTTACATTGATCCTCATCGCCCAATGCCCGGTATATAAGTGCTAACCTACTTCGAATTTTTCGAACCAAAAGCTAAAAAAAATGTGATATATTTTAAATAGCTTTAACGGCCATACGGGATTCACCCACCTTAGCGCCAATGGAACTAGCTACCTCCAACAGACGAGTGTTGAACTCTAAAGGCCGGCAATTGCAGATCTTACTTTGAAGTCGTAAAGTTTCTAGACACCGGGCTGCACCATCCATCGCTTCCATCTGTGCCATGCGATCACCTAAGGTTGCCGACGTGCCCATTGCCTGCTCATACTGACGAAACGCTCTCTAATTATGATTATTGGCATGCAATAAAGAATCGAACTCTTTTTTAAATAGTTGAAACGTAATAAAAAAAATAGTTCTGAGTAAATATTCGTAATCAGAATCATCAAATTTAGGCTATCAAATAACTTCTATATATACAACGAAAGCGAATATGCGGGTTACAATATAAGAGATTGGGATAATAGCTGTTTGAAATAAATTATGTTGTATAAATTATATATGTATCTGGATAGATATAGATATACTAAAATTTAGTGAGTCGACATAAAGATTATAACAAAAAAATAAGTAAGAAATTATATTTTCACAATTTTAATGGGTATACCAGGCACTAGACACAATACTTACATCAATATCCATTTTTTTGCGGTAAATATCCCCCATGACACGTATACTGCGCATATATGTGGCTTGATCTCCAGAAACCAAGGAAAGCCTCGTTGCTTCCTTTAAAATTAAAGGTACATTTATACATGTATGATTAAAAGATGATTAAATTGCCGATGTGCTTACACATACCATGCAATAATCGTGAGCATCTCCGAGATCTCCTTGTTTACGCAATGATGCCGCCATTCGCAATAATGCAGCTCGATGATGGCACGAGTTGAGGTCTCCGAGCTGTAAAGATCGAGACAAATCGTAGGCCTTTGAAGCATAAGTTGCACTTTTGTCATTGTCCTGGAGGCGACCGAAAAGTTCTGAGAGGGCTACGTAAACTTGTAGCTCTAAAGAGGGATCACCGATGGTAGTGGCTATTTTGTGTGCTCCTTGCAAGCCTTCTAAGGCTCTAGAGAATCCTCCCATTTCCAAATAGACTCTTGCCACGGTTAAATGAACCAGACCACTGCGACACTTTGTTCCAGATTCATTGTAGAGGGAGTGCCGAGCATATGCTAAGGCCCGCTCCAGTCCACCAAGACTCGCATGTGCCCGACTCAGGTTCAAATAGGTTTCGGCTCTCATGTTGGGAGAATCAAGTTCCTCAGATATTCCCAGCTGTTGGTGACCAAAGTCTATGGCATCCCGATACTTTCCCCAATCCATATGAGCCTGGTACAAGTACCCCAAAAGCTGAAAGCAATCCTCCCGTCGACATGAACCCTTTAAAGCACTTCTCCAGGTGCGAACAGCCGCCGTTTGATTATGCTGCTCATAAAGCCGCAGACCTCGCTCGATCTAAAAACCAAAAATTTTATTTTATAACTTATTACCAAATTTTGTATGTACATATACATATTTTGATAAGTATCATTTGATATAGCCACTAAGCATACATGCATATGAACTTTACTAAATTTAGTTACGGTTGATCTATAATGGCAGCTATATGATATTTGATATACATTAGCACACCGAGATAGCTACAAATCTGATATTCTTGTTTGCGTACAAACAGAAACTCAAACCGACAGAGAGACGGACAGCCGGGCATGGCTATATTGACTCGGCTCGTACATATACAATATATATATTTTACGGGGTCTGTGAGGCCTCCTTCAATGAGTTACAAACTTCGTGACAAAATTATAATACCCTCTGCAAGAATATAAAAAAAGCTGTAAGCTAAAGTAGAGCAAGCTCGACAGAAGGACACCCTGTATGGGAAACATCAAACATCTTCTTTCTCGCCCGGACCAGAATCCAGAGATCATTGACCAAATCTCTTTCTAAACTGTTCTTTATTTCATTATCCCTGCTATCTTGCGTTTGTTAGAAGCATTTAGTTAAAAATTAAAATTAAAAAAGATACCAAAAATAAAAAGGCAAAAAGTGAAGATCGTGTCTAGACGGTCTTGCCGGGTTGTGCGGAAAAAAATCTCGTCGTTTGTTGCCACTACGTGGGAATGTCGTAAGCCAATTATAGCGATTATTTTCGTGTTTGTTTGCTGCCAAGGCATACTGTGGGTGACAATTAATAATATAATGGAAAACTTGAATATTTGTAAGACTTGACTGAATTTTTATTAACAATATGGAAAGCTTAAAGTGGTTTTTATTCCACTCATTCAAATCATTCCAAATCCATTCCAGAATACAAAAACGGAATTAATGAAGCTGGTAATTCAGATGCATTTGTTCAAGACTTCAGTCAAGTAAGCCGAAGGTTCCTCTACATCTATTGATGTAGAAGAACCATGAGCCATGAACAAACATCCCAAAGCCTTTGGTCTAACTGGCCAACACTTGAACCAATTGGTCGGCAACAATAATCATTCATTGGATTATTTTTCATATTCTTAGCTCTTTATAAAACTCTGTTAAGTCAATCTTGTTGGGGGTAGACTTGGCTATTCATCACAAACATGTGCAAGACAAGCGTTCGTTCAATAGCAGTCGTCGAGTATCAGTTTTTCGTATTCTCGTATCGTATTTTTTATAATAGTGAAAATCGATTACCAATTTGGTTAGATATGCAAGGAAATGCTTGTCACAATTTCAAGTATTTTTCAATCCTTTTTTACAAAATTATAAAATCTATTTCTACTTGGAAAAAATTATCAGCTTGATCAAACCATTATTTCGATTTTCCTGTTAGTGGGTTAACACACTTATCACACAAGGAGTCAATTTTAATACCTCTTCTTAAAAAGGGAAACCGACCTGACATTCGTAACTATCGCGGTATAGCAAAACTTAGAACCATTCCTAAATTGCTCGAACTTATAATTACATCACAGTTTTAACACCAATGTTCCTCAATTGTGTCCGTTTCAGCATGGATTTATGAAGCGTCGGTCTACAGCAGTGGTCGCAGCAAGCGTAGCGTAGCATCGAGAGCCGAAGTGCCATTTCCGAAGCCACACGAACTTTCATAGCGTCGGTGTGCTGGCAGCGCTGCTTCAGAATGACAGCCTATGCACCGTGTATACGACGCGCCTAACACTGGTCTACAGTGACCAACCTCCTTGAATTTATTTCTATCATTAGAAATAGTTTTCAGCATAATTACAGTCAGACATTGCTTTTACGGATTTCAGCTAAGCGTTGGGTTCAGTCAATAGCATACAAACGTAAACGTAAAGCATACTAAAGTTTAATTTGCATCCGATTGCTCCTATGGCAGCCATATGATATAGTCATCCGATCTTGACCCATGTAGCAATGGGTACTATATACATAACCTTTGAGTTTGGTTTTCATAGCTCAAAAACCCACCCTTTCCAGTGGGAGTATCAAAAAAAGCAGTCTTATTGCACGATAATACTGAATTTACACTTGTTGGGATTTTTCGGTTGAGTGAGGGGTCACGCAAAAAATCTGAAAAGTGTTTCTATTGCGTTTGCCGCATCCATAGTCAGCTGATTGCGTGGATACTTTTGCTGCCAGTACGAACATGAATATAATCCAGTGATGTTTAAACTAATTTTAAAGGCAGAATAAACATCTTTCTTTATTTATCATGTTAAAAAGGATATGGTTAATACAAAAACTTAAATAGTTCAGTGTAAATTGGCAATTACGTTGCACGTTGATAAGTGAACCTAAACTCGTGTTTATTAGGAAAAAACAAATTCAAAAGGTAAGGCACTGCAGAGCTTCATTTCAGTAACAGCTATATTAAAAACCAATACTATTATGGATATTAGTCAATTCAATACCCAAATTTTATCGACATTGTGAGACCATATCACAAAAAACAAGTTGGTAGTCCCTGCGTGAGCTACCCAGTCGATCCAGAGGGCACGTACAGACCAAAGTCGCTACGGCCGCAGTACCAAAATTGTACATGAAGTAGGGATCGATCCCTCAAGCTGCAGGCTGTCAGCAGCGCGCTCTGTAGTAAGAATCGTTCGATTCAGGGTGCGAATTTCCTACAGCAGCTTCCGCTACGAGCTCAAACGTTTTGCTGAGTATGGTACTGGCTGCTCTGCATATTACTCAGATTGGAATTCTTGCTCAGAGGTTTGAATTTTCCACGGCAGCTTCCGCTACGAGCTGAAGCGGTTTGCTGAGTTTGCTAAAGCCTGTGCAGCAAAGTATTCTGGTAGGAAATCTTCTTAGCTGTAAGGGTTGTCAATACGTTAGCGGTACTCTTAGCTTAGAGTCTAGAGTACGCGATTGGCTACATTTTGTTATGTTGGCAACCCATTTTATGTGTATTTCTATTAAAGTTTCTTTTGCGCAGCAGTGGTATTTGAACGCGTGTTGGATGAACAACGCAATTATAATTGGGTAAGTCTTAGTTTTTCTTGCATTATATTGTGTAATTCTTTTATACAGGTACATATTCTTAAATTGGCCATTATGTGGGTTAAGTCAAATGCGTTAATAAAATGCTGGTACCACACGAAATGTAAGTATACACTAATTAAAGTGAAATATATTCAAAATAAAAACTAATGTATATACATTTTCGTTTCATCTCTTTTCAGTATTAATTAATTTAATAATATTAATATTAAGTTAATGTATGAAAATGTTTATTAAATAAAAATAAAGAAACAAAGTTGAAAAAATATATGTATGTATACGCTTTTATTTCTGCAGCAGCCCTAGGGAGGGCGAAATGCCAGCCAGAATCCCAAGTGGAATTTCCAAGAATTCGCAACTAGAATTTCCCTACAGCAGAAATGGAAACTAAATTTCCTGCAGAATATGTCTATGACGAGCTCAGGAAAACGTTAGAGTTCGTAGCGGAACCTGCCGTAGGGTAGTGTGGATTTCCTTCCGGATTACCCCGATCACTCTAATGTAAAAGCGAATGATACTTTTACACGAATTTGGAGTGCAATCCTCTGAGTCGGGCAGCGGCAAATTAGTACATTTTTCTGCGGAATATTTCCTTCTCTATAACGACGCAGAATTTTCCCAATTGGAGCAAACGCATCCTCGTGTGTAAACGCACTATAAATAACTCTCTCGACCAATCTGACCATTTCCCGCCAAATCTGATTCGAATCTTAATCTGGCCCGATTCATTGGTGTTGCGACTTTCAAAATAAACTTGCAGTATATGTTACTCGCTCTTGCTGCTATAATCAAATTGCAGCGAAAACTTTAAAACTGCGAGCACCGAAAATGTAAATTCTCTATATTGTATAAAGTAGTATTATTTCAAATCCAATTGCAGGGAAAATTGAATTTATATTTCCCGCTTTCTTATAAGAAATGGCATAGGGTCCGTCTATAGATGTGAGAAGTGTTCCCTACTTTACTCCATATTTGTCCCCGAGATTTCAGCGAGCGTGGCGAGCCGGGGGTTGACGAGCGAAGCGATCAGGGGGCAAACCCCCTAGTCTATATGTATAAAACTCTTTGTCCTGACTGAGTCATCACGCTGTAGGCCGAACGGCTAAAGATTTCGAGCTGAAATTTGCACACAACTTAGCTGAGACATAATTATCGTGCAATAAGACAAGGTTTTTGATATCCCCACTGGAAGGGACTGATATGGGGGTCAAAGGTCATAATTGCTTAGAATGAAATTTTTTTTGGTTTCTTGCGCTATCTCAACCAAACTCACAGATTATGTATTTCTTACTCACTGTTAGATTCTGAGAAAATTTGGTCAAGATCGGATGACTATATCATAAAGCTGCCATAGGAACAATCCGATGTAAATAAATATTTTGTATGAAGAGCTTTGTTGTTTTTTGAGCTATCTCAACCAAACTCACATTTGTAATTTATACCATTTGTTACATTCTCAGAAGATTTGCTCAAGATCGGACTACTATATTGTATAGCTGCCATGGGAACAGTCAGATACAAATTAACGTTTAATATGAAGAGCTTTGTTTTTTCTAAGCTATCTCAACCAAATTCACAGATTTGTTTTATCTCGACAAATCTGACCATTCCCCAACAAATCTGAATTTTTAAAGCAAAATCTGTTTTTTTTTTCGTGAGAATTTTTCCTCTGGGCGAGTTTGCCCAGAGGGCAAATTGCAGCGAAAGCTTTAAAACAGCGAGCAGCGAAAATGTAAATTCTCTATATTATATAAAGTACTACTTATTACTATTATCTTAAGTCCAACTACAGGGAAAAATTGAATTTACAATTCCCGCTATCTAATTAGAAATGACGTAAGGTCTGGCTATAGCTGTGAGAAATGCTTCCTATTCACATTTTTCCCCGAGATTTCAGCGAGCGTAGCGAGCCGGGGTTGGCGAGCGAAGCGAGCAGGTGGCAAACCCCTAGTATTAAATAAAGTTCTATTATTTTAAGTCCAAATGCAGGGAAAAATTGAATTCATGTTTCCCGCTTTCTCATAAGAAATGACAAAGGGTGCAGCTGTGAGAAGTGTTCCCTATTTTCAGTCCACATTTCTCACTTAGATTTCAGCGTAGCGAGCCGGGGGTTGGCGAACGAAGAGAGCTGGGGGTTATCACCCTAGTATTATATAAAGTACTATTATTTTAGGTTTAACTGCAGGGAAAATTTGAATAAGGGTTTCACGATTTCTTGTATAAAACGATATAAGGTCCGACTAAAGCTGAATGCTCCCTATTTGTACCCTAGTAATATATAAGCAAGATCAGATGACTATATCATACTGCTGCCATAGGAACAATAAGATGCAAATTAAAATTTTGTGTGAAAAGCTTTATAATTCGCAGAATTGATTTATCTCGACCGATCTGACCATTTCTCGCCAAACCTGACTTTTTCAAGCCAAATTTGATTTTTGTTCTCCAAAGTCCAAATACAGCGAAAACTTAAAATCCGCGAGCAGCGAAATGTTAATTATCTTTATTATATGAAGTTCTGTTATTTTAAGTCCAAATTCAGGGAAAAATGGACTTTACGTTTTCGCTTTCTAATGACATAAGGTCCGGCTATGGCTGTGAGCAACGCTCCCTATTTTCACTCCATATTGCTCTCCGAGATTTCAGCGATCGTAGCGAGCCGGGGGCTGGCGATAGAAGCGAGCAGGGGGTGGACCCCCAAGAATTTAATAAAGTATTGTTTTTTTAAGTACAATTGCAGGGAAAAATGTATGTTTCCCTCTTTCTTATAAAAAATTACATACATAAGGTCCCATAAGCCCGAATGACCGTTCGATGTGAATGACGGCGAACTACGATATTAATTTACAATCGTCCTGTTGAAAGTAAGTATTTCTTTTTTATCAAAATTACATTTTTACACTTTTTTTCACTTTTTTTCGCAATTCGCCATTGTTTTATTTTATTTTATAAAAACAATGAACATTAGTTGTGTGGGCAGCCGATACGATATAAGTAATACTCCGTGTGCAGAGGAAAGTTGACTTTTGACCGATCGGTCCTATGGCAGCTGTATAGTGGTCCGATTTTACTCAAATTTGGTCAGATAGTATAAAACTATATCGAACACTCAATCGGATCCGATTGATTCCGACATACTTATGTACTGCATGTAGAAAAAATATAGACTTGTACCAAGTTTCATCAAGACAGCTTTAAAACTACGAGCTTAATTTATATAGAAACCGTTTGACAGAACGACAATACCAAAAGCAGAAATGCATTCGGGGTATAATACCGAAAAAGATGGACGATACTTTTCTTGAGTCTTAAACTATAAGTTTATGTGATTACAAATTCAAATCGTCATAAAATGAATTCGGGGGCCTAAAGTCCAATTTAACAAGGAAGTCATTAATTTTAACAAAAAATATCCTTGGATATGAAAGGTTGTTACTTGGCTTTCTAATGCCTATACTCCTCAATATTCGAAATTAAGAAGGTACTAATTTTATTTTCAGTTTCCTTGAATTTTAAAGTCAAATCAAATCATAAACAAATGATTGTTTTTATACCCTTGCAGAGAGTATTATAATTTTGTAACGAAGTTTGTAACGCATTGAAGGAGGCGTGTCAGACCCCATAAAGTATATATATTCTTGATTAGGACTTAGCTGAGTCGATATAGCCATGCCCGTCTGTCCGTCTGTCTATCTGTTTCTATGCAAACTATTCTCTCAGTTTTGAAGCTATAGGAACGATCGGTTCGGAATCAACATTTAGTATGAAAAAGTTTTTTGTTTCTCAATATATGTATATCAACCAAGCCCACAGATTGTGTTTTTGACACTGTTATATACATCCTTACCAAATTTGATTCAAATCGGACTACTATATAATATAGCTGCCATGGGTACAAACGGTTCAAAATCAACATCTAACAAATTTTGTAAAAAATCGGACGGCTTATGCAGGGCTCTGCAAAGGTATCCAAACTTTGGCGCGCCAAAGTTAGCTTGCGCTATATTTTAAATTTAAAATTATGTATTTGTTAAACCATTGATTGAAATTAGAAACAATTTATTAGCTTTCGAATTCTGTAAAGCTTTTTAAAATCAGACGTACCGTTCTCAAGAATGTAAGATTACGCAAAAAAAATCTATAAGAAAAAATAGGCTAATTGTTTAATTACACTTGGCAATAATTTTTAGCTTTTTTTTAATGGTCCTCGGCCAATTTTTGTTTTTAAATATATGGATTTAAAAAAATGTTCTTAAGTATACTTTTCTTTGAACAATTTTTAAAATTGAGCCGAGGCTAATGGCATTAATTAGGCGGTATTTAAAGTATTACTTATTTAAATTTTAGGTCAGAAACGAAGTAACAGCAATTTATAGGTAGTTATGTTTTTCTCAAAACTTGGGACTCCCTAGTGGAATGGTCTAAGCAAATCGGACTTTAATTCCCAAAAATACCGTAGCGAATTAGTATAGTTAGTATAGTATAAAGCTGTATTAAACAAAAAATTAGTGAGTTTGCTTGAGATACATTAAGAAACATAGTTTTTCTTACTTAATGTTGATTTTTAACCGACCGTTCCTATGGCAGCCATATGATATAGTAGTCTGAGTGTAACTTAACCTTCTAACGAGTAAGACCGTCTGTAGACGGTCTTCAGTTTTTAATCTACAGTGGCAAAACTAATGAATATAATTTTTTACCTATAATTATTATATATTAAGAATTAATTTTCTGACATTTTGGAATATACATAAATATTCTGCGATCTTGCGTTTGTTAGCAGCACTTAGTTAAAATATAAAATTATAAAAAATACCAAAACTAATTATTACAAAAAAAATTTTTTTGAATCTGTGAAAAAAAATATATACGGTAAAGATATCGATTTGTGAACTTTTCTAATAGTAAATAATATTATTTTCTTTTGTTTCGTAAACAAATATTTTCAAATATTTTACAAAGTTTGTTAGATGTTGATTTCGAACCGTTTGTTCCTATGGCAGCTATATAATAAAGTAGTCCGATTTGAATCAAATTTGGTAAGGATGTATACACCTGTGTTTAAAACACAATCAGTGAGCTTGGTTGATATATATGTATTGAGAAACAAAAAAGTTTTTCATACTAAATGTTGATCCCGATCCGATCGTTTCTATTACACATATGTACAGCGTGCATCAAAAAGACGGGCCTGTACCAAGTTTCATAGAAACAGACAGACAGACGGACAGACGGACATGGCTATATCGACTCAGCTCGTCGTCCTGATCAAAAATATATAGATGTCGTAGAGTAGTCAGTTATTATGTTAACTTATGTTAATGTTAAGTAACAATGTTAAAAATGATATTAGTGTGGGGAAAAGATGAATAAAGAAAGAGAGAGACAAAAAGAGTGTGCGTGATGCATTCATAGTTGCGTAAAGGCGAGGTCCGAGCGAGACAGCTATACGGACTGAGCGTGGCTCGGTAGTGCGAACTAGTTCCGAACTGGCTCGGGGTGCGTGAGAGAACACATGGCAGTCGGTCATGATAGAAAAAGAAGCGGAACAATACACAACTGCGACTCGCTGCTTCTTTAAAAAGTAAAATAAAACTGTGTCAAACGATAATGAAGCTAACTCTCCTACACATACTTTATGGGGTCTGACACGCCTCCTTCAATGTGTTACAAACTTCGTGACAAATCTATAATACCCTCTGCAAGGGTATACAAATGCAGCTAAAAGTATCCTCAAAAGGCAAAAATGTGAAGACCGTCTCTATACGGTCTTGCCTGGTTGAGCGGAAAAAAAAACTGGCCGTTTGCTGCCACTACGTTGGAATATCGTATGCCAATAATAGCTACTATTTTAGTGTTTATTTTTTGCTGCCAAGTCATATTGTAAGGTGACAATTAATATTATTATGAATAACTTGAATATTTGTAAGACTTGACTGGGTTTTTATTAACAATATGGAAAGTTTAAAGTAGTTTTTAAGAAAATAGATAATTTAGCAGCATTATCAGATGAACAACTGATTGAGGATATTGATTAAATGGAAACTGATATTGAACTCAGCAGTCATGAAAGCGAGGACGACATTGGCTATGTTACAGACAACATCGAATCTGGTGGCCCAGATCATTCCGAATCCCTTCAAGAATACATAAACGGAATTAATGAAGCTGGTAGTTCAGAAGCATTTGTTCAAGACTTCAGCTTCTCATTTAATGTTTTCCAAGTCAAGTAAGCCGAAGTTTCCTCTACATCTACAGATGTAGAAGAACAATGAGCCATGAACAAGCATCCCAAAAGCCTTTGGTCTAACTGGCCTTCACTTAAACCAACTGGTTCTGGCGATTCATCACTACCATGTGCATTAAAACAGATCGAAATCCAAATAAGTTGTAAAACTAATCACGGATGAGACAAACCGTTGTGCCTTGCAGCTAAATATAAATATCACTTTCAACACAACGTTCACTAAAATAGTTCCTTACATCGGAATTTTGATCTAACCAAATTGGTTGGAATTTAAGCCAATCATAATAATGAAAAATGCAGTAAGCTACAGTGGAGCAAGCTCGACAGTAGGAGGCAAAGTACTTTTTGAGTGAAAAGCGTTCACTAAAGATTGCTCTTCAATGTTGCTTACCATTCAATAGATGGCGCCACTATGAAGATAAGTTAAGAAACGCAGAGGCAAATAAGGCTTCTAGGAAGCGAAATAGCAACTAGCAAGGAGGTTAAATACCTAGGAGTTACTTTTGACAGTAAACTAAACTTCGGCCCACATGTTAAAAATACGATAGCAAAGTGCTCTAGAGCACTCTATACATGTCGTAGTATAGCCGGGAAATCATGGGGAACATATTGAGATGGCTATACCTTATGGTTGTCAGGCCCATGCTCACATATGGAGCAATTGCCTGGGGTGATAGAGTGCAACTCACCACCAAAAACAACTGCATAAGCTGCAGAGAATGCCCTGCGTTTGTATAACAGGGGCAATGCGCACTTGTCTGACAGCAGCCATTGGAGTCCTATTGGAGTTTACACCGCTCCACACATTCATAGGTCTTCAAAGAAAAGCAACCCTGCTAAGAATGGCAATGGAGGGAGTTGGCAACAACTGTATCCTCAGCCAGAGGGACGCTGATGCTCTATCAAGTGAACTCCCCTTGCTAATACAACCAAGGGACGAAATGCCAGCCGAATACAAATTCGATCGCAATTTCAGAGTGAACTTGAGCAGTAAAAAGGAATGGACAACACTTGAGGATGTCCATCCCAGCATCTTTCAAGCTGAAGTGTGCGCTATAGGAAGGTGTGCGGATTTTAACCTAACACGCAACTATCGGAAGGCAATCAGCAAGAGCAGACTGACATCAAAAGTAGTCCGGGAAGTCCGGATAAAGCTAGATCTGCTGGGATCATATAACAGGCTTACTCTGCGATGGATTCCAGGGCATACAGATATAGCGGGGAACGAGGCAGCAGATAGGCTAGCAAGAACGGTTGCAGAAAGATCCCTTAAAGGGCTTGAACCGTTCTGTGACATTGGGAACCACACATTACGAAAATCTGTTAGAGAAGAAGAAAAGCATTTGCGCCAGTTATGTTATATTCATTAGCTTTTGAAATCTGACTCTTTTTAAGATCGGTTGTGCCGTTTTCGAGATATGATGTAAAATGTAAGAGCATAAAAAACGCAAAATTAAAAAAAAAACAAATTTAAAAAACTACACCTAAGAAAATTTTATAAAGTCGATTTTTAGCATCATTTTTTTTAAATATGGAGTATATCTGTTCTTGTGAACACGAATCCACGAAAACAATTTTTATGCAAATCAAAAGAAAATTAGTTGCAGAATTAGGCCCACTAAATATAAAGATTTAACATAAAATCTTTCTTATCATGTCTATTATTATTTAATTTTATAAATTTATATATATAAATAATGTTAATAATATACATTGATACTTTATACATTAAATAAATAAATAAATAATTGTGATATTCATTTAATTGATTTTGGCTAGCTGTGAAAAATGTAATTAATTACGTGGATATAAATTTACCTTCCGTTTTGCTATGTACTGACGAAGACTTCTTTGACATGCCCAGAAACAACTTATAACAGTATTGGTCTGGTCTGAACGGGCAATCCCGTGACGTACCCAGAATGATCGAGTGCCCAATTCTTCAGGGCTGGACCCGTATCCAGCAGCTCTGGAGTAATTCTCATCAAATTGACAAAGATCTAAACAAAAAAAAAAAAAATTAATTTTATTGGCTAAAAATCTACACATTATACAAGGTAACAGATACCTTTGCACCCCTTATCAAAACCAGCCTTTTGTCAAAAAAAAAAGTCTTTGTATGGTTAAGATAATTTTTTTTTTAATTAAAACTTGCCTGTTTCTTATCTTTTTTCTTTTAAGTAATCTTACATTTTTTATCATTTCCCGAGAACTTTACAGTCGATTTTAAAAAGCTTTACAGATTCATAGAAAATGCTTGGCAGAAAATTCCAATTTTCGAAAATAAAAATCAATTTTTCAACGTAAATTAGATTCACATAGTTCGTTGTTTTAAGTAATATTAAGGCAAACATCGATATTTTCTTATTTTTTTTTTTTAATTATATTTAAGGCTATTGGCTACGGTAGTATTTACAGTCAGCGCGAAAATAAATCGTCAAAAATCTTGTCTTTTCGCTGAATTAACAGAATCTACGTTGTTATTGTAGCCGCTTTATATATATATGCTGTTGTTGCTGTTCATAAGCAAAACAAATTTAAAGCTGCTACTTTCAAATAAAATAATAATATAGTCGCTTTCTGGCCTGATACATTATAATCATATAATATATATATTTTGTTAAGCATATCATTTTAATTCAATAATAAAGAGTAATTAACGTGTATCGCACGTGTTCGCATGTGTATCGCACGAAGATAATTAATATCGATATTGATGTATAGCACGAAAATCGAAAAAATATAAAACTTTAGCACTTGTTTTTTTGTTTTACTCGGGAAAGCTCTATGCTTAATTAATTTTTTTTCTCTTTTTTACTCCTTTTCATGTTTTTTTTGACAAAAAATTGAATCTTTAAACTTTAAAATGGCTCTAACGTTATAACGATCGAGCTGATTTCAAAACATTGAATGCAAAAGTTCTAGAACATTTTATTACCTTTAGTTAATAATTTAGTTGAAAACGGCAATCGCGTTTACGATTTATACTCGAATAAGCTGAGTCAACTATGAAAAAAATTCAAAAAATATATCTTGAAAACTATTCAAGGAAAATTCTTAAGACACATTTTCGTGTTTAGGAGACCAAACTCTATAGGGTTAAAATACTTAGGGTTCTGAGGCAGACCAAAATAATTCATTTGTAAACTAGTGCAAGCGCTAGTGTTATCGAAAAATCACTAATGTCATATAACCCTGTGATTGTATGTACATACAGTACGTAATGAAATAATTATACAGAAATTTTTATATTGGTTGGAAAAATGTACGAGCCGAACATTCTTTTTAGAAAGTGCTCCGCACAGTGTAAAATTTTGCAAAACTAGGGGGACTTAAATCAGTAGCAGTCGTATTTTAAAAGCTATCGGCTTGAAATTTGGAGTGAATGTACAAATATCCTCAAAAAAATTATGAACTAAAAATGAAAGTGGACGTGGCACGTTAAATGGCGTAAAATTCGCAAAAGCCAGGCATTTTTCGTTTTTTTCACATTCAAATTCCAATTTAAAATAATGCAGTAAGCTACAGTGGAGCAAGCTCGACAGTAGGAGACCCAGTACTTTTTGAGTGCAAAGCGTTCACTATTGATTGTTCTTCAAGAATGCGTACCATACAATAGATGGCGCCACTACGAAGCTAATAAACACAGAGGTCGCTTTCGTCTCTTCTTCTTCCTTTTGCCTGTAACATTGTTAGTTGAATAACTTCCGTGTTTATCATCCGATTGGAATGAAATTTTCTCGACAGGTTTGGACTATAGTGTACATTATATGCACCAATAATCAAGGCGCTAGCACTCAAGGGGCTCTTGTAATTCGACTTTGAAATTTTGTTTTTCAATTTTCGGGGGCGGAGATATAGATGAACCTACATGCCAAACTTGGTGTCTGTAGCTCTTGTAGTCTCTGAGAGCTAGGAGACACAAATAGGACAGACAAACGGACTGACAGACGGACATGGCTATATCGACTCGGCTGTTGATGCTGATCAAGAATATATATACTTTATGGGGTCTGCCACGCGTCCTTCTGCCTGTTACGCACATTTGCACAAACGTAATAGACCCATTTGTACTTTTTTAAAGTACTGGGTCTAAAAATATAAATTTTTTTTCAAAAAATTATCAGGTTAGTATTTTTTGATCTAATTTTATCCAACTAAAAACAAAATTTTTTAAATATAAAAAAAAAATTTTTTTTTTGTAATTTGATAATTTTTGTTAGAAGCTCATTCTTTCAGCTATAACTTCCAAGTTAATTGCCCAAAAAGTAAAAGAATGGTTCTATTTTAAAGGTAATTAAATAATCAATGGAAAAAAGTGACTTTTATATTTTTCATTATTTTTTGATTTAATAAAAAATCAGCTCAAAGTTGATATACAAATTTTGGTTTTCAAACGATTTACAGTGTGATCTACAAGCGATTCTTCAATTTTATTAGCATATGACTCAGTCACACTAATACCAGAAGGATGGCACAATATTTGTGACTTTTTGGCGATATTTTATCATGGATAAAACTTTGGACTGACCATTTCTAGTGACCATTTTCGAGTGCTGCCGTAAGGTGTTGTATTGGAACATTGATAACACGGTTTCCACCACTAATGCAACCGATTGGTCTGATAAAAGATGTTATGTGCACGTTCTGGATTTCTTAATGTTTGTACCCGTTAACGGTGAAGCATTTGTCAACTCATAAGGGAACTTCGCCGAATTCTTTTTTTCCCGCAAGACCGCAAAGTCAGTTCAGTAGCTGCAATCAATTGACTGTCATCCATTTTTAACAGCAGATCTTAACTTCTTCCTTGCTGAGATTTTGGACAGCAATCTGAAAATGGAATAATTATTCTTCCGCGGCTTTAGGTTGAAGGAACGACAAAAATCTTATAATCGACGGCATATATTGTGCCCGAAGCCAACTTGCATTATCGGTCAAAAATCTAGATTTATCTCTTGTAGTTTTATTCCATCTCAATTCAAAATCATTGCACAGTCCTTTTTAAATGCAACTTTAACTTCAGATGGTCAATATTATTGCCAAAAACACTGTGTTACAAATTGGGATGAAGTTGAAAACCCTGGGAAATGATAGTGATTTTCTGATAGGGCTTATCGAGTATAGCAGACCTGCATACTTGGAATTTTGGGGACACCCCCAAAATCTGCATTTACCGCTGAAAAACTTAGTTTTGCTATGTATGGGTACTTAACAGCTTGTAACTTAGTGGATTTTACATAAATTTTGAATATCGTAGCCGATTTAAATAAAAGAAGAATAGATCTTTCGATTTGTGTATATATTGTTTGACCAAACTTAAGACATCTATGCGTAATTGTCTCCCAAACCCATTTGCTTTTCACTTCTTTCAACATTTTTCAACTTTGATAATCGTTTTATGCACTATTTTCTGTAAACACCATACTACTTATGGAATGTTTTACAAAAACTGTTTAGTTCTGAGTATAACCCAGGTTTAATTTTAAAAATCGGATGGTAATTGACCAAGATATTACACTTTTTATGAAATCAAAAGGAAAGTTTTCAACAAAAAATGGCTGAAATTGAAAATTTTTTCTAAAAACAGGCTGACTAAAAATGAGTTCAGAATATTGTTGGTAAGTTCAACAATAAACTGATAATGCCAGCAAAAAAAAATAAGTTAAACAAATCTTTATTTTTTTTTAAGTGGTTAGAAATTGTATTTTTGAACAAATTTGTAACATAAAAAGTGTAATATCTTGGTCAATTACCATCCGATTTTTAAAATTAAACCTGGGTTATACTCAGAACTAAACAGTTTTTGTAAAACATTCCATAAGTAGTATGGTGTTTATAGAAAATAGTGCATAAAACGATTGTCAAATTTGAAAAATGTTGAAAAAAGTGAAAAACAAATGGGTTTGGGGGGCAATTACGCATTGATGTCTCAAGTTTGGCCAAACAATACATACACCAATCGAAAAGTCCACTCTTCTTTTTTCTAAATCGGCTAAGAAGTTTATTATTGGTATAAAATTTACTAAGCTACAAGCTGTTAAGTACCCATACATAGCAAAACTCGGTTTTTTAGTGGTAAATGCAGATTTTGGGGGTGTCCCCAAAATTCCAAGTATGCAGGTTTGCTATACTCGATAAGCCCTACCAGAAAACCACTATCATTTCCCAGGGTTTTTTTTTGCTGTAACACTGTGAAATCATCGTAGCGTGCTCTAAAACTGAGTTACGCTTAACAGTTCTTTCATTGCTTGACCAAGTCTCGAAAAACGCTGCGCGTGTTATATTCCTCATTGCTAAATTAAACGTCTTTGGGCAAAATATTGGCAAAATTTTATTTCTGATCCTGATTCAGAATGATTTTCTCCAAACGAAGTATAATCTGGTTGATTTGAATGTTGTTAGTTTTTTTCCATAAAAAAATCAAAATTTTTAAGCTAAAAATCTAAGTACTTTTTAGCACTTATTTCAAGAAAAAAAATTAAATTTTGTAGGCCACTTAAAAATTGTCTTTATAGCGTTAAATTCGAAAAAAAGATAATGGAAAAATAAATTTGGCAGCTCACAGTGACCACACGATCCAATTCAGAAGACGAAACATTGTCAACTGTTGCTCACTGTCCGATGCAATTTTTGCATGCATTTCAAATGCACCTGTTCAAGAACCGTTATCTTCTGAACAAAAAAATTTTTTTTTCTTTTGTGCCTGTTTTTGTAATATTTGAACATATCTAAATGGATAGCATAAAGCTCATTGACCTTAAAAATATTTTTTTAATGAATTAAGTCCCCCTAGATTGGCAAAATCTTACACTGTGCTCCGGTTCGGGTTCAGTGCTCGAAACATTGAAGGGGTTTGGCTCGTGATTTGGTGCGGTTGTCCAAAGAACCGATTCACAGCCTTGCTTTAATATATATGATACTAGGGGGTTTGCCCCCTGCTCGCTTACCTCGCCAACCCCCGGCTAGCTACGCTCGCTGAAATCTCGGGGAGAATTGTGGAGTGAATATAGGGAACACATCCCACAGCTATAGCCGGACCTTAAGACATTTGTAATAAGAGAGCGGGAAATGTAAATTCAATTAATCCCTGCAATCGGACTTGAAATAATGTACTATTACTTTATGTAATTTACATTTTCTCTGCTCGCTGTCTTAATGTGATCTCTGCAATTGGATTATAGCAGCAAGAGCGAGTAACAGTGCCATATACTGAAAATTGATTTTGAAAGTCGCAACACCAATGATTCGAAACACTGCCCTCCCCCCCACCCTCTTCTTTTGATTGTTTATTAATAGCATTAAAAGCCACTGTTTCTATGGCAGCTATACGATATGGTGATCCGATCTTGACAAAACTTTTACAGAATGTTACAATGAGTACGAAATCCATAATCTGTGAGTTTGGTTAAGATAGGTCAAATTTGCATCTGATTGTTCCTATGGCAGCTATATGATATAGTGGTCCAATCTTGACCAAATTATTTCAGGACGTAGCAGTGAGTAAGAAATACATAATCTGTGAGTTTGGTTAAGATAGCTCAAAAAACAAGCTTTGACCCCCCATTTGAGCCCCTTCCAGTAGGAATATCAAAAAAACCCGTCCTATTGCACTATAATTATGTCTCAGCTATGTTGTGTGAAAATTTCAGCTCAAAATCTTAAGCCGTTTGGCCTACAGCGTGATGACTCAGTCAGGACAAATTTAATTTAAATTAATAACTGTGTATTAATGATCAGTACTAATCATGATTAGTAAATTACATATTTAAAAGCTTTCGGAACCTTTAAACCTTTTTAAAATCGTTTGGGACCAGAAATGATCAAAAATGTAAGATCACCTAGAAAAAGCTTAAATAAAGGCAAATTAAAAAAAAAATATAGAGCAACCTTAATTTTGCGCGCCAAAGTTCGGATACCCTTGCAGTGCCGTGTAAAAGTTTAAAAAAAAAAAAATTTGTCGATTTCGAACCGATTGCACCTATGCTCCAGCTATATGATATAGTAGTCCGATTTACAAAATGGTCCAAATTTGGTAAGGATGTATATAAATGTGTCAAACACACAATCTGTGAATTTTGTTGAGATATCTTGAGAAAGAAAAAAGTTTTTCATACTAAATGTTGATTTTGAACCGATCGTTCCTATGGCAGCTATATGATACAGTTGTTCGATTTGAACCAAATTTGGTAAGGATGTCTGAAACTGTATTAAACACACAATCTGTGAATTTGGTTAAGATATCTTGAGAAACAAAAAAGTACCAAATGTTGATTTCGAATCGATAGCTTGATAACTGAGAGACTAGTTTGCATAGAAACAGACGGACAGACGGACAGACAGACGGACATGGCTATATCGACTCAGCAGAATATATACTTTATGGGGTCTGTGAGGCCTCCTTCAATGCGTTACACATTTCGTGTCAAAATTATATTATATTATATTATTATATTATTATTACATACATTAAGCTACTTTGGAGCAATCTCGACAGAAGCAGACACTGTTCTTATGGGAAATGGCGACAAGCGTGGAAAAAGAAAGAAAGTGGCGATAAGCGAATAGTGGTAAAAAAAGACAAATAGATGTACTTGGAAGGACATAGCTTTGTTGGAGCGAAATAGTGTTTCTCGATTAACAGGAGCGGAAAGGAGTGTGGCAAAATTATAAAACAAACTTGATCTATGCTAGATATTGATGAGCATACATAGTAAGTTTGGTCTCTCTAGCTCTTAAAGTAGAACAGACGGACATGGCTCTATCGACTCGGTTGTTGATCAAAAATATATATACTTTATGGAGTTATGCCACGCCTTCTTCTGCCTGCTACGCACATTTTTGTTTGACAAATTTAATAAACCATTTTGTACTTTTTTAAGTACAGGGTCTAAAATTAGTCAGGGGGCCGACGGTAAAATTCCTCAAAACAATAGCTTTACAGTATTAAATAATTGCCTTTAAATATTTTCCGTGTTCAATACCCGATTGCGATCAAAATCATGCCAAAACTCAAATCTTGAGTTTAATTTTTACAAACTTAATATACCCCACAGGAAATTTAAAGCTAATTGTTGTCAAATTGCGTTTTTAAGACCCTTTTTTTTAGACTTTAAAAAAGTACAAATGGGTCTCTTGAGTTGGTTGAGGAGTGGTAGACCTTATAAAGTATATATATTCTTGATCAGCATCAACAGCCGAGTCGGTGTAGCCATGTCCGTCTGTCCTTCTGTCTGTCTGTCCCATTTTGTGTCACCTAGGTCTCAGAGACTATAAGAGCTAGAGGCACCAAACTTGGCATGTACGTTCATCTATAACTCCCATTGTTCAAGTTTGTTTTAGATTTTTGTCACGCGCCCTCCGCCTTTGGAAATTGAAAAGTAAAATTTCAAAGTCGAATTACAAGAGAACCTTAACTGCTAGCGCCTTGATTTGTGGTACATATAATGTAAACTATTGTCCGAATCTGTCCTGAAAATTTCATTCATCGGATGATTAACGCGGAAGTTATTCAACTAACAATGTTTCGGGCAAAAGGAAGAAGAAGAGACGCTAGCGACCTATGTGTTAATCAACTGGTTTCTTCGAAGCGGCGCCATCTATTGAAATTTCTGGTACGCAACATTAAAGAACAATATATAGTGAACACATTGCACTCAAAAAGTACAGGGTCTCCTACTGTCGAGCTTGCTCCACCGTAGCTCACTTCCTTTTTTTTTTAAATAAATGTACATACATAGTTTTAGGTAACAAACCATTTGAATGTTCTAGCAAGTAGCGTGATCCATCGGGGGACGCCAGTAAGTGTGTAGCAGATAAATTATGACTTGGTGGGATACTAATAAAAATAATTAAAATGCCAAAAGAGTTTACTATTGTATGATTAATATGTGACTAATAATCTTACCTAAGCAGGTCCTTTGATGCAATGCTTTCCCATGACATGATTTTTCGTTGCTTTTATCTTTTATATATTTTTTACGTTGACCTGATGCCGTAATGCTTGTTTTCACAAGTTTGAAGAAATGCGATCCATTGGGTTTAAATATTTTAAAAATTTAAAAATAAGATCAGTCGGGACGGCCCGACAGTAAAATACCATGTGGAAGTAAAGGGCGCCACTCAACTTCTCTGTTAATTATGTTTATACCCTTACAGTGCGTATTAGATATTTATCATAAAGTATATATATTATTGATCAGGACGACGAGCTCAGTCAATATAGATGGCTGGATGAATATATATAGATGGCTTGGACTGGTACCAAGTTTCATTAATAAAACTGAGGACTATCTCGTCCTGATCAAACATATTAATACTTTATGGGGTCGCAAAGGGGACGGCTTGTCAAAATTTGGTGCTCTTAGGTCTTACAATCTCTGAAATCCTTTCGTTCATACGAACGGACGGACAGTCTGACAAGGCTATATCGGCTCAGTTTGTGCTTATCTAGAATATATGCATACACTTTATGGGTTTTGCCACGCCTCCGTCTGCCTTTTCAAACCTATTCTTGACTAACTGTGCTCAACGTATTAAATATGTATTTATATCAGGGAATGAAACCGAAACGAATTTCGGTTCCGGTTCCGGTACGTACCGAAACGAGTATTTCGGTAAAAGGTTCTATTTCGGTTTTGTCCTTTCAGTTCCGGTTCTCGTATCGGTCCATACCAGTACAGCAAAGTAATTTTTAAAAATTTTAAAATGTAAAGAAAATTTTCGGTTCTTAAAAAATATTTCGGTTTCGGTTCCGGTTCCGGTACTACATTTGAAACGCTTAATTTCGGTTAACGGTTCCGGTTTCATTCCCTGATTTATATATTATATGTAGATAAAATATTAGATAAAATATTATGTGAACAACACACATGATTTGAAAATGAGGTACAAATAAGTATATATTAAGTGTTGGCATTATGAAGAATTATGTAACATATAGGAGGATGCAGAAGGTTATCCATTAATAGCGATCTTTGTTAAACTATATTTCTTTTACAAACTATAACTAATCGTAAGAGATATTTCATAAATTAGTTTCCATAGGAGAGGGAGGAGACTTGCTTCAGATATTGTACAGCACATTAAAACAGCTGACTAGAGAACGGAAAGTCTCCTATTCCCGAACTTGCACAATATTTTTTTGTAAATTATAAAAAAAAACTAACGAGTAACGACAGATGCAGCTTAAGCAGATCTCTGCACGTTTGACGGACAGTTATGTAAAGTTTTGTTAACTTGACCTTGTACTAATTGGACAGAGTCCACAGATAAATGCACATTTCCTGCGGCTTAGAGGATAAAACTACAACCATGAGAGTGTATAACTTTGCATCTGTGTCCGAATATTCACTTAAAAATGACACGTAATTAATAGTATACATAAGTATGTATGTAAATGTATATCTGTTAAATTGAAATACTTTACATTGTTTAAGTTTCAAACAAAACTTTTTTCAGACTTTGAATGTTTATTACTCTGTCTTCTTGTTAACATAAACTTCTAGTTGAAGTTTGATTTTTAACACAACGTCACTCCTTAGAATGTAAAAAATGCACATTGATAATCAGAGGGTGGCTCTCTCTCATTCTCTTCTTGCATGCTGTTCTGTCATCCCTGAGAGAACGCACAATTTTCATCTTTTTATATTGGGGATGAAATTTATAGCACATCGTAGCCATAATTTTCATCTCATAGGACATTTATAGCACTAAAATATCCCTAAAGCTGAAACCAGAAATAGTTCATTCTGTAATGTAGATGCTAAAGTTGAATCTAGAGGGCTTGCTAATGAACCTATGCACATGTGTAAGTATGTACGAGGGTGGGCTGATAAATAGTCGGCCCACCAAAGAAAACACGACTTTAAAAAAATTTAATTTTTTTGAAGATAATCTCTTTTTAGGCGAATACACTTAGTCCAGCGATCCTCCAATTTCTTTATACCTTCCATAAAATAGAATCGCTCCAGGTCCTCAAAATAGGCGTTGGTTTATTTTATTTTTATTTTATTTATTTAATGTCGACTATGTGCAATCGACAGGTAAGTTTTTAGTTACATTATAGATAAAAAATATTAAGAGCTAAATGCTTTAAAGTAAAAATAAATAGAAAAAAAAAAAACAAAAACAAAAAAAATTACAATATATATGTAGCGATTTTTTTGGACAGATTCAATACGATCTTGGTGGTTAGAGTATTGTGGAGACCAAACACACGAACCATATTCTAGAATCGGACGAACAAGAGATACATACAGTAATTTTGTCGTATAAGGGTCATCAAATTCCTTTGCCCATCGTTTGATGAACCCTAGAACTTGAGTCGCCCTACTGACCGTTAAAGCAACATGTGTATCAAACTTCAGTCTATGGTCGAGGAGAATACCAAGATCATTTACGTGATCTACTCTAGTAAGGGGTACCAAATCAAGAGTATAATTGATGACGTGATGCAGGTGTCTATATAAAGACATAACCTTGCATTTAGGACAGTTAAGATTCAGTAAATTAAATTTGCACCATTTATAAAAGCGTGCCAGATCTGCTTGCAGTAAATCAGAGCAGGAACTGTCCGTAAATGACAGACACAACTTCACATCATCAGCATACATTAAAATGTTAGAGTGTAGAATAATAGAAGGAAGATCGTTAATAAAGAGGTTAAAAAGCAGAGGTCCAAGATGACTACCCTGAGGAACACCAGACGTTACCAAGACGGGCCTCGAAATAGCCGACTTGAAGACAACGTTTTGAGTTCTGTTAGTAAGGTAATCGGATAACCATATAAGAAGATTATATGGAAATCCAATTAAATTCAATTTATTAATTAGAAGACAGTGGTTAACAGAGTCAAATGCTTTACTGAAGTCGGTATAAACAACATCAGTCTGCATTTTATTTTTAAAGCCCTTGATCACTAAAGAGGAAAATTCGAGCAGGTTTGTGGTTGTAGATCTATGTTTCACAAAACCATGTTGGTAAGGTGAAATTATAGAACTACAAAAATGAGTAAGTTGTGAAGTAATAATTTTCTCAAAAAGTTTAGGTGTAGCAGACATTTTTTAAATTGGCCTGTAGTTGTAAACGCAACTCTTAGGGCCACTTTTGTGTAAAGGAATGATATGTGATTCCTTCCAAAGAGGGAAGAAGGGAATGAGCAAGATGCAACAGATAAAGTAAATAGTCTATGTAAGAGTAGATATAAAGAGCCAGCGCAGTACCTCAGTACGCATCCTGGCAACCCGTCGGGGCCTGGGGTGAATACTGGTTTAATTAACTTGAGTTCACATAATACTGAGTCTTCAGTGATCAAGGGTTCAGGAATAAAGTTAGTTTTTTGCAAACACAGATTACCTGTTCCCCCAAGCCATTTTTAGACCCAGTACTTTAAAAAAGTACAAATGGGTCTATTACGTTTTTACAAATGTGCGTAACAGGCAGAAGGAGGCGTGGCAGACCCCATAAAGTATATATATTCTTGATCAGCATCAACAGCCGAGTCGATAGCCATGTCCGTCTGTCTGTCTGTCCGATTTTTGAGTTCCTAGATCTCAGAGACAATAAGAGCTAGAGACACCAATTTGGCATGTAGGTTCATCTATATCTTGCATTGATCAAGTTTTTTTTAGATATTTGCCACGCCTTCCTCCGCCCCTAGAAATTTAAAAACAAAATTTTATAGACGAATTACAAGAGAACCTTCAACTAGCGCCTTGGTTGTTACAGGCAAAAGGAAGAAGAAGAGACGCTAGCGACCTATGTTTATCAAGTGGCGCCATCTATTGATGGTACGCAACATTGAAGAACAATCTTTAGTGAACGCTTTGAATTCGAAAAGTACTAGGTCTCCTACTGTCGAGCTTGCTCCACTGTAGCTTACTGCAATTTTTTTTTATTATTATTATAATCTTTTTACTTTAAAGCATTTTTAAGCTTTCATATTTATAATCTTTAATGTAACTAAATTATTACCTGTCGATTGCTCAAAGTCAACATTAAATAAATAAATAAATCAGCTGACTATGGTTGCGGTAAACGCATTAAAACACTTTTCGGTAACCCCTCACGCCACCGAATAATCCCAGTCCGAATCACTCCTGAAAATTTCATTCAAATTGAATGATAAACGCTTAAGTAATTCAACTAACAATGTTACGGGCAAAAGGAAGAAGAAGAGACGCTAGCGACCTCTGCGTTTATCCACTGACATCTTTGTAGTGGAGCCATCTATTGAAATTTGAAACATAGTTCTGTAAGAGTTTGGATTATTACATGTTTGTTCTTTGAACTTGAATTGAGCTTTTACAATTAGGCGTACTCAACGCTTACGCGGCGGTGCCCATAAACGGGGCTCTGGTGACCGAGTTGGAGCGGTATAACTCCTCATCTGCCATTCGGGAAATCTCTAGCCAGCACGGGACGGCCTGAGAAAACTGTTTCTTGGGACAACTCTCGGGAAGGGTGGAGAAGGAAGAAGTCCGGGCTTTTACGAAAAGCTCACGGCTGATCAGAACGCCGCCAACCTATCAGCAGGTTTTACTGAGCCCGCCCAGAGCTGAAGGAGAAGGAAGTATGGCCAGCCACCCTTCGGGGTACGGGTGCATTGTTGGAGGAACAAGTACTGTGGTTTAACAACCAACGTTACATCACAGCCATTAGGCGAGAGGAGATCATCCCACTGGATAGCCACCAAGCAATGAAGTCCAAACTTCGCCGACGGTAGAAAGAAGCTTTGCCAGTGTAACTGGCCCTATGCTAGTAGCAAAAAACTTGACTCGAACAACAGACAAGGGCAACGAGCACACCTCTAAGCGAGCGAGGGACCCCGAGGTTGGTCAGCAGAAAGCTCCGCCAAAGAAGTGCAAGGGCCATGTAAAATTGGGCTCAGTGGGCGGCATCGCGGCAATGTACGAGAGCACATAAGACCCGATGTAATTACCATTTCTGCCTTAGGAGGCTGTACTTATTCCGACATTTTGAGGATAGTCAAGAACAATCCTTCTCTGAAGTATCTAAGCGCTGATGTGCAAAGCATTAGGAAGACAACAAAAAACCAGAGCACAAAGCAGCTGAGCTAGAATCTGCTGTAGAAAAAGCCCTGGGCAGCCGAGCAGTAGTCAAGTCAACTCGTGGAAACGGCTCAAGTCGAGATTAGAGATATCGATGAGTTGGTGACCAAAGAGGAGATCGTTGAAGCTTTCAAAATTGCCTTAGATAAAAGCACGCTGGACTGTAACGTGGTTAAAGCGCTACGAGCACTAAGGGATGGGCAGCTGGTGGCCGCACTTATTATGCCAGTTGGCTGAGTTACGGAAACTACGTATTGGATGGGTAGTCGCAGAAACCGGCCATTCTACAGCCAAAATGATGTTTCAAGTGTATAGACTACGGGCAAATGGTGCATCAGTGCTGTCGAGAGAGAGCATGTTCATATAGCAAAAACCTGCACCAAGCTACCAAAATGTTTATTTATTTATTTATTTAATGTCGACTATGTGCAATCGACAGGTAAGTTCTTAGTTACATTATAGATACAAAATATTAAAAGTTAAATGCTTTAATGTAAAAATAAATAGAAAAACAAAAACAAACAAAAAAAAATATATATATATAATATATATATAATGGGCAAGTTCAAATTTAAGATCAATTACTCAGACCCAACATTCGTTGCGGGGATTGGGGAAAACCCAAGAAAAACCCAATCAGGTCTGATATGATGTTAGCGTTAGTTATTATGAGTTAGAGAGAATAAGATAAATTTTTTAATAGTAAAAATTGAGGCATCTGCATTGAAGACATTGTAAAGTCTATTATAATCCGTACAGAGCACTCGAAAGGGGTCATGCAGGGAATAGTTATTAGTACAACGATTACTGACCGTTAAAACAACATGTGTATCAAACTTCAGTCTATGGTCGAGGAGAATACCAAGATCATTTACTTCATCTACTCTAGTAAGGGGTACCAAATCAAGAGTATAATTGATGATGTGATGCAGGTGTCAATAGAAAGACATAACCTTGCATTTAGGACAGTTAAGATTCAGTAAATTAAATTTGCACCATTTATAAAAGCGTGCCAGATCTGCTTGCAGTAAATCAGAGCAGGAACTGTCCGTAAATGACAGACACAACTTCACATCATCAGCATACTTTGTGAAAGCAATGGCTGTGTCTAAAATTATATGCTAAGACTGCTCCAAGTAAAATTCAATCACTGCATAGCTGCCCAAGCTCTGCTGGAACAGGCCACAAAGAGATTCGTATAAATATCATCTAAATTAGCGAACCACATCATCGCGAGTCATACTGCCCGAGGACATGGACTTCGGACACGAGTGAAAGAGCGACGATCTGGTTAAGTGATAAACAAACGTCACTATTGTCCAATACATAGTCTTTTAATAATTTCGTACGTGCAACAATTTCTGGTATTTGGAGCTGAGCACGTTTATAGTCGTTTTAGAGGAGCTGGTAGAGGATGCCAAAGGTCGAACTGGTGTAGGTGTAGCAGGAGACTTTAATGCATGGGCCATGAAGTAGGGCAGTACAACGACAAATGCCAGAGGTCAATCTCTACTCGAAGTGTTTGCCTCCCTGGATCTAGTACTGCTCAACACTGGATCGCAGCATTTAGCAGAGCTGGCATCGGGTCGATAGTAGATCCCACCTTCGCAAGCCCATCCCTCTCAGTTGGCGCAAATTGGCTCATCTCTGAAGTCTACACCGCTAGTGACCACGAGGCAATTCTTGTCACGATTGAAACGATGGAAGTGGTGCAGAGAATAGAATGCCATACAGGAAGGGATACCGAATTGGGAAGTTTAACAGGCACGCCTTTTGTGCAGCACTCCAGTCAATCACTACAACCGGCAGTGCTGAGAACAGAGCACATCAAATTAGGGCCGCAGCGTGTGACAAAAGCATGCCAAGGACCTCCTATAAGCGATCACAAATGCCAACATTCTGGTGAAATGAGCGTATTGCTAATGTCCATCAAACCTGCTATGCCATCACCCATAGTAGCCGTAACGGTATATGAAATTTTACGACAGCCCGTAATCTAAAAACCAACAAAGACCCTCCGAGACGGAATCCCGAAAACTGCAGTAAAGCCGGCTCTCTCCTTACAGCCCTGTGTATTCGCGCAGATGTTTAATGTATGCTTTGAATAAAAGACATTTCCATCAGCATGGAAGCTGCAATCCCTGGTGCTTCTTCCAAAGCCAGGTAAGCCACCAGGCGATCCATCATCGTATAGGCCAATTTGTTTACGAAGCACGATTGGTAAGGTTTTGGAAAAGGTGATCAGCTCAAGGTTGGAAGCAGTCATTAACAGAGCAGGTGGACTGTGCCCGAACCAGTTGGGCTTTAGAAACGCGAGGTCAACCATCAATACTATAAGTTGGTAACCAATATAGCGTCCCAAGCTATTCAAGGTTCAAGATGGCGGGGAGGCCCTTAGCAGTACTACTTGGTGGCCACTCTGGTGACGTGAAGAACGCCTTCAGCACGGCGAGATGGGATAAAATATTAAATGCGCTGGATAACTTCCGAGCCCCCGAGTACCTGAAGGGCATAATTAGGAGTTATTTCCCAGGTAGAGTGCTCCAATATTTTTGGAGGTGTCTGCTGGGGTTTCGCAGGGCTCTTTACTTGGACCACTGTTATGGAACGTTATGTACGACGGAGTTCTGAGGCTTGACGTTCCCTCGTTTGCTTTGCTGATGACGTGGAGATGCCTGCATAGCCCGCATCAATCGGTGGTAGCACAGGTTTAGAGCTAACGGAAGCTGTTCTCATCAGCAGCTGGAAAAGGGTGGAGGTGGCTCAACTAACTGTCGGAAGCACGACTATTTTCTCGAAGCGGGCGATCAAATATCTGGGTGTCATGATCGACACACGGTTGACGTTTCGGGAGCATCTGGAGTACATCCAAAAAAAGGTTGCTGATCTTAACCGGGCACTCCGGTTTGGACAAGATACCACAGATGAGTGCCCATCGTGAGGTCCAGGCATAGTTGAGGATGCGCAGCACTTCGTGTTTCAATGCGAAGCGTTCACGCCACATAGACAGCGGCTGGAAGAAGTAATGGGTGGCACTATAACAGAAGCTAACCTGGAAGATAGATTATTTTAATCAATTCATAAGTGGGAAGCTGTACGCTCTGTTGCGGCAGCTGTCATGATCGAGCTGATCAATTCTATAGGTATTACTTAAAAGCCTGCGAAGCATTGCCTAGCGGTCATACCGCAGGAACATAGTGTTATCTGTAGAGCAGTTTAGTTAAGTTATATTATGTAGTTTATAAGTTGTTAAAAGAACAACAAGAAAAAAAAACCCTAAAATCCTTTAATATTAGCTTAAAAACAAATTGAAAAGTACAGAGTCACCGCTGAAGTTAATTTCAGTAACAGCTGTGTTCAAATGGTGTTATGCAAATAAATTTATTTATATTTTTTTTCAAGTTTTCTTTTGCGTTCTTCTTTCAACTAGCTGCGATTCAAAATCTACTTAATTTATTATATTTTGGGTTCTCCAAAAGTAACATTATGCATACTGCATTTAAAAAAAATGCGCGGATTTCTTTTTCAATGTGCCGTAAAGCATAGGCCAAAAATCAAAACAAACGAGCAGAAAATATTTTCACAAAATGTAAACAATTTGTCCCTCTAATGTCCAGTCTTCTTATTTGCAAACCAGTTCTCACTAGAAATCTAACGGAACTTTCTAAAAAGAGAACTAAAAGCATGAACACGTGTTCAATTGCAAAGCGCAGCTGGGCGCAAGTCAAATATTTCAAAGCAAAAGCGCACTTTAAATTGGTCCGTCAATTCCACAAGCTAACATATTGTATTTATTTAAAATGGATTTGAAAGTTCAATATATTTATTCTTTTTTTTTAAATCAATAACAACTATTTGTTTAGTAATTTTGTTTACAATTAATGTTTTACCTAACCTATTTGTTTGTACCGTTTTTGATCGTTTTTAATTTGTTTACCCTAAATTATAGTTGTTTTGCCTCCTAATTCCGCAATTGAATTTGTTTCCAGTGTACTTGTATGACTTTTAAGGTAATGAGTGCGTTAAGATTAGCTGCGGAAACTTGCGGATGTGCTTGTAATCGTTAATTTACTAACACGCCGCCATTTTTTTAAAGGTCAAATTTGCCCAGCGGAGCCTCTGTGTCGCCTGTTCATTGTGCTGTGTCTTTGTTTGCGTCTTTCATGTTTGTGTACAGTTTTCAATGTTTAATTAATTAATGTTATATGAAATAAGTATAATTATTTTTGGGTTTTTTTCTTATAATTTTTATTTTACGATTAAAGGTGAAACGAATCATTGTACACACAATCTGTGAATTTGGTTGAGAAGTCCGATTTGAACCAAATTTGGTAAGGATGTATTAAACTGTATAAAAAACACAATTCGAGAGTTTGGTCGAGATATATAGAGAAACAAAAAAGTTTTCATAATAAATATTGATATCGAACCGATCGATGGCAGCTATATCATATAGTTGTCCGATTTGAACCAAATTCGGTAAGGATGTATGAAAACGTATCAATCTGTGAATTTGGTTGAGAAATCTTGATAAACAAAAAAGTTTTTCATACTAAATGTTTCAGTCTCGTACGAACTCTCGCCGAGTAAAGACGTGGCCACAAAACAGCGGAACTTTTTCGTATAAAGTGCTGTTATCTGCTTTTTCGACAGATGCCCTCTGATTTGTCGAGCCAGCCACGCGTTGGACTTCGACACACTAAAACACTCACACACACGCGCTGACTTGCGTGTACGTGTGCCTGCACGTGTTCATTTACCGTTGTTTTAACCAATTGTAAACAAACAAATAACTGCACTTTCCGCCGCAGTCGCTGCCCTCGGCAGCCTCATCAGGCATCATGGCTACCTCAGCCTCATTTCCATCTGCTGCTCCCGCAGATCCCGCAGCCCCTGCAGCTCCCGCAGCCACCGCCAAGCCCAAATGGCAGCTCACGCCAGCGAAGCTCCTACTTGGAGGAGCTCCGAAGGCCAAGGACGGCCCATCAGCGCCTAAGACGCTTAAGGCGTCACCAGTGCGCGACTGCAGTGGAAGCGACGGAGAGACCAGCTGGTCCAGCTTGGAGCCGGGCGAGATCAGACGCAAGGCCCCGACCAGAAATCCCTACCAGCTGACGCCCACCCCTCTGACCACCATGAGCTCCAATAGATTTGCCGCTCTCATCGACACAATGGACGCTGACGAAGCAGAGGAGGAGACTCTCGTCGATCCCGACCCCGTCCCTACTGCCCCCGTGAAGACCATAAAGCCACCGCCGGTCTTCGTCCCTGATGTCTCGAACATCAAGGGATTCATCACTGACGTCGCTCTGGCCATCGAAAACCTCAGGTTCGAATACAAATCCGGCAGGGATGGAAGTGTCCGAGTCAACGTGGAGGATAAGGCTAGCTTCACCAAGCTGAAGGAATATCTCAACGAAGGACGAGCGTGCCTCTAGGATAGTCGTCAAAGGGCTCCACTACTCCACGGCGATTGACGAAATTAAGGAAGCACTCGCCGCACATGGGCACATTGTACGTGGTCGCGAGATTAAGAACACTATCAGCCGCACAAAAAAGAAGCCGATGTCGCTCTTCTTTGTGAGCCTGGAGCCTTCCAGCAGCATTAAAGATGTGTTCGCAATAAAACGTCTCTGTCGGTGCGTCGTCACTATTGAGCCCCCGCTCAAGAACAAGGATGTTCTCCAGTGCT
Source organism: Drosophila testacea (assembly GCA_035043265.1). NCBI lineage: Eukaryota > Metazoa > Arthropoda > Insecta > Diptera > Drosophilidae > Drosophila > Drosophila testacea. Next base: position 828,678 of record JAWNND010000842.1, on the reverse strand, counting down.
ACCGCTGCCAGGATTTCAGACACTCTCAGAGGTACTGCCGGCTCCCATCTAAGTGCGTCAAGTGCGGAGATGACCATCACTCCAACGAGTGCACCAAGTCCAAGGAACTACCTGCTTGCTGTGCCGTGTGCAAGGGGATCCATCCCGCCTCGTACAAAGGCTGCAAGGTGTACCAGAAGGTCAAGGAGCAACATACACCAAAGCCAAGGCTAATGGCACCGCCCACCAGCAGAGAAGCACTAACAGTCAGCCCTGGATTCAGCTACGCCAGTGCACTTCGAGGTGCACAGCAACCGCAGCAGCAGTTCGACCCAGCTCCCTCCCCCCCAAGCCAGACCAACACCAGACTTGACAGACTGGAGGTCATGATGGAGAAGATGATGGACCAAGTTTCATCCCTGACGCATTTGCTCACGTCATTATTGGCGAAGCAATGCAACTAAGTCTCCATATTGTACTTTGGAACGCGAACGGTCTGAGCAAGAGCAGGCCCGAGGTCGAGCACTACCTCAAGACCAATCACGTCGACATCCTCCTAGTCTCCGAAACCCACTTCAGCTCCAGATCATTCTTCACCATCGCAGGCTACGACGTCATCACTGTTAACCACCCCAATGGCACCGCTCGAGGCGGAGCGGCAGTCATTGTCAAGAGCGGGCTCAAGTACATAGAGCTTCCTCCACATCGGAGAAGACCAATTCCTAGACTTGCTGGACAGCCTTGGCCCAAGATTCATCGCTGGAGGTGACTTCAACGCGAAACACACCTGGTGGGGATCTCGCCTCAATAACCCCAAGGGCACTGCCCTGTACAGGGCCATCTCCAGAACACGAATCAACTGCCAATCCAATGGAGAACCCACCTACTGGCCCACAGACCCTAACAAGGTACCTGACGTCTTTGACATTGTCCTCTCCAAAGGGATCGAGCGGCATAGGGTCTCAGTTAGCAATGAGATTGATCTGTGTTCCGACCACTGCGCAGTCAGGCTTTTGGTCAATATCCCAGCCAGCACCAACACTGCTAGGGGCAGATTGTTCAAGAAAAATACCAACGTTGAGTGGTATCAACACTGGCTGCAGAACAATTTTGACCCAACGGTGGAGATCGAGTCAGGGGAAGATCTGGACGACGTGGTCGAACATCTCAACGTGCAAATACACAATGCCGTCTCGCACCCAACTCCGCCAACCCGGAAAATCAATAGGACTCCCCACAGAGACGTCCACCTCTGGTCTCCAGAAGTTGCTGCTTTGGTTGCTGAGAAGAGGCGACTACGCTGAGTATGGCACAATTCTCGCAACCCCAGGGACAAGACTGACTTTAATAGGGCAGCTAAAGAATTAAAGGAGCTCTTGTCTAACCTTCGCAGACAATCCCTGGAGCAGTATCTCGCCGAGGTGGAACCGGACGACCCTCAACACAATCTGTGGCGGATAACCAAATCCTTGAAAAGGCCCTCTCAACGCAAGGAACCTGTCCGGAACGCTAATGGTGATTGGTGCCGCTCCGACAGCGAGAGAGCTAAAGCCTTCGCAGAACATCTCCACGAAGCCTTCTCCCCCTTCGCTAGATGCACACAACGAGAGGCAAACGAGACAGCCGATTTCCTGGACGTGCCCTGCCAGATGTCCCTCCCCATCCCCGCAGTCGAGTCAGACGATCTAATTGGCGAAATCAGCAGACTCAAGGCATCCAAATCCTCAGGCTACGACGGTATTGATGTGCCAGCTATTAAAGCACTCCCGTCGAATGGAGTCCAGCTCCTCCTAAATATAACGAACAAATGTTTCCAGTTAGGACACTTTCCCACCCAGTGGAAATGTGCCGAGGTCATACTGATCCCAAAACCTGGGAAACCTGCAGCCAATCTAGCCTCATACAGGCCGATTAGTTTATTGGCGGTACTCTCCAAAGTAGTCGAGAGACTACTTTTGCGGAGAGTCCGCCCAATACTGGACGAGGCTGGTTTGATCCCCGATCACAAGTTTGGCTTCAGAGAATCTCAGTAGACTGCCCCCCCAGTCACCCTAGACGGCTCATCAATCCCTGATAGCAACACCGCCAAGTACTTGGGTATCACCATGGACAGGAGGCTTACTTGGAAGCCACACCTGAAAAACAAAAGGGCGCAGATGAGCTGGAGGCTGAAGAAGTTCCTATGGCTCATGGGGAAGAGATCCACACTCAGGCTAAGGGTTAAACTCCAAATCTACAAAGCCATCATGAAGCCAATGTGGACCTATGGAATCCCCATCTGGGGCACAGCTAACAACACAAATCTCAGGAAGATTCAAAAATTCCAAAACAAAGCACTGAGGGTCCTATCAAACGCTAACCTGCTCACGTCAAACGCTGAAATCCATAATGAGCTCGGAGTCCCATGGGTGCAATATGAAGTCAACAGGCTTAGCAAAAATCACACCGTACGACTGGATCGGCACATCAACCCCCTTGCCATTAACTTGCTGGACAACAGCACCACCACCCGACGGCTGAAAAGGTTCCACCCACTGAAGCTGAACATCTCTGTCCCTCCCCCACACACCCACCACCCACTACCACCCACCCTTCCTCAATCAAAATTGTCAAACTTAATATCAATACCCTAAATGTTATTTATATATCAATGTACTTAATTCAATTTGTTGATTGTCCAGTTAGGACAGATTGCTAATAATAAACCTCTGATATCAAAAAAAAAAATTAAAAAAATACTAAATGTTTATTTCCAACCGATCATTCCATATATGATTTACTAATCCGATCCGGCCGGTTTCGACATATGTACTGCGTGCAACAAAAAGACGGACCTGTACCAAGTTTCATCAAGATAGCTTTAAAACTGAGAGACTAGTTTGCATAAAAACAGACGGACACACGGACAGACAGACGGACATGGCTATATCGACTCAGATCGTCGCCCGGATCAAGAATATATATACTTTATTCGGTCTGTGAGGCCTCCTTCACTGCGTTACACATTTCGTGACAAAATTAGAATACCCTCTGCAAGGGAATAAAAAGAGACAACCGAACTATCAATAGACAAGGAAAAATATTATAGAGAAAAAATAAAAGTTCTTAAAGAGTCAGCAGTTCGTATGTGTAATAGAAAAATACTGGTCGAGCACAGCTTACAACTGACTATGGTGGATGGCAAAGTATGCAACGCTTTAAGTGAGTCCTCCTCTGTTAAATGTTCTATATGTGGCGCAAACCCGACTGAAATGAATGACTTGGCCAAATGTTTAAGCAAAGACGTGCGAAGAGAATATTTCGAATTTGGTTTATCCCCACTTCATGTAAAAATACGGTTCTTCAAATACTTTTTACATTTGTCATACAAGTCAGTCATCAAAATGTGGCAGGTCAGAGGTCGTGAGCAAAAAATATACGTTTCGGAACGGAACAAGGAATTCAAGAATTATATCGTAAAAAAATGGGAATTATAGTAGACAAGCCCAGAGATGGAGGCAGAGGATCGTCCAACGACGGAAATGTAGCTAGAAAATTTTTTTCAAATCCAAATTTGGCATCAGAAATTACAGGAATTAATGAAAATCTAATCCATCGTTGTGCCAGTTTACTTCAAGCTATCGCATCGGGGTACAAAATTAATGTACTTACATTTAATGAATATGCCCTCGATACTGCCAGGGAGCTAATCAAAGAGTATCCATGGTACTATTTGCCGGCTACAGTCCATAAGGTGTTAATTAACGGATCTGCTTTGATAGAGCATGCTCTTGTATCAATCGAAGAGTTGTCGGAGGAAGCTGTAGAGGCGAACAATAAAGAGTTAAAAAAATTTTGACTTTATAATGGCCGAAAAACGTCACGTATTGAAACAATTATTGACATTTTAAATTCACTCTTTTTGGGGTCGGACCTATTTATAACTGGACAAAGAAAGCTTGAAAAAAAGGATAAGACAACTTTACTTGATTCTGTATGTGGCTTACTGGAGGAGACATTATAAATTTTTCTTTTATAAATAATGGATCTGTAAATTTCAATATATTAAATTGTTATCTTGTTTCCTTTACTTTTTTCAATTTGTTTATTAATATCGATTTTGGGTGGTGGTGGTTGGAAGATGGAAGAGGAGGTGTTTATCAACAAATCATGTTCAACGCTTAACCCTGTTTTTATAAATATATTTTAAGAGCCTTGTTTAAAATTTCAACACTATAAGACCATTAGAAGTATTTTTGGCCGCGACTCCATACAAGCGGAACCACTGTGCAATGGGCGCGACAAAATTGCAAACTCCATTTAGCTTTACAATATCGCGCCATACATAGTCGACTCTCTTTCATTGCCAAACTTAGCTATTTTAGCAGCTCCAATAACAACAATTGCTTTGCGTTAGTACTTAGTTTTCCTTCCTTAAAATTAGAGATAATAACAAATAAAAAAACAACAACAGAAACCAAAAATGCAGTAAGCTACAGTAGAGCATGCTCGACAGTAGGAGACCCAGTACTTTTTGAGTGCAAAGCGTTCACTATAGATTGTTCTTCAATGTTGCGTACCATACAATAGATGGCGCTACTTGATATACATAGAGGTCGCTAGCGTCTCTTCTTCTTCCTTTTGCCAGTAACATTGTTTGTTGAATAACTTCCGTGTTTATCATCCGATTGGAATGAAATTTTCTGGACAGGTTTGGATCATAGAGTATTTTATATGTACCAATAATCAAGTCGCTAACATTAAAGGGGCTCTTGTAATTCGACTTCGAAATTTTGTATTTCAATTTCCGGGGGCGGAGGGGGGCGTGGCAAAAATCTAAAACAAACTTGATCAATGCAAGATATAGATAAACCTACATGCCAAATTTGGTGTCTCTAGCTCTTATAGTCTCTGAGATCTAGGATCTCATAAAAGTGACAGACGGACAGACGGACAGACAGACAGACGGACATGGCTATATCGACTCGGCTGTTGATGCTGATCAAGAATATATATACTTTATGGGGTCTGCCACGCCTCCTTCTGCCTGTTACGCACATTTTTTTTTGCACAAACGTAATAGACCCATTTGTACTTTTTTAAAGTACTGGGTCTAAAAACAACACAGCAAGTGCTCTGCGCAAGTCGTTTTACCTCAATAAGTCCACTGAAGATACCAAATAAAAGACCACACGAGTTGTAAATTCAAATTGTTTTTTATTTGCATTGATACTTTTATCATTTCTCCACTCATTCGTGCTATTATTCGTGTTTTCATAATACACACATACATACATGTGTATGTAGTTTTGTTTGCTTTGAATGCATTTGCTTATTTTACCCCTTAATTGGTATAAGTATATATAAATATGCTGTGCTACAGTTAAAAACTACAATTTAGTCATTTTCTTTTCTCCATTCTCTCTATCAGCCTACATTTTTAAACCTTCCCATCTGTATTTATGTATGTATATCCAATTAAAGTACACATTGTTAGGCTTGCGTAGCGTGTGTAACTCTGTGTGTGTGTGTGATGTACACGAATGTATGTGTTCAGTATTCGTGGAGCTTTATTATGATATACATACATACATAGTTAAGCGCAAGTTACAATATTGTTGGTATTTGTAGAAGAGACTAGTGTGCTCTTCTCGGTTGTGTTCAAAATATGTCACAATTTTTCGCTTGTTGCTCTACTAAATAATTTAATTACATATTATAATTGAGGCAATAAAATAAAATGGGGGGATCGGCTAGACTGTGTACATACAGTTCTATATATGTACTTATATTTGAATAGGCACGTGTGTATTATAATACACTTTGCTTAAGAGGGCTCTGCATGTTTCGACTCACATTTATTTAAATGTACATGTGTACATACTTATGTACATCATAAGATGTACTGATCATTTAAAATTAAATTAAATTTTAAACTTTTTGAAACAATAGGTATCCAAATTTCATGTGAATCCATTAATTTACAAGCTACAATTTGAAGTGTTAGCAAAATTGAATTAATAATCACTTTCTCTGAATCTGATTTTGACAGTTCGGAAAATATATATGGAAAATGCCTGTGTATGTAATATTCGTTATAAAGGACAAATTATATACAAGAATAAAAGTAAAAAAAACACGCTGAACTAGAGAGAAATGAAACTTTAAAAGTTAACTAAAATACTACTTAAGCATGAGTATGTATGTATTATGTGTATTGGGTTATATTGTGTTGCATTGAATTGTTTTGTATTGTATTGTTTGTATTAGTTTGAATGCATGCATAATCCTAATCCTGTCAACCCTATTGTATCTATGTATGGTATTCTGTGTGATATAGAATAAGCTGTGCGAAACATTATGTAAATCATGCTTAAACTGGCTCTTTTTTGGATTGAATTGGTTCGTTGGATGATATAAATTCGGTTTAGTCGCAAGATGTTAGGTTTACTCAAATGAATATTTGCTATTGCTTAAGAATACTGGGATCGAGTGCGATAGCGAATAAGTGGAGTTCACTAACGCGATAATTGTGTTTAATATTTAACTGCTGTATTTTGTAAAATGATGAATGTATGTATTATGTTGGTGTGGTAGTGCTTGTTGCAAAATCGACAAAATAAAATGAACAAAGCATGATTTTAATGCTGACTTTAGTTTTGTTTGTATACATACTACAGTGAACTTATTTTGGCTGATAAAGTGATCATAAAAATTAGTCTTAATTTACGTACTTCACTGATCTCCGCTGCTCGATGATCTATTCGAGTGTGCAAACTTTTGTTTGAATGTATGTATGTATGTATATGAATACTTGCTTACATGGTACATATATACACATATATTAATATAAATATATGCATAATTTATATATGTATATGTATATAAATATTTGAATTTTCTTATTTTTGAATGGAGCGAATGTGCATCAATACATAATTTACAAATGGGGTTGCTTTTTTATATTATTAAATATACAATCAATTTCACCTAAATTTTGTTCTGTCATTTCACATTAATTTGTCACGTAATTTGAAGTATAGATATAAATATACTGCGTTGGTTCATTTACAAAATAATAAAACTAATAAACTATCAAAACAAAAACAAAATGCACTTAAAAAAGAACATAAAACTTATAGTTGAGTTCTTTGAATTTCACCTTTCCCATATTCGAAATACTTAATACGAATGTATGTATATATTATTTAATTTTAATTGCTATTTTAAGTGTAAATATAAATACATACGAAACATACATACATGGGTTCGTTCGTATTAACATTTAATTGTTTTAAATGTTTTCATTTGCTCTGTTTTCTTGCTGCCTTAAGATTCACTTAATTTCTAATTTCCTATACGATTTCTATATAAATGTACGCTAATACATATACCTTTAATTTTTCAGTCAAAACTTGTCATCGTACTCGGCTGCTGTACGTTAGGCCGGAGCGAAAAACATTTTTTTTTTATTTTCCAATTTCTTCTGGCGGAATCGTTGGACCGCTATACAATAATAATGTTTGCATAAAAAGAAAACATGATCGTTTTCCACATAATGCTTATTTTTTATACATAGCCCTTACATTTTTTTTGATAAAACTGTATCAAATATTAAGATCGGTGCAAAAATACAGAAGCTAGAATTTTTTTATGGATAGGAAATTGGGTAATACCCATCAGTTTAAATATAAATCGTTTGAAAGCGAACACAATAAAATGATTTTCTTAGTATGGAGCTTTTTGGTTAGGGTAAAATAAAATATATGGATAAGTTCGTTATTCGTCAGCCGATTTGTATGAACTATGGCTTATTTTGCTCAAGAAAGTCCAAACTCTATGCTCAATTTGTTAAGCTGGAGATATTTTTGCAAGTTATATACTTTATTTATATACTTAATTAAAATTTTTTACTCATTTTCGTATTTAGAAGGCCAGAATCTATAGGAAAAAAATAAAAAGGTCTCTAAGGCAGGCAAAAAGTGCCAGTTTGTAAACTAGTGCACTGGTATAGCACATGCATGCATGCATGGCTGACGGGCGCTACCCAATTTCCTATCCATAAAAAAATTCTAGCTCCTATATTTTTGCACCTTAATAGTTGATACAGTTTTATCAAGAAAAATGTAATGTAATGTAAATGGGCTATGTATGTATAAAAATAAACATTATGTGGAAAAAGATAATGTTTTCTATTTATATCATATTTTTCCCAAATTTTTAATTTTTGCGTGATTCTTCAAAAAAGAAGGTCGGGGCGCCACCTTAGGATGGGCTCCAAAAATCCGATTTTTTCACACATTATTATAGCGGGTCAACGATTCCGCACCCAAGAAATTGGAAAATAGAAAAAAAGTGTTTTTCGCTCCGGCCTACTGTACATGTATCTTCTGTATGTATAGTAGGTATTTGTTTGGATTTGTGATATCAGATTAAGTTATCGAGCTGGCCTGATCAATACCTTGATGGTTAATTTACGTTGATTACGTTTGCTTTGTTTTGCACAGACATAATTCGTTTTTATACTACCAATTCATTTAATTGCAGGAAATATATGTATGAGAAAATTTTACTATGTATTACTGTGTTTATGTCAATAAAGATTTGTAGATTAAAAAATTTTAACATAGAAAAATACAGGACTACTACTATTTTTATACGGGAGCACATAGCATGATGTAATTTCTTGATTGCAAAAGTGCGTGTATAAACAACATGAATACATGTAATACATAGTTTTTAATTAAGTCCTTTCGGTTCCGGAAGGTACATTGCATTTAAAAATTTTTAAAACGGTAATGATATTTGAATAAACAGACACACAGAGTTTCAGTTATCGCTTCCAGTACCGACCGCCCTATTTTTCCCTGAATAAGGGTTATTCAGCAAACAAAAATGTTTGCTAATACTGAGATGAAGCAATACAAAATTTAAATTTCGAAAACAATCGTCCCGAAAAAGTCCGGACGTTGCCTATAACGGATGGGAATAATTTTTACATAAACACAGTAATTATTTAAATAGATACGAGTAGAATAGTACTATTAAATTTTTGTTTTTTTTTTTTTTTGAAAACAGGAATGAATTTAATAATACCTAACACGTGATTTTCGAAAAGGGTAAATGCTATTGATTCGATTTGGGTATACGTTGTCTAATTTGCAAACTGTAATCTATAATCGTTGTGCTGCCCGTCTGTTAAGTAACACTAGTTAAAACTATGTCGCTACAAACTATGTTTAAATGCTCTTGAAATTTGCATTTGCTTATTACTTATTTAATCTATTTCACCTTTCTCCTTCTTTTCTACTACTTATTTCGTTTTTTTTTTATCAATTTCCTCCTCAATCCTCTTTACGCCTTCGTCGTTTGCTTTAAAATTATTATCTATACGTAATTCCACCAATACGAATCGTGTGATATAATGGCCCTCAAAATTATGTTGTAGCTACGTGGAGGCAGCCGTCAATAAATTCACCGATCAACATCAACTGTTTCCTGAAGTGGACGATGGCTCGATGGTGTAAGGGTAGCGGCAAGTGTGTTAGGCAGGTAAATAAATAAGATTTCCACTGAGACAGCAATCAAGAGAGTTGAATTTATGCCATATACACAAACAGCTGACGATAAACCCATCCATATCCAGATATATCCATTGATATGACTGGTACCTGTTGGCGCTGATCCACTGTTGTAGGTGAGCTCCTCATTCTTAACTACCTCATTTGGATGTTTGTCATAATTGGGATGATCATCTGTAATTGTAGCAAACGTTAGTCCTTGATACCCAAATCGGTCAATACGAATGCCAAGTAAAAAAATCAACAGTTTTCAGTTTAAGTTAGAATGTGATCTTACATACATAGGAAGTTGGTTGGCTTTGGTCAAATTAGAAACACCGCTGTCTTTACGTTATTTATCGAAATAAATGGATAAAAATCAAGGGGTAATTCAGCTTGAGCTATAAATACGATAGAGAATGCGATCTAACACGATCATGACACGTTAATCATTGATTGGGGTATGTTGCATTGTATTGATTTCCATTAATCTAAACGTAACGTGAACACTTAAAATAGGGACGATGTTAAAGCAAATGTAGCACGTTGCAGTCCATTGCAATAAGACCAATCTTAGAAAGGGCTATTTTTAGAAGACCCAGTACTTAAAAAAAGTACAAATGGGTCTACAGTGAAAACTCCCTTAGCGGACACCTCTAATGGGCGGACACCCCCCTTGGGCGGACACTTTTTCCGGGACGTTGGTTTTGGTGGGGCTTTCAGACCAATTTTGTCTCTATTGAGCGGAAACTCTTTTGAGCGGACGCGGACACTAAAAAAAGGACAAAAACGAACGAAAACCTCTCTTGGCGGGACACGAATTTCTTAAAAACGTTCGCTGACGAGCTAGTTTTGTCATTAAAAATCAGAAGTGGGCGGAAACAATGATAATTCGGAATCCGAAGAAGAACCGGAAGAGCCTGACTATGATCCTGACCCAATAAATTCGAATGATAAGGCGATGATCACAATTAAGAAATTAAAAAAATTAGTTCAAAATGACTATAAAGCGTTTGAATACGTATAACATTTGGAAAGCCATTTGCAGTCCTTCATATTAGAGAAGAAATTAAAGAACGCTCAAAAAACCAAAATAAATTATTTTTTTAAGACGCAGTAGTAAAAAAAAAATATTCCTATAGGCGGACACTCCCCTTGAGCGGACACAAATTGCGCGACCATGAGTGTCCGCCCAAGAGAGGTTTCACTGTATTAAGTTTGTGCAAAAGAAAATGTGCGTATCAGGCAGAAGGAGGCGTGGCTGTCCCCATAAAGTATATATATGTATTCTTGATCAGCATCAACAGCGGAGTTGATATAGCGATGTCCGTCTGTCCCTTTTTGTGTCACTTAGATCTGAGAGGCCATAAGAGCTAGAGACACCAAATTTGGCATGTAGGTACATATATGTCTCCCATTGATCAATTTTATTTTCGATTGTTGCCACGCCCCTCTCCGCCCCCGGAAGTTTAAATACAAATTTCGAAGTCGAATTACAAGAGCCCCTTTAATGCTAGCACCTTGATTTTTGGTACACTATATCGGACAATAAACGCGGAAGTTATTCAACTAACAATGTTACGTTCAAAAGGAAGAAGAAGAGACGCTAGCGACCTCTGTGTTTATTAATTGGCGCCATCTATTGAATGGTACGTAACATTGATGAATAATCTATAGCGAAGGGTTTGCACTCAATAAGTACTGGGTCTCCTACTGATCGGATCAGATCACTAGATCATATAGCTGCCAAAGGAACGATCGGTTCGGAACCAACATTTAGTATAAAAAACTTTTTTGTTCCTCAATATATGTATCTCAACCAAACTCACAGATTGTGTGTTTGATAAAGTTTAATTTATCCTTACCAAATCTGGTTCAATTCGGATAGCCATATCATATAGCTGTCATAGGAACGATCGGCTCAAAATCAACATTTAGTAAGAAAAACTTTTTTGTTTCTTGAGATATCTCAACGAAAGTCACCAATTGTGTGTTTAATACAGATTTATATAGTCTGACAAAATTTGGTGCAAATCGGACTACTATATTATATAGGTGCCATAGGAATGAACGGTTCGAAATCAACATCTAACAAATTTTGTAAAAAATCAGACGGCTTATACAGCGCTTTGCAAGGGTATCCAAACTTTGGCGCGCCAACTGTTAGGTAAATTATAAAAATTTAAAACAAAAAAACAAACCTATATAAGGGCATATTTTGAATATATAACATCGACCGGTTCAATTAAGGTTTGGCGAACGAGGGTAGTGGGTAGCGAATGCAAATACATTTTCTACAAATTCTACTTACTTTTTATCCTATTATTACCAAGATCTGTTGGACTGTGGGACGATGGTGTGTAATTGCTAATATGTGTTATGTTATGACTGTTTGAGGTTATATTAATTTCGACATTGGTATATTTTGGATAGATTGAACTTTGAGTCAAATTAGATGAAGATGATGGTGTACTTGTGTCCGTGATTGAACCATTATTGCCCCGCGATGCTGTTAATGGCCAGTTAATGGTGCTCTGTACAATATTGCTAAGATTTGTGGCAACTTCTGGTGGCACATAATGACCAAGAATGCCATGAATCGAACCGGTGCCAACTTCTTCTTGTAAGTAGTATTGATCATATTCAGACTGTTTATTTAATGTATCCTTACCATTATTGTTCATATTGTTACTGCCTTTATGGAGGGGATGTTGATTATTCTGTTGCGTTGGCACATTATTAATCCGTATGCCCGTTTGGATGTGATGATGGCCGGGATATACCATATGGACGCCACCACGACCCGGTGGCAACATATTGATACTGCCATGGCCAGGCGATAACATAATTCCGCCAGTACCCTCACCAACGCCAACTCCACCAGTTCCAGCTCCAACTGCTGCACCAATATTGTTGCCAATTATGTTTGGTTGTATGGGTACTCGATTAAATTGATCAATATTCGAATTGATCGATGTGCCTAACCCATTGATCGGTTTCAACTGTATGCCACTGCTAGGTGGGGCTATTAAACCAGTGTTGACACCACTTATACCAATGGTATTTATTACGTTGTGACCATTATGTCCATGACCATGATTAGCATTTATATTTGAATTTAGATCAATATTGACACCAGCATTATCTACTCCATTGCCAACAGATCCGATGCCACTCTCTGGGGGTACACTCCCTACCATAGTCGTCGCTGGGGTTGTTTTATTCTTCTCTTCGGCAGCACAACACACTTTGAACACAACTTTCATATTATTTGTTGAACAGCGACCGCCTATACGCCGGTATAAGTCGTCCTTCGATGAAGTCGCTGATTCAAATACAAAATCGAAAATGGAAAATGAAAAATATAGATCAAAGTTAATTAGAAAACAGTGCTTAATTCCAACTCACAAATGAAGTAGTAATCATTTCCAGGCAGGAACTCTAAACCACCTGGCTGCGGTGTAAATGGCCGGAAAGTTATTGTAAAGAACATTAATTTCTGAGGCTTATCACAAATAGCTATTACTCGCGGATCAGCGTTCGTTATGCGACATGTTTCGTACTCCACTTTCGACACGTTGTATATTATGTACTTCTCGGTTTCATTCTCATATGTTCCAGGTTCATAAACTGGACATATTATATGCACTTGGTCGAATTCAAAGGCTAGGTTGCCCTTATTGACGTCTATAATATGATCGGTGTTATCTATCCGAAATCTGTTTGAAGATAATAAAATAAACGTGTATAGCAAAATTGCTAAAATACAGCGGATGAAATTCAACTAACAATAAGACTTAATACCTATAACACATTTATGCTAGGTTTACATTGCGCCACAGACCAGAGGCTGGCACAGAAGATACACAAATTATTTGACAACTGCTGTTTCAGTTGAAGCAGCTCAAATGAACAATACTTTCCTGTGGCAGGCAGAACGAGCATGTTGGTTTTTCTGGCACATTTAGATAACATTTCTATCGTTTAGCGATTAATCGATGAAATTGGAGTTTGACGACAACATAAATTTATTTGTTAACATATTTATACCCTTGCAAAGGATATTATAATTTTGTCACGAGATGTGTAACGCATTGAAGGAAACCTCACAGACCCCATACAGTATATATATTCTTGATCAGGGCGACGAGCTGAGTCGATATAGCCATGTCCGTCTGTCGGTCCGTCTGTTTCTACGCAAACTAGTCTCTCAGTTTTGAAGCTATCTTGATTAAACTTGGTGCAGGTCCGTCTTATGGCTGCACGCAGTACATATGTCGGAACTGGCCGGATCGGATCACTATATCATATAGCTGCCATAGGAACGACCGGTTGAAAATAAACATTTAGTATGAAAAACATTTTTGTTTCTCAAGATATCTCAACCAAATATACACATTGTCTGTTTGATTAAGTTTTAAACAGGCTGACCAAATTTGGTGTAAATCGGACTACTATATCATATAACTGTCATAGGAATGATCGGTTCGAAATCAACATTTAACAAATTTTGTAAAATATCTGACGGCTTAAACAGGGCACTGCAAGGGTATCCAAACTTTGCCGCGCCAAAGTTAGTTTGCGCTATATATTTTTTTTTATCAGAATAAAATAGGTTAATATACTTATTTTTTGTGTTCTTGTAATTAATTATTTTATATTTAATTATTGGGGTGAAAGATATGAGTTCCCATGACGAGATGGAGCAAAACCAAACCAGGGCAAAGCGCTCTTGCTGGGTGGACAAACTTAATTTGACAAGGAATGTTTGCGAAGCTTAGTGGAGAGCTGCAAAGTAGTAGCTGTTCCATTTGACCTGCACATCTTTGGTACTGACACCCAGCTGCTCCGAAATGCTGCTCCAGCTTGCTTCCTTCGTATCGCGATTCATGTAATTCTCGCTTGTCACTTTCCCTAGGCATTCCGACTCCTTCACGGCTTCAATTAGCTTGTGGATAGATTCTGAATGCCAATGTATAGTGACACGGCGAAAAATCCAATCAGCGCGGCAAAAGTTTGTTTTGATTCTTTTCGTGGAACTTGCTCTTTGTTCACGATCTTGTTATAAGTTCCACTGCTGTGAACATTTGAAAAATCTGTGTCGCCTTGTAGCGCTGTGCGAAAATGACAGTAGTGCTCACATTGACGGCTGGCACAGCTCTGTGGAGCACAATTTATGTGCCGGCCAAAGTAAACATTCTGGCACAGGCCACATACAGGCACAGCTGAACTGGCAGTAGTGTGGCGGTAATGTAAACCTAACATTAGTCTCCAAACTCAGATCAAACATATATTATGTTTCATCCCGCGGTCGGAATTATATTCATTTTTAAAGATGTTTAATTTAACTATTCTGAAAGAGCCAAACTAGCGCACCACAGCTACGGAGGTTTTCTGTTAAGCAACTTTCAAAAATGCAGTAAGCTACAGTAGAGCACGCTCGACAGTAGGAGACCCAGTACTTTTTGAGTGCAAAGCGTTCACTATAGATTGTTCTTCAATGTTCCCTACCATTCAATAGATGGCGCCACTAAAATGTACACAGGGGTCGCTAGCGTCTCTTCTTCTTCCTTGGAATTTTCTGGACAGGTTTGGACCATAGTGTGTATTATATGTAACGAAAATCAAGACGCTAGCATTAAAGGTGCTCTTGTAATTCGACATCGAAATTTTGTATTTCAATTTTCAGGGGCGGAGGTGGGCGTGGCAAAAATCTAAAACAAACTTGATCAATGGGAGATATAGATGAACCTACATGCCAAATTTGGTGTCTCTAGCTCTTATAGTCTCTGAGATCTAGGCGACACAAAAAGGGACAGACAGACAGACGGACAGACAGACAGACGGACATGGCTAAATCGACTCGGCTGTTGATGCTGATCAAGAATATATATACTTTATGGGGTCTGCCACGCCTCCTTCTGCCTGTTACGCACATTTTTTTGGACAAACTTAATAGACCCATTTGTACTTTTTCAAAGTACTGGGTCTAAAAAAGGCACATCCAAGTCTGTGGCATCGGAATAGCCTTACAGAATTATGTATTTGGACTTATTGCTGCACACAACTTTCAAAAGCCCTATATGTTTGGGCAGCAGGTGATCAGCAACCAGTACAGCCCTAACGCGCATTATAGTCAACACAGTGCAGCAACACTACTTCTGACCAGCGTAGTTATAATAATCGAACTTTACTTGGAGTTAAATAATTAAAGCATACAGAAGATGACTTGAGCCGACCCACAATGTGTGTAATGAGGACCGCCAGTTTTGAGCCGTATCGTCAGGGGCTTTGGGGGCTTTCAGGCAGGTTTGGTCATTGCGGGAATCCCGACAGAGAGGGGCAGAGGGGGCAACCGATCAGGGCGCAAGGTTTACACATAACTGTTAAGTATTAAAAAAAAAATTTTTAGTACTTTTGACACTCAAATTTCACGCTTCTAGTGTATCGACAAAAATAATCACATTTTTTGGTATTGTACAAAATTTGCTTATAGTTTTTTCGACATCTCCTAAACGTTCGAACACTCTCATGAATAATTTGACCGTTTGATTGAAAAAATATTGTCATACAAGCTGGTCATGCGGTAAATTCAGTATACCGAGAGCTCCCAAAGGTCATCAAATTATTAGTATAGCTAGTAAAAATGAAGAAAAATGAAGAGACACACCAAGGTGCATGGAATTTTGTTAGACAAATGAGGCAATTTGATTTCTTGGAATTTTATTTTATCTGAAATAGATGCTGTCAACATTGTCCTTCAAAAAATAAAATATTACAATAAGCATTGCGAGCAATCATATTAAAAGTCTCCAAGCGACAATGATTACGCGACAATGAAAGAGCAAAGTGTAGAGGCAATTTGAATATGAGGCAATTGAAGGGAGTCATGGGAGTCATGATGGGAGTAAGAGATTACACATTTAGAATTACATTTTTTGAATCAGTCGATCTGATCAGCAACTAAAATGGATGTTTGAAGCACTTCATAATGATTTTGAAGATTTTAATTTTTTCACAGGTATAAATATTAAGTCAGAATCGGACAGTAAACTAAATTTGGCAGTAAAATATGCAACCGACTTAAACCCTCAAGAACTGTCAAGTGAAGTAATTAACGGGTGATTACTAAAAATCTGGACTGAGTTTACTAGAACACAAAATCGAACTTATTTGACTTGTTCAGTATATATATATATATATATATAAGTTACGTTTTCAGATAGGTTGAAGTGTTGCACATAAAACTTTAAAGGTATTTTTTTAATAATGGCCCATGATCAGCTTACCGGCGGAGTTTATTGTGTGTATGTGCTCAGTCACGTTCATGTAGAAAACTTAAACTAATTAAGAACCAGATGCGAGCTAAATAGGAGAGGAGAGTCTTAGCAGTCTTGTAAGTTATCTATTGAATTTAGCATAGCAATCTTGAAATATTGATTAAAAAATACAAGAAGAAAGTAAGAACTTGAGTTTCATAATATATAATTAATTTTATTTTTAAATTCTTATCCTGGATTTTTCATTTTTGTTAAGTTTCAATTTTGGTATCATTTGATGAATTTTTGCTTTTAGCTTTGACATTGGATTTGCCATTTTTGATTAGCTTTAATTTTTGTATCTTTCAGTAAATTTAACTGGAATTGTCATTTCTTATGTTTTCAAAAGAATATTGTTGTTTTCATCCTTGATTAAAAATTGTTGGGGAGGTCGGCGCCGCCTGAGTATTTTTCCCGGATGCAACTTTTTCTCGCCACGGCGCTGCTTACTAGTATCACTAGCCAATGAATTTATATGCAATGTTTTGCTACTCATGGATCAGAAAGAATCGGGGCTGCCAATTTAGCTTTTTTCCTGTTAAATCGTGGCACCTTCATCATAATTTTTATCGATATTTGACAATGCCACCACTAGTTTTTGGCAAACTATCTTTATCAAAAAGCGTTCGTCAATTGTTAAAAAAATTTCAAAATGCCAAAAGAAAAAATCTTCTGCCCAAAAAAAAAAAGCAGTAAGCTACAGTGGAGCAAGCTCGACAGTAGGAGACCCATCACTTTTGAGTGCAACGCGATCACTATCAATCCCATTCAATAGATGGCTCTACTACGAAAATATAAGTTGACAAACAGAGAGATCACTAGCGTCTCTTCTTCTTCCTTTTGCTCGTAACTTTGTTAGTTGAATAACTTTCGCGTTTATCATCCGATTTGAATGAAATTTTCAGGACAGATTCGGACTATCGAACAAAAATTCAGATAACTCCCTAACTTTCAAAGTGACCGGACGTGTTTTATTTTACTCTGTGTTATTTTTGTTATTTCTGAGCAAATATATAAATTATTGTCAATAACTCTGTGTGTATCGCAAAAAGTGTTTAGTAATTGTGCTGTTTTTTGCATTATTACAAATAAATACAAACTTTCAATAGCTAACAAATTTTATTTCGGCTTAATTAAACTCTGAATCTCTCGCTTTTGTGTAGTCGTTGTGGCTTTCTTTGGACTATCCGAACCAAACCCCTTCAAAGTTTCGAGCAATGTACCCGAACCCGAACCGGAGCACTTTTAAAAATAAAAGGTTCGGCTCGGAAATTTTTTTCAACCAATATAAAAATTTCTGTATAATTTTTTTATTACGTACTGTATTTACATGCAATCACAGGGTGATATGACATTAGTGATATTTCGAGATCTTATTTGCGGTAGGAATATATATATTTAAAAGTAGGGCTGTCTGATAAATAACCGACCTAACCATGATGCACGCGACTTTTTCAAAAATTTTTTTATTTATTTTTCTACATAGTCTCCTTGTAACTCCACACACTTCTCCCAGCGATGCTCCCATCTCTGCAACCCTTCCAAATAGTACTTGGCATCTTTGTCTGCAAAATACGAGTTCACGAAAGAGATTGCCTCCTCATTTGACGAAAATCTCTGGCCGCCGAGCGCAGTTTTAAGTTGAGAAAACAAAAAAAAGTCGCTTGGTTCTAGATCCGGTGAATAAGGTGGATGGTCAAGCAGTTCGAACCGCAATTCTTGGATTTTCGCCATGGCGACTGTTGAGGTGTGAGATGGTGCGTTGTCTTGGTGGAACAAGACTTTCTTTTATTGCAAATGTGGCCGATTTTTCGAAATTTCTTCCTTTAGCTTGTCCAATAATGATGCGTAGTATGCTCCTGTTATAGTTTTTCCTTTTTCAAGATAGTCTATAAAAATAATTCCATGGCTGTCCCAAAAAACACTCGCCATCACTTTCCCAGCCGAATACACAGCCTTAGGTTTTTTTGGGGCCGGCTCCCCCTTTTCAATCCACTGTTTAGATTGGATTTTTGTTTCGGGCGTATAATAATGAATCCAAGTTTCGTCTACAGTTATCAATCGGCGCCAAAACTCGGTCTTATTGCCTCTAAACTGAGCTAACAGAGCGCTGGAAATGTTCATGCGCGCACGTTTGTGGTCTAGCGTAAGCAAACGCGGCACCCAACGCGCGGACAGCTTTCTCATGCCCAAATCTTGGTTTAATATGTGACAAACACGTTCTTTTGACATCTTCATAATCTCAGCTATTTCTCTAACTTTAATCCGGCGGTCGTCTAGTACCAATTGATGAGCTTTAGCGATGTTATAGTTAGTGGTTACAGTTTTTGGACGCCCAGGACGTTCATCATCTTCCAAGCTCCTGCGACCACGTTTAAATTCAGCTGCCCAAAATTTTACGGTGGTAAACGATGGTGCAGAGTCACCATACACAGAGTCCAACTCTTCTTTGATTTGTGAAAAAATAAAAATTTAATTACAGCTCGATATTGAATTTTTTCCATTTTGGGGGAATCACCGAAATACACTCACAAAAACGACTGTCAACAGATAATGGTGCAAGATAAATTTCTGAAATTTTGGCGAGTAGCTATTATAATATGCAAAATTTGAAGTAGAAACTTTTTTTTTACTTGTGCCGCTAGCTTCACGTTGAGGTCGGTTATTTATCAGACAGCCCTCGTATTACTGTTCAATTCCACTGTTACTAAATTCTTAAACGAAGATGTATCTTTTACATCTGTTTTAAATAATTTAAATTAAAAAAAAAATGTTATTAAAATTAGAATACATAATAAGATGTGAGCCCTAGCTTTGAAATCGGAAAGTTCAACAGCCTATAAACTTTAAAATTTGTGGCGGTCGGCCAAAGCATTTCGTTATACATTTCCTAGAAAACGATGTTTTCACAGAAATCGATAATTTTTCAACAAATCCTGAAAATTGTTGTATTAAAATTTCTTTTATCAATTCTGCGCATATATGGTTTTGATTTTCACATTTAACTTTTAGAATTTGGTTTAACTAATAGACACATACACTTACATATTAAAACAGCTTATAAAATGTGCAACTAGCAAAAAGGAGGCAAGAAAAATTAATATCATTGAACCAGGGTTCGAACCGGAACCTTTGGTTCATTGGATCCACAAACCGGTCCGCGAACTGAACCTTAATATTACTCTGTGGTTCGAACCATAGAACCGAACCTGCCCCCAAATTTTGGAGGTTTGCAGACTTGATTTGTACACTCTTCCGCAAGTTGGGGTTATTTTCGCATTATGTTCGCAAGCTGTATTAAGAACTGCAAGTGCCAGAACGATTATAATGCTGAGTGCATTGGACGTTGGCTATGCGATAAATGTATACATGTAGAGTGTGCCGGCTTCACGATGAAAGTAAAAGATTCGATATTTAAATATAGCGCAAGCTTGCTTTGGCGCGCCAAAGTTTTGATACCCTTGCAGAGCCCTGCATAAGCCGATTTTATTCAAAATTTGTTAGATGTTGGTTTCGAGCCGTTTGTTCCTATGGCAGCTACATTATATAGTAAATCAAATTCGGTCAGACTATATAGATCTGAATCAAACACAAAATTGGTGACTTTCGTTGTTTTTTTTACTAAATGTTGTTTTTTTACTAAATGTTGATTTTGAGCCGATCGTTCCTATGGCGGCTATATGATATAGTTGTCAGAGTTGTTTGAGATTTGGTAAGGATGTATGAAACTTTATAAAACACACAATCTATGAGTTTGATTGAGATATATTGAGAAACAAAAAAGTTTTTCATACTAAATGTTGATTTCGAACCGATCGTTCCTATGGCAGCTATATGATATAGTGATCCGATCCGGCCGGTTCCGACATATGTACTGCGTGCAGTAAAGATAGCTTCAAAACTGAGAGACTAGTTTGCATAGAAACAGACAGACAGACGAACATGGCTATATCGACTCAGCTGATCAAGAATATATATACATTATGCGGTCTGACACGCCTCCTTCAATGCGTTACAAACTTCGTGACAAAATTATAATACCCTCTGCAAGGGTATAAAAAGACCGGGCTTAAATGGTCTTACGAATCATGGCGTGAGGCTGAGGCTGACATGTCTAAGTTTATATGTACGTCAAACGAGAGAAAATTTCTCTAGCTTGCGAAAGAGTTTTAAAAAGTTGCATGGTGAATTTAAGGTGTTGAACGTCACCTCTAAGTCTTCTGATAACACCTACTCTTCTTTTTTAGCACCTACTAAAGACGTCTCTCCTTTATCTCCAGGTAATACCTGCTTTTTTACACCTATCAAAGATTCTAACATATTACAATCTGACACTTCTGTTTATCCAACTATTGTAGTTAATGATGATGATGTCGGTCCATCATCAAATATTGTTTATGATTAACTTAGTAACTGGTGAAATTGATTCTTGATTTATTGAGTCAAATTAATTTCTCAATTCCTGCCAGACATACCCGTAATTTTGTACCGCTATCCCTCAATATTTGTACTATTCCCTGCATGAACCCTTCCGAGTGCTCTGTACAGATTATAATAGACTTTACTATGTCTTCCACTTTTATCATTAAGAAATCTATCTTATTCTCTCTAACACGTAATAACTAACACTAACATGATATCAGACAAGATTAGGTTTTTCTTCTGCCCAATATATATATTATAATTTTATTTCTTTTAAAGCATTTTTAAGTACTTAATATTTATAATTTGGAATGTAATTTGTACTCAGACAATTATTTATCGTTTGCACATAGTCCACATTAAACAAATAAAAAAATTAAAAAAAAGTTCTTGAAAACTAATAAAAGTTTTTAAAATTCATTTTAGTGCTGAGGAGTCCGAAGCCTATAGGAAAAAAATAGTTCGATCTCTGTGGCAGACCAAAAATAAATATTTGAAACTAGTGTTATCAAACAAAAATAATAAAATAAAATCGTATGGCGAATCGTATACGTAATGTGTAACGAACTAAAGGAGATGTGGCAGACCCCAAAAAGTATATATATATATATATATATATATAGATGTAGCCATGTCTGCCTGTCTACCCGACCGTCTGCCTGTTATTCCAATCGTCTGTCCGTCTGTTTCTATGCAAACTAGCCTCTCAGTTTTTAAGCTATCTTAATAATACTTCATACAGGTCCGTCTTTTTGCTTCACGAAGTACATATGTCGGAGCCGGCCGGATCGGATCACTATATGATAGGAACGATCGGTTCAAAGTCAGCATTTAGTATGACAAAATATTTAGTTTCTAAGGTATCTAAACCAAACTCACATAGTCTAAACAAATTGGGATAAAATCGGACTACATATCCTAAGGCTGTCACATGTCGAAATTTGAATGAGGGTCTCTGCAAGGGTATACAATCTTTGGCTCGCTAAAGATAGCTTGCGTCATATATTTTTTTTTTAATATAACCTAAAACCGGGTGGTGTGTTAACAGAATGAAAAATTTAAAACCTGCAAGTCAGCCAAGCATAAGGAAAGCTGATTCTCGAAACTTCCGACACTGTTATCGTTAGGCTGTCCTCATCGTCCCTTTACATAACGTACGCACTTATGGCCGGTCTGAAACTGGCCCCCATAATGTTGCCTTGGTTCCCCTATGCCCCTCCAAGTTCTTTCTTTTTGTTCTTATTTCTACGTAGGGCTTTGTAAATCAAAAATCACCCCTAATGATGAAGCACGCATATTTAACATGCTAGGTTTTGCGACACACATACTCAATCGTACAAATGCGAGTGTGTGTAAATAGCATATTTCATACCGAGGGGGGCTTATTAAATTGACAGCTTGTCGAAAAATACGTTTAGGCAAAATATGCATACACAACGGATATTCGGCAAACCATAAACAAAATTTTACTTTTTGTGTTAAAACTAATGCACATTTCTGAATCCATAATAATTTTTTGTTTTGACTTTCATCTGAACCTGTTTTTAGGTTTGACAAAAACACAAATTCATGTATTTATTATATATATTTAAAAATATTAAAGCACAACGGATGCTATAATTTCATTAAACTTCCATGATTTAAGTATATAGAATATATGTACAAAATAAAACATGATTTTTTTCTTTGTTAACACAAGACTTGACTACTTTTACTTGACCAAAATCGATATGAATGATCAAGCATTTCGTATAAAATCAATAATACCTAAGAATATTATTCCAAACTGCTTTATATCTCTTTTCAAATAACAATAAATTGTAATAATGTAAAAATTTATGACTTTATTTGATTGTATGGTATGTGAATTTAAAATTTTCTTTCTTCTTTCAATATTAATATTAAAAGATTCGACAATTGTAATGCAGTATCTCACTTATTTTAAAGCGCTTATTCTTAAATTAATATAAAGATAGCTGCGCAATTTTAACAACTTTCTATAAGATAAACATAGGCAAAAATCGTAAAAGAAATATGTTGTACACATCTCGTATATACATATGTATCAATTACAACCCCTCACATTGAGAAAGAACAGAAGGCGACAACTAAAAGAAGAAAAAGCGATGCAGCGAAGAGTGCACTTGACTATGGATACCCTGCGAGTTCTGAGATACCCCTACAAGAATTTGTTCTCATAAAGCGTGCCATTAAGGGATCAAGATGGCGCGTGTGCAGCTTTCGCGATTCCATATAGTATAAAAATGAAGGATAGGAAGTATCCTGAAAAAACGACAGGGACCAGCATTTCAGTGAGGGTATAAAGAATCCAGAATACTTAAACGTTAAAATGCTAGGTCGATAATTTAATTAACTTGAAGATCGAACAAAAGTAGAACGGCATTTGCACATGGGTCTAAAACCCGTTTTAAACCATATTCAATGGGTACAGGGTATAACAAGTGACAATTCGCCTTGCGTAAAAAGACACTGAACGAATCTTCTAGCTACCTCCACCATCAGCGTGTCCCAACGGGACGACCTTTAGGTTGCACGAAGGGGGCATGACGTAAAAAAGGGGTGATAAAGAGTGTCTGTCAACGTCACTGTCGCCGTCTGTATGTGCGTGCACGTTTCCTTTTGTAAGTCCCCGTTGCAACTGAAGTGCGTTGCGATGCGTATCCATGTATATGCGTTCATATGTATACATACATTTTGAATGTATGAGTGTTTGTATAAATACTTGAACATTTCTCACATCCTGACAAACTCTAACGATACGCACATGTAAACTGAGACGAATTCTTAATAAGAAATAGATTTGTTAGACCCTGTACTTTAAAAAAGTACAAAAGGTTAAAGATAAAGTTTGTTAAAAAAAAGTGAGTAACAGGCAGAAGGAGGCGTGGCAGACCCCATAAAGTATATATGTTCTTGAATAAATTTCGAAGTCCAATTACAAGAGCACCTTTAATGCCAACTCCTTTATTTTTGTTACAATAAACACTATAGTATGAATCTGTCCTGAACTTAATTTTATCGGACAATAAACGCGGTTATTCAACAAACAATTTTACACTTCGTCGGGCAGACGGAAGAAGAAGAGACGCTAGCGCTATAACGTACAAAGCTGTACGCTTTTCACTACTTCATGTTCTTTCCCTTAAGTTCAGGGTCTCCTTCTGCCGAATCGGGCAAACGAATGAAGAAGGGACGCTAGCGCTATAACGAACAAAGCTTGCGGTGTGCTTTTTATGCCACTAATCGCTTTTCACCACTTTTTGTTCTTTCCCTTAAGTACAGGGTCTCCTTCTTTTAGCAAGTTTCAGCGTTGGGATGCTTATTTAACCACATTACAAAAATGGAGCAAGCTCGACACTAGGAGACCCTGTACTTTTTGAGTGCAAAGCGTTCACTATTGATCCTTCTTTAATGTTGCGTACCAAAAATTTCAATAGATGGCGCCACTACGAAGATATTAGTTGATAAACAGTGTTTATTAAACAAAGTGGTCGCTAGCGTCTCTTCTTTTTCCTTTTGCCCGTAGCATTGTTAGTTGAATAACTTCCGTGTTTCGAATGAAATTTTCAGGACAGGTTTGGACCATAGTGTATATTATCAAGTATAAAAATCAAGTCGCTAGCTTCAAAGGTGCTCTTGTAATTCGACTTTAAAATTTTGTTATTCACTTTCCGGGGGCGCAGGGGCGTGGCAAAAATATAGAACACACTTGATCAGTGCAAGATATAGATGCACCTACATACCAAGTTTGGTGTCTCTACTTCTTATAGTCTCTGAGATCTAGGAACTCAAAAAAGGGACGGACGGACATGGCTATATCGACTCGGCTGTTGATGCTGATCAAGAATATATATACTTTATAGGGTCTGCCAATCCTTCTTCTGCCTGTTACGCACATTTTTTTGCGCACAAACTTAATAGACCCATTTGTTTTTATTGCCTTTATGTACCCATACGTCAGACAAGAAATATTGAGTCGACTGTTGCTACTGATCAAGAATGGGGACAATGCCATAAATCCAACACCTTCAACATTACAGTATTTATATAAAAAAAAAGAGTTACTTACATGCTGTTCGATGTGTTCCAATGCATGTAGAATGTCTTAGCGCAGCTTGACATGGTCGAAAGTAAAACGGTTTCTATGCAGATTACCGTGAGAAATGTGACAAAAGAAGTGGCACCCAACGTGGGCAACGGAACTAACATTTTAAATCGTACTGAACTTCTCTTCTTCTTCTGTTTCTTGCCGCTGTTGCTGATGATGTTACTCCTAGTACTGTTATCAGTATTTTTTAGACTGACTTCCATCATTCTGGATGTTCGTGTTCCTATCATGTTCTGCGACCGGGGCTGAAGCTGGGGCTTGGACTCGGGATCTAACTGGGATTGTGGTTTTTGGTACTGTTCTCCGTATACTGACATGTTTGTACCTAAATGATTAATATTTTGAGCACCGGTAGTTGTTGGGCTAATAGAGGAGACAAGTCTGGACCCAATTTTTGTCTTACTCTTGCTTTTACTCTTGGATTTTCGATGCATCGTTGGACATAAGAGTGTCGTAGTGTTTTCTTGTTTACGATTTCGAACTTTTGGCATACATATGTCAATGGTCGTGCAACAAGATATTGTCTTAGCACTGCTAATCCTTATCTCGGATACTTGTTGCTTCCAATCTGTTGAGGACTTGAAATTCCGTTTGTTAGAAGCATTTCCCTTCGAACTGTGGCACTCCATACAGCAGCATGGTGATGTACCATTATTTTCTGGTGATTCTTCTTTGTTCCTCTCTTGCTTCGGCACTGACATTGGCATAGATTTTACTTGACAGCTAGGTGCTGCCACTTGATTATGCTGGTTAATTGCTTGTCTTTTAAGCGACAGTTAAGTTCTGTTGGACATTGTTGTCGAAAGGAAAAATCTTCAGTTTAATTAAGTGCAGCCCCAGCCCCGGAACGCTCTTCGAAACTTGTTGCTCTCTATCAGTTTATTAGAATAAAAGTGACTTGTCGTTGCATTTGTTAGTAAAGAGATAAATTTTTTACTAATATCCAAGCGCTGCCAGTTGACCCAGTTCTTGCTGTAGCATATTCTTAACACAATTAAAGTAAGGACCGGCAACATGCCGATGTATCTCATTTCTGTAAATAAATTAAGACAGGGTTCAATTAAAATTAGACTAGATAACATGTAACATTAATAAAAAATCCATTCAACAATTCACATCTTAATTCCAAATTTGTTAAACTATTCGACCTGTTTTGAATTGTGTATTCAATCAACCAAGCTCTAAGTTCCTACACGATACAGGGTTATGTCTCCAAATTCTTGCTTTTAGGCATTGTTATAAATATTATTACGAAATTAAACTCGTTCGATTTATAACCAATACGTTTGTCAAAGAATCTGGATGTCAACTACCTCAAAATACTGTCAAGTTCATTATCAACGCGCTGCCAGCTTTTGATTTGCTCAGAATTTTTGGTCGACTAAGTCAACTGATGTTTATGCAAATATTACCTAGTGTAAATCTAACATAAATTATCTATTGGACACTCTTCTGAGCCTACAAAAGAAACAATTTGCTTTTGAAATTCGCCGACAATTTGTCTTTCTTACTACTCTCAGATATTAGGAAAAACTTTATTATTTCAGTTTTATATACTACACATAAGTAAAAAGACTGCAATACGAGAGCCTGCCTTACATTAATTGAACTATATTTATGTGTATACAACATACGATGAATAAACTAAATCAATGTTAACAGATTTGTCAGATCTGGATGTCTTATAAGTTGTAAGACTTTACAGTTCCTGTCAATAACAAAAATAATTAACAACTACTTGTTTTTTAAATTCCTTGCGTATCTTATATTTCTTTCAATTTTGATTAGGATATGGTGAAAGTCTAATTCGTTAAATGCCGACATTTACAATTTTTAATTATGTACTTACATACTTATGTTAAAAATTAATTCCTATCAAAAAATCCTTCAAAAACTAGCTGAGTAGGTAGGTGTGTATCGATAGTGGAGATTTAACATTAAATTACATATTAATTTGTAATGGTGTTATCGATCTCATATCTATCATCTGGAATGTCCTTAATTTTGCTGTGTGTACGGACTCAAGTTAAATTATTATTGTTGCCCATGTAACAACACACAACGTTATCATATAACATCCACACACCATCCACATATCATTTTATTTTACTAATCTATCTTTCCTTTGAATATTTTGCACTATGTAAATATGATGTTCATACATATACTCATATGTATAAAAGCATGTATGTACATATGTGTTTGTATATCACAACCCTTTTCATGTCTTGTAAATCCTTTACAGAAATATAGGTATTGTCTGAAAATTATTAATGTAATTGCAGGGCTATTCTTTGTTCAATACGGGACTTTTATGGCTTGTTTTGGCAGAACAAATAATATTGTTGTTAGTTTACACTGAGAGAGTACGTCCTCTCGCCTTATCCGTTCTTTCTCTCTCTCTCTGTTTTCTTCCCCCTAAAAGCAGACTCAACTACGATTTTCTGTATACACACATCGTATCACACTTATTCATACACCAAAATACACATATACGACATGCTCAATCACAGAAACATAAAAGAATTAATTTTATTAATTTTAGACTATGAACTAAACAAAATGGAAAGAAACATGAACCATTTTGATGGCTACTAATATCAAGGCAAAAGAAATTTTCTTAATGCGCTCTTTTTAAAACTATTTTAACACAAATAGACACTTTTACGCACACACAAGCATATTGCTAGTTTTTCTTATGTATGTATATGTACATTTTTAGATTTTAATTAATTTCACAGCGAATCACATTTTTAAAATTTGCTCGTTTAATATGCGCCAAGTCGCCGAAATCACATCCACATTATAAAATTGATTAATTAAAATTAACTTCTAAATAAGTACATATATGTGGTATTTAATGTGAGCTATGCTAAGCGTAAAAAGAATAATACGGGAACTTACGGTGTGACCAGTGTTTCTAAGAAATGTATCTGTATCTGACAGATATTTTTATAGCAAGTACTTTTTAGTTACATCATTATTTTTAAAAGCGCGGCGTTGCCCTTTTTTAATTAACAAAACATTTTTTGTTAAAGAAAATGTTTATAATTAAATAACAGAATTTAACGTTAAATTCAGGGAATAAAGCCGGAAACGGCACCGTTAACCGAAATTAACCGTTTCAAATGTAGTACCGGAACCGAAACCAAAATAAATTATTTTGCATGAACCGAAAACCGAAACGTTCGTACCGGTTCAATTAAAAAAAAAAAGTTCTCGAAATATAAGGAAGACTTTACATGCATTTACTTGTACTTGTATACATATGTACATATATATTTGTTGACAAAACTGACTGCCCATTTTAGCCCCTTCCAGTTTGTATATCGAAAAACGCAGCCTTGTTGCACGATAATTATGGCTCAGCTATGTTGTGTGATATCAGTTGATATCTTATAATGAATTTACACTAGCTGAGATTTTTCAGTTGCGTGAGGGGTTACGCAAAAAATCCAAAAAGTGTTTCTATTGCGTTTGCCGCATTCATAGTCAGCTAATTGCATGGGTAGCGCGATAAATGCCAAAATTTGATCGATATTGTGAGACCATCGCACGTGACCTAGCGACGCAGAATTTTCATTCCTCCTCTCCAGAAACTTACTTGTGATATTGCATGGAGAGTGACGGGCGTCGCCTCATTTTCCCAATCGGAGCAAACGCATCAGCGTGTAGAAACCCACTATAAGCCTATATACTGGCCAGCATATCCTTAAAACTTCCCAGATATTATTAATTTCGCAGATACTAGAACGATCGGACGTAACATCGTAAGCGCTAAATCACTACCAGATTTATCATTAGACCATTCTCCAGTCTTATTTAATCTTCGTCATCACCCTGACATTGTCAAACGCCCCTACAAACTGCCAAAAGTCCCAGAAGGAAATATTCATTTTATTCTAATTTTAAAGTTTAAAAAAGCGTTATGTTTTATTTACCAATCGATAACAAATACATTAATAAGATTTCTATCGATTTTTTTAAAGCTCTCCGATTATCTGATCGTCACCTGTGAGCTGTCAAACTCAACATATGTATGTTGCAGCAATTGTTTTACCTCTACTAAAAATATTGTTTTATATAGGAAAGTTAAGAGTTTGCTTATATTAAAAGGTGCTAATGATCAAGATTCCGACTCAGAAAATTCGAAAAACAAATTTTGTGGTCTTCATATATGTTGAATTTTGTTAAAAAAAAAAAATTAATAAAACAAAAACTATTATTATTTGTATTAAAAATATCTATAAACAAAATTTATTTTTTTTTTAAAAATGGTTGTATTTTTTTTTTTTTTTGATCTGTGAAAAAAAACAGATATCAGATATCTAGCTTAATTTGGAAGCTATTAATTTAATGCCGCTAGCGAGGCCCGATCGCCCACTGTGGGACGTAGGGGATTGCACTCCGAGTTCGTGTAAATGTCCCATTCGCATTTGCATTTAAGTGTCCGAAGTAATTCGGTAGGAACTCCTCAATTTCCTACAGCAGGTTCCGCTACGAACTCAAACGTATTCCTGATATCGTCATGGTGTCATTCTGCGGCTAATTCAGTTTTCAGTTGTGCTGTAGGGAAATTCAACTTGAGAATTCCTGGAAATTCCATTTGGAACTCTGTCTGGCAATTCTCCCTCCCTAAGGATACATTTTTATTAAACTTTATTGTTTAGTTTGTGGATATTACGGTTGTTTCCGGTGCGACAAGTTCTGATGTATGTTCCGGTAGAACACTTCGAAACAAGACGAAAAAATTAAATAAATTTTTTTGATTTTTGGATCGGCTCTCTAGATACTGGGACCGATAAGTTGCCGATTCCCATACAAACTGCTCAGCGTACCAGCTGCTCTTTGCACTGTATTGCCTAGGGCAGTGTTGTAAGGTGTCCGTTTCTACTTCATCGCTTGGCACGGATATTCAAACCATTTTTTTTTATTAACTTTTTATTTATTTTGCTCATTTATATATTATAGTCGAATAAATTTACAGTTGTTGTTTTTATTATTATTGTTTTTTTTTTCAGTAAGATAATAGTATATGACAAGGTGTGCCGTAGGTAAAATTTTTTCTTTTATCGCGCGAATCTTTTAAGAAAAATGTTACCCTGCGGCGTGCTTTTCATAATACTTTAAGCATAGTATCCAATAGAGTAAAATGTTTGCCAGGCAGAGTGTACCATATATTTCGAGCCTGGCTATCAAAATGTCAGTGTGACAGCATAATGGTAAAAATACCACAAAAACTGCACAAAGGTTTTAAAATATCTTAAAGATGTTGAGTAGTTACACTTAAAAGCAATATATAAACAAAGAGAAAAATATAAAAAACCAGTTGAAATGGACCGCCAATTAAACTTGAAAAGAGCATTTGCAGCGACAAACACAATAGTTATGGGATTGTTATGTTTTTATTATCATGTTAAATCTTCATCGCAGAGCTCCATCCGATTTTTATTTGTTTTGTTTGCTTTGTTCTGCGGTTTTTCACTTCATTTTGATAACCAGAATTATGAAAATTCGAAGCAAAGTCCCGGGCTTTAAGAATCGAACATCTGTTTGTCAAGCAGTGTTGCAAAATTTTCCTCACCTTCTGGCAACTCTATCATTTTAATTCACTGGATACTGCCTTTCAGTTACGACAGTCATTCCGAAACCATTTTTTTTTTTATATGAAGTTTTAACAAGCAAAGCGGATTTTGCTCTACTGGATACTATGCTTTATAAAGTGTGTCTTTGTAAAAATGTTTGGCACCAGCACACCTTGTCATATTCTTCATCTCTTACAGCAGTGGTGGGCAGCCAAATTCGACAAGTGAGCTCTACAACAAAATCTACAACAACCACCGTGCGCAAAGCCAGCTGCAAAAAAGATCACAAAATATTTTACACACAGCGAAAAAAAAGATGAAGCCAAAGTTAAGAAAACCGGGCAAATCTTATTATGTTCCTAATGAGCTTATCTATGTTGTGAAAAAATTGCATCATCCTATCTTTAATACATAAAGCGTGAGAAGAGTATATGTTTGACCGCTTTCAAGGATGACATACGCTTTCAAGAAGTTTTAAAGTTGAACCTGAATAAGATTCTGTGTGAAATTTTTTAGGTGTACTTCAGCGGTCTCGTTGTGCCTTCCCAGAAGGAAATATTCCGCAGAAAAATTTAATGGGTTGGGAATTCTTGGAAATTCCACTTGGAATTCAGGCTGGCATTTCTCCCTCCCTAGGGTTCTGGTTTCTGCTGCAGAAATAAAAGCGTATACATACATATTATATATTTTTTTAAACTTTATTCTTTAGTTTTATTTAATAAACATTTTCATACATGAACTTAATATTAATATTATTAAATTAATTAATACTGAAAAGAGATGAAACGAAAATGTATATACATTAGTTTTTATTTTGAATATATTTCACTATTATTTGTGTATACTTACATTTCGTGTGGGTCCAGTATTTTATTAACGCATTTGTATAAAAGAATTACACAATATAATGCAAGAAAAACTAAGACTTACCCATTTATAAATGCGTTGTTTATCCAACACGCGTTCAAACAGCACTGTTTGTATGGGAATCGGCAACTTATCGGTTTCAATATCTCAAAAACCGAGCCGTAAATCAAATTTAATTCTTTCGTATTATTTCGAGGTGTTATACCGGAATCCATCATCAGATCTTGGCGCCCACGATATCGGACTCTTGACCATTAGACCTCTTTGAAGAATTCGGCTCCAATTCTCTGAATTGTTTCTGATCTTAATGTTAGGTTTACATTACCGCCACAGTGTGCCAGGGCAGCTGTATGTGGCCTGTGCCAGAGTGTTCACATTGGCCGGCACATAAATTGTGCTCCACAGATCTGTGCCAGCCGTCAATGTGAGCACTACTGTCATTTTCGCACAGCGCCACAAGGCGACACAGATTGTTCAAATGTTCACAGCAGTGGAACTTATAACAAAATCGTGAACAAAGAGCAAGTCCCATAAAAAGAATCAAAGCAAACTTTGAAGTGCATTAAATTATTAGACAAAAATATAAAAGCACTTAAAACTAACTATATGATGTCCGTGTTACCATTTATTGACATTCCGAATCCATTCACAATCTAATGGAAGACGTATTGAGTCGGATAAACTCTGGAAAGTGAAAAACAAAAACTACTGGTATTCGAAATCTTTCTAATTAAGGGGCGACCCAAATAACTAGGATCTGAATTCAGATCCGAGCGCACATGATTCTAAAATTTCATGAAATAAAAACTTCCAATCAAATAACTATGAATTCCTTTTTCGCGCGAGTCAAATTGGGTTTTTCCACTCAACAAGAGTGTTTGCCTCGTCTTCATCATCATTGAGCAGCCATAGTCCAATACAAGCCATCGCCGCTACCTCAAAAACATATACAGTGAAAACTCCCTTAGCGGACACCTCTAATAGGCGGACACCCCCCTTGGGCGGACACTTTTTCTGTGACGTTGGTTTTGGTGGGGTTTTCAGACCAATTTTGCCTCTATTGAGCGGACACCCTCTTGAGCGGACGCGGACACTAAAAAAAGGACAAAAACGAACGAAAACCTTTCTTGGGCGGACACACATGACGAACGACCAAAATTTCTAAATTGAAAAATTCTTTAAAGATGACAACAAGGCGTTGGAATATATTAAATTATTTGGAAAGTCATTTGCAGTCCTGCATAATTGAAAAAAGACTTAAAAACGCGACAAAGTAAAATAGTTTATAAATTAAAATTATAGAATCGCTGTTATTAATAACACTTATATGATTAATAACTTAGTAAATTAATTTGAAGTTAATTTTCCTTATTTTTTAAGTCATTATTATAACAATAAACGCTGTACTGAACAACCAATCAAAATTGGGAAAAAAAAAACAAAAAGATAGAATTATTCCCTTAAGCGGACACAAATTGCGCGACCATGAGTGTCCGCCCAAGATAGGTTTCACTGTATGTATCTTTCATTTGAATAATAAAAACTATAAGCCCAAATTTCAAAAATCCAAGAAACGGACACATTTACCTATTTTGTTCTGATAAAGCCGCAAAAATAAAACGGAAACATATAAATTTATAATTTATCAAACACCAATTTCATCGATTACTCGCTAAACGATTTAAAATGTTATCTAAATGTGAGAGAAAAACCCACATGCTCGTTCTGCCTGCCACAGGAAAATATTTTTCATTTGAGCTGCTTCAACTGAAACAGCTGTTCAAATAATATGTATATCTTCTGTGCCAGCCTCTGGCACAGAAAATCTGTGCCAGGCAAATGGCACTGTCGTTTACATTGCTATGCCAGTTAATTTCTGCGGCACAGCATTTAGTGTTCAAATTGAGCTGTGGCACTGTGATGTACCAGCCTATGTGGCAATGTAAACCTATATATCAACTTTTTTTACCAAAAGCAAACTATCGATAGTACTCCAGGAACTATCGAAAGTGTCTGTCTGCTATCGATGGTAGCTTGATATCGTCCAATCATCGATAGTGCCGATAGTGCTATCGATAGCTCTCCACCTCTAATTTGGCCCGTTGAATTTTGCGTTGACAGCTCTGTTTGGGTTAAAAAAAACCCAAATAACTTTGTTAAGAGTTGGAAATGTTTAGTAACGTTGTTAAGCGATCGGTGCGTGCCGGAGTGCAGATTTATAAAGCACAGCCACCAATTGTAGCTGCAGGTAGCAACATCCTAAGGTAAACAATCAGCTAAATCCGTCACTTATATAATCATTATTGTACAATATTTGAGAAATATCTCGAAACGTGCTGTTATTTTTTTAGTACAAATCAGCATCGCGGAGCTGCAAAATGGTATCCAGATCCGGAATTCATGAAGCAATTCAGTGGCCCTGTCATGTATCCCGATGAAGTTACTTCGTTGTGGCAAGTGCCACCATGGAACAGTATGTTTATGAAGTTATGGTCATCTACAGTATAGCAAGTAATTGTTTTGACAAATTGACAAACAAAAAACTTTGTCTGTAGAAATAATTGTTAAACAAAAACTTGAATAACTGTATTTGCACACAAATGTATTATAGTTTTCTTATTTTTTACTATTTCCATTTTTTTAACAGGCAAAGTGGAACCCGTTGAAAAATCGGTGCGGAATTTAACTCTGAATTTTGGACCACAACATCCCGCGGCCCACGGAGTTCTACGCCTCGTGCTTGAACTGGATGGCGAGGTAATAATTGGTGCTTTAAAAGTGATAATAGTTTTAAAATGTTCTCAAACACATCTGTGCTTCCTTACAGACTGTGATGCGAGCTGACCCACACATCGGACTACTGCACCGTGGCACCGAAAAGCTAATCGAGTACAAGACCTACACTCAGGCTCTGCCGTATTTTGATCGTCTGGATTACGTGTCTATGATGTGCAACGAACAGTGCTATTCGCTGGCTGTTGAAAAACTTCTTAATATCGATGTGCCATTGCGCGCCAAGTATATACGAAGTAGGTACAAACCACAATCAGTCTGTATCTGAGACCTACAGCGGTCCACAACCATAAGTACACTGCGTACACAAAATATTTTTCACAGATGTGTACTCAGAAGACCAAAACAGTAATGATGCAGTGTGTTTAGTATGTAACACGCGGAAGTAGGCGTGCCAGACCTCATAAATTATTATTTATTTATATAAATTTGCGACAATAACGTATGCGGCAAAAAGCAATTTTACAGGATAAATATGTACATAGGCTTGCATATAAATTGGCATAATATACAGTTAATTTGTGATGAATCTATAAGGGTTTAAGCTTTTGTATTTTAACACACGATTTGTTTTGAAAAGTAAAATAATTTTGCGTAAAAAAAAAAATTTCGGAAAATGGCGCATACGTTATTGTCAACAGCCGGGTCTGCATAGCCAAGCAAATCTCAGAGATGGTAAGATGGAGGGGCACTTCTTATGTTTGCAAGCATATCGAGTTTAACCTAAATTTCGAATACCACGTCCTTTAGCCCAATAAAGGCAATTTTAAAGCTACAGGCTTTAGATTTAGCACGTATAAGTTAATTTTAAGTTTTGGATTACCCTCCCCCCTTAGCCCACAAATTGGGAAAAGACAATAACACTTGCAATTGGGCTTCGGCACGAATGATAATTATGTATGTATACGTGAATTTGAAGGGCTAAAATAGCTATCTTACATTTTTTAAAACAAGCTAGAAATGACAAAAAAAATCTCCTAATTACTAATCAGTACCTGCTGAATGGACACGATACTTTTTGTACAAATCCGCCTACTGTATGATAACTTTTTAATAAACCAGCCTACTACATCTCTTAAAAGAACATGAAAAATCTAAAAGTATCAGGTATCACACTATTTGTACGATAGTTTAAGTAGGAACACTTCTTTGTTAGCAGCAATTAATCACCCCAATATGACTTTATTTTAGCCCTTTTTGCTGAATTAACTCGCATACTTAACCACATTATGGCTGTTGGCACTCATGCCTTGGATGTCGGTGCGCTGACTCCGTTTTTCTGGCTTTTTGAAGAACGTGAGAAAATGATGGAGTTCTATGAACGTGTTTCAGGAGCACGTATGCACGCCGCTTATATTCGCCCAGGCGGAGTTTCATTAGTAATTTGCACTTTAAAATGTTAAGAAATAATAATAAAACTGACGACAACACTTTATTACAGGACATGCCGCTTGGTTTGATGGATGACATATATGAATTTGCATCAAAATTCTCTGAGCGATTGGATGAGGTGGAGGATGTGCTCAGTACAAACCGTATTTGGGTACAACGTACCGAAGATATTGGCATTGTGTCTGCCGAGGAAGCTCTAAACTACGGATTCAGTGGAGTAATGTTGAGAGGCTCTGGCATCAAATGGGATTTAAGAAAGCAACAGCCATACGATGCATACCATCTAGTTGACTTTGATGTGCCAATCGGTACTAAAGGTGATTGCTATGATCGTTATCTGTGCCGCATTGAGGAAATGCGTCAATCCCTGCGCATTATTGATCAGTGCTTAAACCAAATGCCAGCAGGCGAAATCAAAACCGACGACGCCAAAGTGACCCCACCAACCCGCTCCGAAATGAAGACATCCATGGAAGCGCTTATACACCATTTCAAACTATTCTCTCAGGGATATCAGGTGCCACCTGGTGCCACTTATGCTGCCATTGAGGCACCAAAGGGTGAATTCGGTGTATATCTGGTATCAGATGGTTCAAGTCGTCCATACCGCTGTAAAATTAAGGCACCGGGGTTTGCCCATTTAGCCGCACTTGAGAAAATCGGAAAGCAACACATGTTGGCCGATGTAGTTGCCATTATCGGCACCCTCGACGTTGTCTTCGGAGAAATTGACCGATAAAATAACGAATATTGCTTACTACACATATAACGGAATTATGTTTGTGTTCAACAAATTGTATTTCTGTCGTTGCAAATATAAATAAAAGGTGTGTTAACATAGACGCCATACTAATTTTATCACATTTAACATAACTGAATGACAGTCATAAGGAGAAGACCAAGTACCCGCAGGTTGGACAGAAGATAGAATATAATCGAATTTTTAATAATAGGTCCTGAGCTTTGGTAAACATAAAATGTAAATAAATTGACACGACAAGGCACAAATAAGTCATACAAGCAAATATTTGATATATCGTGAAACTGAGGCATAAATATGCAGCACTAACGTTACCATGAGCATTATTAACTTTTTTTTTATTGATTTTGTCAATTTAATCAATCAAAATTAATAATTTTTTTGTAATACCATTTTTTTAACTGCCTTAAATTAATTGCATAATTTGTTCCCTGAATACATTGATGTATGATCGAGGCTATAATTGTCACACACCCATTGCTATAATCAACATATTGAGTGTACCTACTTAAGAGAATGGCAACGGCAAACATAACTTTATAACATACTAGGAGGTTTGCCCCCTGCTCGCTTCGCTCGCTGCAATCTCGGGAAGAAATGTGGAGTGAATATAGGGAACACTTCCCACAGCTATACCCAGACCTTGTCGTTTCTAATAAGAAAACGTTAAATTTTATTTCAATTTTTCCCTGCAAATAATATTACTTTGTATAAGCAGGGGGCAAACCCTCTAATGCTCGCTTCGCTGGCCAACCCGCGGCTCGCTGTAATCTTAATGAGAAATGTGGAGTGAAAATAGGGAACTCTTCTCACAGCTATAGCCGGACCTTGTCATTTGTAATAAGAAAGCGGGAAATATAAATTTAATTATTCCCTGCAATTGAACTTAAAATAATAGTAATACTACTTTATAATACTAGGGGGCTGGCCCCCTGCTCGCTTCGCTCGCCAACCCCCGGCTCGCTGAAATCTCGGGGAGAAATATGAAGTGAAAATAGGGAACATTTCTCACAGCTATAGCTGGACGTTATGTCATTTTTAATAAAAAAGCGGGAAATGTAAATTCAATTTGTCCCTGCATTTGGACTTAAAATAATAGAACTTTATTTAATACTAGGGGGTTTGCCACCTGCTCGCTTCGCTCGCCAACCCCGGCTCGCTACGCTCGCTGAAATCTCGGGGAGAAATGTGGAGTGAAAATAGGGAACACTTCTCACAGCTATAGCCGGACCCTATGCCATTTCTTATAAGAAAGCGGGAAATATAAATTCAATTTTTCCCTGTAACACCAGTTTACAGCCACTTTTGTTCTTAGCCCAAAGTATTTTTCCCGTATAGATTTTGACCTCCTAAACATGAAAAAGTATGTTAAAAATTTTTCTATGGAGTAGTTTTTGAGATATTATTTTTTTTTTATTTTTTCATAGGTGACTCAGCTTCTTCGAGTTTAAATCGTAAACGCGATTACCGTTTTCAACAAAATTAGGTTTCAACTAAAGGTAATGAAATTTTCTACAACTTTTTCATTCAAAATTTTGAAATCAGCTCGATCTTTATAATGTTTGAGCCTCTTAAAGTTAAAAAATTCAATTTTTTTGCGAAAAAAAAGCACAAAAAGGGGTTCAAACAAAAATTCATAAAGTATATTTAAGAAGCTGAGTCACCTATGAAAAAATTTAAAAAATAATATCTCAAAACTACTCCATAGAAAAATTTTTAACATATTTTTTCATGTTTAGGAGGACAAAATCTATACAGGAAAAATACTTAGGTCTAAAAACAAAACACAGATAATTCATTTGTAAACTAGTGTAATTGGACTTAAAATAATAGTAATAAATAGTACTTTATATAATATAGAGAATTTACATTTTCGCTGCTCGCTGTTTTAAAGTTTTCGCTGCAATTGGATTATTGCAGCAAGAGCAGTAACAGTGCCATATACTGAAAATTGATTTTGAAAGCCGCAACACAAATGAATCGTAACATAGGGTATTATAAGGTTCTGAGGTCCACAGCGACATAGAATCATCTCTCATCCAATGCAGAATCCACCAAACTGTAATAATAGGAATCTACCTCTTTTGGTTCATACATACAAACATAACATTGTGTAGTTAGAGTATTAAAAGAGAGCTCTTTGTTTTGGGATTTCTTGTTTCCTTTTTCAAACATACATATGGCTTATCAATTTTTATTAGGCTGAAATTTGATTTTAAGTTAACACTAAAGAAGTTTAGACTTTGTTTGTTTTGTTTTCGTTATATATGCATATGTGTGTGTTTTTGTTGATACACATATTTCAAATAATATACATACATACACACCTTAATAATTTTGCTATGCATTTTTTTTATCGTACCTATTAAGTTTTTATTCTACGTGATCACATTGAAACTTTTGTTTTATAAACGTTTTAGTAATTATTTTAAGAAATTTGTTGTAATTTGTAACATATTTTCTAAAAGCTTTAACAATTTTTAACATACATAGTTACGATGATATTTAAGTTACTTCAACCGGATACATGTTATGACAAAATGATCCATTAAATCTACAAATACACCTTATAGGTGTTACAGTGTTTTTTTTTTATTAATCTCAACGAATAACAGTTTATCGTGACTCTTACGTTTCTTCTCAACTCAATTTGACCATAAAAGATTCATGTTGGTCTGTATATTGTAATTCGTTACGATCCAGCAATATATCAATAATAATAATAAAATATAAAGCTGCTAGTTAAAGGAGTAGCAGTGCACGACGACATTGGGCACAATATATTCACAGAGTATAGAAATATGAATATCATTTAAATATGAATCATATAGGTTTAACTCTCTTTCTGGCTGCTAATTAGTATTAGGATTTTCATTATTAGTTTTTAAACGTATATATTTTATATACGTACTTTTGAGTACATATTTTTGTATTTACTAAATTGTCTATCCACATTTTGTATATTTAACTATTAATGCCACTGAAATAACAACTTTAAACTGTGAAAAGCGGGACACAACGTGGTTTACAATAATATTATATATACATGCATATTCTTAAACTGTTGCAATACCTTTAATTTATTAAGTAATTTTAAAACAATCGAAAACAATTATTCGTCACTTTCGTGCATCTTAATTATTGTAATGTGTGTTTACTTTGTGGATGTTGATTTACGCGAATGAAGCGCTATTATGTTTAAATATATTTAATTATTTATTTTATGCAGTAATTAAACTGAAACACTACACACATCTATTAATGTACGCACGTACGTTTACATTTGCTAAATGCTACACAAATCAAATAAATTTAAAAGCCTTTTGAGTTAGGATGCTCTTAATACGACGGTTACCAAAAAACACAAAAAGATTTATGTATAAATGAATCGAAAGCAAATCAAAATGAAAATCATCACACTTGCATCTTTTAAGGAGTCCACCATAATATTTACATAACGTCAAACAATTCAAAGATTAGTTGAAATCAAACACAAAAAATTAAAAAAAAAATATTTTTAAATTTGTTCTATGCATGAGCATATGGTGATGCATCTTTGTTAGCAGCTATTCTAGGTTTTTCCTGCCAATTACTTAAGACTATTTGTTGTTGTCGGTAGATTATTATCGGCAGTGATTGAATCGGACGATTTTTTCATTTTGTCGCAATAATCGTTAAAAATATCACGAAATCGTATCCAGCATTTCTCAGGAATAGTTATTGAAGTGCGAAAGTTATTTTTAACCTTAAATGTAAGATTGAAATAGTTACAAACTGATCACATATGTATATAAAATTATAACTTATATCACATCATATATAAATTTTCAAAAACTGCATTTCATACCTCACTTATTCGCATATAAACACCACGATTATTTTGGCCAATGTCGAAATAAAAGTTTTTATTATCTACCTTCATATGACGTTCCTCGGGTAAATCGCCTTTAAAACTAAAAAAAAAATAGATCAAAGTCAATAATTCATAAAATAAAATTGAATAAGATAATTTTACCCCCCGTCATTGGCTCCAAATTCTTCCAATAAATCTGTCAGCGCATCGCGAAATTCAATCATTCCTTGAGCTGGTAATGCAATTTGAGATCTTGGCCCACCTCTTGTAATTGTTTGTGATACCTGAAAAATCACCACAATCACATTTCCTTTTATGTATGTTTATCAACTAAATAAATAAAAAAAAATTGTTGGTCCTGACTTTGAAAATTTGGCAAGATAGAAATGAGGTTAAAAAATTATAAGGTCGCTATCTTTATGTATATATATATAAATATAATTTCACTAGTGATTTCTTTAGCAACCCTGATGTATAACTAGTGAAATAAATTTCAGCTGTCAGCATTTCCGCGCGGAAATTTTTGAGGTGCCAAAGAACTTAGAATGATTAAATTTTATTTAGCATTTTCACAAACCTTTCCGATTTCGGCAGAAGTACATTTTCCCACAAATGTTTTCACAAATTGCACAATAAGTACAAGTATTTTACAGTAAAACTTGTTTTACCTCAAAAAATCTATTTTTTATTAAAGAAAACAGATGTGTTTCCATGTATATATTTTTTAAATTCCTTCGAATCCTGACTAAAAAATGTGGCACCACTAACCATGACTCCGGAAATCTAAATCGGACTAGGTGGCAGCATCGGACGAAACGCTCATTAGTTCCGCCCAAAATAAGTAGGCGAATCTAGTCTGTGGCACAGCGGTATAAAATTGATGTGAAATTCAAGCGGAAGTGATTTCTGTGGCACCCCTGTTTTATTAAATAAAGAACTAGGAACTGTATCGTATCTTATCGTACTTATCTATAGACTTACACGAAGAAACCTTCCGCGAGCATTTTCCTTTAAGTCCAAATAATACCTTCGATTATCCTTTATCATCATCTCGGACTTTAATTTACCGTCCTCGGGCAAATTGTCAGTATTTGGTGGTCCTGCATTTTGACCAGCTTAATATATTATTAATCCAATACCAATTATTCTCTTATAAAGAATTTCCTACCTAAAGACGCATAATAGTCACTGAATGCCGATAAATGGTCACGAAACTCAGCTGCTGTCGATAGTGCCAAATATATTTGACTTCTTCTGCCATCAGCTCCAATCTAGTGCGTAAAAATTAATAAATAATGAATCAAATTAATTTTTTTTTTTATTTTAAGACAAGCATCTCTGGTCCAATAATAATATACACGTTTGTTAAAAATAATTCAAAAACTGACATGTGCTCTACTTGAGCTTTAGTTTTAAAGTTTTGCTGCAATTGGACTTTTGACTTTGGAGAAAAAAATCTGATTTGGTTGGAAAAAGTCAGACTCGGGAAATGGTCATATTTGTATCTCAGAATGTAACAAATAGTAAAATATACATAATCTGTGGAGTTTGGTTGAAATAGCTCAACAAACAAATAATTTATTCATACTAAACAATTTTGACCTTTGACCCCTCATTTTAACCCTGTCCCGTTGAAATTTCGCAAAATGCCGTCTTATTGCACGATAATTATAAATCATCTATGTTGCGCGTCATCAGGTTAGCCCCCTCCCCACCCCCCTACACTCATTATACCCTTGCAGAGGGTATTATAATTTTGTCACGAAATGTTTAACGCATTGAAGGAGGCCTCACAGACCCCATATAGTATATATAACACATCGGCTGATAAGTCCGTAGGATACCCATCAAAAAAGCACTTTTTTGGCAAAAATCAATTTTACTCATGAACCTTACTTCATTCAAGGGCGATATACTCATTCTAGCGCTTCTCTAACATTTCGATACATTTTTAAAAAAAGATTTTTGTTAGACCTGAAAAAATCCCTTTTTTATATGATTATTTGTTAATTTGAGCATCATCTCTTCCCGGTCAGCATTTTTTAGGTCTGCAAACTGTTAAAATTCACTTGGAGCCAGATTTATTGAAAATGGTAGGTGCTGGAGCAATTCGATGCAATTTCGCCATGGTAGAAACAACTTTTGAAATGTCGCATTATTCTGCTTAGACCGGAAGGGCGGCACCCACTTTTAACAGAGCTTTATCATGGACAAATATTCATGCCAATGAAGCCGATGAATTTTTTTTTAGTCTGTAAGGTGTCAACTATGTTCTGAAAATTCACTTTACAATTTTCTAAACCGATTATTTTGACTTAATTATTTTTATTCGGTGTTACCACCATTTTTGGACGGCCAAGAGGTTCAGCAACATCGGTGGTCGTACGACCACCTTAAAAGTCACCGAACCACTTCCTTACAATTTTTATTCATGGAGCAGGGTCCAAATAGCACTTACCACGAAAAGATTTGGCTTGAGCGGTGTTTTTTCCACAAGAAAAAAATTAAAAATAAACACAAGAAAATTTTAACATCGGTATTTTTAAAAATCTTAAAAGTTGCATCACTGAAACCTCTGTATCTTGTTAATCGCTTACCGGATTTAAACGAAACTTTGGCTAGTACCCTAAAAAAGATCCTTATTTCCAAAAAAAAATATGGGTTTTGACCTAGTAGTGCCCTTTATGTGTTATCCTACGGACTTATCAGCCGATGTGTTATTCTTGATCAGGGCGACGAGCTGAGTCGATATAGCCATGTCCGTCTGTCCGTCTGTTTCTATGCAAACTAGTCTCTCAGTTTTAAATCTATCTTGATGAAATTTGGTACGGGTCCGTCTTTTTGCTGCACGCAGTACATATGTCGGAACCGGCCGGATCGGAAAACTATATCATAAAGCTGCATAAACATTTAGTATGAAAAATGTTTGTTTCTTAAGATATCTACCAAATATTCGAATTGTGAGGTTGGTATAGTTTCTAACAGGCTGTCCAAATTTGGTGTCAATCGGACTACTATATCATATAGCTGCCATAGGAACGATCTGTTCGAAATCAACATTTAACAAAGTTTGCAAAAAATCTGACGGCTTACATAGAGCACTGCAAGGGTATCCAAACTTTGGCGCGCCAAAGTTAGCTTGCGCTTTATTTTTCATTTGCTTTTTTCTAGCTCCCTATTGCACGCAACGTCGTAGTTTTATTTTATTTTTCTTATCATTATATGTAATCTCTCTTATAAGAAGATAAGGCACGAGATGAGAACCATTATATTTTATTTTATTTTCGCCAATAAGCATGCACTTATTATTGGTCATCAGACTACTTTGATGTAACTTCTCCTTACAATATTCTCAGTCGTGATCTATTTCTTCTGTAGGTCTGTCTGAACTTCCGTTCGCATTTCGATGACATCAGCATAAAGCAAGTGTTAATAATAACACTAGGCAACAATTTTTAGCTTTTTTTTAAGGTCCTCGGCCAAATTTTGCTTTTTATGATAGATAAGAACCCAAAGATTATATATATCGCCGTTAAAAAATTGTCTTTGGTGTAGATTTGTTTTATTTAAATTTAGTGTTTTTTTTTAGTTTTTTATGGTGTGCTTTTACATTTTGAATCATTTCTCGAGAACAACACAAACGATCTTAAAAAGCTTTTCAGCCTCCGAAAACGAATGAATATATCTACTAA
The DNA here is from genome assembly GCA_035043265.1 of Drosophila testacea. Lineage (NCBI taxonomy): Eukaryota > Metazoa > Arthropoda > Insecta > Diptera > Drosophilidae > Drosophila > Drosophila testacea. The sequence goes on along the minus strand of JAWNND010000842.1, from coordinate 784,348 downwards.
TCAATTATACATTTTTTTTAAACCAATAGTTCAACAAATATATATTTTTTAATAAAAAAATATTTCTTTTTGTGTTCCTTTTACGATTTTTGGATTTAAAAATTCAAGAAATATTAGGTCATTTTTTTTAAAAGTTAGATGTCTATAATTAGGATTACATTATGATTTGTTTAAGGTATTACTCGTTGAAACCGTAGGTAAGAAAGCGAATTAACATCATTTTATACAGGGGTATGTTTTTCTCAAAATTTGTGACTTACTAGGGGAGAAATGTTAAGTGAAAGTAGAGTACACTTCTCAAATCTTGGGGAGAAATGTGAAGTGAAAATAGGGTACACTTAAAGCCGGACCTTATGTCATTTCTAATAAGAAAGCGGGAAATGTAAATTCAATATTTCCCTGCAATTGGACTTAAAATTATAGTACTTTATAAAATACTACAGGGTTTCATCTAAATATCTTGAACCATTTGGCCTACAGCGTGATGACTCAGTCAGTGAATCAGTGAATCAGGACAAAGAGTTTTATATATATAGATATAGAATTAACATTTTCGCTGCTCGCTGTTTAAATTTTTCGCTGCAATTGGATTATAGCAGCAAGAGCGAGTAACAGTGGAGTGAATGAATCGTACCCTCACCCCAAAATGCCTTTGATTGTTTATTAATAGCAACAAATGCCACTGTTCCTATAGCAGCTATTTGATATAGTCATCCGATCATGACCAAATTTTTTCTGGATGTAGCTGAGATTAAAAAAAAGTGTTTCATAAATAAATAAATAATAACCGATCGTTCCTATGGTAGCTATATGATATAATAATCCGATCCGGTTGATTCCGACCTATGTACTGCATTCAAAAATAAAACGGACTTGTACCAAGTCTCATCAAGATGGCTTTAAAACTAGGAGATTAATTTGCATAGAAAGTGAGTCATTTGACAAGGGAGTCATAAATTTAATTTAAAAATACCTAGCTATTAAATGTTGTTACTTTGCTTTCTTACCTAGGATTTCAATGAGTAATGAGTATCTTTAACGACGCCTAATTAATGTCTCTAGCCATCGAACTTTTGAACAAAAATGAACCTAATTATTTTTTTTAAATTTTCCTTAAATTTTAAAGTCCAAAAAAAAAAAAAAATTATTTTTTTAATTTTCTAAATTTAAAATATATATATATTTCTTAAACTATTGAATTAAATTAAATACAATGTATTGATGATTAGAAGAAACATTCTTTTGGTATCTAACAAGATTTTTCAGGTGGGTTTGCCGTTCTCGAGACATGATGTGAAATGTAAGAGCAAAAAAAAAACCCTAGAAAACAACCGCTAAACTTAATTTTTTTTTTTTTTTTAAATTACACACAAGAAAATTTTTTAAAAATGATTTTTAGTATCAGGGGCCCATATGTATCAAAAAACGTGATTTTTGGCCAGGGGGAGTTTTAGCTGTTGCCTAGTGTAATTTGTCGATCCACTACACAATAGTAATTTATTTACCTCTGCAACTTTAATGAACCTTCCACGTCGATTTTGTTTGACATCCAAGTAAAATCGTTTCGATTGAATTTGAAGCATTTTCGTAGCCAGTTCCTGTTCGACGGCACTTCCAGCTGAAAAATTAACCAGAATTGGCATTATTAATCCAATTGTCGATATGAATAATAATCTTTCAATTTTAAAACAAATACCATATACCATAAGTTTTGGCCCCTGCTCGCTTCGATCGCATATCCCCGGCTCGCACGCCTTCTGAAATAAACACCTCTATAGACGTGGCGATCGAAGCGAGATGGGGCATAGCCTTTTAGTTTTACAATTTTAGTTTGCTTTAAATTTTTCCACCCAATTGGATATTTTTAGACCCAGTATTTGAAAAAAGTACAAATGAGTCTATTAAGTTTGTACAAAAAAAATGTGCGTAACAGGCAGAAGGAGGTGTGGCAGACCCCATAAAGTGTATATATTTTTGATCAGCATCAACAGCCGAGTCGATATAGCCATGTCCGTCTGTCTGTCTGATTTTTGAGTTCCTAGATCTCGGAGACTATAAGAGCTAGAGACACCAAATTTGGCATGTATGTTCATCTACAAATTCCAATGATCAAGTTTGTTTTAGATTTTTGCCACGCCCCTCTCCGCCCCCGGAAATTGAAATACAAAATTTTGATTTATTTAGTGCTAGCGGCTTGATTTTTGGTACATATACACTATGGTCCAAACCAGTCCAGAAAATTTCATTCCAATCGGATGATAAACGCGGAAGTTATTCAACTAACAATGTTACGGGCAAAAGGAAGATGAAGAGACTCTAGCGACCTCTGTGCTTTTAAACTTATCTTCGTAGTGGTGCCATCTATTGAATATTACGCAACATTAAAGAGATGGTTCTTTAATGTTGTGTACCATAAAATTTCAATGGATGGCGCCACTACGAAGATATCAGTTGATAAACACAGAGATCGCTAGCGACTATTCTTCTTTCTTTTGCCCTTAACGTTGCAACGTGTTGTTAGTTAAATAGCTTCCGCGTTTATCATCCGATTTGAATGAAATTTTCAGGACAGGTTTGGACCATATTATAACATATATACCAAAAATCAAGGCGCTAGCAGTAAAGTTCTTTTGTAATTCGACTTTGAATTTTGTTTTTCAATTTCCAATCTAAAGTAAACTCGATCAATGCAAGATACAGATGAACGTACGTGCCAATTTTGGTGTCTCTAGCTCTTATAGTCTCTGAGATGTAGGAACTCAAAATGGGACAGACAGACGGACATCGCTAAATCGACTCGGCTGTTGATGATGATCAAGAATATATATACTTTATGGGGTCTATCACGCCTTCATCTGCCTGTTGTACTTTTTAAAGTACAGGCTCAACAAATACCATATTATTAACGATAATTAAATCTCAGCTATGTTGTGTGTGTTTGGGCAGTGAATCAGTCAGGCAGTAAATAGGTGGGGGGGTAGGAAATAAGGCCCCAAAAGTGCAAATGTAATTAGGAAATAACACCCCAATTTCAAATATGTAATAAAGGACAAAAAAATGTAAGGCCCCAAATTTGGGGTGTTATTTTATAAAGAAAAAGCACCCCAATTTCAAAATAAAATAACACCCCAATTTTTTTTTTAATTTTATTGCTTTTTTATTGCATTTTTTAGTTAAATATAGACATGATATAGCATGAAACTTTCAACAAGTTTTCTACAATAAGGGCACTTGTAACGCTCGAAGTTTTTTGTAATTGCATCTGCTTTTTTTTACTCACCAAAATATAAAAAAAAAGGAAATACCCAATCGCGCAACTTTTTGTATCATATTTTCGACTGCGGCGCTAAGATTGAAACTATTTTTGTAATCATAATAACGCGTTTACCTCTTAAAAATACTGAATACTTAAAAATTAATTTTTTGCCTGTGGCGGTAAGATTAAAACTCTTAATTAAATTAAAATAATGTAATTACGTCAAAATATTGAATATAGATTGGGAACTGGTTAAAGTAACCTTTGGGAACTATTTTAAAAGTTCCGTCTAGTCGGCGGTGGTATATACGTATTTGCTTTAATTCCCTTATTATTTTTATAGACAAAAAATTACAAAAAGTATTTTTGGTCTTCTTAAATGCAATTCAATTCAATACAGTTCGAAATACATATAAAAGTTTTGGCGTTATTTCCTTTTTTGGGGCCTTATTTTATGTGCTATTTTTTACGACATAAAGCCCCAAAAAAGGAAATAACGCCACAAATTTGATTGAAAATCGTTGTTATTGTTTCCTATATAATTTTTTAAGGCCTTAATTCTTTTTATACCCTGTGGGGAATATTAAGTTTTTTCAAAATGTTAAAGTATGTAACAGGCAGAAGGAGGCGTTGCAGACCCCATAAAGTATATAGATTCTTGATCAGCATTAGAAGTCGAGTCGATATAGCCAAGTCCGTCTGTCCGTATGAACGAAAGGATCTCAGAGATGGTAAGACCTACGAGCACCAAATTTGGTATGAAGACTTCTTATATTTGCGCGCAGATCAAGTTTATTTCAAAATTTGGGTGGCAAGCCCCCTACGCCTATAAATCGCTAAGAACGGTATAACTACAGCATTATTACAGCTACAGACTTGAGATTTGACACGTATGATGGTTAGACGGGTCGGGACAGATCTGTAATCTCAAATTTTTTGATGAGTCATCCCCTTCTCTAACAAACCTCAAAAAACCATAACTCTTGCAATATTAACCTGGAGATTTAAGATTCGGCATGAATGATTCTTAAGGTCATTTAATACCACCGCCAAAATTTAATCGTATATGTAATAATATGTAATGCTGCATAACAAAATGTTAAGTTAACAGTCGAATGTAAAATTTTCAACTGTTAAAGCTGCTGTTGCAAATGAAAAGCACGTGCTGTCATTCTGAGCAATTTTGGTTCTAATTTTAAGCATGTATGAATGTGCATACATATATATCTGAATTTAACAAGATTGTTCAAAAAGTGGGATGGTCTCTTATGCATATTAATATTTATTTTTGAATTTATACATTTATTTGATCGAAGTTAATGTGCAACTAATTGACTTTACGACCTTCAAAAGTTTTCTGCAGAAATACATAGTAATCCGATTCGGCGGGTTCCGACATATGTACTACGTGCAACAAAAAGACGGACCGTTTCTAAGTTTCATCAAAATAGCTTCAAAACTGAGAGACTAGTTTGCATAGAAACAGACAGACAGACGGATATCGACTCAGCTCGTCGTCCTGATCAAGAATCTATATTCTTTATGAGGTTTGTGAGGCCTCCTTCAATGCGTTACAAACTTTGTGTCAAAATTATAATACACTCTGCAAGGGTAGAGAATTGAAGTTTGTCGGACTTGGAATGCATTTTTATTTTTGTTGTTGGTATCGCCAAATGAGCTTCGCAAAGCCCTTAAGGAACACATAGAGTGCGCAAATATGAGCTGTTCCATTTGCTCATTTTTGCGCTCTCTGAGAGAACACTGAGCAAAAAAGTTCAAAATTTAACAACTCAGTAAAAATGAGCAAGTGAGCAATAAAGAAAATTTAGAAATAAGATGTTCACTCGCGCAGTTTAGTGAACAACGCTTTTTTGTTCACTTATATTGAGCAACCCAAACTATTTATTATAAGCTAAGAACAGGCGATACAATACTTTGAATAAACCAGCAGCTTAAATTTAAAAAAAAGATTAAAAATGTGCATCTAAATTTCATAAATTAAGTAAATTATGTATTATTAAATATAATATTACAATAGTATAATAGAATATATAAATCTAATATCGTTTTGACTTCATACCTTTACCAGACGACTCAAAATCGTTTCTGCTTAGAGAACCTTCCATGTTACTCGCATTGTATTCTGTAAATCACAAAGTTCTAAGATTAGTACAAATGTATGCAGCATTTTAACAATAATACACAGTTAGTTATATTATTTAAATAGTTTTAGGAACATTTTACTGTTCTGTATAGAAACCAAGGCAAGATTTTTTTAATTTGCATAAAAATAAAAAAAAAATTAACAGCAGATTAGATTACTCTCTTCAGATGTATAACACACATATGTATACGTAAATTTTAATTTTGTCAGAACAAATATTTGACTCACTGTATGTATTTTTTACCTACATATAATTAAACTCTGGTAAAGAAAACACTTCTTTGTTTACTATTTATCTAATATGCTTCTATATTTCTGTCACGTTCATTATTTGTCACACTAGCAACTTACTTGATCCTGAGATGCCTTCGTCTCCACTTCCGAGATCAGACATTACGTATTGCTATTTCTTAAAACGTATCCCGCAAGTTTTTGATCCTTGTTGCTTCCTCTGTCTGCCTCTCAATCCTTCTCCAACTGCCAAAGTTAGCCAAGCGTTTTAGCCGGAGCACAGCTCTGAATGAATTCAAAAAAGAAATACATAAAATTCAATGCATTTTGAAGGTTCTTTTCCCCGACTTGTACTTAATTGATGTAAAAGTTTAAAATTCGCAATTACACACAAGTGTGTAAATATGTATACAGTATATGTACGTAACTGCGTACTAAGGATATGTAGATAAATACATACATATGCATTTCGTATGCTCCCAGCGCGTACATGAATATGCATATGGGTATGTACATACATACAATTGTGTACTTATACTTTTCAGTGAAATACTCTTGCAAAAACCTTGAACGTACTACATGCCCATGCATATACACATTAATACATATGTACATGCATGTGTACAGATGTTTTTGGTGTTTAGTATGTTAGATACCATCTGCTCCAAATGTTTATATAATTAAATCGAATTTTGTCAAGCTAATAATCATTTAGTTTAAAAGTTAAACATTTTAAAATATTTAATAGCCTAAGATACTTTTATAAACATTAACACAAATTTACAAACTATTTTCAACATAGCTCATGTATTTGCATGCATGACATTAAAAGAATGCACAGTCTCACAAAATCTCGAAAACTTGGACTTAGATATTTTGTTTCGTATATAAACGTTTTAGTAATACAAAACATTCAGTAAAATCTATTTAAATTTTAATATTAATTTAAAAAAAAAACCCACACACACATACAAAGATTTTACGACGACGCTCAGATTGTGATGACACATGAGCAAACCATTTCGAATAAATATCGATAACAAAATAAAGTTATTGTCATGACAATTTTCAATAAGGGTATTGTAGCCTCTTCTTGTAAGACATCGATAGCTTCGAGATATACCTCCATTTTGTACTCACTGCACTGCATTTGCATTCTGAATTTAATCCGCTGTCAAGAATGAACATATCAAGGTACTATAAGGTATAAATGTTTCTATATATATATTCAACAGTTCAAAAGGCACCGTTAATCTGTGGTTAATTTTCTAAAATTAACTAAAATCATATAAGGAAATATATAAAATGCAATTCATAGCCTTCCGATATTTTTGCCTGTCAGCTATTTTGTTTGTTTTGTTTTTGTATTCTAGTGACAACGCTTTCTCGATTTCCACAGTGCCACAGCGCACTGCTTAAATTTTTTACTTATTTGTGTAAAAAATGCGTGTGTAAACACCATTACATTTATTTGTGCAACACAAGAAAACTGAAACATTTTGAGCAGAACTTAGTTTAGCGGGCTGCCTAATAAATCCACATCATACGGTGCGGTAGCCTAAAAAGCAAAAACCCAGCAAACCCAGCAAAGTTGTGGCAGGACCGAAATAAAAGTTCTGTGAGACGGTAACTTGGTTATCGCGGGTAAGCGCGCTTTCGATCAGTTGCACAACACTGCCGAATAGAGCACGGCTTCACCTCGTGGACTGAGAGCGAAAGCCTTGAGGTGAAGAGCGAAAGCTCTGTGGTGAAGTTGTGCGTCCGACGCCAGCACATGATGAAATAAGTATAAAAGTGGTCTCGTCGGCAAAAGCTGTCCCTTACCGACGGCTGCCGAAGAAGACCAGCCTATACATTTTACATTAAGACTGACTTTAAGGGACTAATGCCCAAACGATTCGGCAGCCGACGAGACCACCTTATACTTATTTCATCATGCGCCAGCACGTACCTGCCGAGCGAAGGGTTCGAGGAGTCAGCGATGGAGAGTGAATCAAGGCAGAAATAAGGCGGAGCATTAAGACTCCAGAGTACAAGGCAGCAGGGTAGTATAAGTAGACATAATTACATAATAACGTTTGCAATTAACAAGTTAAGAATGAACAACTAAACTGAAATAGACTGATCTTTAATATGTTCCTCCCCTAACCAATAACAGCAGTTGAACAATAGATAGATAGATAGATTGATAGATTCCCCTTGGCTGTGTGAACAACCCCGGCAACCAATAACCCAAGAGTAGTAACCATTAGTAGTAGTTAAACAACGAGGATAGATTCCCGTTGGCCGTGTGAACAATCCCGGCAAGTATTAGTAGCAAGCGATCCTAACGGATGTTCCTTGAAGCACCGGTTAATACCGGCTACAAACTCCGTAGGGAAGTCCCACGTAACAGTGCGGTTGTAGTAAGAACATTAATATTGGTGCGGGTGTTTGTTTCATGCCTACACAGCCGAACATTTCCCGCCTTTCCCCTTCACATCCAGTATATTTACAAATATCTTGTGAATAGTGAACCCAATCGGACTGAGACCTGTACCCCGGTTGAAAACTTCTTTACAAGTGGCGCCCGAGCAGGGACGCTGGAAGTGTGAAAAGGGCGTGGTATAGTCGTGGCGTAAAAACCCCCCGCTGTGCCCAAAAAAATGTAAGGCTGTAGGAATATAAGTAGATAGTTGAATTGGTAACATTACCTCGTAGTCGGACAAACCCCGCAATACCCTGCATTGTTGTTTTTTTTTTAACGCGACACGCGTGGTAGACATGGCAAAAGAGAGAAAAAGTACAGTACGCACATACACACGCTCACAGACCTACGCTCGCTGTATTGGTGGACCGACAAAATAGCTGAGCTCAGAGCAGACTGCAAGAGAGCCAGAAGAAGTTTTACTAGAGCTGCCCGTAGGTCGTTGCCATGCGAGGATCTACGTACCGACTTCGCCATAAAACGTCGAGCCTTCTGCAAGGAGATCCGAGCAAGCAAAGTTCGTTGCTTTCGCTCACTTTGCGATGAAGCCGACAGAGATCCTTGGGGTCAGGCGTATAAAATTGTAACCAAGAAGATGAACGGCTTTCGAAATGCCGTCCCCACAGAGCAGAGCAAGCTTGTAGAAATAATCCAGTCCTTGTTCCCAACACATCCTGCGAGGGAGCAAACGTTGGATCTGCCTTCCCCCATCAGCCAGGAGCTTGCATCGATCGCCCCAGAAGAAGTCATCGCCGCCTCGCATTCTTTGCCAAACGACAAGGCACCAGGGCCTGATGGAATCCCCAACATTGTCGTCAAGCTAGCGGTCTCACACCACCCCAACATCTTCGCGGAGCTCTTCACAACGTGCCTGTACGAGGGAACCTTCCCCAGGTGCTGGAAGACGCAGAAGCTTGTGCTGCTCCCTAAGCCAGGCAAAGCGTCTGACGCCCCTTCAGCTTTCATTACTCTGGAACCTCACGTATGACGGCGTTCTGCGGTTTCGACTCCCGGACGACACCCAAGTTGTTGGTTTCGCCGACGATATAGCACTCATCGTAGTTGCCAAGCACTTGCACGAAGTCGAGCACATTGGAGCTGAATCGGTCAGAACAGTCCGAAACTGGTTGGCGAATATAGGTCTCGAGCTGGCGGACCACAAAATTGAGGCAGTGCTTATTAGCAGCCGCAAAAAGGTCGAACACGCTACCCTGAGACTCGACGGAGTATCTGTCGTCTCAAAAAGGTCAATACGCTATCTTGGAGTACATATAGACTCGCGCCTAAGCTTCAAAGAGCACCTGCAGAACACACAGAGGAAGGCTGCCCTCACCACCCAAAGGTTATCGCGTATGATGGCAAACCACGGAGGGCCCAGATCCAGCGTTAGGCGGTTGCTTAGCAGCGTGCTGCGATCCACAATTCTGTACGCGGCCCCTGTCTGGGCAAACGCGGCGAGCACACCGTCATACATGAGGGGAATCTGCACTTCATACAGGCAATGTGCGATCAGAGTCTGCAGTGTTTTCGCACTGTCTCAGCCGATGCAGCAATGGTGATCGCAGGTATGATCCCGCTGGAAGTGCTGGCTGCTGAGGCCAAGGAGATCTATGAGGCTAAAACTGAGGACCTAGACCGGAGGTCCCTGTTGGAGTTGAAATCCGAAGCCCGGAGAACGAGCATTGGCAGATGGCAACGCGACTGGGAACGAGCGTCAACTGGACGATGGACGGCGCGGCTAATTCCAAGGCTCGAGCCCTGGATAAACAGGAAGCACGGGGAGGTAAACTTCCATTTATCTCAGATACTGAGCGGTCATGGCTGCTTCAGACAGTATCTGCACAGATTTGGCCACGATGAGAGCCCCCTCTGCCCACTGTGCGGGGTGGTTGAAGACGCCGAGCACGTCCTGACCGAGTGTCCACGCTTTGAGCCCGAGAGAAAAGTCGCTGAAAGCAGTCTAGGGGACGACATGGTGAGCTCACTCGTTGGGCATATGCTTTCCTGTTCAACGAAGTGGTCAGCTGTGTGCAGTTTTGCCAACTCCGTGATGACGAAGCTCAGGACCCTAGAGCAAGCAAGGAGACAACTTCCCTAGGAGACAGGCATGTTTTGCCATCAACTGGATCTGTGAAGCAGTAACCAACGTCAGTCCCGCAGTTCCAGTTCGAGTTCACAATTAATTATTATTAACTCACAATACCTCCTATTTTCTGTAAATACCTCCTCCTCTCCCTTTCTTCACTATACTCTTAAAAAAAACGAATAAAAAAAAAAAAAAAGACCTACGCTCGCTCGCGAGGCCAATAATTACAAACAAAATATTTTTTGGTGCACAAAAGTCGCACAGTGAGAGTGCATAGTGGGCTACAGGGCAAAGTGGACATTGAACAGACAAGAAAAGCCGCACAGTGTAGGTGCACAGTGGGCCTCGCGCCAGTGTGAAAGTGGCGAAGTACAGCGTACAGCGAGCCAACTGCCATTGAGAACGCCAGCCGAAGTGCACAAGCTGATGTGAAAGGGCCCAAAACCGTACAATGAAAGTGCGCAGTGATGAAGTGACTGCCTTGTTGGTGACTTGTATTATTTTTTTATTTCTTGTGAGCGTGCCAAGCTGCGAAAAAATTAATAATATAAATAAAAAAATATTATATGTGGACAAAATTAAAAAAAAAACGGGAAAACAAAAAAAAAAGAAAGGAACAAAAGTTAAATAAACGGAGCACACAAACGCAGCAATGATACAGTCAGGTGAGCAAGTTCAGGCGGCGTTGTGAGTAAGGGTGTGTAGAGTGGGGACTGGGCGAGCTCCCACGAGTGAGAATCCCTATTTGTCCGCTACTCGTTCATCACGAGATGGCCCGATTCCCGATTCCTCCGAGCCGATCCGCTGGTTTTTCTAGATACCCTAAAGGTGCGTGCTATAACCTACGGCATTGATCTGGACAGAATGGCTAGGGCTATGAGCGAAATTTTTAAGGACAAGGCCGCGAGTTGGCTGTTTACTTGTGGGCTAAGAGACGTGTCTTGGTCGGTTTTCAGGAACTGATTCCTAGAGTTCTTTCTGCCTCCCCACTACTTTGAACGTTTAGAGGATTAGATTCGATTCCAGCGACAGCGCGAGGCCGAGGAATTCAAGGGTTATTTGATAGAGATGCGGTTACTAATGCTACATGCTGGGTATAGCGCTGCGCAAGAGTTAGACCGGGTATACGAAAACACCGACCCTGACTACAAGTTGTACGTACGCATGATGGATTTCTCTACTCTGGCTCAACTGACTCAAATGGCGGCAGAGTACGAAATTGTTGGAGGGCAACTAGCAGGATGTTCCGCCGGCATTCCTGTCAATCACTTTAGTTTTGGCGCTGATGTTGGCACTCGTTCAAGGTTATCTCAGGTGGAAGATAGACCGGATTACTTCGTAGCGGATCCACCTAATTTTTTAAGGGAAGTAGGAGCCAGTGGAGGCGTCTCCGCAGCGGCGAAGGCGGAGGTAACCAACCGCATGATGACTCAGAACGGCCGTTTTGATCCATGTAAAGCCTGCCACCGATGTGCACAGAAGGGACACTTCGCCAGGGCATGTCCCAATGTTCTTGTTTTGTTTTGCAGGTATTGTAGTAATAGAGGAAGGAGCAGCCGGGATTGCTGTGGAAAGACGCATTTGGGAAACGGGCAGTGGCGTCCCCCAGGTCAAGGACGGGGCGGCGCGAGTGTATACCAGCAGAGCGTCCGTGGATAATTGCAAGTGAGGAATGGAAGTGGATCCTAAGGTGCCCACCAAAGTTAAGGATTCGTTAGAAGGCGTCCGAGTGAGGGAAATACCTGCACGACAAAGAAACAGGAGAGGCACAAGGGAGCAGAGCGAGTGAAGCCGTACGTAGCCACCGCCTTTGTCGAAGTAGACAAGAACCTGGCGGCAGAGGGGCAGAAGATTCAGCCCTTATCTGAGCAGGCGGCTGTAGAAAAGGAGGAAAGGTAACGAAGCAGCAGGTCCCTGACTTGAGGAACCCGTTTAACTCCGCCAATTTGGAATCCCCATTGGAGCTCGCGGTGGTGTGGGTGGAAAAGGAAGACGAGAGCGGATCCCCGAAAGTGGTGGTGGCGTGGCCAGAAGATGCAGAACCTGAACTAGAGGAGTTTTCGAAACGGAGCAGGTTGTCACCAAGGATCTACAAGGGGTGTCTGACATGGCGGAACACCATAAGATATTAGAGGCTGATGCACTCGTAAGGCATCCCCTAGAAGTTTGTCAGCAAGCAGTAGAAGTCAATCCTGCTTGCAAATAGACTGTAGGTATGCGAGTTAGAAACGCCGGAAATCCAGTTAAAGGTGCCGGCTATATGGAGGAGATTGGGCAGACCTACCGGAGTGTGGGACACCGAGCGGTTGATGAGGCTGCCAATCCGTACTGCATTCAATAAAATCGTGATGAGAAGACCACCCGCATAGCGAATACCAAAATAGCACAAAGTATCGAGGGCCACAAGAGTTCGTGCTGTTGCCCGAGACAGCGCTAGCGGTCAATTCCAGTGTGGCCAACTCAACCGGATCTCTGCAAGGAAAAGAAACGTATTTACCCGTTGTCTTCAACGACTTGGTAGTTTTGCGCTTAGCGACTAACGCTCATGACCCAAAGGAGAAGGCGGTTAGGTTAGGCCATTTTTATATCGTTCACAGAAACCTTCAACAGGCCTCGAAAACATGCTATCAATTGCGAAGAAGGGAATAGCAACCTGGAATTTGAGAGGAGCGAACCCCAGCAGAAGGAGACGATGCGAGAGGACGAAGATTTTAGCACCTTTTAGAAGAAGCCAACCTGGAGTTAGCACATGGAGTGCATACACGTAGTTCTAAGTATATACGGCAAGAAGCCGCCAAAATTGTTATTTTGTAGTTAAGTTAGTAGTTAAGTTAAGTTAAGTTAAGTTAAGTTAAGTTAAGTTAAGTTAAGTTAAGTTAAGTTAAGTTAAGTTAAGTTAAGTTAAGTTAAGTTAAGTTAAGGAAATAAATAAAATGCGGGACATTACCCCTTGTGAAGAAAGGGGGAGTGTGAGGCGGTAGCTTGATAACCGTCCTGCACGTACCTGCCGAGCGAAGGGTTCGAGGAGTCAGCGATGGGAAGTGAAGCAAGGCAGACGTGTGAGTCGTGCAAGACAAGGTGTAAGTAGAGCGAGATAAGGCGGAGCATTAGGACTCCAGAGTACAGTGCAGCAGGGTAGAACAAGTAGACATAATAACATAATAACCTTTGTAATTAACAAGTTAAGAATGAACAACTAAACTGAAATAAACTGATCTTCTTTAATATTTTCCTCCCCTAACCAATAAGAGTAGTTGAACAACGAAGATAGATTCCCGTTGGCTGTGTGAACAATCCCGGCAACCAATAACCCAAGAGTAGTAACCATTAGTAGTAGTCAAGCAATGAGGGTAGCAGGGTAGTACAAGAAGACATAATAACATAATAATCTTTGTAATTAACAAGTTAAGAATAAACAACTAAACTGAAATAAACTGATCTTCTTTAATATTTTCCTCCCCTAACCAATAACAGTAGTTGAACAACGAGGATAGATTCCCGTTGGGCGTCTGAACAATCCCGGCAAGTAATAGTATTTGGCGATCCTAACGGATAGTCCGTGAAGCACCGGTTAATACCCTATGCGGCTACGAGCTCCGTAGGGAAGTCCCACGGAACAGTGTGGTTGTAGTTAGAACATTAATATTGGTGCGGGTGTTTGTTTCATGCCTACATATCCGAACATTTCCCGCCTTTCCCATTCACATCCAGTATATTTACAAATTTCTTGTGAATAGTGAACCCAATCGGACTGAGATCTGTACCCCGGTTGAAAACTTCTTTACAGTACCTAATATTTCGCTGGTAGGCAGCTAAAAGCAGAGTTGCCAATACAACACATAAAGTAAACAAAAGTTAAATGGTAACTCTGTTGCTGCAGCCGTTAATTCAAAAAATGCAGTAAGCTACAGTTGCGCAAGCTCGACAGAAGGAGACCAGTATTTTTTTAAGAGCAAAGCGTTTACTATAGATTGTTCTTCAATGTTCTCTACCATGCAATAGATGGCGCCACTACGAAATAAGTTAATTAACACAGAGGTCGCTAGAGTCCCTTCTTCTTCCTTTTGCCCGTAACATTGTTAGTTGAATAACTTTCGCGTTTATCATCCGATTAGAATGAAATGTTCTGGACAGGTTTGGAGTATAGTGTATCTTATATATATCAAAAATCAAGGGGCTCTTGTAATTCGACTTCGAAATTTTGTATTTCAATTTCCGGGGGCGGAAGGGGGCGTGGCAAAATTCTAAAACAAACTTGATCAATGGGAGATATAGATGAACCTACATGCCAAATTTGGTGTCTCTAGCTCTTATAGTCTCTGAGATCTAGGCGACACAAAAAGGGACAGACGGACAGACAGACAGACGGACAGACAGACAGACGGACAGACGGACATGGCTATATCGACTCGGCTGTTGATGCTGATCAAGAATGTATATACTTAATGGGGTCTGCCACGCCTCCTTCTGCCTGTTACACAGACAATCTTAATAGACCCTTTTTTTATTCCTTTTTTTTAAGTACAGGGTCTAAGATTGTAGCTTTTTTTATCATTTAATCATTGCGCCCTATTTTTAATGATGTCCAGATCTGGCAGCCGTGCATCTTTACATTCGTGAATTTTTATTGTGCTGTATAAACAGGGTGCAATTTTCATTTCGCGAAATTAGAAATACTTGAAACGGTCCGTATAAACGTGGTAAACATGAGTAAAAATTATTTAATTTAAGCTTAAGAGCAAGGTGTAATCCATATTTTTTTTATTATTTAGTTTATTAAATTTAGTGCTTGTTGATGTATTGGGGTTTACGGCGGAGTCTGGATCATTATTTGAATAAAAATGACAATGTTAAGGGGAGAGTCCCATATCATGGGCGCCAAGATCTGATGATGGATTCCGGTAGAACACGTCGAAATAAGACGAAAAAATGTAATACAATTTCTTGACTTTCGGCTCGGTTCTCGAGATACTGGGACAGATAAGTTGCCGATTCCCATACAAACTGCTCAGCGTGCCAGCTGCTTTTTGCACTGTATTGCCTAGAGCAGTGTTGTAAGGTGTCCGTTTCTATTTCATCGCATGGCGCGGATATTCAAACCATTTAATTTTATTAACTTTTCAATATATTTTGCTAATTTTTATATATTATAATCGAATAAATTTACGGTTGTTGTTGTTTTTTGTTGTTGCTGTTATTATTATTGTTATTTTTTTTCATAAAGGAGCCATAAGTATATGACAAGGTGTGCCGCAGGTAAAAATTACCTGCGGCGTTTTTTTCATAATACTTCATAAAATGTGTCGTTTTAAAAAATGTTTACGTTCATTGGCGCCCATGATATCGGACTCTCCCCATGTTAAGTACTTGGCAATTGCATTTTCGCATATTTAACGCGTGTGTGTGCGCATTTGTATGCATTCAATGAAAAGCAGTACCCCGTTAAGCTTAGTATCCAGCACTGAAAAATCTCGTCCGCTGACTGTCAACTGCATATAAAAAAAACAGTAGCTAAAAGCAAACAGAATTTTCTGCTGCGTCTTTTAAGTGGTGCGATCCCCAGTACTTTAAAAAAGTACAAATGGGTCTATTATGTTTGTGCAAAAAAAAATGTGCGTAACAGGCAGAAGGAGGCGTGGCAGACCCCATAAAGTATATATATTCTTGATCACCGTCAACAGCCGAGTCGATATAACCGTGTCCGTCTGTCCGATTTTTGAGGTCCTAGATCTCAGAGACTATAAGAGCTAGAGCCTCCAAACTTGCCATGAAGGTTCATCTGTATCTTGCATTGATCAAGCTTGTTTTAGATTTTTGCCACGCCCCCCTCCGCCCCTAGAAATTGAAAAACAAAATTTTAAAGACGAATAACAAGAGAACCCTTAAGACTAGCGCCTTGATTTTTGGTATATATAATACTCACTATAGCCCAAACCTGTCCTGAAAATTTTCCAATCGGTTGGTAAACGCGGAAGTTATTCAACTAACAATGTTACAGGCAAAAGGAAGAAGAAGAGACTCTAGCGACCTCTATGTTTATCAAGTGGCGCCATCTATTGAATGGTATGCAACATTGAAGAACAATCTTTAGTGAACGCTTTGCACTCAAAAGTACTGGGTCTCCTACTGTCTAGCTTGCTTCACTGTAGCTTACTGCATTTTTAAACACTATTGTTAGCTGCCATTACGCTGTCATTTAGCAGCTGATGAGCAAAAATATATGTGGCGCTCGAATTTCAGCTACTGGTCAGCTAAAAGTGATATGTGAATTATCAAAATAGAAAAATGGAGGGAACTGGAGCCAAGTCAAAAAGCCTTGAACAACAAAAATAAAATCGGCAAAACAAATAGAAATCGGATGGAGATCTTCGATGAAGAAGGCAAAGTTCGCCTTATTTAGAAGATGGATCAGTGGCCATCATTGTAGGATTTGATCAATAAAAAACGTTTTGATAGGAATTTCACGAAAATGGCATGGAAAAATGTGCCTTCGTTCCTTCTTCAAAGCAACATAGCAGGCTAATAATCCCATAACATCTGTATACCTTCAAGTGCTCTTTTTAATTTTATTTGGCGGTCCCTTTCAACTGGTTTATTGTTACTTTCATTTCGATTATATTTCGCTTTTAAGTTTTGAACAGTTGACTCAACAGTGTAACCACTCAGCTTTTATTTTTTGGGATATTCTAAGACCTTTGTGCAGTTTGTTTTTATATTTTTGGTGTTACGCTGTCACACTGACATTATGCTAGCCAGGATCGAAATATATGGTACTTTCTGCTCGCAGAGCACTTCGGTCTACTGGATACTATGCTTTAGAAGTCAAAATGGCCACAATTTGTGTTGAAGACAGTGTAAAGGACGAGAAAGTACCCCAGCAAAAAACGTCTGCTTCCAGCCAAATTGTCAAGTGCAAACTATGCTCGAAAACATGAAACAAAACATCAAAAACGACGATAGCTTTCGATATTTTCGATAATCCAAGTCAAAAATTCTCTAATATGGATTCAGGAGAATATCGATATAACCCAACAGTATTGTACGTTATATTTAGCGTTCTTAAACTGCCGCCGGTATAGCACCGTAACGGAAAATGTCGCTTTGATGCCGGCAAGTAGGTCGCTGCCGTACCAAAATGTTTGTACAACAGCGTGCCGGAGTCATTATTGCGACAGTTTCGACAAAATTGTTGACAAAATATTAGAAAATTAGGTAATTAATCAACTAGGACAACATAAACAGCCGACATGAAATATCAAAAATGGCACAATTATATAATTGTATGTTATTTTGTTTATTTCTATCTATATATCTATATATATTAACTCTTTGTCCTGACTCACTGTCATTACGCTGTAGGCCAAACGGCTTTAGATATTGAGCTAAAATTTTCACACAACATAGCTGAGACATGATTGTAAGACGGTTTTTTTTTTATTTTCCCACTGGAAGAAGCTAAAATGGGGGATCAAAGGTCAAAGTAGCTTAGTATGAAATTTTGTTTTGTTTTTTGAGCTATCTTAACCAAACACAGATTATGTATTTCTTGCCCACTGCTATAATCTGTAAAAGTTTGATAAAGATCGGATAACTATATCATATAGCTGACATTGGAACAGTGGCTTTCGATGCTATTAATAACCCAGTCGATTCAGAGGGCACGTACAGACCAAAGTCGCTACGGCAGGAGTACCAAAATTGTACATGAAGTAGGGATCGATCCCTTAAGCTGCAGGCTGTCAGCAGCGCGCTCTGTAGTAAGAATCGTTCGATTAAGTGTGCGAATTTTTTACAGCAGCTTCCGCTAAGAGCTCAAACGTTTTATCACTAACAATTGAATACATAGATGTGCCAAACCTCGATTTTCGTGATTGCAATTCACTTGTATGCCGTAGGTCCCAGAAGCCTCGGGTTGCTTGCCGAGCGCAGCTGAGTGAGTTTGCGGGTGGGTTTTTACGAAAACAGACTAGGATGGCTAGATGATGTCAAGAGTGCAATTCTGTTCATAGTTGAGTGGGTTTGGAGCTTTTGCAGTTTTTCTGTGTTGTCCAGGTGGAGCCCTTCTAGCGCTTCCAGTGATAGAATCCTCAGGCGTTTGATCTCCACTGGAGCTAGCTGGATAAATGGTGTTCCCGGTTCAGCAACTGTTATCGCTGTATTGCAAAACTCTTTGCCGTTGATGGAGATTGTCTCATTCCAGAAATTTATAAGGTTTGTTATCTTTATCCGTTTCGCGCTGTCTTGCAAAGTTACGGTGCCATTAAAGTTGTTCGCTAAAGTGATTCCCTCGTCGACTTCCTCCAGTGTGGGTATGTGTTCGGCGTCAGTAAACTAATAAATTGCTTGATCTCCCCTAAGAAGTTTAGGTAGACAACTATTCTGACTTCTAACTTATTTTTGTTAAAAATTTTTATGTTATAGAAATTCTAATATTGACCCTTAATACCGAACATTATATTTTTACTTTTGTTATCAAAAATTTCGTTTGCCGAAAGATTAAGAATGCTATTGGATTTAATTATTGGTTTTATTATATAATTTTGGAAAGTTGTTGTTTCTAAATTTGGTATTTTGATTAGGTAAAAAAATGTTGTTCCATTATGCAAAATGGATACATCCGAGAACTCTAACATCTCTTCCGTAGTTAAAGGCGGCATGTGGCCATTTTTGAATTGGTTATTTATTACGTTATTTTCGTTTGATGTATTGATCATATTTAGTTTCGCCCATTTGATGGCGTATTTTATGTTAACTACTTCTTCTTTATTAAGCCGAACTTGGTTTTTATTCGGTCTTCTAGTTTCTATTGACTATTACCTGTTTATTGTTGTTATTAGTCAGTGGCAGCGTCAAATTTGTTTTGCTTATGAGCAGCAACAACAGCTGATTTATATGAAGCGGCCACAATAACAGCGTAGATAACACGTATATCGATATCGAACACGTATATTGATAACGAAATACTAATATTCTGTTAGCGGAGTGAAAAAACCAGATTTTTGACAATTTCTTTTTGATTAAAGTGTAAATACTGCTTAAAATAAAAAATGTTAAGCTCTCCAATTATACGTACCAATCGTATGCACAAGTTATACTGTTTTTACACTGCTGCATCATTGTCGAAGGTGCGGAAAAATGATGCGCGTCGGTTATACTGGAGCCGCATCTTCTTTCGCATCATTTGGCAGCTGTTGGCCTGCCAATGTCAGATTTATTTATTGAAATAGAGACAATTATGAGTTCTAAACTGGCAAATGTAAATGTAAATGGTGCATTTGTTAATTGCAGTGCACTTTCAAAAATGCTCTTAAGACTTTGAATTTTGTCTTTTGTGTTTCTATTTGAAATTATTATTTCCGCGGTTAAGCAGTATTTACACTCAGATCAAAAAGAAATCGTCAAAAATCTGGTTTTTTCACTCCGCTAACAGAATATTAGTATTTTGTTATCGATATACGTGTTCGATATCGATATACGTGCTATCTACGCTGTTATTGTGGCCGCTTTACATAACTCAGCTGTTGTTGCTGCTCATAAGCAAATCAAATTTAATGCTGCCACTTTTAAATAATTGATAACTGATAACTGATGATAATTATATAATATATTTATTTTGTTAGGCATATAATTTTAATTAAATAAATAAAGTCTAATTAACTTGTTTGGTCCTTATGACCGTTGAAAATCTGCGGTACTTAAGCAGTGACCTCCAATTAAACGTCGTTAATTCCCTCACACTACATATTCCCCAAATTTTACTATTCAAAAGGTCATAATTTCATCATTCTCTGATGAAATAAGGGGTGGAGGCTTATTTCATTACGTCAAAATGAAATGGCCATCAAACTGTGCTATGTTATGTCTAACAGTGCCATTTTGAGTTTAACAGAACGGCAGGTCCTTACGTTATGAAACGTATCGAGAAGTGTGAACAAACTTTGAAATGAAAAGCGGGAAAAAAATGTTCGCTGCTTTTTTTATATGGAGTTTTTCATTTCCACGGCGTTTCGGGGCGAGTGTAAATACCGCTTTAGCACGTAATTAATATACAGTGAAAACTCCCTTAGCGGACACCTCTAATAGGCGGACACCCCTCTTGGGCGTACACTTTTTCCATGACATTGGTTTTGGTAGAGTTTCCAGATCAATTTTGCCTCTATTGAGCGGACACTCTCTTGAGCGGACGCGGACAGTTTAAAAAATACAAAAACGAACTAAACCCTCTCTTGGGCGGACACACACATGACGAATGACCAAAATTTCAAAAATGTAAAAATTCTTTAAAGATGACAACAAGGCGTTGGAATATTCTAAATTATTTGGAAAGTCATTTGCAGTTCTGCATAATTGAAAAAAGACTTAAAAACGCAAAAAACTAAAAAAGTTTATAACTTAAAATTATAGAATCGCTGTTATTAATAACACTTATATGATTAATTACTTAGTAAATTAATTTGAAGTTAATTTTCCATATTTTAAAGTCATTATTATTACAATAAACGATGTACTGAACAACCTAATAAGATTTGTGAAAAAAGAAGTGGTACACTCCCTTGAGCGGACGAAAATTGCCCGACGATGGCCGCCCAAGTGAGTTTTCACTATAATTAGTGTTTGATAAAATATAAATTTATATGTATACATTTTTTTTACCACAACAAAATAGGTATATGTGTCCTTTTCTTGTGTTATTGCAATTTAGTCTTTAAGCTTTTATTATTTAAATAAAAGATACATATATGTTATGTTTCTGAGAGATTGCATTAGCGGCGATGGCTTGTATTGGGCTATGGCTACTCAATGATGATGAAGGCGAGGCAAGCACTCTTGTTGTGTGGACAAACCCAATTTGACTCGGGCGGAAGAAGGAATGTATAGTTATTTGACTGGAAAGCTGTGAAATACTCTACACAAATTGTAGAATCATGTGCGCACGGATCCGAAAACATCAAACTTGCTAGTTACTTGGGTCGTGTTATGATCAGCTATCAGTATTACTCAGGGATGAGTACGACCTCGATGCTGGGCGAGTCGGGTTAACAAAATTATTTCTATTTTTACTTTCGGATAAATAATCGGACTCCAGTTTAATAACGTCTATACGGACAAATTGCTCGCAAAGATTAGATGAACAGATGTTGATTCCATCTTACGACGCCCTCCTATCCTATAGTCGGCTGCGATAGTTTATGGCGACTCCCTAGATTTTACCCAACCTCACCACATACCCATCTCACCCTAAATAAATAATTAACAAATCATTTCGTTTTCTTAATTCAACATCTTTAATTATTATCATTATCTTCTAACATTATCAGTAATTTAATTACTTATGAAAACTTCTATCATTTTTATGGATTTTACTTGATTTAAATATTTTCCTATTATCTGACTACAATTTTAATTTGCCTAGTTGAATTTTATAAAATTTACTTGTATCGATACTTAACAGAAAACCTAACATAAAATTGGAATTAACATAACGCCAAAATTGATACCCAATACGAACACTCGGCAACCCTTTAACATATGGGCGCGAAAATAAAAGTAAACATAAAGTGCAAATATATGGCAAATAAATACGTGTAAATTTAACAAATAAAGAAATAGATATAACTAAATAATGAATATGTGTTTTAATTACTATATGTATGTGTGTGTATATTTGTTTGTTAACTTATTCGTGATAATCTAGGCCATAAACTTCCCTACCCTAAAGAGCTCTTTGATGGTCAAAGGGGCATATAGGCACACAACAGCCGTTCTGTCTGCAACATGGAAAGAGTATGAATATATGCAAATACACACGCACATATTTATTTACACACGATATTCTAAACTAGACTAATTTAATTATTAATTAATTAAATATTTACAGGTCTATTAGTGTAAGGGCTGGCGTCGCTGGTCAAGAGCAATATTCTCGGCTGGAGTTATTCCTAACTGGTAATAAAGATCAAATTTATGGAGGACTTGGAACTTGGTCCCTATTGTGCAGACTGGCGATGAGACTGCTGCGTCTGCGCTAGAAATGCCAAACAGAATGCCGGCAATTTGAGCTCGCACATCAAATGTTTCTGGCTGGTTGGTGTCTGGTGAATGACCATGGGCCTAAGCAACTTGGCGCGCTAAAGAGCATGGGCATGGACATGCGCCAAGTTGTCTGCAGGGACGGACTCACTGTGGAGTTGTAGTTCCTACGCCGCGCAGAGTCTGCTTGACCCTCTGCCTGACACTGCTGCAGAGCGCGCTGACGTGCCGTATCTGTGCGTATGCGCCTTCGATTTGTTGCTGGCCGCTTGCAGAAAATGTCGTCGGCAATGCACTGTAAGCTGTGAGACACCTGTGGCCGTCTATCCCTCTGGATTGGATTCTATATGTGATCCGGTGTGCGTGGCAGGCTGGATTGTGGCTCGGTGGTTGCCGTCTGTGTTTGTGTGTGTGCTGCATTCAGAGAACGATGCAGGTGTTTATAACGTTGATGCTACACTGAGCTGCGCTTTTCTCTTTAACAGAGTGCAAGCTCTGACACTTATCACACGCGTTTTCTATTTACACATGAGGATCAGCCTGTCAGCAGACATCGCACCTGTAGCCATCCACGTGAAAACTCGACTAACTCTCCTAACCTTCCTGCAGCCTGTCATTCCTCTATGCTGAATGAAATCGTTCTATCTGTTCGTTAACTGTACTCTTGTTAGGGGGTGTAGTATAGATTTCCATGCCTAGTTGGTCTATTAGCATAAATAGTATTGATTCAGAGTTTAGGGATTTCTCATTGTCCATGACTATAAATTTTGGTACGCCAAAATAGAACACTATATCGCGTACTGTAGTTCTAATATCTTTTTTTGCTTTCGATTTTATGATTTAAGCCTTCGCTAGCTTGGAAAATTTGTCTATTGCTTTGAGTAGGAGCTGTCTTTCCGTTGAGTAGATGTGAATTATATGTCCGGGGTATTCTGGTATAGGAGCTTCCCTTACCTCTTTACAAATCTGGCACTGTTTGAGTATATTGCGATTTTCTGTTTCATTTTCGGAAAGTAGAATTCTTCAGATAACTGAAATTTGTTCTCTAAAGCATTTCTGTGAGCTCTGTTGTGAGTCTTGAGAACCTTGAGAGTCGGTCATGCAGATACCATTGATTACTGAAGGATTGATTGTCTATATATGTCGTGTCTATAAAAATTTGGGAATGGTATGCTGAACTTGTAACCGGTCATCTCTGCTTTGTGAAAGAAAATTTGGTTCCTAAAGGCGTTGATAGAGACTTCCATACTTGGGAACAATTCCTCGCCTGAGCTCTCGTCGCTGCTTTGCGTCGAGGCTATTGAGTTAATTTGCCCTGTAGGTGGTATTCAAGATAGCGCGTCGGCTACCACATTTTCTTTTCCCGGTTTATAGAATATTTCGTTATCGTATTCCTCCAAATAAGATTTCCACCTTTTGATTCTTGCGTTTCCGTTCCAGCTACTCAGAGAATGAGTCAAAGGCTGGTGATCCGTAAATATTTTAACTTTTAATTTTCCGTAAATGTTATTCTTTAGGCTTTTTAGGGCCCATATAATGGCTACGATTGTTACGATTCATTGGTGGTGCGACTTTCCAAATCAATTTTCAGTATATGGCTCTGTTACTCGCTCTTGCTGCTATAATCCAATTGCAGCGAAAACTTTAAAACAGCGAGCAGCGAAAATGTAAATTCTCTATATTATGTAACGTACTATTACTATTATTTTAAGTCCAATTACAGGGAAAAATTGAATTTACACTTCCCGCTTTCTTGTTACATAAGCTGTGAGAAGTGTTCCCTATTTTCACTCCACATTTCTCCCCGAGATTTCAGCGATCGTAGCGAGCTGGGGGTGGGCGAGCGTAGCGATTATTAGAGGGCATGCCCCCGCTTATACAAAGTAATATTATTTGAAGTCCGATTGCAGGGAAAAATTGAATTTACAATTCCCGCTATCTAATTAGAAATGACATAAGTTCTGGCGAGATTTCAGCGAGCGTAGCTAGCCGGGGGTTGGCGAGCGAAGCGAGCAGGGGCTAAACCTCCTAGTATTATATAAAGTACTATTACTATTATTTTAAGTTCAATTGCAGGGAATAATTGAATTTACATTTCCCGCATTCTTATTACAAATGACATAAGGTTCGGCAATAGCTGTGAGAAATTTTCCCTATTTTCACACGATTTCAACGAGCGTAGCGATCCGGGGGTTGGCGAGCAAAGCGAGCATTAGAGGGCTTGCCCCCTGCTTATATAAAGTAATATTATTTTATGTCCGATTGCAGGGAAAAATTTAATTAAAATTTAACGCTTTCTTTTCAGAAACGACATAAGGTCTGGGTATAGCTGTGAGAAGTGTTCTCTATTTTCACTCCACATTTCAAGGCGGGGGTTGGCGAGCGAAGCAAGCAGGGGGCAAACCCCTAGTTTATATATATATATACATTTTTTTTTAATTTCTTCGCCTTTGGCTAGCTTTGTTTTAGGAATACATTTTTGCAACTTGTTGCCTTTGGCAATTTTTAATTCAATTTTTGTTTTTACTTTCAATTATATTCGTTTTTTACAAACGGATGTCGGATGCCGGATGTTGTTGCAATTGCAGCTTTGAAGACTTTGAATATTTTTGTTATTAACTTGTATACGCTTTTATTTCTGCAGCAGCCAGAGCTCTAGGGAGGGAACAATGCCAGCCAGAATTCCAAATATAATTTCCAAGAATTCCAAATGGAAATTCCAAGAAATCTAAATGGAATTTTCAAGAATTCTAAATGGATTTCAAAGAATTCCAAATGGAATTTTCAAGCAATCCGAATGGAATTTCCACGAATTTCCAACTAGAATATTACTACAGCAGTAATGGAAACTGAATTTCCTGCAGAATGTGTCTATGGCGAACTCAGGAAAGCGTTCGTAGCCTAACCTGCCGTAGGGAAGTGTGGATTCCCTACCGAATTACCCCGATCACGCTAATATAAAAGCGAATGAGACTTTTACACGAACTCAGAGTGCAATCCTCTGAGTCGGGCTGCGGCAAATTGGTAAATTTTTCTGCGGAATATTTCCTTCTGAGATTGGCAGCTAAAACAGTGTTGAAAAATGCTAGTGCTTTTAGCTGACAACTTTTGCTGGGGATCACACCGGCTAATACTGAATTTACACTAGTTGGGATGTTTCGGCTGCGTGAGGGGTCACGCAAAAAATCCGAAAGTGTTTCTATTGCGTTTGCCGCATCCATAGTGAGCTGATTGCATAGGTACTTTTTCTGCCAGTACGAACATGAATATAATGCAGTGATGTTTAAACAAAGTCTGAAAGCAGAATAAACATCTTTCTATATTTATCATGTTAAAAAGGATATGGTTAATACAAAAACTTAAATAGTTCATTTTATATTGGCAATGACGTTGCAGATAGAAAAGTGCACTCTAAACTCCATTTCAGTAATAGCTATAATAAAAACCCCTAATATTATGAAAATAAGTCAATTCAATTATTTTTCAAAATTTCTTTCACGGTCCCAGTCGATCCAGACAGACCAAAGTCGCTACGGCCGCAGTACCAAAATTGTACATGAAGTAGGGATCGATCCCTCAAGCTGCAGGCTGTCAGTAGCGCGCTCTGTAGTAAGAATTGTTCGATTCAGATTGCGAATTTCCTACAGCAGCTTCCGCTACTAGCGCAAACGTTTTACCACTAACCAATGAATACACAGATGTGTCAAACAGCGATTTTCGTGTTACGCTTTTTTTGCTGATCATAGGTCCCAGATCGCTCGGCAAATTTCACGAAGCTTGTAGGTCCCAGCCGAGCGATCAACGAACATAGCAGACATTGCCGAGCAGAGAGAAACGATTTACGACTTGATTGCATCAGTATCGTATCGACCTTATAGCAGAAGAGTAGTCTCTGTGTCGCTTGCTCTCTCATGTTTTTTTTGCGGACAGACAAAATGCGCATGTATTTGGGGGTGGGTTTAAGGTTCATTTAAGAAATCTATGAGTATTCGAATACAAAAACATATGTATATATTGTAAATATTTGACGAATATCATGCATATTATGCAAAGCATTTATAATACAAAAGCTACCATAAAAACTAATTCAACTATAAGCAATTATTGACAAAAAGTCATGTTCACTCATATTAAAGATACACAAATTAACCGATAATTGATTTTTAAAATATAAAAAATTCTGTTAAGACCAGAAGACATTATTTTTATACAGAAAAAAGTCACAGCGAACCACTGTGCGCCATCAAAATCTATGTGCTTCATAGATTTCTTAAATGAACCTCACTACTGATCGACGCAACGCGCTGTAGCCAGATTTCATAAAAACCCACCCCCAAATACATGTGCATTTTGTCTGTCCGCAACAAAAAACATGAGAGAGCAAGCGACACAGAGACTACTCTTCTGCTATAAGGTCGATACGATACTGATGCAATCAAGTCGTAAATCGTTTCTCTCTGCTCGGCAATGTCTGCTATGTTCGTTGATCGCTCGGCTGGGACCTACAAGCTTCGTGAAATTTGCCGAGCGATCTGGGACCTATGATAAGCAAAAAAAGCGTAACACGAAAATCGCTGTTTGACACATCTATGTATTCATTGGTTAGTGCTTAGAGTCTGGAGTACGCGATCGGCTACATTTTTTTATGTTGGCAACCCATTTTTTGTGTATTTCTATCAAAGTGTCTTTTGCGCAGCAGTGCTATTTGAACGCGTCTTGGATGAACAACGCATTTATAAATGGGTAAGTCTTAGTTTTTCTTGCATTATATTGTGTAATTCTTTTATACAGGTACATATTCTTAAATTGGCCATTATGTGGGTTAATTCAAATGCGTTAATAAAATACTGGAACCACACGAAATGTAAGTATACACTAATTAAAGTGAAATATATTCAAAATAAAAACTAATGTATATACATTTTCGTTTCATCTCTTTTCAGTATTAATTAATTTAATAATATTAATATTAAGTTCATGTATAAAAATTTTTATTAAATAAAACTAAAGAAACCAGTTGAAAAAAATAGTATGTATGTATACGCTTTTATTTCTGCAGCAGCCAGAACCCTAGGGAGGGAGAAATGCCAGCCAGAATTCCAAGTGGAATTTCCAAGAATTCCCAACTAGAATTTCCCTACAGCAGAAATGGAAACTGAATTTCCTGCAGAATGTGTCTATTGTATGTTGTCTACCCAGAAGGAAATATTCCGCAGAAAAACGTACTAATTTGCCGCAGCCAAACTCAGAGGATTGCACTCCAAATTCGTGTAAAAGTATCATTCGCTTATACATTAGAGTGATCGGGGTAATTCGGTAGGAAATCCACACTACCCTACGGCAGGTTCCGCTACGAACTCTAACGTTTTCCTGAGCTCGTCATAGACACATTCTGCAGGAAATTCAGTTTCCATTTCTGCTGTAGGGAAATTCTAGTTGCGAATTCTTGGAAATTCCACTTGGAATTCTGGCTGGCTTTCTCCCTCCCTAGGGTTCTGGCTGCTGCAGAAATAAAAGCGTATACATACATATATTTTTTCAACTGGTTTCTTTAGTTTTATTTAATAAACATTTTTATACATGAACTTAATATTAATATTATTAAATTAATTAATACTGAAAAGAGATGTATATACATTAGTTTTTATTTTGAATACATTTCACTTTAATTAGTGTATACTTACATTTCGTGTGGTTCCAGTATTTTATTAACGCATTTGAATTAACCCACATAATGGCCAATTTAAGAATATGTACCTGTATAAAAGAATTACACAATATAATGCAAGAAAAACTAAGACTTACCCATTTATAAATGCGGTGTTCATCCAAGACGCGTTCAAATAGCACTGCTGCGCAAAAGACACTTCGATAGAAATACAAAAAAAATGGGTTGCCAACATAACAAAATGTAGCCAATCGCGTACTCTAGACTCTAAGCTAAGAGTACCGCAAACGTATTGACAACCCTTACAGCTAAGAAGATTTCCTAGCAGAATACTATGCTGCACAGGCTATACCAAACTCAGCAAACCGCTTGAGATCGTAGCGGAAGCTGCCGTGGGAAATTCAAACCTCTGAGCAAGAATTCCAATCTGAGTAACATGCAGAGCAGTCAGTACCATACTCAGCAAAACGTTTGAACTCGTAGTGGAAGCTGCTGTAGGAAATTCGCACCCTGAATCAAACGATTCTTACTACAGAGCGCTCTGCTGACAGCCTGCAGCTTGAGGGGTCGATCCCTACTTCATGTAAAATTTTGGTACTGCGGCCATAGCGACTTTGGTCTGTACGTGCCCTCTTGATCGATTGGGAAGTGACGTGCGTCGCCTCATTTTCCCAATTGGAGCAAACGCATCCTCGTGTTAAACGCACTTTTAAAGTTACAGCAGAAAATACTGTTTTCTTTTAGCTACTGTTATTTATACGTTAGCTACTGTTATATGCAGAGGGTATTATTATTTTGTCACGAATTTTGTAACGCATTGAAGGAGGCGTGTCAGACCCCATAAAATATATATATATTCTTGATCAGGACGACGAGCAGAGTCGATATAGCCATGTCCGTCTGTCTGTCTGTCTGTTTGTCTGTCTGTCTGACTGTCTATATCATATAGTTGCCATAGGAACAAACAGTTCGAAATTAACATCTAACAAATTTTGTAAAAAATCTGACGGCTTATGCAGGGCTCTGCAAGGGTATCAAAACTTTGGCGCGCCAAAGTTAGCTTGCGCTATATTTTTTATATGGGTGCTGGGTACTAAGCTTAACGCAACATATGACTGTTTCTGTAGCCAGATATGAAAACAAAAAGTGATGTAAAAATATTGCAATACTTTTTAAAAATATATGTTTAAAAATCTAAGCCTTTATGCACTAAAAACTATACAAAATTTTTTCAATACCAAAAAAAATCTTTTAAGAATTGTAAAAATTTCCCAGCTGGCAATAAAAAAGCTAAACTGGCAACACTGTTCATATGGAAAACAAAATATCACAGAACAGTGCCAATACAAACGTTTTTGGTTTTCGAAAACAAGTTTGTTTCGGTTTCGGTTCCGGCAATGAATATGATATCCTTTATATCGAATAATGATTCCGGTACCAGTTTTGTTCCCTGGCAACTATTTTAAAGTCACCGTTCAGACCGGTAGGTGTCGCTGGTTTCATTACCGTAATTTGTGATTTATCTTTGTATTTTATTAACATGCTGTGTTTTCATTTAATTGTATTTTAGAAAAGACAATGTTGATGCACAGTATTTGTGTCATAGAAAATAAGTATTATTCATATTTTTATGTTTTATACATAATATGTACATTAGTACGATGTAGATATTTATCTTTGTTTATAACATTCTGTTAACGGTTTTATTTCTGCTGAAATTTAGTTCGCAGATCCAATTGGAATATTAAACTGTTAAAAGAGAATGCACAGTCCAGCCGTACGGTTGTGTACCGCGGACATTTATCGTACTGTATACATAGATACGTATGTATGTATACATGTGTATATCTGTGCACATAGCATGTATATTTTTATTTGCGGCATTATTGTTCGTGGCTCGTTCGTTTGGTTCGTGGTTGATGCATATAAAAGTCAAGTTTGGTAAAAAATTCATTTAATTCGAAAGTCACATATATAAAATAATATATCAAACAAAAAATACCATTAAATAAAAATGTGTGCGCGTGTGTTTGTGTCTAGAGAATATCTTGTTGTGTAATTAATTTTTAATATAAGTATGTACATAATTGTACTATCGTATACCGACACTCTAAATATATATTTACACATACCTATGTTTGTATATACATATGTATACATATTCAAAACAAACAACAAAGTCAATTCGAAGCACAAGATGTGAGTGTCGCAATGCAATAATGCATTAATGCACATATATATATGTATATATATTATATATATAGATGTGCGTATTTATATACATATATATGTATGCTTATATATATGTTCATCTGGCTGCATGGGAAATGCTCATGCTTCCACCTCCACAAAAACATGAACACCTACCTACCTACATACATTTGTATGGTCGTACATACAACATACCTACATATTTCGTGTGTATGCATGACATTCGTATTTGTATTTGTCTTGAAATTCACTAAAGCATCTCTCACTGAAACCACAAAACAGAAATAATAAGTACATACATATGTGCAAATGTGTGTACATTCATATGTATGTATGTAGTACGTATAGCAACAAGCCGATAGAATCTTTATTTTCGTATTCTTTCTCTGTCTGATTTTGTATCTAAATAGGCGAACGACATACATATGCTTAAAGATTATATACACATGCATAAATTTTTATATCTATGTGCGTATCTACACAAATTCTTACATATGTATGTATTCGTACATTACAATATTTTCTTAGTACAACCAAAACACTTTAAAAACTCAAGATGTTTGTGGTACAAGTAGTTGTATTAATATTATCTTTTTGAATTTAAAAACTGAAGGAGCAATTAAATAAATATGTACATATTTATGGATATGTATGTATGTATGTCTGTATATAAAAGAATTCGGCACGTTAAATTTATCAATTTAATTCACTTGGCTTTATGTTTCAAAACATAAATAACTTAAATTTATTGGTTGATCCGCATTGCATTTTTGGCGCCAATAATACTAAGATATTTCGAATGTGCTGTGTAAATATTCACATATCAGAAGTCATTTATTGATAACAACAGAAGATTCTCCGAGTTGTGAACAAAACTGTTCACAATTGGCATCCACTGATTATTATATACAAATAATAATAATTTTAGTATCAAATGTGTTGAAATTTTCTTCGCGGAGAACAGTCACACAAGTGAAAGAGATTTTAACTGCTGATCGAAATAATCAAGTTTTAAGCAAACACAACTACAAAGCACAGGATTTAAATGTTATTAAAAAACTTTAGTTTTTGTTTTGCGTTAATGCTTAATTTTGGACGGAAAGAGCCTGGTACTAATTAGAAAGGTTCCATTTGGCTAGTATTTATTGAGATTTTAGCAATATGTCCAGCTTTGTTTAACTTAAAATAGCACATGTGTATACATATGAGCTCATAAGCCGGTTGGGTTACATCCACACCTACATGTATGTATATGGTAGATGTCCAGAGCTTGTATCTGAACTCGTTATTTACAGAATAATAATAATATAAATAAATGTATAAATACAAGGACGTACGCAGCTTTTCAATTAGATGGTGGATGGGAGGCTAACTTCTTTTTAATTTTTATTTTGTTATATTCAATACTTACATATCTCTTATCTATGTATAAAACTCTAGGTCCTGACTGACTTACTGATTCACTGACTGATCATCGTGTATCACGAGGCTGAACTTTTACATTACATAGCTGAGAAATAATAATCGTGCTATAGGACGGCGTTTTGCGAAGTTCCAACTGGAAGTGTTTCAAATTCGGGATGAAAGTTCACGCTACGAGGGAATAGCTTAGTGTGAAAATTTTTTCTTTTTGAGCTTTCGGAAAAAAACTCAGCTTATGCATTTTGCACTATAATAATCGGATGCAAATCAACTTATAGTATAAAGAGCTTTGATGTTTCTCGAGCTTTCTCAACTCAATTCACAGATTGTCTGTACAGTTGTATACACCCTGTCCAAATTTGGGTAAAATCGGAAATCTGTATAATATAGCTGTATCATAAGATGTCTTAACCAAAGTCTTATATTATGTGTCTGTTATAATTATATAAAACCTGACTTAAGTCCGATAAAATCGGGCATCTATATCATAAACCTATCATTTGTCGAAATTTGAATAAACAGCCATGCTCAACAATTGGCACAACAAAAATATGCTAGTTTGAGATGATTTTTTGTACTAAATAATAATAGAAGGGAACCAAAGTTTTATGCAGGGAACCGTTAACCGAAATTAACCGTTTCGAATGTAGTAACGGAACCGGAACCAAAATAAATTACTTTTCAAGAACCGAAAACCGAAACGTTCGTACCGGTACGGTTTCGGTACATTTAAAATTTTTTTTTGCTATTTTTCGTATGAACATAGTTTCGCACAGGGATAAAACCGAAACTAATTTCGGTTCCGGATCCGGGACGTACCAAAACGAGTATTTCGGTTATATTTCGGTTTTGTCCTTTCGGTTCCGGTTCTCGTACCGGTCCACACCGGTACAGCAAAGTAATTTTTAAAAATTTTAAAATGTCAGAAAAATCGAATTTTTCAACAAATATTTGTGTATGTATGCATTTTAGCATGTTAAGTCTTATATATAATTCGAGAAATTTTTGTATAGTAGCGGGAATATTCTTCTCTAGCTTTTTTACAAAAAATGTTTTATTATATATAATAGAGGCTTCCCACCGGCTCGCATTGATCGCAACATTCCGACTCGCCTAGCTCGTCATTTCTGTATTTGTTAAATATGCTATTGAATTTTAGTTATAGAAGTCCGAAAAAAGCCAAAGCTTTTCACGTCGAGCTCACTGCATTTTTTTATTTTCCCTATAGTAAGTCAATCACCACGTCAAAAAAAACGATCGCACAGTGTAAGAGTTTGCTAATCTAGGGGGACTTAATTCACAAAAAAAATATATTTTAATTGATGAGCTTTAAGCAGTCAATTTAGAAATGTTAAAATATTACAAAAACAAGCACAAAAGAAAAAAAAATTTTTTTTGTTCAGAAGAAAACGGTTTTTGAACCGGTTCATTTGATATGCATGCAAAATTGCATCGGACAGCGAGCAACAGTTGACACAGTTTATTCTTCTCAATTGGATCGTGTGGTCACTGTGAGCTGCCAAATTAATTTTTTCCATAATCTTTGCTTCATTATTGAAATTTATCGCTATAAATATGGCCTAACAGAATTTTTTTAGGTCATATGATGATTTTTGTCAATGATATTGACCATCTAAAGTTAAAGTTAAAAAAACTGTGCAATGTGACTTTGAATTGAGTTGGAAAAAAATAGAAGAGATAAATCTAGATTTTTTACCGATAATGCAAGTTGGCTTCAGGCTTCGATTATAAGTTTTATGTCGTTCCTTCAACCTAAAGCCGCGGAAGAATAATAATTCTATTTTCTGATTGCTCTCCAAAATCTCAACAAAAAAGAAGTAAAGATCTGCTGTTAAAAATTGACGACATTCAATTGATTGCAGCGACTGAACTGACTTTGCGGTCTTGCGGAAAAAGGGATTCGACGAAGTTCATTTATGAGTTGGCAAATTCTTTCCCGTTAACGGGTAAGAACATTAAAAAATCCACAATGTGCACATTAAAAAAAAATTTTTTTTTTTAAATTAGTTAAAATTAGAACAAAAAATACTAACCTCATACATTTTTGAAAAAAAATTAACTTTATTTTTTATTGGAGTTTGAGTGTGAAAAAAATTAAAAATGCCTGGTATTTGCGTATTTTATGCCCTTTATGCCACGCTCACTTTCATTTATATTTCACAAATTTCTTTGGGGATATTTGTAAATTCACTCCAAAGTTCAAGCTTTAAAAATACGATTGCTACTGATTTAAGTCCCCCTAGTTTTGCAAAATCTTACACTGTGGATCGTCTCGTAGAATATAAGGTCATATCGATTTTATTATCAAATAAAAATATAGAGCAAGCTAGCTTTGGCGCGCCAAAGTTTGTATACCCTTGCAGTGCCCTGTGTAAGACGTCAGATTTTTTACAAAATTTGTTAAATGTTGATTTCTAACCCATCGTTCCTATGGCAGCTATATGATTTAGTAGTCCGACTTACACCAAAATTGGTCAGCCTGTTTAAAACTTAATCAAACACACAGATATTTTGAGATATTTTGAGAATCAAAAAAGATTTTCATACTAAATGTTGTTTTCGAACCGATCGTTCCTATGGCAGCTATAGTAGTCCGATTTACACCAAATTTGGTCAGCCTTTTTAAAACTTAATCAAACACACAATGTGCATATTTGGTTAAAATATATTGAGAAACAAAAAAGTTTTTCATACTAAATGTTTATTTCGAACCGATCGTTCCTAATGCAGCTATAAGATATAGTTATCCGATCCGGCCGGTTCGTGCTGCAATAAGACGGACCTGTACCAAGTTTCATCAAGATAGCTTCAGACTAGTTTGCATAGAAACAGACGGAAATACAGACGGACATGGCTATATCGACTCAGCTCGTCGCCCTGATCAAGAATATATATACTTTATGGGATCTGTGAGGCTTCCTTCAATGCGTTACACATTTCGTGACAAAATTATAATACCCTCTGCAAGAGTATAAATATAGCGCACACTAACTTTGGCGAGCCAAGGTTTGGATACCCTTACAGAAATTTGCATGAGCCGTCCGATTTTTTACAAAATTTGTTAAATGTTGATTTCTAACCGATCGTTCCTATGGCAGCTATATGATTTAGTAGTCCGACTTACACCAAAATTGGTCAGCCTGTTTAAAACTTAATCAAACACACAGATATTTTGAGATATTTTGAGAAACAAAAAAGATTTTCATACTAAATGTTGTTTTCGAACCGATCGTTCCTTTGTCAGCTTTATGATATAGTAATCCGATTTGCACCAAATTTGGTAAGGATGTATGAAACTCTATAGCACACAATCTGTGAGTTTGGTTGAGTATCTTAAGAAACAAAAAAGTTTTCATAATAAATATTGATTTCGAACCGATCGTTCCTATGGCAGCTATATGATATAGTTATCCGATCCGGCCGGTTCCGACATATGTACTGCGTGCGGCATAAAGACGGACCTGTACAAAGTTCCATCAAGATATCTTAAAAACTGAGAGTCTAGTTTGCATAGAAAGAGACAGACAGACGGACTTGGCTATATCGACTCAGCTCGTCGTCCTGATCAAGAATATATATACTTTATGGGGTCTGTGTGGCCTCCTTCAATGCGTTACACATTTCGTGACAAAATTATAATACCCTCTGCAAGGGTATAAAAATAAAACCAACTGCTGCTGCACAACCTACTAGGCTACCCCGGTTATTGAAATTTTCTCAACGTGTTGTGTATTTAAGTGTAAGGCAGAACTTTAAACGCGTTTTAGGGACGAATCCTTGACCATAGCGACATATTTTACATGCCCACTAAATAGACCTAGGGCTACAACGTATCAAAATTTCAGCCAAATCGGTGACCGCAAGGCCATAGTGTCTTGATGTGAGATTTAATTTTCGCGCAATAAGAAGGCGTTTTTCAATATTCCAATTGGGGGGTCAAATGTCAATAATTCAGGGGTGCCACAGAAATCTCAGAGATTTAGGCTCAAAGCTGCTTTCCCAACCTCTCAAACTAAACCGTAAGTGACATAAAAACTTAGACAATTGATTTTTCAGACATATTTTCGGAGTAACAGAACTCGGCAGCCATGAACATAATTTCAATTTCAGAAAAAGTTGAAATTAGTGGCATATTTTAAACAATTAATAATTTTATTCAAAATGTCCATTGTGTCATTAATAATTTAATAATATTTATTAAATTTTAGTTAATAAACTCAGAGTTTTATTAAATCGTTCTACAATTGTTTTGAGAAATGAGATTTGATTTTTGTGTCACCTAAAACCAGCTTGCTTAGGTTTTTTAGTTGGATTTTCGGTGGTTTGCTTTTCTGTGGCACCCCTGATTATATATTTATTTGTTTCCACTGCAGTGGTACAAGTATGGGGATTCCTCAATATCGAGATAATACGATAACTCTCTTTTAAACTATCGATTGGTGATCTCAAGGCTATTTATAACCAAAATGGTACATTGCATAAGCACATCCTATCTATGTCCTATATTCATTAAGTGGACGGTAATCTTTACGTTTAAACGTGTGTGAATGTACATAGGTATACTGACCAGGCTAACATGCCTGTTGGTCACATAACATTCAGCATTGGCGTATCACATACACACACAATCCTATGCACGAGCAAATGTGAATTGAAA
This sequence comes from Drosophila testacea, assembly GCA_035043265.1. NCBI lineage: Eukaryota > Metazoa > Arthropoda > Insecta > Diptera > Drosophilidae > Drosophila > Drosophila testacea. The sequence goes on along the minus strand of JAWNND010000842.1, from coordinate 748,135 downwards.
AAAATATGTATATAACTCTAGATATGTATGTATATTTATACATACACATGCATGCAATTGTGCAATTATATACAAACATGTCCACCTTCAATATATTGTTGTTGTTGTATATATGTATGTTAATGTGTTGCTTTTGGACGTAATGTACAAATGTGCACATTGCAGTCTCTGTTGCGCCAACAGCAAAGTCGAATTGAACTCTCCCGGCACGGGCACTGAGAGAGACACTGTGTAAGAGACAAAGAGCGTGCCAGTAGGTATTTTGCTTATAGGCCCTTAGCTTTAATTCAAAATCGAATCACAATTCGAAGTTCATATGGCTTTGTGTTCTTATATTTTTCCAAATTTTGTTAAACTGCTCTTAAGCACATGGCATATTCCGATTCTGGTAAATGATTGCTTTGTAGACCCTGTACTTTTAAAAAGTACAAAAGAGTGTTAAGTTTGCGCATAAAAAAATGTGCGTACCAGGCAGAAGGAGGCATGCCAGACCCCAAAAAGTATATGTATACATATCGATTAGAGGTGGGATCTCTCGTTCAATTTGCTAAATAAGTTCAATCGTTCATTTTTGAGTTGTGAACTAAGTCAGCCATTTAGTTCAGTTGTTCATTTGAATGAACGATGAACGGTGAACGATGAAGAAGATGAATTCAGTTGATCATCTGATCATGAACCATGAATGATATGAATTGATATGTCTTTCTACTCAGTTGGTCAGCTGTTAATGAACAATGAACGATGAATAGATCGTTATATTCAGTTATTCAATCGTTCACTGAAGAGATTAGTGGACTTGATACTAAAATTTGTTATCATTTGCTGGCCAGCAGCTGAAACCAAAGAGCTTGGTGACGGTAGGGTGCTTTAGTTTTGCGGTAAATGTTAAATACGAGCCCAGAGCTCCAAAAATTTTGAAATTTTTTCTGAATAGACCCCGATTTATCATGAATTTAGGTGAAAAAATTATCGTATAGCTTCTCTGATCTAGGTGTTTAAAATAGGGACAGACAGCCAGACGGACATGGCTGCATCAACTCGGCTGTTGATGCTGATCAAGAATATACTTATATACTTTATACGGTCTGCCACGCCTCCATCTGCCTGTTACGCAAATTATATTTTTGACAAACTTTATCTATATATATAAAACTCTTTGTCTTGACTGACTGAGTCATCACGCTGTAGGCCAAACGGTTCAAGATATTGAGATGAAATTTTTACACAACATAGCTAAGACATAACGATTCATTAGTGTTGCAACTTTCAAAATCAACTTTCAGTATATGGCACTGTTACTCGCTCTTGCTGCTATAATCCAATTGCAGCGAAAACTTTAAAACAGCGAGCAGCGAAAATGGAACTTCTCTATATTATATAAAGTACTATTACTATTATTTTAAGTCCAATAACAGGGAAACATTGAAATTACACTTCCCGCTTTCTTACTAAAAATGTAAGGCCCGGCTATAGCTGTGGGAAGTGTTCCCTATTTTCACTCCACATTTCTCCCCAAGATTTCAGAGAGCGTAGCGAGCCGGGGGTTGGGAGCGAAGCGAGCAGGGGGCAAACCCCCTAGTTTAATATATGAATGTAAATACATATGTGCCGAACCTTAATGGATGTTCTTCCATACTTCGATAGCTTCTGGGCTATTGCTCTCATCGTCCGACTCAATTCTCTCCTTTCTATTTTACTTGTTCGTGTACATGCTAATACATACATGTGTTAGTTTATAACAGATTATATTTATGCATAATTGTATACAAATATGTATGCACGTATTATTTTCGATTTTAATTGCAAACATATGTAATCATAGGCAGTCCGAAAAAATTTTTTAAATTTTATTTACTTACATGAAGACAAGAAACTGATAAAAATAATGTATTAAAATGAGCAAATTGAATAGCATTAAATTATGGCACACCATACACACATATACATAAGTTCTGATCTGTTCGAAAAATTCCATTTAAATTGGATAAAAGGTACTGAAGTAGTTTAATAAAAAATAATGAAAAGGGAAAAGGTCACAGGTTACATAATTTAATAAATATATTTGAATAACTTAATAACCTTTTTATCTGTTTGCAAAAGTACATTTGGTTATTCTAAAAATAGTGTACCTGTTGATGCGGATTTTCCAAGATTGAGCAATACACGTCGACATCAGAGACGTTAGAGCTACAAATAAAATTTGGTAGTCGTTTCCACTATATTTTAAACATATTAGGTTTATTTCGAATTTTAGATTGATCTCCTTACTTCCGCCGATATAATAAAAAGAAAAGAAATTAAGTTTTTAATATTATAATTTTACCTTGCTATCTTTATGGATTAGAATTTATACTGAAAGTTACATTGAGAAAGAAAAATATAGCGCAAGCTAACTTTGGCGCGCCAAAGTTTGGATAACCTTGCAGTGCCCTGTTAAAGCCGACAGATTTTTTACAAAATTTGTTAAATGTTGATTTTTAACCGATCGTTCCTATGGCAGCTATATGATATAGTAGTCCGATTTAAACCAAATTTGGTCAGCCTGTTTAATACTTAGTCAAACACAGAATGTGTATATTTGGTTGAGATATTTTGAGAAACAAAAAAGTTTTTCATACTAAATGTTGTTTTCGAACCGATCGTTCCTATGGCAGCTATATGATATAGTAGTCCGATTTACACCAAATTTGATCAGCCTGTTTAAAACTAAATCAAACACACAATGTGTATATTTGGTTGAGATATTTTGAGAAACAACAAAGTTTTTCATACTAAATGTTGTTTTCCAACCGATCATTCCTATGGCAGCTATATGATATAGTAGTCCGATTTAAACCAAATTTGGTCAACCTGTTTAAAACTTAATTAAACACACAATGTGTATATTTGGTTAAGATATCTTGAAAGACAAAAAAGTTTTTCATACTAAATGTTTATTTCCAACCGATCGTTCCTATGGCAGCTATATGATATAGTTATCCGATCCGGCCGGTTCCGACATATGTGCTGCGTGCAGCAAAAAGATGGACCTGTACCAAGTTTCATCAAGATAGCTTCAAAACTGAGAGACTAGTTTGCATAGAAACAGACGGACAGACGGACATGGCTATATCGACTCAGCTCGTCGTCCTGATCAAGAATATATATACTTTATGGGGTCTGTGAGGCTTCCTTCAATGCGTTACACATTTCGTGACAAAATTATAATACCCTCTGCAAGGGAATAAAAATGCAGTAAGCTACGGTGAAGTAAGCTCTACAGTAGGAGACCCTGTACTTTTTGAGTGCAAAGCGTTCACTATAGATTGTTCTTTAATGTTGCGTACCAGAAATTTCAATAGATGGAGCCACTACGAAGATATCAGTTGATATACACAGAGGTCGCTAGCTAGGTCTTCCTTTTCCCCGTAACATTGTTAGTTGAATAACTTCCGCGTTGATCATCGGATTTGAATAAAATTTTCAGGACAGATTCGGATAATCGTGTATATTATATGTACACAAAATTAAGGTGTTGATATTAATGGTGCTATTCTAATACGGGGGCAAAAGAAGGCGTGGAAAAAGGTGTTCTTATTTGCGAAATTTCGAACAGTCGTATACTATCCGTTTATTATCCGATCCGGATAAAACTTTCAGGACAGGATTGGACTATAGTGTTTATCATGTGTCCCAAAAACCATATCGCTAGCATTAAACGTGCTCTTGTAAGTCGACTTTTAAATTTGTTTTTAATTTTCGGGGGCGATTATCAACTTAACTTCGTTGTGGCGCCATCTATTGTATGGTACGCAACATTAAAGAACAATAAAGTACTGGTTCTCCTACTGTTGAGCTTGCTCCACTGTAGCTTACTGCATTTTTTACACAATTTGTTATGTTGTTTTCGAACCAATCGTTCCTATGGCAGCTAAATGATATAGTAGTCCGAATTGCACCAAATTTGATCAGACTGTTTGAAACTATACCAAACACACGAGGTGAAGTACTGCTGTACTGCGAGCAGCAAAAAGTCAGACCTGTACCTACTTTCATCAAGATAGCTTCAAAACTGAGACTCTAGTTTGCATAGAAACAGACAGATGGACATGGCTATAGCTCGTCGTCCTGATCAAGAATATATATATCGGGTATGTGAGGCCTCCATCAATGCGTTATACATTTTGTGACAAAAATATAATATCCTCTGCCAGGGTATAAATATGGAGAGTACAAAAATAAAAACAAATCTAGTTTAGTACTAATATAACTTTATTTTAGGAATAAACAGCTTGGATTTATTACTATGTTGCCTAAATGTATCCCATTTTTGTATTCCTTATCTTTTTCACCCAATTTGAATATTATTATTATTATTTGTCGAAATTCTTGGAAGATAGATAGACTTGATAGATTTGTCTGAATATATGTACATATACAATACAAACAAACAAATTTGTATGTACAATTAAATAAGTGTTTGCATATACCCATGCATAGTTTTTATATACTAAATGGCAGTACGCAGATAGGAATGTGTCTGAATAAGATGAGGGCTCCAACATCGCTTTGTATGGAAAGGGAAGGGTAGGAAAAAATTTGAAATAGTAGAAAAAACAACAAAAACAACAAGCAGCTAACGCAACATAAAAACGAATGCACTCGATAGAACTGAGTACCAACCTTAAAATTGCATATGTACGTTGTGAATATCTGTGTGTATGTATCAACTTATATGTATTTATATACATATTTATGTATGTACAATATACAATGCGTATGTATCTATCTATGTTCGGTTGGCGTTTGTCGTAGGCTCAGTTTAAACAGGGCCTGTCTGCTTATGCTAGTGTTTGTTGGAGCATGTTGCATCGACGCATCTCCCTATGGTTAGATTATGTGCATATACAAACATAGATGCATATGTATATGTAGATATGTATATTGACACACGTATGTATAAATATAAAATCATAGAGGTTAATAGCTATATGCTCATACATATGTATGTACATACGTGATATTCTCAGCATAACTGTTAATGTGGTTCATACATACATCTGCATCTACATGTTTCTACCATGCTTATGTATGTAAACATTTAAATAGCCCAATAGGGTCTATCAAAATCTATGAACTACTGAAAAATTGCTCAAATTGTATACTGCACTGCGCAGGATTGTAAAACGTCGCCATCTAAATGTACTCAGATAGCTATGTACATATGTACAAAAATATGTTTTATGCATAAACATAATGACGTATTATACACTACTGAACTACATACAGTTAGTTAACAATTTATTTTAGCCCGAGTCCGTAACAGTTATAAATTTTAATACTCGTATCAGGGATTCAAATCCATTACCGTTAACCGACGTTAACCGATTAAAATTTGTAACCCTAACTGAAAACGTAACCAAAGAAAACTTTTTTTATTATTCCGAAACCGAAAACCCGAAATTCTTCAAACTGAATTAACCGTTTAGAAACCGATTCATAAAATACGGTTTGTTTTGGTTTTGGCCAGCGACAAAAATTCAATGAATTTTTAAAAAGTATGTAACAGGGAGGATGTGTGGCAGACTCCTATATATATGTTCTTGATCAGCATCGGAAGCCGAGTCGATATAGCCATGTCCGTCTGTCTGTCCGTCCGTATGAACGAAAGGATCTCAGAGATAGTAAGACTTGGAGCACCACATTTGGTATGAAGACTTCTTGTATTTGCACGCAAATCAAGTTCATTTGAAATTTTGGATGCCACGCCCCCTTCGCCCACAAATGGAAAACAATATAACAAGATTTGAAAGTTATAGACTTGGCACATACGATGAGTGTACGGACCTACCGTGCAAATTTAACCAAGATCAAATAATAGACACGGAAGATATACACCTAAGCGTGTTTGCTCTTGTGCGCTTGCATTATGTGTTTTAATGTGCTTATATATGTACATATAGGAATGCATATGTACATACGTATGCATATATGTACATACATACATACAGACATGTGCGCTGTATTAGAGTGAGCTATCTCTGTTTGTATGTGCATACAAATATATACTGAATCTGACAAGCTTATTTAAAAAGTCGGATGGTATAGGTGGTAGAGGCCCACAGTAGACAGACAGGTCGAGGTTCGAGCGCCGCTCTGAAATTTTTTTATACATTTAAATTTTGTTTTTGAATTTACATATTTAAAGAAATCTGCAACTCATTGCTTTTACGGCTTTAACAAATTTTTTTTCCAGATAGCAGATATACAAAAATAACAGAAATATAATTAGAGGAAAACAGGTAATTTTACTTTCGGGCCCTCTTGACTGACTGAATGGAATATTTTATACCCTGCAGAGGGTAGTAATTTTATCACGAAATGTGTAACGCATTGAAGGAAGCCTCACAGACCCCATAAAGTATATATATTCTTGATCAGGGCGACGAGCTGAGTCGATAGTCCATGTCTGTCTGTCTGTCTGTCTGTCTGTCTGTCCGTCCGTCTGTTTCTATGCAATCTCTCAGTTTTTAAGCTATCTTGATGAAACTTGGTACAGGTCCGTCTTTTTGCTGCACGCAGTACATATGTCGGATCCGGCCGGATCGGATAACTATATCATATAGCTGCCATGGGAACGATCGGTTGGAAATAAACATTTAGTATGAAAAACTTTTTTGTTTCTCAAAATATCTCAACCAAATATACACATTGTGTGTTTGATTAAGTATTAAACAGGCTGACCAAATTTGGTTTAGATCGGACTACTATATCATATAGCTGCCATAGGAACGATCGGCTAAAAATCAACATTTAACAAATTTTGTAAAAAATCTGTCGGCTTCAACAGGGCACTGCAAGGGTATCCAAACTTTGGCGCGCCAAAGTTAGTTTGCGCTATATTTCTAAGAGATCATTGGATTAAATTTAAGTTTTTTTTTTTTTTTTTTTTATGTCATACCGGCATTTAGAAACCGAAACTTAGGAAAACCTGTTAACGAAACCGATATAACAATATTTGACATAAACGTTAAACAAAAACCAAAACCTGACCATAATCGTAACCGTAACTGAAACCTTTATTTTTTTAGTTGTATCGCTGATACAAATTATTTGTCGATTTTTATAAGTTCTCTTGCAGTAAGTAAAAGTTAAACTGCATCTGATTGTTCCTATGGCAGGATGTTCAGGATGTCTTGGTCCCAATTAAACAATCTGTAAAATATATGTAAAATAACAACACAGTGACCTCCTTCAATAAAATCAATCCGAGCAGCCACGCAATTCAAATCAAAGTTACCCACACGCATGCAACATAAGCAAATTCAAGAAACAGTCCACCGCTTCAAATAACGAAAAATTAATCGAAAACTCACATCGTGCGAAATTTTCTTTCAGAAACTTGTTCATGTTATTTAGTTAAGCAATTTACACATAAATTATTTTGTTTGATGAGATAACCGATTGCATTTTTGCAGAAAATATGTTTTTCTGTATTTTTGGTTATTTTAATAAAAATGGACTTTTGAAATGGAGAGTATGAAATGTAAGCATTATTATTTCTCTCTTGAATGAGCAGAAATCGAATCAAAATGCAAAGAGATCAATCTTGATAAGTGGAGCAAGCTCGACAGTAGAAGAACCTGTGCTTTTTAAGTGCAAAGCGTTCACTTTAGATTGTTTTTAAATGTTGCGTTCCAGAAATTTCAATAGATGGAGCCACTGCGAAGATATCAGTTGATAGGCAGCGTCTCTTCTTCATTTTGCCCGTAATGTTGTTAGTTGAATAACTTCCGCGTTTATCATACGGTTTGTATGACACTTTCAGGACTGGTTTGGACCATAGTGAGTATTATATATAGCCAAAATCAAGGCGCTAGCATTAAAGTTCTTTTGTAATTCGGCTTTGAATTTTGTTTTTTTAATTTTCGGGGACGGAGGGCACACCAAACGTATATGCCATGTTTGGTGTCTCTAGCTCTTATAGTCTCTGAGATCTAGGAACTCAAAAAGGGACAGACAGACAGAGGGACATGGGTGATCAAGAATTTATATACTTTATGGGGTCTGCCACGCCTCCTTCTGCCTCTCACGCACAATTTTTTTGCACAAACTTAATAGACTTATTTGTACTTTTTTAAAGTAAAGGGTCTAAAAATGTTGCTTACAACACGTATCGACACTATGGGTCCACGGCGTTTGCTAAAAAACTATAAACTTTTTTAACTCAAAATAAGTTGTTTTTGAATTCTATTATGTTCAGCTTTTTTTTAGACATTGGATTTTGTATACTCTTTTTTTTTTTTTTGCATATTTCGAAAATTTACAAATAAAATGGAAGATTTACATGTAACTGCCATATAGTGTAGAACGCGCCACAACACATTATAAACAGTTATTTCGCAAAAAGTAATTGTAACGAAATCATATTCTATGCCATTCGGAAGTATATTTCAATTCTTCTAAACACCATACAAACGTTGAGGGTATATCTGTTAAAAGACCGAATAAAATATTTTTTTTTATGCCCAAAACTTTAGAATGTTACTTTAAACACGCGAGGTACATATACCTTTGCAGAGGGTATTACAACTTTGTCAAGAAATGTGTAACGCACAGAACCCATATATATATCTATATATATTCTTAATCAGGGCGACGAGCTGAGTCGATATAGCCTTGTCCGTCTGTCCGACCGTCTCTTTCTATGCAAAGTAGTCTCTCAGGTTTTAAGCTATCTTGATGAAACTTGGTACAGGTCCGTTTTTTTGCCGCACGCAGAACATATGTCGGAACCCGGATGGTATCACTATATCATAAAGCTGCCATCGAAACGATCGGTTCGAAATCAACATTTAGTAGAAAAACCTTTTTTGTTTTTTGAGATATCTCTACCAAACACAGATTGTGTGTTTGATACAGTTTCAAACATCCTTACCAAATTTGGTTCAAATCGGACAACTATATCATATAGCTGTCATAGGAACGATCGAATCGAAATCATCATTTAGTATAAAAATGTTTTGTTTCTTAAAATACCTTAACTAAACTCAAAGATTGTGTTTGGTATAGTTTCATACATCCTTACCACAGCCTGACCAAATTTGGTGCAAATCGGACTACTAAATCATATAGCTCATATTTGCATTTGCTTACAAATAGTTTACAACGGACTAGGAATTGATTTTAGAACTATGTTTTCTTGGTGAAAACATCTCAGAATTTACCGTAGATTATGAATATGGGAACCATATTTTTTTTTTGCCCATACAAATCGATGCATTCTAATGTACTAAGAGGCTTCACCACTTGCTCGCTTAGCTGGCAAGCCCCACAGCTATAGACGGGGGATGGTGATTGAAGTGAGAAGAGCGGGAAAAGCCGCTTAGATTTACATCATTATGTAATCTTTTGTAAAAAAGTGGGAAACTTATGTTGCCGCTGCGCGCTGCTTTACATTTTTTCATGCAATTGGACTTTGATTTCTTATTTTCTTTTAAGATATCCAGCTTTCTGATAACTCACTGCACCATTGTTAAGCATGTATTGTGCCCGTTTTTCCTTGACCTCCTCGGCTTAAAAATCCACTTGATTAGAAGTTTTCTTTTCCATTTTCTTCAGCAGTTTTATGGAAGTTTAGTCCGAAATCAAAGGATGCTTTAATTTTTGATTAAACAGTTCCTCTCCCAATATTGTGAATTTTCTTAAAGATAATTATTAGTTTAAGCTCCACAAAAAATTTGGTTGCCAAAACAAGCGAGTTAAATAAAGTTGAATTTGGGGGCGCTATCCTGATAACCAAAAATAATTGCATGCTTTTTTGGCAAAAATAAAACAAACCAGAAAATAAAATACAACAGTTCTTCTCTCATGCCTCTTTTTCTTTGAGAGAGATATATGATGTTAACAAAAAGAAAACTACGGAAAAGTGAAAAATGGAGAGATAAACGACCGAAGACCAGATTTGTCGGGAAAACTCTAGACATGGGTCTATAAAAAATAGAGCTCAAAAAAAAACAAAGCTCTGTATACTAAAGTTAAATTTACAACCGACTGTTCCTATGGCAGCTTTATAATAAAGTCCCCCGATCTTGACCAAATTTTGTAAGGATTTAAAGCATAGTAAAAAATGCAGTAAGCTACAGTGGAGCAAGCTCGACAGTAGGAGACCCAGTACTTTTTGAGTGCAAAGCGTTTACTAGATTGTTCTTCAATGTTGCGTACCATGCAATAGATGGCGCCACAACGAAATAAGTTAATTAACACAGAGGTCGCTAGCGTCTCTTCTTCTTCTTTTTTTTGCCCGTAACACAGCTAGTTGATTAACTTCCGCGTTTATCATTCGATTAGAATGCAATTTTCTGAACATGTTTGGACCACAATGTATATTATATGTACCAATAATCAAGGCGCTAGCCTTAAATGGGCGCTTGTAATTCGGCATTGAAATTTTGTTTTTCAATTTCCGGGGGCGGAGGGGGGCGTAGCAAAAATCGAAAACTAACTTGATCAATGGGAGATATAGATGAACCTACATGCCAAATTTGGTGTCTCTAGCTCTTATAGTCTCTGAGATCTAAGCGACACAAAAAGGGACAGACGGACAGACAGACAGACGGACATGGCTATATCGACTCGGCTGTTGATGCTGATCAAGAATATATATACTTTATGGGGTCTGCCACGCCTCCTTCTGCCTGTTACGCACATTTGCACAAACGTAATAGACCCATTTGTACTTTTTTAAAGTACTGGGTCTAAAAATACTTAAACTGTGAGTTCGTTGTAATAGCCTAAAAAAAAAACAAAACTCTTCATACTATAGACTGATGGGCATCTGATTGTTCCTATGGCAGCTATATGATATAGTCATCCGATCTTGACTAAATTTTTATAGAATGTAACAATGAATAAGAAATACATAATCTGTGAGTATAGTTAAAATAGCTCAAAAAACAAAAATAAATTTCATACTAAGCAAATTTTACCTTTGACCTCCCATATTCGCCCTTTCAGTTTGGATATCAAAAGATCCTGTCTTGTTTGGCCTACAGTTTTATATATAGGTATATTGGGCAGGTTCAAAATTAAGATCAATTGCTCAGACCCAGCATTTGTTGCGAGGATTGGGGAAAACCCCAATCAGCTCTGATATCAGTTTCTTGATGAAAAAGTTGATTCCTTTGCATTAAAGACATAGTAAATTCTTGTTCCAGAATCGGACGAACAAGAGATACATAAAGTTATTTTTTCGTAGAAGGGTCGTCAAATTCCTTTGCCCACCGTTTGATGAACCCAAAAATTTAAGTCGCCTTACTGACCGTTAAAGCAACAGGTGTATCAAACTTCAGTTTATGGTCGAGGAGAATACCAAGATCATTACTTCATCTAATCAAGTAAGAGGTACCAAATCAAGAGTGTAATTGATCATGTGAGGCAAGTGTCTATAGAAAGTCATTACCTTGCATTTAGGACAATTAAGATTTAGTAAATTAAATTTGCACCATTTAATAAAGCGATCATGATCTGCTTGCAATAAATCAAAGAAGGAACTGTCCTTAAGCGACAGACACAATTTCACATCGGCAGATGCTTTTTACAAACTCATGAGAACTAACTATTAGGAACAACCAGATTATCCACTATAGACCAAGATATATCAGCTATGTTAAAGTCTGCCAATACACACAAATAATCTGTATCTGAACTGCGATCAATACGCCGCCACCCACTCGTGACAAACAGTCACAACTGTAAATTGTGTGCTTGTTACTGAATAAAGACAAATTAGATATTTGAGGCTTTAAACAAGAAAAGACACTTTTTACATACAGATTAGTTAATGAAGATTTAAGGCCTTCTAAAATTTTGATACGCTAACAGGAAAGCGAAATTTAGTTTTGTGAAAGATTCGATGTTTCAACGAGACAGTAGGTCTACTTCTCTTATGAAGATTAAACTCTATAATTAGCAAATTACTTGGCTAAAATGAATTACAACAAATAGTTGTAAATAATTTCGGCGGCACATTCGGCAATTTAAAAGACGAAATGTCTCTAGCATAAGAAAATTTAAACTTTTCTACAGTTATAACTTATAAGAGCATTAGGGATCTTCGACTGAACGTACGGTTTTACGTCATCGTTCGAAGTATTCGGATGCAATCGAGAGATAACTATCTGTTTCCTTAAGTAAACAGCTACAAGGGGCTTAGATATATGTGCAGGCAAAGAATGCGCAGACAAAGTGTTAGATATGGTAGGCAAGTTAATATTTGATGAGAGTAGGCTCATAGAAAATTTGAAGTTAACGATTGGTCAGGTCCAAGGTGGCATCATCACAACTTAAGAATGTGGCTTTCAAATTTAATTAAATCCTGTAATATCGTTTTTTTTCTCGATATTTTTCGTGGCGTCCAAAATTTAAGATAAACTTGATCTGCCTGCAAACATAAGAAATCTTTAAACCAAATTTGGTGCTCCTAGGTCTTACCATCTCTGAGATTGTTTCGTTCATACAGACGAACGGACAGACAGACAGACGAATATGGCTATAATGACTCAGCTCGTTGCCCTGATCAAGAATGTATATACTTTACGGGGTCTGTGAAGACTCCTTCGATGCGTTACAAACTTCGTGACAAAATTATAATACCTTCTGCAAGGGTATACAAAGCCAGATTCCCGCAATTCCCAAATTTTCCCGCTGTTGGCCTTAAAAAACGGCCAGATTTGACTTGTAAAAAGCAGGTTTGGCAGTACTGGTTTTTGTATATTTATTACAATCAGAGATATTCATTGATAGTTGGAAGACACTGATTTATCCTTAGATTAATTTTTTTTTTTCAAAGATACAAAAAGAGGTATTCAACATAACATTAATTTTTCGTTAATGGTCAACTTTTTGGTAACATGATTTTTTTTCTATTCCAGATTCGATGCAATAAATGAATATATGTATTGTTAATGACGAAAAGGACATTTTGGCAAATATGTGGCATTGACAGGCAGTTATTCATGTGCAAATGCAAAATTGCAGTAGGAAAAGTCTTAACAGTAAATGACGCTTAATTGAAAAGGAAATGCAAGTGGAAAGATTTTTGCAAAATAATATCCCGCTGATAAGTAGTTCCTTCACATTCACAGTAGAAATAACGTCAATAAAAATAATAAAATTTGATAAAAGGTCTATATTAATTAACCAGATCAAAGTTCAACTTAGTGTATCGAAAATCTTGAAGGCAACTCGTGAGCTGGAACGTCGGCTGGTTGAGGCATTTGCACTCACAATCATAATCACAGTTACTGCGATGGCTTCGAATGTGGAAACGGACGATAATCTGGCAATGCCGAGAGCAGTTTCAGAATCATCATCACCAAAAACGTTGCCGCAAAGAACGAATAGTGACATCAACTCAAGCTCCATTAGTGATAATAATAGGCCGTGCAAGAATAAGAAAGTTCGTGATCATGATGCAAGAGTTGATCACAAACGAAGAAAGTTTGCAAAAGGAAACAGAAGCACTCAAAAGAGTACGGATGAGAATGTTACCAACGACGACAACGACGTTGGAGAGGTAGAGGAGGAACAGGAAGACGAGAAAGATAATCATACAAATGTCATTTTCGAAAACGAGAGTCCGGACCGAAAGAAATGTGATCCCCCCGAAATGATGACTGTAAACGAGAATGAAAACGAAAAGACTGCCAGCAGCGACGAGATTAGATCTAGTACACTTTATTGTGACTCGGAACTTGATCAGACTGCTCGCAAAAATGAAGATTCAGTTGCTCCGATTTCGGCATATACTCCGATAGATACGTACATTGCACCAGAGCAGGCGCTGGTGACGAGTGTAGAATTAGTTGTCCCTGCTCCTGGATCCACATCAGCAACAGGTCCAGCTGCCGCATCACATATGAGCAGAAAAGTGCAATATAATGCTGACGCCCTTTTTAATGCTTCGGCTAATTCAAATGATAAAAACAATGGTTGTGCAACAGACTCCTCCTCCAGTTTGAATGTAAGAATTCCTAATAATTTAACATTAACAACTACGGGTGATATTTTGACAACAGATAGGCGCACAACAACAATATGGGCACCGCATGGAGAGTATAAAGATACTCATAATACTCATGAGCAAACGTGCGAGGAGAGACAGAATCAGATCCATAGTCCGGGACAGGGACATCTGCAGCTCGGCTCGACTGACGTCGTTGATGAGAATCTCTATACGAAACAGGAAAGATCACATCTAAATACGGATACAGATCAATCAAGCTGTCAGTCGAATATGTATCGCAATCATCAGCAACATCACCTGCAAGATCAATCACAACAACCACATCCCGCCGAACTTTTATTGCAAATCGAAAAAGAAACACCTGGAGCAGTTGTTGGTTTTGGACAAATGCTACCAACATTACAACATCATCATCATAATATAACTGAACAGCACTTTAGTCAGACACAGCAACAGCAGCAGACACAGCAACAACTTAACCAAAATCAACTTCAAGGCACGATGTACGCACAAATGCTGCAGCAGCAGCAGCAACATCAACACCACCAGCACCAGCAGCAGCCACAGCATCATCAGTCACAAACGCACCTCCACCAACAACAACAAGAGCAGCAACAACATCTCCATAATTTACATCAGCAAAATATACATGAACAGCCAATCCACTATGCCAATTACAGTCAGCATTATTCTCAGGATCAGTTATTTGCAATGCATCATACTCATCCAGATCAATCCCATCAACACCAGCAACAACACCAACTGCATCACCAGGCGCAACAGCAACAGCGTCAACATGCTGAGTGCCAGGAACATTTGCGACAACAGCAGCAGCCCCTTCAACAAAGAGTTCCTCATACGCAACAGCAGCAACAACAACAAATGCAAGAAGCATATCATGATATTATGGATGAGTTTCATGAGGACCCCAGCACAGCTTACAAACTGTGAGTAAAGTATGACAATTTTTTTTTTTTTTTTTAGACCCAGTAGTAGTAGTTTGTCCAAAAAAAATGGTTTTCACAGGCAGAAGGAGGCGTGGCAGACCCCATAAAGTATATATATTCTTGATCAGCATCAACAGCCAAGTCGATATAGCCATGTCCGTCTGTCTGTCTGTTCATCTGTCCATCTGTCCATCTGTCCGTCTGACCCTTTTTGTGTCACCTAGATCTCAGGGACCATAAGAGCTAGAGACACCAAATTTGGCATGTAGGTACATCTATATCTCCCATTGATAAAGTTTGTTTTAGATTTTTGCCACGCCCCTCTCCGCCCCCGGAAATTAAAATAAAAAATTTTGAAGTCAAATTACAAGAGCCTCTATAATTCTAGCGCCTCGATGGCGCCTTTTGGTACATATAGTATACACTATAGTCCAAACCTGTTCTGAATATTTGATTCCCATCGGATGATAAACGCGGAAGTTAATCAACTAACAATGTTACGTTCAAAAGGAAGAAGAAGAGACGCTAGCGACCTCTTTGTTTATTAACTTATCTTCGTAGTGGCGCCATTTATTGAATGGTACGCAACATTAAAGAACAATCTATATGTAGTGAACGGTTTGCACTCAAAAAGTACTGGGTCTCCTACTGTCGAGCATGCTCGACTGTAGCTTACTGCATTTTTTTCACAAAAAGTGGTTCCCCATATTCTTAATCTACGGTAAATTCTAAGATGTTTTCACAAAGAAACCATAGTTCTAAAGTCAATTTCTAGTCCGCGCCTTTTGAGTTGAGAAAATGCAGTAAGCTACAGTGAGTGCAAACCGTTCACTATATACTGTTCATCAACTGTTGCGAACCATTCAATAGATGGCACCGCTACTGAAGATAAGTTAATAAGCACAGAGGTTGCTAGCGTCTCTTCTTCTTCCTTTTGAACGTAACATTGTTAGTTGAATAACTTCCTCGTTTATTATTCGATTGGAATGAAATTTTCAGGAAAGTTTTGGACTTTAGTGTTTATTGTACGAAAAACCAAGGCGATAGCATCAAAGGTGCTCTTGTAATTCGACTTCGAAATTTTGTATTTCAATTTCTGGGGGCGGAGGGGGTCGTGGCAAAAATCTAAAACAAACTTGATCAATGGGAGATATAGATGAACCTACATGCCAAATTTGGTGTCTCTAGCTCTTATAGTCTCTGTGATCTAGGCGACACAAAAAGAGACAGACGGACAGACAGACAGACAGACAGACAGACGGACATGGCTATATCGACTCGGCTGTTGATGCTGATCAAGAATATATATAATTTATGGGGTCTGCCACGACTCCTTCTGCCTGTTACACACATTTTTTTTTGGACAAACTTAATAGGCCCATTTGTACTTTAAAAAAATGCAGTAAGCTACAGTAGAGCATGCTCGACAGTAGGACACCCAGTACTTTTTGAGTGCAAACCGTTCACTATAGACTGTTCATCTATGTTGCGTAATATTCAATAGATGACGCCACTACGAAGATAAGTTAATAAACACAGAGGTCGCTAGCGTCTCTTCTTCTTCCTTTTGAAAGTAACATTGTTAGTTGAATAACTTCCGTGTTTATCATCCGATTGGAATGAAATTTTTTGGACAGGTTTGGATCATAGTGTTTATTATATGTACCAATAATCAAGTCGCTAGCATCAAAGGTGCTCTTGTAATTCGAAATTTTGTATTTCAATTTTCGGTGGCGGAGGGGGGCGTGGCAAAAATCTAAAACAAACTTGATCAATGCAAGATATAGATGAACCTACATGCCAAATTTGGTGTCTCTAGCTCTTATAGTCACTGAGATCTAGGCGACACAAAAAGGGACAGACAGACGGACAGACAGACAGACGGACATGGCTATATCGACTCGGCTGTTGATGCTGATCAAGAATATATATACTTTATGGGTCTGCCACGCCTCCTTCTGCCTGTTACGCACATTTTTATACCCTTGCAGAGGGTATTATAATTTTGTCACGAAATGTGTAACGCATTGAAGGAAGCCTCACAGACCCCATAAAGTATATATGTATATTCTTGATCAGGGCGACGAGCTGAGTCGATATAGCCATGTCCGTCTGTCTGTCCGTCTGTTTCTATGCAAACTAGTCCCTCAGTTTTGAAGCTATCTTGATGAAATTTGGTACCGATCCGTCTTTTGCTGCACGCAGCACATATGTCGGAACCGGCCGGATCGGATCACTATATCATATAGCTGCCATATGAACGATCGGTTGGAAATAAACATTTAGTATGAACAACTTTTTGTTTCTTAAGATATCTTAACCAAATATACACGTCATCAGACAAGTCTGTCAAATCGAGTTGACTGATCGAAGAGTCGAGGTGCGTAAGGTTGCTGAGATTGTGAGCATACCAACTGGGTCAACGGCTTCGATTTTGCATAACCATTTGAATATGAAAAATATCAATTAAAAATGGGTACCGCATTTCCTAAATAATGCACCATCCCAACGACGGAAAAATGTAAAGAATTGAGCTGAGAATTGCTTAATCATCCTCCGTATTCCATAGATCTGATCCTCAGTGACTAATACCTGTTTTTAAACTTAAAAGTATGGCTCCAGGGAAAAAAATTGTACTCCAACGAAGAAGTTGGGCTAATCCAGAAAAATTTAAACAACGTCAAAAAACGAAAAATTCATCAAAAACCCACATTTTGTAAAAATTTTCTTCAAAAACGCATTTATTATATTTATTCAAGCAATTAACACATAAATTTAATCATTTTGATGAGCAAACCGATTGCGTTTTTGAACAAATTAAGTTTTTCTGTATTGACCATTTTTGAAAAAATCGACTTTTGAAATGGAGAGTATGAAATAAATGCAATTTTCCACAAAATCGTTTTTGAATGAACAAAAATCTCATCAATGTGCAAAGAGGATGCTTTTATCTTGATTAGATCGCTTTTTAATTTTCAAAAAAGTTAAGCTATATTATTTTCAATCTTAGTGGAAGAAATGTAACGTCTGCAACGTAACGTCCGCAACAAACAAATATTAAGTGTTTTTTTTTTAACTGGACGACTTAACGTAAATTTTTAAGAAATATTGATATGGTCTTATATTCAACTTCATTTGTTGATATTGGATTTTCTTTGTTTATTATGCAAAATTCGGTAAAATATGTGCAAATGTACGTGAGCCTCAAAGTCGACTTCCATTTTTTGTAACGTCCACAACGGCATTTAAAGCAAGCATATTTTTTTCCAAAAACAGTTACCCTTTTATTTTGAAATAGGTTTAAAAGTATTGCCAACGAAGTACAGCGCAGTATTAGCCCATATACTTTATGGGGTCTGGCACGCCTTGTTCTGCCTGTTACGTATTTTTGCTCAAACTTATTAGACCAATTTGTACTGTTTTAAAGTACAGGGTCTATAAAGTTTGGCTTTTGGCACATTGTGCAAATTGTCAAACTTCTTTATAGAAAGTAATTTTTCGAGCTGTACTGAATGCCTAACTTTTAAGTCCCTGCACTTTAAAAAAGGGTCAATAAAGTATGTCTGTCTGCCTGTCATTTTTTTGAACACCTATTTCTTAGACACTATTCGAACAAGAGAAACCAAACTTGGAATGCGGTTTCATCTACATGATAGCGCTATGATAATTACAGTAGTTTGGATCTCTACTGAAAATGTTATGTCGATCGGATAATAGCCGGACTGTCGGTCATTTCGTAATTATGAACACTTATATCCAGTGCTGCAAATTTTTTCCCAGAGAAAAAAGCTGTTTCTGAATGGAAGCAACGACAAAAAAACAGAAAAAAGATTTTTTTTAGAAGAAGCTGAAAGTTTGCTGAAATCTCGGGGAAAAATGTGAAGTGAAAATAGGAAACATTTCTCACAGCTATAGACAGACCTTATGTCATTTCTAATTAGATAGCGGGAATTGTAAATTCAATTTTCCCTGTAGTTGGACTTAAGATAATAGTAATAGTACGTTATATAATATAGAGAATTTACATTTTCGCTGCTCGCTGTTTTAAAGTTTTCGCTGCAATTGGATTATTGCAGCAAGAGCGAGTAACAGTGCTATATACTGAAAATTGATTTTGAAAGCCGCAACACAAATGAATCGTAACACCCCCTCCCCTCCCATCCCCTTGTCCATCTTCTTTTGATTGTTTATTAATAGCATTAAAAGCCACTGTTCCTATGGCAGCTATATGATATAGTGGTCCGATCTTGACCAAATTTTCTCAGGATGTAGCAGTGAGTAAGAAATACATAATCTGTGAGTTTGGTTGAGATGTCTCAAAAAATAACAAAGATCTTCATACAAAGTTTTAATTTGCATCTGGTTGTTCCTATGGCAGCTATATGATAGTGGCCCGATCTTGACCAAATTTTCTCAGGATGTAGCAGTGAGTAAGAAATTCATAATCTGTGAGTTTGGTTAAGATAGCTCAAAAACAAAAAAAAATTTCATACTAAGAAATTTTGACCTTTGACCCCATTTTAGCCCCTTCCAGTGGGGATATCAAAAATCCCGTCTTATTGCACGATAATTATGTCTCAGCTATGTTATGTAAAAATTTCATCTCAATATCTTGAACCGTTTGGCCTACAGCGTGATGACTAAGTCAGTGAGTCAGTCAGTCAGTGAGGACAAAGAGTTTTATATATATAGATATATATATATGTATATAAAATAAAAGACAAACACAAAGAACCGATGCCCAGGGGGAATTCCTTAAGTTAATGAGTTTAAACGCCATCTCAACAAATCTACGGTTGCCACCAGAATATTTTTAGCAATAATCTTATTAATAAAGTTGTTGTGTTACTGATATTTTCAGTTTTTATTTAAAGGTTATCTCTATATTGGCGGTTAATTTTGCAAATATTTTTTCTTGAAGGTACTTTAAAATTTCGTCGATTCCTTTTTTTTTTTTGGGCATTTTGAAAATTTTTTTTACAATTCACGCACATTTTTCGATAGTTTGCCAAAAACTAGTGGTGGCATTGACACATATCGGTTAAAATTATGATGAAGAAAAAACTAAAAAGACAAAAGATGGCGTGGTATACCTAATAAAGTCTGTCCAAATACCAAATTTGGTATGAAGACTTCTTATATTTCACGTGGTATAAATGTATTTCAAATTTTGATGACACGCCCCTTCGCCCAAAAATCGGAAAAAAAAACTATTTAACTAAAGCTACTGTTTTGTGCGTGCTTGTGTATGTGCTCTAATAAGCAAAAAAAAAGTGCGTAACAGGCAGAAGAAGGCGTGGTTGGGCCAATAATGTACATGTATATATTCTTGATCAGCATCAACAGCCGAGTCGATATAGCCATGTCCGTCTTTCTGTCTGTCCCTAGATCTCAGAGACTATAAGAGCTATAACTATAAAACTTGGCATGTACTTTCATCTATATCTTTCATTGATCAAGTTTGTTTTAGATATTTTGCCACTCCCCCTCCGCCCCCGGAAATTTAAAAACAAAATTTCAAAGTCGAGTTACAAAAGAACCTTTAATTACCTTGATTTTTGAGACATATACTACTGACTATGGTCCAAACCTGTCCTGAAAATTTCATTCAAATCGGATAATAAACGCGGAAGTTATTCAACTAACAATGCTACGGGCAAAAGGAAGAAGAAGAGACGATAACGATCTCTGTGTTTATCAACTGATATCTTCGTAGTGGCGCAATCTATTGAAATTTCTGGTATGCAACATTCCAGAACAATCTTCATACAGTGAAGCTTTGTACAAAAAGTACAGCGTCTCCTACTGTCGAGCTTGCTACACAGTAGCTTACTGCATTTTTTTTTACGACTATTCGCTACTATTCGCTATACTATCGCCACTATTTTCTTTTTCCCATCTCACTGTTGGCCTGCACTGTAGCTTAGTGGGGCTTTTCCGAGTTAAATTCTGTCTGCGATTGAACTTTTCAGCTTATAAATGATCTTTTTATTTGAATTTTACAGAACTCTCTCGCCAAACAATGCAAAGCCGGAAAACCAAGATGACGGCTATGAAACAAGTGCCGGAGATGTTTTGACACCCAATTCCCATAGTTCGTCAATTCATTCTATAACACCGCAACATCAAATGCAATACAGTAACCTTGGGCTTGTAACTCAAAACAAACAGGAACTGGATCTAAATAAGGATCAAAATCAATCAGATCCATCGACTTCAACGAATAGTCCTCTGGTACAATCGTCAAATACCCAAGATGCTTTGGCACATCTTTCCATGACCCAAAGGGATAATGACCCTAATGTTGCCTTGTTGAATGATCCCTATAGTTTTATTGGTGAAGAGCTGCACATGCTGCCAGATGGTCCACCAGCCACTTCCAATATCTGCAATTATACCCATACTTCAGTCTCCGTTTCTGGCTCATCGATATCAGGATTTGGATCAGAACCTGCACCGACTACAGCTTCCACATCGGCTTCAACATCAGCCTTAACTCCAGCAACAAGCGGCGATACTAAACAATCGAGTGATGTTTTCTTGATGAAACATCAACAGCAACAAATGTCCAAGCCACAATCAAACTGCAAAGCTTTCTCAGATTCTCATGATTTGGACACCAGTAGACAATCGCTTGATGCCGACAACTCCAACAGCGAATTGAATCCGAGATCGGTGTCTGGACCTGTGCCAAAGCGAAGGGGTCGAAAAAAAAAGTTAATTACGGGCAATAGCACGCAAATGGTAGTTCCTGTACAGTGGTGAGTATATTTCAAACCAGCGCTGTGAACGTAGTGGCACTGGGAGCAAGTACTGCTCTTATCGTTATATCAGGCTAGGTGGCGTAATAATGTTGCACACTCGGCTCGCTATGCCCGGCGAGATTTCGAACACTTCATTTATGACCGTCATAAAAAGCAACAAAATCAACATAGCATACGATTTATTTATTTATTTACTATACGTTCCTAAGCGATATCAAATCTACATACGAGCTAAGGTGCGCGAAAGAAGTAAATGGGACACTATGTTGTAAGGAATAACAACTTAACCGTTTAATATATTTTCAAAAAACAAATTTTTATATTAACTTAATAATATTATGAATTGACTTTAACATAAATAAATAAAAAAAAATGAGGAAAATTAAGAAAAAAATTAAGACAAAATATTCTGAAGCGAAATAAGTAATTGGGACAAATTCAATATTTGTATGTCAAAACTTAAAAGAAAGCAAAACAAAAATGTTTAAACTATAACAATATCTTAAATAGTTCACTCTTTGTTGTTCAACACCTTCACTATCCGTCCTGGCATTGAATTGACCAAGTTTTGGAGCACATGTATATCCAAAATCTCCCATTTTTGTATAATGGCTTCTTTTAACTCTTTTAGAGTTGAAAATTGCTTCCCGTTGGCAAATCCGGTAAAACAAGATGGCCCAAAGATTTTCAATCGGGTTTAGTTCCTAACTGCGTGCTGGGCACTCTAAAAGAGGAATTTGGGATTCTTTAAAATAAGCCTTAGTGAGCTTTGGGGTACGGATGGGTGCATTATCCTGCTGGAAAATTCAGGTATAACCGAAAATTTCCTCTCCAAAGTGCACTAATACAGTCTACAAGAGCTCCACATAATTTTGTGCAGTCATTTTATGCGTTGTAAAATACATGGGTGTCTTTCCATTGCAGCCGAACTCAACCCATATCATGAGAGACCCTACGTGGAAATTTCTGGACACTTGGACTTTTTTTGGGCTTCATACATCGCTGTAATAACAGGGGTAGCCATCAGGGCCATCTAAATTAAGCTTTTTATCGTAGCTAAAAATTATATTTTTCCATTCAGTATCCCAAAACTTATATTTGTTGGCAAACTGCTAAAGAGCAGGTTTGTGCCTAGGCAGTAGTTCCGGTTTTAACCGTTTTTTCTCATACGAAACATTCTCGGAAGTCTTTAAAATTTGTTGCACACGTCTTGTGGATATCGGTAGAGATTTTGCTCCGTATTTGGGATGCGCTGATACTTTCCTTGACCGCTAGATTTTTTATTCGACTTATGTCCCGGTTGCCAACCAATGGTGGGCGCCCAGAGCGGAGTTGTTTCCCATAATTTTCTGGGTTCTTTATTAATTTTTACACCGTGTTTTTATTTCTGACAACCTTGACTGCAATTTTGCGTATTGACATCCCCGAATCACGCAGTGCCAAGATTCTTCCACGCTCGATATCGGTTAAACGGCCAAAACTTGACTTTTCTTAACAAAAAAAGCAATTGGGAGTTGTTACAAATAATGAATTTAGTTAAAACTCACTTATTTTTGTTTGTTTTAATATTCTGAGCAGAATTCAATATAAAAAGTTCAAATTCCACGTAATCAACCATTCGCAAATAAAAGAAACTAATCTGTCCCATTTACTTATTTCGTTTGAAAACTCGACGTTGTCTTCTATAAATAAACATAACTTAAAAACCTTGCGGTACTTTTTCGAAATTCTTTGCCTACCGCACAAGCACACTATAAACGAAATATAGTAGGAAGAGAGAAACCCAAGAATTGCATCCTGCGGTTAATACAGGGCGCTAAATCTTTGTCCCATTTACTTATTTCGGGCACTTTAGATTAAAGGTCTAGCACGAGGCCTTAAGCTAAACTTATAGTTGTCAGTTTAACATAAATGTTGGTGTAGAGCGGGAGATTTCGGGGTTGCAGAAATTGTATAAGGCTAGTCTGCTTTGGTTTATTGTTTTGTAATTACAAGAAGTTAGGTTCCACGCTTGCGTAGTTTATATTTTTGTAGTAGTTATTTAGTATATACTAGGGGATTGCCCTGCTCGCTTAGTTTGCTGGAATCTCGGGAAGAAAACTTGTTGAAAATGCGTTGTTTCTAATTTTTCCCTGCAATTGGACTAAAAAAAATAGTACTGTATATAATATAGAGATTTTAGATTTTCGCTACTCGATGTTTTAATTTATTTGCTACATTTACATTTAAATTTAAAATTGTTATTATTTGTCTGATTTAATCGAGGGTTCTGCTCCCGCCATACTCCCCACGTTGAAAGTGTTCCACATTTAAACGACTTGGTCAGAAAGGGGAAGAACTGCAAGCTTGGGGACAGCTCGCTTGGCCGAACCAGTTGGGGTTCGAACCAATCGAAAGGTGATCGGTACTCCATTTGCGCCAAGAGTTTTGAAGCACTTGGCACACGCGCTGCCAATGACTTAGACGTCCTTCTCTTAAGTGTGTGATGTCAGACTCGTTTTTAGCTGTGAATGTTGATCCAATGAGAAAGTGCGCACGCGTTAGAAAGCCTGAATCGTCAAGACTTTCTGATATAGCATAGAGAGGAAAAGAATTGAGTATTGCAGATATCTTATAATCTAAAGTTTGAAGTTCATCGAGAGTTAAAGAAGAGGACCCAGCAACATGAAAAATATGATCTTTGGCAGACTACTAACGCCTCGCATAATCCATCAAAGTGCGTTGATCGAGGGGGTATAAAGTTCCAATCGATTCCATTTGACCGGTAGAGCAAGGTTCGCTCAGCCCGACTAGTGTGGCAGACAACTCCAATTTTAACATAGTGAGCGTTTAGAAAGAGGCTACTCTGGATTTGGCGCATGATTCCTAAGATTCCGAACGAAGATAAATGCAAGCGCCATTTGTTGGTTTCTTGCATCGCAAAATGCGTGAGTTTGAAATAACGCTGCAGGAGTCATAGCATATCAAGGAAATTTGAAAGAGCTGACGATCTTAAAAGCTGACTCCATTCTAGTTGTAGCTCTTCTGGCAATTCCAGATCCATCGTCGAATTTTAACAGCTTTTCCTTGTCAACTTCAGGCTCACCATCGAGCACAGTTGGCTTAATAGCGTTTCCGACAGAATTCCTTAAGATTGGTCCTATCGCTTCGTCAAGCTTGCGTTTCCTTGTGAATTCAGAGCACTCTTCCAGAGATTTAGTTGGTCTTCCTCGGCCAGTGGATGTAGAAGCTTCTTCATTTTCAAAAATGTTAATTTCATCTAGCCAGGGTGACCTCATGTTTTTAAAATTTTCCATTGTTCGATTACAATTATTCCATATTGTCCTTACGCTATAATACTTGTTATACCCTTGCAGAGGGTATTATAATTTTGTCACGAAATGTGTAACGCATTAAAGGAGGCCTCACAGACCCCATAAAGTATATATATTCTTGATCAGGGCGACGAGCTGAGTCGATATAGCCATGTCTGTCTGTCTGTCTGTCTGTCTGTCCGTCCGTCTGTTTCTATGCAATCTCTCAGTTTTTAAGCTATCTTGATGAAACTTGGTACAGGTCCATCTTTTTGCTGCACGCAGTACATATGTCGGATCCGGCCGGATCGGATAACTATATCATATAGCTGACATAGGAACGATCGGTTGGAAATAAACATTTAGTATGAAAAACTTTTTGTTTCTCAAAATATCTCAACCATATATACACATTGTGTGTTTGATTAAGTTCTAAACAGGCTGACCAAATTTGGTGTAAATCGGACTACTATATCATATAGCTGCCATAGGATCGATCGGTTCAAAATCAACACTTAACAAATTTTGTAAAAAATCTGACGGCTTATGTTACACAGGGCACTGCAAGGGTATCCAAACTTTGGCGCGCCAAAGTTAGCTTGCGCTATATTTTATCCTACATGAGACATAAGTATATGACAGGGTGTGCCAAAGGCAATCATTTTTTACAAGAAGGTATTTTGTTCAGTACTGTGAAATAAGCGCCTACGGCACTTTTTGTCATACACTTATGTCTCCTACAGGGGAAAAATAACATTAACAATAACACCAACAACAAAAAACAACAGCAACAGTAAATTTATTCGATTTCAATATATAAATTAGCAAGATATGTAATAAAATAAAATGGTTTGAATATCCGCGCCAAGCGATGAAGTTGAAACGGACACTATACAGCACTGCTGTATGAAATACTATCGGTGTCTCGCTCTAACACGGTGCAAAGAGCGGCTGGCACGCTGAGCAACTTGTATAGAATCGGTCAACTTATCGGTCTCAATATCTCGAGAACCGAGCGGATAATCAAAAAATTGTATTTAATTTATCGTCTTATTTTGACGTGTTCTACAGGAGTCCGTCGCACCCCTCATCGTAATATCCCCTTTTGTTTTGTGTTGGCAAACTTTATGTACATATAAGAAATGGCAATACTTCGATTCGACATCCGATATAATTAATATTGTCTGTTTGTTTAAACAGTACAGTATATAAAAAACAGTAATTAATTAGTGATGTAAAAAAACATCGAAACATCGATTGATAGATTTTTGCATAAGCGATTTTTGAGGTTTTTAACTCGATCTATTTTTTGCCGATTAGTCGATTTAAATAAATCATAGCTCGCAAATAACTGATGACCGTTTTTCTTCTTGCGCTCTCGGTGCGAGCACAACCGAAAATGTTCATACTCTCTCGCTCTCGCTCTGAGCAAGAGACTCTTGCTGTCTTCATTTATGTTTTCTGTTAAGAGCTTTTCGTTGAGCTCTTTGTATGTCGCTCTTTCAATGAGCAGTGCGTAAAGAGCGGAACAAGAAACGCTCGCACAATGAGAGTCAGCAAAAGACCGATTGACCGAAAAACTCAACGCAAACGGTCTTCACATTTACTTTCGTTGTTGTGAAAAAGAAATAATATAATTTGTTTAATAGAACAATTTAATTAATTAGTTATTATTAATTATTTAGTTAATATATTTCGTCTGCAAAACAGACCCTTAACGATTTGCTTGCCTATGCGTGTGAATGTATACCAATACATACGCAAAAGACTTTTGCTTCACTGAACACGACAAAACAGTCTTGGAACAACCAGAACAAAACAGAATAGAAAAATGGTTTCGCTCTGAGCGCGGGAAAGCTCATTCAAGAACCCATAAATCGGTTGCTCTCTGAGTCTTTTCGTAAAGAGTCAGGAAAAGACACTTATTTGCAGACAACGAGATATTAAACACATCGAAGATGTATCGATACATCGATGTTTTTAATTTCTTAAAAACATAGATGTTTTCGATGTTCGACTTTTTCTCATCTCAGAAAAGACAAAAACGGGAGGTGGCATTAAAATCGTCGTTAAAAAAGTAAGCGAACTGTG
This sequence comes from Drosophila testacea, assembly GCA_035043265.1. NCBI lineage: Eukaryota > Metazoa > Arthropoda > Insecta > Diptera > Drosophilidae > Drosophila > Drosophila testacea. Next base: position 721,035 of record JAWNND010000842.1, on the reverse strand, counting down.
AGTTTTTTCAAATGTGGCTTAACGGCTTACTTAGAATTCAAAGTAGCTCAAGAAACTGAAAAATCATACAGTCTAAAACAGGAATGCTCCACTAGATGGAACAGCGTTTTCTATATGATAAAGCGAATGTTACTGACAAAAAATGCAATGGCGAAGGTGCGAGAGGATGTTTAGTAAGGCGGGATTAATTGTCAGCGAAAAACGGAGCTCATTGAAAACAACAAACGTTGATATATTACATAGTTATTGTGAATCGAAACGAATTGATCTCAACATAATTTAATACTCAAGTTATATATTTAATTAGTTTTAAGTTTTGAAAACCACGAGCTCAGCTATTTTCTTTTTAAACAAATAATGCTAAAATCATAATTTATAAGATTTTTGATTTAATACACCAAAACATAAGAAATAAATGCTGGACAATTTTAATGGGTTAGGTTCAAGACGATATATCGATGCATCGGTGTTTTCACCAAAAACCTCGAAACATCGATGCACGTGAACATCGATGTTTTCCCAGCTCTAGGTACGGGAGATAGCTTTCGACAAATGGTATATCGATATTTCGCCGGCTTTTTTGATTGTTGTGAAATAGTTTTTGTGTGCTGCGTAAACAATAATTGCGAAATGGAAGTATTTGAATAAATGTTATATGACGTCGAATATGTGAACTATTCGATTGAAATATTAAATTAAATTATCGGAAAAATCCACTTTCTTCCCGATCAAATAACAGATCTTTAACTCATATGGTTCGTTGACGTATTTTTACTTCTTTTTTCTCCTCGTCCTCAAGAGCTAGCATCAAAACCATAGCATTTCCTTTTATTGGCTGATGCTATTGTACTTGTTTTATCTTATAGCAAACAAATTTCATATTAATTTGATGCTGCATTTAGACTAGCATCATTTAGCATCGTCAGCATATAATATACACTCTTATCAAACCTGTCCTGAAAATTTCATTCCAATCGGATGATAGACGCGGAAGTTATTCAACCAACAAAAAGTTATTACGGGCAAAAGGGAAAAGAAGATACGCTAGCGATCTGCGCTGTTTATCAACTGATATCTTCATAATAGCGCCATCTATTGATACTTCCGGTACGCACCATTATAGAAAAATCTATGGTGAACGCTTTGCACCCAAAAAGTACAGGGTATCCTACTATCGAGCTTGCTGCACCGTAGCTTTCTGCATTTTTTAAAATTTTGTTTAGTTATTTTAGATTTTATGTTTACTTAGATAGAAGGTAAAGTGCAGCTTTTTGTTGAGACTTTCAAAAAATGAGCTGCAGATAGCAGAACTACAAAACACAAATTTAATTAGAAAAGAATTTGAGTGGCTTCCTTTACTTCCACATGGTATTTTAGTGTCGGCCCCTCCCGACTGAATGTTATATTTCAAACTAGGTTTCATGTACCACTGTAGCCTAATTATATATTTAAATTTAACAAACATTAAAACATTTGCAACACTAAATATTATACATTAGAAATAATTATTATTCACCTTAAAACAGCGCTGACAATGACAGTGGCAGTACGAGTCTGATGACTGGTGATATGTTAACTATCAAACCGAAGGAAAGAAAGAAGCACGATCGATTTAATGGCATGTCCGAGTCGGAGGTTGTTAAGCGAACTATACCCGACCATTTGTGTGATAATCTAGATATCGTTATAGTGAGTTGTAAATTTCGTATATGTATGCTAAACTTGTAAAGCGATGATCCTCAAATTCATAATTTGATGTATTCATTTATTTTATTTAATATTACAGGTTGGCATTAATCCTGGTCTATTCGCCGCATACAAGGGTCATCATTATGCTGGGCCTGGTAACCATTTCTGGAAGTGTCTCTATCTGTCGGGACTCACCCAGGAGCAAATGAGCGCTGATGATGATCATACATTACTAAAGCATGGCATTGGATTCACCAATATGGTTGCGCGTGCCACTAAAGGATCTGCAGATCTCACACGCAAGGAAATTAAAGAGGGTAGTCGGATTTTGCTGGAAAAACTGCAACGCTATCGGCCTAAAGTTGCTGTCTTCAATGGCAAATTAATATTTGAGGTTTTTTCCGGCAAAAAGGAGTTTCATTTTGGTCGTCAGCCTGATCGTGTCGATGGCACTGATACTGTAAGTACTTATCATCACCATCTATTTCAATTCTAAAGAGATGTGTGACTGACTGACTGAATTTTGATCACGCTGCAGTGGAAACGGGTGAAGCTACTAGGCTTTTATACAGCAAAGCTGAGATTTAATTATTGTGTAATTAGCCGGGGTTTTGCGATATTCCAACTGGAAGGAGTTTAAATAGGGTCAAAGGTCAAAAGTGCTTAGTATGAAATAATTGTTTGTTTTTTTAGCTATCGGAACGAACCCCACAGATTATGTATTTTTTACTGTTTGTTACATTCTGAGAAAATTTGGCCATCATCGTGGGGACCAAATGGGAAGAGCTATCTGATCTGACATTTTTACCCAACATTGCTGATATATAATTATCGTGCAATAAGGCGGCGAAATTCGGTGTCAAAGTTCAATATTACTTAGTATGAAAAAATTTTTTGGTTTTTGAACTATGCGTAGTAATCCGCGGGTTGGCGGGCGAAGCGATATAAATATATACAAGCATATCTAAAACGATATTATTTGGTTTGAGTTTCAAAGCTTATAACCATGTGGGATTTCTCAAAGGTTGTTTTTGGGGATTTTGTGTTGTGTATCTAATATGAACGATCGATTCATTAGGCCTCTGAATGGACATGTACATTAGGGCGGGTCAATTTTTTATGCGATAAGCGTATAGCAGATTCGGAATCTGCGATGAATTCTAAGAAATTTTCACTAATAAACCCCATGTCTAAAATGAATTCCTAGCCCCCGCCGCGAAGCATGAAAATTTAAGGTTGCAGTATATTTTGGTATTTTTAGGTTTGTGCGGTTTTTTTAAAACAAATAATACATTTTGTAAGAATATTATATTTTATTCTGATTCGTTTGTTTTTAATATAATTTATAAATATTTTTGTTTTTAAATTAACCAAGAAATTTTTTTTTTAAAAAATTTTTTTTAATAAAAATAATGAAAACACGCCATACACTGATGAAGTGGAAACCAAAAGTCTATAACTTTTTGATTTTTGATAAATTGATAATTGATAAAAGATATAGGTTTGCAATTTGAAATATATATTGAATATAATTTGGAAATTTAAGGTGTTCCAAAAAAAAAGTGGGCGTGGCACGAAAGGGGCGTAAAATACATTAGATGCCGTTTTTCTTTATATCTAAAAATTTACCAAATTAATGAAAACCATGTTAAGTCACAATACAAAACGCAAAATCAAATTTGTTTGTCTGTTTTGAAAGTCTTTGTTTTGTCTTGCAGTTTGGTTTCGCTGTAACCGTTACTTTTACTGATAAGAAATTTGCGATATTGTCAACAAAGAACAGTGGCTTATATAGGGGGGAGCGTTTGAGAACATCAATTCCCATAGAAAAGTTATCCCTTTCTCAAATTTATATATCTGCGCCATTGAATACCATCGACTTGATTTTAATATACATAGATTGAAGATTACATGAGTTCCAAATGTTTTGTTAGAAACATGGTTCACTAAGTATTTTTCATTCAAAAAAGAAAGGTGCGGTTGATTAAATAAAACGTTTTAAATTAAATATTACTTAGTTATGGCAACATCTGCGATGTCAATTGACTCCAATTCGGAAATTGAGAGCATTATTTTGATGTCAACGTCAAGTTATAATTCTGTGCATATCGCAAATATAGTAGGCATACCAAGTGAACTAACAGAATTAAATTTAATTTATTTAATTTTATACGGTCATCACAGTTCTTGCCGAAAAATCTTCAAGAAATTGTGAACAAAGCAATACAAAACAATTCATTTTTTGCCCATACAGAAAATATTTTGTTAGCAATGCTTTTCGATGAAAGAAAATCTGTTCGAGAAAATGCTATTAACAAAATTATTTACTATCGCGAAAAATTACAAGATACATCTAAGCTCCGGTCCTATAAAAAGAATATAATTAATTTCTACTGCACAGATTATATGAATTTAGTTGACTTAGATAACGACGACATACTATTTGAACCTCCGTTAACTTTCGACATTCCACATGAACACTTATTGGAGTACTTAAACTCTGAGGAAGTACCACTGGCAGATCCAGAAATTCCATCCCACATTCAGGGAACTGAACGATGTGTGCAATTGTTGACACATGTCGCACGACGCGTAATGCCGCATAATGTAGATGACGTTATGTCAGTAACTTTAGAAAGTCGTTTAAAGTATCCACAAATCGAGTCGAAGCAAGACTTTAAAAATTGACTTTATTTATATTTAATATTAAGTTGAATAAATGAATGAAATTACTGAAAATTAAACAATTACATAAGCGTTTTGTACTGTGACTTAACATTGTTTTCATTAATTTGGTAAATTTTTAGATATAAAGAAAAACGGCATCTAATGTATTTTACGCCCCTTTCGTGCCACGCCCACTTTTTTTTTGGAACACCTTAAATTTCCAAATTATATTCAATATATATTTCAAATTGCAAACCTATATCTTTGATCAATTATCAATTTATCAAAAATCAAAAAGTTATAGACTTTTGGTTTCCACTTCATCAGTGTATGGCGTGTTTTCATTATTTTTATTAAAAAAAATTTTTTTAAAAAAAAATTTCTTGGTTAATTTAAAAACAAAAATATTTATAAATTATATTAAAAACAAACGAATCAGAATAAAATATAATATTCTTACAAAATGTATTATTTGTTTTAAAAAAACCGCACAAACCTAAAAATACCAAAATATACTGCAACCTTAAATTTTCATGCTTCGCGGCGGGGGCTAGGAATTCATTTTAGACATGGGGTTTATTAGTGAAAATTTCTTAGAATTCATCGCAGATTCCGAATCTGCTATACGCTTACCACGTTTTTTCAGCTCCATACAAATTGACCCGCCCTAATGTACATAGTTGTCTTAATTAAAACAATAATATATTTAATTTTCTTTTTGTAATTTTAGTATGTTTGGGTTATGCCTTCATCATCAGCACGCTGTGCGCAGTTGCCTCGTGCTGCGGACAAAGTTCCATTTTATGCAGCTCTAAAAAAGTTTCGCGACTTTTTGAATGGCCAAATACCGCATATGGATGAGTCGGAATGCGTTTTTACAGAGCAGCGGATTAGGCAATGCTGTGAACATCAGCAGCAGGAGCACCCTCTAAAGGTTTCGACGTTAGCCAACCCCAATCCCAATGCCAATGCAAATCTTATGGAACAACATGGAGAAGAACCGCAAACTAGTCTTATGTTTAGCGATAATATCGTTGATGGCAGCACTTCTATTGAAGGTGGCATGGAAAGCTCGAATAATTTGAATACTAATCTATCAAACGTTATATCACGTGATGGATTTGTCTTCGGCAGTGGCAACGATGAGCCGATGAGATGTGGCAATCTAATTGGATCATCAGTGGGATCACAGCCAAATTATTTGTCTTTATTTTCAAATCAGCAACAGACACCACCGGAAAAAAAGAAACGTGGACGACCGAAAAAGATCAAAGAGCAGGAAATTATAGTTTCCGGTAGCGGAAACAAGATCCCACTCGGTCAACAAATGCCGCAACATGATTTTAATAATATATTAAATTTATCGATGATAGCAGGAACTGCTAATGGTACAATTGGCAACAACGGAGGCGCAGTTGATGGCGGTTGCGGTGGAATTTGCGGTGAGACACCCACAAAAAAGAAAAGGGGCAGACCGAAGAAGCTAAAACCAACAATAGAGAATATGATAGTTACAGCAACTGCTGCTACAACTATAGGAAAACCGCATGCTAATGTCAATCCGGACACGCAGATAGGCGCAATGCACACGCTTTCAATGGAGCATACAGCATCGCCACAGGGTAGCCATCAGGCGCCACCTAGCCTGTATAATACACCACCTCCATCTCATATATTGTACACGGCATCTGCATCGCCAATGGCATCGCCCGCCCTCACTTGCAACTACTCGCATTCACACGGCACACCGCCAGTGGGACAGGTTGACCATTTAGTTGAGAATATTCAGAGCCAAGCTGCGATTACTGCGGCTTCTACAGTTAGAGATCAACCGCATTTGGGAGAGACACCACCACCCAGTTCGCCAAATATCTGTGCAGTGGTTGATTTTGAGCCACCAAGCGATCAGGAATCTGGATGTCTTCAAATGTCCCAACAACAGTCACGTGGAGTAGCCACAGCAACATCACGTGATACTGGTGATTCACTTGATCATCGTCAGGATCACTATCAGCAGTGGCTATCATCCAATCAACAACAGCAGCAGCATCCGCAATCCGCCCAGAATTCTCAACAATCGCAATCGTCTTCGCCTGTTGCTGTCTCACATTATCCGGGCCCGTTGCACTATCCAACGGAGCAGCAACCAGAGCACTGGCAGCGTTACGATGAGCACAACGCAAGCAGATCCTCCTATATGTTGACCTCGCCGCATCCCCAACAGCAGCAGCAGCAAAATATCAGTTTAAGTCCACATCTGCAATTGAGCAACACTCAAGGTCAAGTTGTTACTGATGTGTCACGGAAAAGTCTTTCGGGCTTAGAATCTCTAGTGGATCAAATACCATCGATAAGTGAACACGAATCGAATGCAATATCCTCAGCAACAGCAGCTGCAGCAGCAGCAGCTGTCGAAAATCGTTTATTGGGATTGCAGCAACAGCATCAAAAGCGTTGTCTGCCTGACGACAATAGCGGACCACCAGACAACAGCAACAACAGCAACAATGTTATCAACAACAATTTCTCTGTAAGCAACCTGGCTGCATCCTCGGCTGTGACGTCAAATTTGGCACACAACAGCAGCAATAACTCAGCAATTCGATTAGAAAATGTAATCAACAACAGCAACAGCTGTAGTAGCGGCGTGGGAGTAGGAGGAGGGGGATATCCTAGTCATAGTTCAACTGGCTATCCGCCTCCACATGCCAATCATTTGATTAGCGCCGCATTCGTAGCAGCAACTGCCGGGAATACTCAAGCGGCAGCAGCAGCAGCCGCAGCTGTAGCTACACAACATCATATACCATCACCGCATCCCCATTCGCATCCACATTCACAAATGTACATGGATCATGCGCATTTATCATCCCACATGGCCGTTAATTCAATGTACGGTCCATCACCTTATGGACCTCCCCAACATGCGGCAACCAATCCGGAATATGGTCATGGACCGTATGGTGTACAGGGTGCGGCACCAACCTTGCACGTACCAAGTCCTAATTATCCGTATGCACACTACGGACATGCAACACCACAGAACAACTATCCGGGTTTCGCACACGCACACGCACATCCCCATCATCCGCATCCTCATCATCATCCCGGCCATGCCCCACATCACTTAAGCGTTTTCGAGCGACTCAAGCCGTCCGACATAAGCGGGTACAGCGGATTCTGATGACAGAAACAGCAATGGGAGCAATCATAAGAAATTTATTCAGGAGCAAAACACTATGACATGTATTCGGAATCATTGCCTTGTCGCCTCCATCGCCCCCGCCGTCGCGCCCCGCAATATTCAGTAATCTTCGGCAATGCCGTTTATACTTTTATAGTTTATCGTATATATACATTTATCGAGTAAATAAGATAACCAAAGACTCCGCCTAATAAATTTATTTTATAAGCATATAAATTTGAAAACGAACATTATCATTAAGGACTTACATATGTATGTATATGTTTCGCAAAAATTGATATAAAAGCAACACATGAATATTTTGGTTGGTCTTCATAATTACTTGTGCTTGTGTAGATAAAAATCTAACTAATATTAAGATTATATCTACCACAATTACCTATCAAACAACATACATATATGCAGATTCGATTCGATTTATTTATAGACTCCAAAGTTAAGAAGTTATAAACGTTCTATTGACTACAACTATTATAGTTACATAAGGTACACATGATTAAGGATTAGAAAAGTAGACAGGACGTATCATTAAGACTTTTTTTACTATTAACTAACAATTTGCATTGCAAAAGCACCTTTTTGGTATTTCGATGTCATTAATACACTCTTAATTGTAGCTGATCTCATTTAATTGCAATTTAATGACAATGAATAAGGAGTAAGAGTACCATTAAATACGCAAGCTTATTGTAATTTCCAATTGTATAACAATTTTACGAAAGAATTTCGTTTTTTTGAACAGCTAGCTTGCAGACTTGTTTGTGCAGTATCCTCACTGTATTTCTTCAAAAGAAATATAAGTTTTATTAAAACGATTTTCTGAGATCAGCTCTTACAATTCATTCTAAAATTATACTTTTCATCGCAAATACTATATCAATATGCTCATGGTATGGTACATAAAGATGATTTTCAGAGGTATTTAGTGCTTTACATGCTGCAAAATATGAAGGATTTACCAGTTGAACTAGATTATATATTTATATGTTCACATCAGTTGAACTAGATTATATACAGAGGTAGTCAAAAGTATTTACACAAAACTAAAGTTGAATCTTCTTGTCATTTGAAGTTCCTTCATGTACATTTTGGTATCAATGGAAAGGTCTTTAAATCCCGTTTAAATGATACAAAAATGTTCTTAACCCATTAAGTACCAATTGAATTTTTCGACTGTTTGTAAAATACTGGTTTTTTTAACTTTTTCCTCGAATTTTTTGAACGAATGTTTTGATGCAAAAGTTTCTTTAAACAATATTAATAGTGTCTGGAAAAAAATGTTTTCTAAAATATTTTTTCCAATATTTTTTATGATTTTTTGAATGGAATGATCTCAAAAAATTTCTGTATGAAAAAGAGAAAAACGTGGCAAAATTAGTCATTTTCAGCAATTTTTAAAAAATCATAAAAAAAATATAAGAAAGAATATTTTTGCAGACACTATTTATATTGTTTAAAGAAACTTTTTGCATCAAAACATTCGTTCAAAAAAATCGAGGAAAAAAGTCAAAAAAACAGTATTTTGCAAACAGTCGAAAATTTCAATGGGTACTTAATGGGTTAAGAACATTTTTGTATCATTTAAACGGGATTTAAAAGACCTTTCCATTGATACCAAAATGTACATGAAGGAATTTCAAATGACAAGAAAATTCAACTTGAGTTTTGTGTAAATACTTTTGACTACCTCTGTATTTATATGTTCACATTTAATATTCAATTTAAACAGTTTGTATGCTAAAGAGATCACTATAATCTTTAGTTCCCAATAAATTCAGCCTAGATTCTAGGCCCACTATTTACTATACAAATTTATGTGCTAACGTTATCATCTGTAGTACAGCCCCATCTTGCTCACCTTTAGTACGGATGTGTCTTCTCTTATAGTATATACATATAAATTCAATGCAATATACCTACGTACATATGTACAATGGGGTCTAAAAGTATTTAGACAAAACTAAAGTTAAATCTACTTATAATTTGAACTTATTTCATGTAAGTTTTGTCTTCAATGGAAAGGTATTTTAGTTCCCTTTGAATGATACAAAACATCTCTTAACCCATTAAGTATGCATTGAAAATTTAGAATTTTTGTGAAAGTCTACTTTTAAACTATTTTTGTTGGCTTAGTGGTTTTTTTTTTTTTTTTTTTCATAAAAAATTTGTATATTTTATTTAAACTGGTTTTCTGCTACCATTAGTGGCAACTTAATCTAGCTTTACATTTAAGGGAAGGAACAATTGATCACAGGAGATACATATATAGAATTATATTATTTACAGTATATTATTTACAAAATTTACTAATTAATGAAGGAACCTAGTAGGGAGATCCAATGGATGGCACCTTTTGAGTCTTCTCTTTCTGGGTTTGGTAGTTAGTCGTCTGGCTAGCGCGTTTGGAGTAGTGGTTTTTAGTGACCTTTAAAAGTTTAAATTTAAAGTTTTAACTGTCTCGAGGTCTGAGTGTATAATAATGTCGATATGACATCATTACAGAAATCAACAACATGAAAACAGCACTAGCACGTGCTAATTTTTAGCAAAGAGCAAATAGACAGACGAACATGAAGTATATGTATTATTGATCAGCTTCAACAGCCGTCTGTCTGTCCGTCTATTTTTATACTCTAAAAAGTTTAGAAGTAGACTTCCACAAAATTACTAGGGATACTTTATGAGTTCAGAAAATTTGTTTTCATTCAAACGGAGTTTAGTTAATCTATTCATTGATGCCAAAACTTAAGTACATGAAATAAAGTTAAATTATAAGTAGATTTAACTTTAGTTTTGTCTACATACTTTTGGCCATCATTTTTGTATATTCATGTGAATTTGAAAATATGCCAAAACTTGCGAAACTCTTGCACAGTTATAACTTATTATTTTTACCTTTATACCTTCAGGCTTTAGTACATAGTATGTATATAGTTATGTATGTACTACATACATATAAAATAATTCTTGATTTCTTATATTATCTCTGTATACAATAATCATTCTGTTCTAATTCAGTGTAAGATACACAGTTCGATTTTGATTATTTACCCATTAAGAAATCCTTTTGAAAATTAATTTTAATTACCTTGAAGTGATAATAATTCTACTCTAACGCAGTAATTGGAATATTGTTAATTTATTTATTTAGACTGTGCAAGAAGTGAGTACAAGCTTCGGTACATCGAAGTAATGCTGCTGTGTTAATATTTAGTACTTATTATTTTCATAAATACGTATTAGAGATATAAAAACTAAACGAACTTGTCGAAGATTAAATAAAACAGATTTTTTCATATGTGCGAATATATGTATGTATCTTTATATACAAGTGTAATTATGTACACAAATCACAAAATATATATTTAAATATAAATGTGTGTGTGCTTTTAAATTTATGTGTGGAAAGATCGACGCTGTCCTACGTATTCTTTATAAAAAAGAAATGCAAGCAAGCACATACATATACGTATACATACGTATACTAACATGAAAAACTGCGAATAGAATTTTAACTAAAGCTGGAACATAATGTGTTACTTGCATATTATAAACAACCATAAATGTTTATAGGTATTCTATCTTTAATTTAATTTAATTTAATTTTAATGAATATTAGTAAAGAAAACAATTTGTTTTAACTGTTTAAAAAGGTGCAATCAATAAAATAATTATATATATTACAATATACTTTTCCAAATATTTGTATATATATGTATACATTTTTCACAGTAATGTATATTTTCTAAATTCTAATCAGGGCAGCAGAAATAACAGTTAAGACTCTTTCAGCTATTGGTAATAAGGTAAGCACTTATTTTCATACTTGTGTATGTATATGTATGTACTAAGTATCAAGAATAATAAAAACCTGCTAAGTGGACAATGGGTAGGCAAATGTGTATACTATCACTATCATCTATCACTACGGGTTTTGGCACATACGATATATACATATGTTATGTAGTCCGAACTTGTCCTGAAATTTCATCTTGATCGGAGTATAATCGGACGGTGTACGTATGTCTGTCTTTTCGAATATGTGAACAATATGTGAACTAAATCGCAGAGACTATAAAAGCTAGAGAAAGCAAATTTGTTATGTAGGTACCGCTATATTTTGACCAAATCCAGTTTGTCTTAGAATTTTGCCCCTACCGCCTCCGCAATCAAAAAAAAACCCCTTTATCAAACACATTCAAAACGTATAAAAAAATACAGCGCAAGCTACCCTGCAGTTCTGGAGGTGGCGATTGGCCCTGCTGGGACTACCTAACCCGCTACTTCCCACATGGGTACTTACTTGAGTGACCCTATTGTAAGCGATTGCCGACCCACCCAGGGATTTGTCCGTCTGTGCCAGCCTGTCTTTTTGTGTAGAATATATAGGTATTGTAGCTTACGCGAAATTGTTTTAATTGTAGCGCACTGGATAGAGTTTCCGACTCTGGAGCTTGAGGTCCCGAGCTCGAATCCCACGTAATTTATATTATTAATAAACAATTTAGTAATGTTATAATAAATAAAAGGGAAAGCAGTATTTACACACGACCTGAAACGCCGTGGAAATGAAAAACTCCATATAAAAAAAAACAGCAAAAATTGTTTTCCCGTTTAAGCATGATTTAGACTCGCGTCAAAACGCCGTGGAAATGAAAAACTCCATATAAAAAAAACAGCGACAATTTTTTCCTCGTTTTTCATTTCAAAGTTGGTTCACACTTCTCGTTACGTTTCATAACGTAAGGCCCTACCGTTCTGTTAAACTCAAATGGCACTGTTAGACTTAACATAGCACAGTGTACGTCAAAAGCAGTATTTACACTCTGATCAAAAAGAAATCGTCTAAAATCTGGTTTTTTCACTCCGCTAACAGAATATTAGTATTTTGTTATCGATATACGTGTTCGATATCGATTTACATGTTATCTACGCTGTTATTGTGGCCGCTTTATATAAATCAGCTGTTGTTGCTGCTCATAAGCAAAACAAATATAATGCTGCCACTTTTAAATAAAATAATAATATAGCCGCTTTCTGGCCTGATACAATTATATAATATATTTATTTTGTTAGGCACATAATTTTAATTAAATAAATAAAGTCAAATTAACTTGTTTGGTCCTTATGACCGTTGAAAATCTGCGGTATTTAAGCAGTGACCTCCAATTAAACGTCGTTAATTCCCTCACACCACATTTTCCCCAAATTTTACTATTCGAAAGGTCATAATTTCATCATTCTCTGATGAAATAAGGGGTGGAAGCGCTTTACGTCAAAATGAACTGGCCCTCAAACTGTGCTATGTTAAGTCTACCAGTGCTATTTTGAGTTTAACAGAACGTTATGAAACGTAACGAGAAGTGTGAACCAACTTTGAAATGAATAACGGGAAAAAAATTTTCGCTGTTTTTTTTATATGGAGTTTTTCATTTCCACGGCGTTTTGAGGCGAGTGTAAATACTGCTTAATGAAATAAGCCTCCACCCCTTAATTCATCAGTAAATGATTAAATTTTGACCTTTTGAATAGTAAAATTTGGGGAAATTATGGTGTGAGGGAATTGTTTTACCTCATTTTATATGTTTACCTTCTTAAATTCTGCCGGAATCCATCATCAAATATTGGCGCACCGGAAACCAAAATATCCCTCGTCCATAGATGTTTTTAGTGTTGTTACACGGAAACATCGATGTTTGTCTTACTTTATTTTTTATTGTTTTCCTGGCTCTACAAGTAATGAGGTACTTTTAAAATATTTCGCTAGTCACGAGAATGAATATATATCGATGCATATAACAGTCTTAGATGTATGTATACAAAAAATTCTTGTATGTATTTCCTAAATAGATACACAACTTGTATCTATTTATTTTTATCTAATTATATATCCATTTTGTTTTATTTTTATTTATTTATTTTTTTTATACTTAAATAACAATGTATATTAATTATAACTATTATTATAACTATCAATCTAATTTTAAATTTGACTTGATTGTAGGTGTGTGGTTAGTTTAGCCCTAAAATGTGTGACGCTTAAGTCTGCTTTTAAATATTGTAGTAAATTGTTCCACAGTCAAACAGAGTTACTGTAAAAATGTTTTTTCTGATACAGCAAGTTCATGTTTTATGGATACGAGATTTCTTGTTCTTCTAGTTGAAACAAGTTGTAATTTTTGAAAAAGATATGATGGTTCTTTACTAACTAAAATTTTGGTGTATGAGTATTAGAATTCTAAATTTAATGAATGACATCGTGCTTAAATTGAATAATTTGTTTGCATACGTAGTTATATGTCGAGCTCTCCTAATACCGAATACATATCTGGCAATATTATTAAACGCCACTGTTAATTTCTGTATGCTGTAAGCATCCGTGCTACCAAAAATCTCAACCCCATAAAAGAGCGAGGGAAGCAAAAAGCTTTTATCAATGAGGACTTTTATTTTTACAGGCAGGAATCTTTTCGTCATATATAGCTGCCGAAGTATGTATACATTATTATATTATAACGCACTTTGATTTAAGAGGATTGCCATACCATTCATCCTGGACCACTCACTAACTGCCTGATAAATGACTCTATTGCACGTTACTATAAAATTATTTAAATCAGTTAACCGACCACTGATATACAACTGAACATCATCTGCATACATATGTACATTACAATACAACAAATAACATGGAAGATCGTTAATATACATTGAAAACAACAACGGTCCTAGTATTGATCCTTGCGGAACACCACTTTTAGTCGACAAAAAAGACGATGAGCTAGACGACGTTATAATAGCTTGAGAACGGTCACAGAGGTACGAATTGACTAGCTTTAAGGCACTGACACTAAAGTAAAATACATTTTTTAGCTTGGAGCAAAGTATATCATAATTGACTGTGTCATAAGCCTTACTAAAATCTAAAAGAGAAAGTAAGGTGACACAGTTGTCATCCATCTTATTCCTAATAAATTCCACTACATCAATTACTGCCGATGTGCAGCTTTTGTTTTTCCGGAACCCGGATTGCTTGTCGCTTAGGAGCGAGTGGATTGACAAAAGCTGTGTTATCTGACCCGCCATAATTTTTTCCAGAGCTTTGGATAAAAATGGCAGGATAGACACTGGCCTGAACTCATAATTTAATTTTGGGATAGGAATAATCTTTGCTGACTTCCATGCTTGTGGGAAAATCGACATTGTCAGTGCTACGTTAACATTTTCAAAAATTTGGGGTGAATTTCATCTAAGCCTACAGCATTAGATTTAACTTTTAACATTGATTCTAAGACATCACGTTGGTTAACACAAGAAAAACTAAAGCTATTATCACAGTTGAAATAAGGTACAGATCTCAGGAACAAGTTTTCAAGTTTTTTCCTCAGGAACTGACAAGTTCACGAATTGAATGTTAAGAACATCTAACTCTAAAATATAATATGTCATAAATATAAGGTCATGTTTGGAAAAGACAGATGCCGAGAGCTGGTCAAATAATTTCAGTTTATTTACGTCACTTACAAAAAATACGTCTAGAAGAGTATCATATGTGCTTGAAAAATGTGTAGACTCTGTTGTATTCACTAGATACAAACCCAGAGACAACATTTCGTTTAAGAGATGCCGTTCTGTCAGCATATTGCTGTTGAGATCTCCGGCTAAGATTAGATGTCTATAACTAATTGAAATCACTGATAGCGCAGTTGTCAAGTCTGTACAATTCATATTCTTATTCGGTCGGTATGCACACCCAATAAGCATTTCATTATGGTCACAGTTAGTTTGTAAACTAAGGAATATGTATTCTAAAGCACTGTCCGTTGGATGTTTACAAATTGGTTTACATTTAAAACTAGTTTTCACATAGATCGCCACCCCTCCGCCGTGGCCAACACGATCTGAACGAAACAAATTTTACCCATCACAAGACACAGACATGAAATACTAGACGAAAACCATGTTTCTGACACACAAAATATGGCAACATTAGAATCTACGAACATAAATCTAAGCTCCTCCATCTTTTTGGCCAAACTTTGTGCGTTTATATCACATATTCTCAAGCCCCTCGTTTGTTTGCTAAGCACTCTTATTACAGTACGACTGGTCACTGTGGAGCTATTTCTTATAATATTAGACATAATATTGAATTTGCAACTAACGACACAAATATCAAACATACATACCTTTACATTAATATAAATTTGTATAACATATAAAAGATTAAAGCTAGAGTCTATATAATTATAATTAACGAAAGGAATTTATATTAGACTGATGTTGAGCAGTAACATCAACTGCAACGCCATCAACAACAGTGGAAGACGAACTCACTGCGGGCTATCATGTTCTCTTAGTTTTACATGAACGAGACCTTGACGTGTAATGACTGCCGTCAGCTGTTTGTGCTTTTTCAAACGCATCGCCTCTTTAAAAAGCTCATCATTTTCTTTCGTGAGGTGCCCGTTCACATAAAAGAAAGCTTCTGATTCAAAGCCCAGCATCTGTAAATTTAGTTGCTGTTTTTTTTTCCTGCGCCATTTTTGGTAAAAATGTTTTTTCTATGCAGTGGTGACCAAAATGTGATTTTCCTGTCACATATGAGAAGAAAAAGTATTCTATTGTGTGTTTGTGGACACCACTGATTGATTGGACTGGAAATTTATGTAAAAAAAAAAACAGATTTTTATAATTATAACTAAAAAACATTAATATATTATTATAACATTGGTAATTCATTTACCTTTCAACAAAAAAATTTTACTTGAAATACATTTTCAGAGACCAATTAAATTTGGTTTTGACTTATTAAGCGAACATCTTTTGATTTTTATTTAAAAATAAGAGCATGTCAACGTTTTCGGCTTTTAGGCGGGTCGGACACTAATTGTCCAGCCTTGCTGAACATTCGCTCCGATTCGCATGATGTTGCAGGGACGCAGAAGTATTTCATTGTGATTTTTTTTAAAGCCATCAAATTTTCTGCATTCATCTAAAAAATAATCATTAATTTTTAAATATATTATTAAATATCTCTCAATTCAACTTTCTAATATAGGAGTCTTCACTAACATCGATTCTTGCTATACATTTTTAACCTTTTCTAAAAGCAGCAGACAAAAGCGTAAATACCGCGTTTTTTTTATTAATTGAATAAATTTAATTGAATATATATGTTTAGTACCTGTTATTTTACAATAATTAAAGTTATATATTCTCTTATAGTTGTAACAAACGTGTGCATCTAAAAGAATGTTTAGCGAAGCCGGGCAAATTGTGTCAGATCGCCGATTTGCTCTGAAACATCAAATAGTTAATGCTTTATTATTTATAAACCAAAACTATGATCTCCTGAATACTTAAAACCTGATACTAATTATTTTTGAAACAAAACTGTGATCTCGAAAATGATCTCCTTTGTAAATTCTTGAAGAATAAAGACTTTTTATGTTGTTTTAAATTTTTATTGAAAAACTTCGATGTATCGTCGATTATCGATGTTTTGGCTTCAAAGCATCGGCAACATCGTTGTTGGCTAACATCGACAATCGAAAACATAGATTTCTGCAAAATTCGACGATTGACACTGATTTAAATAGCAGAGGCTGCCAGCATCTCAGAGGATCGGATGTTCCAGATTTTGAAGAACGAATTAGTGTTGAGAATGCTGATGGCAAGATGGGTGCCGCATTTATTAAATTCGTATTAAAAACGCATTCCAATGTAATTGTCCCAACAGCATTTGGATCTTTTTCAAAAGAATAAAGCTGATTGATTTGCATCGATTTGTTACTATAGATGAAACTTGGGCTTACCACTATGATCCAGCACTCTTAGAACAACTGCAGAGTGGACTAAAGCCGATGTTTCGGCTCCGAAGCAAACGAAGTGGTCAAAATTACCAACTGGATGAGATGATTTGTAAAAAAAAGACCTGGTTTAGCTAAGAAAAAAATCCCCTATTATCAAAAAAATATTTCGGCCAACAAAGGTCCTTTGGCGACAGAAAAATTGTGTGACATACATTATGAATTTTTTGCACATCCACCCTATTCAACAGATCTGGCATCCTCTGATTTCCATTTGTTCCCACAACTCAACAAATTTCTATTTGGGAACTGTTTTTCTTTAAATTGTGAAGTAATACTTGCAGGAAATTAGTACTTTAAAGGCCTTTCAGAAGAACACTTCAGACGAGGGGTATATTATTATTATGTTTTGGGAAATTTTACTGCGACCTATTAGATCTATTGTACCCCTACAGAGTTAATAACTCTCCCGTCAGCGCTATTTATTTCTTGAATGAATTCAAGAATTTTGTCGGGTTGAGGACTTCTATATTTCCTGGCTGAATAATATGGTTACCTAGTATCCTACATCTTCTCCTGGATAAGGCGGTACAGGTCGCTACTATGTGTTCCGCGGATTCCTCCGCGGTATCGCAGTAGCGGCAGGCTCCGCTACTTACTATTCCTAGTTTATATAGGTGACCCCTCAGTCTACAGTGTCCTGTCAGAAGACCGGTCAGTATTCTGAGTCTGTTCTTTCCCATAGGTATGATTTGCTTGAATCGTTTTAGATTATAGCTACCTAAGAGACCCTTGGCCTGTCGCAAGCCTGGAGTGCTGACCCAGCCTGACTGGCGCAAATGCCGTTCCTTATCTCTGAGAGATTTCCGTATTGTGTGGTTACCTATGCCACAAAACGGTTCAGGTCCTGTAAGGGGCTCCTCTGCCCCTTTACGTGCTAGCTTGTCTGCTGCTTCATTTCCCGCTATATCCTTATGCCCTGAGATCCATCTCAGAGTAAGCCTGTTATTTGATCCCAGTTGATCTAGCTTTGTACGTACTTCCCGGACTACCTTTGATGTCAATTTCGTGTTGCTAATTGCCTTCAGTGCTGCTTGACTATCAGATAGGATGGCGATATCTCTATTCTGATAGTTACGTGTCAAATTGAAGTCTGCACACCGACCTATTGCACATACTTCAGCTTGGAAGATACTGGTGTACGTTCCTAGGGATTCATGGTGGGATATCCGAGGACCTATAACTCCGAGGCCTGTGCCTTGACATGTTAGAGATCCATCGGTATACCACTTAATTGTGTGAGGATTCATGGGATGGACCTCTTCAAGTGTAGTCCATTCCTTTTTACTGATCAGGTTCACATGGAAATTCCGCTCGAATTTATATTCAGCTGTCATTTCGTCCCTCGGTTGTGCCAACAGAGGGAGTTCGCCTGATAGAGTGTCAGCATCCCTTAGGCCAAGGATGCAGTTGTTTCCAACTCCTTCCATTGCCATTCTTAACAGGGTTGCTTTCCTTTGAAGTTCTATGAACATATGGAGTAAAGTGAGCTCCATTAAGACTTCAATGGCTGCTGTCGGACAGGTGCGCATTGCTCTTGTTATGCAGACGCAGGCCATTCTTTGCATCTTCTGTTGCTGTTTCTGGACAGTGATGAGTTGCACTCTACCACCTAACAACCATTATGTATAGCCATCTTATTATCCTCGGCGCTGTGCTCCATGATTTTCCGGCTATGTTGCGAAATGTGTAAAGTGCCCTTGAGCACTTTGCTATCGCATTCTTAACATGGGGGCCGAAGTTTAATCTACTGTCGAAGGTGACTTCTAGGTATTTACCCTCCTTGCTTGTTGCTACTATGCTCCCTGAGAGCCCTACTTGCCCTAGTCTCTGCAATTTGTATCTTCTAGTAAAGGGAACTATCACTGTTTTGGCGGAATTGAGGTTAAGGCCTACCACGCTGCACCAGTCACTCATCATCCTAAGCCCTAACTGAATAATGTCACAGAGGGTTTCTTCGAATTTTCCTCGCGCAATGATAACAATGTCATCGGCATAGCCCTGACATTGAATACCTTTGCTTGCAAGTCTTTTAAGTAGTTCATCTACCATCAGGCTCCACAATAGCGGAGATAAGACACCCCCTTGGAGGCAACCTCTAAAGGTTGTAACCGTAACAGTACTGTTTTGAACTGTAGCTGTGGCCTGTCTAGACCGTAGCAGAGAGACAATCCATCTGCTGGTGGTAAGGTCTAGGCCCCTCCTAGCTAGGGCAACCTGGACCGATTGTAAAACACGATGCAGTTGATAGAGGGCAGTGTCCGCGGACCTACCCGCTCTATATGCGTGCTGCGTTGGTTGCAGCGGTGCTTGCTTAAGCAGTGTGCTTCTTATTTTGTGATCCACCAGCTTTTCTAACGTTTTTAACAAAAATGACGTTAAGCTGATGGTTCTAAAGGACTTGGGGTTGGTGATATCTTTCTTCCCGGTCTTGGGGATGAAGACCACCCTAGCTCTACTCCATGCACTTGGGATATGTCCTAATGCCAGGCTGCTGATCATTATTTTCCTAAGAATGGACAGGAGTTCGCCCTGCCCTTGCTGCAGGAAGACGGGTGATATGCCGTCCAAGCCCGGTGACTTATAGGGCTGGAAGGTTCCAACTGCCCATTTTAGTCAGTCCAGTGTGACTGTCGACTTGGCGATTTCCCAGTCCTCAGGTACTGGTCGGACTCGATCTTCTACTGCTCTGTCTGCATCTTCTCGTAAAGGGATACTTCCTGGGAAGTGGGTTTTGAAAATCAGTTCTAGTTTATTCATATTGCTACTTTTGAAGGTATTGTCCCCCCGTTTGAGAGCCAGATTTGCCTCTGGGGCCCTGTATAGCCGCGCAACCTCTGTCGTATAGTTCTTCCGCTTGGCCTTTCTGATCTCCTTGTTGTACGAAGTTAGGCTCTCTTGGTATTGCTCCCATAACCTGTCTCTTTTTGCTCTGTTGAAGAGTCGACGAGTGGCGATTCGTAGCCTCTCTAGGCTGTCGGACCACCAAGGGGCATCTTTTGCTTTGCGCGTTTTCCCTAGTGCGCAGCTTGCCTCGTAAGTATTAGTTACACTATTGTTCAACGAGTCCCCACCTTTTTTAACTTTGCGGGATGTCTGGGTATACCAGATGTTATCCCGGATAGATTGCGTTCTAGATTCGTTGAATATCTTTCCCAGTTTGTGTTCCTGGGATTTCTCGACGGTTTGCTACAGTCTACATTTATTCCAAGCTTAAACAGGATAATCCTGTGGTCAGACATGGATTCCTCTGGCGACACGTGCCAGTTCATGCAGTGCGGTTTAAGGGACCGACTGAGTAGGGTGATGTCTAGGACTTCGTCCCTTACTCTTGTTACAAATGTCGGAGTAGTTCGACATTGCCAATGTCTAAGTTATAGTTTAATATAAATATTAAAAGGCACTCACCCTTTGATAAGTATCGCTGCTTCCCCATATCTCATGGTGTGCGTTAGCGTCACATCCTATGAGGAGAGGTAGTTTCTCCCTTCGGCAGTAGCTCACCAATCCCACGATCTCCGGGGGTGGGCAAGGCCCATCTCCTGCGAGGTAAGCCGATGCGATCACTGTTGTGTGGGCGGCTCCAATCGCCTGGATCGTTAGGGGGACACAGTCTCTGGTGAGAAATTCTGAAAGAATAGTGTAATTAATACATTTCCTTACCATAATGCAAGCTCTTGGCAGTGCGTCTCTTTGGTCCCAGATTACCTTGGAGTCGGTTGTGTACAGGCCTTTAATGCCATCGTTCACCCATGGCTCCTGTACGAGTGCTAGCCCGAGATGTTGTTTGGTGAACATCTTAGCTAGGACGGCCGAGGCCGCCTTCGCGTGGTGGATGTTCACCTGGGCTAGCTGTGTGGTGATGGTTTGTACCATTACAGTAGCGGCTCCACCGGCCACGGGGACTGAGGCCTAGATGCGCTTGAGTCGCTGCAAAGCGTTTTGTAAGCTTCAGCCAAGCTGTCGTTTAGAAGCTCCTCCTCGAGCTCCAGTGACGACATGGCCGCTACTTCCTCCAGCTCCGCCGCCACCGCAGGGTCCATCGTCGCATCGAGTAGGTCATCATCCTCGGCCAGATCTTTTGCAGCCTCAGATGGACCTACATCTTGTATCATGGGCTCATTGGTGGGTGGGGGAGATTTCGGTGCTGGGGCGGATGCCTGCTTCTCCTGAGCTGCCTTCGCCTTCTTTAGTCCACTGACGGGAATAGTCCCGTAGCGGAATTAGAGTTGATGCCCCTTTGTGACAATCTCCTCTCTAGCCATCTCATCGATACCGATGACAAGGAGTGCCCCGCCTCCTTCGTTTTTTCTCGACACAACTCTCCATGCCTCCGTCTCCATCTTGTTCTGGTTACTCAGCATAACCAGCAAGTTATCGGTTGCCCGATCTGCGCTTCTAGGACATAAGATTGTGATTGTATGGGGCGACGGAATACTGTCTTCCAACCTGAAGTCAAGGGGCACGCCCTTCCAAGAGCTCAGTCTTGGTGCTACGGTCGTCAGCCAGTCCGCTGTGTCCTCATCCACACAGTCGGTCACCAGGTGATCTACCCGGAAGTGGATGCCAGCGAAGGCGACCGCAGTGCCCCATCCTGTTACGGATATTTCATCCATGATAGATTCCTCAAGCACGGATAAATCCCCGTGACTGAGAATTACCTGAGGATAGTCTGCAGGTAACACGGCCACCTTAACCTTCTTTGCAATCGTAGCATACGATGTACGAGGTTCGGTGGGTGCTGAGGTCGAGGGCTCCTTTGACAACGCAGCTTCCGCCGCTGCTCTCGAGGTGCTTGGACGCACGTCCAGTGTCTCCTCGATTATTGGCGCCGCAGACTGTGGTGCCACTGTGTCTGATGCTGCACATACTCTTTTGGGAGTGCCCGTTGGAGGGGTCAGCATGCTATTGGACCTCTTTGGGGCCGGCGTCAGTGCTGGTGTTGCTGCTGCTCGCGGCTCCTTTGCCTTTTCTAAGGCCTCCAAAGGGGGCAGCCCTTGGCTAAGGTACCTCAGGTACCACTTTACCCTTGAGCCGCACAAGTTGCGCCTGTTGGGGTCGTCCAACCCACCTGGCTGTCCCCTCGCTTCTGGCGCTGCTGCCCCTGTCCCCTATCAGCTGTTAGCATGGGGCGCATCGGTCGGGATGGTCCGGCCGTGCTCCCGTGTGAACTTGCTGGGGCGCTGCTTTGACGATGGTAGGGCCGCTTCTGTAGTTGACCACTTGTGTGGCCTTGCTGTGCTCTTGGAGCACTTCTGCCTGCTGCATTACGTTGTGGAGGATTGTCTACCACAATAGGCCGTTCCCTGTCAAGGGAACGCTCTTCAAACTGTCTTGCGACACTCGCCTCTCCCTGCGGAATTTTATATTTATTGTTGTGCTTCATAGTTTGTTGGACACACGAGAAGCGAAACAAGGGACAGGTCCACCCGAGCAGAGGCTCGCATGCCCGGGTAAGGCTGGTGAGAACAGACGGTCGCCACTTGTCTGAGCCCACCGTGCGCGACTGAGCTATTTTTAGACCCGGGCCCCCAGCCAAGCTGACTCTCGGCACGGTCCAAATAGGTTGGAAGGCGGCAACACAAACACCTTGTCGATATGATGGTCGGTATCATATCCGCTGTTTGTCCGGGGCTGTCTATTCACGAGAAGTCTCGCTATTCAACAGCTAACCTTCTTGAGAACAAGAGGGCGGAGCTTGCGGTAAACTTCACGAACTGAACCATTATTTTCGAAATAAATTTGTACGATATGCAAGCGTTGTTCTTTTGTCAACCTGTTTATGATACAATGGCAAGCCAAACTGAAAAATACAGCTTTATCTCTACTTGAAAAACCAACCTCTAAAAAAAACACCCTTTCACAAACCCATGCTGGGTAGGTAAGATAACACAGTGTTACAGCAAAAAAACCCTGGGAAATGATAGTGATTTTCTGGTAGGGCTTATCGAGTATATCCATACTGCATACTTGGAATTTTGGGGACACCCCCAAAATCTGCATTTACCGCTAAAAAACCGAGTTTTGCTATGTATGGGTACTTAACAGTTTGTAACTTAGTAAATTTTATATCAATGATAAACTTCTTAGCCGATTTAGAAAGTAGAAGAATGGACCTTTGGATTGGTGTATATATCGATCAAACTTGAGACATCTATGAGTAATTGCACCCCAAACACATTTGTTTTTGACTTTTTTCAACATTTTCAAACTTTGACGATGATTCTATGCACTATTTTCTATAAACACCATACTACTTATGGAATGTTTAAGAAATACTGCTTAGTTCTGAGTATAACTTAGGTTTAATTTTAAAAATCGTATGGTAATTGACCAAGATAATACACTTTTTATGTTACAAATTTGTTTAAAAATACAATTTCTAACCACTTAAAAAAATAAAAATTTGTTTAACTTATTTTTTTTAGTTGGCATTATCAGTTTCCCGTTGAACTTACCAACAATATTCTAAACTCATTTTTAGTCGGTTTTTTTTTAGAAAAATTGTTCAATTTCATCCATTTTTTGTTGAAAACGTTCCTTTTGTTGTCATAAAAAGTGTAATATCTTGGTCAATTACTATCCGATTTTCAAAATTAAACATAAGTTATACTCAGAATTAAACAGTATTTCTAAAACATTCCATAAGTAGTATGGTGTTTATAGAAAATAGTGCATAAAACCATTGTCAAAGTTGAAAAATGTTGAAAAAAGTGAAAAGCAAATGGGTTTGGGAGGCAATTATGCATAGATGTCTCAAGTTTGGTCAAACAATATATACACCAATCTTTCTAATTCGGCTAAGAAGTTTATCATTGATATAAAATTCACTAAGTTACAAGCTGTTAAGTACCCATACATAGCAAAACTCGGTTTTTAGCGGTAAATGCAGATTTTGGGGGTGTCCCCAAAATTCCAAGTATGCAGTATGGCTATACTTGATAAGCGCTACTAGAAAATCACTGTCTTTTCCCAGGGTTTTCAACTTAATTCCAATTTGTAACACAGTGTAATAGATCTACATAAGAGTTAAAAGTGAGAGGCTATTAACTTCTCAAAAAACTTCGGTATAGCAGACAATTTGAAAATACCTCTTTAGTTCAGAGCATCGGACTTATTGCCCTTTTTATGAAGTGGGGTAATGTATGAATCTGTCCATCGTTTAGGGAAAGATGATGAAGTAACACACAATGCAAAAATTTTATTTAATGGATCCAGTCACTCCATAGGAGTCTGGCGCATGTACTGTCTTGATCAATTTAAGATCGCGAAGAAGCGAGCTTTCTGTGATTATCGGGCTATAAAATTAACCCTTAAGGATATGGTTGATCAGCACTGTAAGTACTCACAGAGTATGTAGTTGTGGAAAAAGTCAGCTATTAAATCGGCTATAGACTGATATTATTAAAGTTAACAGAAGGTGAATACTCAACCGATTTGCGTTTCGAGTTTACAAATTTCTATAACTGGTTAGGATCTCTGGAAGATTCGAGCTTACAGCGCTGCGGGTAATCATTATAACAATATGAGTTTAACGCAATAAAATTAGCCCGAGTAGCTTCGTATCGATTAAAATCAGAAGGATTTCCCGATTCCTTAAACTTTTTATAATGCTTAGAGAACCAAGGAGGTCTAACAGAACTGATAGGAGTTACTAGCGGGACTCAAACTTCAAAAAAAGAATTTATAGTATCATAAAAAATATGAATGGCATCCGCCAAATTAGAGCAATACTTTAATTGAGACCAATCTGAACAAGCAATAATGCTGTTAAGGTTATTAAAATCAGTTTTCTTAAAGCATCGCTTGCGCAATGTTGATCGTGATTGTGAGTCAAATTTATTTTTACGTTAAGAATGGGATGGTTAGGGTCTTTTGGTGTTATCCGTGGGTCAATTCTGGATACAATGATATTGGAAGCGTCCAACACAAGAGTCCTGCCTATTAAATTTCTAAAAGGATAGATTAGTTTCAGAGATAAGTCAGAGTGACCAAAATTTAGATTGGCTTAAAAAATAGGTGAAACTTTTTAAAATATGGTAGAAAAAAAAAGGTTTTCTTTGACTCTTATTTCGAATCTCTATGCGGAAGCCTCAGTCCGCTACAGTGCGATCACCAAAATTTTAAATGCGATTTTCAAATTTCGCATCAAATTTTAACCAATCGAACGCGAACACACAGAGAAGCACGTACGGATTTTTCGATAAATTAATTAGCCGATTTTTAATCAGCCAAAAACTTTCCATTTTTAAGGTGAAATTTTGACTTTTTTGTTCAAACCTTGGCCAAATTTACAAAAATCAATATTTTTTTAAATCCGTACGTGTTTATCTTGCTACACTAATGTAAATTAGGAGGAATTTTTTTTCTTCCGAAAGCTCAAATTTACTCTCTAAATTTACTGGTCTAAAAAAGTCGGTCCAAAAAACGAAGATTACAGTGGTGTAACCGCTTAAAGTCTCCTAAAACAATGAGCAAGTCCGTATCCATAACTAAATCAGCCACAAACCTGATGGCGGTCAAATGATTCTCGTAAACCATCACATCAGACTGGGGTGGAATAAACGAACATATTGTTCTCCAATGTTGCGTACCACTCAATAGATGGCGCCACTACGAGGATAAGTTTATAACACAGAGGTCACTAGCGTCTCTTCTTCTTCCTTTTGAATAACTTCCGGGTTTATAATCCGGTTTAGACCATAGTGTGTATTATATGCGCCAAAACGCGCTAGCATTAAAGGATCTCTTGTAATTCGACTTCGAAATTTTCTTTTTCAATTTCCGGGAGCGCAGGGGGCGTGGCAAAACCAAACTTGATCAATGGGAAAAAGAGATAAACCTATGTTTTAAATTTGGTGACTGTAGCTCTTATGGTCTTTGAGATCTAGGATCTCAACAAAAGTGACAGACCGACATGGCTATATCGACTCGGCTGTTGATTCTGATCAAGAATATATATACTTTATGGGGTCTGCCACGCCTCCTACTGCCTGTTACGCACTTTTGCACAGACTTAATAGACCCATTTGTACTTTTTTGAAGTACTGGGTCTAAAATTTGAGTTATTTTTATACCCTTGCAGAGGGTGTTATAATTTAGACCCCATAAAGTATATATATTCTTGATCAGGGCGACGAGCTGAGTCGATATAGCCATGTCTGTCTGTCCGTTTGTTTCTATGCGAACTAGTCTCTCATTTTTAAAGCTATCTTGATGAAACTTGGTACAGATATTTTTGCTGCACGCAGTACATATGTCGGAACCGGCCGGATCGGATAACTATGTCATATAGCTGCCATAGGAATGATCGGTTGGCTGTCCAAATTTGGTGTCATTCGGACTACTATATCATATAGCTGCCATAGGAACGATCGGTTCGAAATCAACATTTAACAAATTTTGTAAAAAATCTGACGGCTTACATAGAGCACTGCAAAGGGTATCCAAACATTGGCTCGCCAAAGTTAGCTTGCGCTATATTTGTTTTAAAAAAATATATTAAAAATTGAAAATAAAAGGTCAATTCAAATTTCGAACCATGTGGAGTTTTACAGTAATATAGATATATTAATTTTTTAACACTGCCGCATCATTGTCAAAGATGATGAAAAAATATGCAAGGCGTTTACACTGAAGCCCATCGATACCCCGAAAAATTGCAGGATTAAAAAAAAAATATTAACAGAACACGGCAACATTTGTCAATGATGCGTCGCATGATTTAACATGCGACCTCATCATTGTCTTCTTCTATCCACAGGGTTCTTATGGGCATCTTTGCCGGATGTTTTATTTAACGGAAAAGTCCAATGATGCGGCCCAGTGTAAAAACATATATGGTATGATTAAATACCTTTCATATGATACATCACATGTCCTTAAGGATTCTACTATATTTTATTATTCTTATTATTATTATTGTTCTAAATTCAGTTGCAGAACCATAAGTAATATGTACCATATTGACAAACAAAATACGAATAGTGATCGAGCTAGATTCAGATTACAGTTCAGTGTAAGCTATCGATTAAAATATCGCTAGGCCTTTAAACCAACTCTAAGGCTGATATGCAAACGATTAATACTAAAATAATTAATATTGGATTTCCTTATTGTGGCGCGAACAAATAAATAATAACAATACCAAAAAATTAACATTCATTATTAATTAGCAAAAAAAACTTCCATTTTGTATATTGCATAATAACGTATGAATTTATTAATTAATTTTTTTTTTTATTACTTAGCTTTTATTTATTGGATCTTCTCTTAAATTTTAAACTAACAATACGTTTGCAAATCTTATAAGTAAACAATAGTTAGCAGTCTTCTTGGGGCTGTAAATTGACGAGTGTCCCAAGTCAATACGACGAAGACGGGACGGCTGCTCAACCTTATTAGGTTGGCAAGCCTCTGTTCTGTTATTACATCTTTGACCGGCTGGACATCACGTCGCTTTGTATGTTTTCGTTTCGAACGGACCACGGTGCCCCGGTGATGGTTCTCAATATCTTTAACTGGGCTCGCTGGACAATATTAATATTGCTATTGCAAGCACTCCCCCATAATTGGGAGCCATAGGTCCAGATAGGTCCAGAACCTTGTGATCAAGACTAAGGGGCGAGCGAGCGTTAATAAGCCAGTGAAGACTGTTGGCTTTTAGTTTTAAGTGTGTTGTCTTTGCTTCAATGTGTCTGAGCCGTGTGAGTCTTCTGTCGAGTTGAGCTCCTCGGTACGTCACTTCGTTTGCTTGAGGGAGTACGGTGTTGTTGAATCTGAGCGGTGGACAATTTTGCCTGTTCAGGGTAAACGTAACGTGCTTGCATTTCTGTTCGTTTGTTTTTATCCGCCAGTCGGATAGCAATTTTTCTACGTCGACCAGGTGAAGAGCCAATTGCGCAGTTGCTTGTATTGGGCATCTTGAGCGGCTGAAAATAGTTGTACCATCAGCGAAGGTTGAAGTTGTTTGTTCCTGCTTGTTGGAATGTCTGCTGTGTAGAGGACGTATAGTGTCTGCCCAAGCACGCTGTCGGATAAAGCAGTGTTACATCTGACTGCAAATTTTATATCGTAGAGATATGACCTTAGAAGCTTTGTGTGTTATTTGGAAGCGTTGCTTTAATTTTATGCATTAGGCCGTCTAACCAGACTCTGTCAAATGCTTGAGAGACATCTAGAAATATTGCTGTGCAATATTCTCGAGTATCGAAGCCGTTTCGTATTTCTGATATTATGCGGTTGACCTACTCAATAATTCCGTGCTTTTCCCAAAAGCCGAATTGATGCGATGGGATTTTGTTGTGGAGTCTTATAAATGGATTTATCTGATTCAGCAGACATTTTTCGAAGAGCTTTGATAGACACGATAGTAGGCTTATAGGTCTGTATGATGAGGGGACAGTGTGATCCTTTCCTGATTTCGGTATCATTATAATGATCGAGTTTTTCCATCTCTGTGGGAACTGGCCTAGTTTTGTGATAGCATTGAAGAGTTGTGCGTTTTGCATTTGCATTTTGATGGTGTTGTTAAAAACTGCGTAAATTCACCTTCAGTTATGGTAAAGCGAGAGGGGCAGTATACGGCGGCTAGAGTAAGTTGGTTACCGTTTTCCAGTATTATGTTTATAGATGTGGCCTGTAGGTAGTTTTCAGCAAAATCTTTATGGCAGTGGTGTTTGATACGGTTTCTAATCAGAATACCAGTACCACCATGTGCTTTACCATCGACATGATTTGTTCCGTAGAACAAGAAGCCTCGTAGATTAAAATTATACTTGTTTATAAGGTGTGTTTCTGTTTTTGTACAGAAAAAAGTCACAGCGAATCACTGTGCGCCATCAAAATCTATGTGCTATGTGAACCTCACTACTGATCGACGCATCGCGCTGTCGCCAGTTTTCATAAAAACCCACCCCCAAATACATGCGCATTTTGTCTGTCCGCAAAAAAAAACATCAGAGAGCAAGCGACACAGAGACTACTCTTCTGCTATAAGCTCGATACGATACTGATGCAATCAATTTGTAAATCGTTTCTCTCTGCTTGGCAATCTCTGCTATGTTCGTTTCTCGCTCGGCTGGGACCTACAAGCTTCGTAAAATTTGCCGAAGATCTGGGACCCATGAGCACCAAAAAAAAGCGTAACACGAAAATCGCTGTTTGACACATCTATGTTATGTATTCATTGGTTAGTGCATATACTTTTGGCTATATCTTTCAAATTAGTTGCCCAAAAATTAAAAGAATGGTTTTACTTTAAAGGTAATTAATTAAGTAATTGAAAAATTAATTTGTGACTTTTTGGGGAAGCATTTGCCAACTTATAAATGAACTTCGCCGAATCCCTTTTTCCGCAAGACCGGGAAGTCAGCTCAGTCGGTGCAATAATAGCATTTAATAGCAGAACTTTACTTCTTCTTTTCTGAGATTTTGGACAGCAATCAGAAAATGGAATAATTATTCTTCCGCGGCTTGAAGGAACGACAAAAATTTTATAATCGGCAGCATATATTGTGCCCTGAAGTCAACACGCATTATCGGTCAAAAATCTAGATTTATCTCTTTTAAATTGATCCCATCTCAATTCAAAATCATTGCACAGTTTTTTAAGTGCAACTTTAACTTCTGATGGTCAATATTATTGCCAAAAATCATCGGAGCGTGGTCTAAAAGTGAGTTAAGCTTAAGCTTAAAACTCTTCACGTGTTATTCCACTGATTGCTAAATTCAAGGTCTTTGGGCAAAATTTTATTTCTGAACCTGATTTAGAAAGATTTGCTCCAAACGAAGTATGTTCTGGTTGTTTTGAGTGTGATTGAATTAAAAATTATATTTATAACGCAAAATTTCAATAATGATGCAAAGATTATGAAAAAAATAAATTTGGCAGCTCACAGTGGCCACACGATCCAGTTGAGAAAAATAAACTTTGTCAACTGTTGCTCGCTGTCCGATGCAATCTTGCATGCATATCAAAGGCACCGGTTCAAGAACCGTTATCTTCTGAACCAAAAATTTTTTTTAGACACAGAACATTAAAAAGTACAAATGGGTCTATTACGTTTGTGCAAAAAAAAAGTACGCAACAGGCAGAAGGAGGCGTGACAGACCCCATAAAGTATATATATTCTTGATTAGCATCAACAGCCGAGTCGATATAGCCATGTCCGTCTGTCCGTCTGTCTGTCTGTTTCTTTTTTGAGTTCCTAGATCTCAGAGACTATAAGAGCTAGAGACACCAAATTTGGCATGTACTTTCATCTAGATTTTAGCCACGCCCCCCTCCGCCCCTAGAAATTGAAAAACAATTTAAAAAACGAATGACAAGAGAACTTTTAAATCTAGCTCATTGGTATATATAATAAACACTATAGTTCTTACCTGTCCTGAAAATTTCATTCCAATCGGATGATAAACACGGAAGTCATTCAACTAACAATGTTTTAGTATTTTTTTTCTTTAAGTACACGGTCTTTAAATAAGCGGAACACCAGTATCAGGAATCTTTATCTATTGGTATTTTGTTTGTCAATATGGTAATTTAACTACATTTATTTCTCACCAGAGACTGTGTCCCCCTAACGGTTCAGTCGATTGGAGCCGCCCACACAACAGTGATCGCAACGGCTTACCTCGCAGGGGATGGGCCTTGCCCACCCGCGGAGATCGTGGGACTGGTGAGCTACTGCCGAAGAGAGAAACTACCCCTCCTCATAGAATGCGACGCTAACGCACACCATGAGGTATGGGGAAGTAGCGATTCGAGCCAAAGGGGTGCGTGCCTCTTAGAATTTATATTAAACTATAACTTAGAAACTCGCAATGTCGGAACTACTTCGACATTTGTAACAAGGGTGAGCGACGAAGTCCCAGACATCACCCTACTCGGTCGTTCCAACACAGGATTATCCTGTGCAGACTTGGGATAAATATAAACTATAGCAAGCCGTCGCGAAATCCCAGGAAAACAAACTGGGAAAGGTATTCAACGAATCTAAAGCGCAATCTAGCTGGGATAACATCTGGTATACTCAGACATCCCTCAAAGTTAGAAAAAGTTGTACACTCGTTGAACAATGGTAAAATTGATGCTTACGAGGCAAGCTGCGCCTAGCAAAAACGCGCTATATAAAAGATGCCCCTTGGTGGTCTGACAGCCTAGAAAGGCTACGAATCTACGTTGTATCTTCAACAGAGCAAAAAGAGACGGGCTGTGGGAGCAATACCGCGAGAGCCTGACTTCATACAACAAGGAGATCAGAAAGGCCAAGCGGAAGAACTATCGTGATATCTGCGAAATCATAGAAAATACGACAGAGGTTGCGCGGCTATACAGGGCCCCAGAGGCAAATCTGGCTCTCAAACGGGGGGACAATACCTTCAAAAGTAGCAATATGAATAAACTAGAACTGATTTTCAAAACCCACTTCCCAGGAAGTATCCCTTTACGAGAAGAGTCCGACCAGTACCTGAGGACTGGGAAATCGCCAAGTCGACAGTCACACTGGACAGACTAAAATGGGCAGTTGGAACCTTCCAGCCCTATAAGTCACCGGGCTTGGACGGCATATCACCCGTCTTCCTGCAGCAAAGGCAGGGCGAACTCCTGTCCATTCTTAGGAAAATAATGATCAGCAGCCTGGCATTAGGACATATCGCAAGTGCATGGAGTAGAGCTAGGGTGGTCTTCATCCCCAAGACCGGGAAGAAAGACATCACCAACCCCAAGTCCTTTAGTCCTTTTGAGCTTAACGTCATTTTGTTAAAAACGTTAGAAAAGCTGGTGGACCACAAAATAAGAAGCACACTGCTTAAGCAAGCACCGCTGCAACCAACGCAGCACGCATATAGAGCGGGTAGGTCCACGGACACTGCCCTCTATCAACTGCATCGTGTTTTACAATCGGTCCAGGTTGCCCTAGCTAGGAGAGGCCTAGACCTTACCACCAGCAGATGGATTGTCTCTCTGCTACGGT
Source organism: Drosophila testacea (assembly GCA_035043265.1). Lineage (NCBI taxonomy): Eukaryota > Metazoa > Arthropoda > Insecta > Diptera > Drosophilidae > Drosophila > Drosophila testacea. The sequence goes on along the minus strand of JAWNND010000842.1, from coordinate 688,624 downwards.
CTAGACAGGCCACATCAACAGTTCAAAACAGTACTGTTACGGTTACAACCACTAGAGGTTGCCCCCAGGGGGTGTCTTAACTCGGCTATTATGGAGCCTGATGGTAGATAGGCTACTTAGAAGACTTGCAAGCAAAGGTATTCAATGTCAGGGCTATGCCGATGACATTGTTATCATTGCGCGAGGAAAATTCGAAGAAACCCTCTGTGACATTATTCAGTTCGGGCTTAGGATGATGAGTGACTGGTGCAGCGTGGTAGGCCTTAACCTCAATTCCGCCAAAACAGTGATAGTTCCCTTTACTAGAAGATACAAATTGCAGAGACTAAGGCAAATAAGGTTCTCAGGGAGCATAGTGGCAACAAGCAAGGAGGTAAAATACCTAGGAGTTACCTTTGACAGTAGATTAAACTGCGGCCCCCAAGTAAAGAAAGCGATAGCAATGTGCTCAAGATGGCTATACATAATAGTTGTAAGGCCCATGCTCACTTACGGAGCAATTGCTTGGGGTGGTAGAGTGCAACTCATCACTGTCCAGAAACAGCTACAGAAGCTGCAAAGAATGGCCTGCGTCTGCATAACAGGAACAATGCGCACCTGTCCGATAGCAGCCATTGAAGTCTTAATGGAGCTCACTCCACTCCATACGTTCATAGAACTTCAAAGGAAGGCAACCCTGCTAAGAATGGCAATGGGAGGAGTTGAATACAACTGCATCCTTAGCCAGAGGGATGCTGTCATTCTATCAGGAACTCCCTCTGCTGGCACAGCCAAGGGACGAAATGGCAGCCGAATACAAATTCGAAGGAATGGACTACTCTCGAAGAGGTTCATCTCATGAATCCTCACACCAATAGGTCGTTGTGCAGACTTCAACTTAACACGTAACTGTCAGAATAGAAATATCGCCATCCTGTCTGATAGTCAAGTGGCACTGAAGGCAATCAGTAACACAAAACTAACATCAAAGGTAGTCCGGGAAGTGCGTACAAAGCTAGATCAACTGGAATCAAATAATAGGCTTACTCTGTGATGAATCCCAGAGCATAAGGATATAGCGGGAAATGAAGCAGCAGACAAGCTAGCACGTAAAGGGGCAGAGGAGCCCTTTACAGGACCTGAACCGTTTTGTGGCATAGGTAACCACACAATACGGAAATCTCTCAGAGATGAAGAACGGCATTTGCGCCAGTCAGGCTGGGTCAGCACTCCAGGCTTGCGACAGGCCAAGGGTCTCTTAGGTAGCTATAATCTAAACAATTTAAGCAAATCATATCTATGGAAAAGAACAGACTCAGAATACTGACCGGTCTTGTGACAGGACACTGCAGACTGAGATGTCACCTATTTTAACCAGGAATAGTAAGTAGCGGAACCTGCAGCTACTGCGATACCGAGGAAGAATCCTCGGAACATATAATAGCACTAAATTTTCCCCCAACATAACAAAAATATTTTATATTTTTATGAAAGTTAAGTTATTTTTGCTATTATATTATATATATATATTTTTTCTATATGTATATATCTATTAGAAAGTGCTGTCACCTTCAACCGCTAACCATTGAATACGTAGATTTGTCAAACCTAGATTATCGTGATTGCAATATAATTGTATGCAGTGGCCGAGCGTAGCAGAGCGAGCAACGAGTGCTGCCGAACCTAATATCGCGTCTTGCAACCAATACGGATCTAATACATAGATTGGTCTTAAGCTCTGATCCTTTTGACACTGGCTAAAGAAAATTGCCTTGCAAAAGAATAATTTTTTTAATGAAAGATGTACTTCAATTTATTGAAATTTAATCATAAATTTAATGTAATTAAGTTATATACTTGGTTGTGAAATTAAGGAAAAAGATTCAAAAAACTTTTAAAAGCTCGTTTACACTATACATATATATTCTAACGGGATGAAATAAACCTCCAGCTATTATTTCGTCAGTGATGAAATCATGACCTTTTGAATAGTAAAGTTTGGGGGAAATGTGATGTGAGAATTACTGACATTCAATTGGAGGTATATATCAATATCGAACACATATATCGATAAGCAAAATAATAATATTCTGTTATTTCAACGAAAAAAATAAGATTTTGCACCTATTCTTCAACGCAGAGTGTAAATACTGCTAAGAAAAAAAAATGTTTCCATGGAGATAACTTTTAAAGTCTTTTTATTCCATCTGAGGCCCCATATGGGCTAATTGAAAAAAAGTTAAACCACGTCAAAAAACGAGAAAGTTCATCAAAAACTCACATACTGTAAAAATTTCCTTCCTTCCTGGAGAGTATGAAATAAAAGGATTTTTCCACAAAATCGTTCTTGAATGAACAGAAATCGCATCAATGTGAACGGAAAACGCTTCTATCTTGATAAATTCTAGGATGTAAAAACATCGAAACATCGATTGATTTTTTGAGCAAGCGATTTTTGAGTGTTTTAACACGATTTATTTTTAGCCGATTAATCGATTTAAATAAATCGATTTTCATGAAAAATAGTTCTCTTTGCAAACCCTTAGCGAACGCTAAGTCACGCGCGTTGTCAAAATTTCATTTCGTTGAAATAAGCCAAATATGCCAAAGTAAGTAAGTTGTTATTTTATTAACGAATAGTTAAATAAGTAACTTAATTAGATACCTTTACTGATCGCGTGTTAAGCTAAAATGTGTTAAGTGTTATTATGTCCGCAACGCAACGTTCGCAACAAACAAAAATTAAGTTTTTTTTTTATCTGGACTACTTGACGTCATTTTTTAAGATGAATTGATATAGTCTTATATTCCACTTCATTTGTTGTTATTAGACTTTATGCGAAACTCGCTATAATATTTTCAAATGTGCACAAGTCTCAAAGTCGACTTCCATTTTTGTAACGTCCACAACAGAACCTTTAAGCAAGCATTTATTTTTTCAAAAACACTTAACCCTTTATGTTAAAATTGTTTTGAAGTGTAAACGCCCATCCGCAACGCAGGATTAGCCCATATGTAATAGAAAAATGTGTTTGGTTAAGGTTATGGAAAAATAAATTGTCTAGTGCTAACATATGTATTTAGGCAAATTGGTGATACATCTGAACAAATCGAGCCTTATTTGCTATTATTTTATAAAAATAGGTAAGCGCCAAAAACCAACTTTTAAGGAGAGGTCTTTTCTGCTTATCTGCACAGACTTCATAAAATTGGCATAATAAACAATTAAGTTTTTGCAGATCTATAAGGATTAAAGCTATAATATTTTAACAGATGATGTGTTTTGGAAAGTTGAACCATTTTGCACTAAAAAGTCAATTTCGGAAAAATGGCACTTACGTTATTTTCGGAAATAATGCTCGAAATGTTAACACTTGCCGGTTATAAGTATTATTCGAAAAAAAATTTAACAGAAATGAAATATCTGTAGCTATGTATTTTAATGGTTTTTATTTATAATTTTTTAATATCTGCACATTTTTTGCAATTTATTATAGTATAGGAACTTTATAATTATTTATACTTATTTTGTAAATTCTATGCAATTCTTGCAGCAACTCGATTAACATTATGATTATTATATACTTATACATACATACAGATTTCAATTCATTTTTCTTTATTTAATGCAAATAGATGATGTACATATATGTAAAAGTGAGTAAGTATTTGCGTGTGTGGTGTGTGTAAATTTAAATAATGCCTATTGCTGGTCACCTTGAATTCAATTGATTGATCATTATATGAAACGTCAAAATGTTAAATCATTCGATCTGTTTATACATAGAAGTATATATACAGACATGCATTAATATACAGTAGTAGAATATACTAAATCGGTCTGCAATATAAATGATACTCGGTCTCGAATACAATACTTGCAAGTATGTCTGTAAGTGTATATGGCACGTTTGCTCCCCAGACGGGGGAATGTATACATCTCTATTTTATAGGTCTACATCTATGTATATATGTAGGTGAAAATCAGCCAACTGTCTGCGAGAATATGTTTGAATGTGTGTAACGGGATATTTGGAATATCCATTTGCATATTTGAAAGCACAATTATTGGACTTTTGTATCATTTAATTAATTGTGTTGTATTGCTATATATATATGTATATTTATATGTATATGTATATGTATATGTATATGTATATAGTTATGTATCTATGCACACTTACAACTATTTAGTTTGCTGCGAGGTTTTTATTTTATTATGTCGTTCATTAACATCATTAATATGCAATACCCATTTTATTCAGAATGATTTTTGTCAATGAATGTTTATATTTAATTGTATATTGAATATATGTACTATGTATATGCTTTCTTACAATACAAATTTTTTATATTAAATACTATAGGAACTTTTAATTAAAGTTTTTTCTTAAATATTAATTAAGTGTAGTTTGTCCTTTTTTATTTTTATTTTTATTCATTGTTGTCTTCAAGAGTTCATGCATTTATTGATGTTGAAACAAACACAAATTTAAATGTAAATGTATGTCAGACATTTAAAATATAAGCAACTAATATGTGCATACCTCGTATTTGTATATACACATGTACGCATACAAGATAATAACAAAAATATAATTTATGATCAGAGTCCGTTCAACCAACTTAAATAATAAAAATCAATTAATAAATTTTTAAATGTTTTAAATTAAAAATGAACTGTTAACGGTAAAGTATGACGCTCTCAGTCGACATTTTAATGAATATATACACGATCCACATTAACATATACTTTTACACACCAAAATACATGTTTAGGAATTCTTCTATTTTAAAACAGTGTCATACATACTCATTCAGTGAGCATTCTCACCTTTGTACTATGGGGAATTTGACCAGTTTGGTTTAATGTGTTTTTAACAAGTAATAACGTTAAAGCCCAAAATTTGAAATGAATGTTATTTATTCAGATTTGTACTATATGTAGCTACTAATATATTGCTTGTTTTGTGCGTGTATTTCTAATACCTGGTAAACTTAGCAAGTGGAGTCCACGTATGATTTTCGTAAAGAAAGGTATACTTTGAACGGAGCTACAAAAAATTGCTTAGATATGTTTAGTTTGTGTCTTTATCCATGATGTAGAGTGATCAATGCCTAATCCAGAACATCCAGATTTAACTGCGACTTTGTGCGATTCTTTGCGAAATTTAAATTTTTAGCACTTCATCTCTGTCTGAGAAATGTCGATATAGTAGAAAAATTAAATATGTCAAGATCATAATATAACTTATATATAGAAAGTTTTAAAACAAAAAACAAGTTGTAAAGCAACAAAAAAGTTGTTCATACTAATTAGTTATTACTACAAATTTAAGCGATTGTTCCTGTAGGAACTATAAGCTATAGACGTCCGTTTTAAATAATTTTTTGACAGAATGCTCCTAGCTTAAAAACACACAAATTCTGAAAGTTTGGGCCAGATAACACAAAATAAAATAATTTACATTCGCCTAAAAATTAAATCCGTAATCACAATTAATATTATGAGTCCAATGCAAAAAACTAGACCAAAAAATCTTGTTCCGCTCTTGAGTTATTAATTAATGCTATCTAAACTGGTCAAATTCCCCTTAGTGCTTTGCAGAGGCTTGTAACGGCATTGGAAGCCTCATATAAATAATCTAAACACATTAAGGTAATTTTTTTTTAAAATTGTGAAATAGTTTTGTCGCCTGATAATTTATGATATGCAAACAAAGACAATTATTTGGGTTTGGGATGGTGAACCGTTTAAATTATCGACTATACAATTGTTTAATTTCATTAAACATCGAATATAGCTGAGTCTAATAGAATTTTACTTTTCTTTTTTCCAGTAGTTTGAAAGAAAATTTTTATGGAACTTGAATTGCAGTCTATTTAAGGTATTATACTTAAAAAAAAAAAACATATTTAGAACATCAAACATAAATGCTTTTGGCATTAAATGACATGATGCATCTCATTACATTTAGACATTGCGAAAAGGGTGTTTGGGTTTTGGTCTCTGAGGTCGACACATTCAAACAGACAGTCGGGCATGGTAAGTTTATCCGACTGTTCGATTGTTGATACTGATAATATATAAATGCCTTAATGAGTTGAGATGCCAAACAGAATAAATAAAATATACAAACGTATAAATAAAAGGGACTTTACGTACCAGACTTGTTAGGTCGATCGCTATTCTGGCATCTAGTATCAAAACTAAGTATTACAAAGGTTATAGGAGAACGCAAATGCAGTCACATTTCCTTATTTTGGTTTCCGAAACTCTATAGAATTTTATAAAGAATAACAATACCATAAACATACAATGAGATGTTTGTGCTTTTAATTTTACTTTACTTCCAATTCTGTAAATGCGAAAAGATTTAAATGATAGAGGAAAGTGCCTAACTATTTCACAATAAAGTAGCGTGTATTAACATATTTACGCGCGTTCGTATGCATTGTGAAGTAATTTATTGGCACATTTATTATTTTATTCTTTTACACGCATATGTAAGTCAACATGTCCAAAAGTCATACAACATCAGGGTTGCTGTAAATATTTTACATAATTAAAAAGTTCCTTTTATGTCGTACAAACAATTCATGCGTTCAAACTCACATAATTGTACATATGTACTTATGTATGTATCTATGCATAAAATGTATAAGCTATGGAACTTGTTTATTGAGCTTTGGGATTGATTCTTGAACTTTCTGAGCCGGAATTCATCCCCAATTTGTGTATATAAATTTCGTAAACTTAAATCAAAGCTCCCATTTACAAACATACATATGTATATGTTCTTTTATATAAGCAGTGATTGTTAACATTTTTAATTATCATTTAATACTTAAATAGATAGTAAAACAAAGGCAAAAAGCTAGGAACTCAGTTTGTATCTTTTTTTCTCTCTCTTACTCTACCTATATATCTGACCGTCTGTCTTTTTGAATAGTACTTTCGATGGAACAAAACAATTCTCATTATATTACATCTGTATATATGTACTATAAGCGTGTTAGTACGTGGTTTGGAACTGTAAATTATATATTCCTTGCTCAAAATAATAAGTAAATATGGATGCTTCCGCTGAACGTCCTTATTATTATAATATATAACATGAACTCTGTCATTAGGGATCTTCGTGATATTGTTTTAAATTTAATTTTTGTTAAGATTATAGCTACATATATATTTTGAATAGTTAGGAACAATTCCGTACAATTTATAATTAATATTAAATTAGAATTCTCCATTTCGTTTGCTTACTTTTACGTAAATCCTTGTATGTATATATTTAGTATAATGACATGTCATGTTTTTAATATCTTTTAAATAGGAACTTTCAAGTTTTCATATTGTGTTAAATATATATATATGACGTGCATATATTCTAAAATTGTTATATTCATAAATGTTCACGTAGGTTCTCCAATTTCTCTTTGTTTTCGTTATATGGGTATGTCAGATTTCTTAGTTTCGGAGCCATTATCTGTAGTAAGAGTAAAGATTGTGAGATATTAAAAATATTAAAATAAGCTAACAGTGCTAAGCTTACAAAATAAAAACACTCACCAGGCGATAAAAATTCGAATTTAACCAGAGAAAATACTCCAATTTACTTGCCACCTATAACTATTAAAACAATTGTTTACTTATCACTCAATAACAATAATTATTATTTACTATTATTCTTTTTTGTATGTGGACATTTTGTGAGGCTAGTTTAAACATGGTAAATCACTTTACCTAATTAAAATTATTTATTATCATGGGTGCTACAGAAATCTCAGATATTTTGGCTTGAAGGTTTTTTTTTAATTTCTGAAAACTAGCCGTAGGTGACACAGTTCCAAAAATTAGCTGCCATAAACTTATGCCCTGTCCTCACTGCACTTGCATTCTACATTTCTGCATTTTCGGACAAATGTTGCTATTCACCCCATAAATTTCTTATCAGAGCTAGTGATGAAAGAATATGAGAAAAAGTAGAATTCAACAAAAACGTAACTGCTTTTCGATAGGACTGTTTATTTTTTTTTACGATTTTAATAATTATTGTGAAAATCGAGAAAGTGCTGTCACTAGAATTCAAAAACAAAATAAAATATAGCGCAAGCTAACTTTGGCGCGCCAAAGTTTGGATACCCTTGCAGTGCCCTGTGTAAGCCGTCAGATTTTTTACAAAAATTTGTTTATTTTGAACCGATCGATCCTATGGCAGCTATATGATATAGTAGTCCGATTTACACCAAATTTGGTCAGCATGTTTAAAACTTAATCAAACACACACTGTGTATATTTGGTTGAGATATCTTGAGAAACAAAAAGTTTTTCATACTAAATGTTGTTTTCGATCCGATCGTTCCTATGGCAGCTATATGATATAGTAGTCCGATTTACACCAAATTTGGTCAGCCTGTTTAAAACTTAATCAAACACACAATGTGTATATTTGGTTGAGATATTTTGAGAAACAAAAAGTTTTTCATACTAAATGTTGTTTTCGAACCGATCGTTCCTATGGCAGCTATATGATATAGTAGTCCGATTTACACCAAATTTGGTCAGCCTTTTTAAAACTTAATCAAACACACAATGTGTATATTTGGTTGAGATATCTTGAGAAACAAAAAGTTTTTCATACTAAATGTTTATTTCCAACCGATCGTTCCTATGGCAGCTATATGATATAGTTATCCGATCCGCCGGTTCCGACATATGTGCTGCGTGCAGCAAAAGACAGACCTGTACCAAGTTTCATCAAGATATCTTCAAAACTGAGAGACTAGTTTGCATAGAAACAGACGGACAGACAGACGGACAGACAGACGGACAGACGGACAGACGGACAGACAGACGGACATGGCTATATCGACTCAGCTCGTCGCCCTGATCAAGAATATATATACTTTATGGGGTCTGTGAGGCTTCCTTCAATGCGTTACACATTTCGTGACAAAATTATAATACCCTCTGTAGGGTATAAAAATATAGAACAACCAACTTGGCGCGCCAAAGTTTGGATACCTAGCAATGCCGTGTAATTGTTATATATCAATTTCGAACCGATCGCTCCTATGGCAGCTATATGATATAGTAGTCCGATTTACACCAAATTTGGTAATGATGTATATAAATGTGTCAAACACACAATCTGTTTTTTAATACTAAACAGCCTCTGCAAGGGTAAGGAAACAGCCGCCCGGCAGGCAAACTGTCGAATGGCTAGAAATTGAATTTTAATTTTTGTGTATATCTTTATACAATTAGTTTCAGAAAATTAACTACAGATGACAGACTACAGTCCGGAATGGTCTTAGATTTGTACGGGTCTGGTAGAAATTGACTCATAGACTTATGTATGTACGCATTTTCAAGCACCATCTTCTTCTATTTTTATATTAATTTTTTACCTCGGCGATTTGTTTGTGCTATAGCTGCTCGAAATGCAGAATGCAGGATGCAATTGCAATACAGTGAGAAAGCTGAACTGTTCGGAAAATTATCGATTTCTTACATAAAGCATGTCAGTAAGGACCGGGCATAATTTTAAATTTCAGTAAAAATATAAATTAGCTATATATGTAGTTTAAATACAACAAATAAATTTATTTATAGTGTGTCATTTTAATAATTAAAAAATAAGAATTAAATTTAATTCAACAAAATTATATGCCAATCTCATCAAATGTTTTGAGATTTGAATTTTGTGTCACCTTAAACCAGCGTTAGTTTTTTGGTTGGGTCTTGTGTGATTTTATTTTCTGTGGCACCCCTGTATGAATTTAAATTATAAATGTTAATTTGTAACATATTCTAAACTCAACTAATTATTGTGAAAATAATAATAAAAAATATAGTTTAAAAAGCAAACTTAAAAGACTCTTTCGTATCTCTTTTTCAAGGTACAGGGTCTTCTATATGTATATATATATATATATGTATATTTAACTATAACTAAATATCTCCAATGATTCTATATATATATATATATATATATGATATATTCGTATATATTGTATAATACATAAAATATAACTAATTATTGGTGATTATTAGATAAGTTAAACTCATCATAGTATGAAAAACTTAGCATATATATGTATTTAAGCATATGGCTACTGTGTAAAACGAAAAAATAAAACAATCGAAGTACAAATTAAACCCATAATAGCACTAAAAGATAAAAACAAATTAAAAAAAACCTCTTTTTAGTTTTGTTAAATAAATTGTTTATTTTTGTACACGCTTTTATATATTATACAAATTGAATTGTAATTTAATTGTTAGGAATTTTATAATACTCAAAGAAAATAATGCTTTTTTTTTGAGGTACATATGTACTACAAAAATAATCGATAAAGTTTAAATTCTATATGCATACATTTATGCATATACTAATATACATATAATCATAACACAATCCGCTAGACAAGAATCTGAATATGTACCACAAATTTACCAGATATTACTTTTGATTTCACAAAAATTCGATTAACATTGACTGCTCGATTGTAACAATTTCAGGGACGGTGTGACAGACGGACATAGTCAAATGGATCGAATGGATTTAAATTAAATCGGAATGGAATGTATATTTATTAATTTTGATAAAATTTTGGTAATAAAGGTATTCATTATTATAATTATTATTATAATATTATAATAATCCATCGTGTTTAATTGAACATTATTTTTAATAGCTCCCCTTATATACTTGTATATCATTAAGTTTTTTCTTATGTTTTTATATGATACATTTTCGAGCATATATATAGCCCACTCAAGAATTCAAAAGGCCCATAAAGCTGTGCCTGGTAATATATTCTGCAAACATAATTAATAAATTAGCTTTCAGCTCTATAAGAAGAGTTTTTAAAACGAGCTTAGATTTCTTTGAACCTAAGAAGTTGAATCATACCAGAGAGCAATTCTTTATTTCGCTATTTTTTCCTTGATAATGATATACATTTTTTTTAAGAAGTTACTCTTAATTTTTTGCAATCTTTCCTATCGACAAATTTTTTATGTTTCCTTTCTTATTTTATTTTGTAGAAACCATAAATTTGTTTGGTTTAAGCCCGTTTTGCAGCCTTGATCTAAGTATTTATGACGGTGAGTTAAACTACATTTTGAATGTTGAGTGTAACTAAACTAAAATATTTGTATTCCGTTTCCTCTTCACTATATGTAAACATATGTATACAATAGAGTGCATCGATTTGTATGGGCCATTTTTCGAGAAAAAGAAATGGATGTTTTCCCCAAGAAACGATAGTTCTAAAATCAATTCTTAGTCCGCGCTTTTCAAGTTGAGTATTTGATTTTTCTTACAAATTGCTTACAAATTGTTACAAATAGAAATATTCAACTTTAAAAATGCGGACTAGGAATTGATTTTAGAACTATGGTTTCTTGGGGAAAACATCTTAGAATTGACCGTAGATTATGAACATGAGGTACCATTTTTTTTCAAAAAAAAAAATCGATGCTCTCTAATATACATGTGTGGTAACTAAGACCCACTTCAATTTAAGGGGGTACCTAAAAACCATTAATAAAAACGTGTCTAAAAATCAGAACCAATTAATTTTCTATCATTAACTTTTTTAAATTATGAAAAAAATTTTTTTCTTTAGTTTGATTTGATTAAAAAATGTTTGAGCGAAAGACAAACGACTAACTTTACAATCAAGGACTGGGTTCTTATGTTAAGAACGTAGGTTCTCAACGAAATTTTTAGACGAATGATTTTATATTTAATATTTTCTCACAAAATCCAGAACTTTTTGGTCTAAAAAATGAGTCAAGAACTCAATTTTTTTAAATCAGTGTAATTAATATATGTAAATTTATATCTATTTCGTTAATAATAAATTGCGAGGCATATTGTGAATTATTACTAGCTTTTGCATTATGAATTTGTATATCATATTTCGTAAATAAATATTATTTAGTTATTGTTTAAAACAACATTTAGTTTAGTCTTTGACAATCGATATGCAAATATTATTTTAACTTACAACGTACTTTTATAAATAGTACGTGTGCATTTCTATTATTATCTTATTCAATTGACGAATTCTAAAATCAGAAAATATACGTTTTCTGCATTTATATTTTAGTTCTGTACCTTCTTTGAAATACAAATATAGTAAGCATAATTCAATTTATCCTACTAAATAAAAGTATTAAAATCATAGCATAAAATATACATTAACATCAATTAAAATCAAGCAAATAAGATTATAATATTAATTGCTAAGGCCGGGTCCATCTTAGGTTAAACTTTCAAAAAATAAAGATGCATTTGAGGGAAGGTTCCGCATATCTTACCGGTAATGTGATTGCGGTTAAAAATCTGTTGCATCAGGTTTCGGTCTCGACTCCCAGTTGAATTTTTTCTGCCAACTTCGTTCATTTCGTCATCGCCATCGTTGTCATCATTAACAGATATATCAATATCGCCAGACATTTGGCGATGGACCACAGCAACCTTTTTGCCAACCTTGGCCTTCACATCGCCAGAATCATTACTTGTACCTGTCAAAGCCAAGGATTCAATCGTAGAAATTGTCTCAGTCGAATCATAGGTGCCAGTTGGAGGCACAATGCTGGTCGAGACATTAGAGACGACGTGTTGCAAGAGTAGTGCCTTCGAGAGGTTATAGAATCGTTTCTCTCTGTCCGAATCATTATCGTCGCTTCCGCTAGCATTACTTTGGTTGTATAATTCACTGGTTTGCTCAATAAGTTCCTTCATCTTACAAATATGCTCCACACTAAACGCATGCCTATGCATATTTACCTGCGGCATCTGACACAATTGACAGTCCTGCAGCTGTTGCTCTGTTTCAGTTTCAGTGACAGAGCCAGAAGCAGAGACGGAGACAGGGGTGGTGGCTGTCATAGACTCTTGGATCAGTGCAAGGGATTTGATATTAATGTTATTGCTATTACTGTTACCGGCTTCTTTTCCACTCGATCCATCAAAACTGTTGTTGTCATCTGAAATGTGTGCGTATTGGCGCTGATTACGAGATTTCTTATCCTTGGCTCGTGAATTTTGAAACCAAACCTAAAATGCGAAAATCAAAAGCGGAAATAGAAAATCATTAATAGCGGACTTTTAATTACACATACATTCAATAAAATCGAGTTCAAACCGCAGGAGAGAAAGATCGCGAAAAAGAATATGTATTTACATGGTACATATTTAATTTTTTTGTTTTTTTTAATCAAACTATTGTGAAAGTCGATATTCATATAATTCAATATCCATTTAAATTTGAAAACATGAATTTTTGTAGTATCTTCTTTAGTTGTATCGTATGTAATTATTTTAATTAATTTATTTTAATTAATGTACCTAATGATTGTGTTTACAAAATTACCTGTTTATAATTCATTCCCTTTCTAATTATTATTATTTCCGATATATTAACAGTACTTCGCGTTGTTGCATTTTCATCAAATCACCAAATCGGTCAAAGAGGTCATCTTTTCTCTTTTTTATACCCTTGCAGAGGGTATTATATTTTTCATTTTACATATTTCTATGACATTGTATGTGTTATTGTGTATCGTCATAGCCTCTTACTTAAGTTTAATGCACAATAAAATCCTGCCAATTCCAGTTAGCGACAGTAAATTACAATATTTTACTAAATTAAACAAAATAAAAAGTTAAAAATAATTAAAGTTGTATAATAAAACACAATTAAAAATAATTATATACTCGAAGGAAAGAAAATAAATAAGAGATGTTTTTGTACTTGTTTGTACAGATAGTTATTATTTAATAATAATAGAGGGACCGAAAGGTCTGTTATTTTAGTAATTGTTCTGTAACACTTGATATAATACTCCTCTGAGTTTGACGAACAGTCAGGAATAAATCGATTTGACATTTTATAGAGATACAAAAATTATGTACCATAATATCCTTAATTATTTCCATTTCAAACATGTGCAAAGAATGTGAAGACAAAAACTCCGCGGTTTAATACTTAAGCTTACCTGAACGACACGTTTTTTTAAATTAACTTTCTTTGAAATCTCCTCAAGCATTTTTCGGCTGGGATTAGATTCGTTTTGGTAGCACTCATACAGAAAATTTAATTGCTCTGGAAGAATTGTAGTCCTTAGCCGTTTATTTTGCTTTGATGGAGCACATAGCTGTACTGAAGAGTCGGAAGGCAAAGAATCATTCGCATTGACAGTAGATGTGATGGCTAAATTTTCGATTTTTGGGCTAGGAATATCATTGTCGTCATTGAACGTCAGCATTTCGGAATTGTTCTCAATCATGGTGGCATCGAGAAAGTCTTCAAGATTTTGAAAATACTGCGTCTTATCAGTACTATTTGAGTTTCGAACTCTTTCGCTGCTCCGTAGAAGACCATTGTGCTTATTACCATTAATTGATTGATTATCAGATTGGAGTTTTGAGATAGTATCTGTCCGCTGATTATCATTATCATTATTATTAGAGCTCGCAGTCGCATTTGCATTAAAATTATCATGTGGTTCTTTCGGATGTCTCGCTAAGTCAAAATGCTTTTCTTCAGCTAGGCCAAAATTAATGTTGATATGATTATTATTTAGTCTTTCAAATGAATCATCGATGTCGTTAGGTACTGTAGTTTTAGTCTGACCAAGTTCATTTTCTGAGCTCTTTTCTTCCCCATTGATCTGTGACTTTGTGTTGGAATAGAGTGCAGTCCGTTCGTGTTCGTGTTCATGTTCCCGTTCCTGACCCTGTTGATGATCCTGCTGATCATATCCTCGGCTGCCGATAAAATTTGTAATTTCATCCGTCGTCACGTTCGGCTGATGTGACGACGGCATCGATCCTGTGCCATCAGCTGTTATTTGGGGCGAGGCAACTAACTGAAAAAACTTTTTCGATTCATTTAGTTGATAATATTGCAGTAAAAACTCAATTGTTGGTTTATTACTGGAGCTGAACGATGATTGCTCCTGCTTTAAAGAGGACTCCTCATTATTTTTTCGATAATATTCTATTAAAAAATCGTAGCTATTGATTTTCTTTAGCTCACTTTGCTGGTAAAAATTGCTTAAAAATCCATCTCGTAATGTGTGTCATTCGCTCCGTGATGCTGTTGTTGTTGGTGTTGCATTAAGAATTGTTGTTTCGATTCTATATTTGTCTCATGCTGCATAAAGTATTGATATAGAAACTCGTAATTTTTCCCATGTGATCCAGATGTTGACTCAAACTCTCCGATTGATGTTGCTTCCTCGGCAGTAGATGAGCCTTCAGAATGTTTTCTTTTTTTTGCTGGCGGTGGGCGCGATTCCGTTTGATGTTGTTTCTGCTGTTGTGCTGCTTGTTGCAGACTTTGCAATATGCTGCCAAAGGGTCCATAGGATGCCTCCGACTGATTGGACTGATGATTGAAAAGTGCCGGATTCATAAGGTGCATCAATTGATGCTCACGCAACAATTCCAAATGATTAAACTGCAATTCGCACTTATCACATTCAAACTTTGGCATCCTCTGTTGTTGTTGATCTAGACTGTTGCTGCGTTCTCGTTGTGGAGGAGTTGGTGTTGTTGATGGACTGAAGTCGGTTAGCGATGATGATTTGCTAAATAAATGTTGTGGCGAGGGCGATGAACCGAAATGCTGTGAATGCGAGCCCGAACCAGAATGCGAATGTGAATGAGCTGCTGCTGCGGCAGCGGCAACAGCTACAGCTGCTGCCACATTTTGTGACAAGCCCGCAGCTCCAGCTACGGCAGCCGCTGCTGCACTATGGTGTATATCCATAGATGAATTTGAATCCTCAGAGCTAAGGTTTTGTGCGATTTGTGCAGCAGCTATTTGTGCTTTAGCTGATTTCTTGTTATTTTCCTCCTTGAAGCAATGGTTTTTCTGATGGCGTATCAATTCATAATAGCGCTGGAAAACCAAGCTACATTTTTTGCAGGCGTAGTTAATGTTTTGCTTCTTGGTTTCCTCGCTTTCATATAAAGAATTATTTGGCTGATTTTCATAGATCTTGCGCTGTTTTTGTCGGGCATTCTGGAACCAGACAACAATCACTCGTGGCGAAAGCAACAGTAGCTTGCTCAAATATTCCAAATCACTGTCTTTTGGATACGAATTGTTTTCGAAAAATTCCTGCAACACCTTGATCTGATAATCAGTGAAACGTGTTCGATTTGCCCGTTTTCCACCCGAAGTTGATGACGATGAATTCGACGAGTTCGACGAGTTGCTTTCAAGCTGCGGACATGTCGATGCTGAAACCAACCCCGCAACTGAAACCGTTCCTGATAGTTTCTCAAACGATTTACTAGCTATTTGCAATTTCTTTGGCGGTCCCATATTGCTGCCCATGCTCTCGAGTTGCTGGTTTAGCAAATCGTTCATGCTGCTATAAAGATTGCCCGCCGCAATGCTATTAGGGGTTTGTGGACGGGAAAGTACATCCGAACTACCACTTTCAGATTTAGTCTCAAAACAATTAACTTGTTGTTGTTGCTGCTGCTGCTGGTGGCTCTGCTGCTGCTGATTTGGATAGTTTTGAACAGATGATGATCCAGATGATAGCAACGAGTGGTCATGCAAAGCATCCACATCCTGATGGGATATTCCAGGCTCTAAGGCTGCATCGACTTGATGTTGCTTTAAAAAGTGAACTGAATTTGGTTGATGACGTTCTTTTTTATGATAAGCTGCAAATTCCGTGGAGACAACATTATCATCTTGTGGCTCAGTCTTGATTTGAACCTCCAGTGGCAATGGTAAGCCTATCATCACTTCCTGTTCGGACTTTGCGCTTATCGCATCAGCTTGCGTTCGGAAATAATCTGGTATATTGCTTGTAGAATTTGTGGATACTATCGTTGTAGCTGTCGTTGTTGAAGTGTCTACTGTTGAATTGCTCCTTTCATGAGTTGGTGGTGTGACTGTTCCTGTCACTGCTGTTCCAGTACCTGTACCTGAACCTGTTCCTGTTCCAATTGTTATTGTTTGGGTGGGTGCAGTATTGCTTAGGGACGTTACTTTTGCTTGACCAGTGCGTTCATATTCCTCCAAGTTAAGTGTAGTTGAAGGCGGATTATTAAAGTTATATGGCGAATCCTTATTGCGCTGTCGTTCCTTAAATAATGTATTTCGAAACCAATGCTTGACAACCTACAAAAAAAGTCGAAAGATTAATTTTGTAATCATATTTTGCAAATTGAACAAAAAATTTGTTGCTTAAGTTAATAGAGTCTAAAGCTCTAGCTAGGAAATGTCTACCTTTGTGTTTAAATCTAAATCCGTATCCTTAATCATATCCCATAAGCTAAAGTTAAATAAACAAATAAAATAATATACACAAAGGCTATATTTGCCACGCCAAAGATTTCATACCATTGCAGAGAGACCTGTATTTGGTCAGATTAAGTGCTAATAATCGAAATTTTGCGAAGAATCGCATAAAGTCGAGTTTTTGAGTTGTTCATTTATTTATTTATTTATTTAATGTCGACTATGTGCGATTGTGCAAAAAAGGCTTTAAAGTAAAAAAAGAAAAAAGAAAATATAATATATATATAATGGGCAAGTTCAAAATTAAGATCAATGACTCAGACCCAACATTCGTTGCGAGGATTGGGGAAACCCAAGAAAAACCCAATCAGGTCTGATATGATGTTAGCGTTAGTTATTATGAGTTAGAGAGAATAAGATAGATGTTTTAATAGTAAAAATTGAGGCATCTGCATTGAAGACACTGTAAAGTCTATTATAATCCGTACAGAGCACTCGAAAGGGTTCATGCAGGGAATAGTTATTGGTACAAAGATTAGGGGTTGTGGTACATAATTACGGGTAGACCTGGCAGGAACAGAGAAATTAATTTGACTCACTAAATAAGAAGAATCAATTTCACCAGCCAAGCATAATACGACGGTTAGTTAAAGTGGGAATCGGACGAACAAGAGATACATAAAGTAATTTTGTCGTAAAAGGGTCATCAAATTCCTTTGCCCATCGTTCGATGAACCCAAGAACTTGAGTCGTCCTACTGACCGTTAAAGCAGCATGTGTAACAAACTTCAGTCTATGGTCTATGAGAATACCAAGATCGTTTACTTCATCTACTCTAGTAAGGGGTACCAAATCAAGAGTATAATTGATGATGTGATGCAAGTGTAAGGGGTACCAAATCAAGAGTATAATTGATGATGTGATGCAAGTGTCTATTGAAAGCAGGGACCGTAACTGTTATAAAATTTAAAATAAAAATTACAATATAACAATTATTTCCCAATTTTTATTTAAAAGTTACAAAATAACACTTATTTTTCATTTTTATTATAAAAATAAAAATTAAGAGTTATTTTTGATATTTATTGAAAAAGTTAGAAATAAGAGTTATTCCGTAACTTTTATTTTAAAAATCAAAAATAAAAGTTAAACTCAAATATCTATTGAGCCAGGAGGTGCATTAACAAATTTTAAAACTATTCTTGATCTATGGCTTAATACCTATTATATAATTTACCATATTCAAGGAAGAATATTAAGTATCGTTTTATATATTAAAATAGTGACTGTGAATGCATCAATCTAACAGAAATACTTTTTGAATTTTTTGCGTGAGACGTAATGCCACCTATTTATTTAAAAAGACTTGAGACTGTTTTACTAATGCCTGTACAACAATCCAAAAAAAAACATGTTACATTTATTCATTTTGAATTTTGCAGTTAATTTTTTGTTAAGGATACTTAGCATTCGTCCTTGAAGGACATATGATAAATATAAATTGCAAATAAAAGTTTTTGGTTGATATCGGTAATAACGACTAAATAATGAATTTTGGTGTTTTTTATGTTGCTGTAACTTATTTTCTTCACGTTGTAGTTAAAATTTTCAATCACAACTCTTATTTACGGTCCCTGATTGAAAGTTATAACTTTGCATTTAGGACAATGAAGATTTAGTAAATTAAATTTGCACCATTTATAAAAGCGTGCAAGATCTGCTTGCAGTAAATCAGTGTAGGAACTGTCCGTAAATGACATCATCAGCAGACATCAAAATGTTAGAGTGTAGAATAAAAGCAGTAATAATACCCTGAAGTTACCAAGACGGGCCTCGAAATAGCCGACTAGTTAACGACAGTGGTTAACAGAGTCAAATGCTGTACTGAAGTCGGTACAAGCAACAACAGTCTGCAGTTTGTTTTTAAAACCCTTGATCACTAAAGAAGAAAACTCGAGCAGGCTTGTGGTTGTAGATCTATGTTTCACAAAACCATGTTGGTAAGGTGAAATTACAGAACTACAAAAATGAGTAAGTTGTGAAGTAATAATTTTCTCAAAAAGTTTAGGTGTAGCAGACATTTTGGAAATTGGCCTATAGTTGTTAACGCAACTCTTAGGGACACTTTTGTGTAACGGATTGATATGTGATTCCTTCCAAAGAGAAGGGAATGAGCAAGATGCAACAGATAAAGTAAATAGTCTATGTAAGAGAAGATATAAAGAGCCAGCGCAGTTGAAACTGATTGTTCTGGATTAGGAATTGATCACTTTACAACATGGATAGAGACACTCACTAAGCAAATCTAAGCAATTTTCTGTAGCTCCGTTCAAAAATGAACTTTCTTTACAAAAATCATACGTGAAAACCACTTGCTAAATTTACTAAACATTAGAAATACACTCACAAAACAAGCAACATATTATAGTACAAATCTGAATAAGTAACATTCATTTCAAATTTTGGGCTTTTACGTTCTATTGGGGAAATATTAATTTGAAAATGCACTGCAAAATTAAGCTTAACAGCTTACTTCAACAGCTGATATTTAAAGACAGGGCTGTAACATAAATATATGTGGTCTGTAACAAAACAGTTCAATCTATTTATAACACATTGGCATTAAAATATCGTTAATTTGCACACTTGTGAAAAACACATTAATGCCATCCAGACTGGTAAAATTCTCCATAGTGCTGTGCAGCTATTTGATATATGTAGTCACTCACACAGGTGGACTTGGTCAGGCAGTTTTTCTGCCTGTTACATACTTTCTTTTTTTAAGCAAACTTAATATACCCCCACAGAGTGTAAAAAGACACAATCAGCAGAACTGACGTCAAGAAAGTATCGCATGTTAAATTACAAAATTTTGCAGGAGAGCGGGTTTTCTTTTAATTTCGCTTAGGCTTGCATATAAAGTGGCACACTATACAGTTGATTTTTGGCGGATCAATAAGGATTTCAGCTATAATATTTTGCAGGATTGTGAGACAAGGGCTTTCTAACAATTTGGCATTAAAATCTCAGTTTGGTTAAAATTGACATAAGATACTTTCGCGGAAATGCGTCGACGTGATTTAAGATTTAAAACAATCTTTATTTAGGATTTACATCTTCATTACACATCTTCATTCATTGAGCATTCGCTGTGGAAAGCTGTTTTGATATACTTTTACATCAATAAAAGTGAAAAACAATATTACATGTATAAAATAATTTTTAGACAATTAAAAAAAAAAAGGTTTACTAAAGCCGTGCCAGGGTTTCACACTTACATAATGACTTCTCGTAATTGCTTTAAGTAAAGTTTGAGCTTTACTTGATTCAAGGTTGTTTGTACTTTGTATACGAATGCTCATTTTTATGCTCGTTATTAGTAATTCGTACTTTAACAAAGTATGGATTTTAAAAATGTTTACACAGTCTGTAATTTCCGTTCGGGTATCTTAAAAAACAAAAAAGTTTGTAGATCCTATGCCTTCTTCAAGCGTTTCACATTTCGTGACCAATTTTATACTAATGCCCCCACCAAGGATTTACAAGTAATAGCTCAAGCATATTTGTATTTCTTTGTCAAAGCATTTACTTGATGTATGTTCAGTGTATGCGCATAATGTAATGTTTTTTCCGTACCTTCATTGGAAGATTTGCTTTTTGCGACATTTCCATAATGCTTTCTTCGCTAGGGGAGTTGTTGATGTCAAAATGGGCTCGCAAAATCTTAAGCTGATCGTCTGTGATGCGGGTGCGTGCCCGTTTCTGATTGTTGGTGAGCTGTTGCTGAATATGCAAATAAATCATTATTAAATTAAAAGTGAATTGATTTTTGATTTACTTGATTATTATTGATTGTGACTGTCGATTGTGAGATGATATTCATGTTAGAGGCATCTCCTGTTAATTTGGCAGCAGAGTCTGCTAGGCAGGCAGAGGATGTGCCAGTCGAGCTAAGAGAGGTGCTGGCAATACCATTGTTCTGAACACCACTTGCTCCTGTTTCTCCTGTGGTGTTGCCTCCAGTTGCGTTTGCTCCAAATATTAAAGGAGGCGCCAAATTCATAAAATTTAGCGACATCAGATGATGGAATTGCATTAGATTGAGCATATCTACTGGATTAATAGGCATTCCCGATGTTGCCGCTGCTGCGCTTAATTGTTGTTGCATTTGTTGCAAACTCTGTAAACTCTGTAAGCCCTGCAAGGATTGCGGATTCATGCTTCCGAAAGGACCCTGCGGATGTTGTTGCTGACTTTTTTCAAGCTGGTGTGCAAATTCTCCCGGAGATAGAGGCAACATTTGTCCATCTGGCTCAAGACTTTCATTATCCCGCTGATGCCGCTGTTGTTTAAGCAAAGCTGCGGTTAGCGCGGCAAAATGTTGCTCTTGTTCTGTTGGAGGAGTCTCAAGCGTGTTTGGGGACAGTAGCGCAGAGGTCTCTGTCGACTCCTTAATATCTGTTTGAAATGGCGACTGTTGTGAAGTACGCTTTACAGTCTCGTTCATTTTTACATCTGTAAGAAATTGATGAATATATTAAAATAATTACAACATTTCAGATGGCGTAATGAATATAAATTTTTATATTACAATTTTAATATAATTATTTATTGCTTTTTATTATAAGGATCCATAACGCTACAGTGGAGCAAATACACCACAAGCTTTATACGTTTTATCGTTAGCGTCTTATTTTCGGAACATCTTCGGACTACAATGTACATACATATATCATATTTAGCAAACTCAAGGCGCTCAAGTTAAAAGTGCTCTTGTAATTCGACTTTTAAATTAGTTTTTTAAATTTGCGGGGGTGTTTCCACGCCAGCAAGGTTATGTACTGCGTGCAGAAAAAAATATACCTATACCAATCTACATCAATAAAGCTAGAGACTAGTTTGCATAGAAACAGACATAGCAACAAGCAGACAAGGCTATATTGTCTCAGCTCGTCGCTCTGATCACGAATATATTCGTATACATACTTAATAGAGTTTATCATGCCTCCTTAAATGCGTTACACATTTCGTGACAACATTATAATACCCTCTGCAAGGGCGTAAGAGATTTAAAATAAAAATATAGAGCAAACTAACTTTGGCGCGCCAAAGTTTGGATACCTTTGCAGTGCCGTGTAAGCCGTCATATTTTTAAAAAAAATTTGTTATATGGCGATTTCGAACCGATCATTCCTATGGCAGCTATATGATATAGTTATCCGATCCGGCTGGTTCCGACATATGTACTGCGTGCATCAAAAAGACGGACCTGTACCAAGTTTCATCAAGATTGCCTCAAAACTGAGAGGATAGTTTGCATAGAAACAGACGCACAGACGGACATGGCTATATCGACTCAGCTCGTCGCACTGATCAGGAATATATATACTTTATGGGGTCTGTGAGGCCTCCTTTTTACTAGGGGGCTTTTAAAATAAAGAAAATTTACATTTCCGCTGCTCCCTGTTTTAAAGTTTTCGCTGCAATTGAACTTTGGACTTTGAAGGAAAAACTCAGATTTGGCGGGAGAAAGTCAGATTTGACGAGAACAAAGCCAGATTTGGCGCGAAAAGTTCAGATTTGTCGAGATCACCCAATCTGTGAATTTGGTTGAGATTCCTTATATTGAACGTTAAATTGCAGCAAAGGATGGATTTTACGAAACACATAATCTGTGAGTTTGATTCGAAAGCTCTCAAAACAAACCATTTTTTTATACTAAGTAGTTTAGACCTTTCATATATAAGAATCTTTTTCGTTTCCGGTCCCGGTTCACGTTTTACATATGATAAATAACAAAAATAACACCTATTGCAATATTCCCATCCAGAAACAGTATATCTGGGATTTTCGTATTTATACAGAAATTTTTTTTTATGTCTGATTTTTCAAAAAATTTTACTTGCCATGCTTGGGTTTTTTCTACAGAAATCCTATTCTTTAAACTTACCTAGCTCACTTGGCCGGGTTGCACTAAAGTCAAACGGTGATGTCTCAGCTTGCAGTTTTTCTAGATCAATATTTGAATTGGAACTGGGCGAAACATCTCGGGGACTGCCATCTCTAATAGCGGCACATTCCGTGGTATGTATTTGTTCCATATGTTTCTGTAGGGCCTGAGTGCTACGGAAATTACGATGACAAAGGGAACATTTGGTGGCGTCTCGCATGCTGTGGTACATCATATGCGTGGTAAGTTTCTCCTGCGTTTTAAATGCCAGCGAGCATTGCTTGCAACGATACTTATAGACGTGCCGTTCTGAGATCACGAGACTCATATGCGAGTCCTTAAAGTGCGCTATCATTGACGGTAATGTGGCAAATGTCATAAAGCAGGGACGACTCACATGACTGACGGAAAGGCATAGGTAATCGGTATTTTGTACTGGATAGTGCTGCGTCTGTTGGGCATGCTGGAGCAGTTGCTCCTCGTGCTTAAAACCTGCCTCACATTGGTGACACGATATACCCTGCATGACACCACTCCCGACCCAGCTTCCACCGATGCCTCCAGTTAAACACGAGGAAGAAGTTGTTGTAGTTTTAGAGAGTGACGTATAATCATCAGCAGCAACACATTTATCGGCAACCCCAGTGGATGAAGTGTCAGTTGCTGTAGAAGATTGCCAGGCTTTTTGATCGACCAGCTGAAGAAGTCTGGCTAAGCCATCTCGGGTGACGCTGTGAACACTCATAAGATGTGTCTCCAGTAAGGATTTTTCATTATAGCCACTCTCGAGGCACAATGGACACGACACTCCAGATGGTTCTGGCCGAGATTCAACAAGATGTCGATTGCTTTCTGTGTAATTCTTACCGGAGTTATTATCATGAACTTTGCTTTGATTCTCAATAGGATCATCATTCTCATCCATTTGCTCACACTTAATATCAAATTGACATTCATTGGATTCTGTGTCTGCCTCTAGATCTGCTTCTCTGTCTTCCTCTCCAGCTGTGGGCGTGGCATTGCAACGCTGTACGGCCGCAAGTGCGGCAGCTGCAACAGCTGCCTGGAAAGCTTGCAACGCCGCCGCATTAGTTGGTATACTAATAAAGTCTTCGTTCTCGGCAGTTGGATGCATTGCCTCCAAATGAAGAAGTATTTCCTTTCTTGATTGCACAAAATATTCACAGAGATTACACTTAAATACTGTTGTCGTTGATGATCCGCACAGACTTAAACTGTCGCCAACTGTTTCCAACGGTGACAAAATCTGCAGAATCTGATTCGGATTCGTATTCTGATTCTGACCCTTGCCACCTGTTGTTGAGCAACTTGAGATGGAGGCAGGCGAAAATATGTTGCTCTCGGCTCCCTGACCACCGAGTCCTGCTTCTGTCGTCGCTACACCGCAAACAGTTTTTCCCAGTTTTACATCAGCATCAAGAATTGCATCTGAAATTGGGAAAATGGTTTGATTATTTATCTATTTATTATCATGGGTGCCACAGAAAAGCAAACCACCTGAAATCCAATCAAAAAACCAAAGTAAGTTTGTGTAAAGTGACACAAAATTCAAATCTCAAAACATTTGTTGAGAGTAATAATAAAAGTCTAAGGTCCATTTTTTCAATATCCGTATAAGCTTTATTTGACACATATCTTTGACATTTGACGTATGTTTCTATGCATTTTATGTCAGCTTATCATTGGACAAATGGGCCTAAATATATTCAATTAAATTATATTATTTTTATACTATGCAAGGCCCAGTTGGGCAAATTAAGTTTTTTAAAAAAATAAAAGTACGTAACAGGCAAATGACATAGTTTGCTTAATATTTAATATTTAATATTCACGCTGTTTGAACATGGAATTAACTCAACCCAAATAGCTTAAAACAGATTAGAAACGCAACGCAATTTTGCTTAAAACTATTTATAAACCTTCAAGAACAAATCAACTAAGTGAAAATACCACACTAAAGTTTATATTCTAGAAAATTGAATAAATAACGGAAAAGAAAAAAAAAATTTTAAGTGTATAGTTGAAAATCATTGAACTCTTAAGTTTAAAATTATTATTAATTTAATGTATACTATCGATAATTGATGACTAGTGATTTAAATATAAGTTATCCTTGAAACACTAGGATGAAATTAAATTAATAAATGAATAAATAAATAAAATAAAAAAGGAGGCTTTGCAGACCATATAATGTCTGGCCTTCCGTTCGTATGAATGAAAGGATCTTACAATTAGAAATGTTAAGACCTAGGAGCGCCTAATTTGGTATGAAGACTTCCACGCGCCACGCTCCTTCGCCCACAAATCAAAACAAAACCGATACAAGATTTAATTCAATTCAAAAGCTACAGACTTCAGATCTGGCACGTATGATGCTTAAGAATTTTTTTTATGAATGATACTAATTGTAAGTTAGATGTGGACCTACCGTGAAATGCGAAGCGTGCAAGGGCCCTAGATGATGAAAATTGAAGTTAATATATTTTTCAGTCGGGAGAGCCCAACAGTAGAATACCCTGTAGAGGTAAAGAACGCCACACACAATTTCTTCTAAATATATTTGTGTTTTGTACAGTGCTGCCGTTGATCGATAAGAAAAACAGGATAGACGTTACCCAACAAAGGGCCAAAAAAAAGAACAAAAATATAAAAAAGGAACAGAAAAACAGGACAGATCTCTGAATTCAAACTGAGATATAATTTAATAAGCAACGTTTTTGTACATAAACAACAAACGTGGTTTATTTTCCAAAAATACATAGCCGAACCCATTTAAAGGAGAGCGTTTTTTCTGCTTATCTGTGCTTAGGCTTGCATACAAAATGGCATAATATACAAATAAATTTCTGCGGCAATATAAGGATTTTACGAGCTCGTAGCTATGATATGTTAACAGATGATGTGTTTTGGAAAGTAGAACAACCTTGCATCAAAAACTCAATTTCGTAAAAAATGTCATATAATATACTTTCCCAAAAGGGGTCGATATGTAGTAAGTATATTCTTATTCTATGTTACATATATTCTTCGTCCACTTCTAATAATTTTAGCATATTGTAAAATTCCTCATGAGCAAGCAGTTGATCAATTTTTGTGTTAAGGCTGGTATTTTAGTATTTGCAGTAAGCCTTATTGCAATCGTTAGCATCGCGACCAAGCCATCCCTTAAATTCTAGTCTATTAAACCAAGATTCCCGAAATTTTTAGACCCTGTAATTTAAAAATTGGAGTAAGCTACAGTGGAGCAAGCTCGACAGTAGGAGACCCAGTACTTTTTGAGTGCAAAGCGTTTACTAAATTGCTCTTTAATAATTCGTACCAAACAATAGATGGCGCCACTACTAAGTTAAGAAACACAGAGGTCGCTAGCGTCTCTTCTTTTTCCTTTTGCCCGTAACATTGTTAGTTGAATAACTTCCGCGTTTATCGACCGATTGGACAGGTTTAGATCATAGTGTACATTATATGTACCAATAATCAAGGCGCTAGCCTTGAAAGGGCTCTTGTAATTCGACTTTGAAATTTTGTTTTTCAATTTGCGGGGGCGGAGGGGGCGTGGCAAAAATCCAAAACAAACTTGATCAATGGGAGATATAGATGAACCTATATGCCAAATTTGGTGTCTCTAGCTCTTATGGTCTCTGAGATCTAGGTGTTCATATATTCGAAATTTCGAACAGCCGTATACTATCCGCCCCCGTAACCCGAAAATCAAAGCTTCGAAGTTCAACTACAAGAGAACCTTTAATGCCAGCACCTTGATTTTCGATGTAAATAATAAACTCTATGGTCCGAACCTGTCCTGAAAATTTCATTCATCGGATAATAAACGCAAAAGTTATTCCATTTACATTGTTTCTGGCAAAAGGAAGAAGAAGAGACGCTAGCGACCTCCGTGTTAATAAACTGATATCTTTGTAGTGGCGCCATCTATTATTATTATTTCTGGTACGCAACTTTGCACTCAAAAAGTACAGGGTCTCCTACTGTCGAGCTGGATCCACCGTAGCTAACTGCATTTTGCTTATTTATTTCTTTTGGCATAATAACATAATTATAAACTGGCGGACATGCTCTACAAGAAAATTTTTCATAAGATATTCGAGCGCAGAACCATCTACCACGTTTAATCAATTACAATTGTGAAAATGTTAATTATATTAAGATCGATTTTATGTTGTTTTGTCTAGGGCAGTAGTGTGAGTAAGTATTGTACTTGTGGGGCTATGATAAGCCAATAAATAAAATAATTTTAAGTTAAGCTAATGAATACCTGTTAACATTAAATAAATATTTCTTAGCTTCAAATTACCTGAAAAGTATGTTCAGAACAACATAATTTTTTATTCAAAAATATATTGTTATTAAGAAAGATTTCAACATACTATTAAAAGTAAAGAATTAATATGGCAAAACTGGTGAAAGTGGTGCACATAGAAGTAGTAGTTAAATTTTCGTAAATTAGAATTAAATTCCGGCTGAAAAGCTTTTTCCTTCCTCCGGCAACAATGGGCTACATAATGACGATACCCATCTTAAGTCATAAGTGAGCCCTTGAGCCCTGAGCGTGCCCTGCAATTCAGCACCCCTTTTCCGCACTCTCCTGCTCCTCCTCAGCTTTATTGATGTTGGTGTTATGGATGTTGTTGTTGGTGTTGTTGATGCTGAAGCTGTTTGCTTTTTTTTTCATCTTACCTTTTTTTTCTTGTGTTGGCGGTGGCGGATCGGTTGCATCTTTGTAGTGTCTAGTGACCGCTTCAGTGGTAACAGCTGCGCATGATTATTGCGCTAACAACAACAACGAAGACGAAGAACCACAGCAGAAACAGCAACAATAATGCCCACATACACACGTATTAGTTTGGTTAGTTGGATCCATTTCGCTTCTCTCTCTTTGTCCCATTCTCTTGACCAGGTTCATTTCCCCCCGTCAGAGGCTGAACGATGACCGTAGCTATAGTCTTGATTTTCATTTTATGTCGGACCTTTTTAATTCGATGCAATCAAGCCTGTATGGAAATTGCTTTAAAATTGGTAATGGAATTTGAAATATATTCGCATTTGGTCGATTCAACTGCTGCTGCACCCTTTGCCTGGCAATTAACTGAAACGCAGCTGAGGCCAACACCGGACCTGATTTAGAGACAGAGTTCGAGGAGAGGCAAAGACTGGGGCAGAATTACACACAACTTTACTATTGAGTACTGGTGATGGCAAGGACTTTGCTTTCGTTTTCTGACTTTGTCGTCTTTGCTGCTCATTGTCTGCTCAGAATCTGAATCGTGTCTTTTGCACTTATTGCATTTGTTCCTATTATCAAAGTCATTGATTAACTAAGAAGTCCCCTCACAATATTATTAATATCTCTATCTATTTTGCTTTCTTTGTATGTGTTTATGTCATACTGTTGTAATAATTTTCTGGGATGTCTTAGACAACAGTACAACTGTTGTACAAGGTAAATTTCTTCGCATTACTGATTTTTAAAATAGTTTAACCAATGTGAATTATAAATATTAAATAAAAAAAATACCTCTCTACTAGGCGAAAAACAACCCCAGGTAAGTTACCAAAAGTCGTAGGGCCAATTTCTCATCTTGCTTATCGGCAAAAACAACCCTGCATAGCTTTATTTTCCCGGATCACAAAAAAAACACATTTTACACTCAAATTTAACAAGTTTAAATATTTCGCCAACTTTTTTTTACTAGGTCTGGCAACCTTGGAGAATAGTGTGACCCACTATTATTACAAACTTCAAATATTTAGAGAAGGGTAACAACTTATTTACATTGCCGCCGCTAAGCAAAAACCGATATCTTACCAGCAAAGCTGCTTACACTGGACACAATGCCGATAAAAATGCCGCCAACTTGACGTAGTCCTCTTTTTTTTTGTTACTATAAATTGAACAGTAATATAATTTATTGCAAAAACGAAATTGATGCAGCGAATTTGCTTCACAGACTGTGACAATGTGCGCATATATAAACGTGAATAGGCCCTTGATTGTAAATAGGCCATATTCTCTTATTGTGTTGACCATTTCTGCATATATACACATATTTCTCTTGCCCTACTCAGATCATTCAATATGTCGCCCATATTTTCATAAAAAATGTGCCCATCTCCACAATTAACTTTTAGCGCTTCGCGGTTATTGTTTCCTCTTACTTTAAAAAACATCAGTAATATAAATAAAACAAAATAACATTAATATCATTAATATTTATCATTAACATTAATCAGCTGTTGTTGTTGTCGATTACCTAATTTTTTATCGAAAATAGCCAGCGTTGCCACATTTTCGCCGTACAGACAGCGGCACTCCGTTTTACCGATATATTTGAACCCAACTGTCATCATTTTTGTACGGTAGCGACAAACTTGCCCGCATCAAAGCGGCAATTTTTCGCTATACCGGCGGCAGTGTAAGAACGCTATACGATGAAAAACGAAAAATGTTTCATCCTATATTTATGCTAAAGTAACATTTTCATAAAGCCTACCAGATGAGAAATTGGCCTTAGTATGTAATTTTTAAAGTTAAGATAAAATATAAATATTTATTCGGAATATAGCTCGATCTGGTCGGACAGTAGCAAATTTTGCATAGTTTCTGTAATAGTTTCATAAGCCTATATCAAATACACAACCTGCGAGTTTGGATGTTCCTATTACTTAATTTATACGAACCGTTTTACATATTTCTAACTTCACGAAATGAAAATAGCCTCCTTTTTATGCAACACACGAGATGCAAGGCTGCCAGATCTGGTCAAAATTTATGAAAGGGCGCAACGGATTATTTGCATTCATTTATTAGACCCAGTACTTTAAAAAGTACAAATGGGTCTATTAAGTTTGTGCAAAAAAATGTGCGTAACAGGCAGAAGGAGGCGTGGCAGACCCCATGTCCGTCTGTCTGTCTGTCTGTCCGATTTTGTGTCGCCTAGGTCTCAGAGACTATAAGAGCTAGAGAGACCAAATTTGGCATGTACGTTCATCTATATCTTGCATTGAACAAGTTTGTTTTAGATTTTTGCCACGCCCCTCTCCGCCCCCGGAAATTGAAAAATAAAATTTTAAAGTCGAATTACAAGAGAACCTTTAAAGCTATCGCCTTTATTTTTGGTACATATAATACACACTATTGTCCAAATCTGTCCCGATAATTTCATTCCAATCGGATGATAAACGCGAAAGTTATTCAACTAACAAAGTTACGAGCAAAAGGAAGAAGAAGGACGCTAGCGACCTCTCTGTTTATCAACTGATATGTTCGAAGTAGCGCCATCTATTAAATGGGTTTGATAGTTAACGCTTTGCACTCAAAAAGTGCTGGGTCTCCTACTGTCGAGCTTGCTCCACTGTAGCTTACTGCATTTTTCTTACCATAAACAAGCTTATTGAAAGCATCAAGCTTTTTTTCCGATCGGCATTTATTTCCGGTTATTTTTAAGCAATTATATGCATTAAGTTTTGCTCGACATGCTTGCAAGTTAAGCACTGCCTAAATACTATTAAATGTATTTGAGCCACACTCGAAAGTTGACTACGAATTCAACCACAATACGTGAAATGATGAGGCGCAGTGTAAAAACCGTATCATATAGTTATCCGATTTGAATTTCACATATTTACCGCCTGCAGTAAAAAAATATCGCGCAAGCTAACTTTGGCGCGCCAAAGTTTGAATACCCTTGCAGTGCCCTGTGTAAGCCGTCAGATTTTTTACAAAATTTGTTAAATGTTGATTTCGAACCGATCGTTCCTATGGCAGCTATATGATATAGTAGTCCGATTTACACCAAATTTGGTCAGCGTGTTTAAAACTTAATCAAACACACAATGTGTATATTTGGTTGAGATATTTTGAGAAACAAAAAAGTTTTTCATACTAAATGTTGTTTTCGAACCGATCGTTCCTATGGCAGCTATATGATATAGTAGTTCGATTTACTCAAAATTTGGTCAGCCTGTTTAGAACTTAATCAAACACACAATGTGTATATTTGGTTGAGATATTTTGAGAAACAAAAAAGTTTTTCATTCTAAATGTTTATTTCCAACCGATCGTTTCTATGGCAGCTATATGATACAGTTATCCGATCCGGCCGGCTCCGACATATATACTGCGTGCAGCAAAAAGACGGATCTGTACCAAGTTTCATCAAGATAGCTTCAAAACTGAGAGACTAGTTTGCATAGAAACAGACGGACACACAGACAGACGGACAGACAGACGGACAGACAGATGGACAGACGGACATGGCTATATCGACTCAGCTCGTCGCCCTGATCAAGAATATACATACTTTATGGGGTCTGTGAGGCTTCCTTCAATGCGTTACACATTTCGTGACAAAATTATAATACCCTCTGCAAGGGTATAAAAACGGCGTGTTCCAAGTTGCATCAACATATAGTCAAAAATGCTTCAGATGCACACTACTTAAACAAGTTTATATCTTTTTCTAATACTCTACTCTACTAGTGTTCTTTCTGTCCTACTAAATTGCCAACCATGGCTAGCTGATAAATAGTATCAAATAAAATAGCAAAATAGCAAATATATTTAAAGAACTTATTTAAAAATCAACAACAACAATACAACCGTATTGAAATTTTATGACGCACGCGACATCTTTCAGGTGAAAGTAATGTTAGCAGCATATCTCATGTTATTTCCCAAAAAAACAACGTAAAAATGTATTTGCGAATTAGGTCTCATAAATATAATAGACCTAAAACAGACTATGTTAGATAACATTAGATAACATAAAACTCTTCTTTAAAATTTGTTGCTCACGAATTTTTCGAGCGATTTTTTCTTAAGAACATAAAAGTTTTTCATTCCACGCAATAATTGAACTTTGACCCCGAAACTGATCACCTTTAAATTAAAATTTAGATAAACGGCTTTTTAATGCACAGTGAGCTGTTCTCAACTATAAGGTAAAAAATGTTTACCTCCTAGCACTTACCATTTTGGCTGTGCGATGCCGAGTGAGACTTTGAGTAAGTGAGTGAGGACAAAGAGCCTTATATACTATAAATAGATATCCTATTTGCCTATTTTCCAATGGGTGCATCAGGAATATAGTAAAATTTGAAAAAAAAAAAAAAAAAAATTAGATTATAAGCTTATATCAAGGCCCTATATTTAAAAGAGCGGACAAGATTAGCATGGACAATTACCATCAAACATAGGTACTAGATACCCTGTAGCCGGGGTGGGTGTAGAGTGTGCGACTTCACATTGAGATTCGACTTGTTGTGTCTGACTAAGCTCTGAATGCTTATGCCCATGCCTGCGGTTCAAGCGCTGCACGACGCCGCATCTGATATGGGAATCTCACACTGTGGCCATGTATTTGCGTGTAGGTTTGCCTTTTTAATGCTAACTTCAACAGAGGCTGGGACTGGGACGGAAACAGGGACTGAAACTGCGACTTTGACTGGTACAGCGATTGGAGCATAGGACTTCGGAGTGAAGCCGACGTGGAGCAAAGTGTGCACGTCACTAATTGCAAATTCGATGGATACACATAATCGTTTTTGCATTCTTAAGTAATTTGTAATAATTTCCTCAAGGGTCAGCGTCAGCGTATAAATCTCACAACGCATATAAATCGCACAAGGGCAACAGAAACGAACGAACTGACTGTAAGTGTGAGTGTCAGTGCGAATATAAGAATGAGTATGAGTGTAAGTATGAGTATGAAATTCAGACCAGGATGAGGGCGAGGGCGAAGGCGATAATAATCGAAGAGCGCGGGCAAAAGGAAATTGAACTAAAATAAGTGCTTAATAGTAAGTTACGAACCGAAACAAACCGAACAGATCGACATATATGCATGTTGATATGTTCTGATATAAATACTCGATTTTTGTAGGAGCTTTTTAGACTATATAAAAATAATTTTTAATGGTTGCATGGTATAACAAATTAATTAATTTAATTTCCTTAAATTCTTAATTGGTTAAACAGATTGATATATTGAAGTTATCGAGGGAGACGTTTTAAGTGTGTTATGGTATTTTGTTTTAGAAATAAGGTTGTGCTACAAATCTACACAATCTGGTATTAAAAGTTGATCTTACCTTCGGCGCTGCCAGACAGCTTATCGGTGACCTTAAAGACTTCGTTGAGAGCAAGCATTTCTAGATTTTCACTTCGTCGCTGTAAGCATATGAATTGCTCAACCTGCATATGCCTTAATCCTTTAACGTGCAGTACCATATCATGTAGATTTTTAGCACCAAAGTTGCATAACTGACAGCAAAGGAGCTTCTGAGACTGACACTGGTGATCCTGCTGGTGATCCTGCTGGCGATCGTCCTGCTGTTGTAAAGATACGACATCCTTTCGCATACGACTTTGCTGTATTATATAGAGCAAATGCTGGAAAATCATGCGCATTGTATCGTGTCGCATCTGTTGCGTGTGCAACGATAGTTTTTGTATTGAGTTTGTGTGGAAGTCGCAGCAGTTGCACTTGAGTTGCACAACATTTGTTGAGAGCTGCGGCTGATATTGCAACTTGTACTCAGTTCTTGAGCCGCCCTCGCGAATGTGATTAATGAAATTTAACTTTTGTAAATGCTTATCCGTTTTGCTGTGCAACTGAAAGTTGGCCTTGAGATTCGTTTTGTAGTTACACAAACGGCATATATAGTTATTATTATGGATGACCATAATATCGGTGGAAGCATTCGAGGATTGACGGGAGCGATCCAAAAGCAAATGCTGATTCAGTTCATCCATATTATTTGTGCTAAAGCTGTCACAGATCAGGCAACTGTACAGCGCTGTTGGCCACAATTCTGGCAAACTAGTGGACTGCTGTGATGTCTCCAATGCCTCTCCAGACGATGCAGATTCACTAGTATGCCCCATGCCCATGCCAATATTCATACCCATGCTCATGCCCACTCCCACACCCATGCCTATGCCCATGCCCTGAGAGATCTTCAGTGATTGAGGTGAGAATGAGAATTGATCGGGAGTGCTCACTGGCGATGGCGATGTGGGTGACAATTTGCTATTTACGGCTGTTTGCTGCTGTTGAACTGCATTTTGTTGGAGCAGCTGTATCATAAGTGCCTGGTTATAGGCCAAATCGGCTAGAGCTACCTCTGGTCCAGCTAGGAAACTATTTACATTTGCCCCAGCGACAGTTACAGCACCAGCTGAAGATCCAGATCCTTGTTGTTGTTGCAAGAAATTTAATGCCTGAATGTGCTTAATATTGTTCTGAAGGACGGCCATGTTGTGAGTATGCTTCTCACTTGTCATATGGATGCGTAGATTTCGGGCAACTGACGTCTCATAGCTGCAAATGTCACAACGGAATGATGGCTTCGGCTTAAGGGAACCGCCGGTTGAGGATACAGTTCCAGCAGCTGTCGCACTATTCACATTGCTTCCTGTGCTGGTATTTCCAGAAGAGGCGCTGGCTGCGATTGCATTAGAAGAGCAGATTGTTGGTTGCTGCTGGGATGCTGGAATCGAGATCGAGCATGCACCTGGTCCAGGTCCTTGTGATGAAGGGCTGGGCAGTAGTAACTTGGCACTCGCTGCTGCAGCGGCAGCTGCTACCATGTTCTGTGAACTATTTAGCTCTTGCATGTTGTTCAAGTGTTTGTCTGACTGCATATGTATAGACAGGTTGCCCTTCGTAGTAGTCGAATAATTGCATATCTCGCAGCGATATGGCTTATAGCCGCAGGAATATGACTCTCCCCTTGCCAGACGTGGATGTTGTTGACCTGCGATCGGGGATCCAAATCAGATTTGCATTTACCGAGAATGAGAAAGAGCAAGAAAATACTCAGCAAAAAACTCATCGGAATTAAGAATAGGGACTGTAACAGTTATGTGGAGGACCGATTTAAACAACAGTGTGGGTCATGCGCACCAAAGCCCGTAGCGGTAGTTTTAGGCGTGCTCTTGTAGTTGGATATTGAAATTTTGTTATTATATTTGCGGAGGCGGTAGGGGCGTGACAAAATTCTAAAGCCAGTTTTATCTGGGCAAGATATAATTGCGTGAACCTATATACATACATATAAAGTTTGGTGTCTCTAGCTCTTATTGTCTCTGAGTTGCAAGTATTACAAAAAACGGACAAACAGGATGAACAGACGCAAATGGCTATATCGATTGATGCTAATCAAGAATATAAATACTTAAGGTCTCTACCGCCTTCTTCTGCCTGTAACACCAATTTTTTTAGACAAACTTAATAGTCTCTTTTGTATTTTTTCAGGGTACAGGGTCTTTTAAATAAAAGTCTCCAAAGACTTGATTGTGAGAGAAAAATTAAATTCAAAGACTTTTATTATTTGAAAATTTTTTATTAAAGTATTCTTTAATGCATTCGCTAATATTTAAGATAGACCTTTCAAAATCGCAAAATATATTAATAACATTTTAAACTTTCTACCTCAAAATATTTGGCTCAATCAGATAATAATCTAAGGTGAGGTTGCTTTCAAGTTCATCTGAATTAAGTTAATTAGTAGGGATTGATAACGCTGTGCGACAGTCCAAAAATACCTGGGAAGTGATATTTTTTTATCGTGGGGACTATCGATTATAACAAAACTGCATACCTGGATTTTGGGGGAAACCCCCAAAATTTCCATTTACCGCTAGAAAACTCATTTTGTGTAGCTTTGTTGATTTTAAATGGATAAAATGGTCCTTATAATAATAAAGACGTTGATTTAAAAATAATTATTTATTAATTGTAATTAATGACATTTGTTTTTTTATAGTTTTATTTTATAAAAGTTTTAAAAAGGTTGTCAGTTAGAATAATGCATTGGCTTTTAATTAAAAACGTTGTACATAAAAATCAATTACTGACTTCTGATCAAATCGAATTTGGCTTTACATTTCGTATTTTGTTTTACGTGTTTTTGTGGCCAGATTCATACTCTATCTTAGTAATCTTCTCAGTATTACAAGAATGACTTATAATTAATGATTAAATCGAAGTATAATGTGATTAAAAATGCTCACCTGCCAAGCAATAACCACAAGCACTTTCGCCATCTGGATGTTTTTCACGCATATGGATTTCTAAAGTCTCCTGGTATTTATAATGCCAATTACATTGCGGACATTTAAGGGTCTTGCAGGAGTTACGTGTTGACATCTGAACTCCACTATTCAGTCGGGCCGAGTTTAACAGCATCTCACAACTGGAAGAACAAAAATAATTAAATTACACTTAATGTAAGTAATATTAATATTTATAATAATAATGATAATAATAGTTCTAATCTATTAAATATACTGCTGAGCCACAGAAATCTGAGAGATTTTGGACATATTGCGTATTACAAGTTACGTACATTTATTATAGCTCTGAACTAGTTGATATCCAAATCAACTGATTTATTAGACTGAGTACTTTAAAAAATTACAAATCGGTCTATAACGTTTGTGCAAAAAAAAGTGCGTAACAGGCAGAAGTAGACGAGGCAGACCCCATAAAGGGTATATATTCTTGATCAGCATCAACAGCCGAGTCGATATAGCCATGTCCGTCTATCCGTCATGCTCCTAGATCTCAGAGACTATAAGAGCTAGAGACACCAAGTTTGGCATGTAGGTTCATTTAAATCTTGCACTGATCAAGTTTGTTTAAAATTTTTGCTATGTCCCCTACGCCTCTAGAAATTGAAAACCAAAATTTTAAAGAGAACCTTTAAAACTAGTGCCTAGATTTTTGCTATATATATTACACATTTTAGCCCAAACCTGTCCTGAACATTTCATTCCAATCGGATGATAAACAGGGAAGCTATTTAACGAACAATGTTACGAGCAAAAGGAAGAAGAAGAGACGTGGCGCCATCTACTGAATGTTAAGCAACATTGAAGAACAATCTATAGTGAACGCTTTGCACTCAAAAGTACTGGGTCTCCTACTGTCGAGCTTGCTCCACTGTAGCTTACTGCACTTTTTATTCCTTCCAATAACTAGTTGACGTGCCACTGGCTCCCAACTAGTCCTTTCATAACTAGATTTGTATTAGTTGGATTGTATATTTTTATACCCTTGCAGAGGGTATTATAATTTTGTCACGAAATGTGTAACGCATTAAAGACAGCCTCACAGACCCCATAAAGTATATATATTCTTGATCAGGGCGACGAGCTGAGTCGATATAGCCAAGTCCGTCTGTCTGTCCGTCTGTCCGTCTGTTTCTATGCAAACTAGTCTCTCAGTTTTGAAGCTATCTTGATGAAACTTGGTACAGGTCCGTCTTTTCGCTGCACGCAGTACATATGTCGAAACCGGCCGGATCGGATAACTATATCATATAGCTGCCAGAGGAACGATCGGTTCGAAAACAACATTTAGTATGAACAACTTTTTTGTTTCTCAAAATATCTCAACCAAATATACACATTGTGTGTTTGATTAAGTTTTAAACAGGCTGACCAAATTTGGTGTAAATCGGACTACTATATCATATAGCTGCCATTGGAACGATCGGTTCGAAAACAACCTTTAGCAAATTTTGTAAAAAATCTGACGGCTTACACAGGGCACTGCAAGGGTATCCAAACTTTGGCGCGCCAAAGTTAGCTATCGCTATATTTTCGAATTTAATTAATTCAATTTAATTTGGTGAAGCTAAAAATCAACCTTTAGTAAGAAAAACTTTTTTGTTTCCTAAGATATCTCAGATTAACTCACAGACTATGTTATATTGAATGCAATATTTTTCGTCACAACATTTGATATTAGAAATTTTAAGTATTGTGTTAATTTTTCGCACTTAATTTTTACCTTACTTTTCACTTTCACGTTCGGAAAATACGCGGCACTTTACAATTATTTTTTGTTTTTCCTCAGATTGGAAGCAAATTGTCTTTTAGAGATTTATGCAAATGGCAAAAATAGCAACCAATAAGCATCTTTGTAGGTAAAAGCCATGCTGATATAAGGAAAATTTACCAACGTCATAATTAATGAGCACCGAATCTCCGGTTTTGTTGAGCTAATATAGATTTATAAATAATTTACAGACCAGATACGATGTACAGATGAGCCACCGAGAATAATAACGAAATAGCTCAAGTTAAATAAATTAAATTGGAGTCTCACTCGGTTTATAGGGGCTAAAATCTGAGCATTGGAAGTACAGAAATGTTGCCCATTTATCACAAACAAACATTATCCATTTTAATTATTTAATTTGAATTTGAGCTGCGACTTTATTGTGTACGAGAATGCACAAAATGGGAGAACACACCACACACAATAGTGGCATCGTCACCCCACACAAAAGTGTTGATGAAATTTTATGGATCTCAGTAAATTGCGACAATTGAAGCTGAAGAAGAGACATAAATATATACATATTTACATACGTATGTGTATATATATACATATATGTCATTTATTAAGTGAAATCAGCGCAATTGGTCTAATTTATTTTAGTTAAGCCGCCTCGCCCTTGTCCACTTATGTTTACCAACCTCGGTTCCCACTCCTAACAGTTCCCAACTCATAACAGCACTAAACATTGACTTAACTTACAAACATGTATGTACGTGTACAAATATAGATACCATTCGCCTTTCAATTCTACAAGCACTATTGTATAATATGCTTATTTAACACTTATTTTTTATTTTTATTTGGGGATCGCAAATAAGAGTTGTGAGTTCAAAAAAATCAAACCTAAAAGACATTATCTAGATGAATCAGAAAGTCTAGGAAATATTAATTTGGAACATTATCCTGCAAAAAGAATAAACTATTATTTTTAGTTTATATTGTAAAATTTAATATTAGCTCTTATTTTTCGATCAGAAAATATAAAATACGATATAAAAGCTAGATCTCAATTTTTACCCCATACATAAAATTAGTTTTCCATTTTTAGACCCAGTACTTTAAAAAAGTAAGTTTGTGCAAAAAAAAATGTGCGTAACAGGCAGAAGGAAGTATATATATTCTTGATCAGCGTCAACAGCCGAGTCGATATAGACATGTCCGTCTGTCCGATTTTTGAGTTCCTAGATGTCAGAGACTATAAGAGCTAGAGACACCAAATTTGGCATGTATTGAACGAGTTTGTTTTAGATTTTGACCACGCCCTCTCCATCCGCGGAAATCGAAAAACAAAATTTTAAAAGTAATGCTTGCTTGATTTTTGGTACATACAATAAACACTATGGTTCGAATATATCCTGAAAATTTCATTACAATCGGATAATAAACGCGGAAGTTATTCAACTAACAATGTTACGGCCAAAAGGAAGAAGAACACATGCTAGCGACTTGTATGTTTATCAACTTATATCTTTGTAGTGGCGCAATCTATTGAAATTTCTTTAACGCAACATTAAGAAAAATCTATAGTGAATGCTTTCCATGCTTTGCATCGCCAACTGTCGATCTTTTTCGACCGTAGCTTACTGAATTTTTCTAACAAAATTTGTTAGATGTTGATTTCGAACCTAACATTCCAATGGCAGCTATATGATATAGTAGTCCGATTTGCACCAAATTTGGTCAGGCTGTTTGAAACTATACCAAACACACAAAGTGTGTGATAATTATACTTTATATTATAATATATATTTCAAATTTCAACCCTCAATTAGTACAAAAGTTACAGATTTTAACAACCACCTTGGGCCAACCAAGCCATAGTGACGCGCATTGTGCACTGTAGTAAATAGCGCAAAAGTGCACGCGGAGCGTCGCAATTCAGCCCAATTTTGAGGCTTGGTGCGTTTATTATATCTTAAGCTACAAACAAAACGCAAAAAAGCGCATCTTGAAATTATAACAAATCTGGACTAGCCTAGACTCGGTGTAAAAAGTATATATAAAGTTGAAAAAGTGATTCAAAAATAGAGGTTTAGTAAATTAAATTTTTATAATTCTTCAGTACCAAAAATTTACAATTTATATATCGTTCGCTTTGGAACTGTCAAGACTTTCAGTTAAAATTAACTTAAACTAAAATGAACCGTTTATACATAATTCTATCCCACAGAACAACAATTTTTGCAAAAATTATAGAAAAATATCAAAATGAAAAATTGTCCATGTTTGAAGAGCTCTACCACCGAAGCGAATTACCAAAATGGAAAAAGGGAGTTGGATCTGTAACTTTAAACAATTTTCTATTTAACTGCATTTCACGTTTTACCAGTTTTCACCTCGTGAGTCGTGAATGAGCTACTGTGCACCGTGTCCATGACAATTGTTTAATATAGTGACGCTAAATATTTTATGAGTGCGTGTTTAACGTGTTTTTATATAAGTAAGTACATAAGTATATATATATATATGTATGAGCAAGTTAATTCTGATAGCATGTATTAGGAATCTAACCGCGTCCTTTACTTCCACAGGGTATTTTACTGTCGGGCCCTCCCGACTGAATGTTATGTTTTGAATTCCAAATCTTGTATATGTCAAGCCTCCAACCCTAAATAAAGCAATCAATGTATGCTCACAAATTTGTAGTATGAAGAAATCCCAAGGTTCATTTGCGTTTAAATGAACAATCGTTATCGCTAGTGGCAATGGGTTACTCTCTCCTAATTCAAGTACATGTCGTGTATGTGTAAAATTAGACTAATGAGTTATTGTGATGCGTTTGCCTTACTTCAGCGAAATGAATAAATCCTTTTGAAAATTTTGTGGCAAAGTTCAAACAGCAGCAAGAATTACGCATATTTCGCAAAACGCCTAACCGAACCCTTTAGCATTGTCAGCACGTAGGTCTAAGTTCGTTTCCTGGTCCCTGGTACCTGACTTGCTCAGGGACTCAACCCTTCTGAGTCTGTTCAGGAAGAGACATCCCCAGTTTAAGACAACCCTTACAATAACGGACTTAGCAAATGAACCGCCGGCGGCACTTGTTTTCTCACGCTCAAATTGGTAATATTATGCTTCAATGATGTTATTTCGATTACAGTTCTTTGTTCCCACTACCCTCTGTGATGTAATACTAGTACATATAGAAAAAGCTACGGTAAAGCAGGCTCGACAGAAGAAGACCCTGTACTCTTTGAGTGCAAGGCGTTCACTATTGGAATGAAATTTTCAGGACAGGCTCGGACCATAGTGTATATTATATGTATCAAAAATCAAGCATTAAAGGTGCTCTTGTAATTCGACTTTGAAATTTTGTTTTTCAATTGACGGAGGCGGGGGCGTGGCAAAAATCTATAACAAAATTGATCAGTGGGAGATATAGATGAACCTAAGTGCCAAATTTGGTGTTTCTAGCTCTCTGAGATCTAGGTGACACAAAAAGGGACAGACAGACGGACATGGCTATAGCGACTCGGCTGTTGATGCTGATCAAGAATATATATACTTTATGGGGTCTGTCACGCCTCCTTCTGCCTATTTTTCGTTTATTCCAATCGGATGACAAACGGGGAAGTTATTCAACTAACAATGTTATGGACAAAAGGAAGAGACGCTAGCGACCTCTAAGTTTATCAACTTATACTTACATAGTGGCGTCATCTATTGAAATTTGTTGTACGCAACATTAAAGAACCATGTATAGTGAACGTTTTGCACTCAAAAAGTACTTGGTCTCCCACTGTCGAGCTTGCTCCACCGTAGGTTACTTTAATTTTAGACCAAGTACTTTAAAAAATTACAAATGGGTCTATTAGGTTAGGTTAGGTTAGGTTGTAATGGCTGTCGATGTGTTCGACACACATAGGCCACATTTGGGCCCGTTGTGATACCATGGATCACTCCCTAAAGGATCGCCAACACGTTGGGACATTTCAATCTAATAAGGGGTCCAGTCCGTTGACTGGATAAATTTGCTTATTTTTCGCGGGCTAAGCAGTGCTAGTTCCCCTAAGTTGTTGAGGAAATACTTTCCCAGAAATTTGTGTCTTCTTTTACTTAAGGCCGGACAGAAGCAGAAGAAGTGCTCTGGAGATTCCTCCTCTTCCTCATCTCTACAACTTCTGCAGAAGTCATTGTAAGGGGCGTTAAGCCTTCGTGCGTGAATACCTATCATCCAGTGCCCAGTGATGGCCCGGATAACTGCCGAGCAATCCGTTCTACTCAGCTTTCAAAGTTTGGTAGAGCGGGATTTGCTTATACTAGGCCAGGTCTGCTTTGCTATTCTACTGGTCATGGAATTATCCCAGAGCCTGCTGGCTACGTGGATTGAGTGGGTTTGGAGGATGAGCTTGCAGGTAGCTAGGGGCATACAGATTCCCTCCTTGTCTGGAAGGAGGGTATCAGTCGTGCCTCGCCTAGCGAGTTCATCCGCTATACAGTTACCTTGAATATCTCGGTGGCCCGGTACCCATATAAGGTTTACGTCGAATTGTTCCGCGATCTCGTTTAGAGATCTGCAACAATTGGTGACTGAACTAGACTGAGTAGTCAGGGCTAGTAGGGATTTGAGGGCTGCTTGACTATCGCTGTGTATATTATTATGGCTGTTGCCTCAGTATGATAGTCTCGCAGTTTGTTTATTGCTTCATTGATAGCTAGTACTTCCGCCTGGAAGACACTGCAGTGATCAGGAAGCCTGAACGATAAATTTTGGTGCAGTTCGTGGGAGTATATGGGTCTATTAAGTTTGTCCAAAAAAATGTGCGTAACAGGCAGAAGAAGGCGTGGCAGACCCCATAAAGTATATATATTCTTGATCAGCATCACCAGCCGAGTCGATATAGCCATATCTGTCTGCCTGTCCCTTTTGTGTCGCCTAGATCTCAGAGACTATAAGAGCTAGAGACACCAAATTTGGCATGTAGGTTCATCTATATCTCCCATTAATCAAGTTTATTTTAGATTTTAGCCACGCCCCCTTCGCCCCCGGAAATTAAAATTTACAATTTCGAAGTCGAATTACAAGAGCACCTTTGATGCTAGCGCCTTGATTTTTGGTACATATAATAAACACTATAGTCCAAACCTTTCCTGAATTTCATTTCAATCCAATGGTACGCAACATTGATAAACAGTCTATAGTGAACGGTTTGCATTTAAAAAGTACTGGGTCTCCTACTGTCGAGCATGCTCTACTGTAGCTTACTGCATTTTTTTAATATCATTTACAAATGCCACAAGTTTTTAAAAGACCTTTTGAAAGCGCATTAGATATAGTATGAGTTTTATGATAATGATTTTAATAAGGCTGCCCTTGGCGCGCCATTCATTATTGCAACTCTTGCATAGTTCTTAATCATTGTGGACGACAGTCCTCTCTAGTGACGAAGCACCACGGAGGGTGCGAAAAACGACTATCAGAGTATACAGAAAAATTAAAAATTTGGTACAAATATGATCAGATTGAATTAGACCGAAAGGTAATATCTTAACTACGAAAAGTGCATACTAAGACATTTAATAACTCTCCTAATATATGAGATAGTCGGCGGCTGGCCGCTTGAGCTGTTTTCCATTTTTCCCTGCATTTGGACGTAAAAGAAAAGTACTTGATAACAATAGTATAGAGAATTTACATTGTCGCTACTCGCTGTAATTGGATT
This sequence comes from Drosophila testacea, assembly GCA_035043265.1. Classification (NCBI taxonomy): domain Eukaryota; kingdom Metazoa; phylum Arthropoda; class Insecta; order Diptera; family Drosophilidae; genus Drosophila; species Drosophila testacea. Next base: position 644,849 of record JAWNND010000842.1, on the reverse strand, counting down.
TTGGAGAAAAAAATTATATTTGGCTGGAATAAGTCAGATTTGGCGAAAAACGCTAGATAGGGCGGGAAATGGTCAGATTTGTCGAGATAAAACCAATCTATGCATTTGGTTAAGATAGCTTAGAAAAAAACAAAGCTTCATATTAAACGTTAATTTGCATCCGATTGTTCCTATGGCAGCTATATAATATAGTCATCAGTATGTTAAAAATAATAAGAAATACATAATCCGTGTGTTGGGTTGAGATAGCTCAAAAAACATCAAAGCTCTTCATACTAAAGTTTAATTTTCAACTGATTGTTCCTATGTTCCTATATACCCATCCGATATTGACCAAATGTTTTATGGATGTAACATATGCTACTATATACTTAACCTTTGAGTTTGTTTATAACAGCTCAAAAAAAAAATTAAGTAAAAAAAAAATATTAAATTTTAGTTGACTTTTGACCTCAAGTTGACTCATTCTAGTTGAAATATCGCAGAGCTCAAAAATATAATGTTTAAAACAAAAATGATTCCTGTTCTAGAACAGTTTATTTCAGGACAATTTTTTTAGATTTGACTTTTTTACTCTCTTAAGTCTTATTTGAGATATCTGCTTTTTATACTTACCGAGTGCAGTCGACACCTTGAGGGCGTCCATTGACGTGTTCGGAGCAGGCTCCAATTGTAAAGCTGGAAGCAGTAGCATTACCAACACTAGCAACAGATGAAGCGCTGGGCGAGATGGGCATGGACGTTGACAATCCCCCACAACTGCTGGTGTTAGGAGACTGTTGAGGTTGAGATTGATTTTGGGATTGAGATTGAGACTGTGGAGTAGCCGGTGACTTCATTCTAGGTTGCACATCGATAAGTTCACATGCTTTACAGTCGACACCCTTGAAATCTGGATGTTCCAAGCAGTTGGTGGGAAACAACGAAGTATGTTGTTGCTGTTGCTGCTGATGCTGGAGTTGCTGCTGAAGAAAATCTGTAAGTAGTTTGACACCCCTCGCGTTCTGTTCGTTTGCCAGCGCTGTAAGGGATGCATGAAAGGAACTAATATGTGATTGAGCTTGAGCCTGGGCTTGAATCGGTGGGAAGACGCCTCCTCCAGTGACTATCACTTTCTGTTGTTGTTGCTCTTGAAGCGAAAGCAGATGTTGTTGCAATATGTCTGCAGCTGTGGGCTCTGCTGAGGCAGCCGAGTTTGGAAGTGAAACAGAAGCTGGAACTGGAGCTGCTGGTGGAGGCGGAGAACCAAAACCAGTGCCACTGCGTTTAGTTATAGACTTATCGTTACTTATGCTATCAGTACTAGTTGCCTTCATATCCACTAGAGGCGTGTCATCACTTAGTTTGGCTTCCACGTTGTCATCATCTGTTGTTTTTGTTGTCTTCGCCGCAGGCGCAGATGGCAATAACACTTTCGATTGTGATTGGGTTGCAGTTGATGTGGACACAGGTGAGACGCACGATGAGATTGACGAATTTAGTGAAGATGCCGGTGTCGTTGTCGATGTCGGTGTGTTTGTGCTTGTGATTGTTTTTGTTTTTGTAGTAATAGGAATATTAGTCTTTGATGTTGCTGAATTTAAGGAACTAAGTTTCACAGTTGATTGGACTGCTACTTTAGGTGCCGCCATCGCCATAGCTAAAGCAATATCGCCACCATCGTCATCACGATCACCATCACCATCATCGTTTCGATGATCATGGTGATCGATGCTAACATTTTCAGCATCGTCTGTTAATTGAGGATCGACAATGTCCTGGCCCTGGACTTGGCTCTGGTCCTGATCCTGGACAGACTCTACAAAATTGTTTCCGCCGCTTCTCGTATCGGCAGCCTGATTGACATCCAGGGGCTGAAGAAATGATATCTGCGGCTTTTCATCCATATTACGCTGAATGATGGCACTGGAATATTCGCGATTTAGAAGCTGCTGCTCAAGCTCCTCCAGATTGAGTCTGTGCTCCGTTTTTGCATGCAAACTAAACGAATTGACGTTGCCAAAGGACAATTTGCATATGAAGCACATCAATATCGGCTTGTGCTTATGTGTTTGAAAAGCATTTGCTGGATCCTGGCAATGTGTACTGGCATCTTGGGCGGAGATCACGCGAAACGAATGAATCTTCGGGCTCAGCTGGTAATCTCCTTCTCGTAAACTAATTCTGGATCCGGTGTCGGATCCGTTGTCTGTTTCAGTTTGACCTTGCTGCGCTCCAACTTGATCTTTGCTAGATTTTATTATTTTGTCAGCTCCTTTCCCACCTCCAACCAGTCTTGCGAGTGTTGTTGTTGTTGTTGTTGTGTGTGTACCTGTGGGTATGGCACCACTTGAATTTAAACCTTTGCTAGAGACACTCGCATTGCCTGCATCGATAATCAACGCACTGCCATCAAGATTGTATACTATTTTGCCATTGAAAGTTTCAACATCAGAACTGGACATTGGAGAGCCGTGATTAGCATTATTGGAGTGCTGCAAAAAAAAGACAAAGAAGGAGAAAATTCAATTCAATTATTCACTAAATAAGTATTAAGCAAGTAATTGTGAATATTACTTGTTTACCTTTTCAGAGGATAGTATAATTTTGCCACGAAACTAAATTTGTGCGTTAAAATTGTTCGTTTAGCTGGCTCGAGGTCCAACGTGTAACGCATTTTAACGCATATATCATATAGGTGCCATAGGAATGATCGACTAAGAATCAACATTAATATATTAAACTTTTCCGATTATTAATTCTTTTCAACCAAACTCACAAATTATCTGACCAAATTTAGTTAAAATCTGACTTCTATATCTTATATCTGCCATGGAAAAACCTACTTTTGCTATGAAAAGTATTTCTGTTTTCTGAGATATCTCAATCAAACTCGCAGATTGTATGCTCGGCACAGCTTCAAACTGCCTGCGAAAATTTGGTTAAGATCGGACTATAACATACATATATCAAAAAGATTCTATAGGACAGATCGGTCTTTTAGTACAACGAACTTTTTTTGATGTTTGATGTGAAATTTTATAACTATAAATATAAATTATAAAATGCATTATTTAATTTATATTATTTATTTGTATTATTTTATCATTTAGCTAAAATTCACTTTCTAATTAGTTCTAAGCTCACTTTGCTAGTTCAGTACATTGTGCATGGTCAAGAGCATATTTTTAGACCCAGTACTTTAAAAAAGTACAAATGGGTCTATTACGTTTGTGCAAATGTGCGTAACAGGCAGAAGGAGGCGTGGCAGACCCCATAAAGTATATATATTCTTGATCAGCATCAACAGCCGAGTCATATAGCCATGTCCGTCTGTCCGTCTGTCTGTCTGTCCCTTTTTTGAGTTCCTAGATCTCAGAGACTATAAGAGCTGGAGACACCAAATTTGGCATGTAGGTTCATCAATATCTCCCATTGATCAAGTTTGTTTTAGATTTTTGCCACGCCCACCTCCGCCCCCGGAAATTAAGATACAAAACTTCGAAGTCAAATTACAAGAGCCCCTTTAGTGTTAGCGCTTTTATTTTTGGTACATATAATAAACACTATGGTCCAAACCAGTCCACCAAATTTCATTCCAATCGGATGATAAACGTGGAAGTAATTCAACTAACAATGTTACGGGCAAAAGGAAGAAGAAGAGACGCCAGCGACCTCTATGTTTATGAAGTGGCGCCATCTATTGCATGGTACGCAACATTGAAGAGCAATCTAGTGAGCTGTCGAGCTTGCTCCACTGTAGCATAGTGCATTTTTTAAGGTTCGATTTTATACAGGGGTGTTCCAGACAGCTCTAGATCTTTTGCCGACAATTGCTATTGTAAACAACTGTTCCAAATGTTAATTTTTATGAATTATTTTAATTGAATTCAATAAATTTTAAGTTTATTTAAAGGTTTGGACAATTTTTTTTACATTTAAAACAAAGGTTGCTTGTTTGAGGACACCAAAAATTGCTTTTCAGTTGCTTTTGGGCTGCTAGAGCTTTGTGGAACAACCCTGATACTATTTTACCTATAGACGCGCCTATTTTAATGTCAAATTCAAATGCCTGTAAATTTCAGTGAATTATCCCTTTTGGGTTTAAATATAGTACTTCCAAAATAGTTTTTAGATCCTGTACTTTAAAAAGTACGAAACAGTCTTACAGTATTAAGTTAGTCAAAAAATTTAAAAATAAGCGTAACGGGCAGAAGGAGGCGTGGCTGAGCTGAGTTGATCAGCATCAACAGCCGAGTCTATAGAGCTATGTCCGTCTGTCCATCTGTCTGTTTGTCCCTTTTTGAACACCTAGATCTCATGGACTATAAGAGCTAGAGTCACCAAATTTGGTGATAGGTTCCTTTATATATTGCCCAGATCAAATTTGTTTTAGAATTTTGTTTCGCCCCCTTCCAACAAATAAATAAAATAAATTGATAAAACTAATTTTAAAGTCGAGTTACAAGAGCTTGGATAATGCTAGTGACTTGAGTTTTGCTATATAAGAGATTTTATTTCAATCGGGCAATAAATTCGGGAGTTTTTACAAATACAATTTTAAACAGCGTCGGGCAAAAAGGAGAAGTACAACGTACAAAACTTAATTTTTTTTTAAATATACGTATTTTTTTAATGTTTATGTATGTATGTATGTTGAGTAATGTCTTCACATTCACAGGGTTATCACAGGCATCGCCTCATTTTAATTTCTTTTAAGTAACAACAACAACAGAACGATGACAATAAAAGAAAAAACGTTAACAATGTAAAATAGGTAATTACTTTACAATTATCTGAAATACGTTTTACAAAGTGCTTTATAGCTATTTAATGACAACTGTCTGCTCTGATGACAACTTAAATATGGTGTACGCATGTGTGTGTCTGTAGCATACTCACACACACACACAAAGCTTCTGAGTATGTTCTGAACGTAACTGCAATTTGCATTCAAAGCAAGTATAAATGTTATGGTCGAGAGCGCTCAACAAGATGATACCTTGTAAACAAGCCCTATTTAAAATAAATGTGAATCAAAAGAGATTTGTGTAGGGTATCAAATAATCCAGAGAATACAATCTGAACCGGTTTAGAAACCGTTAACTAAACCTAACCGTTTCATGTGAAGTCCCGGAAGCGAAACTAAAACCTAAACAAATTTACTTGAAGAACCGAGAGCCGAGCCGTTTTTAGTGGAACTGTTACGGTATATTGTATAATAACTTATTTGTTTTATAGACCTTGTACCTTAAAAAAGAAAAAAAGGTCACACTAAGTGAGTAAAAAATATAGCGCAAGCTAACTTTGGCGCGCCAAAGTTTGGATACCCTTGCAGTGCCCTGTGTAAGCCGTCAGATTTTTTAAAAAATTTGTTGATTTTAAACCGCCTATGGCAGCTATATGATATAGTAGTCCGATTTACATTAAATTTGGTCAGCCTGTTTAAAACTTAGTCAAACACAGAATGTGTATATTTGGTTGAGATATTTTGAGAAACAAAAAAGTTTTTCATACTAAATGTTGTTTTCGAACCGCTCGTTCCTATGGCAGCTATATGATATAGTAGTCCGATTTACACCAAATTTTGTCAGCCTGTTTAAAACTTAATCAAACACACAATGTGTATATTTGGTTAAGATATCTTGAGAAACAAAAAAGTTTTTCATACTAAATGTTTATTTCCAACCGATCGTTCCTATGGCAGCTATATGATATAGTTGTCCGATTTGAACCAAATTTGGTAAGGATGTATAAAACTCTATAGAACACACAATCTGTTAGTTTGTTTGAGATATCTTGAGAAACAAAAAAGTTTTTCATACTAAATATTGATTTCGAACCGATCGTTCCTATGGCAGCTATATGATATAGTGATCCGATCCGGCCGGTTCCGACATATGTGCTGCGTGCAGTAAAAAGACGGATCTGTACCAAATTTCATCAAGATAGCTTCAAAACTAAGAGACTAGTTTGCATACAAACAGACGGACACACGGACAGACGGGCAGACGGACATGGCTATATCGACTCAGCTCGTCGCCCTGATCAAGAATATATATACTTTATGGGGTCTGTGAGGCTTCCTTCAATGCGTTACACATTTCGTGACAAAATTATAATGCCCTCTGCAAGGGTATAAAAAGTCCGTAACAGGCAGAAGGAGGCGTGGCAAACACCATAACGAATGTGCATGTATTCTTGATCAGCATCAACAGCGGAGTCGATGTAGCCATGTCCGTCTGTCTGTCTCTTTCTTAAACACCTAGATCTCATAGACTAGAATAGCTAGATATACCAAACTTGTTATATAGGCTGCTCTATTTTTTCCCAGATCAGGTTAGTTTTAGAATTTTGCCCTACTCCCTCCACGAATAATAGAACACCATTTTAAGGTCGAATTACAATATTAGACTTAATGTTAGCGACTTGAGTTTTGCTACAATGTAGTCCAAATTTTTCCTGTCTTCTCGATCTGATAATAAACTCGGAAGTTATTCAAACAATAATTTCTAGCAGCATCGGGCGAAACAAAAAAGAAAAGACGCTAGCGCCACAACGTGTAAAGCTTGCTGGATGTTTGCAATTCATCATTATATATATATATTTTTTTTTTATTTGCGCTGTTAATCTATTTACGTTCCTTAACATTTTGAAATGTTTATATCTGCTTTGTTTTACCGGCTGTAATACCGGTACAGAAAAGCCAAACCCGGAATAGAACCTTTAACTAATATTTTTGTATTTGTACCGAAAGCTTCAAATTCAACTGAACACTTTTTAATAGATGGAGCGTATTTTACAATCGTTGCTAGCTTTTCATGACGCGTATAGGATATTGTAGCAGTCGGGGAGCTGCTATGATATGATGCACACATTGTTGTGCATAGAGAAAATTCTCAGATATATGGGGGAATTCATTAATGAGTTAAAAGAGCAGGGACTACAAAATAAAATAGACAATATTTTATAACCGTTACCACACCCTCGCCATAGGACCGTGAAATGTTCTATTATACATAACTACGAGCATTGTTATACGAGAATTATTATGTATTTATTTTTGTTTATATGATGATGATCGTAATAATAATAAAAATTAGCTGAATGCAAAATATATTAAAAACATTCTGAAATTTTTATGTATATTCGGTACAAATAAATTAATTAATATCAAATTAAATAAAAATTATTATTTTCTTAAACCCTTTGATAGAATCTTTAATTAGCGCCGTCACAAATAAAGCAACCTGGAAGATTAAGAGAGAAATGAGACAAACAATTAAACCAGTTCGTAAATATGAACGCCTGATCTCAGAGCTAGAGACACCAAGGAGCGTGAAACCAAGTGTGCTTAAGAGTTTTGCCACGCCCTTACCGCCCTTGCAAATTGAAAAAACACATTGCAAAGTCGATTTTCCTACAAATTTCATCTAGATCGGCAATAAACTTGGAAAATATTTAACAAACAATTTATTGCAGCGTCGGGCAAAAAAAAAGAGACGATGGCCTTGCATTATACTTTTATTAAATTTTTATGAAAATTTACAGTTGTCTACAACGGTCTTAAATGTTCAATTCAGTACCCTTTCAACATGTTTTTGTTTATTATAAATAATATTGGAATATGAGAACAGTATTAGGACGAATTATTGCCAATATCTTGAAGTCCGTGTTGCGGCTACACAGGCCAAATTACGATTGAAGCACATTGGCGTTAAAAAAAAATCAAGAAAGAACAGAAAGTTATGAGGACCGAAGGTGTAATGAAAAGACTTTGCAGATATCTACAACATGCATTTTGACTACAGACTTGATGAGTGCGTGGCGTGGATTTTTTTGCATACCAACCAAGGCACACACACAGAGACGTAGAAACAGACACTGAACGACAGAGCCCGAGTCAGAGCAAAAGGCGAAGGCAATGTCGCAGTAAAAGCCACATTCAAAGCCAAAGGCAAAGCCGCATGCCACTCGGATGGTGGTGGTTGATATATCAGGGAATTTGTGTGTGGGTGTACTGCATAAGCAGAAGACAAACTGAATATAAACCAGTTAAGGAATATGAAAACAGATAACGACGACTCTACACAAAGAAATAAAGACGTAGCAACAACAAGGCGACTGCAACCTAAACACACATACACTGCGCTCAAAAAGACTGACATTCCAATGAACATTTTTTTATTTATCTATTCGAATTTGATTACTAGCGTCCAGACAATGAAATTAAAGAGCTAGTCACTATGCATAAATTATAGTGCTAAAATATTTTTAATATTAAATTTTAAAATTACTTTAATTGAACATTGCTATTAAATATATATCTGAAAGTCTCAACGATATATTTGTTATCTACTAAATATGTTTATAAAATGTTATATGTAGACGGCTTAAATTTATTTTTTAAACAAAGTTCAAATATTTTCTTTAAGTTTAAATAAACTAATAAATAAATGTAAACAGTTAAGTAAGGATTAGTCAACTCAAACCAATAGTATCCTTTACAGTAAAATTAAAATCATTTTTATACCGCTCGGATTTAAGATAATTGAGTAAAAAAATTACTTTTAAACAAATTTGATTTTTGAGCAATTTTTTTAATTGTCTTTTATCATGATTAATATTTTTGTTTATTTTTATCTTTTTAACTTGAGTAATTTAATATAAAAGTATAAATTCTAAGTAAAGTTTAAGTATTTTCGTAATTTAAAAATTATTAAAGTTTCATTAAAATATTCAATAAATAATCTTTGAATTCATAATGTTATTCCTTATATGCACGTATTTTTTCAGTGTACACACAAACAACAGGCACCACCACTGATACACTTACTCCTACCACAGATTCAGACGTTGGTAAAGGGGGTTCGCAGAGAGGAGAGAAGAGCTATTGATGCAAGGAGAACCTTGACTTGCCTTTGTTTTGTATACAGTCAAAAGGAGGCACTGAACTTTTCTTATTTGCGAGTACGCTTATGGTAAGTTTGTCTGCAGACCTACGCCCAATGTGTTACCTTAATATTTACCTTCACCAATACGCATATCTATACCTTACTGTGCATTCTATGATCATAAACAAGCTATAACTATAACTACAATTTATTAAATTTTTTGTGAAGTACAAAGCTGTACAAATTTGCTAAAAATTATTAGTTCAACTATAATTGTACCGATGATTCAATTTGTCAGTTGTATAAGGACATTAGACTAATTTTCAAGGGATAAAGATTTCGCTAGTATGAAGTTCACTGATTTTCAGAGGCACACAATGTTAAATAAAAAAATATAGGCAAGCTAACTTTGGCGCGCCAAAGTTTGGATACCCTTGCAGTGCCCTGCGTAAGCCGTCAGATTTTTTACAAAATTTTTTTAAAGGTTGATTTTGAACCGATCGTTCCTATGGCTGCTATATGATATAGTTGTCCGATTTACACCAAATTTGGTCAGCCTGTTTAAAACTAAATCAAACACACAATGTGTATATTTGGTTGAGATATTTTGAGAAACAAAAAAGTTTTTCATACTAAATGTTATTTTCGAACCGATCGTTCCTATGGCAGCTATATGATATAGTAGTCCGATTTACACCAAATTTGGTCAGCCTGTTTAAAACTAAATCAAACACACAATGTGTATATTTGGTTGAGATATTTTGAGAAACAAAAAAGTTTTTCATACTAAATGTTGTTTTCGAACCGATCGTTCCTATGGCAGCTATATGATATAGTAGTCCGATTTACACCAAATTTGGTCAGCCTGTTTAAAACTTAATCAAACACATAATGTGTATGTTTGGTGGAGATATCTTGAGAAACAAAAAGTTTTTCATACTAAATGTTTATTTCCAACCGATCGTTCCTATGGCAGCTATATGATATAGTAGTCCGATTTACACCAAATTTGGTCAGCCTGTTTAAAACTTAATCAAACACATAATGTGTATGTTTGGTGGAGATATCTTGAGAAACAAAAAAGTTTTTCATACTAAATGTTTATTTCCAACCGATCGTTCCTATGGCAGCTATATGATATAGTTATCCGATCCAGCCGGTTCCGACATATGTACTGCGTGCAGCAAAAAGACGGACCTGTACCAAGTTTCATCAAGATAGCTTCAAAACTGAGAGACTAGTTTGCATAGAAACAGACAGACAGACAGACGGACAGACGGACAGACGGACAGACGGACAGACGGACAGACGGACAGACGGACATGGCTATATCGACTCAGCTCGTCGCCCTGATCAAGAATATATATACTTTATGGGGTCTGACACGCCTCCTTCAATGCGTTACACATTTCGTGACAAAATTATAATACCCTCTGCAAGGGTATAAAAATCGTTTAGCTGATTTAAAAAAAATCGAAAAAAATAATACACCAACTTGTAACTCAACTTGGCGTATGCGATTTGCAATTTTTTTTTCAAATCACATGCTTCGATCAGAGCTGTGACATTGACAAAATTTTAGAAGCGTGTCATAAAAAATGCAAGAAAGAAAACCTAAAAATTGTCCCAATTTTCAATGCCCTTTGAAGACAGTTTTCAAGATTATACTATCACTATAGACGACAGTCTACGCTAGTCACGAAAGTAAACCACAATAAAAAACCCGCATTCTGTTTGCTGGGCAGCTGGTCACTAGCTACACTCAGAATAAAGAGAACGAAAAAACCATGCACATTTTTCTTGGCATATGACCGAATCGTTCACATTTTTTTTTGTTCTGACAATCTGTTTACTACACATCATAATAATTACCGAGTCCCTTTTGCAACGTAACCACCGTTCACAAATCAATCGGTTTCAGCTTATAGCTTTTTTCATGACACTCCGCTTAGATCGCTGAGTAAGTCAACAAAATGGTATTGATGACAGAGACTGCCATCTCTTCGAAGCCTTGCTCCTTGTTCTTGTCTCTAATCTTGAATTGTACACACATTGTTCATAAAATGCTGTGGGCATGCTCTTAAATCTAACCCTATATGCTCACAGCTTATTACCCGTCCGATCCTAAAGCCAACTGATATGGTTATGAAATGACCACAAAAAATTTTTAGATTGTTCATATTCGTTCATAAAAAATGCAGTAAGCTACAGTAGAGCATGCTCGACAGACCCAGTACTTTTTGAGTGCAAACCGTTTACTATAGACTGTTTATCAATGTTGCGTACCATTCAATAGATGGCGCCACTACGAAGATAAGTTAATAAACACAGAGGCCGCTAGCGTCTCTTCTTCTTCCTTTTGAACGTAACATTGTTTGTTGAATAACTTCCGCGTTTATTATCCGATTGGAACGAAATTTTCAGGAAAGGTTTGGACTATAGTGTTTATTATATGTACCAAAAATCACATGCATCAGGGGGGCGTGGCAAAAATCCAAAACTAACTTGATCAATCGGAGATATAGATGAACCTACATGCCAAATTTGGTGTCTCTAGTCTCAAACAGACAGACGGACAGACAGACAGACAGACAGACAGACAGACTGACAGACAGACAGACAGACAGACGACAGACAGACAGACAGACAGACAGACAGACAGACAGACAGACAGACAGACAGACAGACAGACAGACGGACGGACAGACAGACAGACAGACAGACAGACAGACAGACAGATAGACAGACAGACAGACAGACAGACGGACATGGCTATATCGACTCGGCTGTTGATGCTGATCAAGAATATATATACTTTATGGGGTCTGCCACGCCTCCTTCTGCCTGTTACGCACATTTTTTTGGACAAACTTAATAGACCCATTTGTACTTTTTTAAAGTACTGGGTCTAAAAATACCTATAAGTTCATGAAATGTCATGACCAAGCGTACGAAAAACCGTACTTGGCGCTCTTTCATGAACATATGGTGTCGGTTTACTACCGTTTTGACCGTTTTTTTTTCAGAGTTTATATATGTATACACGAATTTTTTGGTATAGAGAGCTAAAAGTGGTATTATATATATCGTTAAAAGTAGTTCACATAGATTTAATGTGAATTATCAATATTTCTGATTGGTTAAACTTTTCGACAAGAGACATTTGAATATTTTTGTTAAACTATGTTCGATTATATGTTAGGCTTCGCTTGGGGCGCAAAGCTAAAATTTTTGGTTACCGAAATTTGAAGACGTTAATGACCTGAGATGGAAATCTTGTTTGTTTGTTTGTCTGCACAAATGTTTGAGATATCAGATTGAAACTTAAGGGTATGCTTATTAACAATAACAAAAGAAACTATTGTTCTACAGGTAAAAAAAAAAGACGAGGCAAAATTAGATAAAAATTAATGTATTTAAACAAAATCGCATGTAATGTGCAGAAATACATATATCCTGTTACGATGATTCCCACAGGTTATATTATTAGTTGAGCTGCGGTTTTTGGTATTGTCCTTTGAGTGTTCTGCGAGAAGAATTCGTCAAACTCTGCGGACTGTCATTGTTGTCCATGTTTTACCCTTTGCTTGGGCACCTTGAGGCCAGACAGACAGAGAGCCTTACAGACAGACAGTCGACAAGCTTATGACCATAAAAACGACAAAGCGTAAGGGGTCTGAGTACACACCCTATACACACAATCGAATGATACCCTTTAGTTATACATAGGTGCCCATCAGTACCTCTTTTACGTACATACACACACACTATACAAATCGTATTTCGTATTGTATGTACGAGTGTTTGTGTATTTGTGCTGTACGGTTTTACTAAGAAATCCCCTTTGTTCTGAGATTTCAGCATAAAAAAGTTGCGAATATAAAACAAAAGTGTCACTTGCCGAGCTCTGTCTCGGCTTGTATTGTTTCCTTTTGTTGTAGCCAGATTATTATAGAGATGTACATATGTACATATGCACATACATATAAATTTATATATGTAGATTTTTATACATATCCTGAGATACATACACATAAACAAATATATTTATACAGTGTACGTAAGATACAAAAAATATTTATTGCATATGAAAAATTGTATAAAAAAATATATTTGTAAAATACAAAAGTATACAAATCAAAAGGTAGTATAGAAAATTATCTGTTAATTACAGAAGCATTAACAACATAGAAAACTGTAGAAAAATATCTGTAAAGTAAAAAAGTACATTTACCACATATAATATGTATATGTATATGTACATTTAATGAATACTTATGTATTTACGTTTGGGTTGTGATCATTTCATTTTTTTCTTGCTCTTGCTTCCACAAACAGCTCACAATCATTCATTTCGGTGAGATCAATCGATCGATACGATTGCGGCAAATGCGACAAAAAGCAAACCAGAAGGCGGCACAGGATCGATGTTGCTCTCAAGCTGTGGCCTGACTCTGACTGCGACTCAGACTTAGACTGAGGCCACGCCTAAAGCAGAGACAGAGACTCAGTCGCTGAGACTGAGGTTGCGAATTGGACGATGATGAACTGTTTTTAAAATGCGGTCTGCGGTCAAGTCACACAACCGAATTGGGGGAAAAGAACAATAAATTTAATTTATTTTAAGCTCGGCTTTTTGCCTTCATTAAAATTGTCGCGAATTGTTTCCAGCCCATGAATATGTTAATGAATTATTGTCAGAAATGTGTACATACATTCATGCACATGGAGGTACATATTAACGTCCTGCATTGTATGGTATTGTACTCATTTTCGGTGGGTAAAGGTCGGGGAATGACCAGTGCCCTTGGCAATACAATAGTGCGACTCAACCGAAGGTACAGGGTACGCATCATAAACTTTCTTTGAGTTTCAACTTAAGGTTTGGACATGGCCAGTGAAATCAATATTTGAACCAAATTTTGTAAGGATGTATGAAACTGTGTCAAACACGCACTCTGTGAGTTTGGTTGAGGGTTAAGAAACAAAATAGTTTTTTAATGGTATTTCGAACCGATCGTTCCTATGGCAGTTATATGATATAGAAGTCCGATTTGCGCTAAAGCTCGTCAAGTTTTATTAATCTATAAACACAAAACAAAAAAGTTTTTTGTACTAAATGTGGATTTTGAACCGCATCCGGCCGGTACCGACAAATGTACTGTGTGCAGGAAATAGACGAACCTCTACCAAGTTTCATCGAGATAGTTTAAAAATTGAAAGACTAGTTTGCCTAGAAGCAGACGGACAGACAGACGGACATGGCTATATCGACTCAGCTCGTCGCTTTGATCAAGAATTTTTATACTTTAAGGGGTCTGTGAGGCCTCCATCAATGCGTTACACATTTCGTGACAAAATTATAATACCCTTTGCAAGGGTAAAAAAAAGTCAACAAATAAATTTATATTTTCTTTAAAATCCAATTTCATCGATGACTTGCTAAACGATAAAATAATGTTATCTTAATGTGTTTCAGAAAAACTAACATGCTCGTTTTGCCTGGCACAGGAAAATATTTTTCATTAGAGCTGCTTCTACTGAAACAGCTGTTCAAATAATTTGTGTATCTTCTGAGCCATCCTCTGGGACACAAAATGAGCGCCAGCCAAATGACACTGACGTTCACATTGCTGTGCCACATATCTGTACCAGCTAATTTCTGTTGCACAGCATTTGGTGTTCACTTTGAGCTGTGGCAATGTGATTTGCCAGCCTGTGGCGCAATATGAACCTAGCATAAGAATTTCAGTCTAAAATATAGCGCAAGCTAACTTTGGCGCGCCAAAGTTTGGATGCCCTTGCAGTGCCCTGTGTAAGCCGTCAGATTTTTTACAAAATTTGTTAAATGTTGATTTCGAACCGATCGTTCCTATGGCAGCTATATGATATAGTAGTCCGATTTACACCAAATTTGGTCAGCCTGTTTAAAACTTAATCAAACACACAATGTGTATATTTGGTTGAGATATCTTGAGAAACAAAAAAGCTTCTCATACTAAATGTTGTTTTCGAACCGATCGTTCCTATGGCAGCTATATGATATAGTAGTCCGATTTACACCAAATTTGGTCAGCCTATTTAAAACTTAATTAAACACACAATGTGTATATTTGGTTGAGATATCTTGAAAGACAAAAAAGTTTTTCATACTAAATGTTTATTTCCAACCGATCGTTCCTATGGCAGCTATATGATATAGTTATCCGATCCGGCCGGTTCCGACATATGTGCTGCGTGCAGCAAAAAGATGGACCTGTACCAAGTTTCATCAAGATAGCTTCAAAACTGAGAGACTAGTTTGCATAGAAACAGACGGACAGACAGACAGACGGACAGACGGACAGACAGACGGACATGGCTATATCGACTCAGCTCGTCACCCTGATCAAGAATATATATACTTTATGGGGTCTGTGAGGCCTCCTTCAATGCGTTACACATTTCGTGACAAAATTATAATACCCTCTGCAAGGGTATAAAAATGCTTAGAGACCATCAAATTGTTAAAGTTAAAAAAATATTGAGTGTTAGAGCTCTTTAAATAAGACCAATGTCATAATTAATAGAATAAAAAAAATTATATATTCTTTAAGATTAAAACGTATTAATTTTTAAAGAATCAATGTTTTTATGTGTAGACCATAAAGTTATGAATTAACAAAATTAGTAACCATTTAATTTTTTAACATCAGTATACAGCTGTTTCATTAGATGCCATTCTCTATCATAAGTACCGATTCTGATGACTACCTAGGCGATCAAGCTTAATGTCACCTTTGTGCCGCCAGAGCTAGTAAAGAATTGTGAGAACAAAACGGACAAAATATTAAAGTACACAATTCTTCGTTATTCTGCGTCACAAACGTGGATTTCCGTCCACAGTAATTATTTTCTATTATTAAATAAAGCCCAAGCTTACTTTGGCGCGCCAAAGTTTTGATAATTATTGTTAGATGTTGATTTCGTACCGATCATGCGATCATCGCATACTGATATATTCGTTCGAAAAGTAGTCCATGTAGATTTACTATGGCATATCAATATATCTGATCGGTTGAATGCTTATGCACATAAAGACATTTAAATATCTTTGTCTAACTTTACACGATCGAATATGGTGCTTGTGCGTTTGGTGGACAAAGCTCCAAATTTGGCACGTAGGTTCATCTATATCTCCCATTGATCAAGTTTGTTTTAGATTTTAGCCACGTCGCCTCCTCCCTCGGAAATTTAAAAACAAAATTTCAAAGTCGAATTACAAAGCATCTTTAATGCTAGCGCCTTGATTTTTGTTACATATAATATAGACTATGGGCCAAACCTGTCCTGAAAATTTGCTTTTCAATCGGATTATAAACGCGGAAGCTATTCAACTAACAATGTTATGGGCAAAAGGAAGAAGAAGAGACGCCAGTGACCTCTGTGTTTATCAACTGATATCTTCGTAGTGGCGCCATCTATTGAAATTTCTGGTACGCAACATTAAAGAACAGTCTATAGCCAACACTTTGCAGTCAAGAAGTACAGGGTGTCCTACTGTCGAGCTTGCTCCACCGTAGCTTACTGCATTTTTTTCATTATTCTTTTCAATAAAAGGTATATGTATATATGTACATATACATACATATTTCGAATTCCTTAATCACCATTGGTTGACATAGACAGAGGGATAGACACCATTGAACTGAAAGCAATGCATCTTTTTCTAAATTAAAAAAAAAAAACGAATAGTTTTCGGCTTCTCGAAAATGAAAATGAAAAGATTAAGAGGATGCACACACATACAAACAAAACAAGGATGAGGAGAATGGGCTATTGGTATAGCTGCTTATGACATTGGCTCTTTTGCCCTCTGTTTGCAATGGTGACGCAGTCCGGATTGGGTTTAAAAAAATACATACAAACAACTAATAAGTAAATGTATGTGCGACTGTGTCCGTATATTGTTTCTAGTCTTCAGACTTAAATTGTTGCAACAGAAAAAGACAAAAAGCAATAAGAAGTCGGATATTTCTAGAAGAGACTGCACGATGAAAAAATGCCCAAGACCCAAGTAAAAAATAAACCACCATGTGTGAGACAATTATCTTCACAAATAAAAAAGTCACATACATACATATTTGTCTTCAAATTTTTTAAAATTGCAATGTGAAATAGAATTTACAATATATTTTTCCATTTGTTGTAAGAGCCGTAAAAAGTACATATTAAATATCCAGGAAAATATTAAATATAAAAAATGATTTAGTTTAAGAACACACTAGTTATGAGTTCGAGTTTAAAGCACCTTTTTTGTCGAGTGAGTACAAGGTATTAATAAAAAGAATAACAAGGCGAGATGCGCAAAATATCAAATTTGAATCCATAAATTCATAAGCAGCCTGCACACACAATGCGGGAAGCTGAAGGAGACAAGAAGGAAGAGTAAGAGTGAAAAGTAATAATAAACCGAATTAATGCACTGTAAATATATAAGCATAATACAAAAAGGACAAAAACAAAGACTAAATAAAAAGAAAAGAATACATCCATATATAGGTGGGTACACACAGCAGGCACACACATACATTCACACACGCACACACACAAATTCATATACATAGGCACATATTGTATTGAAGGAATTGTTTTCTTTTACCTCCTGTTCTGAGAAACGGGTGCTGTACTCAGGCACACAATGCAGCTCATAATGTTTGCCTGGGTACCACGACGCAGGGGGAACTGACCGACCAAGCCAAGATGACAAGCCTGAGCCTGGACCTGGACCAAATCAGCAGCAGCAACCGCAGCAGCTCACATCCAACACAACTCAGAAAGAGTCGCCTTCATTCCGTTAACAACGAGAAAATATGGCAACAATGACAACAATAGAGAGGCCAAGCTGATGGAAGATTTTGCTTCCAGTTACGGGCTGTACAAGTAACAAATGTATGTCGATATGTATGCACTAGTTGCTGTAGTCCGGCATTGCCCGGGAAAGCCTAGCTAGTTATGATTTAAATGTATACGCAAATCAATCATATACGTAAGAAGAATAAGAATAAATTTTTGGCCGAAAAACACTTTATAAGGGGGACGTTCCACAAAGCAACTGTTCCAAATGTTTATTTTTATTAATTACTAGGGGGCCAACCCCCGGCGCGCTACGCTCGCTGAAATCTCGGGGTGAAATGTGGAATGAAAAAAGGGAACACTTCTCTCAGCTATAGCCGGACCTTATGTCGTTTATTATAAGAAAGCGGGAAATGTAAGTTCAATTTTTCCCTGCAATCGGACTTAAAATAATATTAATTTGTAAAAGCAGGGGGCAAGCCCTCTAATAGTCGCTTCGTTCGCTACGCTCGCTGAAATCTCGGGGAGAAATTTAGAGAGGTAATTGGGAAACAATTCTCAAATCTCGGGGAGAATTGTGGAGTGAATATTGGGAACATTTAAAGCCGGACCTTATGTCATTTCTTATATGAAATCGGACTTAAAATAATATTGCATTGTAATATTAGGGGCAAGATCTCTAGTGCCCGCTTCACTCGCCAACCCCCGGCTCGCTACGATCGCGACAATAACGGAAGCCCCAACTTTTTATAGATAACAGATTTCCTTTAAATTTTTGTAGAAGATTTTTAATATATGTACATATATACATAGCTCAAAAACATATATTTTTTCTGAATATTTAGAGGTTGGACCTATAAGCACAATATCAAGAAATAGTTCAAGTAAATTAAACAGTTCCTATACAAAAATTTCAAGTTGTTTCATTTCATTTGTTAAAGTTTATCGGCAGTTGACCGTTTATGGTACATACTTAAGTTTTTCTCGCGAGCTTGGCAACAGATTTTATAGATTTATTCATAAACTGAACTTACCATTTAAGATAGGTGATGCATTCACCCCATTACAAAATATTATGTACTGTAAGAAAATTAAAGTTGTGAGTTAATCTGTTTTGTATCTGTATTTCTGTTATTTTATTAGTGCTTATTCTTAAAAAAGTTCTATACAGTGACCGTAACTGCTTTAATTTTTAAAAATGCAGTAAGCTACGGTGGAGCAAGCTCGACTGTAGGAGACCCAGTACTTCTTGAGTGCAAAGCGTTCTGCAATGTTGCGTACCATTTAATAGATGGCGCCACTAGGAAGATAAGTTTATAAACACAGAGGTAACAATGTTAGTTGAATAACTCACGCGTTTATCATCCGATCGAAATTTTCTGGACAGGCTCGGACAAAGGTTTATATTGTATATACCAAAAATCAAGGCGCTAGCATTAAAGGGGCCCTTGTAATTCGACTTTAAAATTTTGTATTTCTATTTCCGGGGGCGAAGTGGGGCCTGGCAAAAATCTAAAACAAACTCGCTCAGTGCAAGATGTAGATGAACCTACATGCCAAACTTGGTGTCTCTAGCTCTTATGGTCTCTGAGAACTAGGTGACACAAAATATCATATCATATAGCTGCTATAAGAATGATATTAATATTGGCTTTTGTAAAGATTCTTAATATTTGTCCTTGAAGGACATATGATGTATTATATGATAAAAGATAAAAAGAGCATTTGCAGCGACAAATACAGTTATTATAGGATTGTTATGTTATTATTATTAGTTATTATGTTTTATCTTCATCGCAGAGCTCCATCCGATTTTTATTTGTTTTGTTTGCTTTGTTCTGCGACATTTCACTTCATTTTGATAACCAGAATTATGAAAATTCGAAGCAGTGCCGGGCTTTAAGAGTCGAACAGCTGTTTGTCAAACAGTGTTGCAAAATTTCCCTCACTTTCTGGCAACTCTATTATTTTGATTCACTGGATACTGCCTTTCAGTTTCGACAGTCAAAACATTTCGACCTCATTCCGACACCATTTTTATACCCTTGCAGAGGGTATTATAATTTTGTCACGAAATGTGTAACGCATTGAAGGAAGCCTCACAGACCCCATAAAGTATATATATTCTTGATCAGGGCGACGAGCTGAGTCGATATAGCCATGTCCGTCTGTCCGTCTGTCTGTCCGTCTGTTTCTATGCAAACTAGTCTCTCAGTTTTGAAGCTATCTTGATGAAATTTGGTACAGATCCGTCTTTTTGCTGCACGCAGCACATATGTCGGAACCGGCCGGATCGGATAACTATATCATATAGCTGTCATAGGAACGATCGGTTGGAAATAAACATTTAGTATGAAAAACTTTTTTGTTTCTCAAGATATCTCAACCAAATATACACATTGTATGCTTGATTTAGTTTTAAACAGGCTTACAAAATTTGGTGTAAATCGGACTACTATATCATATAGCTGCCATAGGAACGATCGGTTCGAAAACTACATTTAGTATGAAAAACTTTTTTGTTTCTCAAAATATCTCAACCAAATATACACATTGTGTGTTTGATTAAGTTTTAAACAGGCTGATCAAATTTGGTGTAAATCGGACTACTATATCATATAGCTGCCATAGGAACGATCGGTTCGAAAACAACATTTAGTATGAAAAACTTTTTTGTTTCTCAAAATATCTCAACCAAATATACACATTGTGTGTTTGAATAAGTATTAAACAGGCTGACCAAATTTGGTTTAAATCGGACTACTATATCATATAGCTGCCATAGGAACGATCGTTTAAAAATCAAAATTTAACAAATTTTGTAAAAAATCTGTCGGCTTTAACAGGGCACTGCAAGGGTATCCAAACTTTGGCGCGCCAAAGTTAGTTTGCGCTATATTTTTTGTATGAAGTTTTGACAAGCAGAATGGATTTCGGTCTACTGGATATTATGCTTTATAATAAAAATGAAAAATAATAATCATATTGTAACTTTTATATCAAAATTGATTTTGATTTTTTAATAAAATTGAAAAATTAAAAATTAGTTTTATTATATAAATTACAAATATAGATTTTTAGCTGATACCGGTAATAACGGTTAGAAATTTGAGTGTTTTCCATGTTGCTGTAACTTATTTCCTTCACTTTTATTTATTTAGTTAAAATTTTCATTCATAACTCTTAATTACGGTCTCTGGTTCTATATATTAATATATATTAACTAAACTAACTGCCATTAAAGGCGTATTTAGGGGGAGGCAAGGGGCGTGGAAAATTCTAAAACAAACTTGATCTGGGCAACACATAGATATAGCCTGCATACCAAGTTTGGTGTGCATATCTCTTACACTTTGAGATTTAGGTTGCACAAAAAGGGACAAAGGGACAGAAAAACGGACATGGCTGTATCGACTCGGCTATTGATGCTGATTAAGAATATATATACTTTATGGGATCTGCCTCCACGCCTCCGTCTGTGTGTTACACACTTTTATTTTTTGAACAAACTTAATATGCCCCACAGGCTATTATAAAAGGACGTAATAAGTAGAATTTCGATAATAAGCCTAATTGTAAAGACATGTCAAATTAAAAATGATCATGGCGAATAAAAATCTGAACAGACATCTATCAGTTAAAAAGGTCTCAATGCCTCGCTCTCAGATTAGTTAAATAAAGTCAAAGTGGTTCTAATTCGCAGCAATTAGGTAGATAACGGAAGAAGGGAAAGAATATTTGGGACTCAGGCATGTGATTATCGTTTGAATCACGGATCTAACCTCGGACTTCGGCCCAATCCTGACTAAACAGAGTCAGTTCAGTTAGCTCTTAAGTTATTATGTATATACCCTAGCGCAATATCTTATGATCAAGGAAATAGCCAGAAACGACAGACAAGAATCTGTTTTCAAATTATGTGCTATTGTAGTTGATGTTGTATACTATTAAATGGTTAAAGATGATTTACATTTTATTTTCCATATAAATTTTGAACCAAAAGAGTATTATAGTTTAGTTTTGTAATTAACATATTTTGTTTTAAGTTGTTGAATTAGTAATTGTAAGATTAATAAAATTCACATATTTTACTTTACTAAAAATATGTAAGTACATTTCATTTGCTTAAATTTATTTTCTTTTTATATTATTATAGTTGCTTATGGCTCTAAGAGCAAAAGAAAAATGAAATATGTAGTAAAATTCAAAATTTGGAGAATTATTGATTGTAAAAAAAAATATAGCGCAAGCTAACTTTGGCGCGCCAAAGTTTGGATGCCCTTGCAGTGCCCTGTGTAAGCCGTCAGATTTTTTACAAAATTTGTTAAATGTTGATTTCGAACCGATCGTTCCTATGGCAGCTATATGATATAGTAGTCCGATTTACACCAAATTTGGTCAGCCTGTTTAAAACTTAATCAAACACACAATGTGTATATTTGGTTGAGATATCTTGAGAAACAAAAAAGCTTCTCATACTAAATGTTGTTTTCGAACCGATCGTTCCTATGGC
Organism: Drosophila testacea; assembly: GCA_035043265.1. Taxonomy (NCBI): domain Eukaryota; kingdom Metazoa; phylum Arthropoda; class Insecta; order Diptera; family Drosophilidae; genus Drosophila; species Drosophila testacea. The sequence goes on along the minus strand of JAWNND010000842.1, from coordinate 622,628 downwards.
AGCTATATGATATAGTAGTCCGATTTACACCAAATTTGGTCAGCCTATTTAAAACTTAATCAAACACACAACGTTTATATGTGGTTGAGATTTTTGAGAAACAAAAATACAGTAAGCTACAGTGGAGCAAGCTCGACAGTAGGAGACCCAGTACTTTTTGAGTGCAAAGCGTTCACTATTGATTGTACTTCAATAATGCGTACCAAACAATAGATGGCGCCACTACGAAGTTAATAAACACAGAGGTCGCTAGCGTCTCTTCTTCTTCCTTTTGCCTGTAGCATTGTTAGTTGAATAACTTCCGTGTTTATCATCCGATTGGAATGAAATTTTCTGGACTGGTTTGGATCATAGTGTATATTATATATACCAACAATCAAGGCGCTAACATTAAAGGGGCTTCTGTAATTCGACTTCGAAATTTTGTGTTTCAATTTCCGGGGGCGGAGAGGGGCGTGGCAAAAATCTAAAACAAACTCGTTTAATGCAAGCTACAGATGAACGTACATGCCAAATTTGGTGGCTCTAGCTCTTATAGTCTCTGAGATATAGGTGTTCAAAAAGGGACAGACGGACAGACAGACGGACATGGCTATATCGACTCGGCTGTTGATGCTGATCAAGAATATATATACTTTATGGGGTCTGCCACGCCTCCTTCTGCCTGTTACGCACATTTTTTTTTGCACAAACTTAATAGACCCATTTGTACTTTTTTAAAGTACTGGGTCTAAAAAGTTTTTCATACTAAATGTTGTGTTCGAACCGATCGTTCCTATGGCAGCTATATGATATAGTAGTCCGATTTACACCAAATTTGGTCAGCCTATTTAAAACTTAATTAAACACACAATGTGTATATTTGGTTGAGATATCTTGAAAGACAAAAAAGTTTTTCATACTAAATGTTTATTTCCAACCGATCGTTCCTATGGCAGCTATATGATATAGTTATCCGATCCGGCCGGTTCCGACATATGTGCTGCGTGCAGCAAAAAGATGGACCTGTACCAAGTTTCATCAAGATAGCTTCAAAACTGAGAGACTAGTTTGCATAGAAACAGACGGACAGACAGACAGACGGACAGACGGACAGACAGACGGACATGGCTATATCGACTCAGCTCGTCACCCTGATCAAGAATATATATACTTTATGGGGTCTGTGAGGCCTCCTTCAATGCGTTACACATTTCGTGACAAAATTATAATACCCTCTGCAAGGGTATAAATATAGCTAACTTTGGCGCGCCAAAGTTTGGATACCCTTGCAGTGCCCTGTGTAGCCGACAGATTTTTACAAAATTTGTTAAATGTTGATTTCGAACCGATCGTTCCTATGGCAGCTATATGATATAGTAGTCCGATTTACACCAAATTTGGTCAGCCTGTTTAAAACTGAATCAAACACAAAATGTGTATATTTGGCTGAGATATTTTGAGAAACAAAAAAGTTTTTCATACTAAATGTTGTTTTCGAACCGATCGTTCCTATGGCAGCTATATGATATAGTAGTCCGATTTACTCAAAATTTGGTAAGCCTGTTTAAGACTTAATCAAACACACAATGTGTATATTTTGTTGAGATATCTTAAGAAACAAAAAAGTTTTTCATACTAAATGTTTATTTCCAACCGATCGTTCCTATGACAGCTATATGATATAGTTATCCGATCAGACGGACAGACAGACGCACTGATCAAGAATATATATACTTTATGGGGTCTGTGAGGCCTCCTTCAATGCGTTACACATTTCGTGACAAAATTATAATACCCTCTGCAAGGGCATAAAAATGCAGTAAGCTACGGTGGAGCAAGCCCGACTGTAGGAGACCCAATACTTTTTGAGTGCAGAGCGTTCACTATAGATTGCTTTTCAATGTTGCGTACCATTCAATAGATGGCGCCACTACGAAGATAAGTTAATAAACACAGAGGTCGCTAGCGTCTCTTCTTCTTCCTTTTGAACGTAACATTGTTAGTTGAATAACTTCCGCGTTTATCATCTGATCGGAAATTTTCTGGACAGGTTAGGACCATAGTGCATATTATATGTACTAAAAATCAAGGCACTAGCATTAAAAGGGCTCTTGCAATTCGACTTTTCGGGGGCGGAGGGGGGCGTGGCAAAAATCTAAAACAAACAAGATATAGATGAACGTAATTGCCAAAACAGACAGACGGACATGGCTATATCGACTCGACTGTTTTTGCTGATCAAGAATCTACATACTTTATGGGGTCTGCCACGCCTCCTTCTGCCTGTTACGCAAATTTTTTTTGGCACAAACTTAATAGACCCATTTGTAGTAGACAGGAACCTACTGTCGGGCATGCTCCACTGTAGCTTACTGCATATTTTATTTCCACTTCGTTTATTTTACCCTTTCTTGTCAGCTCCGCTTTTTATCGAGCAGTAATTAAATATTGCGTTCACGTAATTGGCTCTATGTGCATATGAAAGTATATGTGTGTATGTGTGTATGTGTAAAGAGTCGTATAATTATTTGCGAGCAAGTATTACACATATGAATGTATGTATGTGTATCTGCAACTTTTCGGCTTCGTCGTTGGTTCGCATCAATCGACCGGGGCAATGTGGTCCGCATCCGTTTGCGCATGATCATGCTCCGCATTAAAAACCAAAGAAAAAAATGTAAAGAGTTCAATGCCCAAAAACTGGCATAGACATAACTAATTCGTGTCCCACAAAGAGGTGTTAAACTATTTGAAAATGCAAGAAGCACCGTCAATCGAGCGAACAAAAATCACGTACAAATACATATATAAAGATGCCCACACACACGAATGTACTTTTAAATGTATGTATAGACATACATACATATGTATGTACAATGTACATGTGTACATTCATAAGTATGTTTGTAAGAATTTAGGTAGAACACAACTTTCGCTAGCGAAATGCTGCATGTTATCGCAATCTATTTATTAATCTATTGATCCAGCGAAATAAATACACAAATGTACGAGTACGTGAAAATAAAATGCAGGTATGCCAAATATAAGATAGTAAAATTAATCCAAATTAATGTTGTAAAACATGTTAAATTGCTATGGAATATATAGGCTCTGCCAAGCCTCCACACATTTTCATGACAATACTATTTATAATAATTTATAACAAACATAATAAACAAATAACTATCTTCCACTTTTGAGGCAACTAATTTAAATATATATATATTTATATATATGTATATATGCATATATATATGTGTATATAATAATCTTTTATAGAATGGTATTGCCTGTTATAATGATTTTACAGGGATCAGGGAATAAAACTCTTGATAGTAATTATCTTTTGTTTCTTTTTTACTCCATCTCTCTCTCTTCGTTTTCTTCTTTATAAACTAGTTTTGGAGTGATCAGTAATAATAATGTCTACATGTTTGTGTGTGTGTGTACAATTTCTTTCACAAAAAAATGCATGTACATACATATGTATAAATGTATATGTACATATGTGATATTCTGCCGAAAGGTGTGATTGCGGGTGATTCAAAACTGTAATTCGACGAAGATGACTCGCAAAGCAATTTGAGCAATAAGAGTGGCAAGCGCAGCGGAAGTTGTCGAGACGCCTTCTCACTCATAATTAAAAGAGATTATTGTCAGTATCCATCTGCCCAGCCAAACATACGTACATGCATACAAGTGAATTTGTATATGTATAGATGCAAAAGCGATGGTAAGACGGAAGGCAGGGGGCGGCCATTTCCCCCTCCCTACATTCATATCTTTATATTATTCAGCTCTCAAAATTTGTACTTAGTTGTACTTAGCAAATTTTAAAAAATTCCCGGAAACTTATTTTCCAATTTTATACATTATAGGAGATAAGAAATGAATATAACAAAATTAAATTTCCTCTGCCCGTAAAGAAGATCTTATTACCTTTAATTGGAAACTACTCTTGTTCAACCGCGTTTACGATTTATAATCAAAAAAGCTGAGTCATCTCAAAAAATTCTATTTTGAAAACTTATTAAAGAAATTACTAACGAAATTTGCCTAATAAATAAGCGGATTAAAGCCTTTATTGCTTTAATTACCGTAATACATACATATGTGATTTTACGGTACCTAAACGTCCATACCAAGCTTAAATACGGTAAGTTTTAAATTGGTACGCATACTTTTTCTCAGTCAAAATCCGTTGTGTATTTAGTTTCTTAAATAAAAAAAATATATATAGTTCATAATAAAAAAAATGCAGTAGGCTACAGTGGAGCAAGCTCGACAGTAGGAGACCCTGTACTTTTTGAGTGCAAAGCGTTCACTATAGATTGTTCTTCAATGTTGCGTACGATAAGTTGATACACACGGCGGTCGCTAGCGTCTCTTCTTCTTCCTTTTGCTTGTAACATTGTTAGTTAAATAAGTTCCGCTCTTATCATCCGATATAAATGAATTTCTCAGGACAGGTTTGGACCACAGTGTATATTATATGTACCATGTTGGAAATTTTGTACTTCAATTTCCGGGGGCGTGGCAAAAATATAAAACAAATTTGATCAATGGAAGATGTAGATGAACATGTAACATGCCAAATTTGGTGTCTTTAGCTCTTATGGTCTCTGAGATCTAGGCGACACAAAAAGAGACAGACAGACAGACAGACGGACAGACAAACAGATAGACGGACATTGCTATATCGACTCGGCTGTTGATGCTGATCAAGAGTATATGTACTTTATGGGGTCTGCCCCGCCTTCTTCTGCCTGTTACGTTTTTTTTTTTTGACAAACGTAATAGACCCTTTTGTACTTTTTTAAAGTACACGGTCTAAAAAACTTACTCGAATTGTTTACCATTAATGTGTTATTCAGTAAAAAAAAATATATTTTTGACAATATCATAACCACAAGTATTTTTTTTCCATAGGAAGGGAGCATTGCTTGGTTGCGCACCAAGTGGAATAGGAAGACGTTAATGATTCGCCAATTTAATGATAATTTGCTCAATAATTATCCCCGAACTGTAATTATGACCACAATACAAGCACCAAAATTCGTTGGAAATTTTTAATTTCGACTAATTAGTGATTCATTATTTCTGTCGTTCATGTGTATGTATTTCTGTAAGTATTTATGTTAATACAAAGCCAAATAAATATATATATGTATACATATTAATACATACACACAAACAGTTGATTTTCCTTTAACATTTAACATTTTTTTGTTCAAATTTACCAGCTCATCATCACCTTCGTTTACCATTAAACTTGTTGCCCAGCTACTTAATTATGTACATTATTTGTGTCTATTCTCGTAATTACACAATGTGCAAAAACTATTCCGTGGTATAGTAACATTATTAAAAAAAAGCATCTAAATAAATGCTCTTACCTGTATGAACGAACTATGTATCTAAAAGATTTGAAGACTCAATTTTCCCTTATAACTTCATCAGAATGTTGGCAACTTTAAACTCAACTTTAAATTTTAGTCTGAATTTAAGATTTTTAATCATATATGTACTTTTATCATTTTAATTCCTTTTCTTTAATATAATACATACTTGTCAAAAAAAAAAAAATATGCGTAGCACGCAGAAGGAGGCGTTTCAGACCCCATAAAGAATATATGTACATATATTTTGATCAGCATCAGCAGTGGAGTCGAAAAAGCCATGTTTGTCTTTCAGTCTGTCTGTCCGTCCGTATGAACGAATAGAGATGGTAAGACCTAGGAGCACCAAATTTGGTAAGAAGACTTCTTATATTTGCAGGCAGAACAAGTTAATATCAAATTTTGGATAGCACGTCACCTTCGGCCACAAATCGAAAAGATCAATTTAAAAGCTACGAACCTTAGGGTAAAGACTTTCTCTGTGTTTGACATTTTGGATGACGCGTCCCCGTCACCTACCCAAAAACCTACCTGGCTTTTCTTTTTTTTTTGTGATCTTAAATTTTGAATTTTTTCTCGAGACCGACACAACCGATTTAAAAAGCTTTACATATTTCGAAAAGTAATGAATATATCTACTAACCATTAAAACATTGCTTTTAATTAAATTTAATAATAATATACATTTTTTTAAAATTAAGAAATGAAGATTTTTTCTTCTTTTTTTTAATATTTATTAGCTTTAAAACTCAAGGAAAAATAAAAAAATAAGTATCGCAAGCAAACTTTGTTCACACAATGTGTGAGTTTGGCTAAGATATCTTAAGAAACAAAAAAGTTTTTCATACTAAATGTTGATTTCGAGCCTATCGTTCCTATGACAGCTATATGATAAAGTAGTCCGATTTGCATTAAATTTGGTCAGGCTAAATAAATCTGTGCCAAACTCAAAATCTGTAAGTTTGGTTGACATATCTTAAGAAAAAAGTTGTTCATATTGTATGTTGATTTCTAACCGATCGTTCCTATGGCAGCTATAGTGATCCGATCCGGCCTGTGAAAAGTTTAATCAAGATAGCATCAAAGCTGAGAGACTAGTTTGCATAGAAGCAGACGGATAGACAGACGGACATGGCTCGGACATAGACAACTCGTCGTTCTGATCCTCCTTCAATGCGTTACAAACTTCGTGACAAAATTATAATAGCCTCAGAAAGGGTATAATTACCTTTTTAATTTAAAACAATGGCGGCTTAAGGCATTAATAAGGTATATTTTAAGTATATTTTTTAAGAAAATCGAAAAAAAAAATTTTAAAGTTGTTTTTCGTTATCTGAGAGCCCATATGTACCAAAAAAAAGTAATTTTGGTCCAAGGGGCCTAGGGTAATTATCAAGCTGAAGACTTGTGTGCGTGTGTGTGTGAATGTCTCGTCGAAAAATAAGTGGTCATTGCAATAGTCAGTTTCTGAAGTCAATATAAATTCACAGATTGTGAGCTTGGTATTGATGTATATAGCCTATCAAAATTCATTGGAAATCGAAATACTGTATATAGCTGTCATTTGTCGAAAATGAATGCAGGCACATATATAAGTAGGCAGCAAAAGTTTACAGTCTTTTAATCAAATCTCAATTTTGTAGTCTATCAAAATAAATTTAAATTTTAAAATAAAGACTTTGAAATTCAGTATGCAATAAATGCATTTTGGTGATAATTACAGCAATTTACGTGTACAAATAGAATGGGCAATTCAGCACATTATACTAAAGTAGTTACACAGTGAGATTTCCCAGATGTATATGTTACTACATACTTGGCTTGTACCAGATAAACCTTTTTAAGTGTAATTGAAAGAGCAGCAGGCTTAAGTCATTGGTTCATTATCTGGCGAACTGAGAGAACCAAAGAGAATCAGAGTACGAACAAAAAGCAATGAAATGAGAACGAGAATGAGAACGACACGAAAGTCTCCACTGGCCAATGGGAAAGCTGCATCAACAACTCCTTTGTCTGCCCATAGTACACACAGCATTCGTCTGGCGCCGTTGCCAATTAAACCCCAACATTTACATCGAGGGTGGCTGCAATAGAAACAACGACAACAACAAGCGACAACTAATTAATGCCTATCTTCGTTGCCAGTCGGGCGTAGATTGCTTGCCATTGGCTAATGGTAAGATAATACATCAGTAAACAAATATGTACATCTACTTATATTTATATGTGAATATACGTACATATGTATAAGGAATCTGGACAACTTGACAATTAGAAATATGAATGGATTGTGCGCATATATTCATGAATAAATCACATACTAACTTTAACAATGTTCACCGTATATTTAATCTATAATTTTATTCATGTAAAAATAAATTTTCTACTCAATAAAATAAAAAAAAAATTCAATTTTTTTTTTTTTAATAAATTTTCTTTTTTATTAAGCGATATGTAACGCGTAAGTTATTCAACTAACACTGTTTCGGGCAAAAGGAAGAAGAAGAGACGCTAGCGACCTCTGTGTTAATCAACTAATACGGTAAAAGTGGCGCCATCTATTGAAATTTCTGGTACGCAACATTCAACAACAATCTTTTGTGAACGCGTTGCACTCAAAAATTTTGACTGGTGACTTTCACCATCTCTTTACCTTTTTATGCTCTTTCTCATAAGTACAGTGTCTCCTATGTCGACCTTGCTTCACTGTCGCTTCTTGCATTTTTTTTGTCCCTGTTTGAAACCGAAGTTTCAAAGCGTTGGTTCTCAACAGTCAATATATTTGATAACTTTTAAAGATTTGGAATAATCTAGGAAAATATGATTGAATTCTTCTGATTTAAGCCTTAGTGAAGATGAAGGTGGCCCAAAAAAAAAGATCTAAGTTCGACTTTAGTCTTACTAATGTTGCTGCAAACTTTTAAGTCTCAAGCTTTATTTATCGAATTTTTGAAAAAAATATTACCGACAAAGGGCGTTAAGGTCGAATTTTCTTTTGAAATAATATTATACATTTTAATGTCATTGGGTGAATCATTTTCAATAGTACATGTTATAACATACTTAACTGATACAACATGATTCTATATTAGTGATAAGACAAAAAAATCTTTGGTTTTTTACTGAAAGTATTTCTAGAAGTAGAAGAAAACGGAACAAAAGCCGATTTAAGAAAAAAATTATTTTAATATCGGAATTTCCTAGCTTTTAACAATTTTCCTAATTTCAATTTCTCATGACATTTTTCATGAATATGATAGTCTATGTATTCATTATCTCCCAATTACATGCTGTCTTGCTTGATTTTCCAAAATTTCTATTTTGTATTTTTTTCCAAGTGACTCCCACACATAAAGTAGTTTAAATTTTAATAGATAATTTGATAAATCTTTGACAGATCTTTTAGTTTAGGCGGTCATTGATAAATGTGGACAAGATTTTTTTAACTTGCCTCAAATTTTGACCCTTTAATTGATACATATATCGACAGCTGATATACTTCAAAAACAACATAACAATATTCAACAAGCTGTAGTCCATATATGTATGTATGTTATGTCTAAGTAGGGCCTTTATAAAGGTGAGACTGTGCGTGTGTGACTGTTGAGTTGTGTTGTGTGTTGTCCAATGAATGAAATGCCACCCTTAAAGCAGACATTCTTACAACAACAAAAATAAAGCCTGCATTGACCGTATAGATAAAAGTGAGGACTTACGAGAAGGAGTAGGTGCTAAAGCAGACACACACAAAGACACTTATATACATATGTTTATAGCACAGACGTATGCTCAGAAATCAAACAAACTGTGGTCAAACATGCGATACTGTTGCCGAAAACACACGTTGCGTCGGCAACATGCCCGACCCAGACCCAGTCCCGAGACACGGAAGCGTAATTCTGTTTTAACCGAATGGTGAAAGGATGGAAGGCAAATGGGAATGGGAATCGGAATCTTAATGGTTATAGGAATGGGAATGAGGTAACAAATTGTGACCGATTCTTTTGCTATGAACGAAGTACTTTAAGAAATAACAAAACAACAACTCATACACACACAGAGATGTTTAAGGTGATTATGTAACATTACCGTTACTAAATAAAAAATATTTTAGCAGTAACAAAGTTTAACAAAGAATATAAGTAAAAATTAAATACTTCTAAAGCGCATATTTACATTATCAATAAAATAAAATTGTAAAAACCTTATCTTGCTTAATATTTGTCTGATTTTAATATACATATGGGCACTTCCAGGATGGCGAACGCGACATTTGTACGTCTTTAAAAAAAAAAAAAAAGTAAAAAATTTACCTATTTCAAATTTTTTTTAACATTCTAATTGCAATTAATGAACACAATTTAGACCCAGTACCTTAAAAATGTGCAAATGGGTCTATTAAGTTTGTGCAAAAAAAATGTGCGTAACAGGCAGAAGGAGGCGTGGCAGACCCCATAAAGTATATATATTCTTGATCAGCATCAACAGCCGAGTCGATATAGCCATGTCCGTCTGTCTGTCTGTCCCTTTTTGTGTCGCCTAGATCTCAGAGATTATAAAAGCTAGAGACACCAAATTTGGAATGTAGATTCATCTATATCTCCCATTGATCAAGTTTATTTTAGCTTTTTGCCACGCCCCCCCTCGCTACGGAAATTGAAATACAACATTTCGAATTACAAGAGCACCTTTGATGCTAGCGAATTGGTTTTTGGTACATATAATAAACACTAAAGTCCAAACCTTTCCTGAAAATTTCATTCCAATCGGATGATAATCGAGGAAGTTATTCAACTAACAATGATACGTTCAAAAGGACGAAGATCTTCGTAGTGGCGCCATCTATTGAATGGCACGCAACATTGATGAACAGTCTATAGTGAACGGTTGGCACTCAAAAAGTACTGGGTCTCCTACTGTCGAGCATGCTCTACTGTAGCATACTTAATTTTTAGACCCAGTACTTTAAAAAAGTTCAAATAGGTCTATTACGTTTGTGCAAATGTGCGTAACAGGCAGAAGGAGGCGTGTCAGACCCCATAAAGTATATATATATTCTTGATCAGCATCAACAGCCGAGTCGATATAGCCATGTCCGTCTGTATGTCTGTCCGTCTGTCCGATTTTTGAGTTCCTAGATCTCAGAGACTATAAGAGCTAGAGACACCAAATTTGGCATGTAGGTTCATCTACATCTTGCATTGATCAAGTTTGTTTTAGATATTTGCCACACCCCCCTCCGCCCCTAGAAATTGAAAAACAAAATTTTAAAAACGAATTACAAGAGAACCTTTAAGACTAGCGCCTTGATTTGATTTGGTATATATAATACTCGCTATAGTCCAAACCTGTCCTAAAAATTTCATTCCAACAATTTTATTCCTGTAACAATGTTACAGGCAAAAGAAAGGAGAAGAGACGCTAGCGGCCTCTATGCTTATCAAGTGGCGCCATCTATTGATGGTACGCAACATTGAAGAACAATCTTTAGTGTACGCTTTGCACTCAAAAAGTACAGGGTCTCCTACTGTCGAGCTTGCTCTACTGTAGCTTACTGCATTTTTTTATTATAAATTTGGAAGTAAATAATCTTAAATCATAAAAAAAATAATGAAGCTTTCCATAAACAGGAATTATTTTGATGTAAATTAATTAATTTGTTTATTTTACACAGCATGTGAGGCATTTGTGACGCGACATGACGAACGTGACAAGATTTCCACTTAGATTAAGGGGTTATTGATATTTGAGTAAATTAATGTAGATAAACTATTTTGGAAATTAAAAAACGAATTTATTAAGAATGAAGAGTTCTGTTTGCATTTGGATTAGATTTTTGCCAATTCAAGAGAGATTTTGTGGAATAGTCCTTATATTTCATACACACCATTTCAAAAGTCCATTTTACCCAAACTAGCCAAAAAAAACAGAAAAACCTAATTTGTGCAAAAACGGAATCGGTTTACCCATCAAAATTAATTAATAAATGTGTCAATTGCTTAAATAAATAACATGAATACGTTTCTGAAGTAAAATTTCATAAGATGTTAGTGTGTGATTAATTTATTCGTTTTTCGTCGTGGTTGACCTTTTGCCTGATTTTCCCATATGGAACTTAGAACAAGGTGACTAAAAATTTTTAGACCCATTGAGTCGAATTAATTTAAAAATAAATAAGTGAATCAAATTTTTCTGATGTAGGCTCTACACATTTTAAGAAAACATGTTTATTTAGCATTTTATTTTTCACTATCAGTATTCTGTTAGAATTATTAACAGGCATATTCCAAAATAATGGCAAGGAAGGAATTGATATGATATGCACAAATGATAACAATTTAAGCCACTTAAAGGTGTCCTCAAGAACAGCAATTCCGATATTTTAATGTGGAAAAAAATTGTTGGTTCATTTTTACAATAGAATCGACTTGTTTTTTGGCTGGGTTACAAATAGCGCATCGTTTGTTTGCAACTGTATGTTCTGTTTAGGTAATACTATAAAAAAAAATATAGCGCAAGCTAACTTTGGACCGCCAAAGTTTGGATACCCTTGCAGAGCCCTGTATAAGCCGTCAGACTTCATAAAAACATTGTTAGATGTTATTTTCGATCCGATTGTTCCTATGGCAGCTATATGATATAGTAGTCCCATTTGCACCGAATTTGGTCAGGCTATATAAATCTGTGCCAAACACAAAATCTGTGAGTTTGGTTGACATATCTTAACAAAAAAGTTTTTTGGAAGCTATATGATATAGTGATCCGATCCGGCCGGTTCCGGCATATGTACTACGTGTAGCAAAAAGACAGGCCTGTACCAAGTTTCATTAAGATAGTTTCAAAACTGAGAGACTAGTTTGCATAGAAACAGAAAAGACAGACGGAAATAGCTATATCGACTCAGCTCGTCACCCTGATCAAGAAATAATATTCTTTATGGGGTCTGAGACGCCTCCTTCAATGCGTTATAAACTTCGTGACAAAATTATAATACCCTCTACAAGGGTATAATAATCTCTTAACGGAATAAACAACTAGTGCCGAACGCCAATTCCTGACCCAAAATTTATAATATTAAATTTTACGACAAAAAATATTCAAATTATTATATGCCCTTTTTTAAAACAAGCAATTTTGGCGCGCCAAAGATTGCATACCCTTGCAGAGACCTGCATTCAACATCTTTATGATAAAGTTGTCCGAATATAGCCAAATTTAGTCAGGCTGTGTAAAATTATATGGATTTACTTCAATTATTTAAGAAATCAAATACAAAATTGCATACTAAATGTGGTTTTTAGACCCAGTACTTTAAAAAAGTACAAGCGGGTCTATTAAGTTTGTGCAAAAAAAAATGTGCGTAACAGGCAGAAGGAGGCGTAACAGACCCCATAAAGTATATATATTCTTGATCAGCATCAACAGCCGAGTCGATATAGCCATGTCCGTCTGTCCCCTTTTTGAGTTCCTAGATCTCAGAGACTATAAGAGCTAGAGACACCAAATTTGGCATGTACGTTCATCTACAAGTCCCATTGATCAAGTTTGTTTTAGATTTTCGCCACGGCCCCCTCTACCCCCGAAAATTGAAATACAAAACTTCGAAGTCGAATTACAAGAGCCCCTTTAGTGCTAGCGCCTTTATTTTTGGTACATATAATAAACACTATGGTCCAAACCAGTCCAGAAAATTTCATTCCAATCGGATAATAAACTTTAGTTTCATTGTTGTTTAATCTATGTAGTATGTATGTATGTAGTACATATATTCTTGAACAATACGGCTGTGTAGATGAACAAAAAAATTCATACAAAACTTGAAATAAACTTGTTCTGCGTGCAAATATAAGAAGTCTTTGTACCAACTTTGGTGTCTCTAGTGCTTACCATCTCTGAGATCGTTTCGTTCATACGGACGGGCAGACGGGCATGGCTATATCGACTCGGCTTCTGATGCTGATCAAGAATATATACACTTTATGGGGTCTGCCACGCCTCCTTCTGCCTGTTTCATACTTTTATTGTTTAAAAAAACATTTAGCTTTACTTGTCATATTACTCCCTTTTTTATATGGGTGGAGTCGAGATAAATTCTTTATTTGCGTGAACCAATTAAAGGTGCCGATTGTTAAGCAAATGAGGGAAAATTAATTAAAGCAGACAGTGTGTCGACAAAAGGCGAGGGGAAAAAAGTCACAAAGGTGAGGGAGTTGGAAGACGGACGGACGGGCGCTGGCGCACAAACGACCAATCAGAAGATGCGATGGGGAAGCCACGTTCACATTCACGAGTGTGCAAATATTTCACGCACATCGTGACGCTTTAGTCACTCATACAAGCATACACAGACAGTCTTTTGCATGTTTTCATTTGTCTGCACACCGACATGCCTATGTGCGTCCATACACATACATAAAAGTATATAAGTACATATACGATTTATGTATGTGTCTGTTTTATAAGTTAAGTGGGTGGTTAAATTGGGAGGCAGATTTACGAGTAGTATGTACTTAAGATGAGTTGACGAACAGTATGCTTAAATAGCGGCATAAACAGTTGCATCCATATATTATGTACTGCATAATATGCGCTTCCATACATACATACATACAGACATATGTATGTACATACCTAGTATGTGTACGTGTATAAATTTCAGCTATTAAGTAGGTAGATTAGCCCTTGCATTTAAATTAAAAAAGCTAAAGAGTTTGAAGAAATACTATTAGCTAAAAATCTGGCTATTAACATACTTATGTACAATGTACATATCAATGTACTTCTTTTTGTAGATACATATTTACGAAATTTGATTAAAATCGAAATTCTATATCATGTAGGCTGACATCAGGCGAATGTTGAATTCAGTTCTTTAAATGACAAAGATAGGGTTTAATTTTTTTTTTTCATATAACATCTTAATTTTTATTTATTTGATTTTATCATTTTTTTTCTATTAAAATTTGTGTTATTACTATTATATACTATTGCTTTTCATGTTTTAATTTGACATAAATGATTGTAATTCATTAAATTTGTACTTTTAATTTTAATCTATAAACTTTTAATAGATGTAGGTATACATATGCTTGCTTATGTAAATACATATATGCTTGTATTTTGCAACTGTACCAAAATGTAAATGCCAATAATTACGAAAATCTTCGCATACAAAAACAACAATAACGACGCCAACGTTGGCAGCAGATGGCAGTGCAATAGGCAGATTTTTTGTCATCATTCCAAAGCCAGACTGTCTGAGTCGGAGCTGGAGCCACGCCTATGCATCGCTGGTGTCATCTTCCCCAGTTACATCTTCCCCTTTTCCATCCGTTCCACTGCTTGCGAAGTTTAGAGTTACGGTAACCAGCGGTAATGAGGAAACCCTTAAACGCGCTGTAAACGAGCGTGAGTGAAACGGATAAGAAACTTAGGTAGAGGCAGAGCTGCTGCAGAACAAGCATCAGCATTTTCACAGGACCAAAAACAATGAACATTAAGAAGTCGGAATCATTGCCACTAAGTTCAAGTCCAACGCACCCATCTCGCTCACGCCCATTAAAGAGAGCGGGAGCGGGTATATTTGCAAACAATCGAGTAACTGTCTTGGGAGAGTGCTATTGAGAGAGAGAGAGAACGATAGATATTGAGCGTGTCTTTTAATTAGTGTTGGCAAATAAAGAGAGCGAGAGCGAGACAGTTAACCATAAGAGTAAAAGCTTTTAAACGCTCTCTTTATGTTTTCTCTTTCAATCTCTCAATTCACTGTTTTTTTTTGCAATAACATCGTAGCACTGATAATAATTGAAAAATAATTTAAAAAAAAACCCGTTCTTTTGCTCACACACATACCTACAGGGGTTTGAGAGGGAGTCTGACTCAGACACAGATATTCATTTTCTATTTTGTACCCTTTTTTATTGTTCATTTTTATTGTGTTATAGTTACACACATACACATGGACTCACACACAACACTGACTACAAGTTTGTGAGGTTATGGAGAACACCAGCTGAAGCTTATAACAACTCTGCCTTCAAGTAGGAGACAAAGTGGCGGCTGTTCTCCTTATTTCACCGTCTCTTCGACTCACATACATATACACAAGTTGCTCTCCCATCGCCCATCTCCAGCAGCGCGGGCATAAATATAATGTAAATAAATAATTTATACATAATGCGCTGACTGCGCCGACTTCTACTTACTCGCTATCTCGCTTTCACATATTTGTCGTGGTCTTCATCGTCTTCGTATTCTATAGCAACGCCACTACCACTGACTGCGCTCCCCCGCACCATCACCCACTGTTTCAGATTGTTGTGGGTGTTGCTGTTGTTGTTGTTGTTCAGCACTAAGAGCAATGCGCTATTCTCTGTCGCTGGTGTGAAAGGGATAGCAACAGCGAGGGTGAATGAGCCTGAAGAGCAAAAAGTACACAATTACACTAGTCTGTCTGCTATAGCCTTTTCCTCTTTTTTTCATATTTTCTTGAGCCCAGATTTCTTATTTTGCTTGGAAGTTTTCATCTTATTTTAGATTCAGCCAGAAAAGCTTTCTGCCTCTCATCAGACTCACATCCATCCCCTTGTCGGTTTTGTTTCTACTTCGGTTTCTTCCCATTTGTAATCACTTTGTATATGTATGTATGTATGTATGAATGCGTGTGTACGTTTAAGAAAGCCGTGAAAGTTGCCAGTCATTTTTTTTATTTGGACAGTGATGCCATTTTAGCTTATTTGAGATCTAAACTATTTCCTACATGATTGCCAAATAGCCTTAAGCCTTAAAATTTAAGGTACTCAGAAAAAATATTACATTCTCTGTCGCAAAAAAAAAATAAGAGATGTGTTGTAACATTTTATACAAATATTGAATAATTTTCAGCTCTTTAAGGCCAACTTATTGATGATGTTAATTAACATACGCAAATCTGAATTTTCTTATTATTAGCTATAGTATAAAACTATTGAATTTTGTTTTTGTTAGATATTATTTATTATCAAGTTTGCTATATTGAAAGCGTATCTTTATATCGGAATTAATATTTTTTTCGGCTGTTTCTATCTGCTTATTGTTATAAAATTAGCTTGCTTAGTTCTGTCAACACTGATTTCACGGTGAGAGGAACAACTATATAGAAAAAAGATAAAAGTTATTACATATAACGTGCATACATATACTTAACTCACATTTCTGGTTCTGTTGGAATTTATAAATAGAAATAAAAATATCCTTTTTATGATATGTACATACATATGTACTAATAATCAAATTGTAAATTTGAATACCTACATATGTACATGTATGCAAGCATTTGTACATATAAGTATATATATATTTTACCTGTCACGACTACATATCTCTCTCTCTTTCTCTCTCTATCTATCTCTCTCTTCCCGTCCGATTCTTTGAATGTACGTATGTATGCAGACAAATGGTTTTGTGAAAGTGGGTGGGGAGTAATTTTTGCTTGTGCTTACGTGTGTATGTATGCATGTATTTGAAAGATAAATAAATTGTCCTTCTTGAGTTTTTTTTGCCTCTACTTTAGCATACTTGTGTATAATTTGTGTCTGCTCCCGCAGATGCCGTTAACTCGTACATACATATGTATATGTATGGACTATGTACACTGAAAGCCACCTTGAATCTACCTAGACACACACACAAACAATATTCGTACAAAAAGCTTTTTTACTTTGTGTCGTTTTTTTTTTTTTTTGTTATTTTAATTTTGTTGTTCGGCATTATCGATTTTGTTGCCTTCCACTTCCTCTTTTGTTGATTCCCATTTACATGGCTTAGGGTTAGCGGGAAATCTCATTTCTTGTAAGAAAAAGGCTCTGAGCAGATGTGCATATTCATGCATACGAACGTAATGTATGTATATGTATATGTAGTGGGTGTGCTCATATGTAAATTTTGCGTGACTCGGCCACACCCACAGTAGCATTGACAATTAAAAAACAAAGTAAAAGATTGAAGATTGAATGCATTTATCGCAAGCAATGAAAATGCGCAATTTATCAACACTCTATCATGGTAGAATTATTAAGATGGTTAGATAATCATATTCATTTATCACAGCCACAGATGCCTCAAGTACTTATGTATCTTCATTACGGTGAAATAAAAAATTATAATAAATAATTTGGTATATGAATGTAAGGTTGCATCATATTGCGTGAGAGCATGGTGAAATGAATACAACGTATCGTATTCCGATGTGTTGAGTGTTCAGAGAAACCCAATAGAGAGCAGCTGTGGAGAGTGTGTGTACGTTACCTTGATAGTAAATTCAACAGATGTAGATCTGTAGAATCAGTGCTTTGCTTTAATTGGCCAAGTGACATCTAATTGTACATACTTGTATTTATGTATTTATGTATTCATGTATATAAGCAATAAACTCAGTCATGATAATACAAACTCGTATAGAAATAAACGATGTACCAGCACTGAGCTATCTTTTGCTGGTTAATTGCTTTTATAAACATATGTGTAAATTATAATTAATCTCTTTGCACAGTGCTCCTCCCTTTTGAGCCGATAACGAATCACAAAGTGAGGGGTTCATCACAACCAGTAGCAACTGTGACTGTGTGAGGGCGAAAAGGAGCAATTAACTTGGCATACAAATACATTATCACTCTCTCTCGCGGGCATCGCACTAGTACTCATACATATACTAACAAATGTACATTGTATATACATGTGCATATGTACATATATGTATACAGCAGCAGAAGCAAAAGCCGACGTATAGTTGAGTCAAACGCAAAAACAAACAAGCAATACACATGAGCATGAACATGTAGTAACAGTCAAACGGGGATATGGAACGATGGATGGGGCATGGCCGGGTGGTGGGGGATACCCGGTAGGGGGCCGCACGTCGAGCGACGACCAATCAAGTCGTCGAGTTGGTACTGTTGCTTTACTCTTCTCTTCAAGAGAATACGGCGGAGAGTGGGTCGGACTACAGACTGCAGCATCTGTAGCATACGCAAAATCGAAAAGCAAGAGAGCGCATATGAGAGCAGCGCTCTCTCTTAATTCTGTCAACGTCGCGAAGCGTCGTTATCGGCATTGTTTTTATTTTGAACCCGAACCTGGACCCGAGTATGAGTGCGAGTTTGTTTAATTTCTAAGATTAAACCTGCCCTCAACTCTGTCAAACAGCGAACACCAATTAAATTTCTAGCTTTAGTACATACAACGTATGTGTCCGTCTCTGTATGTATGTACATGAACTGCCTTGTCATTGGCTAATTAAAGCTCGTTGTTAATTATCTTTGTGAAAGGGTGATTTGGCGCTGTCTTCGTCATCCAAGCTCCAAAATCATTTTAATTGGCTACCAGAAGTATTGCTCTATGCTTTGTCGTAACATGGAGCGACTTTGTTACTGAGGGTGGGTTGTTAGTAACAGCTCGTATACTAAAAGAAGCATTTTAGCACATATGTACGTATTTTTAATTTTATACTAAAGTTAAAGGGATATTTTTCAGCGTTAACTACAACTACGTTTATAGGTGGCTCCTTATTCTCAAAATTATAGAAATTTCAATTTCAATTAGTCTTGAGTCACTTAACTTTTGTATGTTAGTCGATTTTTGGAATGGTCTCTAGTCATTGAATAGAGTTTTTCATATATGTATATATATTTTTTTTAAATTTGTTTCATATACGCTTCTTAAAATTAATTATTATATTATTATGAGATAATTGTTTTGACTATAAAATTATAAAATGAGTCTTATAAAATTAATAAGTATATTTATGTTATACTTATAATATTATCAATAGATCGATCCGGTTTGGTTTATCGTCAATTTACATATAGAAAGTTTAGAATTTTAGATATTTCTTATAAAAAAATGTTACACAATTGTTATTATGATTGATATTAAAAAAATTAATCGATTCTAAACAGCATTGTTATTACATTTGAGATACATCGGACAAACGTAACACCCAATTTTGATTTAATCTAAAATGTTTTAAAAAAAGCTTTGGAAATATTGTTTTAAAAATCCGAAAACGTCAATAAGAAAGGCTTAAAATATTTATACAATCCAGAATATACTATTTTATTTAAACACTACTTCTTGCTTTAACCCTATAAATTTCATTATAATCGGATGATTACAGAGAGAGCTTTATAGCATCAATAAATGCAACAACATTTATGTATCCTCAATACCAATTATATTTAAATTTTGTTTAAATCAAATTTATGGTCACTTTAGCTTTTACACTTACCAACTATTAATAGGTGCTGATGTAATTAAATCTCTTTCGCTTTGGACTCATTTAGAGCGCTGTTTGCCAATAGCCTCAGTCCGATTCCGTTTCTGACTTCGTTTATGTATTCCTAGTTGTCTTCGATGCTTACCACTTATACAGATATTTGTTGATTTACATTTTTATGGTAAGTTGTTACTTAGTTATATTTTATTTGAGTTGCTTTTTATTAGTTATGAATTGTATTTTTGATTAACGTATTTTGTTGTATTTTGTACTGTTTTAATTTTGTTATATTCTTAAATGTTATAGGAACTTTAAATCGAGCGTGTAGTGTGACGAGTTCAAACTGGATTGCACCTGAAATCGATCAATCAAATTACAAATATACATATACGCATGTATGTATATTGAACATATATGTATATAAACGTATATTCTTATAATTAAATATGCAGAGCTTTTTGTTCTGACAGATTACAGGTGACTGTTAATATTAAATTATATATGTAAATATATATATAAATATGTAAATATATAAATATATAAATATATAAATATATAAATATATAAATATATAAATATATAAATATATAAATATATAAATATATAAATATATAAATATATAAATATATAAATATATAAATATATAAATATATAAATATATAAATATATAAATATATAAATATAATATATATAATATATATATACATATACTTTTGAGCTTAACTATCTAGTAAGTACAAGATGCTCGAACAGAATCGCAATAAGTTCCGCCAACTGACATAGGGTATTTTTTTTACTTGCATCCGGTCGCTATAGAGACTGCACAAACAAATGAATAAGGTAAGAAGCATTGGAACACAGGATACGGAATACAATATACAAGGCCACAAGGGCAAGATCGAAAGAATACAAGAAAAATCGAAAACAAAACTGAAACATAAATGTGAAAACAGAAACCGGAACCATATTAGAGAAACAGTGGCAGGGAATAAAGTGAAAGAAACAGATGAAATAAGGGTGCGGGAGTAATTGCCATGACCAGAGACAGGTGACAGGTGACCGACCTGCTCCTGTGCCCGTTTCCGCATCAGAATCAAGAAAAATATTAAAATATCGTTTATTCAGTGGTAACGATAAAGGCTCTAGTGCCGCAAGTACATATTCAAATATTACCTACAAAATAAAATAATAATTAGCAAATAATAGACTCTACATATTTTTATAGGTTCGATGATCAATTTCCTTCTGTTTCAATGCAACGCCGATCATTTAATTAAATATATTTATATTTAAAGGTTTATTAATACTTGAATCATCTTTTATCTTTTTAGGACCAATAACCACGTGGCCACGATATGTTTTCACTGAACTCGGGAGTTTTGAATGTACAAAGTACATATGTATATGCATAGTAGAGCCATCGATTTGTGTGGGCAATTCTAAAACTTTTCACCAAAAGACCATAGTTCTAAAATCAGTTCCTCGTCCACGCTTTTTAAGTTGGATGTTTGTATTTGTAAACAATTTTTAAGCAATTTGTAAGCAAATACAAATATTCAACTTAAAAAGCGCGGCCTAGAAATTGATTTCAGAACTATGCTGACATGGTCAGAAGTATTTACACAAAGTCCCCGTGAACTTTTGATCACCTCTGTATGTAATGTATAAAACTGTTAGGTTAACTAATCATTCTAATACGTTTTGGAAATTACAAATTATTCCGTTCACTGGCTGGAAAATATATATAAGTATCTTCTTGGAAGGATAGAGTTTGAAAAGCCTTAAGAAATCAGCTAATATTATATACACAAACACCCGACAGAATGAATGAGTTTTTGCATAGAAAGTACAAAACAAAAATTAAGTTAAGTACAAAGAAATCAGCTAATACTATATACATACACAAACACACAAAATAATGATAGAGTTTTTGCATAGAAAGTACAAAACAAAAATTAAATCAAGTGCAATGTACATATGTAAGTTAGTTTGTATGTATTTACATATACATATATAAGCATATGTACATTTGTATGCAGCGTTGCTGTAAGAAAGAGAGACTAGATAGTGATTCGTTCGATACGCCCGCCGATTTAATTTGCCAACTTCTGCTTTTTACATTTTTAATATCAACACTTTTACTCCTACTTGCTTATAACGAGCGAGACAGTTGTCTCCTTTTCATTCATCACAAACACACACATACTCTCTGTCACACACACACTACCACATTAAATCGACATATACTATATGTATTCGCCTTTTTTGCATACATGCACATAAAAATATACATATGTATATATGTATTTACTGCTCTTATGGACCACGTGCCTCATTATTTTGTTGAGAGCACATCAATATCAGCAGCGCTCTCTCACCCCTTTTTATGCGCATCATCTTTCCCGCTCTGTCTCACATTCAATGCTTTACCGTTTAAGCCGCACTGCTCTTTCGCAGTATCTGCAACGGCAAATACTCTCAGTTCTCAGTTTGGAATGCAATTAAAAAGCTTTGCACTATATGTTGTCTTTGTTGTTGCTTTATTCGCGCCATCTCTTTTCTGTTTGCCTTTGATTTACATATTTCTTGCTGTATTGTACTACTACAATGGTAAAGATATGTCCAGATATGCAACCATTTCAATGTACATAAGCACATTGGTACACACATGTATCTATGTACATATGTTCTATATGTGTATATTCTACTCTAATTTATGTGGCTAAGGCACGAAATATTAAAGTTGAAGTTTTATTTTTTCAGTTAATGACAGTTGCTGCGGTTGTGGTTTATAAATTCTTTTTTTATAATCCTGAGGCAATAACAGCAGTATGTATCTATACACACTTGCATACACACATGCATCCATACAAGCATATTTACGTGTTTAAGTTCATATTTAGAGTAAGTAATACTTGAGTACTAAGTTGGAATCAATTTCTTTTTATAATTTCAAATATATACATGAATTGTAAAGTATTATTTGTAGATCGCAGAGACAAGATATTATGATCGTAATTATTTGTTGTGACCCGAACACGCATTATAAGTAAATCATGTATAATATACAAATGTATTTTATACGTCAATACGGGTAAAATTAAATTATTTTGGTTTACACAATGCACAATTTAGCACAATACAACTTATAAGTAGTAATAAGTTTTCATTATAATTATTAAAAATCGATAGAAACCGTAATAATTGCAAATATATTGGGGCACTATTTTTTGTGGATGGATTTCAATAACTCAAGAACACGTATTTGTGCAGTTTCACTGGCCGTAATATAATAAATATACTCGAATCCAAAAGAGGTACAATCTAAGTTATTTTGTTACGAATTAAATACTTCGCATGTCGCTATAATTTCCGATTAAACATATATATTTGTTTTTTAAATTTTATTTATATTATATGTATTTGTTGTTATTTAGGTTGCACTATCCGCTGTACCTCGAAAACGTGAACCTGGCCGCTTCCACCGTCGATTTCATACTACCAATTGTATCTGTATATTTCCTTTTTGTCATCATCAAGATACTTTTCACCCCAAAGAGCCATGCTCTCTCACAACAGACGAAAGCAAGAGCGGCGACAGAGAGAGTAACCGGAATCACAGTACGCAGAGAGTGAGAGAGCAAGAGCGAGCGAAAGAGAGAGTGCGAATTGTAAACATAATAAGAGCAAGAGAGCATTGAAAGACGAGAGAGAGTTTGATAATGGGGTAATTATTACCACGCAGAGTGGTAATTAGGCGGGAATGAGACAAAATATGTGATAAAACAAAGTACCAATGAGCTTTTTTGCGTGCGGAAGCGTGAGCGCCTATGCGTCTGTGTTTGTGCTCATGCTTGCGCTTACGTTTGTATGGATGCATGTGTGCATGTATTTGCTCCCAGTGTGGGAGTAGTCCATGCAATGGCAATCATCGTTTATTATTTTTGTTTTTGTGTAAATATATGTACATGTATGTAACTACCTCCGGATGTTGCACTTACATATGTCAATACATACATACATTTGTATGTGTGTCCAGTTATGTATCTTTCTTGGATATAGTAGAGTATATAAAGTTGTACGTACATACATAAATACATGTATATTAAGGCGCCAACCTATCTCTGAACAGATAATAAATAATTTTGTAGTCTTTATTTTAAAGGTTATATTATTAAATTTAATATTAATTTTTATGTACTTAAATGAGGTCTGCAACACTCATTTTGATTATTTCGTTAGCATCAAAGTACATTTAGTAAACTGAAGTTACTATGTTAATAATACATATTTTTGGTTAGGTTTTAGAAAAATAGTCTTTGCAATTATTTTTATAAATGTACATGAATTGATGACTTATACAATTATACAAACCATAATTCGAAGAATGACAAGCATTTAAAAAATAAACGTCTGGGTAGAAACAAAAGTTCAAAATTTGGAGGAATAGTGAGTGTTAATAGCACATGGGTTTTAATAGCTATAATAATTTTCAGTAATCGATAACTATGAGCAGTCTACAAATATAATAGATAACACATATATGTAACTAAATTAAAATTTATAACTATAAATTACTCAAAAACGTTCAAATTAAGAATTAAGAGTAAGTAGTATAAATTAATAATTGGTTCCAAAAGAAAGAGAATTTATAAATCGGCTATAAAGATAACGAAACAAAGGAGTATAAATACAGCAGTAAGCATTATTTTTTTTTATGATCAAAATATGAAAAATCGAAATTAACTAAAAATAATGTCTTTTCATATGTATGTCTTAGCTTATTTCGTAGCTGAACGAAGATTCGTATCTCTGCTATACTGCAGACCCTATAAAGTAAATATAGTTGTTCTTTATCAGAACGACGAGCTGAGTGGATATAGTCACGTCCGTCTGTTCGTCCGTCCGCTGCCTGTTTAAAGCTATTTTGATAAGACTTGGTACACGTCCGTCTTTTATAACCGCCATAGGATCGATCTGTTAAAAATCCACAATTAGTATGTATCATTTTTTGGTTCTTGAAACATCACAACCAAGCTCAAAGACTGTGTAGTTGCTATAGTTGCTTACAACCAGACCAAATTTCGTAAGGACCGGACTATTATATCATACATATTCATATGTAGTTGTCATAGGACCGACCGATCGGGTTAAAATCCACACTTAGCATGAACAACATTTTTGTTTCTTAAGATATCTCACAGATTATGTGTCTAGCATTGTTATATACAATCATAAACCTGTCGTATGTCGAACTTTGACTGCAGGTCTCTGCGAGGGCATAAAATGTTTGGAGTAAACATAGCTTGCGTTATCTTTAAATAAATATTTGAATTCAATAAAAATTTTTCCATTTTTTATTTTATTTAAATATTACATAGGAGCCTTCTTGAATGCGTTACACATTTTGTGACAAAATTATAATACTCGATACCAAGGCTATAAAAGCCAGAGTACAACTCTAAATTTCATTTGTATTATTAAAATTATAAACTAAAGCTAATTTACACATACCAAACATATAAAAAATTGCAATATGTACCAAAAGTAGCAAATAACAAAGATATTTTTAAAATTTTGTATATATTTTTAATAAGATAATTTTTACTGTCCCCGTAATTAATATCAGAAAGGTAGCATTCATACAGATCTACTTACAACGATGAATGTCTACACATTTTTACATATTTGATTTAAGTGAGCCAAAAAAAGGTTGTTATAAAACGTCACCAAACGCCATTTTATTAATTTTAGCGGCATCAAAGTGGTACAGAGATGGTTGCATTGCGATGCTCCACCCTTCAGAATCCATCCTTATATATGCATGTGTATGTAAGTATATGAATGTATGCCTGTGCAAGTATGTATGTGTGTGTATTTATTAGCGAAGATGGGGATCCAATGTTACCACAGCCATTCCATCCATCCTATTCACACACTGATTCAATGTGAGTGTGCATGAGTGTATACTCTTTCATACATACATACATACATACATATGTATGTGAAACTATATATATATGTGTGTCTATATGTATGTATGTATGCATATTTTCTCATTTCGCAGGAAAAGTCACACTCAAAGCCAAAAAAGGAAGGAAAGGAAAGCACAAAAACTCGCGTCTGCGTTTACGCTTTTAAATATAAATGAATAAAACACGCATGGTGGACGGAAAATAAAAACCCCTTTTTTGCCATACTTACACACGTATGTACCCACATACATATATGTAAGCATGCATGTATGTATATACATACATGCACACACTTGTATATATAGACATATACACAAACGCGAAGGAACTTTAGCTTCAACCAACGGCTGCATTGGCAGCCTCCAGCATTCGCAAAAATACAACAGCAAAGTACAAAAAAAAAAAGAAGTAGGAGGAGAGAAGTGAAGAGAGAAGAAAAGTCGTTGGTTCGTTACGCTTTTGACTAACGAGCAAGGCTTCTTAACTCCTTCGCAATTATGTACATACATATATATATGTATGCATGTATGTACGTAAGCATGTCTGTATGTTAAGACATACATATATATGTCCATATTAATATTCGCAGGATGTACGGATTTGCTAGATGAGGACATTTCTTGTGTCAGTGTAAGTGTATCCACAAGCGCGAGTGTATTTACTCATTTTCTATATATGAGCTCTTCACGTACATACATACATACATATATATTATATATAAAAAAAAAAATATACTTATATAAATCTTATTGATGTGTGTATGAATTTTCACCTACATATGTACATGTGCAGCAATCCCTTTTGCTCATTTAGCGGTCACGATGTAAGGTTGATGGTCCTGTTCATGATGCAGAATGCAGAATGGTTTATAATTTTGTCGCAAAATGTACATATACAAATATGTATGTACATAACATATGAATGTAATTTGCGTTTGTTATCATCCTCGGACTTATGAAAGTTTATTAGGAAATCGACATTTAAAGTGTAGCCTATTTTTGTCGACCCATAGACCAGCATTCACATTCTCTAAAAAGAACTTAGATTAATTAACCATAAATGCCTAGGTCAGTCATTGTTATCTACAGTAAAGTCTATCTTCTTACAATGCTATTTATATAAGTGTTTTCAGATCTATCATCTGAATCTCAAAGATTATAAATATCCAAAATAGGCAGGGAAAGTTTAGCACTACGACTAAAAAATTACTCATTTAAAATCAAGGCTGCAAACCTAAAAAAATTGTAGGGAGGAGTGAGATTAAGGCTCGGTTCGCAGACAGGTTGTGGAAGCCCCTGATCCCAAAATTTAGACTGAAACCTTGGTTCAATTTTATAAATTTTTCTTTATTATTGCTTACCTTTTTACTTATTGCAAATAAATATTCACTATAGTCCAAACCTGTCCTGAAAATTTCATTCCAA
The DNA here is from genome assembly GCA_035043265.1 of Drosophila testacea. Taxonomy (NCBI): domain Eukaryota; kingdom Metazoa; phylum Arthropoda; class Insecta; order Diptera; family Drosophilidae; genus Drosophila; species Drosophila testacea. The sequence goes on along the minus strand of JAWNND010000842.1, from coordinate 595,597 downwards.
TCGGTTGATAAAAGCGGAAGTAATTCAACTAACAATGTTACGGACAAAAGGAAGAAGATGAGACGCTAGCGACCTCTATGTTTATAAAGTGGCGCCATCTATTGAATGGGACGCAACATTGAAGAACAATCTTTAGTGAACGCCTTGCACTAAAAAAGTACTGGGTCTCCTACTGTCGAGCTTGCTCCACTGTAGCTTACTGAATTTTTATACCCTAGCAGAGGGTATTATAATTTTGTCACGAAATGTGTAACGCATTGAAGGAAGCCTCACAGACCCCATAAAGTATATATATTCTTGATCAGGGCGACGAGCTGAGTCGATATAGCCATGTCCGTCTGTCTGTCCGTCTGTCCGTCTGTCCGTCTGTCCGTCTGTCTGTCCGTCTGTCTGTCCGTCTGTTTCTATGCAAACTAGTCTCTCAGTTTTGAAGATATCTTGATGAAACTTGGTACAGGTCTGTCTTTTTGCTGCACGCAGCACATATGTCGGAACCGGCCGGATCGGATAACTATATCATATAGCTGCCATAGGAACGATCGGTTGGAAATAAACATTTAGTATGAAAAACTTTTTTGTTTCTCAAGATATCTCAACCAAATATACACATTGTGTGTTTGATTAAGTTTTAAAAAGGCTGACCAAATTTGGTGTAAATCGGACTACTATATCATATAGCTGCCATAGGAACGATCGGTTCGAAAACAACATTTAGTATGAAAAACTTTTTTGTTTCTCAAAATATCTCAACCAAATATACACATTGTGTGTTTGATTAAGTTTTAAACAGGCTGACCAAATTTGGTGTAAATCGGACTACTATATCATATAGCTGCCATAGGAACGATCGGATCGAAAACAACATTTAGTATGAAAAACTTTTTTGTTTCTCAAGATATCTCAACCAAATATACACAGTGTGTGTTTGATTAAGTTTTAAACATGCTGACCAAATTTGGTGTAAATCGGACTACTATATCATATAGCTGCCATAGGATCGATCGGTTCAAAATAAACAAATTTTTGTAAAAAATCTGACGGCTTACACAGGGCACTGCAAGGGTATCCAAACTTTGGCGCGCCAAAGTTAGCTTGCGCTATATTTTTATATGAGTATGTGTCTATTAGTTATAAAAAATTCTATAATTTAAAAGTGTAAAGTCAAAAACATTTATGCACAGAATTGATCAAAAGAAATAACACAACAACAACGCGCTCTTTAAAATTTGTTGAAAATTGATCGATTTCTGTGAAAACATCGTTCTCTACGAAATGTACGCCTTAAGCCCGCCAAAGTAAAAAAAAATTATTAATGTTTATCGATATTTTGGCTGACCGCCACAAACTTTAAAGTCAAACCGAACAATTATTTTACGGTGCTAGAAAATTTAAAAGGTTCGGTTCGTGGTCCGGTTTGGGTAGCCCAAAAACACCCGAGCCGAACCTGTTCGAAACGGGTTTGTAGCCTTGTTTAAAATATTTAGGCCCATTCGTTCAATATCTATATAACTATCCGACTTATAAAATGACGCAGATATATGCATTGAAAAAATGGGCCTTAAAATTGTTATTATAGTTCAATCTCCTATCACAACATTTTTGTTTTCTTGCGGATATTTCAGATAATAATAATGGGATATACTGTAATAACTAGATGCTGAAATGGGTAAACGTCTGATGGCAGTCTCCTCAATCCTGTTTATCATTCTGATTCACAAGTTACGCCCCAAGTGTTTGAACATGTATTAATTACACAAATCATTAACAACTAATTGAATGCAGCAATAAAACAGATGCCTTTATTTCACTATTACCACTCCCAAAATCACTCTGAAATCAACTCGTCTAAGCATTTGCATAGCCCCTCTCACACTCGATTAGACGGTAATCGATCGAGTAAACAATCATTCATTCTCATTCATAGGTGAATGCGATCATTGGGCTTACCGTTCAAAGACAGAGCTACAGTAAATTTTTTCATTTAATCGCAGCACAAGTACACTGATAAAAAATCATTATCAATCTGAATGTACTTAAATATGTATTCACTTTAATTTCGAATACTCTCGACAAAGTTTTAATTTAAGTTTGAAATAAGGGTGAAAATGTGGAAAAGTTAAATAATAATACGAGTCTAAAAACGAAAAAACGTTAAATTTCACAAGTTAATTTTTCTTATTTTCATTCTTAGCTTGCGCTTTTTATATCAGTGTACTTATAGCATATTCAAAGTTATGCATGAACGCACTGTCCATTGTCCGTTGGAGTATACTGATTAGTCCTACTTGGGATAGAGTGTGAGTGTTAGTGTATGTGAATTGTTTGTATTAAATAAATACAGGTGTTCAAATAAACGTTAGTAGTATTACGTGGAAAAGACACTTTGGATCTGAACATCAATCTTTCTTCATTAGGGATCAGTCTTAAGAAATTTTGACAATCCAAGGAGAAAATATACCCTTTGCTTGATGCTTACTAAAATAGTGAAATAAGTCACCGTTGCACAGTAAGTAACTCGTTGCAAAAATCAATTTTTGAGTTGTTCCTTTTGAGAAAAAAATTTATATTTTTGAGTTCAGAATTGATTGAATTATTTTATGCAGAAGGTTATATATTTAAAAAATGCAGTAAGCTACAGTGGAGCAAGCTCGACAATAGGAGACCCAGTACTCTTTGAGTGAAAAGCGTTTACTAGATTGTTTTTCAATGCTGCGTATCATGCAATAGATGGCGCCACTACGAAATAAGTTAATACACAGAGGTCGCTAGCGTCTCTTCTTCTTCCTTTTGTCCGTAACATTGTAAGTTGAATAACTTTCGCGTTTATCATCCGAATGGAATGAAATTTTCTGAATAGGTTTGTGTATATTATATGTACCAATAATCAAGTCGCTAGCATTAAAGTAATTCGACTTTGAAATTTTGTTTTTCAATTTCCGGGGGCGGAGGGGGGCGTGGCAAAAATCCAAAACAAACTTTATCAATGGGAGATATAGATGAACCTACATGCCAAATTTGGTGTCTCTAGCTCTTGTAGTCTCTGAGATCTAGGCGACACAAAGAGGGACAGACAGACGGACAGATAGACAGACGGACATGGCTATAACGACTCAACTGTTGATGCTGATCAAGAATATATATACTTTATGGGGTCTGCCACGCCTCCTTCTGCCTGTTACTCACATTTTTTTGGACAAACTTAATAGACCCATTTGTACTTTTTTAAAGTACTGGGTCTAAAAAAAGTTGAAGTAATTTTCCATAAACGCAAAGACAAATTTTACGCTTTATAAGGGCAAGATTAGAGCTCTCCATCTTTGAATTGAGCTAAGTCTACGTTTTTAACTTATTTGCTTATATTAACTGGTTTTTTTTTTAAACTTAATGCATCAAAAAATATAGCGCAAGCTAACTTTGGCACGTCAAAGTTTGGATACCCTTGCAGTACCCTGTATTAGCCGTAAGATTTCTTACAAAATTTGTTAGATGTTGATTTCGAACCGATCGTTCAGCTGTATGCTATAGCAGTCCGATTTTCACCAAATTTGGTAAGGCTGTTTGAAACTATACCAAACACACAAAGTGTGGATTTGGTTAAGATATCTTACGAAACAAAAAAGTTTTTCATACTAAATGTTGTTTTGAACCGATCGTTCCTATGGCAGCTATATGATATAGTGATCCGATCCGGCAAGTTCCGACATATACACTGCGTGCAGCAAAGAGACGGACCTGTACCAAGTTTCATCAAGATAGCTTCAAAACTGAAAAACTAGTTTGCATAAAATCAGACGAACAGACAGACAGACGGACATGGATATATCAACTCAGCTTGTTGCCATCAAGAATATATATACTTAATGTGGTCTGCGACGCCTCCTTCAATGCGTTACAAACTTCGTGACAAAATTATGATACCCTCTGTAAGGGTATAATAATGAAATTAAAAGAAAATAATTTTTTTCCTATGTATTTATACCTTTAGGTACTTTTTGAACTTTCGGTTGACTTTTGATTATGATTCTGTACATATTGCCCCCAATTCCAAATCTTTTGAGACATAATGATGCGACAAAGAATGTTTCAGATGCCGTTTAAGCCATTTACTCACAACACAGGATATTATCGTACTGAAATCTAATTGAATCAGGTAAATTAATTTGTGCATGTGGGTTAGGCTCTTTAAAAAGATTCATATAATATAATATTGGTTTTGTATATTATACAATGTATAATACCTTCAATGCAATCCAGGTGGTTGATGCCGGCCGAAGACAGACATCACCATAAAAGTTCCCCTCCACAATTAAGTTTGACTGCCACAGTAATGCAATGTGTATATTAACATATCAAACCAGCTAACTTTAGTTTATTCTTGGTCATATAGTGTTTTATCTGGATCTTTCACAACTCTGCAACGAATATTTTACCAATCTTTTAGACTATTTATTGTATGTGTTATATTTTTATCCCCTAAATTAAGTTGAATATTTTATACTTTAATTTTAAATTTAAGCATTGTGTCGACTACATCTATAGTTTGAAAATAAATAAATAAAAAACAATTTACATTTGCATTTTTGAATACAAAAAGAATCGCAAAAGAAATTATTACTCATTCTTGTATATTAAGTATATTCCTATATATAAGTATTGATGGCAAGAGGCAATAATAAGGCGTCGTTTAAGGTATTACTCATTGAAATCGAGGACCACAGAAATAGATAAAAGTTGTTGCCTAGTGTTATTGAAGCTGTATACCTGTGTAAAGGCGAAGCGGATTTTCGACAACAATCAATTAATGTATTATTCTTTTCAACACCTTATCATGGCACAGTAGCAACTGTGGAGCTTTTCCTTTCATAGAGAAAAGCGTAATTATTTTATGCTTTCGACATATTGACCCAAACGCACCCAAAACTTCAGCTTCATGTATTGGTATGTACGTTCATAAATGTTAGCCACAAAAAAAAAACACTTTTCAATCTGGAGACTGAAGATAAATGTTTTTTCTCAAAGGGTAAATTGTTAAAACTAAAAAAAAATGTTGTATAAAACAACAATTATACCTGAGAAAGTATAATGAAAGTAATGATGTTTGATTCCTATGACCTAAAATGTTTATATTACCAATTTAGTCCGGACACAACCAATTTAATGTGTAAAAATGTAAAATTCATGTTCTAACGTAAATTAAGTTAGTTAAAATAATAGAATTATATTGAAAATGTGATCGTGACTGCCCCAATAATATAAAAGTTCAACTTAAAGTTTTAGCTATTCATTCATTGGAAGCAGCACGCCTACTTTGAATTTCAGTTAGTTTTGCATATTTATGAATCCATTCAGATGTATCCCCTATATCCCCATTCATTAACGATTTCAATTTGATCCGATTAGCCAAGAGACAGACGATAGTTTCACAGTTCACATAAATTAGTAAAAAATGTTGTTGTTGTTGTTCTTGGTACCGTATCATTGGAGGTGATAAAATGCTAATTTTGAACACACTCAACAGTCATGTTCCCAAGATGCTCGACTAGCAAATACCATCTACGAAGGCCATCTTATAAGAAAAGTGATTGTTGAATTTATTGTTAATACAAATTTTTTTGCTCAGTTTAGTGTTAACTCGATCTATGTTCTTTAAACATCTGAACTAAAAGTTCTTCACAATTTTGGTTGAACTTTGTATGTGCTTAAGCTTAAGAGAGTAGAATGTGTCGTGAATGTATCCGACGTGATAGTAAGCATATGAACTAAATCGTAAATTTTCGAGTTAACAAGAATTGTTTGTGTGAGTGTGTTTTTCATAAATTAGTTGACACCTATACCGTAGGTTTAATCACAAAATGAATCTGTAAGCGTACCTTTTGTGAAGGGGGAAGTGTGAATGTGAATGAGTTTCGAGTATGCTCTGATAGCCGGTGTGAGTCTATTCACAACTACTCGTATACCTGGTTCTGTCGCCCATATCTATGGTCTGCTTTGGGCATCATCAACAAACAGTCATTGTGTATGAGTGTGTGAATATTCAGTCCAGTTAGATTTGATTATTATGCGTATATTCAGATGATTTTTTCTGCGCCTTAAACATTTTTAGACCCAGTACTTTGAAAAAGTACAAATGGGTCTATTAAGTTTGTCCGAGGCGTGGCAGACCCCATAAAGTATATATATTCTGGATCATCATCAACAGCCGAGTCGATATAGCCATGTCCGTCTATCTGTCTGTCTGTCCATCTGTCTGTCTGTCCCTTTTTGTGTCGCCTAGATCTCAGAGACTATAAGAGCTAGAGACACCAAATTTGGCATGTAGGTTCATCTATATCTTCCATTGATCAAGTTTGTTGTAGATTTTTGCCACGCCCCCCTCCGCCCCCGGAAATTGAAATACAAAATTTCGAAGTTGAATTACAAGAGCACCTTTGATGCTAGCGCCTTGGCTTGGTATATAAATTAAACACTATAGTCCAAACCTTTCCTGAAAATTTCATTGCAATCGGAAAATATACGCGGAAGTTATTCAACTAACAATGTTACGTTCAAAAGGAAGAAGAGACGCTAGCGACCTCTGTGGCGCCATCTATTGAATGGTACGCAACATTGATCGACAGTCTATAGTGAACGGTTGTACTCAAAAAGTACTGGGTCTCCTACTGTCGAGCATGCTCTACTGTAGCTTACTGCATTTTTTTTATTTGTTTTGGTGGACGCTGCGTTGTCGTTGTAACTCCACTCACTCTTTAGGTATTATGTACATTTGTTTTATTTACAAATTTACATAAAGACATGTGGACGTGGGTTAACCTTTTTTGACTGGCACACTATTTTCCCGATTAGCGTTAAACTAAGCAGGTTATATTTATGAATATGACCATATTATACACTTTCAGTGGTTGATCGATTTTTGTTATACTGTCCTTGTTGATTCGAAGGAGGCGTAGCCAACCATACACTGCAAATGTTACAATGTGTATAAAAGTGTGACGAGACGAAGCTATGTAGATCGATCTGCAAGCCATAAAACTAACGTATGAAAATAAACTAAAATAATTTTGAAAAATGTTACTAAGAATTGATGGGAAAGAAGTTGGGCACTGAAAATGTAACAATAGACAACAAATATTGTAAAAATGTGATTGAAAAAGAGTTGGGAAGGCAAACAAAATTTAAATCGGAAATCAAACACAATTCAGTAAATGTACAGGGTCTAATGAAGTATCTGTTACTATTGACAAGGAAAATTCAACCGCAGTCGGAAAAATGCATTAAAAAATTTTAGAGTTTCGCATAGACTGCTAAATTCACTCCTGAATTCATTTTCGCAAAATGAATGGACTTATAAAAATGAATGGGTAGGAGCCACCTTGTCTGTAGCTTGTCCACCTAGCTGGGATAATGAAAATTTGGACTATGCTCTTCGTTATGATTGTCAAATCTTCAATTATACGTACTATGTTTTGTTGGTTTCAACTTTCACTTTTCTGTAAGAAAAAAGTTGGTTATTGACATAAAAGCTAGTATTTGGATTCAAATACGGAGTTGCCCAGTTGACCTATCGACCTGAGAGTGGACATCCAATGGTTTTTCTTATGAAACTTTATTACTATTCCAATTAACAGGGAATTGTCTTTCTGTCAAAATGCGAGCACCTTTTAAGCTAATAAATAAGGTAGTATGTACTATTATTGTGACAACTGTCAGTTAACGTTAACGAAATTTAAACTTTCAGAGATGGATACTAATTTTAAATTTATTTACCGTACTGTTTATTTTATTACCGTATTGTTTATAAGTACGTTTATTAATAACCAAACTTACGTGGGATTCGAACACGGGACTTCAGCTTTAGAGTCGGTAACTCTATTCAGTGCGCTACAATGAAAACAACTTTTGGTATGCTAAAATACCTATATGTTCTGCACAGCAAGAGTACTCCAGTGCATTCATGGTTTTTTAAAATTTTATTTTTAATTTTTTTATATTATTTTTTTTTAATGAATATACCGTTGTAGTTTAAAACAAGTATATAAAATGAATTTTTAAGCAACATACGCTCTTAAAACTTGTTAAATATTTTACATAATTTGGGATTTCTCTTTTTAGTATGCACTTTGTAGAATTAAATATTTTATATTGTAAAATGTAATATAGCAATATTTAAATCAATTGATTTTCCCATTGGTTTAAATATTTTTCATATTAACTACAATATGCTAATATGTTTTTAGTCGAGCCTAAGTGTTATATATTTGATCCTAATATGAATTTTGTGAATTCCAAAGCTATAATAAACATATTTGATATTACAACTCATTTTTATATCAGTGTACATATAATCAACATATGTATTAACAGGTCTAAGCCAGTTTGGCTGCTGATACTGATTAAGAATATATCAAGCCCTTGACGACAAAAAACGAAAGCGCCAAAAGCAACTTTCATAATGTAAAAATTTTCTTATTTGAAAATTTGTTAGACCCAGTACTTTAAAAAATTACAAATGTGTTTATTAAGTTTTTCCAAAAAAAAAATGTGCGTAACAGGTAGAAGGAGGCGTGGCAGACCCCATAATGTATATATAATCTAGATCAGCATGTCTGTCCGTCTGTCTGTCCGTCTGTCTGTCCGTCTGTCTGTCCGTCTGTCTGTCCGTCTGTCTGTCCATCTGTCTGATTCTTGAGTTCCTAGATCTCAGAGACTATAAGAGCTAGAGACACCAAATTTGGCACGTAGGTTAATCTATATCTTGCATTGATCAAGTTTGTCTTAGATTTTTGCCACGCCCCTTCTCCTCCCCCGGAAATTGAAATACAAAATTTCTTAGTCGAATTACAAGAGCCTCTTTAATGCTAGCCTCTTGATTTTTGGTACATATAATTAACACTGTGGTTTAAACCTGTCCAGAAAATTTCATTCCAATCAGATGATAAACTTCAATCAATATCGGCGAAAAATATTTGAATCATAGTGCAAATAGTGAAATTTACAGTGTTTTTCTGTCAGTGTAGGGTCCACTTACTGGATGGTCTTTAAAAAATGAAAAGCAGCTACAGTGGAGCTGTACTTTTGAGTACTGGGTCTCTACTGTCGAGCTAGCTCCAGTCGAGCTAGCTCCAAAAGTACTGGGTCCAAACATAACATTAAGTCGGTAGGGCCCGACAGTAAAATACCCTGTGGAACTAAAGGATGTTTTAGATTCCTCATACATGTGTACATGTAGTACAGTCGAGTTTTGGTTGTCGGTTAACGGTTTCGTAAAATTGTGTTATATCGGTTAATGGTTATCGTAATGGTTAACCGTTTCTCTTAAGTTTCGGTTTTGATATACCAGTATGATTTCGGTTTCCAAAAAAAACTTTAAGTTAAAAAAAACAAAATGAAATAAATGTTATTAAAAATATTTTATTTAAATTAAATTCAATGATCACTTAGAGGATATTTTATGTCTTTTAAAGTTTTCATTTTTGCGCCCATTCGCATAATACCATATTTGTACATTTTGTATGGGCGCACGGTATTAATACCAAGACAAATAATAATAGCAACAATAAGAGACTACACTTGACCGAAATTTCTCGAGTTTAGGGCGTGTTAGTCTGCCGGTGTGGCGAGTTATCAAAAGCTGAGGCAATGACAGAATTTAAGTCTGGACATGCCTCAATGGGGCAACTTCCGAGTTGCATGCGTTGTGTTATCGCAAAACTTTATCATCTTGCAATGAATTTTAGGCGCGTGCCGAGCACCCGTTTTGGTGTTGTGAATGTGTGACTATGTGTGTTGAGACTATACCTGCGGGTGTGTTGTGCCCAGACAGGCGAATTCCAGCAGTATCCAGACAACTTCGGATGGCCAACAACATTTCGGTTAAGAAAACTTGAGTTGCCAACCTTTTTATACCCTTGCAGAGGGTATTATAATTTTGTCACGAAATGTGTAACGCATTTAAGGAAGCCTCACAGACTCCATAAAGTATATATATTCTATCACTATATCATATAGCTGCCATAGGAACGATCGGTTGGAAATAAACATTTAGTATGAAAAACTTTTTTGTTACTCAAAATATCTCAACCAAATATACACGTTGTTGATTAAGTTTTAAACAGGCTGACCAAATTTGGTGTAAATCGGACTACTATATCATATAGCTGCCATAGGAACAATCGGTTCGAAAACAACATTTAGTATAAAAAACTTTTTTGTTTCTCAAAATATCTCAACCAAATATACACATTGTGTGTTTGATTAAGTTTTAAACAGGCTGACCAAATTTGGTGTAAATCGGACTACTATATCATATAGCTGCCATAGGATCGATCGGTTCAAAATCAACAAATTTTGTAAAATATCTGACGGCTTACACAGGGCATTGCAAGGGTATCCAAACTTTGGCGCGCCAAAGTTAGCTTGCGCTATATTTTTAACTACTTTTTTAGCCAGCGTGTCAGATTATAGGCGAATTGGACCGGACCACTAATACATTAACAGAATTTGCCTATAGTATTAAAAAAGTCTTGGTGTTGGTCTGTATCAAATTCACTTTCATCCCAATCGGACAATTGTCCACTGTCGAGACTTTGATTATTGGTGAAGTTTCTTATTTCGATGCTGGTCTATTTGTCCTTTGGTGTAATTTCATATTTGTGTTTACCCAAACACACGTAAACAGTTTCGTCTGAGGAAAGCATTTTCCAAAAAGCATCGTACACCTGTTCAATGGTGGCTTTGATTTGCATTAGTAAATTTTAAATGTATATATTTAAACGAATATACTTCTGAAGAAGGTATTATAATTTTGTCACGAAATGTGTATCGCATTAATTTAGGCGCGACAGACCACATAAAGATCATATACTTATTCTTAAATAGGACGACGAGCTGTGTCGATATAGCCTTGTCCGTTTGTTTTTATGCGAACTAGGTTATAAGTTTTGATCTTGATGAAACTTGGAACAGGACCGTCTCTGCTGGATCGGATCACTATAGCATACTGCTGTCATAGAAACGATCGATTAAAAATCAGCTATTAGTATGAACAACTACCAACATCAATACTTTGAGATATCTTTAGAAAACTAAAATCAAAAGTTCTGTTGATAACAACAAAATGTCTTCACTTAATACACATATATGGATAAGTACTATATATGTTATTTTTATAGAGAGTTCGACTCAAAGACTTTTCTATGGGCACTTAATTGCGTTTGGAGTGATTTTTGTTGGAATGCGGGGGGTGTTTGGTTTGTTGAGGTCTTCAATTAAATTTTAATTCGTTAAATGCTACAAAATTCCCTCTAGTCAAGAGTCGTCGACCAGCGCGTCAGTTTACGGCTTTTAATCTCAAATTAATGCCAAAACAAATCTGTGCGGGTAAGACCAAATGCTCAGTTCCTTTATTTGTTTTCATCTTCTCCCTACACACAATTTTTGTTATATCCCGGAAGTCCAGCGCCTTCGTCCATTACAGCCTCCCCTATTCCATTAATTTTAAACTCTGCTAAAAATAATTATAATTGAAAGACAGAAAGAAACAGCATCTAAAGCATCCACCACATTATCAACAGCTACTTCAGCCCGCCCCGTTCTGTGTCACCCCGGTTTGACTTGGCTCGGCTCCGGTTGAACAAGTGCCCGTCTGGCCTTGACCAGAATTACCAGCATAATTATGCATTTAACGTTTTGCGCCACTATTAAGTACCGCGACAACATAATTAATTAAATTACATTTAAATCTCTTTAGCTCAGTCTGCGCTAAGTCTCAATTCGTCGAGTTTACGCCTACAGTGGGACATTTTAGTGATAAAGTGACGAGTTGTTCTACAAAGTTATAATTGCTAACAAGCGTTTACCACATGTCCGACTTTAAAAAAAGTAATTTTATCATCCCAGTCTTAAATAATAAGTTATTTACAAACTACCATTGTATAAATATAGAATCTTCTCTATGATCGAAATATGTAATACATACCACTTATCCATATATTTTATATTACGCTAGCCAAAAAGATCCATACTACGCAGCTCATTTTATTGTGCTCGCTTTCGGACGAAAGCGGGTGTTACCCTATTTTCTTTCCATAAACAAATTTCTAGCTCCTATATTTTAAAGAAAGAAAAATGTTAGGGCTATGTATAAAAATAAGCACTATGTGAAAAATGATCATGTTTTGTTTTTGTCACATATTTTTCCCCATATTTATGTATTTTTGGTTGATTTTTCAAAAAAAGATAGTCGGTGCGCCACCTCAGGATGGGCTCCAAAAAAACTGATTTTTGGCACACAATAATATTTTATAGCGAACCAACGATTCCGCACCCAACAAATTACAAAAAAAAAATATAGCGCAAGCTAACTTTGGCACGCCAAAGTTTGAATACCCTTGCAGTGCCCGGTATAAGCCGTAAGATGTTTTACAAAAAGTGTTAGATGCTGATTTCGAACTGATCGTTCCTATGGCAGCTATATGATATATTAGTCCGATTTACACCAAATTTGGTCAAAATTGGTGACTTTCGTTGAGATATCTCGAGAAACAAAAAAGATTTTCATATCAAATGTTGATTCCGAACCGATCGTTCCTATGGCAGCTATATGATATAGTAACCTGATTTGCACCAAATTTGGTAAGGATATATGAAACTGTATCAAGCACACAATCTGTGAGTTTGGTTGAGAAACATTGAGAAACAAAAAAGTTTTTTATACTAAATGTTTATTCCGAACCGATCGTTCCTATGGCAGCTATATGATATAGAAATCCGATTCTCACCAAATTTGGTAAGAATGTATGAAACTGTATCAAGCACACAATCTGTGAATTTGGTAGAGAAACATTGAGAAACAAAAAAGTTTTTCATACTAAATGTTGATTCCGAACCGATCGTTCCTATGGCAGCTATATGATATAGTGATCCGATCCGGCCGGCTCCGACATATGTACTGCGTGCAGTAAAAAGACGGACCTGTACCAAGTTTCATCAAGATAGCTTCAAAACTGAGAGACTAGTTTGCATAGAAACAGACAGACAGACGGACCGACGGACAGACGGACAGACAGACGGACATGGCTATATCGACTCAGCTCGTCGTCCTGATCAAGAATATATATACTTTATGGGGTCTGACACGCCTCCTTCAATGCGTTACAAACTTCGTGACAAAATTATAATACCCTCTGCAAGGGTATAAATATGTTTTCGCTTCAGCCTAATATTTATTTATACATGGAGATTGCATTAACTAATATGTATGGGAATCCTTGTTTATATAGTATGTTTATATAAGCTGACAGGGACAAGAGGTAGGTTCATATTGCCCCTCTGCGCTTCAAAATTGGCAATTTAAATTTCGGAGATCAGATTCCCAGGTGCACCCCTGACTTTCTGCGCCAATTTGTGTGGCGCAATGTAAACATGTCAATTTAAGAAAACATTTTTTTTTGTTCTTTGACCTCATGAGAGAGATACATAACCATATATTTTAATGTCTATCCCAACATGTGCATATGTGGCAGAGTATGAAAACCTCAATTTTTAAGCTGTTGGCTGTAAGACTGCAACGAGAGTCTAAACCTAATTTGTTTTTTTAAGTTTAGTTTTTCCTCCCGCTGTTGATTTGCTACTATCGGAAAGGATATTTTATGCATCCATCATCTACCATTCATTTACCATGAACAAACTTAATAAAAGCAGCAAATCTTTTTTTTTCAATCGGCAAAGGCGGACAGCTTTTACTTCTGAACATCTTCCAAAAGGTGCGGCGGGTTTTTATACAATTTCAGAGGGTATTATAATTTTGTCACGAAGGTTGCATTGAAGGAGGCGTCACAGACGCCATAAAGTATATATATTCTTGATCAGGAGTTGATATAGCCATATCCGTCTGTCTGTCCGTCTTTTTCTATGCAAACAAAAAGCTTTAAACACATTATCAAAGAAATTTTTGAAGTTTTTTTTGCAGTTACTATTGGAAATTTTTGGATAAACTTTTTGCATTAAAACATTATTCGTTTCAGTCCGAGAAAAAAAGTAGATACTTAAAAAAATTAATTGTTTTCGTGCAAACTAACAGTATTTTTCAAGGAAAATCACTTTCAACATACTTGTAACACTAACCAATGAATACATAGATGTGTCAAACCTCGATTTTCGTGCTACGCAATTTTTTGCTAAGGGTTTCCGGAGCGTTCGGCAAATTTTACGAAGCTTGTAGATCCCAGCTGATTTACGACTTGATTGTATCTGTATCGTAACAACCTTACAGCAGAAGAGTAGTCTCTGTGCCGCTTGCTCTCTTATGTTTAGACCCAGTACTTTAAAAAGTCCAAATAGGTCTATTAAGTTTGTGCAAAAAAAATGTGCGTAACAGGCAGAAGGAGCCGCGGCAGACTCCATAAAGTATATATATTCTTGATCAGCATCAACAGCCGAGTCGATATAGCGATGTCCGTCTGTCTGTCTGTCCCATTTTGTGTCACCTAGATCTCAGAGACTATCAGAGCTAGAGAGACCAAACTTGGCATGTACGTTCATCTATATCTTGCATTGATCGAGTTTGTTTTAGATTTTTGTTGCGCCCCTCTCCGCCCCCGGAAATTGGAAAATAATATTTCAAAGTCAAATTACGAGAGAACCTTTAAAGCTAGCAACTTAATTTTTGATACATACTTATAATATACACTATTGTCCGAATCTGTCCTGAAAATTTCATTCAAGTTATTCAACTAACAATGTTACGGAGAAGAGACCTCTGTGTTTATCAACTGATATGTTCGTAGTAGCGCCATCTATTTAATGGGATTGAAGAACAATCTATAGTGAACGCTTTGCACTCAAAAAGTACTGGCACTAACCAATGAATACATAGATGTGTCAAACAGCGATTTTCGTGTTACGCTTTTTTTTGCTGATCATAGGTCCCAGATCTTCGGCAAATTTTACGAAGTTTGTAAGTCCAGGCCGAGCGAGAAACGAACATAGCAGACATTGCCGAGCAGAGAGAAACGATTTACGACTTGATTGCATCAGTATCGTATCGACCTTACAGCAGAAGGGTAGTCTCTGTGTCGCTTGCTCTCTCATGTTTTTTTTTGAGGACAGACAAATGCGCATGTATTTGGGGGTGGGTTTTTATGAAAACTGGCTACAGCGCGTTGCGTCGATCAGTAGTGAGGTTCATTTAAGAAATCTATGAAGCACATAGATTTTGATGGCGCACAGTGATTCGCTGTGACTTTTTTCTATACAAAAATAATGTCATCTGATTTTAATATTTCTGATCGACAAAATATGCTTTCTAATGTGTATGTATAGATAACATATTTAAATTAATGCATACATATTTTTGTGTATTCGAATACAAAAACATATGTATATATTGTAAATATTTGACGAATATCATGCATATCAAGCAAAGCATTTATAATATAAAAGCTACCATTAAAACAAATTCAACTATAAGCAATTATTGACAAAAAGTCTTGTTCACTCATATTAAAGATACACAAATTAACTGATAATTGATTTTTAAAATTTAAAAAATTTTGTTAGGGTCAGAAGACATTATTTTTGTACAGAAAAGAGTCACAGCGAACCACTGTGCGCCATCAAAATCGATGTGCTTCATAGATTTCTTAAATGAACCTCACTACTGATCGACGCAACGCGCTGTAGCCAGTTTTCATAAAAACCCACCCCCAAATACATGCGCATTTGTCTGTCCTCAAAAAAACATGAGAGAGCAAGCGACACAGAGACTACCCTTCTGCTGTAACGTCGATACGGTACTGATGCAATCAAGTCGTAAATCGTTTCTCTCTGCTCGGCAATGTCTGCTATGTTCGTTTCTCGCTCGGCCTGGACTTACAAACTTCGTAAAATTTGCCGAAGATCTGGGACCTATGATCAGCAAAAAAAGCGTAACACGAAAATCGCTGTTTGACACATCTATGTATTCATTGGTTAGTGGTACTGGGTTCCTACTGTCGAGTTTGCTCTACTGTAGCTTACGGCATTTTTTTTGAGGACAGACAAACATGCACATGTATTTAGGGGTGGGTTTTTATGAAAACTGACGACATATCAAAATCAACATTTAGTGTAAAGAACTTGTTTGTTTCTTGAGATATCTTAACCCAATCACACTTTGTATGTCTGGTATAGTTTCAACCAGCCTGGCCAGATTCGGTGCAAATCGGACTAATACATCATACATATAGCTGCCATAGGAACAATGGCTCAAAATAAAAATTTAACAAAATTTTAAAAAATCCAACGACTTATTTAGGGCTCTGCAAGGGTAACCAAATTTTGGCGAGCCAAAGTAAGCTTGCGCTATAATTCATTGCAAGTTGCAATAAAATTCCCATAGGGTCTTCTTTATTATTATTATAATTATTATTAATATTATTCTGCATACAAAGTATGAATGGTTTATACCAATACAAGCATACATAACATACATATGTATGTGTAATTTTATGTAATTTAACACAAAAGGTTGCTAATCAACCATGTGGTCCCGTGGACCATGGACCACGGGCCATGACAGGGAGAATGCTAACTATGAAGCAGAAAGTGACTTTATTAATCAGTAGTAAATCTTCACAAACAATATTTGCGTGTTTGGGGGTTTTGGTACGTAAATAATTGATGATATCCGAATGTGTACAACGTATGGATATGTATATGCGATAGTGAAGAGGAGAGAGAAAGAGAATTCGAATATTCATGCGAATATTCATAAAAAGTGAATTACCGAAACTGGTACGGGGATGAAGTTGACGAGCGAACGGAACAGGGCGCAGACCCAAAGAGATGTTGATAATTTCCATCAATTTGATATTCGGTTTTGCGAAATGACAATTCGGCTGAATTCTCTTGAGCTTTTGCAATAATTACGCAACTCGACCCAAATAAATGAGCGTCTTATGCCTTTTACGACCACTTTGGATAGGTATTTGGACCCTGAAGAAGATGTGATTCCCGCTATTAGCCAAAATTAAATCGAGACCGTAACAAAATTAATTATATTTCAATGACACTGCGTAATGACAACGACAGAACAACCCAAACGTATTAGAATGATGATGATATGCGGTTGCGGCTAGGGCTGGGATGGGGTGGGGAATATGATGAATAGAAATTGAGAATTATAGCTTAGTGCAATATATTTGTAGAAATCGAGAAAGTGCTATCACTAGAACTCAAAAACAAAACAAATAAAACAGCTGACGTGCAAAATGTGGCTAGGAACTTTATTTTATATTTTTGCATATATATTTTTACAATTATTTTCAGAAAATTAACGACAGATCGACGCACAGTGTAAGATTTTGCAAAACTAGGAGGACTTAAATCAATAGCAGTCGCATTTTTAAAGCTATTGAGTGAATGTACAAATATCCCCAAAGAAATTTTTAGCCTAAAAATTAAAGTGGGCGTGGCACGTGCGTAAAATACGCAAAAACCTGTTATTTTCCATTTTTTTTTTATACAAACCGACATAAAAAAAGAAAAATATTCATACCAGAATACAAGATAGCTCAAGATTTTTGACTTATTAAAGAGATTACATCAAGAAACTTTGGACTGACCATTTTCGAGTGCTGCCGTAAGGTGTCTTATTGGTGCATTGATAACTTGGTGGCTACCGTTAATGCAATTGATTGGTCTGATGTAAGACGTTGTGGAAGCTCTGTGCATATTCTGGATTTAATAATGGTTGTACCGTTGACGGGAAAGCATTTTCCAACTCATAAATGAACTTCGCCGAATCCTTTTTCCGCAAGACCGCAAAGTCAGTTCTGTCGCTTCAATCAATTGCTTTTCATCAATTCTAACAGCAAACCTTTACTTTTTCTTAGCTGAGATTTTGGACAGCAATCAGAAAATGGTTTCATAATTCTGAGTTAAGCTTAACCGTTCTAACGTTGATTGACCAACTCTCGAAAAACTCTGCGCGTTTTATTTTACTCATTGCTTAATTGAATTCCGATCCAATTGAAAAGACTAAACTTTGTCAACTGTTGCTCGCTGTCCGATGCAATTTTTGCATGCATTTCAAATGCACCGGTTCAAGAACCGTTATCTTCTGAACAAAAATTGTTTTTTTTAGACCCAGTACTTTAAAAAAGTTCAAAAAAATGTGCGTAACAGGCAGAAGGAGGCGTGGCAGACCCCATAAAGTATATATACTCTTGATCAGCATCAACAGCCGAGTCGATATAGCCATGTCCGTCTGTCTGTCTGTCCGCCTTTCTGTCTGTCCCTTTTTGTGTCGCCTAGATCTCAGAGACTATAAGAGCTAGAGACACCACATTTGGCATGTAGGTTCATCTATTTCTCCCATTGATCAAGTTTGTTTTAGATTTTTGCCACGCCCCCGGAAATTGAAATACAACATTTCGAAGTCGAATTACAGGAGCACGCTTGATGCTAGCGACTTGTTTTTTGGTACATATAATAAACACTATAGTCCAAACCTTTCCTGAAATTTCATTCCAATCGGATAATAAACGCGAAAGTTATTCAACTAACAATGTTAGTCAACAGCCGAGTCGGTATAGCCATGTCCGTCTGTCTGTCTGTCTGTCCGTCTGTTTCTATGCAAACTTGTCTCTCAGTTTCGAAGCTATCTTGATGAAACTTGGTCCAGGTCCGTCTTTTTACTGCACGCAGTACATATGTCGGAACCGGCCGGATCGGATAACTATATCATATATGTAGCTGCCATAAGAAGGATCGGCCCAAAATCAACATTTCGTAAGAAAAAATTTGTTGTTTCTTGAGATATCTCAACGAAAGTTTTGTGTTTGATTCATATTTATATAGTCTGACCGAATTTGGTGAAAATCGGACTACTATATCATATAGCTGCCATAGAAACAAACGGTAGGAAATCAACATCTAACAAATCTTGTTAAAAATCGGACGGCTTATGCAGGGCTCTGCAAGGGTACCCAAACTTTGGCCACCATAGTTAGCTTGCGCTATATTTTATCATAAGTTTGCACTTTTTTTTGTCACTATTCGCCATTGCTTTATCTATTGACCCAAAAAAAGCTTTATTAACCAAAACAAGGATTGTTTATAAAGTGTACAGCAGATTTATTTTGAGTGTCTGACAAATTGCCGAATGACGTGTCAAATTTCCGTCGAAAGATCAAAACCAGAGAACATTTAATGACACCGAATGACGCGAATTACAGTGCTCATAGAAAACGGGAATTATATAAATACGAAATCTCAAAAATTCGTAAAATATGCTGTCCCCTTGAAAAAATTCGTTAATTCGTAAAAATTGCTACATTTTGGTCTCCTTATATATTGTATTATATTATTTGTTAATATATTATTTTTTGTAACGCAAAGAATATTGAACCTCTTATAAATTGAAATTTTGTTTCGTAATCTCTTAGAATTCGTAATGCAATGCTAAATTTTTTGTCGTTAAATCACCGTTAGATTTTGCAGAATGTTATGCCTTTATGAAATATAAATGCCTCGTTTATTCGAATTTTACATTTTTGAGAAATCTCAATAAATCAAATTTCAGTGTAATTCGTAAAAAATGTGATCCCCTTGCCATTTCGAATTATCGAGACTAGACTGTAGATGTATGTATGTATTATGCTCATACGTGAGTAAGTTAATTCTGTTTGCATGTGTAAGGAATTTAACAGCGTCCTTTACTTCCACAGGGTATTTTTATTCGCTTCGATGGTAGAGGTCTTCAAAAATGAACAAAACTATAAATTTCTAATTAATTTGTTTTTTTTTTTTGTGTGACGAAATTTTATCGAAATGGTTCATTTAAGTTTTAGTTTTTTAATTTAAACTGAAAGTTTTACGATTCACTCTTACTACATCGCAGTGTTGCCAGAATTTCATGGATTTAGTTGAGAAAAAAAAAATTTGCTAGAAATAGCTAACAAAAACATTAAAATTGCTAAGAAAATAGCTAATTTTCTTAACAGCGTTATATTGAGAAAATGGTATGTGAATAGAGAATATGGGCTAGTAAATAAAACACAGTATTTCAGTTATCTTGTTTTATTGTAAAAACAACAATATTTCGTCAGATTAATGAGTTGGAAAATGCTTCCCCGTCAACGGGTACAACCATTAATAAATCCAGAATATGCACAGAGCTTCCACAACGTCTTACATCAGACCAATCAATTAACGGTGGTCACCAAGTTATCAATGCACCAATAAAACACCTTACGGCAGCACTCGAAAATCTTTAATAAGTAAAAAATCTTGAGCTATCTGGTATCCTGGTATGACTGGGACTAAATCATATGCTAAGATAAGTTAATAATCGCTGATAGTTCACACTGTATAACGGTTGAAAAGTGCCCAAAATTTGTAAATCCGTTTTGAGTTGTTTTTTTTTAACTAAAAAAATAGTAAAAAATGTGAAATTCACTCTTTTAATCAATAAATCAAGTACCTTTTAAATAAAACCATATCTACTCTACTACGGCCAATAATTTTATAGTTACAACCAAAAGCATGAGCAAGTAACAAAAAAGTTCAATTTAAGGATATACATAAATGTCAATTTACAAGAATTTTAGAATTATAAACTAAATTATAATTGTAATTGTTCGTTTAACCAATCTGATGGATAAAAAGGCATTTAGAGCTTTTAAATGCATTTTGTTTCTTAAGGTATTCTTTACGAGCTGCACTTGGCTAAAAACCCGTTCCACCTCTGCGTTAGACGAAGGCAAACACATTACTTTCAGTGTGCTGCTAATGGGGCGAATGGGTTTACACCTCCAGCATCTCTATACTCCAAAACTTCTGCCAAAAACTTTGCAGTGTCGTCAGTGTGCTCCCAATTTACAAAATATATTTAGTCATAGCACATTCGTATTTGTATAATGTTTTGTTCATTGAAATATTCGAATAACTATATAATTTCGGATTTATTCGTCCGCAACATGCTGTAGAAGAATAATATACATAGGGCTATCGAAACTATTGAAAAACTGCCAAAAGTATGCGAATCACTTTTTAAAATAGCTAGAATTCTAGCTATGACAGCATTTAATTATTTGATATTAGGGGCTTAACCCCTGCTCGCTTGGCTCGCCAACCCCGGCTCGCTACGCTCTCTGAAATCTCGGGGGAAAATGTGAAGTGAAAATAGGGAACACTTTATATAGGTTTTATATATTTTTGTAGTTTCAAAATAGCTAGATCTAGCTATAAAATAGCTAAAATGGCAACACTGCTACAGCGCTGAATGCGCTCGAATGGGCTTCAATAGGTCAAGAGACCCAAGTTGGTTGCTAATAATTGTAACATAACTTCTAAAGAGGTTTAGATTACGGGTTGACATTTTAGAAGGCAAAATAAAAGTAGACGTGGCATAGGAAAGGGCGTAAATGAACGGTCAAGCACATCTAAAATAGTACGATTAGTTTAAATGATATTAACATTAAATTTTTGTTTTTATTTTTATAATAAAAATCGATAACAAATTTTATTTTTGATTTTTTTTAAACAGACCTCGAGCCAGCAAAAACTACAAATTTTTGATTTTTATATTAAAAGTTTACAATAATTTTTATTTTAGATTTTTATTTTATATATTAATAAAATTTTTATTTTTGATTTTTATAATAAAAATTAAAAATAATTCTTATAATAAAAATTTTCAAATAAATTTTATAAAAAAAATTAAAAATAATTTTTATCTTTGATTATTATAATAAAAATCAACAGATAATTTTTATTTCATAATTATTATTTTTTTAAATATAATAATTACAGTCCCTGCTAACTATAGAACGCTCTGCTGACAGCCTGCAACTTGAGGGATCGATCCCTACTCCATGTAAAATTTTGGTACTGCGGCCGCGCCAACTTTGGCATTGTGGTCTGTCAATTTGTTTCAGGGGCACGAGAATTGATATTAGTGAGCTCTTGGTAAGGAATTGCTGGGAGGTGGAACTACGTTGTGAGTTTAGGTCCAGGTGTGGTCACCCGACCCTGTTTTAGAGTATGTTTAAAAGTAAAAAATAAAAAATTTGAGTTTGATCACCTGTTGACAAAAGGCCTTCAGCTCGATTGCATTCATATTAAAGCTCCGAAAATTAACTATTTAACTATTTAGCATTCATATTAAAGCTACGAAAATTAACTATTTAACGCTTTTTTTTTGCGATATCTTATTTAGTTAATTCAAGAGATATTATTTTTGGGTAAATGTCTAGTCTACGCACAGCTTCGCCAAAATTCGCGAAATTATCATGAATTATCACGAAGAAATTTTTATGGCAGTCATAAGTTTTTTCTTCTTAAATGCATTTTAAAGTTTCAGTGCAAGTCACACGTTTTAATCAAGTTGCTTTTGAATTTTTTCCAAAACTTGTTGAATTTTATCTAGTTACATTTTCGCTGCTCGCGGATTTTAAGTTTTCGCTGTAATTGGACTTTGGAGAAAAAAAATCAGATTTGGTTGAAAAAAGCCAGATTTGGCGGGCAATGGTCAGATTTGTCGATATAAAACAAATCTGTGAATTGAGATAGCTAGAAAAAAACAACACTCTTCATAATTAACGTTAATTTGCATCTAATTTTTCTATAGTAAAATTTTAATTTGCATTTGATTGTTCACATGTCAGCCATATGATTTAGTCATCCGATGTTGACAAAATTCACAGAATGTAACAATAAGTAAGAAATACAAATTCTGTGAGTTTGGTTGAAAAAGCTCAAAAAACAAAACAAAATTTCGTACTAAGCAGTTTTGACCTTTGACCCCCCATTTTAACCCCTTCCAGTGTGCACAATAATAATGTCTCGGCTATGTTGTGGGAAAATTTGAGATCGATATCTTAAGCCGTTTGGCCTACATCGTGATGTGTCAGTCAGTCTGTGAGGACAAAGAGTTTTATATATATAGACAGATTTAAAGTTTTCGCTGCAATTAGTAAGCTATAAAAACTATAAAATTTGGCGTGTATGTTCATCTATATCTTGCATTGATCATGTCTGTTTTTGAATTTCGCCAAGCTTCCCTCCGCCCCCGTAAATTTGAAACAAAATTCCAAAGTCTAATTACGAAATCACCGCGATATGATTTTTGGCACACATGATAAACTCTATAGTCCAAACCTGTCCTGAGTTTTATCCGGATCGGATAATAAACGGATAGTAAACGGCTATTCAAAATTACGAAAATATGAACACCTAGATCTCAGAGACTATCAGAGCTAGAGACACAAAATTTGGCATGTAGGTTCATCTTTATCTCCCATGAATCAAGTTTGTTTTAGATTTTTAACACCCCCCTCCGCCCACGGAAATTGAAATACAAAATTTCAAAATTGAATTACAAGAGCCCTTTTAATGCTAGCGCCTTGAAACACATAATATACACTATGGTCCAAACCAGTCCAGAAAAGTTCGGATGATAAACGCGGAAGTTATTCAACTAACAATGTTGCGGGCAAAAGGAAAAAGAAGAGACGCTAGCAACCTCTGTGTTTATTAATTATTAACTTATCGTCGTAGTAACGAAACATTGAAGAAAAATCTTTAGTGAACGCTTTGCAATCAAAAAATACTGGGCCTCCTACTGTCGAGCTTGCTTCGCTGTAGCTTACTGCATTTTTTAAAACTCTTCTAGTTGAAATTTTGGCAAACGCTGTGTTATTTCACGACAATTATATCTCAACTAAGTATGTACTGTAAAAATTTTAGCCCCGTAGCTTTTCGATGATGACTCAGTCAGTCAATTAAGACAAACAGTCTTGTATATATATATGTATACCATATAAAATGATCTTACATCCTCCTCTATCAACCTAATTAATAATCAGATGATATGTTAGAAGTTCAAAATTACATAGAAGAAAGACGTGTGAGTGCGTTTAAGATCAGAGGGATTGTTTTCCTGTTCCAACTGAAATACAAATAACACTTAATTGTGAATATGTTCACACTTCCACATTTCCGTGTGGTACGTGAATGAAACGCTATAGCGCTTTTCGAACGAAACGTGGCAGCAGCCGTAGTGCAAAGTGGTGGACTTATTTTATTGATGCAGTTAATCGAATATCTTGCACGCACGAACAAAAAGGCGAAATGCGAAGGGGGCAAATCTTTTTAAACGTACAACCCCATTCCGAATCCCAGTCAGGTTTGGCGTCACTCTGCTGCAAAGTACAAATGAAGTTCCTGCAAATTTCCGGTACACACCAAGGTAAATTAAACAATGGCAATTAAAGCGTTAATGTATTTCGAGTCGTGATTCAGATACCGTCAACCAACAATGATATCTCTTTCCTCTACGCACACAGACATTCAAGCTTCTCAGTTGGCAACTTGCCTTTCTTCGACGAAGGCCAGCACGCTCAAACACCTATTACCCCATAGTATGGGACTCCAAAAGAAATGGAGTGTGAGAAGGTCCAGAGAATTGATATTGATATCTACTCTTATATTGTTGGCCGTTAGAACGTGTGACCCCACATTCTGCATGGATTCCGTAACGCTCGGTGTGTCCACAGATAGAAATATTGTGTTTATTTATTAAATTAATAAACGAATCTCCATCTCCAAAAAACTTGTTTCTAATAAGTGTGAAGAAGCACCCTGTTGACTATCTTATAATTATAATAGACATGTGTTCGAACTTGTTTTACAGTATTCTGCTTTACCTTTTCATGTCAAAGAACAAATTACATTACCGCCTTCGTAAATATTAATTAAAACTAAGGCTGCACATGAACCGCATTGGTAGCGGCAGACGAAGTAATAAATTCGAGTTTAAGATCGATGTTTATCTGGTTGGTACAAAACATTTATTTATTTTTGTAATTTATTGGGCAAAGTTATCAAAATTTAAATAAATTTAAATTGGACAATTTAAAAATGAACATACATAATTATTATTATGGTTTAACATAAGATTTGCACTTTATACCATATGGTTTTAAATGTAGCATTTTATTTTTAGAGCAGTACTCAAAGGGTACTAAGTTATAATAACTAAGTACAAATTTTCGAATGTTCGCTTCTATAAACACATTTACTTACATATGTCACATATATATATACACATATCCATCCTACAAACATATGTGTGCATGTACAGTAAACAAATTTTTGCAAGGCCTGTCGACAATATCCTGTTTGCTTGCCATACTATCGTTGACATTTGTTCTTACTTGTTAATCCAGAAATATTAATAATTTTTACGTAGTATGAAATATACGTATAAATATATACAAACAAAACTTCTAGTATTGTCCTCCAGAACAATACATAATAGTTATAATTAATGTCATTGAAATTTCAAAATTGTTTTTGATAAGCGAGGCATGCAACGCATAATTTCTTTCAACAATGCTAGAAAAAGAAACAATTTTAATTGTGATGGTTGCGAATGTTAGAATCCATTTCATTTTCGCAAAACACAAAAAATCGATATTCTATATTCCAATGTTAGAAATTTCAGATGCTAAAACTGCCAAGCGCCTTTTTTATCCAATTTTTCACGGACCGGCTCAAAAAAAAATTGGGGGTGTCATTTCATGTGCATAAGCGTTCGACCTTATACACTTTCACATTGCCTACAACTACGGCAACAACTTACAGCCCCTGTTAGCGGAGGGTATCGTCTGAGTCGCAAACCCGGCAGCGATGAGGCAAATAAAGAACACAGTACAAAAAATACAGCAAAAAAAAATGAAAACGAATGAAAAAACAACCCCGACAAAATTATAATGAAGTTGGTGGTGGCGCAAAAGCAAGCAGAATATGCGTTTCAAACGAAGAGGGAGCGGGCAATTTTTGCCACCTTCTGCAGCAGTCAGAACACCACCGACATGGGCATAGGCACGGTCGCAAGCACTGTCAGTCACCACCCTACTCCATAAAAATTAAAAAAAAAAAAAAAACAAAAAAAATAATGTGTATACATAAAAAAAGAACCGAGATCATCCACTGTGATGAAAAAAGAAAAATTCTCAGCCCCTGCGACGTCTAACACATATATATATATCATATATACATACATATTTACATTCAGACTTAATATGTACATAAAATCAAGTATGTATGTATGAAGACGCGTGCGTATGCATGTGTGAATTGTAAGGCGTAGGGGTTTGCTGTTGGGATTTTTATTTAGAGATTGTAAATGTAATACATTAAACTTACATATAAATAATATGTGCCTGTTAAATGCACTATGCAACTAAATATGTAAGTAATTTGAAGTTTAGAAATATATAATAACAAAGAGGCTTCGCTCTATGTTTGCTTTGGTCGCCGACCTCTTGTTCGCTAAGCTCGCTGAGAAATACTTGCTATATCTTTTAAACAAAATAGTTTCTTAATATGTTTAGAAAGACTAAAATAGTGATCAAAGTGCGCATTGGGCAAAGACCACCATTTTAGCCCCTGTACTTTAAAAAGGTACAAAAGGGTGTACTAAGTTTGTCTAAAACAAATGTAAGCCCTTCCCAACTAGTTTCATTGCTATCTTATTTCAACTAAGCGTAAATCAATTTGATCTATATATTTACTGATTATCTAGCCTAGATCTAGTCCCGTTGCAATCAGTCAAATTAATGATTTTCTTTAACTAGACCTACAACTATTTGATTATATTACTAAGTTGTTGCCTTATAACTAGTCATAAGGCCATGTTTGTTGTTTAGATACTATTTATGTTAGTTTTATAATAGTTCTAAAATAACATTTTTTATACTAGTTGACAAAATCAGGAATCCAGAAAATTGAGGGGGACAACGTCCCACCTGCCGCCCACCCAGCTTTCGCTCATTCGCCATTTTCGACTAAAATATGTTTGGAACAAAATAATTACTAACTTTCTACGTCCGTCGAAAACTTTGCTTTAAAGTAATATCGTAAGAAAGAAAAGTAAATCAGCAAGATTTAAGAAAATTTTATTTCTGAGTTGTGCTGCTTCATTTAAAGTTGTCATGTCCTCTTCCAAGTAAGCACGGAAGATATTCGAAGACAATTATTCCGTATAGTGTCGCTATTCTTTTGTTCGTGCGTGTATAATGTTTTTGCATGTATGTATATGTATATCCGTATGTATGTGTGAGCAAGTTAACTCAATTTATATCGATCGATATGCCCCTCTAGAAAATCACTACTACTTCATTTCAATTTGTCACACAGTGTTACCATAAATATAGGTTTTAAGATTTTTCCTAGAAATGTTTATAGATTTAAAAAAAAAGTGTTAGTGCAAAATTTAAAATTGTTAAGTTTGAGTGTTAAATGTGTTGTTTCTGTGAACCAAGGATATAAAGCCATGTCGGCATTTATGTATGTGACCTGTTATAATTTATTTCTCAAAAAAAATTTTATGAGGAACGAGTTTAACACTGAAATTTTAACTTACATTACTTTTATACGGACTATTTCATGTATTAATAATTTCGCGAAATAAAAATTGCCTCCGTTATGCTATGCTTACATTGAGTGGCACAGCCTGGCACAGCGCATCAGGAGTGCTTTTGGGCATTACAATCGGTAATTCAAATTTTGAAGGCTCAGATGCCCAAATGCACCCTGACGCTGTGCCACTCAATGTAAACCTAGCATTATACCGCACACGAGAAACTCGCGAAATTAAAGATGCCAGATCTAAAAGTCTTTTAAAAAGGGCACAACGGCCTTTTTGCTATTTGCTAATTTACCATAATCAAAAATTGGTAAGAACGGAAAAACTATTTTTTTCCAATCAGCAAAGGTGCACAGCATTTATTTTTAGCAATTTTAATTACTTTGCGATTATACATATGCATTATATTCTGCAAAGTATGTTTGCAAGTTAAGCTTAGTACTCCACTGTAACTGTACTGACTGGAAACTCCATATAAAAAGTAGCTAAGAGCAAACATATTTTCTGCTGTGACATTTAGCTGGTGCGATCCCCAGCTTAGGCGCTGCCACATACTTTCAAATAACGATAAGTTGGCTGCGCCTCATCATTTCACTCATTGTGGCAGAATTGATAGTCAACTTCCGTGTGTTGCTGAAATATGTACATACATGTAATGATGTTTATACACGCATTTCTGACTCAAATACAAGATGAGAAATCGGCGCTAAAACTTGTATTTTTAATAATAAGAAATGTTATCCTTACTACTCATAGTCCCCAGCACTTAGTTTTGTTTAAAAAGAAAACAACGTTAGCATTGATTTGTTATTGCATATATTTTGTAAGATCATAATTTTATTCATCTTGCACCAATTATTTAGCTTGTCTGAACTTAATTTAACTATTACTCCTACCTACCACCCAAAGCAGTACCTTTTCTGTTTTATTGTAAATTGTTGCTTGCTTTTATGGCGAGTTCACTTTTTTGAGCTATGGCGTGCCCACTGTGCACATTGACAAAAAAAATTTAAATGTTTAAATCCAATTTAAGATAAACGCAAGCGCTCATTGTAGACTATAAGTGAGCTATCCACACACGTATTTCTCATTCGTGCTAAACGATCCTCATGAAATCCGCACGATAAACCTTTGTTCAAGGATAAGATTACCTTAAAATATAAATGATATTTATTTTTAATGGCTTTAATTTTCATAAAGTACGTCTAATGAGAAAGAATTTTAACTACACTTTAATTTAAACATTTTTACATCCCCCACATCTTTTATAGGCTATAATATACATACATACATTCGGTTCTCTGTATGTATATGTGTGTCTATGTAAGTTGAAGGTGTACATTTTTTTTTGGCACTATCAAGGGTGACGACGGCTTCTGCTGAGTACATTTTTGTTTTTTATTGATTTCCATATTGATTTGGTGCACATAAACTTTAGTTTTCGAGTTACTGGGCTCTGCGTCGCTCCCCTCTGTATATCTCACCCTCGCGAACTGATTCGCAACCGAGCCTTTTAGGATTGGAATTTGAACATTTTAACCCTTTGTCTATTTGATATTTCAAGCGGAAGTCGATACGTGGTCACACATACACGTTCTAAACCTTTATGGCAGCGCCCTCAATATTCGATAGAACGAGGGGAACAATTTGTGCAAGTACAGTCGACTGTCCCCCCAGTCGGCTATATTCCGCAGAGTAGTATGAAAATTGTAAAGAGTCGACACAGAAGTTTATACGGCCGGATCGAGTTTAAGTCGCATTTACACATGGATAATTCGGTAGGGAATCCACAGTTCCTTACGGCAGGCTCAGCTACGAGCTTAAACGTTTTTCATAGGGTCAGGCTGCGGGAAATTCACTTTTCATTTCTGCTGTATGGAAATCCTAGTTGGAAGTTCCGGTAATTCTGGTTGAAATCAGCAATGCTGTAGAAATAAAGGGTCAAACATTTTATAAGGAGAGTTTTGTCTTCTTCATCGCAGAGCTCAATCCGATTGGGTATGTTTATTTCCCAGCAGGGAAAGGGTCTAGGTCTGGGATAGTCCTAGCCCAGTCGATTCAGAGGGCACGTGCTGACCAAAGTCGCCGCACTACCAAAATTTTACTTGGAGTAGGGATCGATCCTTCAAACTGCAGGCTGTCAGCAGCGCGCTCTGTAGTCAGAATCGCTCGATTCAGGGTGCGAATTCCCTACAGCAGCTTTCGCCACAAGCTCAAGAAAATGCCCTGCATAGTACTCAGATTAGAATTATTGCTCAGAGGTTTGAACTTCATACAGCAGCTTCCGCTACGAACTCAAACGGTATGCTGAGCTCGGTACAGCCTGTGCTGCAAACTATTCAGGAAAAGAAATCTAGGAATCTAGGAAATCTTTTTTGTTGTAAGGGTTGACAATGCGCATGCGTTACTCTTAGCCTAGAGAATAGAGTACGCGATCGGCTACATTTTGTTAAGTTGGCAACCCATATTTAGTGTATTTCTATCAAAGTGTCTTTTGCACAGTAGTGCTATTTGAACGCGTGTTGGTTGAACAACGCATTTATAAAAGGGTGCCCCATCCTCACTGTCATGCATTTTGTAAGATATCGATCACTTTACGAAAAATGCAACTTGCTGTCCTCACAGTGCAGCATTTGCATTTCTTCATTTCAATCAGCTGTCAAGCACAAACAGAACGCAAGAGAGAAAAAATTAAAAAATGAAATATAAATGATTCTATGATAGTTCTGATGCTTGAATCAGAGAAGATGATAGTGCAAAACTTTCAACTTGTAAAAGATAGAACGGAATTCAATATGAAGTGGCTGGAAATGCGTACATATGTACATAATTCGATGAGTCTTTTTTGCGAGAGCCGTACAAATCTAAAATCTTTCCGGACCACTGGTCCAACAGATAACTTGGAATTCAACAAGCACCGTCGAACTGTTTTTAATTTTCTGAAAATAATTGCAAAAAAAAAAAAATCAATTCATAGCCATTCAACATTTTGCTTTCAGCTGTTTTATTTGCTTTGTTTTTGTATTCTAGTGACAGAACTTTCTCGGTTTCCACAGTAACCAAAAATCGATTAAAAAACCTATCGAAATACAGTTGCATTTTGGTTGAATGCTACTTTCCCACCCCTAGCTCCAATAAGAAATGTATGGGGTGTATTGCAGAATTTGTCCGAAAATGAAGATGCGGAATGCAAGTTCAGTGAGGATAGGGCATTAGTTTTTCTTGCATTTGCTTGTGTAATTGCTTTTTACTGGTACATATTCTAAAATTGACCAATATGTGGGGTAAGTCAAATACGTAAATAAAATGCTGGACAACATGAAATGTAAGTATATATTAATAATAATGAAATATATTCAAAATAAAAACTAATGTATTCACATTTTGTGTTATCTCTTTACAGTATACATTTATTTAATAATAGTTCATTTAAGTTATTGTATACAAATTGTATTGTATGAATGAAATTAAGGAATTAAGTTGAATAAAAAATATAGCGCAAGCTAACTATGGCGCGCC
The DNA here is from genome assembly GCA_035043265.1 of Drosophila testacea. Lineage (NCBI taxonomy): Eukaryota > Metazoa > Arthropoda > Insecta > Diptera > Drosophilidae > Drosophila > Drosophila testacea. The sequence continues at coordinate 564,666 of JAWNND010000842.1, read as the reverse complement.
AAAGTTTGAATACCCTTGCAGTGCCCAGTGTAATACTGAATTTACACTAGTTGGGGTTTTTCGTTTGCGTGAGGGGTCACGCAAAAAATCTGAAAAGTGTTTCTATTTGCTGCCAATACGAACATGAATAATGCAGTGATGTTTAAACAAAGTCTGACGGCAGAATAAACATCTTTCTTTATTTATCATGTTAAAAAGGATATGGTTAATACAAAAACTTAAATAGTTCATTGTAAATTGGCAATAACGTTGCAGATAGAAAAGTGCACCCTAAACTCGTTAATATTATTAAAAAACTAAATCAAAAGGTACATAGTCACTGCAAAACTCCATTTCAGTAACAGATATATTAAGAACAAATATTGTTATGGAAAATAGTCATAAGCCGTCAGATTCTTTACAACATATTTTAAATGTGGATTTCGAACCGATCGCTCCTATGGCAGCTTTATGATATAGTTATCCGATTTACACCAAATTTGGTCAGGCTATATAAATCTGTATCAGACACAAAATCTATGACTTTTGTTAAGATATCTCAGGAAACAATAAAGTTTTTCACACTAAATGTTGATTTTGAGCCGATCGTTCCTATGGCATCTATATAGCATAGTTGTCCGATCCGGCCGGTTCCGACATATGTAATGCGTGCTGCAAAAAGACAGACAAAATTATAATACCTTATGCAAGGGTATAAAAATATATGTATGTATACGCTTTTATTTCTGCAGCAGCCAGATCCCTAAAAGGGACAAATGCCAGCCAGAATTCCAAATGAAATTTGCAAGAATTCCCAACTTGAATTTCCCTACAGCAGAAATGAAAACTGAGTTACCCGCAGAGTGACCCTATTACGAACTCAGAAAAACGTTTGAGCTCGTAGCGGAACCTGCCGTAGGGTATTGGGGACTTTTTTCCCGAATTACCATGATCACGCTAAAGTAAATGCGAATAAGACTTTTACACTAGCTTGGCGTGCAATCCTCTGAGTTATGAGCGGCAAATTGGTAATTTTTTTTGTGAAATGTTGCCCTATGGGAGACTAAGCCCAAAGGTATTGTCAACTGGTTCAGTTCCATCCCAAACCTATGGAACAAAGTTGTCTGTTTTACACAGGCATGTCATAGGCAGGTGTCACTTGCCCCTAACTAACCCTTTTGTAACCAGTTACGTACTAGTTTCATTAATTAGAGCTCAAATCTAGTTGATATCCAACTAGGGTTAAATTCTGTTATGTATATAAATTTTTTTAAATTTAAGCGCATCTAAAAAAAAAACTCCAAATTACTTAACTAAATAGTTGCAATATTCAATTTAGAGAAAAGTTATTAAAAAGCAAAATAAAAAATATAATTGTAAATTTTATTTTTTTATTTTATATTTATGTACATTTACAATACGTATTTTATTATCTCTTTATTTGTTTAACATCTGTATATTTAGACCCAGTATTTTAAAAAAGTACAAATGGGTCTATTAAGTTTGTGCAAAAAAATGTGCGTAACAGGCAGAAGGAGGCGTGGCAGACCCCATAAAGTATATATATTCTTGATCAGCATCAACAGCCGAGTCGATATAGCCATGTCCGTCTGTCTGTCTGTCCGTCTGTCTGTCCTATTTTGTGTCACCTAGATCGCAGAGACTATAAGAGCTAGAGACACCAAATTTGGCATGTAGGCTCATCTATATCTCCCATTGATCAAGTTTGTTTTGGATTTTTGCCTCGCCCCCTCCGCCCCTAGAAATTGAAAAACAAAATTTTAAAGACGAATTACAAGAGAACCTTTCAGACTAGCGCCTTGATTTTTGGTATATATAATACTCACTAAAGTCCAAACCTGTCCTAAAAATTTCATTCCAATCGGTTGATAAACGCGGAAGTTATTTAACAAACAATGTTGCAGGCAAAGGAAGAAGAAGAGACGCTAGCGGCCTCTATGTTTATCAAGTGGCGCCATCTATTGATGGTACGCAACATTGAAGAACAATCTTTAGTTAAAAAGTACTGGGTCTCCTACTGTCGAGCTTGCTCCACTGTAGCTTACTGCATTTTTTTAATTAACTTCTTTTTATACATACCCTTGCAGAGGGTATTATAATTTTTATAATTTTGTCACGAAATGTGTAACGCATTGAAGGAAGCCTCACAGACCCCATAAAGTATATATGTTCTTGATCAGGGCGACGAGCTGAGTCGATATAGCCATGTCCGTCTGTCTGTCCGTCTGTTTCTATGCAAACTTGTCTCTCAGTTTTGTAGGTATCTTGATGAAACTTGGTACGGGTCCGTCTTATTGCTGCACGCAGTACATATGTCGGAACCGGCCGGATCGGATAACTATATCATATAGCTGCCACAGGAACGATCGGTTGGAAATAAACATTTAGTATGAAAAACTTTTTGGTTTCTCAAGTTATCTCAACAAAATATACTCATTGTGCATTTAATTAAGTTTTAAACAGGCTGACCAAATTTGGTGTAAATCGAACTACTATATCATATAGCTGCCATAGGAACGATCGGTTCGAAAATAACATTTAGTATGAAAAACTTTTTTGTTTCTCAAAATATCTTAACCAAAAATACACATTGTGTATTTGAGCAGGCTGACCAAATTTGGTGTAAGTCGGATTTGGTGTAAGTCGTTTACAGCCAGTAAAATTTCACTTGCTTTTATAATAGTTGGAGAAGTATTTATTTGTTATAATAGTTGAAAACAGGGGCTGTTCGAGTCAACCAAATGTAGTCTCTTTGTAACTAGTTTCGTTCCTATCCCATTTCAACTACTTGAAAGGCAGTCTCATAGAGACAGTCACTGATTAACTAGCCGTTGCAACCAGTCAAATAAACGTACCGTAGAATACATTTTAAACGATTTTTATAAATTTTAGAAAATACAGAAATAATTAAAAGTTTTGTAAAAAGTTGCATAAAATGATTTTTATACTTCAAGAAACTGCACGAAAAAATAAAATCTCCGACGTTTTAGGAACAGTTGTTTTCAAAAGCAATTGTCGGCAAAAGATCTAAAGCTTTGTGGAATACCTTTGATAATGAAAAAATTTATTTATTTTATAACGCACATCATTATAATTAAATTACAATAAAATAAATTAAAGCGGATTCTTTAAATACATGTTTCGTGTTTGTAGTCACTGCGTGGACCTAGTTCCATTAAACGCTTACAAAAAACTCTGGAAAAATTAGGAAAGTTAGAGAAAATTCTACAAAAAATCCGTGCCAAAATCTTAGCTCAATCGGTTTTGTTCTGCCGTTTTGAGTAAGAAAGCTATGGCCATCCGAATCGTATCTGAAAAATACTCAAAAATACGGACAAATATTCGAAGTCTGCTCTTGTTTAGCGCCCCACTAAACCATACGTTGCACAGTGGGCGATCGGTTTTTTGAAAGCTGATCAGCTGATCGTCACCAGTGAGTGTCAAACTCAACATGTGTTGCAGCAATTGTTTTACTAAAATGTTTCTTCGTTCTGCGCGTGATTTTCAAATCCCTGTAAAATGTTCAATTTTCTTTTGTTTGCAATAAAGCTCGGCTTTTTATTAACTTTGAGGTATGTTTTATATAGAAACTCGCAGTGTTTGACCGGTCTATATATGTGTTGATTAATAAATCTAGTTGAAATTTAGTCTATTAACAAGGGTTCCACAGTAACGTACACCTGTTTTCCGTGGAGTATAACTATACAAAATTCACCTAGATTCAGTCTAACTCTTATTTTATCTGAAAGTTGGAATCATCGTCCGTCCAAAATGTCCACTATGAACTGCTACTATCTGCTACCCTTTCTATTGTGGCACTTTTCAGGAACAATGTCAGTTGGGCGGAAAGAGCTTTTTTTGGTATGGCACAACGATGTAATCCCCACAGAAAAAATTTCTCGCCCTGGAAATTTATACATTTTATGGAAGATTTTAAAAATGCACTACTAGTTTCTTCTGATCCTTTAATATCCGAGTTCAATGGTTATTCAACTTCCTCTACTAAAAATATTGTTTTATATAGGGAAGTTAAGAGTTTGCTTATATTAAAAGGTGCAAATGATCAAGATTCCGACTCAGAAAATTCGGAAAACATATTTATGTATGACCGATAGCAATTGTGTACATTTTTAAAGTACAGGTCTAAGATAGAAAGGTCGTGCCAGTTCACCAACACACAGTGCAGATTCCCGGAAGTGGTGGTGTATCAGCCAAGTGTGGTCAAGGTGCCGGAAGCAGGAGTCTTTTCATCCGGAAGGATTGGAGGATCCGTAGCCAGCAACCAATGCACCAACGAATTGGGCTACGGCGGCAAACGTACACCAGTTTTGCCTAGACGGCGATGTAAACTCACCACGGATCTCAAAACACGAGTGTGTCCGTTCCATAAGTTATCCACTGGCGGTAGTTACGTCGACCACTGTAACTGTCCAATGGCAGCAGCAACAGCAGAGCTCCCAAATCGTTTTTTCTACTTCTTGTTCGTCTCCTTGGTATGTTATATACGGGTATATATAAATTTTGTTAAGAAAATTACTACATCTAATTAGCGTCGGTTCCCAATAAACTAACAAAAAAAATTAATTATAATAGAAAAACTTAACCGAAAATAAGGAAAGTTACAATCAAACGTTAAATAAAAGAAATATGCAAAAACAAAATTAGCACCCTTACCTTAGAAATTATATTATCTATATCCATTGATGGATGGCCCAATATATAGGAGAAGAAGTCAAGGTGGTCATCTCAGGCAGGGTGGGTACGCCAGGTCCAGAAACAGGATCCTGTTTGGAGTAAAGTGGATCAGTGTTTGTTTTTGTTAGGATTTTGTTATTTTACTTCGATTCTTATTATTTATTACAGTTCTTGTTGATATTGTTGTGATTTTGTTGCGTTTGACTGTAGTATTGTAAAGTTCCAAACCGTCACAGCTGTTGATTGTATCGATAATGTTATCGATTGTGCGGTCTGTGGGCCAGGGATGGGGCAGATCTTATGATGGATTCAGGTAGAACTCGTCGAAATAAGACGAAAAAATCAAATAAAATTGCTGGATTTTCGGCTCGGCTTTTGGGACCGATAAGTTGACCGATTCTATACAAACTGCTTAGGTTGCTAGATGCTCCTTGCACTGTTTTAGAGCGAGACACCGATATTGTTGCATCGAGCAGTGCTGTATGGTGACAGTTTCAACTTCATCGCTTGGCGCGGAAATTCAAACCATTTTATTGTATTAAACTTTTTGCTAATATATATTTTTCAATTGAGTCATTTTACGGTTGCTGTTGTTATTATTCTTATTGCTATTTTTATATCCTGCTGGAGACATAAGTATATGACAAGGTGATTCGAAGGTAAACATTTTTTACGACACATTTTGTGAGATGAGCGCCTCAGGCAATAATTTTTACATACGGCACTTCTTGTCATATACTGAGGTCTCCTTCAGGAAAAAAAAATAATAATAACAATGACAGCAACCGTAAGTTTAGTCGATTATAATATATAAAATAGCATAATAAATAGTTGAAGCCGAAAATTAAAAAATTGTGTATAATTTTTTTCGTCTTATTTCGAAGAATTCTACCGGAATACATCATTAGATCATGGCGCTCCAAGAACCGTAGAATCTAGTTTTCGAAGCTGCTAGTGCCACATGAGCGATTTTCTGTACTGCATAATGGGTAACGAAAAAGATCGAAAACTAGCGCTTGGCCATCGATAGTGCCCATAGTTCTCGACATCTAGGCAAAGAACACTAGATTTTAAATTGTGATAGATGACTGATTTATTCTGGTGAACGCGACCATTCTAATGAACGCGGCCAACGCATTGGCAATGATTGATCTGACAAATCAGCTGTTCAGTTTAATTGCTCGCATCGTTTCCATTTACAATTTATTTTCAAACGCAAAATATAGCAAGTTTAATTTGAAACAATCAAGTGGATTATGCATAAGCAAATGGTTGCCATCTGATGGTTGGCATCCTTTGCTTGATAATATGGAAATATAAATATTTAATTAATATTTAAAAAGTAATGTATGGCGCACAATTTTGGCCTTGCACAAAACAGCTGATCTTAGCGATAATTCCTTTGGTTGGGCGGTAATCATCGATAAAAATTTGGTATTTCGTAAAAAAATACTAAAATTAAGCCGGGGGAATGTCAAACGTTTGAAGCAAACGCTACCGTTTGACTTGGATGAACCGTTCGCAATTTGTATGGGAAAAACGTCGTCATCCACCCCGAACGCTCAAAATGGCGACGAATGACGGCAAACGCCCGTCGTGGAAAGAGCCTATTTAATAAAATGAAAGCAATTGTCTTATTTAAAAATAAGATTATATTTAGGTAAAACCGACTTAATTTGATTATTATACTAAATAAAGGGGGTGATATTAATAAATGTGTGGTGTTCAAAGGTGCATTAATCTATTTTGATAAGAAATATTTTAAAATTTAGCAAAATCATAACAAAAATGATTGCGAAATTTCAAGCCCTAGCTTCTGAACAATCATTCGACATAAAAACGATTGAGAGATAAGCTACACTTGTTACTATTGTCCACCGTATTGCTCTAGGATTTTCTCTATATACATTAATTTTACTTCGCAGCGTCGTCGCTATCATTTGATAAGTCAAATCTCCGCAATAAAGTTTGGCAAATTTAACATTAAATAACATTTGAAAAAGTCCGTTCTCTATTTCAATGGTTTTTCTTTTAAAACGCAACACTCTTTGTGAAACAACATCGGAATGAAAAACTACACATAAAAAAACAGCCAAAAAATATTTACGGGTTTCGTTTCAAAGTAGGTTGACTCTTCCCTTTATACTGTTTTTACACTGCCGCATCATTGTCGAAGGTGCGGAAAAATGATGCGCGTCGTTTACACTGGAGCCGCATCTTTTTACGCATCATTTGTCAGCTGTTGGCCTGCCAATACCAGATTTATTTGTTGAAATAGAGACAATTATGAGTTCTAAACTGGTAAGTGTTGTATATGGTGCAATTGTTAATTGCAGTGCACTTTCAAAAATGCTTTTAAGACTTTGAATTTTGTCTTTTTTGTTCCTATTTGAAATTATCATTTCCGCGGTTCGACTATATTACTATTGATTATCGGTATTCGATGAAAAGAAACAGCTGTTCGCTGTCGATACCCCGAAAAATTGCAGTATTAAAAAAATACTAACAGAATACGGACACATTTGCCAATGATGCGGCCGCATCTTAAATCATGCGTCGCAGGGTTCTTATGGGCATCATTGCCGCATGTTCCATTTAACGGAAAAATCCAATGATGCGGCCCAGTGTAAACACAGTATTACGTTCCCCAACGTAAGGCATATCGTTCTGTTACAACTAAAATGGCACTCTGTAAGCTAACATAGCACTGTTAGCGAGACATATCGTGGTGACGTATCGGAAAATGAATCCAACCCTTCTTCGTTCATTCATTCAACAGTGAATGATGAAATGATGACCTTTTGAACAAACACCGCGTCCAGAAATCGACTCTATTATTATTTAATTTAAAAGTGTCAGCTTTGAATTTGTTTTGACTATGAGCAGCAACAACTACTGATTTATATAAAACGGGCACAATAACAGTGCTGATAACATGTATAGTATATTGGTTTAGATAAGCAAAATACTAATATTCTGTTAATACAGCGACAAATTAAGATCTTTGACGATTTTTTTCCGCGCTCAGTGTAAATAACGCTTAAACTATTAACTGTCGTTAACATATAAGCAAGCGCAAGAATCAGAAATATTAAATATCTTAAATTAAAATTTCTTGTTAACTTTATTCACTTATGAATAGGCTTTGATTTATCCGAAATAATTAAAATCGCTTTTTAAAATAATCCTTATAATGGGCTAATAATAAATCTCCATCTTCAGGTATATTAACATAGTTTTCTGTAAATAATAATTATCTTAGTAAAAAATATCTCCACAGTTGTATTTTTCAACAATGTACGTACTTAAATACGAATAAATGCATAAATATTAAGTGTATATGTATATATGTATGAACATATCTATAGGTAAGAGTGTTTTCTATCTTCAATTCTTTTGCGTCGTGGGAGCACTTTTTCAGATACGAAAGAAACCGAATCAGTATGTTTTTAGTGAACAGTCTCATATGTACGTAAAAGCTCCGTGAAAGTGCTTTATATTGAGTCAACATCTTGCTTGCTCCCGTTGTTTGTTGTTCGAATTGAATATACGCGTATATTTTCAAAGAGAACCGAAATATGCTTAAAAATAGAATATTCTTTTAAAATCAAGATTGGGTTTGCGTTAATTTAAATTACTACAATTTTTTATATCTTGTAAATAACCAATATATATCTAATATTTCGATAAATTTTAAATTTTTTCGTTGCACGTGTTTCATGTTTTTTTCTTATTCTTTTTACGTATGTTTGGGTAACAGATTTCGCCGAGCTTCTATCTATAATTAAAAAGACCAAAATATGTATTTATAAAAATAGAATATTTCACGCGTACTAACTTTCCTAGTTAATATAGTAAAAAAAATAAAGTTGAATTTTTCTTTAAACAAACAAATCAAAATATTTTCAAAAATATCAAATTGTTGTTCATATAAACACTTGTACATTAATTTGACATAGAAAAAAAGAAATTTATTTACATAATTTATGTATAATTTTTGGAGATTGTTTATATACAAAGATATGTAAGTATATATGTAAGTACGTATGTCTATATATATACATACATACATAGAAATGGTCTCCAAAAATATGCAGGTGAGAAAAAGAAATTGTGATTGTGTAAATGAATATGTGCATACACACATACATATGTATATACATATATTGAAAAATAAACTTATTTATTTTATGCATATACATACGACATACATAAAATTTCTATTGTTGATATTGAAATATTCGTCTTATATTTAAAGATTTTCGCTCGTTCAATATGCAATTATTTATTTATTATTGGACTGCAAAAATATAGAATTGATCTGATAAATAAGTGGAGTTTTGTTTTGGACTGTCAACCCCGGAGAATAAAAATAAACAAAATGCATTTACAGGAGTCTCACAAGTAAGTTTCAGTACCAATTACTTTTTACATAATATTATTTTTTATACATTTTTAATTGATTTATTACATGGGATCATTACCAGTGGAACGAGTTGTACAAAACTTTCTAATTTTTCAATAAATTATTACATTAGAGAAATTTTAATTATACTTATAATAAAAAAGACAGAAGGTTAAAAAATATATTCAAAATATTACGACCTTTTTTTTAATTTTCATGGCCGTTCACAGAAAATATACCGTTATATTTCACATTGATTAAATGATCAAATTAATTATGTACATTGTAATTACATTACATTTGACAGACGAAAGCTTATTGCTATATTAAATTCCCAAGTCCTTGCGCAGGCGCTGCTGGAAGGGTGCAACTGCTAAAAGTTTTAGTAACCATTGACAACTGTCACATAGGAATGACTTCCCTCTCTCTCTTACATGCACTCTCTCTCGTATTCCTTGGGAAATGTTCTTTAAATTGCTTTGCTCAGAAAAGCTTTACGGTTAAGGGAGAGAAGCAAAGCTTAGCAATCAATACAAGTTTTATATTTCAGGCTTGTCTAAATTGATAACTACGTCCGTACATATTTTGAAAAACCTAAGAAAAATAATATCGTGTCGTGGGCTACATTTGTAAACACGCTCTCTTTATGTACAATTATTTTTCACGGGCCTAAGAACAAATAGTGTCTTAAAACTATACATGTATTGTTATACATAACGGGCTTGTTTGTATTACGTGGACAGGTTGTGTGAAGTTTTTAAAGCCTCTGGCGTGGCTCCGGCTAGCAATTTAGAAATACTTATTGTTGTCAAACTAATCAGGTAAAGTTTCTAGAAAAATAACTGGAGCCAAATTATTCACTAATTTTCATATTTATATTAATGTATGTATGTATGTATGTATGTATGTTAGCTCAAAAAGAAAAGAGTTACATATGTATATATGAGCCTGTGTGGGTTAGTATGTACACATATACATATGCTTAGAGTTTTCTTATGTATAAAAGTAAAATAGTTAAACGTGAGATCATCAAATAGCTCTCTGTATAACAAAGATTTCTATAATATTGTGCCAGGAAAGATGTATATATGTAAATACATTTTTGTATTCGTATGCTAATATGTATTCATTTCTGTGGATTTAAAAATCAACTAAAGGAAGCATACATCTAGTTATTTTTACATATAAAATCGAAGAAAGGGGGCAATGACAAATAAAAACCTACTGAACCCATGTAAATATAATTAACCAGAAAAAGACGATTGTATTTGTAAATTTAATAGCTATCTATTGAAAAACAATCGCACAGCTGCTTCATCCAATGAAATCAGCTGTTTAAGTAACATGCAAGCAAAACCTAAAAATATGCTATGAAATCTTCAACATTAGCTAAAGTTAACAGTATGATTTGAATTCATATTGTAATTTATAATATTGTAGTATTTCGATATACAAAACAAAACAAGCTAAAAGTATTTATCTGAAAATATTCTTTAGCTCTAATATTATTTATTGCCTAGTACCCAGCACTGAAAAATCGTGTACGCTGGCCGGCAAACTATGAAATACAACTGAAACTTATTATTAAATTTTATATTTATATAAATCTTTATTTATGTAATTTATAAAATCCATAACAACTTTCTTTTCCCTCTTCTACCATTCAATACACAGATAATAGCTTATTAAAGACATTTTTCATTGCATTTGCTTCCTCTTTTGAATTAACGATAAGCTGCAGTGGCAGAATTACCATTAAACTTTTGTTTAATTTATGTGTAGTGTTGGCAACTCCGCTTTTAGCTGCCTGCCAGCAAAATACTTGGCATTTTTAGTTCGCTCCTACCAAAACTTTGCTGGGTACTAGGCTTTTACAGTGATTTAAGAACAATTTCAGATAAATTGATTAAAAATCCTAGTAAACAAATAAATTTAAATTTTACATTGATTAAAAAAATTGTTTCTATTACAAAAGTTTAAAGCCTAGTACCCAGCACCGAAAAATCGTGTATGCTGACTGGCAACTCCATATAAAAAAAAAATAGCTAAAAGCAAGCAGAATTTTCTGCTGTGGCTTTTAGCTGGTGCGATCCCCAGCAAAAGTTGCCAGCTACAAGCACGAGCGTTTTTCAACACTGTTTTAAGCTACCATAACGCCGCCATTTAGCAGCTGTTGAGAAAAATATATGTGGCGCTCTAATTTCAGCTGCTTGTCAGCTAAAAGTGATAAGTGAATTATCGAAATAGAAAAATGGAGGGAGCTGGAGCAAAATCAATAAGACGCTTGAACAACAAAAACAAGATCGGCAGACTATGAACCACAACTTATTATTAAAGTTTAAATTTATATAAATCTGCATCTGTGTAATTTATAAAATACATAAAATTCCCTTTTCCCCTTTCTTACCATTCAATACACAGGTAATCGCTCATTTATGACAATTTTCATTACATTTGTTTCGCGTTTTGAATTAACAAACGGCTGCAGCAACAGAGTTACCATTCAACTTCTGTTTATTTTATGTGTTGTATTGGCAACTCTGCTTTAAGCTGCCTATCAGCGAAAAATGATAAAATTTTTTTTGTTGCTGACACAACTTTGCTGGGTACTATGCTTAAACGTTAATAATTTGAATTGTAAATTTTTGTCATTTAGAAGGTAAACATATTATAACTAAATTTAAGAGCCGATTTCTCATCTTTTCGTTGAGGCTTACTTTACCATTGATATAGAATTTAGGACTTTTCGTTTTCTCATCATGTCGTTATCAACATATTTAAAGTTTGTAATAAGTTGTAAAAAAATTGATGGTGCAAAATTTGAACATGTTATATTTGAGTGTAAAGTGTGTTATTTCTTATGAATGAGGGAAATAGAGCAATGCGGTTTGTTGGATTTTCGTCTCGTTAGAAACATTTATCAGATACTGAATAGAAAAGGGTAATTATACATAATGCATTTATGTGACCAGTTATATTTTATTTTTCAAATTCATTCAACGGCGTTGCTATGGGCAACGAGTTTAATAGCGTTCTTACATGTTTATTGCAAAAACGTAATTGTTGCAACGAATTAAACACTCCCGTGTCCACGGTTAACCTATTTCGCTTCGCGGTTCCTGATTCCTCTAACTTTTATAATCATAAGTAGTAGAAATAATCAATTAATTATACAATTGTGTCACTTTCGATATTTCCATATTAGCTGTCTTGTCGTCGATTACCTAATTTTTAATCGAAAACAGCCTGCGTTGCCACACATTTCGTTAAAAATGTTGCCGAAATTGTCGCTATACTGGTCACCGGCACGCCGGCAATTTAGTTTCAAAGTAGCTAGTTTCAGCATAAATTTGTATATTAGTGCATTTTTTGTGGGCTGTACCGCCCACACTTTTTACCTGATTTAAAAATCGGATTCATTCTTTTATGATTGCTGCCATCGAAAAATGATTTTTGCAACGCGACACGTCCTAATTTCCCCGCTGTGCGCCGTTGTACTGATATACCTTTTTGAACTCAACTGTCAACATTTTTGTAATTTTTTTTGTAAATTTTTCGATACGGTGCGGATAATCCGCTCCTTAACCTATCGTGGGACTTTGACTACATTTTTTTCATGAAAATCAAATTTCCCTTAACGACAAGATTATCAAGTCGTGATGAGAAACCGGTCCTAAGAGTTGTTAAAATTTATAATCTCAATTAAAGTACTAAATTCTTTTGGGAACCACTGTATGTACATATAGTGCATATATATGTAAAGTTTAGTTATTTTACAAAATTTCTTAAAATTTAAGCTTCTTATTAAAATATACCTTGTTTATACGAATTTCAAAATTAACAATTTGTTATGTTTAAAAATTGGGTTGTTGTACCGGGTATGTAGCGGTACTCATAGCGTCACCAAAAGGACAAAACCAAAATAGAACTTTTTACCGAAATTCTCGTTTTGGTACGTACAGGAACCGGTTTGATTAGCTGGTTCCAATGAAAATTTTCTTGTTTATAGCCTGCAATAATTGGAATTATGTAGATAGTTAGGTAAAGTTGAGTAACGTTTCCAAAGTAAGGTACAATGTCACTCTCTACTGCGGAGTTGGTTTTTAGTCAAACAATAGTTGCTCGTCCTCACTTTTAGTATTTTGCAAACAGATTACATTTGACAAACATCTTTCCACTTTCTCCAAAGGACCGACGAAAATGTCACTGGCTTACACAAAAATCCGACAGCTACTGCTAAAGACAATCGGCAACAGGAACGCCAGAGCCCAGTCAAATCGAATCAACGAAAATCATTTATAAATGCTAACCCCAAATATCAAGATCAAGACTTACTAAGATATCAGCCTCCGCCACCATCAAAGCCACCACCATCAATCGCTCCAGCGGCTCTACAAGCCCTTTTTCTACAAAACATTAGGACTGGTGCGTGTCCCGAAAGTGGTGCGGGTGTGTTAGCAGTGGATTTAACCGTCGATCAAGGGTATCCGCCATATCCAAACCAACTACAGCGATCAGCAACATTGCCTGCTAAGCATAATCGATTGGGAGTACGAAGTCGGGTCACTTTTAAGGTACCATCAACGATAACGCCATCGCAATCCCCTGCCGCAATCCCTGTTCCTTCTTGTCTTCCCGCAGCTGCCATTTTAGAACGAAAAAGCAACATCGCGACACCCAACAACTTTTACCAAGTGGCCCAAAAAGAAACAAGCAAAATGACGTCTGAGGATCTATTGCAGCCGGGACATGTAGTTAAAGAACGTTGGAAGGTATATGATTTACACTTACATACAAAATACTTATTAAGCACGATTTAATTAACGGCTTTAATACAAAAAAACTTATTTAATTTTAATTTAACTTGCATTTTATTTGTTTAATTTAATAGTATTGTATTTTAGCGCCACAAATTTAATGGCTCACCAAAGTTGGCTACCCTTGTCGACACCTGTATAAGCCGTCAGATTTTATACAAAACTTGTTAGGATACGTAAGGCAGTGAATATGCATAATTTAAAAGTATAATTCAGATATCTTAGGAAATTTTTTAAATGATTTTTTAATAATTTTAAACATGTCTTTCCTATGTCAGCTATATAGTCGTCCAATTTGCACCAAATTTGTTTGTTTGAAATTACACAATGTTTAAGTTTGGTTAAGATACTTATCTAATGAAACAAAAATTTTTTTATACTAAATGTTGATTCGTATCCGATCGTTTCTATCACAGCTATATGATATAGTGTTCCGATCCGGCCGGTTCCGACATATTAACTGCGTGCAGCAAAAAGACAGACTTATACCAAGATACCTTCAAAACTGAGAGACTAGTTTGCATAGAAACAGACGGACAGACGGACAGACAGATGGACTTGGCTATATCTACTCAGCTCGTCGTCCTGATCAAGAATATACATACTTTATGGGGTCAGTGAGTCTTCTATCAATGTGTTACACATTTCGTGAACAATATATAATACCCTCTGCAAGGATACAAAAAAAATTTGTATCGTAGCAGACCCCTTAAAATGTATCGGAACAAACAAATCTCAGAAATGGTAAAAGCTAGAAGTTCCAAAATTAATATGAAGAACAAAAAAATATTACTCTGGCAATTATAAAGCTGGACATTTGAATTTCTGACATTAATGTTACTTATGGATAAGTTAAACCACCGTGCAAATTTGATCGCAATCGGATAATAAACACGGAAGATATTCAATGACAATTATTCAATATAGTGATGTAATGTTTTGTGCCAGTGCACAGTGTAAGATTTTGCCAATCTAGGGGGAATTAATTCACAAAAAAATTATTTTTAAGGTCAATGAGCTTTCAGCAGTCGAATTAAAAATGTTTAAATATTACGAAAACAAGCACATAAGAAAAAACAATTTTTGTTCAGAAGATAACGGTTCTTGAACCGATGCATTTGATATGCATGCAAAAATTACATCAGACAGCGAGCAACAGTTGACAAAGTTTAGTCTTCTCAATTGGATGGTGTAGTCGCTGTGAGCTGAAATAAGTAATTCTTGAAATAAGTGCCAAAAAGATAGTAAACTTTTAACAATATTTCATTTTTGATGGATGACCAGAATATACAACATTTGCAGAAATTCTATCTGAATCAGGATCAAAAATAACATTTTGCCCATATTTTGCCCAAAGACCTTCAATTTAGCAATGAGGAATATAACACGCGCAGAGTTTTCCGAGGTTTGGTCAAGCAACTATAGAACGGTTCTAGAGCACGCAGCGATGATTTTTGGCAATGATATGGACCATATGAAGTTAAAATTGCACTTAAAAGAAACTGTGCAATGATTTTGAATTGAGATGGAAAAAATCTAGAGATAAATAAATGAGATAAATCTAGATTTTTGACCAATAATGCAAGTTGGTTTCAGGGCACAATATATGCCGTCGATTATAAGTTTTATGTCGTTCCTTTGACCGCGGAGAAAAATAATTCTATTTTCTGATTGCTGTCTAAAATCTCAGCAAAGAAGAAGTAAAGATCTGCTGTAAAAAATGATGACAATCAATTGATTGCAGCGACTGAACTGACTTTGAGGTCTTGCGGAAAAGGGATTCGCCGAAGTTCATTTATGAGTTGACAAATGTTTCCCTGCTAACGGGTTCAAACATTAAGAAATCCAGAATGTCCACAGAATTTCCCATATGGCTTAAAATAAAACAAAAAATACTAACCTGAAACTTTCATGAAAACAAATTTGTTCTTTATCTTTTGGCGGTTTGTATGTAAAAAAAAAAATGCAGTAAGCTACAGTGGAGCAAGCACGACAGTAGGAGGCCCAGTACTTTTTGAGTGCAAAGCGTTCACTATAGATTGCTCTTCAAAGTTGCGTACCATTCAATAGATGGCGCCACTATTAAGATATGTTAAGAAACACAGAGGTCGCTAGCGTCTCTTCTTTTTCTTTTGTCCGTAACATGTTAGTTGAATAACATCCGCATCTATTATCCGATTAGAATGAAATTTTCCAGACAGTTTTGGACTATAGTGTATATTATATGTACCAAAAGTCAAGGGGCTAGCATTAAAGGGGCTCTTGTAATTCGACTTCGAAATTTTTTATTTCAATTTTCGTGGGTGGAGGGGGGGTGGCAAAAATCTAAAACAAACTTAATCAATGCAAGATATAGATGAGCCTACATGCACAAATTTTGTTTCTCTAGCTTTTATAGTCTCTGAGATCGAGGATCTAATTAAAGTGACAGACGGACAGACAGACGGAAATGGCTATATCGACTCGGCTGTTGATGCTGATCAAGAATATATAGTACATACCTTATGGGGTCTGCCTCCCGTCCTTCTGCCTGTCACATACTTTTTTTTTTGTATAAATATAAACGAAAATTAGTGATAAAGCTTTTTGCTCAATCTCAAAAGCCGTCCATATTAATTCGATCGTGTACTGCAAACCTTTAATTTCTGAGTTCTGATCAATTACACTTTTGTTTAAGGTTGTACGAAAGATAGGTGGTGGCGGCTTTGGCGAAATTTATGAGGGCCAAGACTTAATAACTCGGGAACAGGTGGCGCTTAAGGTCGAGTCAGCCCGTCAACCAAAACAGGTACTCAAAATGGAGGTTGCGGTTTTAAAAAAGCTTCAAGGAAAGGAGCACGTATGCCGTTTCATTGGATGTGGGAGGAACGATCGATTCAACTATGTTGTAATGCAACTTCAAGGTAAAAATTTAGCTGAACTGAGGCGAGCACAGCCACGTGGCGCATTTTCTCTGAGTACAACACTTAGGCTAGGCTTACAAATATTAAGAGCCATTGAATCGATCCATTCTGTTGGTTTTCTTCATCGCGACATTAAACCGGTAAGTCTTTTAAGTACACTCTTGGTGTTAAATTAACGATCAGTTGCTAAACATTAAGTGAAGTAAAATGTACAATCTTGGTGTTAGTTAAAAGATCAGTTGCATGAATATTTGAGGTTCCTATTTTTGGGGTTACCTGAACTGCATTTTTAACTGAATAATTCTACCTCTTGAATTTGGTTCTAAAAAAATTAACTACATTAAAGGTTTTTCGATGTTTTTTATACCGATATTATTGAGCGTTCAATTGAAAAAATTGTAATATTCAGCTCGATTCTTTAAAAGGTTGTCAATTTTTGTAATTATTACAAGCCAAAAATCAATAAAATATAGATTACAATTAGAAAACTATTTTTTTTTTTAATTCAATTGAATAATATATGTTAAACCATGTTTTAAAAACCGGCCCAACGACCTAACCAAAATATCGCTTTAATAAAACTATAACGTCCAAAATGGTGCGTCAAGTTCCGCGAAATGTTATTGCAAAACACGCTTCGAATAATCGTGGCGTATTATATTTATATATGTTTTTTGCTTTTTCAGAGTAATTTTTCAGTAGGCCGTTTACCCTATAACTGCCGGAGAGTGTATATGCTTGACTTTGGACTAGCGCGTCAATATACAACGGGAACAGGAGAAGTACGTTGTCCTCGAGCCGCTGCTGGGTTCCGAGGAACAGTTCGATATGCTTCTATAAATGCACACCGTAACCGGGAAATGGGACGTCACGATGATCTATGGTCGTTATTTTATATGCTTGTTGAATTTGTTAATGGTCAATTGCCGTGGCGAAAAATCAAAGACAAGGAACAAGTTGGATTAACAAAAGAGAAATACGATCATAGAATACTATTGAAGCACTTACCGTCGGATTTAAAACAATTCTTAGAGCACATACAATCACTCACCTACGCAGACAGGCCAGATTATGCGGTAAAATTTCTTTCACACTAAATAATACTTTACTTAAAGCTAATTTTAATCGCTACCTTTAACCTTAGCCTATTAAATAAGGGCCAAATGGGGCATAATAGATTGTATATAATTATATATTATATAATATATATATGTATGCGTATGAAACAAAATGTGTATTCTACATCAGTATCAACGGGTTTAGTTAACTCTACCTGCCTGTAGATCTCAAAACACAAAAACTGAAGAAAACAAAAAGATCAATTTGGAGAGCTAATATATACCTTAGTCCTGATCTTAACATAAGATTGTTCACGATCGTGATAAACACAGAAGTTATTCATAACTAAGTAATACATAGTCATATATACATATGAAATATATATGTACAAGTATGTAAATATATACATATGTACATATCGCTCATTTACTAGAAGAGTGACATAAGTCGAAAAACAAGATTTTTGAATTAATGATGCAGAAAAGTTCATTATGTGCTTATCTATATTGTGAAAGGAAGACACGCAACACTTGAAAACTTTAAATGCGTTGATCTCGAAATGCCATTTTTTGAGATATGTCACTCTTCTAGTAAATGAGCGATATGTATGAGTGTAGATCGTAGATCAGTTGAATGCTTAAAAACATCATGTTGTGTATCGTACACTAATTCTGTCTTATTTACAAATGTTATTGATTTTTGAAAGATGCTAATTGGCCTATTTGAGCGCTGTATGAAACGACGTGGTGTTAAGGATGCCGATCCGTACGATTGGGAGAAAGTAGATACCGCCACAATTGGTAACATTAATTCGTCGGCAAATGTCCCAACAGCTCCAGTCAAAAATGAATATATGCATGGTAATATCACTCAAATGACGGTAGCTGCTTCGAATGCCAGTGGTATAGAATATGTAAGCATTTTATCACATTTTATATATGTATGTTTTTAAAAATATAGCACCTTTTTCCAGATTCGAAAGCGTAACGATATTGACACTGCTCAGATGGCATCAACGGAGCCCCTACATATTAAAGAAAAGGTATACGGACATTACAAATCAACATTTTTTTAATAAGAAGGTTAGGCTCAAAGTAAAATTCAATGACATTCAGTCGGAAGGGGCCCGGTAGAGTGATCCGGCCGGCTACGACATACATATGTACTGCATGCTGCAACTGGACAGACCTGTGTCAAGTTTAATCATGAAATATCTCTCAAACTACTTAGTTTGCATAGAAGCATACAGACAAACTGTCAAACGGTATCGACTCAGCTCCTCCTGATCAAGAAAATAAATATTTAGTGGGGGTCTGCCTCTTCATCCATGTGTTACACATTTCGTGACAAAATAATACCCTCTGCAAGGGTAAATTAAAATTAATTGAGTCTTTAAATGGGAATTTTTGTTTTTTTACCCTGTGGGGTATATTAAGTTTGTTCAGAATGTTAAAGTATGTAACAGGCAGAGGGAGGAGTGGTAGACCCCATAAAGTATATATATTATTGATCAGCATCAACAGCCAAGTCGATATAGCCATGTCCGTCTGTCTGTATGTCCCTTTTTTGAACTTTCACTCAAAAAGTACTGGGTCTCCTACTGTCGAGCTTGCTCCACTTAAAGCTTGGAAAAAAAGTTAAAAATAATTGAGAAAATTAATTATTTTGTTGCATTGTAAATATTGTGCCAAAGTCTTGGGATCAGGGGTTTCGCGAACCTGGTCCGTGAACCGAAATCTATGGTGCAAGATGGGGACTTGCAGCCCTAGAATTATGTTGAGCTATAAACAAAATGAATTTAAATTTCAACTTAACTAAGCTAATAACAAATATATTAATTATTTAATTTTGTAGGTTGATAAGAATTGCAATGCAACAATGATCCCACAAGGTTCAGGGGAATGCGCTATGCAAAATATTAAATCAGGTAATCAAAATACATTGTCAAAACAGCAGCAGCATCAACTGGGGCTGGCTGCAAATGGTTCGGTGGCTATGCCGAATTTTCCTGGTGCATTGATCAAATCTTCAACAGTGGTTATTACGAATCATGAAGCAACTGGCGGCGGGACAATCACAGGAAATACGCAATTAAAGTTAGCGCAAGCCATAAATCTTGGCAAACGGTACACGGGTTCGATCCAAGGTCAAAGTCAAGTTGGTTCAACGTCAAATCAGAACAACTCGGCTCCAGTATACGTGAGTTATCTTAAAATTCAACACAATTGAAGCTGGCCTTAACCTAAGTTCCATCAAACAGTATCCGGAAGATAAAGTTGTCGGCGCACAGCCCTTGCCATTAATAGCAAAGCTTCCAAATGATGACGGGCACAAGAACAACACAGATGTCGTCACAAATACAACTGACAATGATCTTGAATCTAAAAAAAATAGGCATATTAATATTGAGGCTACAAATAGCAGATCTGTAGGCGGAGATCAACAAAATTCAATAAAAAGAACTGATATTAATATGGATAACATCGTCGAAATTGCTTCAAAGTTCCAGTCTTCAGCAGTTGCCGTTTTGGCAACAGAAAAAGGTACCGATAACAAGCAAACGTCAAGCGCCATTAACCTTGGAGATCAAAAATCAACATATGGACGTCTGCGGGTTTTAACAGTTCCCCAGAACCAGGAAAACCAAGAGTTTGATGTAATTTGTGGAAATGATAATAGTTCAATGTCGAAGCCCGTAATCTGTTCACGTGATCAGATTTTTGGAATACCCACAACAGCAACAATACCACCAGCCAATCGGCGGTCAATGACGTCGACCAATCTGCGCCCATCGTCATCTGGAGCTGGAACACAGCGCCTTAGTAGTGCTGGTGGAAGTGGTGGGGGAGGTACTGCCGTTAGTTCGTTCGCTGCTAAATCTAGTGTTACTGGTGATCACTCTCTAACTCAATTCGCATTAATCGATGATGAAAATGTATCGGCGCTTCAACAGGTAACTAAGGGGGGTGGAGCGCTTACACTTGCATCACAATGGAAGAGTCAGTTTGATGATTCGGAGGACACTACGGACAACGAATGGAAACAAGAGCCACAGGTAAATGTAAAAAATACGTCAAGCTTTTATCAGTCCGATCGATCTCAGGTACGAATTCACTTAAAATGCTTAAAATGTCCAGCTTTGAGAGTAAGCTTTAGCATTTTTATTTTAAAATCCATGTGTATTTAAGTTTACTACATACTTTCCTTTTATGTGTATATTTATGCACGAGTATATATGTATACATATACATATATGTATATATTATTACAAAATTATTATAAGTAAATATGTTAATGTGACGACATAGAAAAAGGCTTAACCACATAAATATATGTACATATGTGTATGCTATAATATAGCTTAAAAGTATCTACCCAACATACGTATATACACTTATAATTTTGAAATTAAGCGTAAAGTATTCCAACATTTTGCCACCTCACAGTCACAACCAAATGTGGATAGATCAACTAAGGTGGATGTATCTTTGGCAATATTACGCGGAACTTCAAATTTTCCCGTAACACACAGTCATAGCAAATTAAAAGCAGAACCTTCCGGAAACGATAAGGCTAAAAGGTAAGTACATAAATGTTTGCTGACACATGACTTTCTATGTTTATAAATCTACGGTTGTCATGATGAAATATTCCACATAATAAATATGAAAGAACCTTCTAGTCGAGAGTGCTCAATTTTCAGATATCCTACCTCTACTCCTAATATCTAACTCATATCTGACATCGAGTTGACCGGTGATACTTATAACGACAACATACACACCAAGGCGAATTAAATTTCATAAGGTGCATTACTCAGATTAGCCGAGCGCCCATCCAGATAGAGATAGCAAAAGTTTTTAAGTTCATACTATCATTTGGATGCCCGCTCGAAAGAAAGCAGCTATGGTGAGTAGAGCACCCCTATAGTTAATTACCTTGATACAACTTATGCGACCGGATATGCCTTCTTCTGTTTTCTGCAGCAATGCAAAAATTCCCCATTTTAGACCCACTTAAAAGTACAGAGGGTCTAAGGGCCTAGCACGCTCTTCTTTGGAGAGATAGCGATTTTGTGGCATTTCTACGAAAAATATGATAATTTTTACCTAATAGCGGAATGCAGTGCAGTGAGGACAGGGCATAAGACTAAAATAGAGCTTCGGATTTTTGGAGCCTTAAGTTAAAAAAAGTTCAAATGGGTCTATTAAATTTGTGCAAAAAAAAATGCGTAACTGGCGGAAGGAGGCGTGGCAGACCCCATAACCTATATATATTCTTGATCAGCATCAACGGCAGAGTCGATATAGCCATGTCCGTCAGTCCGTGTGTCATCTAGATCTCAGAGACCATAAGAGCTAGAGACACTAAATTTGGCATGTACGTTCTCCTATATCTTGCATTAATACAGTTTATTTTAAATCACAATCTATAGTATACGCTTTGCACTCAACAAGCCGGGTCTCCTACAGTCGAGCTTGCTCCACCGTAGCTTACTGAATTTTTTTCTCTGCAGGCGCGTTCCAGCCTATGAATAGTCTATAGTTGGTCTACCCTTTTACACGGAGACGGGCCTGAAAGGTGTTCTCCAACAGGTAACGATATCTTACCCGATAGCCATCTTGAGTGTTTAACTGTGAACCTTGACTTTATACGGTTGTATTTTGGCAAGTACTTCTTAATTTAATTCGTTATATTTACTGTTTTTGTCCAATTTTCTCAAATTGCGAGCTACTTTAATCATTAGCATTGATTTGGTCTAATATCCACTGTAACAGCGGCGTCACTGCGGTTGTTGTTGTCCCAAGCCACCAGCAGGGCTAAACGGCGAAATTCATATATGTCTGCAACAAGTTAAACATACCATTTTTAGTCGCGGGGATAGAGAAGGATTATATAAGTCCTACTCCAAGGAAAACGATCACATTTGTTAGATTTCAACTGTAAAAACACTCAAACAACCTTTGCGCAGACACAAAAAACTATAGCAAATAACATAAAACCGATAAAGAACATTTATTTTGCATATTTGTACGAATAGTTTCCATATTTACAATTTGTTTTTAGTTTAGGGAAAAAGCACGCGTTTAAAGTTCAACTTCGGCTTGCATTCAATCAGCAGACCTAAATTGCGCGCCAATTATTTTTTTTTTTTTAATTTTTTACAAAAAGTTTTATCTTATCTTATCTTATTTTGGGCTTTGAGAACACGAACAATTTTATTTTATGCCAAAATGCCAACCACCGGACCGGTTATTCTAGATATTGACGTAGAGCTAACTTGCAAAATTTGGCTGCCTTACCCTACATTAGAGGGCAAAGTGTGTTGTAATATTGTGAAATAAAGTTAAAAATTCATTTATTTTACATACTACATTTATGTTGTTGTCTAAATTAAAAAAAAAAAAAACGTTTTTTAATTAGCTTCTACGAATTCAAAAACTTGTATAGTATAATATTTTTTTTATAGGTATATTACAATTTTAAAACAATAGGTTTTGGTTTTGTCAGACATAATGAGTACTTTCCTCTCGATGTGTTTAAATAATTTCATCGGAAGAAGTTTGTTTGTGTGAATAACCCGAACTCGAGCAGTCTCTACTAGATCGTTTCTACTTGTTTGCTTTATTGAATGTGAACTAAAGCTTTCAAGACAGTGGCAGATTATGTAGGTATTTAATTTAACTAATTAAATGATTACTGACATAACTTATTCATGTATTGTTAACCTTACATAAATAATTATGTATTTAATAACTTTCTGCTTACCAATCGCTAGATATACACTTAATATAGCTGGCATCGAGAACTACGAAACATTGCAAATATCCATACCGCACTCTTGGTCGGAACCGGCAATGGGTAATGTATTGCGAAAAGATTTAGAACCACCTGCTGTCCAACAAGCTGCCTTTGATGACACAGTAAGCATATTCTAACATATTATTATTTGATTACTATAAAAAAAAGCTTTATAAAATATATACATATATGCCTTGTGGACTAATATGCATGTTTTTATTTTCTAAATTTTTTTCATAAACTTACACTTTTTTATGTATTTACATACGTGCTTGTTACATTTATTATCTTTATCTGTTTTGGGGACATTTTAAGCATTTAAATCACTATACCTTAAAATCCTACTATGTATACTTTCTTAACCGCTCAAATAGCTTCTCTCGCACAAATACTTTTTTATTGACGAAAGCTAATCGTGTGAAAGCAGCCTGATAAGAATTCTTTGTTTTACTAAATGTTTACGTAATGTATATTTATTGTGTACTGTTCAAGGTGTACCGAATGGATATCGCCAGAAATGTTTGTGTACGCGAATCTTATTCAGAAATAGCATCATTGTCGAATCAAAATAAACTGATAACGGCTATGCCCTCAATATCACCAACAGCAGATGCTGTGGATGTCGAATTAAAAAATTCAAATGAAGATCAATCAATCAAACAAAGCAAACATCGTAGTAGCCTTCCAAATGTGTGTCTAATAGATATTTTTGACGAAAAGCCAGAGTCGGCAAAAAATAAGAACACAAGCAAAAATCAAGGAACAAACCCAGAAGATATCGGAGTGCCTTGGTGTGCCAAAACAACATTTTGCCAGCGAAGCAGCATGCCAAAACAGCCGCCCACAAATCCAATGCCACCGGATCTGCCATTATTACTTCATGGCAATCGAATTGCGGAATTGCTCGATAATGAAAATCAACGTGAAGATGGTTGTATTAATGGGCGATTGGAAATTCGTGTCATTCCCAAAGGTAAGCAGCGCATTATCAATTGAATTATATTATTAGTTTGTGACAGATAGTAAGTATACTATATATGTGTATACACATGTATATTTAATTATGCTTCAAGTGCATAAGTACTTATAGAATATGGTTTTAGTCATGAACTTCAATACAATAGCGCCTTTCCAATACATTATGTCACTTTCAAACCTTTTGTACTCTTTAAAATCAGAGCTGGGAATAGTGATTAAGTTTTTATCATTTCTCGTTTTAATAAATATATATTATTGAAATAAAAAACTGAGGATTTTTTTTTAACGATATTTTGACTTTAAAATAATAAAAAAACTCGATACAAAATTTTACATTTTAATTTTTATCATTCTCGGGTAAAGTCATAGGTCAGGCGTCGTTAAAATATTACCACTAACCAATGAATACATTCACCATCTTACCAGCTTTTAAATTGGGGCAAGCTTCGTTTTGATCTTCTCGTCAGCCAATATGACTTAAGCTAATTATGTCTAACTGTCCTAAGCTCCCTATATCCACTTGCTGTGGTTCAGGAAGTTTATGATTTAATCTGGTGTGCCCAGAACCATCTGCGTCTGCTTCTGCCTAAGGCTGAACAGTGGCAGAGCAGATGTTCGGGGGGTTTCCGCCTCCTGAGGATCCTTGCAGCTGCGGCAGGGCTGGGCTGATTGTAGAGGAGTCGCGCTTTATTATTAATTAATTATTTGTTTAATGTCGACTATGTGCAATCGACAAGTAAATGCTTTAAAGTAAAAAGAAAAAATTATATATATATATATATATATATATGTTATTTGCTATATATATATATATATATATATATCTTATTCTCTCTAACTCATAATAACTAACCTGTTTGGGTTTTTCTTCGTTTTTCCCTAATCCTATCAATAAATGTTGGGTCTGAGTAATTGATCTTAATTTTGAACTTTCCCGTAATTATGTACCACTATTCCTTAATCTTTGTACTAATAACTATTCCTGCATGAATTCGTGCTTGTACGGATATAATAGACTTACAATGTTCAATGATGCCTCAATTTTACATCGATCTTATTCTCAACTCATATACACCGTTTGTTTTTTCTTTCCTAATCCTATCAATGTTGTCTGAGTATGATCTTAATTTTGAACTTTCCCATTATGTATATATATATATATATATATATATAGCAAATAACATATATATATATATATATATATATATACATAATGGGAAAGTTCAAAATTAAGATCAATTACTCAGACCCAACATTTATTGATAGGATTAGGGAAAAACGAAGAAAAACCCAAACAGGTTAGTTATTATGAGTTAGAGAGAATAAGATCGATGCTTTAATAGTAAAAATTGAGGCATCTGCATTGAAGACATTGTAAAGTCTATTATAATCCGTACAGAGCACTCGAAAGGGTTCATGCAGGGAATAGTTATTAGTACAAAGATTAAGGAATAGTGGTACATAATTACGGGTATACCTGGCAGGAACTGAGAAATTAATTTGACTCAATAAATAAGAAGAATCAATTTCGCCAGCCTTTAATCTAACCATAAACATGACACGAAGCATAATACGTCGGTTAGTTAAAGTGAGTATATTAATTAAAAGAAGTCTACTAGTATACGGGGGAGAATAAATCCAGAAATCCAGTTAAAGCCTCGTAAAGCAAATAATAGAAATTTTTTTTGGACAGATTCAATACGAGACGAAACACACGAACCATATTCCAGAATCGGACGAACAAGAGATATATAAAGAAATTTTGTTGTAGAAGGGTCATCAATTCCTTTGCCCATCGTTTGATGAACCCAAGAACTTGAGTCGCCCTACTGACCGTTAAAGCAACATTTATAAAAGAGTGCAAGATCTGCTTGCAGTAAATCAGAGTAGTTACCGTCCGTAATTGATAGACACAACTTCACATCATCAGCATACATTAAAATGTTAGAGTGTAAAATAATAGAAGGAAGATCGTTAATAAAGATGTTAAAAAGCAGCGGTCCAAGATGACTACCCTGAGGAACACCAGACGTTACCAAGACGGGCCTCGAAATAGCCGATTTGAAGACAACGTTTTGAGTTCTGTTAGTAAGGTAATCGGATAACCATATAAGAAGATTATATGGAAGTCCAAACAAATTCAACTTATTAAGTAGAAGACCGTGGTTAACAGAGTTAAATGCTTTACTGAAGTCGGTATAAACAACAACAGTCTGCATTTTGTTTTTAAAACCCTTGATCACTAAAGAAGAAAATTCAAGCAGGTTTGTGGTTGTAGATCTATGTTTCACAAAACCATGTTGGTAAGGTGAAATTATAGAACTACAAAAATGAGTAAGCTGTGAAGTTATAATTTTCTCAAAAAGTTTAGGTGTAGCATACATTTTTTAAATTGGCCTATAGTTGCTAACGCAAAACTTAGGGCCACTTTTGTGTAACGGAATGATATGTGATTCCTTCCAAAAAGAAGGGAATGAGAAGTAAAAAGTCTATGTGAAAGTAGATATAAAGAGCCAGCACAGTACCTAAGTGCGCATCCTGGTAACCCATCGGGGCCTGGGGAGAATACTGGTTTAATTAAATTGAGTTCACAGAATACTGAGTCTTCAGTGATCACGGGTTCAGAAATAAAGTTAGATTTATGCAAATTATAGAGATAGGATGTACTAGGAGAGTAGCTATTAACAGAGTAAGTAGACTGAAAAAATTCTGCAAATAAGTCAGCTGCAGCCTGATCATTATTTGCCGTTGTATTTTCATATGAAACTGAATGAGGTAATAAAGATTATTTTCGTTTAGAATTTACAAAATTATAAAATCGTTTAGGTTCCTGAACAAACTTAAGCCGGCAACGACACAAATAATCGTTGTAAAGTTGCAAGTTCAGTGAGTTAAAATAACATTTAGCAATAGAATAACGTGAAAAATCGACATCGTTTCCGGTACGTTTATATTTAAAAAAACCGCGATTTTAAATTTTTTAAACTTGATAGCTCTCGGGTAAACCATGGGGGCTTATCAGACCTGACTGAGTTCCTTCAAGGAACGCATTGATTAACAAAGATGTTCAAAGTGTTATAGAAAAAACACAGAGCAAATTCTAAATAATTGCTCCCAAAAAACTGGGACCCAGTCATGATTAATAATGAGATTATTTAATTTGTTAAAATCGGCTTTTCTAAAACATCGAGGTTTAGACGCTGCTTTAGCGAGCATAGTTTGCTCAAGAATAGGTAGATCAATGTTCATTTCTAACGTAGGGTGAATTGAATTTTCGGGAAGCACGAGCGGATCTATTCTACTAACAGCACAAACTGAAGGATCAGATACAAATATTAGGTCCAGAAGACGGTTGTTACAATTACGAATATTATTTACTTGATAAAGGGAAATATCTAGGATGCTATTTATATACTTATGAGAACTAGTTGGGCAACCAGATTATCAACAATAGACCAAGATATATCGGGAAAGTTAAAGTCTCCCAATACACACAAAACATCTCTATCTCGAAAGTTTAGAGGATATTAAACGTACATTAGAAAGTGTTCAAGATAAACAGGAAGATCCGATTGCGGCAGGATATAGGAGCAGGTTATATAAATAGAAGTCTGATAAACAGTTAACTTAATTGCAACAAACTCAACATTAGGTTAGCAACTTAATAATTCCGGTCAGAATCAACTGCGATTAATACGCCGTCACGCACTCGTGACAAACGGTCACATCTATAAGTGGTGTACTTGTTGGTGAATAATGACAAATTAGATATTTCAGGCTTTAACAAAGTTTCAATGAAGGCAAGAATTTTATAATCAAAAGAGATGCTATTTAAATATAGATTAGTTAATTTTGATTTAAGGCCTCTAACATTTTGAAACGCTAACAGGAAAGGAAAATTTAGTTTTTTGAAAGTTTCGATGGATCAACTGGTTCAACTGTAAATAAATTTATTGGTAAGCTCTTTGATAGGCAATTCATTTGGCCAAAATTTTATACAGCAAATTGTGAATAATTCCGGCGGCACATTCAATTTAAAAGATGATATGTCTCTAGCAAAAGAAAATTTGAATTTATCAACAGCTATAAGAGCATTAGGAATCTTCGATTGAACATACGCTTTTACATCATCAATCGAAGTATCCGGATGCAACGTACAGATAAATATCTGTTTCCTTAAGGGAACAGCTACAAGAGGCTTGGGTGCAGGCAAAGAAGGCGGAGGAAATGTGTTAGATATGGAAGGCAAAAGTATATTTGATGATGGACCGGCATCATCATCACTAACTACAATGGAAGGAAAAATAGACTTGTTCGATACTATGTTAGGATTTTTGAAAGGAGTATAAATGAAGGTATTACGTGGAGACAAAGGAGAGACGTCATCCATAAGTGTGTAAACAGACGACTTTGGGGAAACGTCCAATACCTCAAAGGCATTGAACTGATTCTCCATTGTCTGAAATTCTTCATGCAACATTTTAAAACCCTTTTGCAATATATCGAAATTCTCTCTTGTTTGACCAACAAATCTTGACATGTACGCCTCAGCTACACGACAAGATTCGCAAGACCATTTAAGTCCGATGTTATTTACAATGGAATCTCTGATTTTCTTTCTTTTCTCCAGGTAATACCTCCTTTTTTACACCTATCAAAGATCCTTACATATTACAATCGAACAATTTTGTTTATCCAACTATTGTAGTTAATGATGTTGATGCCGGTCCATCATCAAATATTCAATTGCCTACCAAATCTATCACCTTGTCGGCGCCTTCTGCCTGTACTTGTATCTAAGCCCCTTGTAGCTGTTCCCTTAAGGCAACAATTATCTATCTCTCGGTTGCATCCAGATACTTCGATTAAAGACGAAAAAGCTTACGTTCAGTCGAAGATCCCTAATGCTCTTATAACTGGGAAAAAGTTTAAATTTTTTTATGCTTTTAAATTAACTGTGCCGCCGGAATAATTCATAACAATTTCTAGTAATATATTTTGGCCAAATGATTTGCTAATTAAAAAGTTTACTCCTCATAAAAAAGTAGATCTACCGTCTCGCTACCAGTAATGTATCTACAGTTGAACCGTCAAATCTTTAAACAAAACTAAATTTCCCTCTCCTATTAGCGTATCAAAATGTTAGAGGACTTAAATCTAAATTAACTAAATAAATTAAATAATATTTGTAATATTTGTCGTATAAATGAACAGAGGCTTGCAAGCACGATCGAACAGTTTAGGTATTTGTTTGTGAAGTCAAGTATAGATGTTATTTGTATGTGTGTCGGAAGCTTGGTTTGTCATTCAGCTTAGTGTTGTCCTACGGTAGAGCTCTGAGCTTACTTTGATTTATCTGTTGGTGGAAAATAAATTAAAAGAACAAAACAAAATGACTACCCGCTGCCGCCTTCATAGTGCTGATATTAAGAAAAAAAAAAAACAACAAAGGAAACAGAAAATATAGCGCAAGCTAACTTTGGCGCGCCAAAGTTTGGATACCCTTGCAGTGCCCTGTGTAAGCCGTCAGATTTTTACAAAATTTGTTAAATGTTGGTTTCGAGCCGATCGTTCCCATGGCAGCTATATGATATAGTAGTCCGACTTACACCAAATTTGGTCAGCCTGTTTAAAACTTAATCAAACACACAATGTGTATATTTGGTTGAGATATCTTGAGAAACAAAAAAGTTTTTCATACTAAATGTTGTTTTCGAACCGATCGTTCCTATGGCAGCTATATGATATATTTGGTATAGTTTTATACATCCTTACCAAATTTGATGTAAATCGGACTACTATCTCATATAGCTGCCATAGGAGCGATCGGTTCGAAACCAACATTTAGTATGTATAACAAATTTTGTAAAAAATCTGACGGCTAAGGCTGATGTCAGAGTGCGCGCGAGAAGCGAAGCGAAGCGATGCGAGAAGCGATGAGCAAAGCGAGAAGATGGCAGAGTGAGAGCTTTGCGAGAAGCGAGCTACATTGTTCTATTTTTTAGTTATTAATGTGATCGTGATGGATTCGGACGAAGATTTTTTTGCTTCAAGTGCAACACTTAATTTTTTGTCCATTTCGTTCTGGGATTCTCTCACAAATGACACCAAATGCAAAAAAAAACGCATGATTTTAGAGTAACCTGTAAATAAAGCTCAGAATACAATAACAAAATTACCATCTGAGCTTTCAAACACGCGTGCTTTGAAAATAAACGGTAATTAAATCACAGAATGCAACAAAACAATCGTACGCTCTGAGCGAGTTGAAGCGATAAAGCAGGTTGCAAACTGCTCTCTCGCTTTGCTCTCGCTTTATCGCTTGAACTCGCAACTCGCTTCGCTCTCACTCTGACATCTTTCGAGCGATTGCATATGAAAAAGGTAGCAGTGGTTTATCGCTCGTTCTCGCCCAATATTATCGCATCGCTTCTCGCGCGCACTCTGACATCAGCCTTACACGGGGCACTGCAAGGGTATCCAAACTTTGTCGCGCCAAAGTTAGTTTGCGCTATATTTTTAAAATATTTTGGTTTAATATCTTACCTCTGCACTTGCTGTCAAAATCGAACTGATCTAAACAGTTAACTTGATCTTCTGCCTCCTCTTCATCACTTTCAACTGCAACATCCTCATTGAGTAGCTCTGCCATTTTCAGCATATTTCTTCCGTTATCAGTTGTACAAGAATATGAATATACTTGTGTGCTGGAAACTCCAAATCGGCCTAAAATTTTTAAAACCACATCTTTAAGACTCTGTTTAGTATGACTAGCAAAGACTTCCTCCGTAGCCAAAGTTCTTAGCTTGATCTTGGTGTCGTTAATATACTGACTATTAACACCTGCTAAACATTTATAACATTAGTTTATTAATAAATAAATAAATAATTGATTCATGCTTACCTTTTAAAGAACGTGCCATATGTGTGAGCCCATCAATTTTTAAAGAAATAACTTTTCCCTCGACTTCTTTCCGAATTTTCATAATCAGTAAGCCTGCTTCTTTGACGACTTGATCACGAACATTTTGCGGACTTAAAACATTTTCGCATCCCTTCATAATGAGATTTAATATATTTGCGGAGCCTAATATCGTTGAAAATCGAAAAAGACCTGCCATCAATTGAGCACATAAGAACGCACGCCTCTTTGAATGTTTCTTTGGTGATACATACGCTTACCTTTTTCGTCAAAAACTGATCAATATTTTTCAATTCTGTTGTCACAGAATTGACTTGAATAGGCTTGTTTTTTCTTCTTTATGGCATCGCTTAATGCGATTAAATTTGTACCATGATTTCCCTGAAGAAAACATAAGGTTATACAATATATCTAGAAATTGTATTGACGAAGAAAATAATTCTCATAAAAAGAATTAAATTTTTAAAACTATGTGAATTTGATTCCTTGTTAAATCGGTAACTTTACATGTAACATGGAATACATATATACATGCGTACATACGCAAAGGTGAATTTACCTTCACGCATGTCTTTAAGTGATTTGTGACTAAATTCCTCGCTACACTCGTTGTGAAATGGAGGCGGAATGAAAACCTCCGGTAATTGTTAATTTTGTGGCCAACCTCGCCAAACTTAACGACATTATTTTTTCTAGATAGACCCCAATTTATCATGAATTCTAGTTTTTTAAAAATTTTTTTTTAAATCTTTTTTAAGCTTAAAACGGCTTGGGCAGGGCACTTGATGTGTTGTTTTTGTTGGTTTTTGTTGTTGTTGTTATTATTGCTTTAGTTGATGTTGTGCTGTTATTGTCACTAATTTTAAGGAAAACTGACTACAAAACCTAACTATGCAAAGCAATTGAAAAAAATTCAGTAAGCTACAGTGGAGCAAGCTCGACAGTAGGAAACCCAGTACTTTTTGAGTGCAAAGAGTTCACTATAAATTGTTCTTCAATGTTGCGTACCATACAATAGGTGGCGCCTCTAAGAAGTTAATAAACACAGAGGTCGCTAGCGTCTCTTCTTCTTCCTTTTGACCGTAATATTGTTAGTTGAATAACTTCCGCGTTTATCATCCGATTGGAATGAAATTTTCTGGACAGGTTTAGACCATAGTGTATATTATATGTACCAATAATCAAGTCGTTAACATTAAAGGGGCTCCTTCAAATCAATTTGTATTTCAATTCCCGGAGGCGGAGGGGGGCGAGGCAAAAATCTAAAACAAATTTGATCAATGGGAGATACAGAAGAACCTACACACCAAATTTGGTGTATCTAGCTCTTGTAGTCTCTGAGATCTAGGTGTTCAAAAAAGGGACAGACAGACGGACAGACGGACATGGCTATATCGACTCGGCTGTTGATGCTGATCAAGAATATATATACTTTATATACTGCCACGCCTCCTTCTGCCTGCTACACACATTTTTTTTGCACAAACTTAATAGACCCATTTGTACTTTTTTAAAGTACTGGGTCTAATTAGTGCTGTCTGTTGTTATTGGAGTTGCCAAGAAAGCCATAAAATAGCTAAATTGGCTATGAAAGAAATTGGTGTTCTTTATAACATTTCTATGGTTGTTGTTGCTATTGTTTTTGTTGTTGTTGTTATTGTTAATATCAATATTGCCGTATATATATTATATATTTGTATATGGGATAATCCTGCGTTGCGGACGTCAATTTTGTACGCAAATTTGATTTTTAATATTGACACAGCTGGCGTTCACGTTGGTTTATTTTAATTAAATTTTGTTCAAAACGGACTTCGTTGGCAATACTTTTAAACATATTTTATAATAAAAGGCTAAAAGTTTTTGAAAAAAAAATATGCTATGGTTATTGATCTGTATATAAAAAAAAATAGCTTAACTTTTTTGAAAATTAAAAAGCGAATTTATCAAGATAAAAGCGTTCTCTATGCACATTGATGTGATTTTTGTTCATTTAAGGACGATTTTGTGGAATAATCACTATATTTCATACTCTCCATTTCAAAAGTCGATTTTTTCCAAAAAAGTAAAAGGTACAGAAAAACTTAATTTGTTTAAAAACGCAATCGGTTTGCTCTTCAAAATTAATTAATTTATGTGTTTCTGAAGGAAAATTTTACAAAATGTGAGTTTTTGATGAATTTTTCGTTTTTGACGTGGTTTAACTTTTTCTGGCTTAGCCCATATATAAATATATATATTATTGAAAAATGCAGCGTTAATTTTGTTGCTAGTATGTATATATATATAATATATACATATATACAACAACAACTATAGAAATTTTTAAAAGAACACCAATTGCTTTCATAGCCAATTTAGCTATTTTAAAGCTAGTTTCGGAACTCTCATAACAACGGACAGCACTAATATTTCAAATGCTTTGCATGGTTAGTTTTGTGTAGTAAGCTTTCCTTAAATTTAGTGATTATAACAAAAAACAACAACAAAAAACAACAACAACAACAACAATAACAACAACAACAAAATTACAGCAACAACACGTCAAGTGCCCTGCGCAAGCCGTTTAAGGCCTGAAAAAAATTAAACTAAAAAAAAAATTTTAAAATGTTTTCACCTAAATTCATGATAAATCGGGGTCAATCTAGAAAAAATATTGTGGTAATTGTTAAATACAGACCCATAGTTCCAAAAATTATGAAATTTAGCTATTTTATAGCTAGTTTCGCAACTCTTATAACAACGGACAGCACTAATTTTTCATCTGCTTTGCATGGTTAGATTTCTGTAGTAGCTTTTCTTAAAATTAGTGCTAATAACAACACAACAACAACTAAAACAATAACAAGAACAATAATAATAAAAACAACAACAACAAAACCTACAACAACAACAAAAACAAAACAAGAGTCCCCCGCATAATTTGTTCACCATAATTCATGATAAATCGGGGTCTATTCAGAAAAAAATTTCATAATTTTTGAAACTATGGGTCTGTATTTAACAATTACCAATTACAATTACCCACTATGGTCCAAATGACCACTTTTGTTGGCCAATATTAATAACTCAAGAACGAGATATTATTGTCTAGTTTTTTCATTATCTATCTTCTATCATCAAAAAAAAAAAAAAAAAAAAGTCGAACCGTTTGTTCCTATGGCAGCTATATTATATAGTAGTCCGATTTGCACCAAACTATATTTATTTTCAATTTAAGACAAATATTAAAACGCATTCAAATTGGTACTTTTCACACCGCGTGCTTTTCTGTAACAACAGCTGTGTTTAACAGCAGATTTCGCGAGCTATCAAAATCATGTTAATATCTTAACTTTTAAAAAAGGTGTTTTGGCCAGGAAAACCGGTTATTAGGCCCATAGTGCTATGCATTGGCGTTTTTATTTACTTGTATTGGTTTGTGCTCTGCCGTAAGAAAATTTTGGGCACCCCTGTTCTTCTGCTTAGAATATGGCCATTGATTATTAAATTTTTAAAGTGCTCTCTGAATCTGTTTCGTAACGGTTATTTCGGTTTGACTAATTTCGGTTTTTCGGTTTCGGTTTATTAAAAAAAATTTCTTAATCCGTCTAAAAAGTCTCTGAGTACTGTACATGTGACGAGTCTTAAAATAGACGACACTCCAATAGAATATTTTGAAAAAGCATGAAAATCATTTAACCATTTAACAAAACCTTGACATGGAGTGATCACATTGCTAGAGCGATTGGAAAAACTTATGGAAAACTCAGGCAGCTTTACATGACTCAGAGAACTGTACCTATGTAGTATGGTGTTTATAGAAAATAGTGCATAAAACCATTGTCAAAGTTGAAAAATGTTGAAAAAAGTGAAAAGCAAATGGGTTTGGGAGGCAATTACGCATAGATGTCTCAAGTTTGGGTCTATTCTTCTTCTATTTAAATCGGCTACAATATTCGAAATTGATGTAAAATTCACTAAGTTACAAGCTGTTAATTACCCATACATAGCAAAACTCTGTTTTTTAGCGGTAAATGCAGATTTTGGGGGTGTCCCCAAAATTCCAAGTATGCAGGTTTGCTATACTCGATAAGCCCTACCAGAAAATCCCTATCATTTCCCAGGGTTTTCAACTTCATTCAAATTTGTAACACAGTGTTATTTGTGTCGTTTCCCGCTTCTAAACGATTCTATAATTTTGTAAATCATCATTATTCACTTTCATATAAAATTACGACGGCAAATAATAATCAGGCTGCATCCGATTTATTTGCAGCATTTTTTCAAACTACTTACTCTGTTAATACCTACTCTCCTAGTACATCCTATGCCTATAATTGCAAAAGCTTAACATTATTCCTGATCCCGTGATCACTATTATATTATGTGAACTAAATTTAATTGGGCCAGCGTTTTCCCCAGGCTGCGTACTTAGGTACTGCGCTGGCTCTTTATATCTACTCTTAGATAGACTATTTACTTTATCTGTTGCATCTTGCTCATTCCCTTCTCTTTAAAAGGAATCATATATCAACCGTTACACAAAAGCGGCCCTAAGAGTTGCGTTAACAACTATAGGCCAATTTCCAAAATGTCTGCTACACCTAAACTTTTTGAGAAAATTATTACTTCACTTCATTTTTGTAGTTCCATAATTTTACTTTACCAACATGGTTCTGTGAAACAAAGGTAGATCTACAGCCACAAAATTGCTAAAATTTTCCTCTTTAGTGATGAAGGATTTTTTAAATAAAATGCAGATGGACGTTGTTCGATTTCCATAAAAATTTTCTTATGTGGTTATCCGATCGCTTTACTAACAGAACACAAAACGTTGTCTTCAAGTCTGCTATTTCGAGGCCCGTCTTGGTAACGTCTGGTGTTCCTCAGGGTAGTCATCTTGGCCCATTGCATTTTAAGCTCTTTATTAACGATCTTCCTTTTAATATTCTACATTAAAACATTTTAATGTATGCTGACGATGTGAAATTGTGTCTTTCGTTTAAGGAACGTTCCAGCTTTGATTTTTTGCAAACAGATGTTAATCGCTTTTTTAAATGGTGTACATTTAACTTACTAACTATTTATAATTATCAATGCAAGGTTATGACATTCTATAGACTTGCCTCAAATCATCAATTACACTCTTGATTTGGTTCCTCTTACTACTTAGATTAGATGAAATTAATGATCTTGGTATTCTCATTGACCATAAACTGAAGTTTGATACACATGTAGCTATAACGGTCAGTAAAGCGACTTAAGTTCTTGGGTTCATCAAACTATGGGCAAGGGAATTTGATGACCCTTATACGATAAAATTACTTTATGTGTCTCTTGTTCGTCCAAATCTGGAATATGGTTCGTGTGTTTGGTCTCCACAACACTCTATCCACAAGAATAGCAATGAACTTGTTAAAAAAAATTGTTATTATTTGCTCTACGAGGTTTTTACTGGGTTTTAGGCTTTAATTTACCCCCTTTTACTAGTAGACTTCTTTTAATAAATCCACCCACTTTATACTTGGGTTTTCCCCAATCCTCGCAACAAATGATGGGTCTCAGTAGTTGATATTAATTTTGAACTTGCCCAATATACATACTATACTCTTTTATTTTTATTATTTTAAAGCATTTTTAAGTACCTAAGATTTTTAATTTATAATGAAACTTATACTTATACATGTAGAACACGACTAGTGAAATCAAATACTTTTTATTGCTAGAATTTTTTTAAATAGGTATACAATTTTAATGCAAAAAAAATTTAATGGCTATTTCCTGCTCTGTATAAAAAATAAGTTCGTCGAATGTAAAAAATACAAAGGCCTGATGTTTCCGAACAGTTCTTTACTCAACACATTCGACTTCTGTTTTTAATCCGATTTTGCAAACTTAAATTTAACCTTTCACATTTGACCGTGGAAAGCCAAACTATAGTTGAAGTTAAATGAGAAAATAAATTTAGAGATAGGAGGTGCTTTTTTACATATTGCCAATAATGATTGGCTATTATACACAATTATACAGGTATGCTCTAGAAATCTCTATCAACCCATTTGCAATTTTTAATTTTATTGAATTCAATAAACATGGCAAAGTCAAGAACGCAAACACGGGGGTTTGTTCGAAAACCCTTTTGATCAAAATCTGTAGAGATTTGTAGAACAGATCTGTTAAATAGTAGCATAATAATTACAATTAATAAGATTATTATTATAATTGATTATTTATATACAAATATGATTCGATATAGCAGAAAACTCGAATCTTGACGAGTCAGTCTACTATGATGCCTTAGCAGCTACCATTAAAACTCCTAACACAAACGCAATATGGAACAAAGGAGAAGGAGCATCTGGTGACATGCAAGGTTCAGGTCTAAGTGATAAGGAGCCCATTAACTGTGATGACTTAGAAACACCAAAATCTAAAATAGTTAGCTCTTCAACTACAACTTTAATTAAAAGTTCTGCAACTGCTATTGCTTTTAGTAATCCACTAATAAGCAATCAAAAGAGACACCAGGAACCCCCAACGAGATCAGCTCTTGCAGCATTATTTCTGAAGGCCAAGTCAAGGTCAAGTTAAATGGAAATTTCAATGGTGCTGCTACTGAACCAAGTCAAATAAGAGACGGAATCTCAAATATATCTGCAGCTGCAGGATGCGAAATATCAATGTCAACGCCTAGTAAGATTCCTGTATTAACATCTAGTTTGCGTCAATCGAAATGTGCTTCTTGGGCGGGTGTGGTCACTACAACTCCATCTACATCTGCAGTACAACAAGTTGGGTCAATTGGAACATATGATCTTCAGAATTTACCTTACGAGACACATACATCCATTCTGGACCCCATTGATAGTCCGAGCCGTGCTCACCATTATGTTACTGGTCTACAAAATTCTTCTAATATAACGGATTTAACACCAGGTTTGTTTTGCATGTTTGTAGCCTGCACAGTTGAGTGATATTTACACTGAGCGCGGAAAAAAGTCAAAAGTCTTAATTCTTTGTAGAGTTAACAGATTATTAGCATTATCAACATCTATAGACGTTTTTCTGCTCTGTTTACTTATTTATTAACATTGGTAGTTAAATTTATATAACTAAAACTAACAAAAAGTAAAAACTATAAGCTCTAGCTCCAAAGGCTTGTTATTGGGCCCGCTTTATATAAATCAGCTGTTCCTGCTGCTAATAGAAATAATAAATTTAGGG
Source organism: Drosophila testacea (assembly GCA_035043265.1). Lineage (NCBI taxonomy): Eukaryota > Metazoa > Arthropoda > Insecta > Diptera > Drosophilidae > Drosophila > Drosophila testacea. Next base: position 525,879 of record JAWNND010000842.1, on the reverse strand, counting down.
CCAATTTCTAATCACGACTTTATCCCTAACGACATGATAAATTTGTCATTTAGAGAAATTTGGTTTTCTTGTCATAAATTTAGTTCCAGTCTCTCGATAACTCCTCCTCTCGCTATGTTAAAATTTTTCTTTAAAGTCAATATGGCCAAAAAAAAATTATTGACTATTGTATATTTGTTGTCTCGTAATTTATACTAGGGCTTTTTATATTCAGTCTTTGATGGATTTAACTGATGAGGCTGAAGTTTAAGTAAAGGCCCAAGATCATATCGAGCTAAAATTAATTAAGTACTTTGAAGAATGAATTTGAAATGCCAAGCACATGTTTTGGGCAGAGGTTGCCAATTCTGAAAAGTGCTGCCCAATTCTGCTATACATGGCAGCCTTGGAGAACATTGTGACCCATTTCAGGACACTGAGATGCCACATTACTACAAACTTTAAATATTTTGATAACGGCAAGATGTGAAAACGAAAAATGCTTAATCCTATATTTATGGTCAAGTAATATCACTAACCATTGAATACATAGATGTGTCAAACAGCTATTTTCGTGCAGCTCATAGATCCCAGCTCGTTCGGCAAATTTTACGAAGCTTGTAAATCCCAGCCGAGCAAGCAACGAACATAGCAGAGATTGCATCAGTATCGTATCGACCTTACAGCAGAAGAGTAGTCTTTGTGTTGCTTGCTCTCTCATGTTTAGACCCAGTACTTTAAAAAAGTACAAATGGGTCTATTACGTTTGTGCAAATGTGCGTAACAGGCAGAAGGAGGCGTGGCAGACCCAATAAAGTATATATATTCTTGCTCAGCATAAACAGCCGAGTCGATATAGCCATGTCCGTCTGTCTGTCCGTCTGTCTGTCTGTCCTATTTTGTGTCGCCTAGATCTCAGAGACCATAAGAGCTAGAGACACCAAATAGGTTCATCTATATCTCAATCAATCTATATCTTGATCAAGTTTGTTTTGGATTTTTGCCACGCCCCCCTCCGCCCCCGCAAATTGAAGAACAAAATTTCAAAGTCGAATTACAAGAGCCCCTTTAATGCTAGATTTTTGATACGTATAGTATACACTATGGTGCAAACCTGTCCAGAAAATTTTATTACAATCGGATGATAAACGCGGAAGTTATTCAACTAACAATGTTACGGTCAAAAGGAAGAAGAAGAGACGCTAGCGACCACTGTGTTAATTAACTTATTTCGTAGTGGCGCCATCTATTGCATGGTACGCATTATTCAAGAACAATCTAGTAAACGCTTTGCACTCAAAAAGGTCTGGGTCTCCTATTGTCGAGCTTGCTCCACTGTAGCTTACTGCATTTTTTTTTTTGAGGACAGACAAAATGCGCATATATTTGGGGGTAGGTTTTTATGAAAGCTGGCTACAGCGCGTTGCGTCGATCAGTAGTGAGGTTCATTTATGAAATTTATGAAGCCCATAGATTTTGATGGCGCACAGTAGTTCGCTGTGACTTTTTATTGTGCATAGTATACAAATTAAATAATAAAAACTTTTTATTTATTTTTTTTTGGGCATTTACGTTCTTAAAAAATCTGGTCAAAATATACCTCCAATTAAACGTCCGTAATTCTCTCACCCCAATTCAAAACTGTTCATTCAAAAGGTCATAATTTTATCGTAATAGCGAAATTTCTCATTAACAGTGCTTTTTAGTTAAGAGAGTACCATATGAGTTTTAACAGAACAATATGCAATTACGATGCGAAAGTAACGAGAGGTGTAAACCAACTTTGTAACGAAAAGTTGTAAACATTTTTCTGCTGTTTTTTATGTCCTTTGAGGTATATTTAGTTTATTAAAAAAAAAAGTACAGAGTGGGCCATTTAAAGTGGAAGGATTTGTTTTTGCAATAGCAAAGTAAAAAAGTGGAATTTTTTAAATTTTTTTTTGAAATTCATTTATTTTGGTTCAAGGAGATTGGTTTTAACTACTTTTTGAATATGATATCTCGTAAATGACCGCCTCTGGCCTTGACCGCCAAATGTGCCTTTTTTCGGCATTTTCCATCACTTTGTCCAATATTTCGGCCGATATGGCAGCAATTTCTTGTCGGATATTGTCTTTCAGCGCAGCCAGGGTCCTTGGTTTACCAGTGTATACCTTGGATTTTAAATATCCCCATCAAAAAAAATCAGGAGGCGTCAAATCAGGTGATCTCGGTGGCCAGTCATAATCGCCGTTTTTCGATATTAATCTTCCGGGGAACATTTCGCGCAATAAAGTTATTTTGAATGTACAGCTGAACAATTTCAGCGCGTTGTTTAGGTGTGTATTGTTCCATGGTTAAAATTGTACTGAAATGACGCTTCCAACGCGGTATGACATTTGTTAATCTGACATCTCTGTCAAAAGTTATGGGGTTGCCAGATGCTTCCACTTTAAATGGCCCACCATGTATATACATAACAGGCAAAAGAAGGCGTGGCAGACCCCATAAAGTATATACGAGGGGGGGCTGATAAGTAATCGGCCTTACCAAGAGAACACATTTTTAACCACCTATAAATATTTTATTCGAATAGTGTTTCCTATTACCCGATTACTGTGAAAGTTGCAGGCGGTTTCATTAACACTGGTAATTTTGGCAGGACTTTTAGCGAGTTGATTTTTGCATTGTCGTCAAAATGAGTAAAATCGAATATCGAGTTGTCATAGGAAATCTTTTTTTTTAAAAGCAAACCAACGAAAATATAAAAAATGAGTTAACCGATGTTTAGGGGGATTCAGCTCCATCGTTTTCAACTTTTAAATGTTGGACTGCTGAGTTCAGGCGCGTTCGGGCAAATATTTTTGACGAGGATCATCCGTGACGTCTCAAAGTGGTGATAACCTTAAAAATGGTGGAATAAGTCCACGGAATGTTATTGGAAGATTGTCGAATCAAGCTGCAAGAGATTGCTAATGCCCTAAACATTTCTCGTGAACGAAACGTTTTACACAATTTTTTAAATATGAAAAAGCTTTCGTCAAAGTGGCTGCCGCGATTGCTGCCAATGGAGAACAAACTCAACCGCTTAGACATTGCGAAGGACAGTTTGGCATTGTTTATCGCGAATAAGGACGAATTTGTGACCGTCGACGAAACTTGGATACATCACCATACACCAGAGAGTAAAAAACAGTCAAAGCAGTGGATTTCAACAGGAGAAACGGCGCCGAAAAAGGCAAAGTCTGGTTTGTCGGCTAACAAGGTGAAGGCAACGGTTTTCTGGGACGCCTGAGGTGTAATTCATTTGGATTATCTGGAAAGAAGCAGAACAATTACTGGAGAATACCATTCTAACCTTTTGGGACGATTTGATTCGGAACTGAAGAAAAGTAGGCTGCATATGGCGCAGAAAAAAGTTCTGTTTCACCAAGACAACGCTCCCGATCACAAGATCGAAATTGTGTGAATTAAAGTACGAAATTCTCCCCCATCCCCCCTATTCACCAGATTTGGCACCCTGTGACTATTACCTGTTTCCAAACCTAAAAAAATGGCTTGGGGGAAAAAAATTTCGATCGAATGAGCAGATAATCTGTGAAACCAACGCCTATTTTGAGGACCTGGAGCGATCCTATTTTATGGAAGGTATAAAGAAATTGGAGGATCGCTGGACTAAGTATCCGTCTAAAAAGAGATTATCTTGAAAAATTAAAAAAAAAATGCAGTAAGCTACAGTGGAGCAAGCTCGACAGTAGGAGACCCAGTACTTTTTGAGAGCAAAGCGTTCACTATAGATTGTTCTTCAATGTTCCCTTCCATGCAATAGATGGCGCCACTACGAAATAAGTTAATTAACACAGAGCTCTGCAGAGGTCGCCTGCGTCTCTTCTTCTTCCTTTTGCCCGTAACATTGTTTGTTGAATAACTTCCGTGTTTATCATCCGATTGGAATGAAATTTGCTGGACAGGTTTGGATTATAGTGTATATTATATGTACCAAAAATCAAGGGGCTAGCATTCAAGGGGCTCTTGTAATTCGACTTCGTAATTTTGTATATCAATTTTCGGGGGCGGAAGGGGGCGTGGCAAAATTCTAAAACAAACTTGATCAATGGGAGATATAGATGAACTTACATGCCAAATTTGGTGTCTCTAGCTCTTATAGTCTCTGAGATCTAGGCGACACAAAAAGGGACAGACGGACAGACGGACAGACAGACAGACAGACAGACGGACAGACGGACAGACAGACAGACAGACGGACATGGCTATATCGACTCGGCTGTTGATGCTGATCAAGAATATATATACTTTATGGGGTCTGACTCGCCTCCTTCTGCCTGTTACGCACATTTGCACAAACGTAATAGACCCATTTGTACTTTTTCAAAGTACTGGGTCTAAAAATTAAAAAAAGTCGTGTTTTCTTTGGTAGGCCGACTATTTATCAGCACACCCTCGTACATGCTTGATCACAGGGACACAAAATTTGGTATGAAGACTTCTTATATTTGCACGCAGATTTTTAACGTTTTGGATGCCACGGCTCCTTTGCCCACAAATCGAAAAACGATATAATTACTTGAGACTTGGCACGTGGGATAGTTAGAAGGGTCCGGACCAATTGGTAGTTTAAAATTGGATAAGCGGCAGTTGTGTTAAAAGTTTACACTCAGTACGTCAAAAAAATTTATTTAAGAAAAATGTTTAAAGCTAATTTTCGACAAATGTATAAAAAAAAATGCAGTAAATTATGTACAGTGGAGCAAGCTCGACTGTCAATCCCATTCAATCGATAGCGCTACTACGAACATATCAGTTGATAAACAGAGAGGTCGCTAGCGTCTCTCTTTCTTCCTTTTGCTCGTCACTTTGTTAGTTGAATAACTTTCACGTTTATCATCCGATCTGAATGCAATTTTCAGGACAGATTCGAACAATAGTGTATATTATATGTACCAAAAAGGCGCTAGCTTTGAAGGTTATCTCGTAATTCGGCTTTGAATTTTAATTTTTCAATTTCCGGGGGCGGACAGGGGCGTGGCAAAAATCTAAAACAAACTCGTTCAATGTAAGATATAGATGAACGTACATGCTAAATTTGGTCTCTCTAGCTCTTATAGCCTCTGAGATCTAGGTGACACAAAATCGGACAGACAGACAGACGGACATCGCTATACATCGCCTCCTTCTGCTTGTTACGCACATTTTTTTTTGCACAAACTTAATAGACCCATTTGTACTTTTTTAAAGATGTTATCTATTTTTTTTAGGTTTTCTTCTGTGTCCCAAAGTCTGTAAAAATGTGTATAGATTTCTACGTTTTAATATATAACCAAAATTTCGTTTATAACTATATAAGTTGTTTCTGTTAATAATATTATTATATAATATTTCATGTTACAAAATATGTTATTTTTTATCAATATTAAATGTAGGATTACGCCGCCGTCGTGAGTCTACTGAGGGAAAATATGTAACAGATCCAACGCAATTAAACCTAAGATTTCAACGTCCACGCTGCCGAACATCTAGCACGTATGATTAAAATAGTCGAACACAAGTTTAATTATTGATATTAATTTATTCAAATTTCAGTTCTCGCGGCGTTGCAACAACAATGTTAGGCAATTTTGATGATCAGTCAACTGATAATAGTGAAGAAAAGGTTGGCAAAGGATTAGGTGGAGACAATACGGAATTTGGGTCAGCTTCTTATAAGGAACAACCAACTCCAGCTTCGTGCAGATCCACGGATACAAATAATGTGGCATTGAATCAAAATATAATTGTTACCCCTTCCCGAAGTGATATTTCGCCACCGCCGGGGGATCCAAAAATTGAAAACAGTGCACGATTACGCCGATACAGACATAATATAGAATAATTAAAAAAGCTTATACAAAAAAAGCAATAGTCTCATGTCATAGTAAAGAATCGAATGGCCATAGAAATAAATATAAAATAGATATAAAAATGAAATTAATCCGTATGCAAGCAAATCTACACATAGATATTCAAATTGCTTCGATATATACAAAATAGGGCGTTAAGATATTCTGATCGTATAATTGGAAAAGTTCATAGCCCTGCAACCAAGCCAGTACTGGTGTCTTAACTAAAGAGTAATTGTAGACTATGCTTAGAATTCTATTTACAAATGAAAATTCTGAACATGCTCTTGTATATTCATGCGATATTAACTGGATAATATTATAAATTATTGTACCTTTATAAAACCAGAAATATAGAGTTATAGTTAGTTAATTTTAAAAATGATATGAATCTTCACACCCTTTTACATCCATGGGATCCATAATTCGTGTTTCATCTTTTGTATCCATTATTTTTCTTTGATTACTTTCCAAGTCCACTTATGTAACTTATAATAATATTATTAGTGATGTGCTGTGAATTTTTAATCATGTTTATTCACAATGATGATACTTTTAAATTGATTATTATTGATAATGCATTTCTAAACTTGTTTAGTCACAATTCTGTCAACCATTTAAGTAAATAATTGATATCGCAGTTGTAAGTTATCTTTATTAGAAATGCACTTCACTTCTTATTCGTAACCTAATTCAAAAAAGTATTCAATTCCGAAATACTGCATTCATCACAATGTAATCAAGTAAACATTTATAATTTTTAAATATACTGTTGTACGAATACGTAAGAGACATACACTTAGTAAAAATGGGTTTTCACTTAAAAATAAATTTCGAATCTTAATTAAATAACCATACATAAAGGGTACTGTAAATATATAAAGTATAATAGAAAAAATAAGCCTTAATAAAGAATAAAGTTAAGTTACCAAACATATAGCTTCTTGCAACACAAATCTGTCGAAATTAAACTCTTCAATAGAATCTGATCTGAATCTGCACAATTTGCTTACATTTTATGGAATCAACTTTATGTTGGACAAGGTATACTAATCGTAGATCAGACGACAATGTCCCAAGATTCCGATAGATGCTTTTTATTAAAATTTAAAAACAGACAGACGATGACTTTCGGGTTACGGGGCCGAAGGTGGATTCGCAAAATGCTAAAGCAAACTAGATCTGGGTCAGATATAGATAAGCCTACATACCAAGTTTAGTGTCTCTAGCTCTTATAGTCTCTGAGATCTAGGTGTTCATATTTTTGAAATTTCGAACAGCTGTATACTATCCGTTTATTATCCGATCCGGATAAAACTTTCAGGAAAGGATTAGACTATAGAGTTTATCATGTGTGCTAAAAATCAAAACGCGAGCATTAAACGTGCTCTTGTAAGTCGACTTTAAATTTTGTTTTTAATTTTCGGGGGCGGAAGGGAGCGTGGCCAATTTCTTAAGCAAACTTGATCTGGGCAGATATAGATGATCCTACATACCAGGTTTGGTGTCTCTAGCTCTTATAGTCTCTGAGATCTAGTTGTTCAAAAAAGGGATAGACAGACAGACGGACATGGCCATATCGACTTAGCTATTGGTGCTGATCAATCTATATCTAAGTATATACATAAAACTCTTTGTCCTCATTGACTGACGAGACATCACGCCAAACGGCTTAAGATATCGAGCTGAAATTTTCACATAGCATAGCTGTCTGTTACGCACATTTGCTCAAACCTAATTAACCCGGTTGTACTTTTTTAAAGTACTGTGTCTAAAAAGCAGCACGGTCTTGCAGAGTTGAGAGGAATAAAATGTGGCCCTTCGATGCCATTACGTGGGAATATCATGTGCCAATTTTAGTTTATTATTTTAGTGATTGACTTTTGATTAACAATACGGAAATTTTAAACTGTTTTTAAGATACAAGATAATTTAAAAGCATTGTCAGATGAACAATATGGCGAACCTGGTAGCCCAAATCGTTCCGAATCCATTCAAGAATACATATAAAGAATTAATGAAGCTGGCAATTCAGATGCATTTGTTCAAGCTTATCATTCAGTGATTTCCAAGAGCAAGCACTAGTTTTCTCTACATTAGAGCTGAAAAAATATCTACGATGTATCGATAGATCGATATTTTGCAGCTTCTTAAAAAATATCGATATTTTTAAATCGATGTTTTCCGATGCTCGATATTTTTTTTTCATCTCAAAAAAGAAAAAAGCGGGAAAAGGTATGCAAGTTTTCTTGCAATGTCGAATGCAAATGTCTTACGAAATACTTTTTTGTGTGTACATATGTAGGCTCCAGTAATGTGGACACAAATGAAGTGGACAGCGATCAGGAGGTAGAAATTAGCAGGAAACGGACTAAGTATGGCAAATCATCCTTGTGGAACTTTTTTAATAAGTGTGTTGATGGAAAGACTGCTGTGTGCATCAAATGTGCTAAAATGTATAAGACAAGTGGCATTACCACCAACTTGCTTAGTCATTTAAAAAATATTTACCCTAATTTGACAATAAGTGAACTTTCAAGAACTACTACTAATTCGATACTACCATACCTTGAGAAAAAGTACGAACAGTCGTTAATTAGAGAGCGCTAGCTTGATTTATACTCAAGTTATATATTTAATTAGTTTTAAGTTTTGAAAACCATGAGCTCAGTTATTCTAAAAGCATTATGTATTTAAAATTTTTGATTTAATACAAGTTGTATTATACAAAAAATCATAAAAGATTGCTGGTTCATATTAAGGGGTTAGGTTCAACTCGATATATCGATGTTTTTTCACCAAAAACCTCGAAGCCTCGATACACGAAAATATCGATATTTTTCAGCTCTACTCTACATCCATCGATATACAAGAACCATCTTCATCAACTGGTCGATACAAACAATCCAAACGCCCTCGGTCACCATAACATACCCTTGAACCATCTGGTTCACTGGGTACGGTAGCACTGGAACGCTTCAACCAGCGAGATACTGGGTTGTACCCTATCTCGCTAAGGAGCTTGTCCAACGCTGCCCAAAATGGCTTCGATCCGCGATTGCATCTGGTAGGTTTCCTTTTTCAGCTAGTTTTGTGATGAACGCCCTATCATTCATTTCCAGCCGTCCCAGATATTACAAATTTTTCTGTAATTGGCCCTGGCCGGACTGAGACGCCGACCTCGGCTGGAAAAACTTCTTTACAGATGGCCATCTGTTCTATTTCACAACCAGTGTTGCCAGACTAGCTTATTTCAGGCTAGATCTAGCGTATTTAAAAACGGAATAGCTTGTAAAATTTGCATCTCTTATAACGTAAAATTTAGCATATTTAAAAGTTCATATAGCCTATTCTAGCAATATATGTATTCGTGATGTCTCGAAATATTTTATAAGTTTAATATTTTGACGGCATAAAAATATCGGAGCTTGTCCTTTTTTTTCGATTGTTGCGTGAACTTTATTCGCATGATCGTGAAACTGTTTTCTAATCGATGTTTTCAGCTATATGTTGGCTGATATATGTGCTAGATGTTATCGGCGATATATTTAGTTTGCCATTCGGAAGAGATAGATAAGCTTGTAAAAATGCCAAAAACAACTTAGACGCAATTTTTCCGCAATGCTTAGATGAAAGTAGCTAGTTTAAGGACTGGCTAAGGAAAAGGCCTAAAGAAATTCTACAATAGCAGCAAAATTGTTCGATTTGAGACAGCATGCATGCCACACTCACAACATGCCACAAAAATATCTTAGCCTCATTAAAAGAAATAAAAAATATTTAAGTGAGAAGGAAAATGATGACATCGATGGCTTATTAACTTATTTAATTTAAACAAAAACCTAAGGATTTTGTGTCTTTTCTTGAGTTTGAATATAGCTTGTTTTCAGCATTTTTTGTTTAGCTTATTTTAGCTTATTTTTTCGTAGAATCTAGTTTATGCGGGCTCTCAACACCTGGCAACAATGTTCACAGCTGACTTCGATACAATTCATTTCGATCTTATTCTATAAAATATTTATCGATATCCAAACTTAACATGCATACCATCGATGTCCAAGCCATTGCTCTTTTGACTCATTTTGTTTTTGAAATTGCTTTCAGTATACAAGAATTAGGCGCCAGCTGTCTGTCTGTGCCGAAATTCACAACAACATTTTCATAGGCTTTGTTGGTGCTCGTTAGACTCGCTGCTAATCCGAATGTATTTTTTTGTTGCGTTGTCAATAACTGTCACTAAACGATTTCGGTTTGCTTCGATTATCAGCAGATAATGTTCATGTATTTTTAAAACAGAAAATATAAATCCTAATTTTTTTCAGTGCACCAACCTAAAATAAAAAAATTGCTCGCATCTATGTATTAGTGTATTGGTGAGTGCTCTGCCGTATGCAGATTTTGGACACCCTGATCAGTGTTGCCAATTTAGCTATTTTCCCGCTAGATCTAGATGTATGCAATTGTCATATGCGGGATACATTGTAAACTAGCGGCTAGCGGGAATTATAGCCATCTTTCAAACAAAATTGGCGTAATTTTTCCTTATTAAAAACATCTGGCAACGCATGTATTTTTATGCTTTACGATGCCATACTTAAATACTTTGAAGTATTTTTCCATTTGTATCAGTGCTGTATCAATCCTGTCAGAAAAACAGGATAGACGGACCCCAAAAAAGCGACAAAAAAGGACAACAAATTGATCAAGTACAATATATTTAATAATAATAGAAATTGTAATAAGTATTTAAATAGCGTCCTACACTGCCGCCGCTAAGCAAAAACCGATATATTACCGGCAAAGCAGCTTACATTGGACTCAATGCCGATAAAATTGCCGCGAACTTGACAGAGTCAGCTGTTTTTTGTTTACTTTAAATAGAACAGTCATATAGTTTATTGCAAAAATTAAATTGTTGCACCAAATTTGCTTCACAAACTGTGATAATGTGCGCATATATAAACGTGAATAGCCCCTTGATCGAATATAGGCCATATTCTCTTATTGTGTTGACTCCCATATTTTCATAAAAAGAGTGCCACCCTTTTGGGCTTCGCGGACACTGTTTCTTCTTACTTTAAAAAAACAAATGTATTAGAAGTAAAACAAAATAACATAAAAATATATAATTGCGGCAATTTAAAAATTCCAAATCAGCTGTTTTTGTTGTCGATAACATAATTTTTAATCGAAAACAGCCAGCGTTGCCACACATTGTGTAACAAATTTTGTCGACATTTTTGCCGTACTGACAGCGGCACGCCCTTTTACCGATATATAAGGTTGTCCAAAAAGTTTTGCGGTATTTTTATTGAATTTTGAATTGTTCAATGCGATTTAAGTCAAATATGCGCCGTTTTGTTCGATGACGAGTTCCCAACGAGATGCCAACTTCATAATGCCCCTCTTATAGAAGCTCGCTTCCCTATTGTCAAAAAACTCGGAGAGCCAATTTTCACAGGACTCTCTTGTGGCCAACTTCCGACTACCAAGCTCGTTCGCCATGGACAGAAATAGGTGGTAATCACATGGTGCGAGATCCGGACTATACGGTGGATGCAAAAGAACCTCCCATCCGAGCTCCCGGAGCTTCTGGCGCGTCACCAAAGATGTGTGTGGCCTGGCGTTGTCCTGATGGAAGACAATTCGGCCTCTGTTGATCAAAGATGGCCTCTTCTGCATGAGTGCTGCATTCAAGCGGTCCAGTTGTTGGCAGTACAGGTCCGAATTGAGCGTTTGGCCATAGGGGAGCAGCTCATAGTGGATGATTCCCTGCCAATCCCACCAAACACACAGAAGAACCTTCCTGGCCGTTAATCCAAGCTTGGCCATTGTCTGGGCAGCTTCACCGCTTTTCGTCCACGACCGTTTGCGCTTCACGTTGTCGTAAGTGACCCACTTTTCATCGCCAGTCACCATCCGCTTCAAAAACGGGTCGATTTTGTTGCGATTCAGAAGCGATTCGCATGCATCCATACGGGCAAAAATGTTTTTTTGCATCAAGTCGTGTGGCACCCATACATCGCGCTTCTTTTTGAATCCAAGCTTCTTCAAATGGTTTATAACGGTTTGATGACTCATGCCCAGCTCTTGGCCGATGCTACGGCTGCTACTATGCCGGTCTCTTTCGATCAATTCAGCGATTTTATCGCAATTTTCGACGACAGGCCTTCCGGACCGTGGCGCATTTTCGATCACCTCTGCACCAGAACGAAAACGTTGAAACCATTGTTGTGCGGTGGAAATGGAAACTGTATCGGGTCCATAAACTGCACAAATTTTATTGGCAGCATGAGATGCATTTTTGCCTTTATCGTAGTAGTACTGTAAAATATGCCGTATTTTCTCTTTATTTTGCTCCATGTTTGCGACGCTATAACTCACGAACGACTAAAAACAAACAACAATAAATCAACACGTGTTAGCACGTGAAAAGAGCTTTCCAAAAAGCTCTAGCGTGAACCGATGCGACGAATACAACTAGAACTACGCGCTTGCAAAGACAAGCTTGCGGAAATACCGCAAGACTTTTGGACAACCTTATATTTGAACCCAACTGTCAACATTTTGTATGGTAGCGACATGCTTGCCGGCATCAAAGCGTCAATTTTTCGTAACGGTGCTATACCGGCGGCAGTGTAAGAGCGCTATAAAAAATTTCACAGAAGTGAAAAAAGGACAGATTTCCTGATAGGGGATGCTTAAGAAAAGTTCAGGCAAATTCATTTTAAAAAGGGACAGATCTGTTCTGAAAGAGGACGCTATGGCAGCACTGATTTGTATGACAAAAAAAAACATCGATATGTCAAATGAGCATTAAATGTTATCGTTTTTAACAATCAAATCGAGCTTTATACTATAACTAACGAGGTATTTCACATTTTATAAATCGATCGCGAGTGCAAGGTGAATAAAATTAATAAAATTTACAAGCAAAAGCCGCGCCATGCCTGGTTGCAAGACCCTGCTTTTAAAGATTGGCTGGCTTTAGATGCAGCCGATGATAGAAAATACTTTTGCAAATATTGCAAATCAAGCATTAATGCAAAACTTTGCGATTTGCACGCACATGCAAAGACCGCCAAACATAAGGCTTCGTCATCTGCTTTAACACAGACGAATAAAACACCGTTTGTTGCATCGGTCTCGGTGAAAACCTGTCAACAAGAGGCGGCATTGTGTTTATTTATTGCCACTCATTCATCTGTCAGCCCAATTGACCATTTGACCAAACAAGATAGGAACTAGTCAGACTTCTGCAGCAGAAGAGGACATAGTTCTTGATAAATTTTCAAAAATACTTGTTTAACTTAATAATAAATGATGAATCTCAATATCCATCCAACTGTTCGTTTCAAACGAGTTTATTTGGAAAATCGTTCAATCTCAATCAGTGAAGCCGAGCTCACGTGCAGAACGATTTTACGCTTCACCGTTGAATCATCTATAACGATTCAGGTTACATTTAAAAGTTCGGTCCTCTTGTCCAAACTGTCTGCTGCTCAAAGATAAGGTTCCTTACTGTCTTTGTGGCCTTATCCGCTGGATTGAGTTTGCACACAGCGCCAGTTGTTTTCGTTGGTTGTCTCAAGGATCTCACCTATTCGGTGCGCCACAAATTGATTAAATTAATCAGAACAGATCCATGAGATTACAGTTCGCGAATCATATCATAATACTGTTTACTATTGATGTAAATCCAAATTGAACATCAATTTAAAAATCGGATTTTTTAAATCACCTATGCAAACATCGATTGATCGAAACATCGGAAATTTCGACATCGATTGATCGATTTTTCATATGCATATAAATACACAGAAAAGTACATGAACACTTTAACGCATTGCACATTTTAACTCAGCTCGCCATTAGTAACATAATCTTATTGTGTTATTTATATACATACATATACGTTAATAATATTATAGCTCACTCTTACTATAGCATATTTGTTAAATTTAACTTTTCTATGAGTGAAATTTTGACACCGCGCACAGTGGGGTAACAGAGGCCGTCTTTGAGAATTAATGTTAAAAACGAAATTCACAAATCGGAAAAGATTTTGATGCCGGCATAAAATACACTGAATGCCTCCTCATAATTTGCAAGAAATTATGTTTTATGTTTTGCAGGAGCGACATAATCCCTTCTCAAAGATACATTTTGCTTTCAACTTTTTTGAGAAAACTAAAAATCACTTTTTTCTTCATTTTTAAAAATATACACATACTATGGTAATCATAAATGATGGTATGCCAGTAATATCTTTGATAAATAAACTAATTTCGAATTTTCATACCACGTTCAAATGTAAACGTCTAATATTTCAAAAACTTTTTTTGAAAGCTTAAATTTTTACCTACAGAGAAATCTTTAATATTTTTGTGAAAAAATTCTTCGGAAAATTCACTTTTACATATGTAAGAATAGAGGTGCCCTTTTGTGCCTCTTTTAAGAAAAAAGATTTACAGCTTCCTAACCTAAGAAAATACAAATTTTTCACAAATGAATTTAGTCTAAAATTAGATATCTTAGGCATTAATCAAGAAAACTCAAATTGCTTTCTAGTGTATTTTTGGTCACAGAATTCAAATCGGTCATCCTTTTTACTCTACCTCGAATATTTGTTGAGATATTTATATCTATATATATAAAACTCTTTGTCCTGACTGACTGACTGACTGACTGAGTCATCACGCTGTAGGCCAAACGGTTCAAGATATTGAGATGAAATTTTTACATAACATAGCTGAGACATAATTATCGTGCAATAAGATTTTTTTGATATCCTCACTGGAAGGGGCTAAAATGGGGGTGAAAGGTTAAAATTGCTTAGTATGAAATTTTTTTATGTTTTTTGAGATATCTCAACCAAACTCACAGATTATGAATTTCGTAACATTGTAACATTCTGTAAAAATTTGGTCAAGATCGGATTACTATATCGTATAGCTGCCATAGGATGGCTTTTAATGCAATTAATAAACAATCAAATTAAAATGGTAGGGGAGGGGGGGTGTTACGATTCATTGGTGTTGCGACTTTCAAAATAAATTTGCAGTTGATGACACTATTACTCGCTCTTTCTGCTATAATCCAATTGCAGCGATCACTTTAAAACAACGAGCAGCGAAAATGTAAATTTTCTATATTATATAAAGAACTATTACTATTATTTTAAGTTCAATTGCAGGGAATAATTAAGTTTACATTTCCTGCTTTCTTATTACAAATGACATAAGGTCCGGCTATAGCTGTGAGAAGTTTTCCCTATTTCCATTCACATGTCTCCCCGAGATTTCAGCGAGCGTAACGAGCCGGGAGTTTTCGAGCGAAGCGAGTATTAGATGGCTAGCCCCCTGCTTATACAAAGTAATATTATTTTAAGTCCGATTGCAGGGAATAATTGAATTTACATTTCCCGCTTTCTTATTAGCAATGACATAAGGTCTGACTAAAGCTGTGAGAGGTGTTCCCCATTTTCACTCCACATTTCTCCCCGAGATTTCAGCGAGCGTAGCGAGCCGGGGTTGGCGAGCGAAGTGAGCAGGGGGCAAACCCTAGTATTATGTAAAGTACTACTTATTACTATTATTTTAAGTCCAATTACAGGGAAAAATTTAATTTACATTTCCCGCTTTTTTATTAAAAATGACATAATGTCCGGCTATAGCTGTGAGAAATGTTCCCTATTTTCACTCCACATTTCTCCCCGAGATTTTAGCGATCGTAACGAGCCGGGGGTTTTCGAGCGAAGCGAGTATTAGATGGCTAGCCCCCTGCTTATACAAAGTAATATTATTTTCAGTCCGATTGCAGGGAATAATTGAATTTACATTTGCCGCTTTCTTATTACCAATGACATAAGGTCTGACTATAGCTGTGAGAAGTGTTCCCCATTTTCACTCCACATTTCTCCCCGAGATTTCAGCGAGTGTAACGAGCCGGGGGTTGGCGAGCGAAGCGAGCAGGGTGCAAACCCCCTAGTACATATATAAGCATCTAATAGACGTTTAGTAAATTGTCTCCTGTGATCAAATGGCTTAATCAATTAATATAAATAATAGCTTAAAATGTCGTAAATAATATAAGTAAAGTTAGTAATGCCCAAAACAGGTTAACAGTCAGGCAAAAGCTAGTAAATTGTTACTTTAATGTACAACATTACAATTAGAATTGCCAAATTAAAAGTTATCGCTCTGCCACGGGGCAGAATTAGAGATAATTAAGTAATAAATAATTGGTATGATGCTAGAACTTTAGAACCTCAACTCCTTAACTGTAGCCCAACTAAAATTTTAAAAGATATCGGGAGCAATTTTCTCGAAAGATTAGCCGCATAAATCAAAATAAGGATATTTTAGGGTAAATGATTGTAGTGGCAGTTCCAAGTTAGGTATTAGGTATTTCCATTTAGACGAAGCCACCTTTTACTATCGCATGCTGCACGAATTCTAAATTTGCATCTCATTGATTGTACATCTTTGGTGTGACTGTCGATGCAATTTAGCCACAGTATCTTTTTTTTTCAGGCCTATACCCATGCTCGTTTCTAAGTGTTCATTTATCAAAGTTGCTGAGTAGCCTTCGTCAACAAATGCAATTTTCTCTACAATTGATCCATTTGGTCTACTGGCAGAGCCCTAAAAAGCAATTTAGATGTATCTGCCTTTATTGTATTAACATTATCCGTATTGACATTTTCCACATTTGTCTTTTGTTGATAAGCGATACTTGGGTTGACGTTATCTTTATGCAGCATGCGATGATGACAAGATTTACAATCGTTGATTGCATACTCTTTCTTTTTCTTGGAGGAATTCAAATTATGCCCATGACACATGACTAATGTCCAACTTTTTCCAATTAGCTTCGAATAAGCAATTCAGTCTGACCGTATTTAAATTCGAGTTTGCTCATGATGTACTTGGGGACTCTACGAATCTTGGGACAGATCTGATGATGGATGTTAAGGGAAACTTCCGCTGCCTTTGGCTACTCTTATCTTGAAATTCGGCAGTTCTACGAATCTTGGGACAGATCTGATGATGGATTCCGGTAGAACTCGTCAAAATAAAACGAAAAAATTAAATAAAATTTTTTAATTTTCGGCTCGGTTCTCGAGATATTGGGACCGATAAGTCGCCGATTCTCAGCGGGACTGGACTATACAGGACTGGTGTAAGAAATACTATCGGTGTCTCGCTCTAACACAGTGCAAAGAGCGGCTGGCACGCTGGCCAGTTTGTATGGGAATCGGCGACTTATCGGTCCCAATATCTCGAGAACCGAGCCGAAAATCAAAAAATTTTATTTAATTTTTTCGTCTTATTTTGACGAGCTCTACCGGAATCCATCATCAGATCTGTCCCAAGATTCGTAGAACTGCCGAATTTCAAGATAAGAGTAGCCAAAGGCAGCGGAAGTTTCCCTTAACATGCTATAAAAGACGGGCCAATGCTCAGCCTGGCCATAATAAATAAAAAAAAAGAGAATCTTTTGTTTTATTATTCAGTGTCCTTCTTCCTTAAAATCTTCAAGCGGTCCACAAGTAAATCAAAAGTCGACTCTTCTTTGGGGAAGCTCTCTTTAAAAACCGATCTTCATTCTCGGGCACGTCTTTCTCTAAAAACATGTCGAATCGCTTCTAAAACATATAAATAATGCCTGTAATATGAATTTGTATTTGCTTGGTATTAACATAAACACTTACAATCATCCAAATACAGATTAGCAGTCAACAACAACAAGTCATTGTCGTCTTCATAGGCGTCGTAGGCTTAGTGGTCGCCGTTTGCGATGTGATCCATCTGCTGTGTTGCTTTGTCGACCTCCACCATTAAATTGCGAATTAAGAACAATAGATTAATTTAGTTTTAAACTTTTCACACGTCAATGTACTTAATTTCAGGAAGTTGTGATGTTAGATGTTGGCAATGTGAATCAGTGTTGGTATTTCACTCGATGTGAAACGCCGTGGAAATGAAAAACTCCATATAAAAAAATGCAGTAAGCTACAGTGGAGCAAGCTCGACAGTAGGAGACCCAGTACTTTTTGAGAGCAAAGCGTTCACTATAGATTGTTCTTCAATGTTCCCTTCCATGCAATAGATGGCGCCACTACGAAATAAGTTAATTAACACAGAGCTCTGCAGAGGTCGCCAGCGTCTCTTCTTCTTCCTTTTGCCCGTAACATTGTTTGTTGAATAACTTCCGTGTTTATCATCCGATTGGAATGAAATTTGCTGGACAGGTTTGGATTATAGTGTATATTATATGTACCAAAAATCAAGGGGCTAGCATTCAAGGGGCTCTTGTAATTCGACTTCGTAATTTTGTATTTCAGTTCAAGCACCTTTTTGATTTTGCTCCAGCTCCCTCCATTTTTAAGTTTGTCCAAAAATAAAATGTGCGTAACAGGCAGAAGGAGGCGTGGTAGACCCCATAAAGTATATATATTCTTGATAAGTAGGTTGGCAAGTAGGTTCATCTATATCTTGCATTGATCAGGTTTGTTTTAGATTTTTGCCACGCCCCCCTCCGCCCCTATAAATTAAAAAACAAAATTTTAAAGACAAATTACAAGAAAATCTATAAGACTATCGCTTTGATTTTTGATATATATAATACTCAATATAGTCTTAACACAAAATCTGTGACTTTCGTAGAGATACCTCAAGAAACAAAATGGTTTTTCATATTAAACGTTGATTCCAAACCGATCGTTCCTATGGCAGCTATATGATATAGTGATCCGATCCGTCCGGTTCCGACATATGTACTGCGTGCAGCAAAAAGACGGACCTGTACCAAGTTTCATCAAAGCTTCAAAGCTGAGAGACTTGCTTGAATAGAAACAGACAGACAGATATGTGTTTACTTTATGGGGTCTGACACGCCTCCAGTAAAGCGTTACAAACTTCGTGACAAAATTATAATACCCTCTGCAAGGGTATAAAAATAGCAGCAGCCCTGTTTTCAACATCGATAATAGTGCGTTTAAGCACGAGGATGCGTTTGCTCCAATTGGGAAAATGAGAAGGAAATAAACTACTTAAGTTTTTGTATTAGCCATATCCTTTTTAACATGCTAAATAAATTAAGATGTTTATTCTGCCTTGAGACTTTGTTTAAACATCACTGCATTATATTCATGTTCGTACTGGCAGCAAAAGTACCCATTCAATCAGCTGACTATGGATTTTTAGTATTCACTACAAGATTAACGTTTTACAGGTGTAACATTCCTACCATCTCTAGTTTGCAATTTAAATTTTCATTCTTTCTTAACGTATTAATTGTAACTTAATGCCAAAAAAAGGCGAAAGATTATAAGCAAAAGCAAAAGAGGTTTGGATAGCCGATCTAAAGTTTAAAACTTGTACTAAAAATAACTTAACTGATACCACAAAGGCCTTTAGCACTTACAATAAACGTTAAATTATGGGACTTAAAATCACTCGTGGAAGCCAAAAGCACTTGTGAATTACCTCGTTAGTTAAAAACAATTTTACAATTAATTTCTTTAAAGTATCCACTGTGCCATCAGAATATTAAGTGAAATTTTGAATACTTTTGTTGTTGATGCTTAAAAAAACCCAGCTAAGTCACTATTTATTTTGTTTAAAGAAACTTTTTGCATCAAAATATTCTTTTTGAAAAATCGAAGCAAAAAGTCAAAAAAGCTGATTTTTACAAAAGTTCAAATAGTTTAATGGGTACTTAATGGGTTAAGAAAATTTTTTTTATCAATCAATCGGAATTTAAAAGACCTTTCCATTGCTACCAAAATTTGTTAGGATCCGACTAATCGGTCGCAGCCAAGTATCGATTTGCCGGCTAGCTATCGGTATTACCCAGGAATGAGTACGACCTCGATACTGGGGAGTCGGGTTAACAAAATTATTTATATTTTTACTTTCGGAAACACATATTCGGACTTCGGTCTCATAACGCCTATGCGGACAAATTGCTGACAAGGATTAGATGGACAGAAGTTAATCCATCTTACGACGCCCTCCCATCCTATAGTCGGCTGCGATGGTTTGTGCCGACTCCCTAATCCAGACTTTACCCAACCTCACCACATACCCATCTCACCCTAAATAAATAATTAGCAAATCATATTTGTTTAAATTTCAAGTTTAACAAATTTAATTAGTTTTACTATTCTTATTATTTAACATTGTATTCAATTTTATTATTTTATGTCTCGTGCCTAAGTATTTAATTGCAGCATTTATTTTAATCGATATTTACTAACAAATATATCGACACGAAACTCACTAACGATCTTATACAAAATCCAGCAGTCTGGCAACCCTTGATCAGATGGGCGCGAGCACAAAAATGTAAACAAATGTATAGTAAATGCAAATTAGTATATAAATTAGAATAAGTAGAATAAATAATTTGATGTAATAAATAATAATATGAAAAATATAAATAATAGTGTTTTAATTATTACTTATATAATTATGGCAGACAATTTATGTATGAATTCAAATGTATGTATGCGTGTGTCGTGGACGTTTAAGTTTATGTCATCTGTAATTTATATGTATGTATATAGTTTTATACCTTTTAAGGACAACACAGGATTCCCTAACCCTAACAGAGCTCTCTTGGGGTCGCAAGGGACTGTGGACGGATTTTCAATAAACAGGAGATTAGGACATGTACATAAACTGGTAAATACACACACACAAATGCATGTACAAATTTTATTCAATGACATTGAAATTCAACTATTCTATTCACTCAAAGCCTTCAGTGTCATCAGCCACTGCAGACTGGCATGATCCGTGATGATGGTGAATGGCATCATTTCCACGTAGGGTCGAAACCTCTTAACGGCCTTGACTGCTGCTAAGCATTTCTTCTCGGTGACGCTGTAATTCAACTGCGCACCTCGAAAAGAAGGCTATTGGCCTATCGGATCCTTCCTCATCCCTTTGAAACAGTACCTCCCCAATCCCTACATGGCTCTCATCGCACTGGATGAAGTACGGCTGCTGGAAATCTGGATGCACCAGCACCGGCGCACAGGTCAGGGAATTCTTAAGCGCATGGAATGCCGCGACTGCCTCATCTGTCATCTTGAACCGGGCTTTCTCCTTCAAGCAATCCGTCAGCGGTGCAGATAGTCCAGAGAAGTCTCGAATGAATCTTCGGTACCAGCCGGCTGTGCCCAGGATACTCCTTAACTGTCTCACACTCTTTGGCACTGGAATCTGGAGCATCGCCTGCACCTTTTCCGGATCCGTCCGTAACGACCCACCGCCGATGATGTATCCCAGATACCTCAGATAATTAAAACAAAACTGAGACTTTTTCAAACCAATTGTTAAATTGGCCGAACTCAGGCATATTGCCACTTCTGCCACCAACTCCATGTGCTCCTCGAAGGTTTTGGATATCACCAGTAGATCATCCAAGTACATAAAAACCTTGCTCCTCAGCCTCTGGGGTATCACGCGGTCCATCAGGCGACACAATCTCTGCGCCGCGTTGCACAAACCAAACGGCATCATCCGAAACTGATAAAGAGGTCGACCGTGTACTCCCGACTCTTCGGCTCGAGTTGAACCTGCCAGAATGCATGCTTCAAATCGACGCTGCTTATATACACGGTGTCGTCTACTCGGCTTAATATGGACTCGATGTTTTGCAGCGGGTAAGCATCCTTTATAGTGACAGCATTCAGCTTTCGAGCGTCTAAACAAAGCCGATTTTTCCCAGGATTCCGCACCAAGGTCATCCGGTTACTCCACGGACTCTCGCTGGGTTCTATCACCCCGAGTCGCAGCATTTCATCCACTTCTGCAAAAAGCAACTGATGCACCGCCGGAGAAACTGGGTAGAAGCGCTCCTTCACGGGCACGGCTCCAGCTACCAGCTGGATGGTGTGATGCTCCATCGATGTTTTTCCCAAGCCTTCGCGCTCGTAAGACCGGAACTGATGCATCACCGCGTCTACTTTCCTCTGCTGGGACTCGTCCAGGATGTGCGGCTCGACAGGTTCACTCTTCGTCATGAGCTCGGACTCCACCTGGTCCAATGCCTCGACTCCTACGATGTGTGGTGCGAGCTTGAACTTTCGCCAGAAATCGATGCCCAAATACAGGGGCTGCTGGAGCGAAGGACACACATATAGCGTGAGCGACCGTTTCGTGTGCGCGTACTCCGCCATGACGTCTACTTTGCCGATGATTTTGTGCCTCGTGCCTCCGGCTGCTTGTACGGTGGTTGTCGATGGAGTCATCCTCAATCCGAGTTGCCGTATCAACTCCGGGCCGCCAGCCCCTAGCAAACTCACAGATGCTCCGGTGTCTAACAGACCCTCCACTGGACGTCCTTGCAGATGGACTTCAGCGTAAGCGCGCTTGTCGCCACTCACCACCATCCTGCCAAATGCACACACACGTCGGCGCTCTAGACTTCTCTCCTTATAACGCGACCTGGCTCGCTGCACACGTGGCGTTATAGCTGTTGGCTTATGCTTTACCGTAGACCCCTGCTGAAATATCCGTGCGCGGGCTTCTTCATAGGCTGATTTGAGGACTGATGGAGAAAACCGAGCGGACCACCTGGGCTTACGTAATTGTGTGTTGTTTCCTTTAACTATTTTTACTTTTACTAAATTATTATCCTTAACCTTAGAATCTACTGCTAACATGCAACGGGAGGCCGGCTCTACTTCGGAGTCGGGACCACAGGACATGACTCCTCCGCTTGCGTCCTGCCCTGGCGACTGTTTCCCGCCTAGCATTTCGGGCACTTGGTCACCACCACATCAGGCAATCCACACCGGTAGCAAAAGATTTTGCGCACCAGCGACTCACAGTCCCAGAAAGTGTGTCCTTGCTCCCCACAGTTCCAACACGCCCTCTCCCCGCCGCTTTGACGCGGTCGATACAAAGCCTCCACGGCTTCGGCTGGTGGCTCCTGTGGTTCTTCCTCTGGCTCTGCAGCACACACCTCTTGGACCTGGTGACGCTCTCTGAAAGGTCTCATCGGCGGCGGACCAGCAGGCGGTCGACTCCATCGGTTGGTCACCCGCTTCTCGGCGTCATGACATTCGTCCCGTAGCATCTCCCAGCTGGTGATGAACATCGGGTATATCACGCGTGAGATGCTGTCCCTGATGTTGAACTTCACGACTTTGATTAAGTCGTGATCCGAGAAATGGTTCTCCAGTCGGGATCTGAGAGCTAACATCTCCATCAGATAATCGTCGATGCTCTCTCCGGATCGCTGCCGACGCTCTCGGAGCTCTTGTTCCTGCTCGAAACTGCTTCTTCGTGTCTGGAAATGTTTTTCGAGGGAGTAACGCAGGTTGGGCCAGTTCATCGCCTCCCCGGATCTCGCCTGCAGCCAAAACCAATCCTTGGCCCGTCTGTCCACTAGGAGGTGGAAATCCCGGATAACCTCCGCCCAGGGCAATTGGTAAGCATCCTGCATATGTTCCACTCGAAATATGAACTCCTTTACGGGCATCGTTTTCGGGCTGCCATCAAACGTGAGTCCCCAGTGGCGAACCTGGACGTAATCCGACCGTCCTGCCGAATGATGTTCAGGGTATCCGGCCTCGTTCCTCCTCCGCTCGTCCCCGTACGGCCGTCCATGGGACTCGACCTCAGCTCTCTGTTGTGCCTCCAATTCCCTGTTGTCAATCCAACGACCAGGATGGGATACAACCGGCTCAGGCACTGATGCGGAGAATGCGGTCGTTGATATCGGGATCCGCGGCGGCTCCACTGGCGCCTTGCTCGTTTGTTGTACGCCTCTCACCACTCCCTGGATCTCAAACATGAACTCCATCATCTCGCGGCGGATTTCGGCCTGAAATTCCGTCAGCTGGGTGGACATCGCCGTTCTACAGGTCTCCTGTGCTTGGAGAAGTGCCACATTGATCGCCGATTGGATCTCGCTCGGGATCTCGTTCGGAGTGTTCCGGTTTGGCAATTCGGAGTATCGCTGCTTTGGGATGGCGCCTGCCTTCTGCTGTGCCCCTCCAACTGTGCCCTGGATCGACTCGTCCAATGCCATTAACGACGGAGTGTGCCGTCCTGATCCTGGATCAGCGTCGGGCTTATTGGCGTTAGCTCGCGTCGTGGGACCCATTTCCTCCACCCCTCTATTCCGAATAAGGTTGAGATTACGCCTAGTCTTCCGATCTACCGACTGTCGGCTTTTATCGGCGAAACTCATGCCCCTACCATGCTGCACCAATTGCTGAACTTTCCTTTATTTATTAGTCAATCTATTGTAATTATTTGCTAACATTTAACATAAATACAATAAATAATATACCAAAATGGACAAGCTATTGAAATTATACCTTCTATAAATATTTATATAAGAAACTTATATAAAACTATGAAAATTATTCTAAAAATAACATTACTATTTAGTGCTCCAAACTTAGAAAAGTTCACCCAAATAGAATCCTAAAAAAAAGACCCAAGTGTTATTGTACTAACACTTGCCAGGACACTATCTCGAACGGAACTGCTAAATAATAATAAACACTGCAAATTATTAAGACCAAGAAGACAAAAATTTAAAAACTGGGTGAGATGAATATGTGCGGATATAGGTACTTATTGGTCGTCGGTCGCTTCTGCTTGCCCGCACTCTCCTAATACACAGAACGGTTTTTGACTATGGATTGGTAGCGATACTAGATACTGACAGGACTGGACAACAAACGCATTGACATGTAAATCCACCTGCGCGGACCACAGTCCTGGCCACGAACAGCATTCCCTACCTTGCTTCTATTTAAATAAGAATTATTAAAAAAAAAAAGAACTTCATCCGGTCTAGAGACGGCAACGCAAATTTGGACATAGTGGTTCCTTTCTGGGTCCAGCCCCTAGGCCTTACTACTAGTGGTCGATATCTCCATACCCAAACGCAGTACTGGACAGCCCAACCGTGGCAGCAACAGGTGAGGCTTTAAGGTCCTCCCCGCGGTCCAATCAAAGCTGGGTGTTCAATGTGCGCTGGGCGAGAATAGCGACATTTCTATTTCAATTTATAAAAAAAAACACCGCCTGCTTCAGACGGAATCCTACTCTCCTAATAATTTTCCATTGGGCGCCACTTGTTAGGATCCGACTAATCGGTCGCAGCCAAGTATCGATTTGCCGGCTAGCTATCGGTATTACCCAGGAATGAGTACGACCTCGATACTGGGGAGTCGGGTTAACAAAATTATTTATATTTTTACTTTCGGAAACACATATTCGGACTTCGGTCTCATAACGCCTATGCGGACAAATTGCTGACAAGGATTAGATGGACAGAAGTTAATCCATCTTACGACGCCCTCCCATCCTATAGTCGGCTGCGATGGTTTGTGCCGACTCCCTAATCCAGACTTTACCCAACCTCACCACATACCCATCTCACCCTAAATAAATAATTAGCAAATCATATTTGTTTAAATTTCAAGTTTAACAAATTTAATTAGTTTTAATATTCTTATTATTTAACATTGTATTCAATTTTATTATTTTATGTCTCGTGCCTAAGTATTTAATTGCAGCATTTATTTTAATCGATATTTACTAACAAATATATCGACACGAAACTCACTAACGATCTTATACAAAATCCAGCAGTCTGGCAACCCTTGATCAGATGGGCGCGAGCACAAAAAGGTAAACAAATGTATATTAAATGCAAATTAGTATATAAATTAGAATAAGTAGAATAAATAATTTGGGTAAATGTTAAATACAGACCCATTCCTCCAAAAATTATGAAATTTTTTTTGTGAATAGACCCCGATTTATGATGAATTTAGGTGAAAAAATTAAGCGAGGGAAACTTATAGTTTATTTTTTAAATGAATTTTAAAGTTTAATTTTTTTACACTGAAAACGGCTTGCGCACGGCACTTGCAATGTTGTTGTTGTTCACTATTTGGTGCTATTTTTGTTGTTGTTGTTATTATTATTGTTATTGTTATTGTTTTAGTTGTTGTTTTGCTGTGATTAACACTAATTTTAAGAAAAATTATTACACAAAACTAACCATGCAAAGCAGTTGCAGAATTAGTGCTGTCCGTCGAACTTACGGCTTGGCTTTGTCTCCTGTGAGTGTCTGTCTGTCTTTGCTTTTGCGCTGTTAAGGGCGAGCTGCTGTGCCTTGCGCGGCTGCCGGCCAAGATACGTTGTGTGGGCTCCGCCGATTCCCCACAATTTGTCCAGCTGCTGCGTGGATTGCGCGTTGATTTTAAGTGATTATGTATGTTTATGGTGCACGCGGACTTTAATAAATTTATCTCGCAGTGCGCAAGTATGGCAAAACGCATGTACAAGAACGCAAGGGTTGTAATTTCTGCTTGTCAGCAGCGCACGCACTTGCAGCAATTCACGTGGATATCTTGGCTGAAAACCTAACCTTCCTACATATTTTCTCCTGCCTACTATTTTCCTAATCTTCCTAATCTTCGATTCCCTGATCCTTTCCTTTTCTTAATTTGAGCAGTTTAACTAGTCGCTGATTGGCTCAGCTGTTGCTATGTTGTTGTTGTCAAGCGCTTTATGACGTTAGGTGGCGATAACAACAGCTGAGCTGCTAGTCATATCTCGATACCCAGGGGCTACCATAACAAATGTACCTGAAGTAACTTCAAATGACGAGAAGATTTGACTTTAGCTTTTTGTAAATACTTTTGACCACCCCTGTAAAAAGAACATAAGCTTTTGTTAAGCTTTCGGCAAGAATACGGTTTCCGGTGCGACAAGACCTGACGATGGATTCCGGTAGAACAAGTCGAAATAAGACGCAAAAATTAAAAACAAATTTTTGATTTCCCGCTCGGTTCTCGAGATATTGAGACCGATAAGTTGACCGATTCTATACAAACTGCTCAGCGTGCCAGCCGCTCTTTGCACTGTGTTAGAGCGAGACACCGATAGTATTTCATATAGCAGTGCTGTATAGCGTCCGTTGCAACTTCATCGCTTGGCGCGGATATTCAAACCTTTTTATTTTATTACATTTCTTGAAATCGAATAAATTTACGGTTGTTGTTGGTAGTATTATAATTGATCGTACATGAGACATTAGTAAATGACAGGGTGTGCCAAAAGCAATTATTTTTTACAAAGACACATTTTGTGAAGCATTGTGAAATAAGCGCGGCAGTCAAAAATTTTTTCTTTAAAAAATCGCGCGATTTAAAAAAATTATTACCTACGGCACTTCTTGTCATACACTAATGTCTCCTACAGGGAAAAAAGAATATTAGCAATAACACCAACAACAAAAAACAACAACAACTGTTAATTTATTCGACTACGATATATAAATGAGCAAAATAAATGAAAAAGTTAATAAAATAAAATGGTATGAATGTCCGCGCCAAGCGGTGAAGTAGAAACGTACACTTTACAACACTGCTCTAGGCAATACAGTGCAAAGAGCAGCTGGCACGCTGAGCAGTTTTTACGCGAATCGGTCAACTTATCGGCCCCAATATCTCAAGAGCCAAGCCGAATATCCCAAAATTTTATTTAACTTTTTCGTTTTATTTCGAAGGGCTCTTCCGGAATCCTTCGTCAGATCTTGTCGCACCGGAAACCGTAATATCCCCAAGCTTTCTGGTCTGAAATTTCAACTAGTTTCCGACTTTACTTTTGTCAAAAAGAGCTTTTTATTTTCTTCAAAAAAGTTGGCAGCACTGTTTTTAACAGTGTGTGAACTCATATTTATATTATTTGCATTGTTTTTTTGGCTTCAGTTTTTCAGAGAACTAGGCACACTTAAAATCTTTCTTTCAGTATGCCGTTACAAATATTGTGATGCCACTTGATGAAGCACATTGTTAACATGCTTATCAAGATTAACTGATGGGTATTTATTACTACATACATACACACACGAATTGAATAGAAGATACAATAAATAAATATGTTGTGTGGCTTGCAATCATATACATATGTACGCATGTACTTGTAATGATTTTTGGTTATGTAAATGTATGTACGATATTAAGTACTTAGTGAAAAAAAAGTGACTATACTGTATATGTATCAATTTAAGTTAATGTGTAATAAATGTTTATAAATCTTTCATTGACTTGCATAGGTTCAAAAATAAAAGTGATCTGCTAAACAAATATGTAAAAATGGTTCCAATATCACTTATTCGTGATAAATTTAGATTTAAAACCAACGCAAATATTTTGTATAAAGTAGTTTGATTCAGTTGTCATGTAGTTGTGTACACAAAAGTAAAGTTCACTTTTAACATAGAAAAAAACTTTTTGTTTTAATTTTTTTTTTAGAACATATCGCTTATTTACTAGAAGAGTGAAATATCTCAAAAAATATCATTTCGAGATAAACGCATTTAAAGTTTTTAAGTGTCGCCTGTCTTCGTTAAAAGCGGTGAAACATATAATCCTCTCACGCTCTTTGTATTAAAGATAGGATGATGACATTTTTTCACAACATAGATAACAACATAGTGAATATTTCTGCATCATTAATTTAAAAGTCGTGTCTTTGCACTTATGTCACTCTTCAAGTAATTGAGCGATTTGTATATGGCTGTAAGCCTTTATAGTAGGTAGGTTCTTATAACAAGTTAAACAAGAAATAAAGAGATCCATTGCGTTAAAATTTTTTTTCTGTATAAAGATTTAATGTGGTCCTTTTTTTTAAAGGAAATAATTACTTGACTATCTTTATATAAAGTTCTCGGGAGCTTGCCGCCTGCTCGCTTCGCTCGCCAATCCCCAGCTCGCTACGCTCGTTGAAATCTTGGGGAAAATAAGGAACACTCCTCACAGCTAGCCGGACCTTATGTCATTTGTTATAAGATAGCGGCAAACGTAAAAAGCAGCTTTGCGCAGTTTTCAGATTGTGAAATATAAATGATTATATAATAGTTCTAATGCTTGAATCAGAAACCCGCAAAAATCTAAGATCTTTCGGGACGACAGGTCCAACAGGTAATTTAGTGATTGCTAATTCAACAGGCAGCGTCGATCTATTATTAATTTTCTGAAAATATTTGTAAAAACATATACGCTAGTCGGCATATTTATTTTGACATCGCTTAAATTTGACTATAAGTCTATTTTACAAAGTACTGTTATATTCAAAAGTTCTATAAATGTTGTCCGATTATGTTCAAACTACCTAAAACAATTTGTTTTTCAATATTTATATAATTTGTTTAAATTAAAAAAAGAAAATAAGCTTTTTACCTGTAAAATTTACCATTTTTATCTAGAAAACACTTGCTCGGACAAAAAAAGATTTACATTTTTGGAATCTACGACCAAAATCGATTCATGCCGTAGACTACAACAGTACTTAATAAAATATACTTGTAGTCAAATGTAAGCTATGTCAAAATAAATATGCCGACTAGTGTATGACGTGTACGCTATCATTAATTCAGAAATCGTGTTTTTTGAGTTATGACAATCTTGAAGTAAACGATATAAACAAGCAATACTACAAATTAACAGCTTACACCTACGCGAGTGCCTGCTAATTGATTTAAGTAAAAGCATTAGTCTGACCAAATTATTTATATAACTTTGTATTTGTGTTTGTAGGTTATATCTACGCATAAGACCAAAAGGTTCAGACTAGAGGTGACCGCGTGCCTCAGGCACTATACGACCCGAGCCTCAAATTCACGATTGAAAAACGTCCCGAACCCGTATTATACTTATTTTGTCCAGACCGCACCCGTCCCGGACCGTCATGGTCGGCACCAAAGGATGGTCGGTCCAAAGCAGATAACAATTTTAAATCTAGTTCTAGTTTAAGTTCTAGTTGGGTGGCTGCATTTAGTCTATTCAGCAAAACCAATATATATACTAATTTTCGCGAAATTCTCGGGCTTTTATGTATCCTGTGGGGCTACATTACTTTAACTAACCTTCGTATTATGCTTGGTGCCATGTTTATGATAAAATTGACTAGTGAAATTAATTCTTCATGTTTATTGAGTCAAATAAATTTCTCAGTTTCTGCAGATATACACGTTCTCTTGTACCACTATCCTTTAATTTGTACTTTGTACTAATTCACTGTATGAACCCTTTCGAGTACTACACACATATGTATGTAGTATGTGCGGATTATCATAGACTTCACTGTGTCTTTAACGCAGAGACTACTACTAAAAAATCTATTTTATTTAATTTTTCTTTTATTCTTTTTTTTCTTTTTAAAGCGTTTTTAAGCATTTAATATATCAAATTTATAATGTAAACTTATACTTATACTTCTTTTGGTCGACTGCACATAGTCGACATTAAATAAATAAATACTATAATTTATTACAAAAATTATAGTTTGAAGGGTGTGAAAGGCGACTAGCAATATATATTGGAAGAATAGAAAATTTGGTAATATTGTCTGATCAGATTAAGATGTATACAGAAAACTATTCCCTTAACTATTTAAAAAATTAAATGAAAAAAAAAATATATTGTCACGAAATGTGTAACGCATTGAAGAAGGCGTCACAGACCCCATAAAGTAAATATATTCTTGATCAGGGCGACAAGCTGAGTCGATATAGCTGTGTCCGCCTGTCCGTATGTCCGTCTGTTTCTATGCAATCTTGTCTCTCAGTTTTGAAGCTATCTCGATGAAACGTGGTTCAGGTCCGTCTTTTTGCTGCACGCAGTACAAATGTCGGAATCGACCGGATCGGATCACCATATCATATAGCTCCCATAGGAATGATCGGTTCGAAGTCAACATTTAGTATGAAAAATTTTTTTTTATCAAGATATCTTAACCAAATTCACAGATTGTGTGTTTAATACAGTTTTATATATCCTTTCCAAAATTGGTTCAAATCGGACAACCATATCATATAGCTGTCTTCGGATCGATAGATTAAAAATCAACATTTAGTATGAAAAACTCTTGAAATATCTCAACGAAAGTCACAAATTTATGTTTGGTACAGATTTGTATAGCCTGACAAAATTTGGTGCAAATCGGAGTACTATATAATATAGCTGCCACAGGGACGAGCTGTTCAAAATAACATTTAGTATGAACTTTCGAAAAACCCATCTAACAAATTTCTTAAAAAACCTTACGGCTTACACAGGGCACTGCATGGGTATCCTTGCTTTGGCGCGCCAAAGTTAGCTTGCGCTAACATATTTTTATTTTAGAATAGATCATATGCATATTGAATACCTATCGTGACCAAATTTGAAATTTTTTTTTTATTTGTTAATGCGCGACCCGGATAGAAAATTTAAACTTCAAGAACATTAAAATTTTTAACTTCAAATAAATTTTTTTCATTGCAGATTTTAAATAGTTATATGGTAGACTACCATGAAATTCATGTAATTTACTAACTATGTAAATTGACCATCAAATAAAAATAATAATGGAGAAATGGAGAGGAAACCGTCACTCTTGCGGAAGCTATTTTGTTGACGATTGTAAATGTGAATTAGATTCTTTGTGTCCAAATGAAGTCGTGAAAGCGAAAATAGTTTCCCCTGCCGTAGATTATTCTTATTGCTCTAATTCAGTTGCGAATCCCCAAAGATTTCAACTACGTAAAGAAAAAACATCCCCTATAGATCGTAGAGAGCAGAGATCATTTTCGCATCCCGCAATTAATTTTATATTTACTCGGGAAATTCGTGCTTCAAACATCAACCATCGAGTATCGAATCAATTATATAACCAAGTTGACTTGGACCAAAAGAAAAATGTTTTAAATAATCAACAGCGAAATCTGAAACTAGGATTGGCTGAATTTGAAAGCATTGATAAAGCTCAAAAATTTTTTGCTGAGAGTGGAATTCTGGGCCCCACTAATCTTAATAATTCACGAGATTTTGTTAAGAAAACATCGACAATTCATCTTGATACGAGTTTAAAGTGTAAAGTAAGTGCTTTTTCTTTTTACATTGATATTCAACTTATATTTTGTTTAACAATTACATAGATACGTAAGACATCTCTATGCTTACTGTCAAGAACTTTTGGAGAAAAATGTTCACCAATTTTATCGTCTACACCTGAAATAACATTCAAAGATTCAAATGATTTAATTGTAAGAAACATTCAGAGGCAAGTTTATAACTTAAAAGGAATAATCGAAACTGGAGAGACAAAAATCATAATGCTGAGAGCTGAAGTGAATAAAATAAAAGTAACCATTTATATATATATATTTTTTTATAAACTTAATAATTTATTTATTTATTATTTAAAGAAAGTACTGCAGGAATTTATGTGCGCAAATTTCCATAACAAATCACAATTGCATAAAGAGAATCCTATTCTCTGTGTCTTTTGCCAAGAAGAGCCCGGATTTTCACAAGCCTTGCTAAAGATCAAGTCACATTCATCGATAACTTAATTTTGAAGATGCAAGTTATATTATAAGGACATGTTTTTTTTCTTGCTTATACAGCGTGATATTTTACGATTTTTATAAATTAAAATATTTATTCTTAATATGTTTAATTTTTTGGCTAACAATTAATATTGTTTAATTAGATGAATATACATGTATGTACATAGGAATGTATAAACTTTTAAATAATAACAGAAAGGATTAAGTTATATTAAGAACAAACATTACAATTACAACAAACAATTACATTAACGATTACAAACCGGTTTGAAAAATAACACAATTTTTAGGTAATTTTGTCCGCTTTAAGCCTGGTACCCAGCAAAGTTGTGGCAGCAGCGAAAAAAATTGTCTAATTTTTCGCTGGTAGGCAGTTAAAAGCAGAGTTGCCAATACAACAAATAAAATTAACAGAAGTTGAATGGTAACTCTGTTGCTCTGTTTGTTAATTCAAAAGAGAAAACAAATGCATGAAAATTGTCGTAAATGAGCGATTAAAGGGGAAAAGAGGATTTTATGTATTTTATAAATAACATAAATAAAGATTAATACAAATTTAAAGTTAAATAATAACTTTCAGTTGTGGTCAATAGTCTGCCGATCTTGTTTTTATTGTTCAATAAAATAAAATAAAAAAACAGTAGCTAAAAACAAAGATAATTTTCTGTTGTGGCTGCTGGTGCGGTCCCCAGCAATAGTTGCCAGCTAAAAACACGAGCGTTTTTCAACACTCTTTTAGCTGCCAAAACGCTATCATTTAGCATCTGATGAGAAAAATATATGTGGCGCTCTAATTTCAGCTGCTGGTCAGCTTATAGTGATAAGTAAATTATTGAAATAGACAAATGGAGGGAACTGGAGCCAAATCAAAAGGGCGCTTGAACAACAAAAATAAGATCGGCAGACTATGAACCACAACTGAAACTTATTATTAAATTTTATGTTCCTATATATCTTCATTTTTGTAATTTATAAAATACTTCAAATCCCCTTTTCCCCTTTCCTACCATTCAACACACTCATTTATGATATTTTTCAATGCGTTTGTTTACTCTTTTGAATTAACAAGTGGCTGCAGCAGCAGTGTTACCATTCAACATTTTTTTTTTATGCGTTGTGCTGGCAACTCTGCTTTTAGCTGCCTATCAGCGAATTATTAGGTACTTTTAGTTCGCTCCTGCCACAACTTTGCTGGGTACTAGGCGTAACCGATAGAAACTTGTAACCGTAATAGCGTACTTACACTGCCGCCGGTATAGCACCGCAACGAAAAATTGACGCTTTGATACTGGCAAGTTTGTAGCTACCGTACAAAAATGTTGACAGTTGGGCTCAAATATATCGGTAAAACGGCGTGCTGGTGTCAGTTCGCCAAATATTTGTTTTTTTCGACAAAACAACTGGTATGAAAACATCAAAAATAGTGCAATAATATAATTTATTGTTATTTTGTTTATTTCTATTACTTATGTTTAATAAATTTAAAGGAAACAGAAACCGCGAAGCCCAAAAGGTTAACGGTGGACATGGGCACATTTTTTATAAAGAGTATGGGGCACAAATTTAATGTTCTGAGTGGGGCCAGAAAAATATGCGTATATATGCAAAAATGGTCAACACAATAAGAGAATATGCCTTATATACGATCAATCAAATTCGCTGCAACAATAACGTTATTGAGATACACAAGATGACTATTTGATTTATAGTAAACAAACAAAAGAATAACGGTTTGTGTCGGTTTTTTCCAGCGACTAGGTAAGGTTAGGTTGTAATGGCTGTCGATGTGTTCGACACACATAGGCCACATTTGGGCCCGTTGTGATACCATGGATCACTCACTAAGGATTGCCAACACGTGGGGACATTTCAATCTAATAAGTGGTCCTGTCCGTCGACTGGATAAATTTGCTTATTTTTCGCGGACTTAACAGTGCTAGTTCCCCTAAGTTGTTGAGGAAGTACTTTCCCAGAAATTTGTGTCTTCTTTTACTTAAGGCCGGACAGAAGCAGAAGAAGTGCTCTGAAGATTCCTCCTCTTCCTCATCTCTGCAACTTCTGCAGAAGTCATTGTAAGGGGCGTTAAACCATCGTGCGACTTATGTGAGTAAGAATCCACAATAAATTAACACAACACAATAAAATTGAGTTTTGGAGTTTTTATTATTACGGTTGCGTCGGTTCAAAGCGGGTTTACAAACTGAATCGGGATCTGCGATTGCAGTGGCTTATATCTGTATTCATATTCTAAGTAATGCAGCATAAGTGCTATTGGGCTTCCAGTGGTCTTGGATGGCTATGTTTGTGTTTACATTGGAACGCTGATCTGAGCTATATTTATGTTTACATTGAGAAGTTGATCGGTATTGAGGCTTTCTATGATAATTGAATTTGCCCTTTGGTTTTAGGCTCACTTTATTTATGTTTACTTTAGAATGCTGACCACAGTAAGTGCTTGGTGTTATATGATTTGTCAATTGCCTGATCTTATTAATGTTTACTTTACTTATAATTGGTTTTGCATTAATGCAGACTGTAAGCCAGGCCGTATTAATGTTTTAGGTGCCATTGATTTAGAATTGACTTGTAAAGACGGGGTATGTGGTATCAAGGGTATAACTTGCGTGAGTACCTATCATCCAGGGTCCAGTGATGGCCCGGATATCTGCCGAGCAATCCGTTCTACTCAGCTTACAAAGTTTGGTAGAGCGGGATTTGCTTATACTAGGCTAGGTCTGCTTTGCTATTCTACTGGTCATGGAATTTTCCCATAGCCTGCTGGCTACGTGGATTAAGTGGGTTTGGAGGATGAGCTTGCAAGTAGCATACAGATTCCCTCCTTGTCTGGAAGGAAAGTATCAGTCGTGCCTCGCCTAGCGAGTTCAACCGCTAGACAGTTACCTTGGATATCTCGGTGGCCCGGTACCCATATAAGGTTTACGTCGAATTGTTCCGCGATCTCGTTTAGAGAACTGCGACAATTGGTGACTGAACTAGACTTAGTAGTCAGGGTTAGTAGGGATTTGAGGGCGGCTTGACTATCGCTGTATATATTTATGGCTGTTGCCTCAGTGCGATAGTCTCGCAGTTTGTTTATTGCTTCATTGATAGCTAGTACTTCCGCCTGGAAGACACTGCAGTGATCAGGAAGCCTGAACGATAAATTTAAGTGCAGTTCGTGAGAGTATACTCGCCCACCAACTCTGCTGTCCAGCTTAGATCCGTCCGTGTAGAATTTTAAGGCACCGGCATAGCCTGGAGTATCGTTTTCCCATTCTTCCCTTTTTGGTATGAGTACTGTAAAGGGTGTCTTTATGTGCTCGTTTGGCATACAGTAGTCAGTCTTAGTGGGGACATGTCTGCTGTTATTTAGAATCGCAGAGTGCCCATAGGGCTTGGCAACCCAGTATCCTGAGTCTCTTAAGCGAATTGCTGCCATTGTGGCGCGCTCCACGCTTACTTGTTTTAGTGTCCTAATATTGAGGATGGCATCGAGTGCATCGCTCGGGGTTGAGCGGAGAGCTCCTGTAATGCAGAGTTCAGCCATCCTCTGAATTTTATTTATTTTATTATTTGTGGTATGTTTTGAGAGGGCTGGGCACCAAACTAGGATCCCATATAGAAGGATCGGTCTGACTACCGCTGTGTATAGCCAATGTACGAAGTGTAGCCAGTTTGTGGCAATTGGTCCAGCGTGGATTAGTTTAGCGGGAGTGATGTCATCTGGACCAGGCGATTTGTACGGCTGAAAGCTATTTATCGCCCAGTTGATATTACTTCTGCTGAGAAGGGATTGGTTTATGGGTATCTCACCTAAAGGTGGATTTGGTAACTTATCTTGTTTACTGCATTCTGGAAAGTGCATGGAGAGAAGAGCGTCAAGTGACTCCTCGCTCGATGTAGTCCAAGACTGATCTGCCTTTTTAATGTACCCTTAAGTAGGATTAGTTTTCGACCAAAAAGTGTGCCATGATACTCTTTTGGCTCTCCTTTTATGTACTATAGGTTGCGAGGCTAGTTTTATAGTCAGACCAAGATTGCTCAGAGTCGAGAAACTTAGCTGTATTGAATAGGGCTCTGCTATTCGTGCGAAGAGCGTTTAGATCGGATGACCACCAAGGTGGTTTTTTCTTTAGTTTTGGTCTACTTACTGGACATGCCGCTTTGCTTGCAGAGTTACATGCCTCAGTGAAGGTATTGACAAGGGACATAAGATTTCCTATTGTGTGAGGACCCTCTGAAGGGTATTCAGGGATGGCTACTGAAAGTAACCTATGATATTTCGGCCAGTTTGTTTTTCTGGCGTT
Source organism: Drosophila testacea (assembly GCA_035043265.1). Lineage (NCBI taxonomy): Eukaryota > Metazoa > Arthropoda > Insecta > Diptera > Drosophilidae > Drosophila > Drosophila testacea. The sequence goes on along the minus strand of JAWNND010000842.1, from coordinate 489,329 downwards.
AGTAAACATTTTTGATTCGGGGCGTTGTATATTTAAAACGAGTTCAATATACTTATGGTCAGAGAATGAATGAATAGAATCGAAGATATTATGGGAGGCAAGGGTCAAGTCTATGACTTCCTTCCTATTCTTAATTATGAAAGTGGGGTCGTTACCTTTATGGCAGATCAGCTGATTCGTGCCAAGAATGTAATCTAATAGTAACTCACCCCTTACATTTGTGTTGGTACTACCCCACTGGGTGTGGTGGGCGTTGGCGTCGCACCCGACAATGAGGCCGATTTGCTTGATCTCACAGTTCTTTATGAGGCTTCTCACCTTCTCATCTGGAGGGTCCGCATGGTCGTAGGCCATGTAGCTTGAGAGCAGCCTTCCAGCGACTAAAATACAATAAATTTTAAAATTTGGAAAAGATTTCAAATATTTTTTGAAAGTAGTTTAACATTATTACCTACGTATGCTTTCGTGTCCTTTTTTCTAAGTGATCAATAAGTTTAATTTAAAATAAATATTTAAAAAAATTTTTTTTTGCATTGTTTTGGCTCTCTTGGAAACCTTAATCATACCGGTATTTCCAAATCGAAATTTATGAAGGGATTGGTTTATGGGTATCCATTACGTAGCTGATATTACAAAACCGTTAATCAAAAACCAAACCCCTACCATAACCGTAACCGTAACTGAAACCTGTATTCGTTTCGATTTGAATCCCTGCTATTTACTAATGTTTTTATTAAAAGTTTAATAATAAAAATATGCTTTCTTTGTGTTTTTCCAGGTAAATCGCTATTTAAAATCTTATTATTTTTTTCAACTTTGATGGAAAATAAAATTTTTGTATAGTGCCAAATTTTAAAATATGTATGGTTATTCCTTTAAGCGTAGTCCTGGCTGTCAACTCTACATAAAAAAAAACAGTGGCGAAAAGCAAACAAGTTTTTCTGCTTTAACATTTAGCTATTGCGATACTCAGCAAAAAACGAGAGAGACTTGCCACTTAAAAGCACGAACACTGCTATTACGCTTCGATTTAGCTGACATTATGAGGCTGATGATCAAAACATATGTGGCGCTCAAATTTCCGCAGCTGTTGAACTAAAAGTAAAAATCAGCAGAAAAATTGAGAGAATTGGAAGCAAGGAAAAAGATCGACAGACTATGACCCACAACTGAAACTTATTATTAAAGATATATATTATTATATATATATGTATTGCTTCATTTATGGTATTTATAAAATACATAAAATCTTCTTCAATACAAAGATAATCCCTCGTTAAGCCTAGTACCCAGAACTGAAAAATCGTGTACGCTGACTGGCAACTCCATGTAAAAAAAACAGTAGCTAAAAGCAAGCAGAATTTTCTGCTGTGGCTTTTAGCTGGTGCGATCCCCAGCAAAAGTTGCCAGCTAAAAGCACGAGCGTTTTTCAACACTTTTTTTAGCTGTCATTACGCTGCCATTTAGCATCTGATGAGAAAAATATATGTGGCGCTCTAATTTCAGCTGCTGGTCAGCTAAAAGTGATAAGTGTATTATCGAAATAGAAAAATGGAGGGAGCTGGAGCAAAATCAAAAAGGCGCTTGAACCACAAAAACAAGATCGACAGACTATGAACCGCAACTAAAAGTTATTATTAAACTTTAAATTTATATAAATCTTCATTTGTGTAATTTATAAAATACATAAAATCCTCTTTTCCCCTTTCTTACCATTCAATACACAGGTAATCGCTCATTTACGACAATTTTCATTACATTTGTTTCCTCTTTTGAATTAACAAACGGCTGCAGCAACAGAGTTACCATTCAACTTCTTTTTATTTTATGTGTTGTATTGGCTTTTAGCTGCCTACCAGCGAAAAACTAGACAATTTTTTTTGTTGCTGACACAACTTTGCTGGGTACTGGGCTTTAACGACACTTTTCATTGCATTTGTTTCCTCTTTTGAATTAACGGACAGCTGCAGCAGCAGTCCATTCAACTTTTGTTCATTTTATGTGTTGTGTTGGCAACTCTGCTTTAAGCTGCCTACCATCAAAATTGGCTCTTTTTTTCGCCTCTGCCAAAACTTTAAAAACTTTATAAAACCCTTTATTCTGACTGAGTCATCACGCTGTAGGCCAAACGGTTCAAGATATTGAGATGAAATTTTCACACAACATAGCTGAGTCATAATTATCGTGCAATAAGATTTTTTGATATCCCCACTGGGGGTCAAAGGTCAAACTTCTTAGTATGAGCTTTTTTTTGCTATCTTTTGAGCTAACTCCAAACTCACAGATTATGTATTTCTTACTCACTGCTACATCCTGATATAATTTGGTCAAGATCGGACCACTATATCATATAGCTGCCATAGGAACAGTGGCTTTTAATGCTATTAATAAACAATCAAATTAAAATGGTAGGGGAGGGGGGGTGTTACGATTCATTGGTGTTGCGACTTTCAAAATAAATTTGCAGTTGATGACACTATTACTCGCTCTTTCTGCTATAATCCAATTGCAGCGATCACTTTAAAACAACGAGCAGCGAAAATGTAAATTTTCTATATTATATAAAGAACTATTACTATTATTTTAAGTTCAATTGCAGGGAATAATTAAGTTTACATTTCCTGCTTTCTTATTACAAATGACATAAGGTCCGGCTATAGCTGTGAGAAGTTTTCCCTATTTCCATTCACATGTCTCCCCGAGATTTCAGCGAGCGTAGCGAGCCGGGGGTTTGCGAGCGAAGTGAGTATTAGAGGGCTTGCGCCCTGCTTACAAAGTAATATTATTTGAAGTCCGATTGCAGGGAATGATTGAATTTACATTACCCGCTTTTTTATTAGAAATGACATAAGGTCTGGGTATAGCTGGGGGAAGTGTTCCCTATATTCACTCCAAATTTCTCCCCAGCGAGCGTAGCGAGCCAGGGGGATGGCGAGCGAAGCGAGCAGGGGGCAAACCCCTAGTTCTTTTGTATACAGATCAATAACCCCTCAATCTTAGTGGAAGAAATGTAACGTCCGCAACAAACAAATATTAAGTTTTTATTTTAACTGGACGACTTAACGTAATTTTTTAAGATAAATTGATATGGTCTTATATTCAACTTCATTTGTTGATATTGGACTTTCTTTGTTTATTATGCGGAATTCGGTAAAGTATGTGCAAATGTACATGAGCCTCAAAGTCGACATCCATTTTTTGTAACGTCCACAACGGTATTTAAAGCATGCGTATTTTTTCCAAAAACAGCAAACTTTTCATTTTAAAATGCACGAAGTGCATTTTGCAAAAAATTTCATCAAAATATACCAATGTGAACGCCGGCTGTGTCAATATTTAAAATCAAATTTGCGTACAAAAGTAACGTCCACATCGCAGGATTAGCCCATATATAAAAGTATAAGTATATTAAATTGAATAATGAGTCTCAGTTGTGGTTCATAGTCTGCCAAGGAAGATTTTTTTTAAATTGAATATTTGTCCACTTTGCACTCGCAGCGTTATAATTTTATCACGAAACGTGTAGCGAGCTTAGTCGATATATCCATGTCCGTCCGTCTCTCTGTATGTTTCTATGCAAACTAAGGACTGTACCAAAAAGAAACTGCACACTTTCAAATTAATATTTCTCTCAGTGCGAGCTTTCGATCACGACATGCAATATGCCGTAAGAAAGCTTGTTCAATTCTTATCTCTTTTGCATCTTTGGAATTGTTCGTTTGTCTTTTGTTTTTACGATGCCTCAAATTACAGAGCAAGTACGCAAGAAAATTCTGCACAGTTACTATGGGTAAATTGGGATTTTCTACAGAAAATTAGCTAAGCTTATGAAGGAAAAGCCCCCAAATTCCCCGGAGCTACGGCCCATTGAACGATATTGGGCCATTATGAAAAGGAATTTAAGTAAAGAAGGTGATTCGATGAAAACTTGGATGATATGAAGAAAAACCGGATAAGGGCACGTCAAAAAGGCAGTTGTGCAGAATTTAAAGAAGGTTGTTAGGCAAAAAATTCGGGCAAAAATGAGAGGTTGACCTTATGTCAAAATATTTTGGTTATTTAAATTGTTAATGAATCACTTAATAATTTCTAAAAAGTAAAAATTACTTTTGATGAATTTCTTTTGAATTACATTTGAAACAAAGTGTTTCTTTACGGTACAGTCAAAAGGTATCTCAGTTTTGAATCTATCTTGATAAAACTTGGTACAGGTCCGTTATTTTGCTTGAAGCAGTACATATATATGTACGTCGGAAACGGCCAGATCGGATCACTATCATATAGCCGCCTTGTAAATAATCGGCCAGAAATAACATATAGAATGAATAACATCTTTGTTTCTTGAGAACCAAACAACCACACTTACAGATTTTGTATTTGATACAGCTCAAAATTTGTCTAAATTTTGTTAGAATCGGACTATCTTTAGTATGAACAATATTATAGCATACACAAGATATTACTTAATTCGGCGGCGCCGCGTCAGAAAAGGCAAACATCAGCGGAATGGCGCGACGGCGTAAAGTTTGGAGGTTTGCAGACTAGCTAATCTCTGACATCTTGCATACATCGCCCTAGATGGGTTTTGTTAAAAGTACTGACCACTTTTTTTTGTGTGTCAATTTTTAAGAAACAATTTTTATATTAAAAATGCTCGTTTTATTAGTCGTAAATTTATGTATTTATATATTCTAAATGAAATACAGTATTATAACTAAATACTAAATATTAGTTTTCTTAATTATTTCTTTTTGTTACGTTTTTTTTTCTTCTCCGATCCATGCATTTTCTTCTTAGTTGAACAAATGCGACAAAACCAATCGTCATTATCGTTTGGTGCAACAAATATTCCCACACACACCCTATTTAAAAAAATACTTAATTAATAAATTAATTAAATTGATATTTAAAGGGAAAAACTTACCAATGGTACCAAGCATCACAGCCATCGCAACCAATCATTGCGGAACCGTCGTCAACTTTACCGCATGCTGGGCAAATCCAAATACGATAGCCCTCGGCATCAACATATGATGAAGGTCTATTTGATTCGGCACTATGAGGCAATATTGAAGATCCTTCCGCGTTAATGGGTGAAACTGAATGCTGACTCTGACTGTGAGTAGCAGTAGATAAGAATGGAGCCAATGGCAATTTAGGTACTGCCTGTGATGCCTGCAGCAATTGTTGGGGCAAAAGAACCGAACTTGCTGAAAGAGTTGCGGAAACGGAAGAAGCGCCTGTAACCCCTGTAGCTGTCATCCAGCTGTTTGAAGTTGCGCTGGATCCTGATCCCGTGGCATGAGCATTTGCAATCGAATTTGGGATTGTTTGTATGATAGAAGGCGCAGAAACTGCAGTGGACGGAGACGAACCTAGAACTTGTGTTTCACCTTAAATTTAATAAAATATGAATCGCAATGTTAACTAATTAATTGTGTGGTATAAAATTGATGAGTTCGTACATTGTTTGGGTTTTGGCGGTCCGGTGACAAGTGGCGAGAATCGTGCCAATTCTGGCGAATCGTCCCTCTTTGCCTGTGTTAGTGTCAGAGATGTTGAATTTGATGTTGCCACTGTTATTAATGAATCAGGCTCGCCTTCAAATTGATAAGAAGGAATGGGAGTTGACTTTCCACCAAACTTAAGTGTTAGTTTTGGCACCTGGTTGGGTGACAAATCTAATTTGGGTGAAGGTAAATGTTGAGCCAATGCTGCTGCTGTTGCTGCTGTTTGGGGAGCTGTTGACTGAACTGTCTCTGTAACTGTGACTGCAACCGGACAGAGTCCAAAACTTGGAGTGATATCTTTAGTGTGATGCGTACTGCACTCGATATTATCTTTCGCCAGTTGTAACATATCTGACGATACCTGCTAACAAATTTCAGAGAATAAATAATTTATTAAAAACAAAATCTCAAAAGCCCAAGGCTGCAAACCTTAAGTTTGGTTTTAAATGTAATTCGGGCTAGGGCTTGAACTTAAAGTTTCCTTCATGGTCAGATTTTATAGTCTCTATAATGCAAAAAGTTGGTTCCTTGGCTCGCTTAGTTATCAAAAGTTTCAATTAGATTAAGTTCAACAATAACGGGTTAATTTAAGAACACTTTATGTAATCAAATACAAAATACTTTAATTAACAAATAGGTCTCTATGCAAAAATACTGAATTTTTAGGAAAATGAATATTAGGGTTTGAGTTTCCTGGTGCTAAACAAACAGTCAAACAGTTTAAGAACAGTTTATAAAAACTACAAACTAATTTCATTTATGTTGCTTTAGCTTTGACTTCTTAAATATGTATCTACTGTCGTCAAAATAGAAATAGTAAAAATAGAGGCTTGAAGTTGTTCTGCACACATAGCTCAATTCGTGCCTCTAGCTGTCACAAGATCAATCTTGTTTAAGGTTCTCGCAACCTTTAAGAAAGTCGAAGCAAAAATAAAATCAATGAAATTTGAATTTGAACTGAATGCAAGCTTAAAAATCATAAACTTAAACATAAAAACATTTCCATAAGGAATTTAGTAATTTTATAACGTATTTAATTGAAAGAGGTACAAGCTGACATTTTCACTAAACAGTTCCTCAATTTTATATGGTATGGCAGCTGCGTTGTATAAGATTGTCAGCTTCAAAAATAAGTCCGTATGGTTGTCTTGTATTTCAAGTTCCCAAAAAAAAATTAACAATTCATTGTAAAATTAAGATCAGTCTTTTATAGTGCAAGTTTATTGTCTTACCAGTTTTTCCTTTTTCTTTTCCTTTTTCTGCTTTTTATCCACAATTTTAGATTTGTCGATTTTCAGACAATTTTTCTCTCCATTCTTTTCTTTATTCTTTGTTTTGTCCTTTTTGTCTTTCTTCCTTTTTATCTTTCCCTCTTTTGGCTTTTTAGGCTTCTTGTGCAGTTTATGGAGTTTAAGCTCATTTAAATTTTGAGTTGGTATTATCGTAATATCATCATAATTTCCTGACCCAACGAAATTCGATACAAAATTATTTTCCACAGGAGGCAGAGCATGACTCGGCAGCGAGGACTCAGATGTTGCACCTGCCGCTAAACTAGTAAGAGGCACTGCTTTCGAGGAGTAAGCCAAACCACTATCGACACATGATAAAGGTATAAGATCGGCGCCACCAGCTAAGCTAAACTTATCGTTTCCCATGAAATTAATATTAATTGATGATGATGATGATGGGTGAGATGTCGATGTCGATGATGACGATGGGATAACAGACAATGAATTGCTATCAAGTTGGTTCATTTTAATGTGCTGGGGCTGCACACCCATTGTCAGCTTTTTAAATTGCTTCGAGTCTGCAATAGGTGATAGGGAGGAGTTAGAGATTATCGAATAGGGATGCGAACTTTCAAATTGTTGTTGTATGTTCAAGGGTTGAATTATGCTTGATTTGTGTAAATGTCCGCCAATAATGCGCTCTTTTTTGCTTGAATTAAATTCGTCATCGTTTGAATCATCTGAGACTTCAATTGGATCGCCAAGCTTTCCAGTACCAGCTGAGGCTTTAGGCTGTACCGTTTTGTTTACCGTCGACCCCTGGCTTTGCAGAGCTGATAAATCCGCTACCTCCAATAATCCAACGCCTACTTCCTGAACGTTAGGCAAATATTTCGATAAAATTGAAGAGTAAGAGTCGTCTTTTCCCATGAGTTCACTACTATCACCAACATGAGGATCCGTCGACTTTAGCTTACTCCCGTCACTTTGTAAAGGTGTTAATTTCATCGAATCGGGCATCAGAGGTGCCACATTACAATAACTTCGTTCCAAGTGAGATTCAGGCCGATTCAGAACTGAAAATCCTGTTGATTTATTTTCTACAAATAAATTAAATATGTTTGACAATTTGCTACCTCATGCGAATTTTTAATATTTTTGTAAAAATTACAATAACAAAGAAATTTTTAAGTAGTTTAATGCCCGGTCCTCACTGGAATGCATCAATCAGCTGTCAAGCACCAACAAAGCGCAAGAGAAAAAATTAAAATATAAGTGATTCTACGATAGCTGTGATGCTTGAATCAAAAAGAAGATGATTGTGCAAAAACAATGCAATGTCAATCGTTTTTAACATGTAAAATATAGAACGGACCTTAACTTGAAGTGCTTGGAAATGCGTATAAGCACTTTACACACTGAAAATTTTATTTTTTGACTTTACATATGAAAACAACAGCTTTTATCCTATATAATCCAAATATTTTAATGCGTAACAATTTAATAATAAGTATTAAGTGAAAAAAATAACAAAGCTTTGAATAGGTTACTTAAAAAACAACAAAAACTATGATTACTTAATTTTGACAGTGTGCAAAGTGTTTCTTGACAAAGGTCTCTTAGTCTATTTTTGCACAAATATAAGAAAATTCCGGACCACAGGTCCAACAGATAATTTGTTGCTGTTATATTTGTTTTGTTTTTGTATTCTAGTAACAGCACTTTGCAAAATTTTCCCACTATTAGCTCCCATGCAAAAGTGAAATGTGGCATTTGTCCGAAAGTGCAGAGATGCGGAATGCAAGTGCAGTGAGGACAGGGCTTAAAAATAAAGTGCACAAAAAGAATTCTTTTTCCCAATTTAACAATTTTACAATTTCCCCATTTTAACTGTTGAATTATAAATATTCTACTTTTGAATGTATATGGGTCGTCATTAATACTTTGACAAAACAGTCACTTTTATTTCCATTTGCCTAGTTTCGCTAAATCGAAAACCTCAACAATTCGTTAAAAAAATGCTGTCTCCTTGAATAAAATTCGTTAATTCGAAAAAATTGCATACATTTTTTCCCCCTCGTTAATTCGTTGTATTTTTAGCAACGCAAAGAATATTGAAGTTCTTATAAATTGAAATTTTGATTCGTAAGCTCTTATAATTCGTAATACAATGCGAAATTTTTTGTCGTTAAATCACCGTTAGATTTTGCAGACAGTTAAGTCGTCTTTATGTCGCTGTGCATGATGAATGTTGTGTTTCTCTCACTGATATCGCTTATTTTGCTGAGTTTTTACCAAGCGTAACATCGATCCGTAAAAATGATACCAGAACGTACGCATAAGACGTTATCAATCGCGCAAAGCAAAACGCTTGATTTTTTGTTATTATAATTTTATGTTTCTGTTTAATTTTTCTTTCATTTATAAAACTTATAAATGAATGTACTTATACTATTTGTTAAATTACAATACAGTTAAATATGCAAACATGATGTGAAATATAAAAGCCCCGTTCATTCGAATATTACTTTTTTTGAGCCTCGATAAATAAAAATCTCGATAAATCCTGTGTAATTCGTAAAAAAGGTGATTCCCTTGCCATTTGGAATTAACGGAACTTGACTGTACAATGCTTTATAGCTTCGTTACACTGCCAGCCGTAAACAAAAAAAAAACCCGTAGCTTAAGCAGTATTTACACTCGCCTCAAAACGCCGTGGAAATGAAAAACTCCATTAAAAAAAAACAGCGAAAATTTTTTCCCCGTTTTTCATTTCAAAGTTGGTTCACACTTCTCGTTACGTTTCATAACGCAAGGCCCAGCCGTTCTGTTAAACTCAAAATGGCACTGTTAGACTTAACATAGCACAGCTTACGGACCATTTCATTTTGACGTAATGAAATAAGCCTCCACCCCTTATTTCATCAGAGAATGATGAAACTATGACCTTTTGAATAGTAAAATTTGGGGAAAATGTGGTGTGAGGGAATAAACGACGTTTAATTGGAGGTCACTGCTTAAATACCGCAGATTTTCAACGGTCATAAGGACCAAACAAGTTAATTGGACTTTATTTATTTAACTAAAATGATATGCCTAACAAAATAAATATATTATATAATTATAATGTATCATCAGGCCAGAAAGCGACTATATTATTATTTTATTTAAAAGTGGCAGCATTAAATTTGTTTTGCTTATGAGCAGCAACAACAGCTGATTTATATAAAGCGGCCACAATAACAGCGTAGATAACATGTAAATCGATATCGAACACGTATGTCGATAACAAAATACTAATATTCTGTTAGCGAAGTAAAAAAACCAGATTTTTGACGATTTCTTATTGATCTGAGTGTAAATACTGCTTTAAGTAGTATTTACACTCGCCTCAAAACGCCGTGGAAATGAAAAACTCCATATAAAAAAAACAGCGAAAATTTTTTCCCCGTTTTTCATTTCAAAGTTGGTTCACACTTCTCGTTACGTTTCATAACGTAAGGCCCAGCCGTTCTGTTAAACTCAAAATGGCACTGTTAGACTTAACATAGCTCAGCTTACGGACCATTTCATTTTGACGTAATGAAATAAGCCTCCACCCCTTATTTCATCAGAGAATGATGAAATTATGACCTTTTGAATAGTAAAAGTTGGGAAAATGTGGTGTGAGGGAATTAACGACGTTTAATTGGAGGTCAATTTTTAAATACCGCAGATTTTCAACGGTCATAAGGACCAAACAAGTTAATTAGACTTTATTTATTTAATTAAAATGATATGCCTAACAAAATAAATATATTATATAATTATAATGTATCATCAGGCCAGGAAGCGGCCATATAATTATTTCATTTAAAAGTGGCAGCATTAAATTTGTTTTTCTTATGAGCAGCAACAACAGATGATTTATGTAAAGCGGCCACAATAACAGCGTAGATAACATGTAAATCGATATCGAACACGTATATCGATAACAAAATACTAATATTCTGCTAGCGAAGTGAAAAAACCAGATTTTTTACGATTTCATTTTGACCTGAGTCTAAATCATGCTTTAAGCAAAAATCTGTTTTTTTCACTCAGCTAACAGAATATTAGTATTTTGTTATCGATATAGGTGTTCGATATCGATATATGTGTTATCCACGCTATTATTGTGGCCGCTTCATATAAATTAGCTGTTGTTGCTGCTGTTAAACAAAACAAATTAAATGCTGCCACTTTTTCGCTTTCTGGCCTGATGCTACATTATAATCATATAATATATTTATTTTGTCGGGCTTATTTTTTTTAATTAAATTAAATTAAATAAAGCCTTATTAACTTGTTTGGTCCTTATGACCTTTGAAAATCGGCGGTGTTAAAGCAGCGACCTCCAATTGAACGTCGGTAATTCCCTCACCCCACATTTTCCCCAAATTTTACTATTCAAAATGTCATAATTTCATCATTCATTGAGGAGTTAAGGTACACCCCTAATTTCATCACGTCAAAATGAAATGACACACTAACAGTGCTATGATAAGGCAGTGCCATTCGAGTTTCAGCGGAACGAAAGGCCCTTACGTTATGAAACGTAACGAGAAGTGTGAACCAACTTTGGTATGAAAAACTATAAAAAATTGTTCGCTGTTTTTTATATGGAGGTTTTTAGTTTCCACGGCGTTTCACAACGAGTGTAAATACTGATTTAAATAAAAATTGTAAATAATTAAGCACTTAAACTGTTTTTGAAAATTTTTCGAAGTTTGTACTTTCTGAAATCACAATTTTTCAAATTTTTAGCATTGCTTTAAATCAGATTTATGTGAATTGAAATAAATGTGGCCGTTTAATCAAAATATTTCTGCCGACGCATCGCGACGTATGTATATTTGTATATATTATATATATTTGTACCTATTAATAATTTCCTAGTGCGAAAGGTATACCCTTATTAATTACCCCATGCAACAATTTTTGGAGATTTTTCTGGTCCTGGGACTCCGAGATTAATTATATCGACCAACAAATTTTTCTGGGTGTAGTTTTTTTTTTTACAGGTTCCGAAAAATAATGAATTTATCTACCTCAATGAAATAAGTATATGTGCATTGACATTATTGAAGATAATTTTTAAAGAAACAAAAATAATAGATTGGACTTTTGTTATTTATGTACTATTATTATTCACTAACAAAAACATAATATTTTATTTTAAATAAAATTAAGGAATTGAACAATATTGAATTAACAAGTAAACTTCATATGAAATAAGTAAATGTGCAAAATGGAAAATCCACTTATCCTCATAAAGATTTCCAGCAAAATCAACGAGGTCGGTATGATGCAAAGTAGAGACTTTCCAGCATACCCAAACGCAGTCCAAATCATTAACGATCCTCCGCCATGGTTCCGCTTATGGCGTGTCTGGCGTGGTTGCCTTATATCACGCCAATACTTTTGAAAACAGTCTGGTCCGTCCAAGTTAAACTTTTTTTTTATCGGAAAATATAACTTGATTGAACTCATCTAACCAAAATTTGTATTTTTCGCCAAATGCTAAGCGGGCGGTTATGTGACGCTTCAATAGCCTGGGTATAGCATCGCGGGAAGCATATTTAACGGTATCGTTCCCCTTTAAAATTAGATTAGCCCGTCTACTGGATATGTCTAGCTGCAGTTGACGTTTGATTTGACTGACTTGTTGTCTTGAAGTGCTAGTCGTCGAATTTGCCTCTTGCGTCGTATATCAATATCAGCCGCTTTTAACTTTGCTCTTCCTATATTATTCACACGACAATTCACAATAATATTTGTTTGCGGCGCAATTTCATTGCAACGGTTCAAAGAATGAAGCCCAAAGAGGAATCTTGGAGTAAGCATATGTTCATAATATATGAGTACAAAAAGTTGCATACCTTAAAATAAGTATCGATAAATGTGTAAAAAATATATCCAAATAAAAAAAATGCACATTTACTTATTTAACTGAGGTACTAATTATTAAAACATTGTTTTTAATTTAAGTCAATAGTTTAGCATATATGTTTATATTTTTATATTAAGAATTTTATGATTTTTGTTGTTTTTTAAGATTTTTTGACTTTAAAATTCAAGGGAAATTACAAAATGTTAAGTCCTTTTTGTTTTAAAAGTTGGATGGCTAGAAGCGCTGTAGTCAGTTTTCATGAACACCCACCCCCAAAAACATGCGCATGTATGTCTGTCCTCAAAAAAACATGAAAATCATAGTTCCGTAGGCGTCCCTTAGGGCTGATTGTCGATTCGATACTGAACTTATCTTGAGGCTAGATGCTTTCTAACACCTCGATTATCTCGACAACATTCGTTGCTCGATCGGCTGCGCTCGGCAAGCAACCCGAGGCTTCTGGGACCCACTGCGTACAAGTGAATTTCAATCACGAAAATCGAGGTTTGACACATCTATGTATTCAATAGTTAGTGGTAGTACCTTAAACGACGCCTTTAGCCCTCAATATTTGAAATTTAGGACTATTTTTAGACCCTCTACTTTAAAAAAGTACAAAAGGGTTTATTAATACATAATATACACTATTATCCGAACAATGACTCTGTGCCTATCAACTGATATCTTCGTACTGGCGCCACCTATTGAAATTCCTGGTACACAACATTGAAGAACAACCTTTTGTGAACGCGTTGCACTCAACAAATTTTTTAATTGGTGACTATCACCAAAAAACCCATTTCGATTTTTACCACTTTTTGTTCTTTCCCATTAGTACAGGGTCTCCTACTGTCGAGCTTGCTCCACTGTAGCTTACTGCATTTTTTTATCTAATTTTCCATAAATTTTGAAAGTGAAAAATAACGTAAACAATAAATTTTAGAAATCATAATTCATTTTAATTAAAAACAATGTGTTAATGATTCGTATATATGTTCATCACTTTTTGGAAGGTGTAAAGCTTTAAAATCGGTTGTGCTGATCTCGTTCTCTCGATAAATGATTAAAAACTAAATCACAGAAAAAACAGCCAAATTAAAAAAAAAGCCTACAGATAAAGAAAATTGTTAAAGCCGATGTATCTAATCTTTGGATTTATATATGTTTTATAAAAATTTTACTTTCCCTGAGGACTATTTAAAAAGCTATTTGTTGTTTCATAATGTAATATATAACAAAAATATGATTTTTAGAACATTTCTTACCTGTCGGTTCAATAAATGTTGGTCTATATCCTACAGTGGTAGGTGTAAACGGATGAGACCTCATCTTGTTTGGACCTGTAACTCTTTTACCAAAGTTGGCTAGGCTGGTTGGGGAAAAAAGTCCTGAAGGTATAAGTCCGGGCCGTGGAGGAAAAGGCAATAATGGTAACGCACCCAGGCCAGCCATATAACCATGAACACCAATTATTGGCGGTGAAGAATTTGTAGGAGATTTTGATAATGAAGTTTGCTGTAAATTTCTTTCAGTAGCGCCAATAAATTCATTCGTTAGTGCTAGCTTTGTTTGTGGGATTGGCTTATCTGCATTCAAAAAAGGGAACTTCTTGTTAAGTTCTAGAGCATTATTTGTAAGTTGGTTGTCATCACGTTCGAATTGGTTATATTTAGTTTTAGTCTTTTTTCTATCCTTTTTTTCTTTAACTTTTTTACATTTTAAATTTTCTCCGGAAACTTCAACAGGTGCAATAGAAACCATTTCGCCAGTTACACTGGTTCCAACATCACTGATAGTCCCACCACAGTTAAGACTGCTTGATAATTGTTCGACTTTTAATTGATCGACATGGCTCAAATTTAAAGGTTCAGTAGCCACAGGAAATGACAATGTATGAACAAGCGCTGGATTTGCTAATACAATCGGGGAATACGACAGACCTGGGTTTAATTTATTAGGTTTCAATTTTTTTTGTGTAATCTCGGTCGAGGTTTGAGATCTGACACAATTCTTGCCTCCTGGTTTACGACCACGTTTTTTAGGTCTATGAACATCAGTTACCATTAGGTTAGCTGAAGAAGATAATGGCACGGATGCAATTGATTGTTCCATACTTTCATACGTCCTTACATTCAATTTGTGAGGCGAAATTTTTTCATTTTCTGAAATATTCAAAGCCGGAGCTGGTGTTATAGTTGTTCCAGATGGTAAGTTTATCAGTTGCGAGCCATTGCTTGCATTTCCGAACAAATTTGTGGCAGTATTTAATGAGATTGGCGAAGGCGAAAGCGCTTTGGGCGTCTTTGGTTTTGATAGTTTCTTGAAAATATTTAATTTATTGCGGTCTGGTTCGTTGGCAAGTTTGATCGCGTCCAAGAATGAATCATTGCTCATACCCGTCGAGCAATTAATTATCCCCTTGGCTAATTGAGGAATGGTCTGGTCTGGTGAGAATTTATCTTTCTTCTCAATCAGCATTGATGGTCCTAAAGACGGGCTACCAAAAGTATAATTACTACCTCCTCCTAATGGACCAACAGGGGAGACTAAATTTGAAACGGGAATTGGAATTAATGGGATTGATTGGTTGATGGCAAATGGAAATCTATCAGCACCAGCACCTGAAGACTGTTTTTGACTTTTCAGTTGCTTTTGACGCTGCTTGGTTTGCTTTTTTATTAGCTTTTCTAGTGGCGTCCTCTCAGTTGATTTATCCGGCAATGACAACATTCCGCGATTTAGATTCTTAATAGATTTTTTAAAGCTTATCATGTTGCTGGCATCGCCTTCAGCCTGAGTTTTTGATATTTTTTGAAACATTCTCAATGCTTTCCGGTGCGCTTTCTCTTGAGCTTTACTAACATCTGTGCTTGGATCATTTCGAGATCCGGAAACCAGATGCTTCTTTTTACCCTTTTTTGTTGGTTTGTTTAGACTTGGGACTGGTAAAACAGGACCTATTGCTTCCAAACTGTTGTTTATTGCAATTTTAGCTTCAGCTGAGGATATTTCATTAAGATGACGCTGTTCCTTAATGTCCAAATCAGACGACACTTTTAACGGGTTTGATGCTTCGGCTAAGAAAGTTTCTTTCGGTAATGTAATTTTGGATTCCGGAATTTCTAGTGGTGGCGACTTGGGCGGTGCATCTAGTCCTTTCAATTTTTCTGCAAAAGACAATACTTGTAAAATACGTAAAAACATCCTCTACGTGATATAATTTTAGTTTGGCAAAAAAAAAATAACCTAACATTCAGTCGGCCGACTGTAAAATATATTACACAGCTGCAATAGGAACAATGGGATGTTTACGTATGAAGTGCTTTGTTGTTTTCTAAGCTTTCTGAACTAAATTCACAATTTTTTTTATCTCGACAAATCTGACCTTTCCCTACCAAATCTAGCGTTTTCGCTGATTTCCTTCCAGCTTGCCATAGGAACAATCGGCGCCAATTAATATTTTGTATTCAGAGCTTTGTTGTTTCTTGAGCTATCTAAACCAATCTCACAGATTATGTATTTCTTACTTACTGCTACATCCTGAATTTGGACAAGATCGGATGGCTTTATCATATAGCTGCCATGGGAACAGTGGCTTTTGATGCTACTAATAAAAATTCAAAAGCAGAAGGGGCAGGGGTACGATTCGATTAAAATAATTAACAGCGAAAATGTAAATTCTCTATCTACATATATAAAACTATCTATATCGGAAAAATTGTAAATGAAAACTTCTTCCACTTTAAAATGAATGTATAATTTTAAAAATCGAGCATTAAACCTATTTTCCACAGGTTGTCAAAGTTGAATTTTGTTTTTACATGATTTTATCCGATAGTTTTGCATTAGAAGCATGAAAGCATTTCACTATATACATATGTTCAAATTTACGTGTATATATTAAATATGCTCGCTACAGTAAATGGAACTAAAATATTAATTTAATTTGATTTATAAGTGTTAAAATACTAAAAGATACATATATATATACATATGTATACTGTATACTGCATATATATATACATATATAGCATATATATATACATATATAGCATATATATATACATATGTATACTGTATACTGCATATATATCAGTGAAACCTCTCTTGGGCGGACACTCATGGTCGCGCAATTTGTGTCCGCTCAAGGGGAGTGTCCGGGAAAATTTCTATATTGTTGGGTTTTTCCCCCAATTTTAATAGTTTCTTCATTACACCGTTTATTGTAATAATAATGACTTTAAAAATAAGGAAAATAAACTTCAAATTGATTTACTAAGTAATTAATCATAAAAGTGTTATTAATAACAGCGATTCTATAATTTTAATTTATAAACTATTTTAGTTTGTCGTGTTTTTAAGTTTTTTTTCAATTATGCAGGACAGCAAATGACTTTCCAAATAATTAAATTTATTCCAACGCCTTGTTGTCATCTTTAAAGAATTTTTCAATTTTGAAATTTTGCTCATTCGTCATGTGTGTGTCCGCCCACGAAAGGTTTTCGTTCGTTTTTGTCCTTTTTGTAGTGTCCGCGTCCGCTTAAGAGTGTCCGCTCAATAGAGGCAAAATTGGTCTGAAAACCCCACCAAAACCAACGTCACGGAAAAAGTGTCCGCCCAAGGGGGGTGTCCGCCTATAAGAGGTGTCCGCTAAGAGAGTTTTCACTGTATACATATATAGCAATGTATCTTTTAGTATTTTAACACTTATAAATTAAACTAAATTAATATTTTAGTTCCATTTACTGTAGCGAGCATATTTAATATAATTCAATTTTGAATACATTTCTATCGTGTCAATTCCAGGGAATGAAACCGAAACGAATTTCGGTTACAGTTCCAGTACGTACCGAAACGAGTATTTCGGTAAAAGGTTCTATTTCGGTTTTGTCCTTTCGGTTGCGGTTCTCGTATCGGTCCATACCGGTACAGCAAAGCTATTTTTGAAAATTAAAAAATGTAAAGAAAATCGAATTTTATCAAATATATGTGTATGTAAAAACGTACAAATGCATGCATTTTAGCATGGTAAGTCTTACATATAATTCGAGAAATTTTTTTATAGTGCAAAGCCATGTTCATACGAAAAATAACAAAAAAAAAATTTTAAACCGTACCGGTACCAACGTTTCAGTTTTCGGTTCTTGAAAAATAATGTATTTCGGTTCCGGTTTCGGTACTACATTTGAAACGGTTAACGGTTCCGGTTTTATTCCCTGGTCAATTCCTATGAAATCAAAATGTTAATAAAATAAAAAACTTTTACAATTATTTTAAATTAATTTAAAAATATGGCGCAAGCTTACTCTGCACGCCAAATTTGGTTACCCTTGCAGTGCCCGGTATGAACCGTAAGATTTTTTACAAAAAGTGGTAGATGTTGATTTTGAAACGATCGTTTCTATGACAGCTATTTGATATAGTAGTCCGATTTGTACCAAATTTGGTCAGGCTGTTTGAAACTATACCAAACACACAAAGTGTGAGTTTAGTAAAGATATATTAAGAAACTAAAAAGTTGTTCAATCTAAATGTTGATTTTGAACCGATCGTTCCTGTGGCATCTATATGATATACGTAGTTGTTCGATTTGAACCAAATTTTGTAAGGATGTAAGAAAGTGCATGAAACACACAATTTGTGAATTTGGCTGGTATATCTTGAGAAACAAAAAAGTTTCGAAACGATCGTTCCTATGGGAGCTATATGACATAGTGATCCGATCCAGGCGGTTCTGACAAATGTACTGCGGGCAGCCATAAGACGAACCTGTACCAAGTTTGATCGAGATAGCTTCAAAATTGAGAGACTAGTTTGCATAGAAACAAATGCGCATTGCAGGCAGCGCACAAAAGCGCTTGCGACGCAATTTTGACTAAGCAAATTGCGCAATTTTAGGCTAGGTGCATTAATAAACTTCAAATAATTTTCTACCTAACTGCATTTCACGTTTTGCAAGATTCCAACTCGTGAGTTTTGATTTTTGCCACGTGAGTCTCGTGAATGAGCCACTGTGCGCCGTAGGCCAAACCGCTCAAGATACTCAGTTGAAATTTTCGCACAGCATAGCTGAGACATAATTATCATGTAATAAGACGGCGTTTTTCGATACTCCCACTGAAAGGGGTTAAAGTGGGCGGTCAAAGTTCAAAATTGTTTAGAATGCATTTTTTTTTCTTTTTTGAGCTATCTTAACCAAACTCACAAATAATTTAAAACAAAATTCTCGTTTAGAGCATTCATAGTTACTCAAAGAGCTTGCATGAATAAGCTGTGACATAAAAAAAATATATAGAATTTATCAAGTTTATTGCAATTTATAAGGTTATTTTCAAAAACAGTTATGCAAGGAAGATCCATAGTTAATGTTAAAAGACTGCTGAAAACTGCATTTATATTGTGTTGATATCTTTAAAAGTTTAGCAGCTATTCGAATTTGAAAATGTGCCAAACCGCTGCAATGAAATAAGCCACTGCAACTGCGATAGGGTCATTAACAACTTTATTTGAGATATCGTACTAAACTCACAAACGCCAACTCTGGCCTTTTTCCCGGCAAATCCAATTTTTCCCGATAAATTTAGTCGTTTGTTCCTGGCAAATATGGACACTTTCCGCCAAGTCTAGGCTTTTTCCGCCCATTCGGTTTTTACCGACAAAACAGGTCCTTTCTCATAAGTCAAATTTACATTTTTTTAAAGTCTAATTTCTGGAGAATATGTATACAAACATAGAGATAAACATTCAGAGAGTGTGCGAAGAGTGGCAAGCGAATCGAAGCCTTCTATTAAAATTAAAAAATATTTTATCCAAATTTGGTCAGTTTGTATGTAACAATATCAGATATACTGTTTGCGACTTTGATTTAGGTATCTAAAAAAAACGAAAAGTGTTTTTATACTTAAAGTTGACTTTTAATCGATCGTTCCTATGTCAGCTATAAGATACAGTGACCTGATCTGCCTGGTTCCGACATATGTACCACGTGCATCAAAAATAATCGAACCAGTACCAATTTTAATTAAGATATCTTTAAATCTTAGAGACTAGTTTTGCATACAAGCAGACGGACATACAGACAGAAATGGCTATATCAACTCAGCTTGTAGTCCTGATCAAGAGTATATATACGTTATGGAATCTGTCACAAAATTATACTATCATCTATGGTATAATTAACTGTTTGAGCGGTTCAAGATTATCTTACCAATAATATCTGGTACGTAAACTTCAGGCAGTTTTCCCTCTATTGCCGGCGATATAAAACCTCCAGTTGTCATTACAACGCTGCTAATTTCTCGTACCGCATGCCCATTAGGATCACCGTTATCTCTGGACAATGAGTTTAATGGCATTGGTGATTCGCGTTGTTCACACCAACTGGGTATGCCAGTATCATCTAAATCGGTCTTTCCTTCATCAGTTAATTTATCTGCACTCTTATGGCCACAATTAAGGGAAACCTCACGGCTTAACTCCAACGCATTTTGAACCTGGTCAATTTCAAGTTGATGAGGCCATCTCACAGTGGAGGTCGAGGTTGATTCTATGGGTAGTATTGGTGGCAGGTACTCAAATATGTGAACTGGTCGCACTAAAGTCTCGGCACTACCAGGCTTAAGGAAATTAAGGTTTGAGTTTCTTTTAATTGGATATTCTGGGACTTCTCGGACGAATGGAACTGGCTCAACATTTCCAATATAATCGAGTAATTCATGAACGTCCGTACTAAGATTCCTCAAGCTTAGCTGAACATCCTTTAGATTGGGCTCAACACGATTTGCTTTTAGTGGGAATATCAGATTTAAATGTATGTATTCATAAGTAAAAAATAAACGAAATATATAAATGTATAAATTATGCATATAAATATGAATGTAAATATTAAAGCATGATGCATATGTATCCACATACATATGTATGTAAAAATATAATTATATACATACGAGTGTACCTACCGTGTTCGGCTTGACTGTGTAGATCACGAGCCAGCTCTTGGATAAATCTCTGCAAAATGTCTTCTAACAATTCCAAAGGCGCACTTTGAGTGTTGCTATATCCAATTGTTTGGGCTATTTGAGCTATCACAACGCGTAATAATTCCGAAGAATATGTTTCTGCCATAATTGACAAGTTTGATGTCTTCTTAATTGCATATGTTTTACTTATGCGTGAGTTGTCTAAAACATATCAGAATATCGATAGGTCGATATTTTATCGACAAAAAATATATTTATACCCTTTTTCAATGAGTATTTAACATCAAGAGGAGAAATGACGGCCGTTAAATAACAGAGGCAGTGGAGTTTGGCGTGTAAAAGTGGGTATAGACAGAATCTAACAGAATAATGTTAAAAGCCTGTGACGCGCTAAACTTCGATGGCCGCTTTGCGGTTTTTTGTTTTGGTTTCTTGTTTTGCTTTGTGTGTACCTACAAAACGTATGATGAAAAGTTGCCACACTTCATATTATGTTGTTGTTGTTACAAATCTGAGTTTTGCCTATTTCAAAGTTGATTCAAAGCAATGCCCTCAGCCTGCATTTACCCTACTCTAATCGGGTGTTATGTGCGAGTAAAGTGAAAAGACACAATATTAAGTAAATGCGTGCAATATTTGATATAAATAATTTTTTACAATATTATTATTATATAAAATAATATTTAATTTAATTTTATATATTATTTGATTTACTTATGCTGCATATAAACGATTGCATTAGTCTCTAAATTCTTATAGTAGAAAATATTTTGAATAGTTTCAAATTGATATACATGTAATAAGAATTCATAATATTTATCATACTGCTTAAAATAATGTTCTAGAAAAATTATAAATATATTATAAAAAGGGTATCTGTAGTCGAGTCAGGTATCGGCAATGTCGAGTAGCAGGCAGAATCGTCGCGAGCTCATACACACAGATGAATTTTAAACCATCTGTGTGATTTTAAATATGTATGTGTGACATTTACGCAAAAAAAAGCGAGCGATATATTCGAGTGTTGATATTTTGCTTTGCCCTTTGGTTTGTTCGCCTTTTTTGCTTTGTGCTGTGATTCCTGGACACACACAGATGAATGTGTATGAGCTCGCGACGATTCTGCCTGCTACTCGACATTGCCGATACCTGACTCGACTACAGATACCCTTTTTATAATATATTTATAATTTTTCTAGAACATTATTTTAAGCAGTATGATAAATATTATGAATTCTTATTACATGTATATCAATTTGAAACTATTCAAAATATTTTCTACTATAAGAATTTAGAGACTAATGCAATCGTTTATATGCAGCATAAGTAAATCAAATAATATATAAAATTAAATTAAATATTATTTTATATAATAATAATATTGTAAAAAATTATTTATATCAAATATTGCACGCATTTACTTAATATTGTGTCATTTCACTTTACTCGCACAT
This sequence comes from Drosophila testacea, assembly GCA_035043265.1. Taxonomy (NCBI): domain Eukaryota; kingdom Metazoa; phylum Arthropoda; class Insecta; order Diptera; family Drosophilidae; genus Drosophila; species Drosophila testacea. Next base: position 467,243 of record JAWNND010000842.1, on the reverse strand, counting down.
AACACCCGATTAGAGTAGGGTAAACGCAGGCTGAGGGCATTGCTTCGAATCAACTTTGAAATAGGCAAAGTTCAGATTTGTAACAACAACAACATGATACGAAATGTGGCAACGGTGCATTTTTGGTCATCCGCCAGACGCTGCCACTGAGTGCACAGAGTACACACCAAGCAAAGCACACATCAAAACAAAAACGCAAAGCATGCGTCTGATCTCTGTTAACTAACAGAATTTCATTAACATGGAACTGTTAAATCTACATTTGACGCGGCACAGCCGCAAGCCAATTCTGTTAGCCAGTCAATTCCACTCTTCTTGTTAAATACTCATTGACCCTTTTTATACCCCAATCCATCCCACTGATACATTTTGAGGGAACGAAATGGGAAAATGTTCAATGTGAAACACCGATTCCCACTGCCAACATCTTACATCTAATACTGATTTTACACTATCGCATCATTGTCGAAGGTGCGGAAAAATTATTTTCGTCGTTTACACTGGAGCCGCATCTTTTTTCGCATCATTTGTCAGCTGTTGGCCTGCCAATGTCAGATTTATTTATAGAAATAGAGACAATTATGAGTTCTAATCTGGCAAATGTTGTATTTGGTGCAAGTGACATTTGCAGTGCACTTTCAAAAATACTTTAAATACTTTGAATTTTGTCTTTTGTGTTTCTATTTGAAATTATTAAACCCGCGGTTAAGCTATATTCGATGTTCGATGAAAAAAAAAACAGCTGTTCGCTGTCGATACCCCATCGATACCCCGAAAAATTGCAGTATTGAAAAAAATGAAAACACAATACGGCAGCACATGCCAATAATGCGTTGCAAGATTTAAGATGCGGCCGCATTATTGTCCACAGGTTTCTTATGGGCATCATTGCCATCATGTGCCATATATCGGAAAAATCCAATGATGCGGCCCAGTGTAAACACAGATAAAATCAATTCAACTAACGTCAACAGTGAATTTGTGAAATTTTGTGATTTGAATAGAAAATAAAGTTAATATGGACAGCAAATTGCGCTCGTTGTTGCTCTTTCGGAGAATCACGACAATTCTATTCTGAAATTATTGAGGGAGTTTGAGGAAGCTGACAGTAAGGAAGCGATGAAGTTGGCTCAGCTTCAGGCTAAAGATTCCAAAGACGACGACGACGACTTGTTGTTCTTGACAGAATATAAATATTCTATGGAGTGTTTGCACGTTGGTAAGTGAAAACATTATATGAAAATAAAGCGTAAACTAACTTTGGCACGCCAAAGTTTGGATACCCTTGCAGTGTCCCGTGTAAGCCGTCAGATTTTGTACAAAATTTGTTATACATACTAAATGTTGGTTTCAAACCGATCGCTCCTATGGCAGCTATATGATATAGTAGTCCGATTTACATTAAATTTGGTAGGGATGTATAAAACTATACCAAACACACAATCTGTGAGTTTGGTTGAGATATATTGAGAAACAAAAAAGTTTTTCATACTAAATGTTGATTCCGAACCGATCGTTCCTATGGCAGCTATATGATTTAGTGATCCGATCCGGCCGGCTCCGACATATGTACTGCGTGCAGTAAAAAGACGGACCTGTACCAAGTTTCATCAAGATAGCTTCAAAACTGAGAGACTAGTTTGCATAGAAACAGACAGACAGACGGACAGACGGACAGACAGACGGACATGGCTATATCGACTCAGCTCGTCGCCCTGATCAAGAATATATATGCTTTACTGAGTCTGCCACGCCTCCTTCAATGCGTTACAAACTTCGTGACAAAATTATAATACCCTCTGCAAGGGTATAAAAACATATGAGGACATATTGATTACATTTAATTCAAACAAATTATTTATTATTTATGTATTTTAGGAGCGCACAGTGGGGTAACAGAGGCCGTATTTGCGAATTAATGTTAAAAACGAAACTCAGAAATCGCAAAAAATTTTGATGCCGGCTTAAAATACACTAAATGCCTCTTCATATTCCGCAAAAAATATTTCTTTATGTTTTGCAGGAGCGACATAATCCCCTCTCAAAGACACTTTGTTTTTCAAATTTTTGAGAAAACTAAAAATCATTTTTTTCTTTATTTTTAAAAATATGCTTCGCCTAACATACTATGCTAAGCATAAATAATAATTTCGAATTTTCATACCACGTTTAAATGTGAACGTCTAATATTTTAAAAACTTTTTTTTCGAAAGCTTAAATTTTTACCTATTTCTTGAAGAACTACAGAGATTTCTTAGAAGACCCGGGTTTCCCCGCTCTAATATTTTTGTTAAAAAATTCTTTGAAATATTCACTTTTACATATCTAAAAATAGAGGTGCCCTTTTGTGCCTTTTTTGAGAAAAATGATTAACAGTTTCCTCACCTAAGAAAATACAAATTTTTCACAAATGAATTTAGTTTAAAATTAGATATCTTAGGCAATACTTAAGAAAATTAAAAAGCGTAATCAATTAATATAAATTATGACTTAAAATGTCTTAAATAAAATTATTAAAGTTAGTATTGCCCAAAACAGGTTAACAGTCAGGCAAAAGCTAGTAAATTGTTACTTTAATGTACAAAATTACAATTAAAATTGACATTCACATCAGACAGGTCGATTCTTCGTAGACAATTACCCATGGTATAGTATGCCTCCCACACTACACAAATTTTTTATACATGGGCCTGAAATTATAGAGCATGCTTTGCTTCCAATAGGCCAGCTCAAGAAGCTATAAACAAAAATTTTAAAAGATATCGGGAGAAATTTTCTCGAAAGATTAGCCACATCAAACAAAATGAGGAGGTTTTAAACAGATTATTTATTAGTTCTGATCAAATAATCTCATCTTTATCCAAAATATCAAAAAAAAAAAAATACCTCAAGAATACCTAAAGCGGCACTTAATCTGTTGAAACACTCAAGTAACGCTGATGATACAGATACAGATTCAGATACAGATACAGATACAGATACAGATACAGATACAGATACAAGTACAGATACAAATTCAGATACAAATACAGACACATAAGCAGACACAGATTCAGATACAAAACACCTATCATGTAATCCATATCTAAAATTTTATCTGTTTAAGTATTATTAAATCAAATGTTTCTTTAAACGACTGACAAATGGTTGTTTATTTTATAAGGTTTAAGTTTGGTTAAAATTAAAAGTCCATGCAAAATTTCCCTCGAATCTATCATAAAATAACAAAAATACGGAGCTATTTAAAATTCTACTAATCTTTAAAAGTTGTTAAAATAATTAAAATATATCAAAAAATTTTTTTGTTGCTAACTAAGTTTTTTATTAATAAGTAAATATTACTTGATGAGAATAAATTATTGTGGCTACCATATCATGCTCGGTTGATTTGATCTACACTTTTTGCCTCTGTTACCCCACTGTGGAGCGGTTTGGCAGATTTTGGGAGAAGGACGTGCCGCTAAGTGACGATGCTATTTTGAAGGAGAGTGCTTTGTGCCATCTCCATATAAACATGAGAGTTTTTGCGAACCCCTTTCAGATCTTCAATACTTTCTGCCCACAGATCAATCACCATGTTGTCCATTTTTGTGGTCTGATGAACCCATTTGGTGCTCCTGTTGCTGGTACTTGGTTTATTCGGCGCTTTTAATAAAATGTGCAGTTAAATTATTGAAAACAATTTTAAACGTTATGAACTTACATGATTCGGCGGCCTTTTCAAATTGTTGTTGCTTCTTATTTTGTAATTCTTTTTATAGTTTTTCGTATGGAATGACAAATTTCTAGGTTGCATTCGAAAATAATCGAGTAAAAATCGAACTGGAACATGTGGAATATTTGTGGAACACCAACATAAAAATAAATGTTGGAACGATGTTGAATATTTTGGCACGGGTAAAAGTATGGGAACATCTCGACAGAAGTAGTTAGATGTTGATGATTGGTTAGATGATAACAGAATTGGCTATGCCGCGCCAAGTGGGCTTTAACAGTTCCATGTTAATAAAATTCTGTTAGTTTACAGAGATCAGACGTATGCTTTGCGTTTTTGTTTTGATTTGTGCTTTGATTGGTGTGTACTCTGCACTCAGTGGCAGCGTTTGGCGTACGTTGAAAAATGCGCCGTTGCCACAATTTGTGAGTCTATTTTGTCTATTTCAAAGTTGCTCGCAATAATGAGCGCCTGGTAGCGCCGGCTGAGGTCATTATAGCAAATCAACTTTGAAATAAAAAAATTCAGATTTGTAACAACAACAACAACGCTATAAAATACATAAAATTCCCTTTTCCCCTTTCTTACCATTCAATACACAGGTAATCGCTCATTTACGACAATTTTCATTACATTTGTTTCGCGTTTTGAATTAACAAACGGCTGCAGCAACAGAGTTACCATTCATTTTCTGTTTATTTTATGTTTTGCAGTGGCAACTCTGCTTTAAGCTGCCTACCATCGAGAAAATTAACAATTTTTTTCGCTGCGGCCACAACTTTGGTTTGTACTAGGCTTTAAGCATATTATCCAGTAGACCTGAAATCCATTCTGCTTGTCAAGACTTCATACAAACAAAATAATGTCGGAATGAAATCGAAATGTTTTGACTGTCGAAACTGAAAGGCAGTATCCAATGAATCAAAATGATAGGGTTTCCAGAAAGTGAGGGAAATTTTGCAGCACTCCTTGACAAACAGCTGTTCGATTCCTAAAGCCCGGGAATTTTGCTTCGAACTTTCATAATTCTGGTTTTCAAAATGAAGTGAGGTGGAGCAGTGGCCATCATTTGGGGTATTTCACCCATAAAAAACAAAATAACATAAAAATCCCAAAATAGGGAGCATCCAGCAACTGCTTTGCTTTTTATTTGCTTAAAACTTTCTTATTTTTAAGAAAATCATAATCAGTTGTAGGAACGGCCCGTTTTCCACACAGCTTTGATTTTGCTTTCGGGAAACATCTGTCAGTGTGGCCGGATAATCAAATAAAAAGCAAAAAATAATCTGCCTCTGAGCTGATTTTGTTTAAGCAAATCGTGTTGTAAAATGTTCCACATTTGTTCTGAGCAACACTACACACTTTGTATTGAAATAATCAAATTGTAAGCAAATTATAAGCAAAGCAGATGCAGAAATCGCCCTAATAACTGTATTTGTTACTGCAAATGATTTTAAATGGGATTTTAATTGGCGGTCCATTTCAACTGGTTTTTTGTTAATTTTCACTTTGTTTATATTTTACTTTTGAGTGTAACCACTCAATATTTTGTGGGATACTTTAAAACCTGTGCTTAATGGAACATGCGGTAATGATACCCTTAAGAACCCTGTGGATAGAAGAAGGCAATGGTGGCGTTCACCAGCACACATCGATGACAAAAAAATCGATGGAATTTTTATGTTACTGCTGAACGGCAGTGATTTGCAATCATATTGCAAACATTTTGTGATTGTGATAGATGAAAATCCATCACAAAAAATGTAGGATAGAATTCTCTGATTGTAATGTTTTGTTATCGATAATGTAATTATGAGACAAAAAGAAATAGATTTTAAGTTGAGATGTTGGTGGAGGGTGTGGTTTTGTATAAAAATCAAACTATCATGAAAAAGAGGTTTATAATGTTTGTATGTTAATAGCGTTCTTACACTGCCGTCGGTATAGCACCGTTACAAAAAAGGGCCGCTTTGATGCCGGAAAGTTTGTCGCTATCATACAAAAATATTGACAATGGGTTCAAATATATCGGTAAAACGGCATGCCGCTGTCAGTACGGCAAAAATTTTGACCAAATTTTTGACGGAAAGTGTGGCAACGCTGGCTGTTTTCGAATAAAAATTAGGTAATCAACGCAATAAACAGCTGATGTGGAATATTGACAATGGCGCAATTATATATATATGCACCCATTACCACAGTTTGTGAAGCAAATTCGCTGCAAATATTACGTTTTTGCAATAAATTATATGACTGTTTTATTTATAGTAAACAAAAAACAGCTGAATATGTCAAGTTGGCGGCATTTTTATCGGCATTGTGTCCAATGTAAGCAGCTTTGCCGGTACGATATCGGTTTTTGCTTAGCGGCGGCAATGTAAGGACGCAATAAATCATGCGGCGCATCAATGGCAAGTGTTTGCGTATTCTATCTAGTGTTATTGAAAAATACTGAAATTCTTCGAGTATCGACAAAATGCAACTGCATTTGCATAGGACAATTGCATGGAGTAAGTAACATAAAGAGAGGATATGAGGTCTGTTAACTAACAGAGATATTGGAGTATGGCGTGAAGGCTTAAGATTTAATAGAATCTTTCAGAATAACGTTAAAGGCGTGTCACGCACCGAACTTTGCTATTATTAGACCCTGTACTTTAAAAAGTATAAAGTAAAGTTTGTCAAAAATAAATGTAAGTAACACGCAGAAGGTAGCGTGGCAGACCCCATAGAGTATATATTCTTGATCAGCATCAACAGCCGAGTCGATATAGCCAATTCATGTTAAATCAAGCGACGCATCATTGACAAGTGTTGCCGCATTCGGTTAGAATTCCTTTTTAATCCTACAATTTTTCGGGGTATTGACAGCAAACATCTGTTTTTTTTTTCATCGAATATCGATAGTCAATAGTAATATAATTGAACCGGGGAAATAAAAATTTCAAATAGAAACACAAAAGGCAAAATTCAAAGTCTTTAAAGCGTTTTTGAAAGTGCACTGCAATTACCACTTGCACCATATACAACGGTACCAGTTTAGAAATCATAATTGTCTCTATTTCAATAAATACATCTGACATTGGTCGGCCAACAGCTGACAAATTATGCGAAAAAAGATGCGGCTCCAGTGTAAACGACGCGCATCATTATTCAGCACCTTCGACAATGATGCGACAATGTAAAAACAGTGTAACAATGTTACGGGGAAAAGGAAGAAGAAGAGACGCTAGCGACATCTGTGCTTATCAACTGATATCTTCGTAGTGGCGCCATTTATTGAAATTTCTGGTACGCAAGAACAATCTATAGTGAACGCTTTGCACTCAAAAAATACAGGGGTCCTACTGTCGAGCTTGTTCCACCGTAGCTTACTGCATTTATTGTTTTGGTTTCTAGTTTTGTTATCATTTCAGTAAGAACTGTGTTAACAAAACAAATGGTATTCTGCAAAAAAATTAATGTAATTTTTTTCTTCAAATTTCGATTGCGGTATTTTCTCAGTCAGCTTTTTGTTGCTGACAAAAATCTCGATAAATGCTTCATTTTTATCGATATGCTAGCGACGCATGGCACAGAACTTCAGGTGAGCATCTGGGCATCTCAGATGCACCCATGATACACCCGCATTATTGAATTTTTCCGTTAAATGAAGCATGTGGAACATATGCCCTTAAGAAACCTGTGGATAGAAGAAGACCGCATCTTAAATCATGCGGCGCATCATTGGCAAGGATTGCTGTATTTTGTCTAGTATTTTTTCAAAATACTACATTTTTCAGGGTATCGACAGCGAACATATTAAAATATAATTGAACTCCGCAAATAAAAATTTCAAACTGTATCGTAAAATTCAAAATTTCGAGTTTTAAAAGCACTTTGGAAAGAGCATTCCAATTACATGCGAAAATCCGTAGACCAGGCCGAATGTATCTGATAAAATTAATACAAAGGACATTTTTTACTTCGGTTTTCTTCAAACGAACATTGTGTGAAGCCCTCTTTGATTTTATTTTAAGCTTTTCAGATTGCGAACTATAATTCTGCCCTATCCTCCTTCAGCTCTGACAGAATTGGTAGCATCACATTATATGCCGAATTTTTTACAGCCTAAGTATTTTGGCTCGATCTGATTGAGGTAGTGCAGATGTGAGACTAGAGATGGACGACGTAAAAGTCGAAGTAGTACTGCTTGTTGTCATCGTGCAAGTAATAATGCATGTTGTTGGAGCCTGAATGACGCTACTGCTCGTGGTAAGACAGTAATGTTCATGGTATGCCGGTGATGCTGACCTTTATTCACAGCCAAGCACGAGGATGGCAAAGAAATGCCTAAACTTGATTGGTTTAATTCATAAGACCCATGGAACTATGGATCGTTCCAAATATTTGGACATCAAAAAGGATGCGATATTGCCATATGCTGATGGAAAGATGCCACTTCAATTGAAATTTCAGCAAGACAGCGATCCAAAATATACAGGGGAAGCGCAGTACTTTAAAAAAGTAGAAATGGGTCTATTACGTTTGTGCAAATCTGCGTAACAGGCAGAAGGAGGCGTGGCAGACCCCATAAAGTATATATATTCTTGATCAGCATCAACAGCCGAGTCGATATAGCCATGTCCGTCTGTCTGTCTGTCCGATTTTTGAGTAACTAGATCTCAGAGACTATAAGAGCTAGAGACACCAAATTTGGCATGTAGGCTCACCTACATCTTGCATTGTTCAAGTTTGTTTTAGATTTTTTGCCACGCTCCCCTCCGCCCCTAGAAACTAAAAAAAAACAAAATTTTAAAGACGAATACACACTACCGAACCTCCCATAAAAATTTCATTCTAATCGGATGATAAACGCGGAAGTTATTCAACTAACAATGTTACGGGCAAAAGGAAGAAGAAGAGAAGCTAGCGACCTGTGTTTATTAACTCATCTTCGTAGTGGCGCCATCTATTGAATGGTACGCAGCATTGAAAAACAATCTATAGTGAACGATTTGCACTCAAAAAGTACAGTGTTTTCTACTGTCGAGCTTGCTCCACTGTAGTTTACTGCATTTTTACACCCTTGCAGATGGTATTATAATTTTGTCACGAAATGTGTAACGCATTGAAGGAGGCCTCACAGACCCCATAAAGTATATTTTTTCTTAATCAGGGCGACGAGCTGAGTCGATATAGCCATGTCCGCCTGTCCGTCAGTCTGTCTGATTTAATAATACCACTAACCAATGAATACATAGATGTGTCAAACAGCGATTTTCGTGTTACGCTTTTTTTGCTGATCATAGGTCCCAGATCTTCGGCAAATTTCACGAAGCTGTAGGTCCCAGCCGAGCGATCAACGAACATAGCAGACATTGCCGAGCAGAGAGAAACGATTTACGACTTGATTGCATCAGTATCGTATCGACCTTACAGCAGAAGAGTAGTCTCTGTGTCGCTTGCTCTCTCATGTTTTTTTTGCGGACAGACAAATGCGCATGCATGTATTCATTGGTTAGTGATAATACTTAAACAGATAAAAATTTAGATATGGATTACATGATAGGTGTTTTTGTATCTGAATCTGTGTCTGCTTATGGGTCTGCATTTGTATCTGAATTTGTATCTGTACTTGTATCTGTATCTGAATCTGTATCTGTATCATCAGCGTTACTTGAGTGCTTCAACAGATCAGGTGCCGCTTTAGGTATTCTTAAGGTATTTTTTTTTTTTTTGGTAATTTGGATAAAGATGAGATTATTTGATCAGAACTAATAAATAATCTGTTTAAAACCTCCTCATTTTGTTTGATGTGGCTAATCTTTCGAGAAAATTTCTCCCGATATCTTTTAAAATTTTTGTTTATAGCTTCTTGAGCTTCTTCTGAAAGCTGGCCTATTGGAAGCAAAGCATGCTCTATAATTTCAGGTTCATGTATAAAAAATTTGTGTAGTGTGGGAGGCATACTATACCATGTCTACGAAGAGTCGACCTGTCTGATGTGAATGTCAATTCTAATTGTAATTTTGTACATTAAAGTAACAATTTACTAGCTTTTGCCTTACTGTTAACCTGTTTTGGGCAATACTAACTTTAATAATTTTATTTACGACATTTTAAGTCATAATTTATATTAATTGATTACGCTTTTTAATTTTCTTAAGTATTGCCTAAGATATCTAATTTTAAACTAAATTCATTTGTGAAAAATTTGTATTTTCTTAGGTGAGGAAACTGTTAATCATTTTTCTCAAAAAAGGCACAAAAGGGCACCTCTATTTTTAGATATGTAAAAGTGAATATTTCAAAGAATTTTTTAACAAAAATATTAGAGCGGGGAAACCCGGGTCTTCTAAGAAATCTCTGTAGTTCTTCAAGAAATAGGTAAAAATTTAAGCTTTCGAAAAAAAAGTTTTTAAAATATTAGACGTTCACATTTAAACGTGGTATGAAAATTCGAAATTATTATTTATGCTTAGCATAGTATGTTAGGCGAAGCATATTTTTAAAAATAAAGAAAAAAATGATTTTTAGTTTTCTCAAAAATTTGAAAAACAAAGTGTCTTTGAGAGGGGATTATGTCGCTCCTGCAAAACATAAAGAAATATTTTTTGCGGAATATGAAGAGGCATTTAGTGTATTTTAAGCCGGCATCAAAATTTTTTGCGATTTCTGAGTTTCGTTTTTAACATTAATTCGCAAATACGGCCTCTGTTACCCCACTGTGCGCTCCTAAAATACATATATAAATAATTTGTTTGAATTAAATGTAATCAATATGTCCTCATATGTTTTTATACCCTTGCAGAGGGTATTATTATTTTGTCACGAAGTTTGTAACGCATTGAAGGAGGCGTGGCAGACTCAGTAAAGCATATATATTCTTGATCAGGGCGACGAGCTGAGTCGATATAGCCATGTCCGTCTGTCTGTCTGTCCGTCTGTTTCTATGCAATCTAGTCTCTTAGTTTTTAAGATATCTTGATGAAACTTGGTACAGGTTCGTCTTTTTGATGCACGCAGTACATGTGTCGGAACCGGCCGGATCGGATCACTATATCAAATAGATGCCATAGGAAAGATCGGTTCGAAATCAATATTTATTATGAAAACTATTTGTTTCTCAAGATATCTCAACCAAATCACAGATTGTGTGTTTCATAGAGTTTCGTACATCCTTACCAAATTTGGTTCAAATCGGACAACTGCCATTGGAACGATCGGTTCGAAATCAATATTAAGTATGAAAAACTTTTTTGTTTCTTAAACTCACAGATTGTGTGTTTGGTATAGTTTCAAACAGCCTGACCAAATTTGGTGCAAATCGGATTACTATATCATATAGCTGCCATATGAACGATCGGCTCGAAATCACCATCTAACAAATTTTGTAAAAAATCGGACGGCTTATGCAAATTCCTGCGATTTACACGATTTTTCAGTGCTGGGTACTCACATAGACTTAATTTTACACTTTTTAGCCAAGCACCTCAGCACTTTTGTTCAGTCTTTTTTGGCAGTAATGCTGAAGCTGCCACGCAATGGGCCCCGCATCTACAATATTTAGTACTCTTACCCAAAAGTCACTCAATTGTGTAACTACTTTTACAATTTAAATAATACGCATATTTTTTTATAGTACTATTTTCTGAATTTTGTATATATTATTTGATTCAATATGTAACAGTTATTGTAGTAGAATATATTGGGATTTTAATATACGGTATTATGTTTAATAATCTGTTTTTTTATTGATTGCTCCAAAGGCAATTTAGCCTGAAATACATACATAAGCATCACTGCTAATTAAATTAAATTATTTGTTGATTGCCGGACTCCAAATTGTTTACTCATTGTCAGATCGTCCAGTCTACAATTCATGATACGAAATTGATATGAATAGCTGAAAGTCGAATGAACACAACAATACATTTTTTTAATATAAATGTAATATTGTGTAAATTAATATTTTTAAGACCAGTTACTAAATGAAAAAAAATTTTGTTGTTCAAAAATTTAATACAAATATTTACAATTTATCGATAAGCTGAACATATTTTATTCTGCGTTCATAGATTAAATGATCAGATTACCACCAATTGATTTCCAGAATATACATAAGATAATTAAACAATCCATTTCAAATATATTTATCATGGTTTCTATCCAAAAAATTGAATTACTTACTTTTACATAAGCATATTTACTTTAAAATTAATTAAGAACTTAAAACATTTTCGGCTTTGTACACAGATATTTTCTGGAAACCCGAAACCGGGCAAATACAGGTTTATTTGATTGACTTTGGAAAAATAAATATATTTAAAATAAATCAAAACTAATTTTGAATTTCAATTGTTTATCAACGTATTACTATAATAATAAGAATAATTTAGCGAAAGTTAACAACAATTTAAACTTTATTGATCAGTGATTCCATTTTACAATTAAAAGCAACATTCTGGCCAATAAAAACTGAACTGAACTGTCCTATTCGAGAGCTCTGATATTTCAATACTCCTTCAAATGCATGTGTGCCACAGAAGGTATAAACATAACATTCTTATTAAAATGTTTTTTAACATTCAGTCGGGAGGGCCCGACAGTAAAGTACCCTGTGCAAGTAAAGAGCGCTGTTCGCTATGCATACAAACAGAGCTAAGAAGTAAATATAAGAACGCATATACACACATGCATAAAACAAAAGCGCCACTATATTAAATAATTCAGGGTTGTTGCACAACGCTCTAGATCTTTTTCTGGCAATTGCTTTTTTAAACAACTGTTCCAAATGTATATTTTTATAAATCATTTAAATTGAATTCATTACGTTTTAAGTTTATTTTACAGGATTGAATAATTTGTTTCACATTTGAAAACAATGGTTCCTAGTTTGAGGACACAAAAAATTGATTTTCAGTTGCTTTTGGGTTGCTAGAGCTTTGTGGAACACCCCTGATTGTCCTCGATTATCTTCCGTGTTTAGTATCCGACTGCGAACAAAATTTCCCGGTGGTTTTACATCACCCCAAGTAAAATAAGTTGCCAAAATAAAGTTTTTTTTTTTTTGCGATTTGTGGGAGAACTAGTTGTTATTTCGTATTTGTGGGCGAATAGGGCGGGCCATCCAAAATTTGATATAAACTTGATCTGCCTGAAAATATAAAAAGTTTTCATGAAAGATTTGATGCTCCCAGGTCTTACCATCTTCGAGATTCTTTCGTGCATACAGACGGACATGGCTATATCGACTCGGCTTCTAATACAAATCAGATATGTATATACTTTATGGGAGCTGCCACGCCTCCATGTGCCTGTTACAAATGTTTATTTTTTGAACAAACTTAATATACCCCCACAGGGTATACAAAAATCAAAATATTCGGGGATAACTATCTCCAATTCGACTTAATTCCCACGTTTTTACTACAAATGAGATAAAATAATTTTTTTAACAAAACAATATATTGGAATGATACAAGGAAAAAAATTTTTAAGTAATGTTTTGAAGTACCTAGCCCTATGGATTTTAAACATTGTGCAAATCAAATTTATCAAACCAATTTAGTTATAAAAACGAAAGACAAACAGATTACAATGTTTTTACAGACTTCAGATTTAACCAGAAAATATAAAATCCCTACTAAAAAATATTAAATTGATATATAGGGTTAAATTACACCTTAATTTGCTTTTAAACTATCTAAGGTATGGTGGACCTGGCTTTATATACTAGAGAATAATTAAGTTTTATATTGCATTCAAGTATTATAGCGTACAATTGAAAAGCAATGTAGGGTCCGGATTGCACATATTTTGCGTTACTTAAAAGTGCCATTCGAGAAAATATTTAGAAGCTATTTATGGACGAACTCAGTTCGTTTGGCCGCGGAAACTACAATTTGGCTAGATTCTTTGGTGATTTGTAATATCGATATGAGGGCTCGATTGTTGTGCTACTTCATTCAAAATATTAGGGGAGTTGGATTCTAATTGTGTCATCGTCGCAAGATCGGATAAAGCAGCATTAGCAGTAGACTCAGTTGCAACAGAGCTTCGATCGTTACCATTACCAGCCGATATGTTAGCAGATGACGATCCATCAACTACGTTAGCGCTGCTGTTACTAATAAGCGCCATTCTCTGCATTTGTCGGATTACTGTCGCAGCGTAATATGCTTGCTTCAAAAATAGTAGACAACGTTAAAGAGTAGCTTAATTTTTTTTCATGATTTTGTGTATATAGAGGGTGCAACTTACCTTCCATCGAGACTTGGCAAAGTTTTTCTTAAGTTGCTCCGAAACAGTACCGTGAATGTTTTTGCTGCTTGCCTCATTACCAGATATCCTTAAATATACATTTTGTTTGTATTTCAGTTAATTGAAACTGGGTTCATATGATTTTATCACTTGCCAAGGATGACTCAAAGCTTGCTTACATGTGTATCGCTTTTCAACAGTGACACACATAAGATTTTTTATGAAATGCTTGGCCGATTCACTTATTTCGTCCCAATACGGAGAATCGAATTCAAATTCACCTATAAAAACAAAATGAATTAAAAATATTTGAAAACAATCTCATTATTATTAAGTTTTGAATTTCAGAACAAACTCTTTGTTCTGATTCACTGAGACATAACGCTGAAGACGAAATGGAAAGATGTACGAGGCTGAAACACAATTTTGCAGAGATAAAATTATCGTGCAATAACGCGACTTTTTTCGAAAATCAATCTGGAAAAATTGAAGCTCAAAGCACAAAGGTCAAAAAAAAATTTTGTTTTTTAAGCCATGTTTACCAAACTTACAGATTATGTATATTTTACTATTTATTTTTAGACCCAGTACTTTAAAAAAGTACAAATGAGTCTATTACGTTTGTGCAAATGTGCGTAACAGGCAGATGGAGGCGTGGCAGACCCCATAAAGAATATATATTCTTGATCAGCATCAACAGCCGAATCGATATAGCCATGTCCGTCTGTCCGATTTTTGAGTTCCTAGATCTTAGAGACTTTAAGAGCTAAAGACACAAAATTTTCTAGTGATGTAAATGCAAATTGAACATTGTTAAAAAATTCGGATTCTTTAAATCGCCTATGCAAATATCGATTTATCGAAACGTCTAATTTCGACATCAAATGATCGATTTTTCACATGCTTATAAATATACAGAAAAGTGCTTGATCACTTTAACACATAACACATTACAACTCAGCTCGCAATCAGTCACATAATCTAACTATGTTATTTATACACACATACGTTAATAAAATCATTGCTCATACTTACTATAGCCTATTTGCAAACCTTAACTTTTCTATGAAATGAAATTTTAACACCGCGTGTGTATTTTGTAGCGTTTGCTAAGAATGTGCAAAGAGGACGGTTTTCATGCAAATCAATTTATATAAATCGACTAATCGGCTAAAAATATATCGAGTTAAAAGCCTCATAAATCGCTTATGTTAAAATCGATGTTTCGATGTTTTTTTTACATCAGTAAAATTTTCCATATTGTATACAAAGGTATATCTATACCCTGCCAAGATCAAGTTTGTTTTAGAATTTGACTACGCCCCCATTCGCTTCCGTATAACGAAGAGCAACATTTCAACTCGAATTACTACAGCACGTTTTATGTCAACGCCTTGAGTATTGGCAAACATAATATACACTATAGTCCGAATCTGTGCTAAAAATTTATTCAACTTTTACAGCATTTGTTTTTCTATCACTATTCGCTTTTCACTACAATTTGCTACTTCCCAGAGCCCTATTCTGGTAAGCTTGCTTCACTGTAGTTTTATGGATCTTTATTTAAACATACCTTTGAGAATTTGTGCAAACAAATTGGCGTCATTTTCATCATAGAATGGAGGATAGCCACAGAGAAGTATGTAAGATATCACGCCTATGCTCCAAACATCAACGGCCTTTCCATATGGCTTTTGGGCAAGGACTTCTGGTGCTACATATCCAGGAGTTCCACAAGCCGTTGCCATTATACCAGAGTCTTCCATTTTTGATAAGCCAAAATCGCTTATCATAATTTTACTATCATCATCTGGACTATAGTATAAAAGGTTTTCAGGCTATAACAAATTCGTTTAATATTAATATATTATATATAAATATAACAATAAACAATGTAATTACTTTAAGATCCCTATGTACAACGCCCTGTTCGTGCATATAGTCTACAGCCTCTAAGATTTGCCTTATTAAGTGAGATGCATCCTTTTCGGTATACGATCCCTTCTCCACAATCCGATCAAATAATTCTCCGCCTGTCACCCTAAGTGAAAATATTCGATTATTTCGATAAATAGTTTGCATAAAAAATAAAACCCACAATTCCATGACGAGATACACTTTTGCCTTATCTTCGTATGTTTCAAGGAGTTGCACAATATTTGGGTGAGTAAGTCTGTAAATATAATTGGGAGAATGCATTACATTGATTAGTCGCTAAAAATATACAAAATCAGGGTACTTATATGTATATATATATATGTATATATATATATATATATATATATATATATATATTTTATAACTTATTGATAAGGGTCACACAGTCATACAAATTTTTCACAAACTATATAGATGGGTCTGATTTCCGGAAATACGTATGCTTATTTTCGGACGGTATTCATCCAAGGTGAAACAAAGGATCGGGGGTCACAACTCACCGCGTTCCATTCGGACTGTTGCCATCGAAATGATTTGCACTGAACCTACATAGAAAGAAAGCAAATTAAACGAAGAAAGTTTTAAAAATCAAACAATAACCAATAAAAAACAAATAGATATCTGCTCTATGCAGCCAAATTACAAATAAATTACAAATTACTTTTATATTTCATTGTCATAGCCTAATAGGTTTCAAAAATTCAAATTATCTGTGCGCAGGGTATCAGTATCAACTACTTAACATGCACATAAATAAACAAAAAATTCAATAAGTCATAAAATTAAGCTGAAGATGTTAAAATTAGTATAAATAAGACTAAAATATAATAGATAGATTGAAATCAAGTTAAATCCAGAGAACTAAATAGTCCTAATATCTTAAGTGCCTACCAACGTAGTTTACTTTTGATCGGCATTATAGTGTGACCCAACCGGATAGTTTCGAGCTTTTATAGCCTAAAGTTCAAAAGTACACAGGTTTTATAATATTTTTGGTATTTAAAATACTTAAATACATTTTAAATGCCATTAAGATTATGGATAAGCAATTATAAATACTTAATATTATATATTTTTTTAACAACAACCACCTGTGATAAGGACCAGGAAAAATAAGTGCTAGGATGATAATAACGGATAATATCGAAGTCCATTAGCTCACACACATACACAAACACATACACATACACATACACATACACATACACATACACATACACATACACATACACATACACATACACATACACATACACATACACATACACATACACATACACATACACATACACATACACATACACACACATACACATACACATACACATACACATACAAAGGTCCCGAGCTGGCCAGAACGCCAACAGCTCCAGCAGCTGCCCCACCAGCGACGCATCTCCAATGTGTGCAAAAGAGTTCCGATGGAGATACTCCTAAAAGAGGCAGGGACGTGGCAAGCCCTACAAGCGAGGCTCGAAAGACCCCACCGAAAAAACCCAGAGGAGGCAGCCGTACCACCAGCATTGAGAAGATGAAGGAATTGGGCACTATGCTCGATGAACTCATCTTTATGTATTACGAGAAAAGGCCACAAGTACGGCATATAAATTTAAAAGTGAAGGATTCTCTGTCGAGAATGAAGGATATTCAGACATATGTCACAAGGTCGCTGAGTGAAGAAATTTCTTCCCCGCAGCAGTGCAAGAGGTGCAATGCTGACTCGGGTAAAAGGTTGGTTGAAGTGGTTGAGGCATCCTCACAGACAATGGTCACTACCGTCACAGCGAGAGAAGGTCAAAAAGGAGATCGCACTCACCGCGCATCTCAGACGTCCCCCCTTAAGCGTCCAGGCAAACAACCTATCTCGAGAGGTAGAGCCGATGATAGTATTTCAGACACACATGCAAAGCCATCTCCAGCACGTGTTCAGCAGCCCACACTGATCGTGAAAGACCCGCAGTTACCCACGGTATGGAAGACAGTTCCAGGTCGAAAAAACGTAAGCAGGCCAGTTCGGAGGCCTCGTTCAGATGCTATATTAATTAGCACGAACGACAAGCTATCATACAGCGAGGCACTGACTCTCATTACTCGCCGTAACGATAGTCATCTCAAGGATGTGCAGGAAAAAGTGAGCAGAGTGCGCCGCACTGCTAAGGGTGACTTGCTGTTAGAGCTCAACGGCAGCAGTGAAATGAGTACCCAATCGGTGAAGGAGAGCATCGGCCAGGTGATAGGCGATAAAGCGGACATTCGCTCACTTGCACAGGAGACAAGGCTGGTCATCAGAGATCTAGATGAACTAACGAGCCCTGAGGAAATCGCTAAGGCGCTGGAGTCCGACTTTGCTATTCCCTTGGAGGCCATTTCCGTCAAAAGCCTGCGCCCATCATACTCTGGTACCAAAGTGGCAACGGTGACTGTGCCTTCAGCCTTAGCTAGCGACATCCTCAATACGGGCAAGGTGAAAATTGGATGGTCGAGATGCCGCATTAAGGAGTCAGAGGATGCGCCTCGGTGCTTCAAGTGTCTGGAGATAGGGCACATCGCAATTCGCTGCCGAAGTGCCAATGACAGAAGCAAATGTTGTTTCAAATGTGGCCAGGAAGGACATAGAGCTGCGGCCTGCACAAACAAGGCCAGATGCTTTCTTTGCAGTAGCAATGGCAGAGAAGATGACCACCAAGCCGGTAGTCGAAGATGCCCTCAGGGGACAAATCGGGGCCAGAAAACTGACTCCAAATGAAGGTTCTACAATTGAACCTAAACCACTGTGAGGCAGCGCACGATCTGCTGTCCCAATCAGTAAGAGAGCAACGAACGGACATTGCGGTTCTCAGCGAACCCTACAGAATAGGAAGATGCAGCAAATGGGCAGCGGACTCAAGCGGTAAAGCAGCTTTATGGGCATGTAGTGATAGTGCCAGCCTGCATGACATTCATCGGGCGCAAGGTTTCGTGCGTGCAAGGGCCAATGGAATTTGGACATACAGCTGCTACCTCAGACCCAGCCTCACATTGCAGGAGTTCGAGAACGTGATGAACGATATAGTTTCTGATGCTAGAGGCCGAGCTCCTATAATCATCGCTGGCGACTTCAACTCCTGGGCCGTCGAATGGGGAAGTGCGTTTACCAATGCAAGGGGTCGTGTCCTACTCGAGTCATTCGCTCTCCTAGATGTGGCTCTTCTCAACCAGGGTACAGAATACACGTTCACCAGAGCTGGGACTGGATCGGTAATTGATCTTACCTTTGTTAGCGGTTCACTCTATAATTCCTCACACTGGAGGATCAGTGACCAATACACAGGCAGCGACCATCTGGCAATCTGCCTCACCATTGGCGAGAGCGGCGGAGGAACAAGACGGCGCGGCATTAATCACAGAAGTGCCTATCGTGAGGACACGCTAAACACGCGTGCGTTCTCAGCGGAGCTGGAAGGACTAGAATGCCAGGGAAGCGCGCAAGAAATGGCAGACCACATCATGGCGCAACTCCACATGGCCTGCAATGCAAGCATGACCAAGCGTGGAACGTACAGACGCCACCACGAACCAATGTTCTGGTGGAACGAGGAGATATCAGAGGCGCGGACAGCCTGCAACAGGGCCAGGCGAAGGTACCAGCGCTCACGTGGACGCCCTTCTTACAGCTACTGGCAGGACACTTTTAAAACCTGCAGAAGGACGCTGAAACTGGCCATCAAAGAAAGCAAGCGCAGATGCTTCCTGGAACTCTGCGACACCGCAGAGCACGACCCGTGGGGAAAGGCGTACAAATTGGTGGTAAAGAGGTTACACGCAAGCCAGGCTGCACCGCAGATGGAGCCAGCCTTCTTCAAAGAAGTCGTGGAGAAACTATTCCCGTACACCCAGGACTTCGTAGTGCCCACCACACAGGAAGCGAACAACTGGTACGAGCCACAAACGGAGGTTCAGGAAGCGGAAGTCCTACAGATAGCTGGCACCCTGAAATTGGGGAAGGCCCCAGGCCCAGACTCAATACCGAACCGTGCACTTAAGCTGGCACTAGCGCTGCACCCGGGTATCTTCGCTACGGTGTTTAGTAGATGCTTGGCTGAGGGGGTATTTCCCTCACAGTGGAAACACCAAAGGCTAGTCCTGATCCCAAAGCCAGGGAAACCACCAGAAGACGCCTCCTCATATAGGCCAATATGTCTCCTTGACACGGCAGGCAAAGTTTTAGAGACACTAATTGTGAGAAGACTTGACAGCGCAATAGCCGGAAACGGTGGCCTTTCGCCACACCAATACGGCTTCCGCAAGGCAAGGTCGACAGTGGATGCCATTCATAAAGTGAAGGATATCGCTGCTAAGGCAATCGAGGGAACGAGATGGAAAGGGGGCAGCAA
This sequence comes from Drosophila testacea, assembly GCA_035043265.1. Taxonomy (NCBI): domain Eukaryota; kingdom Metazoa; phylum Arthropoda; class Insecta; order Diptera; family Drosophilidae; genus Drosophila; species Drosophila testacea. The sequence continues at coordinate 446,972 of JAWNND010000842.1, read as the reverse complement.
GCAATACTGCCTAATCGTGACTCTGGACATCAAGAACGCGTTTAATACTGCTAAGTGGAGTCGCATCCTGAGCGCGCTTTCAGCCTTCGCGGTGCCACAGTATTTAGTGCGGATAGTTGGCAGCTATTTCAGCAACCGGATCCTTCAGTACTCTACGACTGATGGAGAGGAGTCCTACATGGTCTCTGCGGGAGTCCCACAGGGCTCAGTACTTGGACCATCCCTGTGGAATGTCATGTACGACGGGATACTCCGATTAAGCCTGCCTGGTAATACCCAGACTATTGGCTTTGCTGATGATGTAGCTTTGGTAGTGGTCGCCAAGCATCTCCTGGACGCAGAAAACATAGCAAATGCAGCTATCGTTTGCATTGAAGACTGGCTGTCTGGTGTGGGACTCAAATTAGCACATCACAAAACAGAGGCTGTGCTGATCAGCAGCAGAAAGGTGCTGGAGACTGCACACATATGTGTTGGAGGCTCTGTAATTGCCTCTAAGAGGGCAATAAAATACTTGGGAGTCATGATAGACGCTAGACTATCGTTCCGCGAGCATCTGACTTATGCCAACTCAAGGGCTGCTGTAGCTACCAGAGCCCTGTCGCGCATAATGCTGAATACGAGAGGACCAAAGCAGACAAGGCGGATCCTCCTGACAGGTGTTGCAAGGTCGATAATGTTGTATGCAGCACCCATATGGCAAGACGCACTCAGCATTGCGTCGTATAAGAGAGGCCTAGAGGCGACAAACAGACTCTGCGCACTGCGTGTTGCGAGCGCATTCCGAACCGTCTCAGACGACGCAATCCTCGTCATCGCGGGAATTATGCCGATTGATGATACGGCTCGAGCAAATGCAGCGGTTCTGCAAGGCACCAGCGGTGTACCAGCAGCAAAAAAGCAGCTACGGCAGCGTCTGAGAGACGAAAGTTTTCAAAGATGGCAGCGCCGGTGGGATGAGTCAACTAAAGGACGATGGACCCATAGACTTATCCCAAACATCAGAGCTTGGGTTTGTAGGAGTCATGGAGAAGTAAACTTCTATCTCACACAGCTTCTCAGTGGTCATGGCTGCTTTAGAAGCTACCTCCACCGTTTCGGCCACGAGGCGTCTCCAGAATGCAGCTGGTGTGGTCCAGTCTTTGACGAAAGCCCCGAGCATACCTTCTTTATTTGTGGCAGATTTCGATCAGAGCGAGATCAGCTGGAGGCAGCACTAGGAGTAGCTGTCACCCCAGACACTATTGTCTCTGTGATGTTATGCGGCGAGAGGAACTGGAGGGCAGTCAGCCACTTTGCGGCGACCGTAATGGGCACTCTGCGTAGGCTGGAGAGACGAAGGAACGCAACATAGGATGAGCCGAAGCCCCTGCGACGCAATACCTCACGGTGGTTCCGTAGGAGTTAGGCTCCCCTATACAGCTAAAATGTTCATTTGTATATATAGATTGTTAAGCAACCGAAATAAAAAAAAAAAAAAAAAAACACATACACATACACATACACATACACATACACATACACATACACATACACATACACATATATACAGTATGTACTCATGTATAGTTATAATAAGTACATACATACATGTCAGGTTTAGACGATTTAAACATGGTGAAAATTAAGACCAGACGTTTCTTAGTGGAGGAGGCACAATAATAAACACAAGAATTGCGATTAAACACATTTTCCTTTGTTAAAAGAAAACAAAAATTATTTTGGTATAAATGATCAAACTTATCTCACCTTCTGAGTACTCGTATTTCATTTTCCAAAGATTCTTCTTTACCCTTGAGAGCTTTTTTATCAATTATTTTAACTGCAAAATGATCACCCGGATTATCTTTACTTTCTGCCAAGCGCACCTCGGAAAACGCTCCTCTGTTTGTAATGTTGAAAATATATAATATTATATAAGAATAAATATTTCAAAAATATTAAACTCTACATATAGAATTGCGATACTTACGTTCCCAAAAGTCCATGTAGGTTGTATTTCTCTTCAATTGAGACCTGTTTGTTCAACTCCTTTGTATCCTTCGATTTGGCCTTTTTGCCGGAATCCTTCTTGCCAAACAGGGGCATCACTTTAAATTTGATTTAAATCTTTTCAAAGATTTAACATCTAAATATCTGAAATATTATTAATTTTGGAAATATCAGAACTAACCAATCAACAGCACTCAGGTAATTAAAACGTTTTGTTGAAAATATTTATATTCACAGTAAATTTTCGTGCGAGCAATCGCATAAGATTTGCTTTAAGTGACTTGTGTTAAATATAAAAATGTTGTGTGGTGTGTAAACCATGAACACAAAATTTATTATAAACAAAAAAAAAATTCAGTAAGCTACAGTGGAGTAAGCTCGACAGTAGGAGACCCTGTACTTATGGGAAAGAGCAAAAAGTGGTAAAAAGCGAAATGGTAAAATTAGGGTTTGATGTTGCATACCAGAAATTTCGATAGATGGCGCCACTAAGATTCTTGCCAATTAGTCGATTTAAACATCCTTAGCAAACGCTACAAAATACACACGCGGTGTTAAAATTTCATTTCATAGAAAAGTTAAAGTTTACAAATATGCTATATTAAGTTGGAGTTATAATATAATTAACGTATATGCATATAAATAACATAATTAAATTATGTTACTCATCTCGATCTAAGTTAAAATGTGGTATGTGTTAAAGTGTTCATGCACTTTTCGGTGTATTTATATGCATATGAAATCGATCGATGTTGAAATTTCCGTAGTTTCGATCAATCGATATTTGCATAGGCAATCTTAAGAATCCGATTTTTAGACCCAGTACTTTAAAAAAGTACAAATGGGTCTATTAAGTTTGTGCAAATGTGCGTAACAGGCAGAAGGAGGCGTGGCAGACCCCATAAAGTATATATATTCTTGATCAGCATCAACAGCCGAGTCGATATAGCCATGTCCGTCTGTCTGTTCTATTTTGTGTCACCTAGATCTCAGAGACCATAAGAGCTAGAGACACGAAATTTGGCATGTAGGTTCATCTATATCTCCCATTTATCAGGGGCGGAGGGGGCGTGGCAAACATCTAAAACAAACTTGTTCAATGCAAAATATAAATGAAAGTACCTGTGATGCTTGGTGCCTCTAGCTTTTATAGTCTCTGAGATCTAGGAGCTCAAAAGAGGGACAGACAAACATGGCTTTATCGACTCGACTGTCGTTGCTAACCAAGAATATATATACTTCATGGGGTCCGCCCCGCCTCCTTTTACCTGTTACGCACATTTGCACAAACTTAATAGACCCTTTTGTACTTTTTTAAAGTACAGGGTCTAACCGAACATTTAGTACTCTTCCAGGTTGCGTTTGACTGAGGCAAATATTATTCGTGTTTCTTAGTTTTTCAAAAAAATCCATAAAGGTTACAGTAGAGCATGCTCGACTGTGGGAGACCCTGGGCTTTCTCTGTAAAAAGTATAAACACACAAAAGCAGAACCCACGCAAGCGATGAACGTAGTTGCGTTGCAAATTTTAAAACAAACTTGATCTCTGCTACCAATAGAGGAACTTACGTACCAAACTTGGTGACTTTTGCTCTCATAGTCTCTGAAATCCAGTAAATATTAGTCGGCCCAGGAAAAATACTTATATGCCATTGACTCTATTGTCCAACGCGAACCGTTGAAAACATCACAAAATTCATTAAAGAGTAATAATACCCTCTTTAAAGGTATACATAAACTATAATTACAATTCGGCTTCCGCACCTTCTAATTTTTTTTTTTTTTTTTCAAAAAATAATTCAATATATAATCAAATCATTATGAAAATCGTCAGAAAATAGAATCATCGAACTGGAAACCTCATTTTTGGATGCTTTACACATTGGTATACACATTTTTTTTCACCTATACAATAATACTACCAGAAACTAATAAAAATATAATACATATACACATGGTATTAGAATTTAAATGTTGAGAAATTGTTTGTGTGTTCATTATCCGATCGAGATAAAATTTTCACGGTTAATTAACACCACCCTAAGTATCATTATAATTATATACATATAAGCCGCATGCCATCCAAAATTTCAAATCAACGGTTGGTTCTGAACATCTTAAGCTTTATGGTATACAGTTTATGCGTACCAAATCTCTGAACTATAGCTTTAATATTTAATATTTGGTCTTTTGCGATTTGTTATCGAAGGGGGCGTGGCACCCAAATTTTGAAATAGACTTGATCTGCCTGCAAATATAAGAAGTATTGAAACCAAATTTGTTGCTCCTATGTCTTACCATCTCGGAGATGCTTTATCGACTCGGCTTCTGCTGCTGATCGAGAATATATGAATTTACTTTATCGGGTCTGCCCCGACTCCTTCTGCCTGCTATATACTTTTACTTTGTATATAGAAAAGATTTCAGGGACTATAAGAGCTAGAGACACATAATTTGGCATGTAGGTTCATCTATATCTTGCATTGATCAAGTTTGCTTTAGAATTTTGCCACGCCCCGAAAATTACAAAGCAATTTCAAAAGTCGATTTACAGTCGCACGTTTAATGCTAGTGATATGGTTTTTGAAGACATGATTAATTTTACAATCTGAGACTGTCCTGAAAATTTCATCTTCATCGAAAAACGGGCAGTTTACGGCTATTCGAAATTCCGAAAATATGAACACCTAGATCTCAAAAACCAGGGAATGAAACCGAAACGAATTTCGGTTCCGGTTCCGGTACGTCCCGAAACGAGTATTTCGGTAAAAGGTTCTATTTCGGTTCCGGTTCTCGTATCGGTCCATACCGATACAGCAAAGTAATTTTTAAATATAACGCAAACTAACTTTGGCGCGCCAAAGTGCCCCGTGCCAGCCGCCAGATTTCTTACAAAATTTGTTAAATGTTGATTTTGAACCGATCGATCCTATGGCAGCTATATGATATAGTAGTCCGATTTACACCAAATTTGGTAGGGATGTATAAAACTATACCAAACACACAATCTGTGAGTTTGGTTGAGATATCTTAAGAAACAAACAAAGTTTTTCATACTAAATGTTGATTTTAAACCGATCGTTCCTATGACAGCTATATGATATAGTTGTCCGATTTGAGCCAGATTTGGTAGAGATGTATGAAACTGTGTCAAACACACAATATGTAAGTTTGGTTGAGATATCTTAAGAAACAAAAAAAGTTTTTCATACTAAATGTTGATTCCAAACCGATCGTTCCTATGGCAGCTATATGATATAGTTATCCGATCCGGCCGGTTCCGACATATGCCGGAAAAAAAAGACGGACGTGTACCAAGTTTCATCAAGATAGCTTCAAAACTGAGAGACTAGTTTGCATAGAAACAGACAGACAGACGGACATGGCTATAACGACTCAGCTCGTCGCCCTGATCAAGAATATATTTACTTTATGGGGTCTGACACGCCTCCTTCAAAGCGTTACAAACTTCGTGACAAAATTATAATACCCTCTGCAAGGGTATAAAAATGTAAAGAAAATCTAATTTTATCAACATATATATGTGTATGTAAAAACGTACAAATGCATGCATTTTAGCATGGTAAGTCTATTCGAGAAATTTTCTTAAAGTGCGAAACCATGTTCATACGAAAAATAAAAAAAAAATTTTTAAATGTACCGAAACCGTACCGGTACGGACGTTTCGGTTTTCGGCTCTTAAAAAATAATTTATTTCGGTTCCGGTTACGGTACTACATTTGAAACGGTTAACTTCTGTTATCCGGTTTCATTCCCTGTCAAGAACTCAAAGAGCTAGGGACATCATTCTTGGTTGGTAGGCTCATCGTTATCTCGCCCAGATCAAGTTTGTCTTAGAATTTTCACACGCCTCCTTCTGACCCCTTAAACTAACAAAAAAATTTCAAAGTCGAATTACAAAAGCACTTTTAATGTTAGCGCCTTTATTTTGGTTCATATAATATACACTATAGTCCGAACCTGTCTAGCGACCTCTGTGTTTATCAACTAACATCTTCGTAGTGCCGCCATCTATTGCAATTTCTGGTACGCAACATTAAAGAACAATCTATAGTGAACGCTTTGCACTAAACCAAACTCACATATTTTGTATTTCTTACTCACTGTCACATCCTGAAAATATAGCGCAAGCTAACTTTGGCGCGGCAAAGTTTGGATACCCTTGCAGTGCCTGTGTAAGCCGTCAGATTTTTTACAAAATTTTTAAATATTGATTTTGAACCGATCGTTCCTATGGCAGCTATTTGATATAGTTGTCCGACTTACCAAATTTGGTCAGCCTGTTTAAAACTTAACCAAACACACAATGTGTATATTTGGTTGAGATATTTTGAGAAACAAAAAAGTTTTTCATACTAAATGTTTATTTCGAACCGATCATTCCTATGGCAGCTATATGAAACAGTTATTCGATCCGGCCGGTTTCGAAATATGTACAGCAAAAAGACGGACCTGTACCAAGTTTTACCAAGATAGCTTCAAAACTGAGAGACTAGTTTGCATAGAAACAGACGGACATGCCTTAATCGACTCAGCTCGTCGTACTGATCAAGAAGGCCTGTGAGGCCTCTTCCAATTCAATTCTAAGATGTCACGCAGAACCATAGTTCTAAAATCAATTTCTAGTCCACGCTTTTTTAATTGAAAGAAAAATTTTATTTTAAATTTTATTTCATTACAATTTCTTCAGTGTTTTTGGTCCGATCCTGACAAAATTGATATCAACACTCTTGTTAGGACCAGGACTTTTAAAATTCCATAAGATCAAAGCACCAATTTTCCTTAAAACATAATTTTCGTCTTTGCATGGATATTTTATGAATTGATTCTGGTAAGAACGATCAAAAAAAAAATCTTTAAAATCAACGCTATATCATATATATATGGAATTTGCATTTAAACAATTTTTTGATTATATTTTGTTGATGTAATTTACATTTGTTGGGTACAAATTACTCTTCTGCAACAGCGATTGCACTACTTTTTATACTCTTGCAGAGGGTATTATAATTTTATCACGAAGTTTGTAACGCATAAAAGGAGTCTTCACAGACCCCGTAAAGTATATATATTCTTGACGACGGGCTGAGTCGATATCCTTCTGTCCGTCTGTCTGTTTCTGTGCAAGCTAGTCTCTCAGTTTTGAAGCTATCTTGATGAAACTTGGTACAGGTTCGTCTTTTTGCTGCACGCAGTACATATGTCGGAACCGGCCGGATCGGATAACTATATCATATAGCTGACATAGGAACGATCGGTTAGAAATCAACATTTTATATGAAAAACTTTTTTGTTTCTTAACATATTTCAACAAACCTCACAGATTTTGTGTTTGGCACAGATTTTTATAGCCTGACCAAGTTTTGTGCAAATCGGACTACTATTATGTACATATATAAGTATCATAAAGCTGCCATGGGAACGATCGGATCGAAAATACCATCTAACAAATTTTGTAAGATATCTGACAACTTTTACAGAGCCCTGCAAGGGTATCCAAGCTTTGGCGCGTCAAAGTTAGCTTGCGCTATATTTTTTTGTGCATGCTCTATTTTTTAAAGTCCTTTTTGCCATTCATTCTTGGTATTCTAGTGCGACTCTAGATAACAACTGGCAAACCGTCTTCCCGAGACATTTCTATTATGCTTTGTAAAATAGTAGTTAGCAGCTGCACACATTGTTCAGTACCTTGAGTATGTGAAGAAATTTCTGGAACAGCCTATGTTGGATCGTCAAACTCTATGTACTCACACAGTGGTCATATGGAATATAAGCGGTAAACGGGGGCTCGGATAAAATACTCTCATCATCTAAGTTTACCAGATCACAATATATGCCTTACAATCAAAATGAATAGCATGCTTTCTATAACCTCTTAATTTTGTTGGCTCAAACAGCTTATCACAATAATGAAAAAAAATTTTTATGGCTCTCTCACGGATAGATTTTTTATCATTTTCAGTAAAGACTTTCCGGATGAGCAAAATTTGCATTGTTGATGACAACAGTATTTACAATATCCTTAAGATTTGGGGGTAAACATTGCGTCGTCCTTATACATTTTGGGAACAGTGCACTTTCATATGCAACAGGACTATAGAACTTGACATTGAAGTACATTGGGACATAAACTTTCATTACGTGAGTTGACAGAGCTTTCAAATTCTTATCTCTTTACATAAAATTTCATAAAATTATCCATTCAAGGACAAACAATTTTTTTCCATTTTTTAGCCAGGGTTTTGTTAGGATCGGATCAACTAAAAAAGCGCGGACTAGGAATTGATTTTAGAACTATGGTTTTTTCGTGAAAACATCTTAAAATTGACCGTAGATTAAGAAAAGGCGGTACCATTTTCAATTTTTTTGGGGCCCATACTAATCGATGCCGCCTAGTATACATATATAATTTATGGGGTCTGCCACGCTTCCTTCTGCCTTTTACACACTTTTACTTTACTAACAAATTTAATATACCCCCACCCAAAGGGTATAAAAATAGGGAATTGGTTTGTGGGTTAATAAATTGGGAAAAGTCGCTTAAAAGGTTACAAATTTTGTTTAACGTGTGTTGTACCTGTCTTTTTTATATGAGACAATATTTAATTTACTTGTCAGAATTCTTCTGACATTATTGCAAAAATACATAATATACAGCTTCAAGTAAGAATTCTTATTCGCTGATCCGCGTTCTAATCATTATTGTAATTCTCATCAGTCTTAAAATTACTATTGTGAGAATATAACACATGTATACATACATATGTACATTTGTCTATAATAAATAAATAATTCTTAGCAGTTGAAGGTTATTTCGCAACTGATAAGAATTTTATTTTAATGTACAAACGTAAATTTTTGTTGAATGTATTTTATGTATTCATATTTAAAGTTAGTCAAGAAAATATTGCTAATAAAAAAGAATTCGCTAATTTGTTTTAAATTAAAAGAAAATATTTTTAAAGTATTATTAAATATAATAAAAAAGAAAAAAAATTACAAAAACCAAACCGAAATTTTATATATACTTATATGTATACAAAGAAGAAGGGGAATGAATTTTTGATTAGTATATCTAGTATATTATTATCTAGTATATCTATTATATATTAGTATATCTTTTGACCAAATTTGAGACATCTGTGTGTAATTGGACAACAAACCAATTTTAAAATATAAGACATCTTAAGAAACAAAAAAATTGTTCAGACAAAATGTTATTTCGAACCGATCGTTCCTATGGCAGCTATATGATATAGTAGTCCGATTAAATATAAAATCTATGAATTTCGTTGAAATATCTCAAATAATCAAAAGTCTTTCATACTTAATGTTGATTTTAAACCGATCGTTCCTATTGCAACTATACGATATAGTGATCCGATTCGGACGGTCCCGACGTATCACCCCTTTTTTTTCGAAATTATCGTGTGTTACAAAAATCAAATTTTACACAAGAGCGTTTTTTCTGCTTATCCGTGGTTAGGCTTGCATACAAAATGGCATAATATACAATTAAATTTCTGCGACTATATGATGATTTCCAAAAAGGGGTTTTTGCGTGCAGCAAAAAGACGGTCTTGTATCAAGTTAAATAGAGATACATAGCTTCAAAACTGAGAAACTAGTTTGTATAGAAACAGACGATCAGATGATCAGGACGAGCTGAGACGGTACAAATATATAGATAGATATGTGTGTATGTTTGTCCATCTGTCCGTATGCCTGTTTCTATGCAAACTAAATTAAAAAATCAAGGATGTATACATACATACACATTTGTGTACTTACAAGCTTTGTTTACAAGCTTTGTACATACATAAGTATATAGTAACATACATATGTACATATTTTAGTGTCTGAATGGTATATGAAAGGTATGGTATTATATCAACTTTACTAAAAATAATCAAGTTGCGGTCTAGGTTAGCGCGGTAAGTAGCGTGCGTGCTTCATACATATGTATCAAGGAGCAGTAATAAGTACTTACATACATTTGCATTCGTATGCAAGTAAAAATAAAATAATTGTTTAACCACATGTATATATAAAAGCACAATTGATTATATGTAAATTTTTACGAACAAACGAACATAGACATCTGTCTATGTATATTTCTATAACTTTATTATACGAATAGGTAAATACTATATAGGTGCATATACGAACTTTAAGACTACAGGTAATAATATTTGAGCAATACATACATCTGAGTATTACGTTTTATCAAGTTTGTTTTATTTATGCATGTATGTACAACATTCATTACTTACTTAAATCACGACTTAAAGTATTGTTTCCAGTTCTAGAGATCGATATACGTTGGCAAGTCTTCGGAGCTTCAGAAAAGGTTGTTTGATGTCTAGATTTCTAATTAAGTTTATAAACGAACTAGACGATTCACATTGATAATGTATTGTAAATTGTATTGATTTTTCAAGCCCGGGTAGAATATCTGCAGCATATTTCACCTTACAATGTTCGGTCACACTCTTTTTGCTGCAAAGTGAACAAAATTTGAAATATAATAAATTTATTACTTACTTCAATTAAATTATAGAAATGTATCAATAAAATCAATTATTATATTATGAATAATAATTTGAGTTAGGTACATATGTATGCATGTATTACAGCACACATCAGTTCAACTTTTTTTTAAGATTTCATTGACAAAACTACTGCAAACATTCCAAAATATCTACGCCCAGCTCACTTTTAATAGAAACTTGCTGCTGCACACGATACAAAATATTTGAAATGGGTGGCATCATTGCATCATACTTAAAAAAAACTCCACTTCCAAGAAAGGACCATGGGGGTCACTGTTGACAGATCTGTCCTGTTTTTAAGAACTTTAAATAATTTTTAAATTATATGTGAGAGCTTAACCCAAAAACTGTTTTCGTATTTTGGGTGCATTTGGGGTTACATATTTTTAGCAAATTTTTTACTTTTCCTACCTCTTCTCTTTATATAACTTTTTAATTTTATTTTCAAATCTGTCCCTTTTAACGGTCAAACATTGGCAACGCTGTTGGGGCAAGATAACTTAAGACGGTTTGCATCGGAAGAAGGAAAATTACGACGCTTCCAAAAAAACTAGCTTTTTATTTAAGTTCAAAACTTCAAATGCAGCATAGATGCGAAAACAGCGGTCAGTCGCAATCTTGCCTTTTTTAATATTTAATCTTCCGCTCCCCTATACTTTACAATGTCGCTGGTACTGCGCTGCAAAGCAAAATTGCCTTAATTAGGTCTTTATCATGCAAAAAGATAAGAGTTGGGTTTAAAAATTCATGAAATTTTTAATCGTAACAGAAAGCGTAACCACATTTTCCTTCATAAAAGTAGACGATCGAAGCCTAGTTGATAATATTGTATATTTGTATATATTGTATAAACACTATTACATGTATTTAAGGAACACACGAAAATAAAAGAACTTCTCCTTTTTCAGACCGACGTAATTATGTAATGTTGCACAGGCTAAAGCAACGTGTGCCACGCGCCGCATTTTTAATGTGTCCTTAAACTGCCGCCGCTAAGCAAAAACCGATATCTTACCGGCAAAGCTGCTTACTCTGGACACAATGCCGATAAAAATGCCGCCAACTTGACGTAGTCAGCTGTTTTTAGTTTACTATAAATCAAACAGTCATATAGTTTATTGCAAAAACGAAATTGTTGCAACGAATTTGCTTCACAAGCTGTGGTAATGGGTGCATATTAGGCCGGAGCGAAAAACACTTTTTTTTTATTTTCCAACTTCTTGGGTGCGGAATCGTTGACCCGCTATTAAATAATAATGTGTGCAAAAAATCAGAATTTTTGGAGCCCATCCTAAGGTGGCGCACCGACGTTCTTTTTTGAAAAATCCCGCAATTATTGAATAATTTGGGAAAAAATGTGATATAAACAAAAATCATGGTCGTTTTCCACAAAAAGCTTATTTTTAATACGTTGCCCAAACATTTTTCTTTATAAAACTGTATCAACTGTTAAGATCGGTTTAAAAATGTAGAAGCTAGAATTTTTTTATGGATATCAAGTTGGGTAATAAACGCCAGCTTGCATGTGACTATAACAGTGCACTAGTATACAATTTGGAACTTTTTGCCTGCCTCAGAGATCTTTATATTTTTTTCATATAGATTTTGGCTTTCTAAAAACGAAAACGAATTTTAAAAAATTTTCCTCTTATTAGTTTTCAACATAGAATTTTTTGAAATTTTGTTTGAAAATTTTTTAAGATGACTTAGCTTATTTGAGCATAAATCATAAACACGATTGGCGTTTTCAACAAAGAAAGTCTCTAACTAAAGGTTATAAAATTTTCTAAAACGTTTCTATACAACGTTTTAAAATCAGCTTGATCGTTATGATGTTAGGGCCTTTTAAAGTTAAAAAATTTGAATTTTTTGTGAAAACAGCACGGATAAAGCTACAAAGAAATATTTAAAAAGTATATAAATCGCACAAATATCTTCAGATTGACAAATTGAGCATAGAGTTTGGGCTTTCTCGAGCAAAACAAGCCATCATTCATAAAAATCAGCTTACGAATGACGAACTTATCCATACATTTTATTTTCCCCTAACCAAAAAGCTCCATACTACGAAACTCATTTTATTGTGTTCGCTTGCGGACGATTTATACTCAAACTGACGGTTATTACCCAACTTGATATCCATAAAAAAAATTCTAGCTTCTACATTTTTAAACCGATCTTAACAGTTGATACAGTTTTATAAAGAAAAATGTTTGGGCAACGTATTAAAAATAAGCTTTTTGTGGAAAACGACCATGATTTTTGTTTATATCAGATTGTTCCCCAAATTTTTCAATTTTTGCGGAATTTTTCAAAAAAGAACGTCGGTGCGCCACCTTAGGATGGGCTCCAAAAATTCTGATTTTTTGCACACATTATTATTTTATAGCGGGTCAACGATTCCGCACCCAAGAAATTGGAAAATAAAAAAAGTGTTTTTCGCTCCGGCCTAGTGCATATATCACCGTAAATAGGCCCTTAATCGTACATAGGTCATATTCTCTTATTGTGTTGACCATTACTCAGATCATTCAATACGTCGCTGAAACTGTTTTCTCTTACTTTAAAAAAACATAAGTAAAAGAAATAAAACAAATTAACATGAAAATATATAATCAATTGTTTTTGTTGTCGATAACCTAATTTTTAATCGAATACAGCCAGCGTTGCCACACATTGTGTTAAAAATATTGCCGAAATTTTTGCCGATGAATTTGAACCCAACTGTCAACATTTTTGTATCGTAGAGACAAACTTGCCGGCATCAAAGCAGCAATTTTTTCGTTACGGTGCTATACCGGCGGCAGTGTAAGAGCGCTATAACTTCCTCAATGCATACAGTGGTGGGCAAAAGTATTTTGACTTTAGAAAACTAAGATTGTTTTGACGTGTTTTTCTAATATATGGAGATAATAAATTTTAACAACTTTTTAATTTATTTACTTTATGTTACATGCATATACATATTGGAACATATACACACGCACGCACAAAACTTTTGCGTCACCATAAAAATTGTTTTTGAAAATCTTGGTGTTGACGGGTTTGTTATATCACCCTTAGTATCATTCATGCCGCTTCTCAAATCTCCAACTTGATAACATCAGGCAACAATTTTTTTGACTTCACGGTCCTCGGCAAGTATTGCTAAATAATAAATCTAACGACTTTAAAAATTTTTCTGAGATCTACTTTATTAAAAAAAACTTTTATTTACAATTTATTAAAATTTATAACGATAAGCAAAATACTAATTTTCTGGTTATACCGCGAAAAAAAGAGGATTTAGAAAACTTTAATGTGCTCATAGTGTAAATACTGCTTTACCAGAAAAAATCAATGACAGAAAATCAATGGAATTCTTATGACGTTCTGCAGAACGGCAGTGTTGTTAAATGTTGATGCCTTAGTTATCTGATTTTGATTATCCATTACAAAAAAAAGTAAGTTTATGATTTGAAATCTATGGTTGCGATGTTTGTCATCGATAATATAAAGTAAATGCAAAGAAGTGGTGGAGAACCGTCGATAGTCGGCACATTCGATAGTTAGCGATATTTAAACATAGAGATAGTAAAACATATATTCACGGTTGCCTCATTTTGCGTTTTTGCGCTAAAACTGTATCTTTTCTTGTGTTGGCGCACTTGCACTTTTTATCCAGAATTGGCTACTTTTTGCATTTAAAGATCTATATATTGTATAATTCAATATTATAGTATTTTATATTAACCAATTGCTTTTTTAACATGAAAATTAAATTTGTTCAAACATCACTGTATTATATTCTTGTTGGTACTGGCAGCGGAAGTACACAAGAAATGAGCTGCCTATTAATGCGGCAATCGGATTTTTGCGTGAGACCCAACAACACCGACAAATTCCAGTTATTTGAAATTCACCATTCTTAATATAATACAAGAAAACTGTGACACTTGGGTGTCCTCGCATTTAGCTCCTTATCTAGCATCTAATACACAAATAATCTTTAATTTACGACATTTTTTATTGCGTCTGCTTCCTCTTTTGAATTAACGGACTATTTTGGATTTTCGAAATGTACACAAAACACAGCTGCAACAGCAGTGTGACCACCACTGTTTACCCTTAGGTATTGAAATGGCGATATCGATTTTTGCAGTGTACCATCAAATTGTTACAACTTTTTTTTGCCATGTGGCAAATAGGTTGCAGAGATTTACATAGGTAATGTGAAGTATAGACTCTTCATAAAAATTCCGTTGTAATCGATGACATTAATAGATATTGGCAGAAAAATGTTAATATACATGATTGAAAACATCGGTTTTTCGTTTAAAATTGTAGCTTTTTTCGACTTTCTGCCCGCAAAACTCTCCGTTTTTTCTTAAAATGGTTGTCAACACTGCTTGTGTTGACAGTTGGGTTTAAATATATCGGTAAAACGGCGTGCCAGTGTCAGTATAGCAAAATTTTTAACAGAATGTGTGGCAGCGCTGTCATTTTTCGACTAAAAACAAGATAATCGACGACAAAAACAGCTGATATGGATATATCGAAAATAGCGAAATTATAAAACTTTATGTTATATTGTTTATTTTTATGACTTATGTTTCATAAAGTTAGATTAAACAGAAACCGCGAAGCGCAGAAGTTTAGCGGTGGACATGGGCACGTTTCTTATAAAATATATGGGGGACAAATTGAATGATCTGAGTGGGGCCAGAAAAATATGCGTATATATGCAAAAATGGTCAACACAATCAGAGAATATGCCCTATATACGATCAAGGGCTCATTCAAGTTTATATATGCGCACATTTCCAGATTCTGTGAAACAATTTCGCTGCAACAATAACGTTATTGCAATACACAATATGACTAT
This sequence comes from Drosophila testacea, assembly GCA_035043265.1. NCBI lineage: Eukaryota > Metazoa > Arthropoda > Insecta > Diptera > Drosophilidae > Drosophila > Drosophila testacea. Next base: position 431,543 of record JAWNND010000842.1, on the reverse strand, counting down.
TTGAGTTATATAATCAATACACAAAAACAGCTGACTATGTCAAGATGGCGGCATTTTTATCGGCTTTGTGTCCATTGTAAACAGGTTTGCCGGTAAGATATCGGTTCTTGCTAGTGGTGGCAATGTAATGACGCTATAACAACAAAGTAATCCACTTTACTTAGTCCAATTCCGAATTAGATTGGATTATTTACATTTTTTTTAATTATTATCCAAAATTACGACAAATATAAAAAATAGCGTGAGTAGTTGCTTGCATATTTGTTTATATATTTATCGATATATCAGTATTTTGCAAGCTATCCTACTGCTAGTGTTACCATTAAGTGCTGGACAATGTAACAAACAAAAAATGTGGCAGCGCTATCGCTTTGCTTTGGAAATGTATACATATACTTGTATATGTACTTCAAAAAAATTAAAATAACTTAATTCAAACTGCAAGAATAGAGGAATTTCGTGGTAAATCGAGTTCATGTAGTGTTTTAATTACCCGTAAAAATTAAAGAAATCGGACGCTTCTGCAGTAATGTGAATGTATTTATATGTGTATATATTCATGTACATAAGCGTATGTCAGTGCTCGTATATGCATAAGTGCAAAGTGCATAAATAAATAACGCAAGTCGTCAACCATTTACCGATTTTGTAAGTTTATCCACCATACTAATATTCTGGAAGCGAAATTGTCCTTTATATTTGTGGTCACTGATTTTTAAGTACCAGTGATGATCTAGACTGTAATGCTATTCATATTCTGTTATGAGGATGTATGAATGTATGTGATTCTGTATGTACATGTAGACATTTGCATAAGGAGTTTAACAAACATTCATTGTTACATTATCAAAGTGCATAAAAGACATTAAAATAAAAGAAAAAATTAAGACGTAGATCTGCTTTCCAAAATGGCTCGAACAACTGATAACATATAACTGTGCTTTCCATAAGGTGTCCGCATGTTTAAATTCAGGAGCGGCAGTGCGAATGCGACCTCCAAATCCACAATGTTATGCTTCATTTAAATTTTAATAAATGTTCCAACATGAAGTTTTAGTTTCAATAACAGTCAAACACCTGATTCCCATTTAACATAATGCTTTATTGACAGCTAAAGTATTTGTTTTGTTAGACAGTTAATCAATTAATTGATAAAAAAAATATATATGTATCACTGTTAACAAGTATTAACCGGACTGCGGCTATGAATCTTATTATAGGTTTTTAATGTTCAAAATATATATCGTCGCCATTAATATACTCCATTCCTGATGCAAAGCACTTATAAATGTCCTTTTGCGAAATTACCATTAGCACCTTTTTTGATTCGGCTTTTAGCTTCAGAAATGTATCATAATGGTGTCCTAGGACCGGTGTTTTTTATTTGATAGGCAGAAGTCTCATATTGCTATAACCGTAAAAAAAACGTGGCTTTCCGATATGCGTCTTAATTTTTGAAAAATGGTCAAAAAATTATCAAAATTATCTCAAATTATCTCAACACTATCTTTAGACCCTTTACTTTAAAAAAAGTACAAAAGGGTCTATTAAGGTTGTGCAAATGTGCAAAACAGGCAGAAGGAGGCGTGACAGACCCCATAAAGTATATATATTCCTGATCAGCATCATCAGCCGAGCCGATATAGTCATGTCCGTCTGTCCCATTTTTGAGTTCCTAGATCTCAGAGACTATAAGAGCGGAAGAAGAAGACTCTAGCGTCTAGAGACTCTACTCAACATTAAAGTAACATCTAAAGTGAATGCTTTGCACTCAAAAAGTACAGGGTCTCCTACTGTCGAGCATGCTCCACTGTAGCATATTGCATTTTTCTTAAAAAAGACAAGGTTTGAAAACTTGTCGTTTTCGAATTATCTATAAAAAACAACGCATATCTAATTTAATAGAAAATACTCTTAACTATAATATCTATTAATAGATAGATGTTATTGTTAAGAGAATTTTAATTATTATATTAGGGTGCTTACCTCCTGCTCGCTTCGCTCGTCAACCCTCGGCTCTCAACGCTCGCTTTAATCTCAGCAAGATATGTGGAGTGAAAATGAGGAACACTTCTCACAGTTAAAGCTGTATCTTATGTCATTTGTTATAAGAAAGCGGGAGGCGTAAATAGCCGTTTTACGCTGTTTTCAATTTTGCCCTGCAATTGGACTTAAACGAATAGTACTTTATATTAGCAGGGGGCAAGCCCCTTAAATTGCGTATGATTGTTCCCTTGGCAGCTATATGATATAGTCTTCCGATCTTAACCAAATTTTCTCAGGATGTAAGAGTGAGTATGAAATACATTATCTGTGAGTTTGGTTGGGTTAGCTTAAAAAACTAAGCAATACTAATTAATTTTGACCTTCTACCCCTAATTGACCCCTTCTTGTTGGAATATCGAAAAACGGAATCTTGTTGCACGATAATTAGATCCTAGGAATGTTTTGTGGAAATTTCAAGTGGATATCTGTAGGCGTTTGGGCTACAGCGTGATGTCTCTTCAGGGAATCAGTCAGGCAGGGCTTTATATATATAGATAACACGAGTAACACACACCTTAAGGCAATCGTAACGCAACACAGCGAACGCGACATGATTGCCACTAAGATTTAGGGGCTAGACGGGGTTAAACGGACTTATCAAGATTTAATTCTCTTTGCATTCTGATTAGATTTTTATACCTTTGCAGAGGATATTATAATTTTGTCACGAAATGTGTAACGCATTGAAGGAGGCCTCACAGACCTCATAAAGTATATATAATATATTCTTGATCAGCATCAACAGCCGAGTCGATATAGATTCCAGAGACCATAAGAGCCAGAGACACCAAAATTGGCATATATATTTATATTTTGTTTTGGATTTTTTCCTCCCCTTTGCCCCAGTAAATTAAAAAACAAAATTTCAAAGTCAAATTACAAGAGCCCCTTTAAGGCTAGCGCCTTGATTATAATATACACCATGGTCCACACCTGTCCAGAAAATTTCATTCCAATCGGATGATAAACGCGGAAGTTATTCAACTAACAATGTTACGGGCAAAAGGAAGAAGAAGACGCTAGCGAACTCTATATTAATTAACTTATTTCGTAGTGTCGTCATCTATTGCATGGTACGCAACATTGAAGAACAATCTAGTAAACGCTTTGCACTCAAAAATTTCTGGGTCTCCTACTGTCGAGCTTGCTCCACTGTAGCTTACTGCATTTTTTTTTTTTTAAATATGACAGCTTACACGGCACTGCATGGGTATCGAAACTTTGGCACGCCAAAGTTAGTGTGCTCTATATTTAATCATTAAAGAAAGATTTTGTCGATTAATCCTTATATTTCATACCTTAAAAATACACATAAACTTAATTTGTGCAAAAAAGGAATCGGTATTATTTGTAAGTTGCTTAAATAAATAATATGAATAAGTTTCTGAATAAAAATTTTAAAAGATGTGATTTTATGATTTATTTTTGTTATTTTCGACTAGGTGGAGCTTTTTTGGATTGGTCCATTTATGTATTCGAATATTTGTTTTAATTTTTCCGAATAGTTAAACTCAATTAAACTCATTGTTAATCTCCCTTAACTTTTTCTTAGTAATACAATATTGCAACTTCCTAATGATATGATATGTTATCTATTTTATCAACAGCTCCAATCATGTTAGGATAAATAAATTGGCGGGGTTGATCATTATCACATAAGCATCATCGCAAAAGCAAGAATAAGCTAATTGTAAGAGATTAATGTATTCATTACGGTTATAAATTATTCTCAATTACAAAGTGCATTTCATAAACAAGTAATGCAGCCAAGGTCTTGGCGTTTGCGGCATGATAAAAGCATAACAAAGGATAGTTATGAAACGTATTCTTCCCCAAAGAAAATGGCTTCCACACAAATCCGTACAGATATTCGACATAAATCTGTGTCGGCGTCGTCTTCGAGATTCAGTAAATTGTCCATATTTCATTTAGTTTGTTCAATTTCGATTGCGATTACTTTTAGTTTTAAATATGCAAAAGCTGATCAAGGTAAGTATCTCTTTTTTACACAAGCCGTAGCTTAATTTAATTCCTTAAAATATATTGATAAAAATAAATTTCATTGCGTTTTAGTTAAATATTTATAAATTTGTGCGTTTAGCTGGACCTCGGCAGCTAAAGGCACAAATTTAACAATTAAAAAGGTCGCTAAAAACCCACAAAGTTAAATATTTATGTTGGAAAAAATATTTAGATATAATGCATTGTTTAAACTTTAAAAAACATATATATTACAATTGTTCATGGAATATAATGATTTTTAAAATATATATGTTATTTATTTAAACATAATTTATGAAAGATAATTTTTTAAACGTTTTTGACATTAAGAGATGATATTTATTAATAATTATTAATGTAATAAAAACTTTACGCAATATGTTACAAATTATTAATTGATCAGTAAATGTTTTTGCAGTTGTTTTGTTGGACACGACAAGAGAAGCAACTCTGGAATGGACAAGATACCCATATGGGCCTCAAGCTCAAACTCCGGGCGTATGTATTATAAGCGAAATTTAAAAAGCATTTTTATTTTATTTTCTATTTAATATTAGTCAAGAGCAGTTGTAAAAAAGATGGTAACTCAACATAGCTAAAAGCACTAACCAATGAATACATAGATGTGTGAAACAGCGATTTTCGTGAAACGCTTTTTTTTTTGCTGCTCATTGATCCCAGTTCGTTCGGCCAATTTTACTAAGCTTGTAGATCCCAGCCGAGCGAGAAACGAACATAGCATAGATTGCCGAGCAGAGAGAAACGATTTACGACTTGATTGCATCAGTATCGTATCGACCTTACAGCAGAAGGGTAGCCTCAGTGTCGCTTGCTCTCTCATGTTTTTTTTTTTTGAGGACAGACAAACATGCACATGTATTTGGGGGTTGAATTTTTACGCAACCTAGCGACAGCGCATAGTGTTGATAAGTCTGATTTCGTTTCTCTCTGCTCGGCAATCTATGCTATGTTCGTTTCTCGCTCGGCTGGGATCTACAAGCTTCGTAAAATTGCCGAACGAACTGGGATCTATGAGAAGCAAAAAAAAGCGATGCAAATCGAAACTGTACATTGATTTAAAAATTGGGTTCTAAAAATCGCTTATGCAAATATCGATTGATCGAAACATCGAAAATTTCGACATTGATTGATCGAATTTTCATATGCATATAAATACACAGAAGGGTGCATGCACACTTTAACCCATAACACACTTTAACATAGATCGCGATTAGTAACATAATCAAATTATGTTATATTTATACACATACACTAATAATATTATAACATAGCTCACACTTACTATAGGAAACTTTCATAAAATCGATTTGTTGAAATCGATTAATCGGCTACAAATTAAACGAGTTAAATGCCTTGAAAATCGCCAATGCAAAAATCGATCAATCGATGTTTAGATGTTTTTTTACATTTGTACACTTTAACTTTTCTACGATCTGAAATTTTGACACCGCGTGTGATTTTGTAGCGTTTTCTAAGGATTAAAATCGATTAATTGTCTAAAAATATATCGAGTTAAAAACCTCGAAAATCGCTTGTGCAAAAATCGATCAATCGATGATTTTTACATCGCTAATTTTAGCTAACAGCGGTATGCAAATCTTATACTATGACTTTAGTCTTAGTAAAAATCTTGATTACTTTTATTATTTTCTAAAAATCGGTCTAGGTTAAACTAATAGTGTTTAAGAAAGCTCATTTTTATTAATTTTTTTCAGTGGGTAGAAGAGTCTTTTACAGATTTTGTAAAAGGCATTAACTGGCGTAGTTACGTGGTATGCGATGTTGCGTATCACAATGTTAATAACTGGCTCTGGTCACCGTTTATAGATCGCGGACCCGCTAACCGCCTTTATATCGAAATTCAATTTACAATAAGAGATTGCTCCTTATTTCCAGGTAACGTAACAGTAAATATTGCATAAAAATATACTTTAAGCTTATTTTTGTGTATTTCTCAATTTTAAAGGAAATGCTTTGTCCTGCAAGGAAACATTCAGTTTGTTGTTCTACGAATTTGATGCAGCGACTCGGGAGCCACCGCCCTGGCAAACGGATAGTTATAAACTAATTGCTCGAATAGCGGCTGGTGAGGGACGGTTTAATCAAAATTCTGACGTGGATATAAATACTGAAGTAAAAAGTATTGCCGTAAACAAGAAGGGCGTATATTTTGCATTTCGCGATCAGGGAGCCTGCATAAGTGTGCTAGCTGTAAAAGTTTACTATATTACTTGCCCTGCGGTTACTGAAAATTTCGCTCATTTTAATGAGACGCCCACTGGCCGAGAAATTACCATAATTGAGAAACAAAACGGAACGTGTGTTGAAAACTCCGAGCCTTATGAGACACCCACATACCTATGCAAGGGAGATGGAAAATGGACAATTCTGACTGGCGGCTGTCGTTGTAAGGTGGGCTTTGAGCCAAATGATGTTAATAACACTTGTACGGGTAAGTGATTTCTAATATATGATTTCGTCGCATATTTGCTCTCTAAAAATAATGATCGAGATCTTGTTATTTTCCTAAACCCAAATACTATAGTTTAATAAATTCGATAATAGAATTTGTTCCGGTTTTCTGTTTTGTTTTATATTTTTATTTTTTTTATACGAAATCTAGTTTTACAAAGGAGTTTTTAATTTACTTGGAGCTTTATTCAGAAGAGTAAGATGTCTTCTTGACATAAGCGACGTTCCTTGTTTCCCTATAGCTGGACATTACCTCCTATGTCACGTATTTAACAACCATTTTGTCTCCATCATTTATTTCTCTCAAACAGGAAATAAAACTGGAAGCGGTACCAGAACCGCTTAACGAAATTAACTGTTTCATATTCAATTAAGTAAGGTTGTGCATGCATTCATACAGTGGGGAGCAGCTATGGATACATGTTCATCACTTTTGACTTTAAACCGGAGCTCGCAATAATTGCTCTCGCTTGTGCTTGTTGTTAGAAAAAGACCACTCTTCCACTGACACGATGCGAAGCTGTCCCGAAAAAACCCCCAAACTTTGTTCTTCTTTGGCTTGCTCTTCGCTCAACCTAAGACCGTTTATTCGGTCGCTCGGCGCTTGTGTTCAGTCGAGACCGTTTCCTTCGTAAAAACTCGGCAAACGGTCTTCTGAGCATGTATGTGTGTTGCGCGTGTGGATGAGTACAGGGTCCGGCACTCGAAGTGTAATTTATTCAAAAGGCCATAAAATCGGTTAGGAAAATGATTTTCATTTATTTCAAATGACAAAATATGTGAAAATTATCTAAAATTCAGAATCCATTCACTTTGACTCGCTATGACCACTTTTGACCTTGACTATTGCCCTGAGATGGTCCAAAACCAAATCGCAAGTTACCCGAACGTTACTTCCCGGTATTTAAGCCCATTCTTGGAGAATGGCTTCCTTCAGCGTATCGAGGGTGGTGTATTTTTTAGTTCGGACCTTGCTTTCCAAAATGGCCTAGAGAAAATTTTCCATTGGATTTGCGTCTGGGGTATTCGAGATCCATTGTGTGGGCGAAATGAAGCTCAAGACGTTGTTTTTTAACCATTCTCGGCTCTCTCGCGCTTTGGGAGACGGTGCCGAGTCTTGTTGAAGCGTCCATGGTCTGCGACCGAAATATTTGTCTGCCCACGGCTTCAAAGTAGCCTCAAGAATATTTTCCCGATTTTGACGTCAGGCTCAATAAAACCGTTAAAAAGCGCTTTTTGGCGGTTACAGCGGCCCAAACCATTATTTATGGCGGGTGCTGCTTTCTGGTGGCCAACCGATGAATCAAATTCTCGTATGAAAGGTTTGTCAAGAAAACTCTATCATTTTGGGAGCTTACAAATTGCTCAATTAGAAAAATTTTGTCGTCAGAAAACAAGAATATTCGGAAATTGACAGCTATCGGCCAAGCGAAGCAGCTCCATCCCTCTCTCAAGTCGAACTTTTTGCTGTATCGGAGTAAGATCATGCGCCTTTTGAAACTTGTAAGGCTTGACCTTGAGCTTATTTTTCAATATGTGTCGGATGCTGCGATCGGATACTTTTAGATCTGTAGCCATTTGATTGGCACTTCGTCGTGGATTTTGCTCAATCCGCTTTTTCACTTTTTTAACCATCTCAGGTGACGTTGCAGTTTTTTGATGACCACCTCCATGGCGTTTTTCGATGCTACCAGGATCATTATAACGAGATATGGTGCGATAAACAAAAACTTTATTCACTTTGAGGTTTTTGAGCTTACGAACAATCGCTGGCTGTGATTTTCCAGCTAAATATAAAGCAATCACACTATTACGTTTGAATTCCATCGCCCATAACTTTTTTTTCGTTCAATTCTATCAAAATGCTTTTCTATGCTTGTAGACAATACTTAGAACTATCAATTAGCAAATTTTCAAATCGCTGATGCCACTGTAATAGATGCGACAACGGTCTGAAATTGGTTACACTTCGAGTGCCGGACCCTGTAAACATTTACAGCGGGTAAACATTTAGACGGGATTTTTTGATATCACCACTAGAAGGGGTTAAAATGAGGGGTCAAAGGTCAAAATTGCTTAGTGTAAAAGTTTTTTTTTTGTTATTTGATCTATCTCAACCAAACTCACAGATTATGTATTCCTTACTCACAGCAACATCCTGAGATTTTGGTCAAGATCGGTTGACTATATCATATAGCTGCCATAGGAAAAATCAGATGCAAATTGACGTTTAATATGAAGAGCTTGGTTATTTTCTAAGCTATCTCAACCAAATACACAGATTGATTTTATTTCGACAAATCTGACTTTTTCCAGCCCAATCTAATTTTTTGTCCAAAGTCCAATTGCTGCGAAATCATTAAAACAGCGAGCAGCGAAATTGTAAATTTTCCATATAATATTGAGGGTGGTTTTGTTAGAGGTATAGATCTTCGAATTGAAATAAAACACAAGAAAATCGTTTCAATGTCCATCAATTTTGCTTTATTGGAAGGATAATTTAATGCCATTAATGTTTGAATATGATTTCCGGCATGTGACCGCTGCGGCTGGCTCGAATATTGCCAAGTCTAGAGGTCCAATTTTCAAGCACTTTTTAGAGCATTTGGGGCCGTATGTTGGCAATAACGCTACGAATGTTGGCTTCCAAGTCCCCTAACGGTTGTGGTTTGTTGGCGTCGACGAGCGACTTCACATATCCCCAAAGAAAATAATCCAATGGTGTAAAATCAACCGATCTAGGTGCCCAATTGACAGGTTCATTCCGCGAAATTATGCGCTCAACGAATGTTTCCTTCAATAAATCAATTGTGACGTGTGCTGCACCGTGGGGTAACAGAGGCCGTATTTGCGAATTATTGTTAAAAACTTAATTCAGAAATCGCAAATCTATTGATGCCGGCTTGAAATACACTAAATACCTTTTCATAATTTGCAAAAAATATTGTTTCATGTTTTGCAGGAGCGACATAATCCTTCTGAAAGATACACTTTGTTTTTAATTTTTTTGAGAAAACTAAAAATCACTTTTATCTTCATTTTTAAAAATATACTTCGCCTAACAAACTATGATAATCATAAATTATGGTATGCCATTAATATCTGTGATAAATAAACTAATTTCGAATTTACATACCACGTTCAAATGTGAACGTCTAATATTTTAAAAACTTTTTTTTTGAAATCTTAAATTTGTACCTATTTCCTAAAGAACTACAGATAATTCTCAGAAAGACCGGGTTTGCCCACTTTAATATTTTTGTGATAAAGTTCTTTGGAATATTCACTTTTACCACTAACCAATGAATACATAGATGTGTCAAACAGCGATTTTCGTGTCACGCTTTTTTTTTTGCTGATCATAGGTCCCAGATCGCTCGGTAAATTTTACGAAGCTTGTAGGTCCCAGCTGAGCGATCAACGAACATAGCAGACATTGCCGAGCAGAGAGAAACGATTTACGACTTGATTGCATCAGTATCGTATCGACCTTACAGCAGAAGAGTAGTCTCTGTGTCGTTTGCTCTCATGTTTTTTTTTGCGGACAGACAAATGCGCATGTATTTGGGGGTGGGTTTTTATGAAAATTGGCTACAGCGCGTTGCGTCGATCAGTAGTGAGGTTCATTTAAGAAATCTATGAAGCACATAGATTTTGATGGCGCACAGTGATTCGCTGTGACTTTTTTCTGTACAAAAATAATGTCTTCTGACCCTAAAAGAATTTTTTAAATTTTAAAAATCAATTATCAGTTAATTTGTGTATCTTCTTCTTCCTTTTGCCCGTAACATTGTTAGTTGAATAACTTCCGTGTTTATCATCCGACTGAAATGAAATTTTCTGGACAGGTTTGGACCATAGTGTATATTATATGTACCAACAATTAAGGCGCTGGCTTTCGTAATTCGACTTCGAAGTTTTATTTTTCAATTTCCGGGGGCGGATAGGGGCGTGGCAAAAATCTAAAACAAACTTGATATAGATATAGGTGATCCCACATACCAAATTTGGTGTCTCTAGCTCTTATAGTCTCTGAGATCTAGGTGTTCATATATTCGAAATTTCGAACAGCCGTATACTATCCGGTTATTATCCGATCCGGATAAAACATTCCGGACAGGATTGGACTGTAGAGTTTATCAAGGTGCTTTCGTAATTCGACTTTGAAATTTTGTTTCAAATTTACGGGGGCGGAGGGAGGCGTGGCAAAATTCCAAAACACACTTGATCAATGCAAGATATAGATGAACCTTCATGCCAAATTTGGTGGCTCTGTCTCTTATAGTCTCTGAGATATGGGTGTTCAAAAAAGGGACAGACGGACATGGCTATATCGACTCGGCTGTTGATGCTGATCAAGAATATATATACTTTATGGGGTCTGCCACGCCTCCTTCTGCCTATTACGCACATTTTTTTTTTGCACAAACTTAATAGACCCATTTGTACTTTTTTAAAGTACTGGGTCTAATTAAAAGTTCATGCAAAATTTTCTTGGAATCTATGATAAAATAAGATAAAATATGGAGTTATTTAATTTTCTACTAAAAAAGTTTTTAAAATAATTAAAATATTACAAAATTTTTTTTTCTAACCAAGTTTTTAATTAATAAGGGAAAATAACTTGATGAGAAAAAATTATCGAGGCTACCATATCTTGCTCGGTTGATTTGATCTACACTTTTGGCCTCTGTTACCCCATTGTGCGCCGTGTCGCATGTACGGCCGTCTTGTTGGAACCATATCTCATCCACATTCATGCCATCCAATTCGGGAATAAAATAGTCGGTTATCAAGACTTTATACCGGTTTCCATTAACGGTAACTGACTCTCCAGCATCATTTCGAAAGAAGTATGGCCCAATGTCTTCACCAGCCCATAGAGCAGACCAAACAGTCAGTTTTTGTGGATGTAATGGCGTTTCAAGGGTCTTATATGGATAATCTTCACCCAAATGCGACAATTTAGCTTGTTGACGTGCCCATTCAAACAAAAATTAAAAATTAGTCCTCCAGAGGACAAATTCACACAAAAAAAAAATGCAGGAAGATACAGTAGGGAGTACTTTTTGAGAGCAAACCGTTCGCTATAGACTGTATAGATGGCGCCACTACGAAGATAAGTTAATAAACACAGAGGTCGCTAGCGTCCTTCTTCAACTTTTTGAACGTAACATTGTTAGTTGAATAACTTCCGCGCTATCATTAAAGGTGCTCTGGTAATTCGACTTTGAAATTTGGTATATCAATTTCCGGGGGCGGAGGGGGCGTGGCAAAAATCTAAAACAAACTTGATCAATGGGAGATATAGATGAACCTACATGCCAAATTTGGTGTCTCTTGCTCTTATAGTCTCTGAGATCAAAGCGACACAAAAAGGGACAGACAGACGGACGGCTGTTGATGCTGATCAAGAACATATATACTTAATGGGGTCTGCCACGCCTCCTTTTGCCTGTTACGCACATTTTTTTTGGACAAACTTAATAGACCCATTTGTACTGTTTTAAAAAACTGGGTCTAATGAGCCTCATCACTGAACAAAATTTTGCGGACGGAGCTTGCGGTAAACTTCGCGAACTGAACCATTATTTTCGAAATAAATTTACGTTGTTCTTTTGTCAACCTGTTCATGATAAAATGGCAAGTCAAACTGAACATAAATGACATTAGAGCTGCCAAATTTAGCAAAAAAAATTGTTATCTCTAGTCGAAAAACCAACCTTTAAAAAAAACACCCTTTATAAAGTACTATTATTTTAAATCCAATTGCAGGGAATATTTGAATTTACATTTTCAGCTTTCTTATAAATGTGTGTGAAGTTTCCCCTATTTTTACTCCATATTTCTCCCCGAGCTTTCAGCGAGCGCAGCGAACCGGTGCACCGGTGGTGGGCGAGCGAACCGAGCAGGGGGCCAGCCCCCTAGTATATATATATAAAACTCTTTGTCCTGATTCACTGCCTGACGAGACATCACGCTACAGGCCAAACAGTTCAAGCTATCGAGCTAAAATTATCACACAATATAGCTGAGACATAATTATCTTGCAACAAGACGTGATTTTTTGATTACCCCACTGAAAGGGGCTAAAATGCGGGTCAAAGGTAAAAATTGCTTCGTATGATATTTTTTTATTTTGTAGCTATCTCAACCAAACTCACAGATTATGTATTTTTTACTCATTGTAAAATTTGGTCAAGATCGGAACACTATATCGTATTGCTGTCATAGGTACAGTGCCTTTTAATGATATTAATAAACAATCAAAAGAAGAGAAGGGGGTAGGGGTAGTTAGATTCATTGCTGTTGCGACTTTCAAAGTAAATTTGCACTGCTACTCGCTCTTGCTGCTATAATCCAATTGCAGCGAAAATTTTAAAACAGCGAGCAGCGAAAATGTAAATTCTCTATATTATATAAAGTACTATTACTATTTTTTCAAGTCCAATTGCAGTGAAAAATTTAATTTACATTTCCCACTTTCTTATTAAATTATACTACAAATGACATAAGGTCCGGCTATAGCTGTAAGAAATGTTCCCTATTTTCACTCCACATTTCTCCCCGAAATTTCAACGAGCGTAGCGAGCCGGGGGTTAGCGAGCCGGGGGTTAGCGAGCGAAGCGAGCAGGGGTAAACCCCCTAGTATTATATAAAGTACTACTACAATTTTAATTCCAATTGCATGGAAAAATTAAAATTATCGCAAAGCGGCTATTTCCCGATTTTCTTTTAAGCAGAAGTTATAGGAGTAAGTGAATGATATTTGGTTGTTAAACATATATTCAAAAATACAAAAAAAATGCCAGGCAATGTGAACCTCGCATAAGTGGTGTAATTTTGAACCTTCGAAACAAAATTGCATTAAGCTACAGTGGGGCAAGCTCAGTTGTTGGAGAGCCTGTACTTTTGGGGAAGTGCAAAAAGTGGTAAAAGCGAACCCACATTCAGATGATAAACACACAGGTCTCTAGCGTCTCTTCTTCTTCCTTTTGCCAGAAGCTGTGTACCATTGTAAGTTAAATAACTTCCACGTTCCATCCGATTCAAATGAAATTTTCTGGACTGGTTCGGACAATAGTGTATATTATATGTACAAAAATGAAGATGCTGGCATTGAAGGTGCTCTTGTAATTCGACTTCGAAATTTTGTTTTTTAATTCCCGGTGGACCAATGCAGGATATAACGAACGATCAATGAAATACGAACAACAAAAATTTTTTGCAGAAGTTTTATTGTCTCTTTTTGTTCTTCTGCGACTTAAGGAAATGTTTTTTTAAACGTTTTATTACTCTCATGTCTATTATATACATTTTATAGGTTTGTCGCTTTATTTGTATTTATTGGCAAGAGCACAATTCGATTATCCTTGACAAACCACAATTTTAGAATTTGATTTGGATAAAATTGATATATGTAATATAATATTTTTCTGGACCCGGGGTCTCTAACCTGGTTTCTCCATTCTGAACATCTTAAATTTAATTTTCATAATCTAGAACGCTCATTTTTGATTATATACATGCTGCAACAGTACCGTTGATTATCCTTTTTTTGTTTTTTGATGTGCGCGAACGTTTATTGGCACTTATTGAGAACATTTTAAATTTTATTCGTATTTCATTGACTGACATGGTATGACATACAACGTACATGCCAAGTTTGGTGTCTCTAGCTCTTATAGTCTCTGAGATCTAAAAACTCAAAAAAGGACAGACGGACATGGGTATATCGAATCGGCTCTTGATACTGATCAAGAATATATTTACTTAACTTACTTACTTACTTTTTTAAATTATAGGTTCTATATACATATAACATTCAGTTTGAAGGGTCCGACAGTAAAATATCCTGTGGAAGTCAAGGACGCTGTTAGATTCCTAATACATGCAAACAGAGTTAACTTACTCCTACATACATGCATACATATGTAAATGTATATGCCAACACATTGCACATGTACGCACAAAAGAAAAGCATCACTTTATTGAATAATTGTCTATTCAATGACAATTATTATTCGTTTTTATTATCCGATTGCGATCAAATCATACCAAAACTCAAAACTTCATAATTACCAAATTTATGGTTTGTTGCGACTTGTGGACGGCTCAGCCAAAATTTGAAATTGACGATCGGTAAGGAACCTTTTAATCATCATTCGTGCTAAATCTCAAAACTGTAGCTGTGAAAATGATTTAGCTACATATGCCACGCCACCTTCTGACTGTAATATACTTTTATTTTTTGAACAAACTTAATATACCCCACAGGGAATAAAAATTCTTGTTAATCAACATTAGTATAGCTAGAGAAACACGTACTTTTTTTAGACCCTGTACTTTAAAAAAGTTCATATGGGTCTATTAGGAGCACCAAATTTGGTATGAAGACTTCTTATATGCACGCATTTTTGTTTGTTTTAAATTTTAGATGCCACGCCCCCTACACCCATAAATCGCTAAAAACGTTATAACTGCAGCACTATTACAGCTACAGACTTGAGATTTGGCAAATATTATGATTAGACTGGTCCGGACAGATCGGTAATCTCAAATTTTTTGATGAGTCATCCACATCTCCAACAAACCTCAAAAAACAATAACTCTCGAAATTATCAAGCTGGAAATTTTAGATTCGGCATGAATGATTCTTAAGATCATATAACATCACCGCAAATTTAATCGCAATCGGATAATAAACACGGAAGATATTCGGCGACAATTATTCCATATAGTTACGCTTATATGTATTGTTGCATAACAAAATGTTAAGTTCACAGTCGAATGTTAAAATTTCAACTGTTAAAGCTGCTGTTGCAAATGAAAAGCACGTGCTGTTATGCATGCTTACATATATATTCTGAATTTCACAAGATGGTTCAAAAGTGGGATGGTCTTTTATGCATATAAATATTTATTTTTGAATTTATACGTTTTTTTAGATCGAAGTTAATGTGCAACTCATTGATGTTACAACCTTCAAAATTTTCTGCAGAGATACAAAACTCTATATAATTAAGTAGAAGAACATTTGAGTGGCGACCTTTACTTCCACAGGGTATTTTACTGTCGGGCCCTCGACTGAATGCTATATTTTTTAAGGTTATAGCATGATTTAGACTCGCGTCAAAACGCCGTGGAAATGAAAAACTCCATATAAAAAAACAGCGAAAATTTTTTCCTCGTTTTTCATTTCAAAGTTGGTTCACACTTCTCGTTACGTTTCATGACGTAAGGCCCAGCCGTTCTGTTAAACTCAAAATGGCACTGTTAGACTTAACATAGCACAGCTTACGGACCATTTCATTTTGACGTAATGAAATAAGCCTCCACCCCTTATTTCATCAGAGAATGATGAAATTATGACCTTTTGAATAGTAAAATTTGGTGAAAATGTGGTGTGAGGGAATTAACGACGTTTAATTGGAGGTCAATTTTTAAATACCGCAGATTTTCAACGGTCATAAGGACCAAACAAGTTAATTAGACTTTATTTATTTAATTAAAATGATATGCCAAACAAAATAAATATATTATATAATTATAATGTATCATTAGGCCACAAAGCGACTATATTATTATTTTATTTAAAAGTGGCAGCATTAAATTTGTTTTTCTTATGAGCAGCAACAACAGCTGATTTATGTAAAGCGGCCACAATAACAGCGTAGATAACATGTAAATCGATATCGAACACGTATATCGATAACAAAATACTAATATTCTGCTAGCGAAGTGAAAAAACCAGATTTTTTACGATTTCATTTTGACCTGAGTCTAAATCATGCTTATAACAAAAAAGTCGAAATGTCACGTAAAAAATGTAAAGTTTTTGGTTAATTAAAAATTGCCTAATAAATTTATCGAAAAATTTCCACGTTTTTCCGCGTGTTCGTGCTTTGAGGGACAGTTAAAACTTTAAGCGAAAATTTAAAAAAATATTTCGAGTGCTGACTTCACAAAATGTGTTTCGAGTAAATGATTTTTATAGATTTTACAGGTGTTTAAAGTCAAAAATGATAAACATGTCTCCGTCGCTGCTCCCACTCTATATATTTGTTAATAAAATTGATTCTTTAACATTTTAAAATTACTTTGTACTGGTACTACTTACCGGGACCGAATGGACAAAACCGAAATAGAATCTTTGCTGCCAAACCATTCTCATGTGTTCGACAAAATCGATCAAAATTGCGCGATTTTCGATAGTGGATTTTTGTTTTTTTGTCTTTAAAAATAAATAATAGTTCTTTTAAATAAATATCTTGCACACATTGCAAATTTTTGTAAAACTTCTTAATTTTTAGAATGTCCTGCTGGTACGTTTAGATCAGTTGAGGTACGAAAATGTGTGCCATGTCCACCAAATTCAAATAGCTCAAAAACGGGCTCCCGCAATGCAAATGTAAACAAGGATACTATAGACACCCCGTTGATGGAAGACATATGCCATGTTATAAACCACCAGGGGCACCAATGAATCTTACTCTGTTATTTGTTGATCAAACTAGCGCTATAATTTCCTGGAGTGCACCAATTAAAGATGATTCCATGTTGGCAAATGGATTGGAAATATATCGTAGTGATGTCGTATATAAAATACGGTGCACAATGTGCAGTTCAAATGTTATGTTCAACCCATCCACAGATACATTTAATGAAACAAAACTTACCCTGACCAATCTGGATCCAGTTACCACATATACAGTACAGGTTCATGCCACAAATGGCATATCGTACTTGGGTGAAAACGGAATCTATAGCAATGAAACGTTTTCGAATAGTGAGAACCAATATAATAACGCTTCAACACTTTCGAATATTAATAGCCAACAACTTGATCTTAACGAAATTAAAACAAACCATGCAGAAATTGTGTTTACCACGGAATCTGTTATGTTCTCGACCGTATTTAATTTACGAGTCGTCGGAATAACAAGCAAAGATGTCGATCTAGTTTGGGAAAAGCCTATCCAGAGTGATACGCCAATTGAGTTGTATGAAGTCCGCTGGTTTCCTAAATCCGATTTGGATTCTACAAATAAAACTGCATTGAGCACAAAAGAGACAAAAGTTCATATAAGTGGTTTGATCGACAATACTGAATATGGTTTTCAAGTACGCTGTAAAACAATAAATGGATTTGGATCTTTTAGCAATATGGTCTATGCTCAAACCCATCAGTCTGTTGGTTCAGGTAATACTTGAATATTCATTTGGTAAGTCAACTGTTTAATAATTCTCTTATTTTATTTATTTCAATTTTAAGTTTATGAGGATTCAATCCAAATTCGATTTATTGCTGGAGCGATTGTGGCGGGTGTCTTCTTTTTGGTAATTTTTATTGTTGCGACGGTGTATTTTATGAGATCCAAACATCAAGATGAGCTTGATAAAAAGTCTACTAATCATCTGCCATTACCCATGGACTACGCTAGCAATGAAGGTAATTTTGTTAACTATATTATCATACAAGTTTGAGTTAAGTCCTTGAATTAATGGATTTGCTCTCACGACTAATTAAAGAAAATTTTTTTTGGATCCGTAAACTCTGAAAGTGATTAAATAAATTAACTAATGTTTCCATATGTAGCCATGTATC
This sequence comes from Drosophila testacea, assembly GCA_035043265.1. NCBI lineage: Eukaryota > Metazoa > Arthropoda > Insecta > Diptera > Drosophilidae > Drosophila > Drosophila testacea. The sequence goes on along the minus strand of JAWNND010000842.1, from coordinate 413,395 downwards.
CATATTTTAAGATATTAAATAAATCAAAGATAAACTTAGGATGAAAACTTAATATTACCTTATAATAGATTGCTAAATTAAATAGATTCGTTAAACATTTTGGACAATAATCACATACTATCAATCTGTTTGTATACCTAATCCCTTTATTACCGAATCAACAATCGATATCTTTTTTAAGGACTCGTGGTGACATATAGTAAGTTTTTTGAATTGTTTTTTGTTCTTGTCAACATACATATTATATTATAATTGCATATATAGTTATATATTTATAAATTTACAAAACAAAGATCTTTAAAAATGTATTGGTACACACAAACTGAAATGCACTTTAATCTTTTAATTACTGGTGCAAAAAAAATTTAATGTTCTAAATTTTTTGGCTAACAAATATGAACTTTATTAACTTTTATATAACTTTATGTCCACTGAACATTTGCTGTGGAAATTTTACAATTCGACAGCTGAAAAATCACATTTTTTTTTTATGTTAGTTTGTTCAACTTAGGATCAATATACGATATATTTTTGTCTTTATTTTTAGTAAATGCTATGGATACAACTCCAATTGTCAAGACTCTGCATTTAAATGGTATTTAATTTGTATCATTTTTTAGTCATATGTTTTTTATGGTGGGGGCTTTTGTTTTTTTATACCCTGTGGGGTATTTTAAGTATGTTAAAAAAAATATGTAACAGCCGTGCAGCATCATATAGCCATGTCCTTCGGTCCGTCTGTCTGTCTTTCCTTTTGATTGAAAGGATTTCAGAGATGGTAAGATCTAAGGACCCAAAAATTTGGTCTGAAGACTTCTTATACTTGCACGCAGATCAAGATCAATGTCAAATTCAGAGCTACAGACTTGAGATTCGGCACGTATAATGATAAGAAGGATGCGGACCGATCGTCGATTTAAAATTTCGTCAATTTCAAAATGCAAAAAGCAATAACTGGAGATTTGAGTTTTGATACGAAAAGTGATGTAAATATAAACTGAACATCGATTTAAAAATCGGATTCTTTAAATCGGTAGTTCAAATATCGATTGATCGAAAAATCGGAAATTTCGACGTAGATTGATCGATTTTTTATAAGCATATAAATACACAAAAAAGTGCAGGAGCACTTTTAAACATAACAAATTTTAACTCAGCTCGCGATCCGTAACATACAGGGGTGCCACAGAAAAGCAATTCACCCAAAATTCAACCAAAAAACCTCATCAAGCTGGTTTTAGGTGACACAAAAATCAAATCTTATTTCTCGAAACAATTGTAGAACGCTTTAGTAAAACTTTGAGTTTATTAAATAAAATTTAAAAAATGCTTTTAAGTTATTAAAAAGACACAATGGACATTTTGAATAAAATTATGAATTGTTTAAAATATACCGCTCATTTCGAATTTTTCGAAAATTGAAATTAAGTTCATAGCTGACGAGTTCTGTTACTCCGAAAAAGTTTCTCAGTGTTTTCTCTCTCAGTGTTTTCTGTGTCACATACGGTTTAGTTTGAGCGGTTTGAAAAGCAGCATTTAGGAAAAATCTCTGAGACTTCTGCGGCACCCCAGATAATCTTATTATGTTGTTAATAGAAGTATAATATATGTACGCTAATAAAATTATAGCTCATACTTACAATAGTACATTTGTAAACTTACACTTTTCTATGTGCAAAAAGGCAGATTTTTAAATCGATTGATTTTTTATTGATTTTCAATCGATTAATTCTATCGATTTATTTTAATCGATAAATCGGTTTAAAATATATCGAGTTAAATACCTCGAAAATTACTTATACAAAAATCGATCAATCGATGTTGTTTTACATCACTACAATTTTTCAGTATAGTGACGCTATTCTTTTGTTCGTGCGTGCATAATGTGTTTGCATACATACACATCTGTTTGCATGCAATAGGAATCTAACATCGTCCTTTACTTCCACAGGGTATTTTTACTGTCGGACCCTCCCGACTATATGCTATATATATTTTTTTTTCATATTACATATTTTATTATAAAGCACGTTTCAAAGTCTTTTCCAGCTTTCTAAAGTTACAAAAACACAATTGTCATTAATGGTTACTATTTTTGTTATTTTGCATTCCTAAAGTAACTTTTATAATTATCAGAAACGCAAGAATTATACTTTTAGCAACAAAATTACGTAATTTAATTAATATTTGCATTGCATTTTTAGTGACGACGCCTTTATTTGGCAACAGCCGGAGCTACGTGGATCCCCATACATATGAAGATCCTAATCAAGCAATTAGAGAATTTGCGCGTGAAATCGATGCAAATTATATCACAATAGAAGCAATCATTGGTACAAACTTTATAACACATGTATTTTATTAAAAATAATCTGAACTTTTAATTTTAGGTGGCGGAGAGTTCGGAGATGTTTGTCGCGGACGCCTTAAAATTCCGCCAAACTTTGTACAGGATATTGACGTTGCTATTAAGACTTTGAAGCCAGGTATTATTTTGAAATTTAACTACAAGTTGACTACTGTATACAAATACGAACCGAACTATTTAACTTTCAATGAATGGGTGATTTGATGGATAGAAGTCTTTTTATTTTAAAGTTAATAGCCCTGTTAGCATTACCCAAGTGGAATTTCAGGCCCATATCTTGCTGATTCCATTTTTTTTAATTTTTGCTATGTCAGAAATGCTACTTTGATTAAAAAGTTCCCGGAATTGCCACCGTGTGGCGCTTTCAGTCACCCGATTTGAGTTTTTTTTTTTTTTTTTAAGTAGCCACATCTGTCATTGGTATTAAATTTTTAGCTTGATCCAATCGGCTTTATATTCGGTTTTCGGTATGGGCATCAGAGCCACCTTCGATTTTTCCATGGTCGCATCTCGGATGCTAAAACGCGTTCCGCGGAGTGTATGCTTGAGTCGACTAAAAAGTCGCAGGGAGCCAAATTCGAAGAATTCGGTGGTTGCTGAAGAGTATTTGTTTTGTTTTTAGCCAAATGTTTCGTAAAACGATGGCATTGTATGACGGTGCGTTCTTGTGGTGTAATACTGTTTTTACACTGCCGCATCATTGTCGAAGGTGCGGAAAAATGATGCGCGTCATCTTTTTCGCATCATTTGTCAGCTGTTGGCCTGCCAATGTCAGATTTATTTATTGAAATAGAGACAATTATGAGTTCTAAGCTGGCAAATGTTGTATATGGTACAATTTATATATATAGAACTTTCAAAAATTCTTTTAAGACTTTGAATTTTGTCTTTTGTTTCTATTTGAAATTATTATTTCCGCGGTTAAGCTATATTACTATTGATTATCGATATTCGATGAAAAAAACAGCTGTTCGCTGTTGGTATCCCGAAAAATTGCAGTATTAAAAAAATACTAACAGAATACGGCAACACTTGCCAATGATGCGTCGCATGATTTAAGATGCGGCCGTATCATTGTCTTCTTCTATCCACAAGGTTCTTTTGGGCATCATTGCCGCATGTTCCGTTTAACGGAAAAATCCAATGATGCGGCCCAGTGTAAACACAGTATAAGATGCACGAGTTGTTTGCCCACAAATCCGGTGTTTTTTGTCGAGTCGCCTTACGCCGACGTCTCATTACTATCAAATAATAATCCTTGTTGACGGTTTGGCTTTGTGGATGAAATTAATGATAAACAACACCCATGTAATCCATGAAAACTGTGAGCATCGGCCTCTTTTTCGACTGGCAACCACATGGTTTGACTTAAAGCGCCACACTGTGGCAACTCCGGAAACTTTTTAAACAAAGTGGCAGACAAGTTCCTTGAAATATTGGGTAAAAATTTTAACTTCAGCTGTCAAAATGCTAAATTCCTTCCAAAAACAGAGATAACAATTTCAACAAAACAAGCATTTTAATGGCGTGCAATATTCAGAGAGGATCAGGAAAGCGTTGAACGACGAACTCCATCCAAAAAGACCAACAATTTTAACTGATGATCATCACGTTAAGTAAATTTTGTTAATTGACAACTACTAGTTAGAGAGATCTTGCTGACACTGTTGGCACTTCAATCTTTTCGGCTTACATAATTTTAAAAGATGTTTTGGGCTTCAGAGAAATCATATCTCGTTTGGTAGAAAACACTATCCATTTTTTGCGCCATTCAGCCAAGAACAAGACGCACATCGGACCAATGTCACTGTTCTCTGCCTGATTTAGCATCATGTGACTTGTGACTATTGAATAAATTAAAAATGCCGATTCGAGGACATCCTTTTGATACGATTCTGAAGTTTGAAGCCGAATCGAAGAAGGTGCGCCAAAGTTAGCTTGCGCTATATTTGAATTAAGAATTGAGTAAAGTATTTTACTCGGAAGGTTTTATATATAAAAAAAATTTGTGGACTGTAGAGCTTGTCAAAGTTGAAGTAAAAAAAATTAATTAAATTTAAAGAGAATACATTTTTTTTAAATTTATTTTCGTATGTATCTATATTTTTGGGAACTTTTTGAACTTTTTGACTTTAGAAAAAAAGGCCTACTGGTACTGCTATGCTCCTGAACTAAGCTTATGAGCCTGTAACTTTTGAGCTAGGTGCGATATCGGATTGAAATTTGGAATATATGTTCTCAATACTTCAAAGAAACTAAAACTAAAACTAAATGCTCATCTTTTTAAAGGTTCTTCGGAAAAAGCACGGTGTGATTTTTTGACAGAGGCTTCAATAATGGGACAATTTGATCATCCAAACGTTATTTATCTTCAAGGAGTGGTTACGCGATCGAACCCAGTTATGATTATAACGGAGTACATGGAAAATGGTAGCTTGGATACTTTCCTGCGTGTTAATGATGGCAAATTTCAAACGCTACAGTTGATTGTGATGCTTCGCGGCATCTCGAGTGGAATGTCTTATCTGAGTGACATGAATTACGTCCATCGTGACTTGGCAGCTCGAAACGTACTTGTCGATGCCCAGCTCATTTGCAAAATTGCCGATTTTGGATTGTCTCGTGAAATCGAAAATGCTAGTGACGCCTACACAACTCGTGTAAGTAATATTTGCAAATAAAAAATATAGCATTCAGTCGGGTGGGCCCGACAATAAAATACCCTGTGGAAATAAAGGTCGCCACTCAAATGTTCTTCTACTTAATTATATATGAGTTTTGTATCTCTGCAGAAAATTTTTGAAGTTTGTAACATCAATGAGTTGCACATTAACTTCGATCAAAATAGACGTATAAATTTAAAAATAAATATTTACAGCATAAACGACTATCCCACTTTTTGAACCATCTTGTGAAATTCAGTATATATGTATATGTAAGCACATGCATACCTTTTTAAAATTAGAACCACAATTGCTCAGAATGACAGCACGTGCTTTTTATTTGCAACAGCAGCTTTAACAGTTGAAATTCTAACATTCGACTGTTAACTAAATATTTTGTTATGCAACAATACATATAAGCGTAACTATATGGAATAATTGTTGTCGAATATCTTCCGTGTTTATTGTCCGATTGCGATTGTGTTATATGACCTTAGGAATCATTCATGCCGAATCTAAAATTCCCAGCTTGATAATTTCTAGAGTTATGGTTTTTTTTAGTTTGTTGGAGATGGGGATGACTCATCAAAAATTTGAGATTACCGATCTGTCCGGACCCGTCTAATCATCATACGTGCCAAATATCAAGTCTGTAGCTTTTAGCGATTTATGGGCGTAGGGGGCGTGGCATCCAAAATTTTAAACAAACTTGATCTGCGTGCAAATATAAAAAGTCATAGAGGAAGTAACATCAAGAGGAAATATAGCGCAAGCTAACTTTGGCGAGCCAAAGTTTGGATACCCTTGCAGTGCCCTGTGTAAGCCGTCAGATTTTTTACAAAATTTGTTAAATGTTGATTTTGAACCGATCGATCCTATGGCAGCTATATGATATAATGATCCGATTTACACAAAATTTGGTCAGCGTGTTTAGAACTTAGTCAAACACACAAGGTGTATATTTGGTTGAGATATTTTGAGAAACAAAAAAGTTTTTCATACTAAATTTTGTTTTCGAACCGATCGTTCTTATGGCAGCTATATGATATAGTAGTCCGATTTACACCAAATTTGGTCAGCCCGTTTAAAACCTAATCAAACACACAATGTGTATATTTGGTTGAGATATTTTGAGAAACAAAAAAGTTTTTCATACTAAATGTTGTTTTCGAACCGATCGTTCCTATGGCAGCTATATGATATAGTAGTAGACCCCATAAAGTATATATATTCTTGATCAGCATCAACAGCCGAGTCGATATAGCCATGTCCGTCTGTCTGTCCGTCTGTCTGTCCTATTTTGTGTCACCTATATCTCAGAGATTATAAGAGCTACAGACACCAAATTTGGCATGTAGGTTCATCTATATCTCCCATTGATCAAGTTTGTTTTGGATTTTTGCCCCCCTCCACCCCCGAAAATTGAAAAACAAAATATCAAAGTCGAATTACAAGAGCCCCTTTAGTGCTAGCGCCTTGATTATTGGTACATATAATATACACCAAACCTGTCGAGAAAATTTCATTCCAATCGGATGATAAACCCGAAAGTTTTTCAACTAACAATGTTACGGGCAAAAGGAAGAAGAATAGACGAAAGCGACCTCTGTGTTTATTAGCTTCGTAGTGGCGCCATCTATGTATGGTACGCATTCTTGAAGAACAATCAATAGTGAACGCTTTGCACTCAAAAAGTACTGCGTTTCCTACTGTCGAGCTTGCTCCACTGTAGCTTACTGCATTTTTACCAATATTTACTATATTTAATTTTATATTTTATTTTATTTTATTTTATTTGATTTTCTAATGCTGCATATAAACAATTGCATTAGCCACTAAATTTTAGAAATAAAAATGTAGCTAAATAGTTACAAATTTATATATAACTAGGGGGTTTGCCCCTGCTCGCTTCGCTCGCCAACCCCCGGCTCGCTAAGCTCGCTGAAATCTCGGGGATAAATATGAAGTGAAAATAGGAAACATTTCTCACAGCTATAGCCAGACCTTATGTCATTTCTAATTAGATAGCGGGAATTGTAAATTCAATTTTTCCCTGTAGTTGGACTTAAGATAATAGTAATAAGTAGTACTTTATGTAATATATTTTATACATTTTCGCTGCTTGCTGTTTTAAAGTTTTCGCTGCAATTGGATTATTGCAGCAAGAGCGAGTAACAGTACCATATACTGAAAATTGATTTTGAAAGTCGCAACACTAATGAATCGTAAAAAATCACGTCTTATTGCACGATAATTATGTCTCAGCTATGTTGTGTAAAAATTTCATCTCAATATCTTGAACCGTTTGGCCTACAGCGTGATGACTAAGTCAGTCAGAACAAAGAGTTTTATATATATAGATAATATTGTTGAAAATTTATTATATCAAATATTGCACGCATTTACTTAATATTATGTCATTTCACTTTACTCGCACATAACACCCGATCAGCGTAGGGTAATTCCAGGCTGAGGGCATTGCTGCGAATCAACTTTGAAATAGACAAAATTCAGTTTTGTAACAACATCAACATGATACGAGATGTGGCAACTGCGCATTTTTCGTCATACGCCAGAAGCTGCCACTGAGTGCACAGAGTACACACCTAGCAAAGCACAAATCAAAACAAAAACGCAAAGCATACGTTTGCTCTCTGTTAACTAACAGAATTTCATTAACATAGAACTGGTAAATCCCACTTGGCGCGGCACAGCCGCAAGCCAAATCTATTAGCCAGTCAATTCATCTCTTTATGTTACTTACTCAATGATAAGATCCTTTCGTTCATACGCAAAGACGGACATGGCTATATCGACGCGGCTTCTGATGCTGATCAAGAATATATATACTCTATGCGGTCTGACACGCCTCCTTCTTCCTGTTACATACTTTAACATTTTGAACAAACTTAATATATCCCACAGGGTATAATAAAATAAAGTTAATATAGAAAGTCGTATATAACGAAAATATACGTTTGAAAGAATTTAAAAAATACATTTAGTCGAGAAAACCCGACAGCAAAATGCCCTGTGCAAGTAGGAGTTGTTAAAATCGGTATACTTACATACATCTATATATATAAAACTCTTTGTCCTGACTGTTTCACTGAGTCATCACTCTGTAGGCCAAATGACTTAAGATATCGAGCTGAAATTTACACACAACATAGCTGAGACATAATTATCGTGCAATAAGACATGATTTTTTAATATTCCCTCTTCAAGGGGCTAAAATGAAGGGTCAAAGGTTAAAATTGCTTAGTATGAAAATGTTTTGTTTTTGTATTTATTTTGTTCTATCTAAACCAAACTCACAGACTAAGTATTTCTTACTGGTTGCTACATTCTAAGAAAATTTGGTCAAGATCGGATGACAATATCATATAGGTGCCATAGGAACAAGCAGATGCAAATAAAAAAAATAATGCTGTAAGCTACAGTGGAGCAAGCTCGACAGTAGGAGACCCTGTACTTGTTAAGTGCAAACATTGTTCTTCAATGTTGCGTACCATTCAATAGTTGGCGCCACTTCGAAGATAAGTTGCTAAACACAGAGGTCGCTAGCGTCTCTTCTTCCTTTTGCCCGTAACATTGTTAGTTGAATAACTTCCGCGTTTGTTATCCGATTTTAATGAAATTTTCTGAAAAGGTTTGGACAATAGTGTTTATTATATGTACCAATAATCAAGGCGCTAGCATTAAAGGGGCTCTTTTAATTCGAATTTGAAATTTTGTATTTCAATTTCCGGGGACAAACAAAACAAACTTGACCAATGCAAGATGTAGATGAACCTATGTACATTCCAAATTTGTTGTCTCTTATAGTCTCTGAGATCTAGGTGTTCAAAACAGGAACAGACAGACGGACATGTCTATATCGACTCGGCTGTTGATGCTGATCTAGAATATATATACTTTACGGGGTCTTCCACTCCTTCTTCTGCCTGTTACGCACATTTACAAAAACTGAGTAGACCCATTTGTACTTTTTTAAAGTACTGGGTCTAATTAGTATGATGACCTTTGTTGTTTTTTGATCTATCTCAACCAAACTCACAGATTATTTAGTTCTTACCCACTGCTACATCCAGAAAAAAAAATTGAGCTAAATCGGATAACTATATTATATGGCTGTCATAGGAACAATAAGATGCAAATAAAACATTATTATGACGACCTTTGTTGTTTTTTGAACTACCTCTACCAAACTCACAGATTATGTATTTCATACTTATTGTTACATCATGAGAACATTTGGTTAAGATCGGATGACTATTTCATAGAGCTGCCATAAGAACAATCAGATGCAAATAATACATTAGTATGATGACCTTTGCTTTTTTTAGAGCTATCGCAACCAAAATCACAGACTATGTATTTCTTACTCACTGCTACATCATTAGGAAATTTTGTAAAGATCGAATGAGAATATCATATCATATCACTTTAAAACAGCGAAAATGTGAATTCTCTGTATTATATAAAGTACTATTATTATATACTAGTCGGCATATATATTTTGACACAGCTTACATTTGACTACATGTCTATTTAACCAAGTACTGTTGTACACCCAACGACAAAAAAAAAAGCCCCACTCAGAAACTTAATCAAATATTGACTTATCCTACCTGTGTTTCACCAATTGTTATTCTATGCGAATTTAACTGACTGTAACAGAAAAATCCAAATTAATGCATTGGCTCGTCAGAATATTTAATTTCCATAAATATCGGAAAAAATATTCATAAATGAAAGTATAGCGCGAGGATTTATTAAAAAAATCTTGAGAGTGGACAACCAGAGTGAAAAGAAAGTTCCTATTGAAAAAAATACAAAACTCTACAGGAAGATCGGTCTATCTTGAGATCGAGCCTACAAAATCGCTTTAAAAATGCTGTCGAGATAGCAGATAGATATGAAGTGAAGGAACGATCTAAAAATAATATTTCGACTCGAACTGTTTTACTATGGATGAACGAGATGGGTTTCCTTGCAAGAAAATCAGTCGAAATACCATTTCTTAATAAACTAATGAAAAAACTACTATAGTTTGGTCCAAACAAATTTTTTGTCACGAAATGTGTAACGCATTGAAGGAAGCCTCACAGACCCCATAAAGTATATATATTCTTGATCAGGGCGACGAGCTGAGTCGATATAGCCATGTCCTCTGTCCGTCGGTCCGTCTGTTTCTAAGCAAACTAGTCTCTCAGTTTTGAAGCTATCTTGATGAAACTTGGGATAGGTCCGTCTTTTTGCTGCACGCAGTACATATGTCGGAACCGGCCGGATCGGATAATTATATCATATGGCTGCCATAGGAACGATCGGTTGGAAATAAACATTTAGTTTGACAAACTTTTTTGTTTCTCAAGATATCTCAACCAAATATACACATTGTGTGTTTGATTAAGTTTTAAACAGGCTAACCGAATTTGGTTTAAATCGGACTACTAAATCATATAGCTGCCATAGGAACAGTAAAAAATCTGTCGGCTTACACAGGGCACTGCAAGGGTATCCAAACTTTGGCGCGGCAAAGTTAGCTTGCGCTATATTTTTTAAAGTAATATTGGGTCATAGATTACAAAAATGTAAATCTCTTTTTGTCCGAGCAATAGTTTTCGAGATAAAAATGGCAAATTTTACAGGTAAATATCTTAATTTTTCTTTTTCTAATTTAAGAAAATTATATAAAAATATATTTTTTGTCATAGCGTTTAAAACTTATTCGTCTACGATCATTTTAAAAGTACATAGTTTGAACCAAATCGGACAACAATGGCAGAAGTTTCGACTATATACAATGCAAAAATATAATTGTCAATGCAATAATGTATGAAACTCCATACGTTTTTGCAACTCGAAGTATTAGGACCAATTATATATATGTTATTGTTTATTTTAATCGTTTATTTACTTTGTCCTTCCTCCAAGATAAAAAGATGTAGACATATTATTAATATTGCTCATCATTACTCTCGATTAAATTCGTTTTCTATTGTATATCAAAATTTCTGTTGTAGGGTGGAAAAATTCCTGTTCGCTGGACTGCACCGGAAGCAATAGCTTTTCGTAAATTTACATCAGCTTCAGACGTATGGTCGTACGGAGTGGTCTTATGGGAGGTTATGTCTTATGGTGAACGGCCTTATTGGAACTGGTCAAATCAGGTTTGTACTATATTTCAATGTTTGTAAAAATACGAATAAATTTCAAATGCTTGCAAACATTGATTATGTAGGATGTGATCAAGAGCATTGAGAAAGGATATCGTTTGCCTGCTCCGATGGATTGTCCCGAAGCTTTATATCAGCTAATGTTGGATTGCTGGCAAAAACAACGAACGCATCGACCAACATTTGCTAGCATAGTATCAACCTTAGATAATTTAGCCAGACAGCCGCAGTCCCTGCTGAACACAAGAAATTCGCCTGAAAATGATGGCACACATATTCTGGATACACAACGTGGTCACAATATATTTATTAGCACCGATTTATGGCTAGAGAATATAAAAATGTCTAGGTACAGTCAACACTTTAAAGAGGCTAATTTAGTGAGTGCTCAACAGGTAAGAACTTTCTGAAAAAATTTAAAAATTTTATATTTGAATGAATGTCTTCTATGTTTCTTTACAGATCTCAAGGTTAACAGCTCAACAGCTATCGGACATGGGCATAACTTTAGTAGGACATCAAAAGAAGATTTTACACCAAGCTCGACAGCTTGATACAATAATATAGACGGTATAATCATAAGATGTACAGACATGCATATAATCGATCAAATATTTACGGAGCTCAAATAATGTAGTATCATTGTATTTGTGCATGTTTGCTAGACCTTACAACAACAAATCGTAATGAAAAATTGTACACAGCAATATATGTATTGCAAAGCTGTACAAAGTGTAAAACTTTACAAAAGTAAAAAAGCATTATTGTGTTTTCACACTAGAGTCACTTAGTAAAGTCGCTAGCTGCGGCAATAATTTCGTTGACACTGGTGACACTAGCTGCCAGTAGATTTGTGCAGCAAAGAATCAAAAGATTATTTTTCAGCCGTATTCAGTGCTTAATGAAAGTTAGAAGAAAGACGGCTTTTGACCGCATTTTGAGTTATATATATTTGATAAGTTTGAGGAGAAGATTTCCATTTAGCAAGTTGTGCAGCCCCCATCCCTCATAATAACAGATAGGTTCTGCTGTATTCGCTAGGATGGTTTGTGAAATGTTAGGTTTGTTGGGAGTGTCAAGCGTGTGAAAAATCAATACAGCCAACCCACAAGTGGATCAGCCTGTTATGAAACCCTTTTACCAATTTCATCATTGCTTGTGATTCTTAAAGAAAATAAAAATTAAGTAAAATAACAGCAACTTATTATTTAAAAGAATAAAGGAATTAAATATATTTTGTATAATATATATTCCCTTAGGCCAGCTGAACTTTCAGCTGAGCTGACGATGAAGTTGATGCATTTCAGCTCAGCCGTGCTTGATCTCTCAAACATGTTTGACTTTATCAGCATGCTGAAAGCGGAAAGTGCATGAGTGAGAGAGCAGCCAATGTCAAATAAGAGAAATAAACTTTGAGATCAGCTTTCAGCTCTACTGATAGTGTGCGCACTCTGTTCATCTCATGATAGCAGTTGATGTTGGCTTAACTGAACGTTCAGCTTTCAGCTCCGCTTTCAGATATAGTATGCGCGTGTCCTTATGGTCGATGAGCACTCATTCTGCGTACACTTTAAAATTTTTCGCCTCCTTAGGCTTCTATCGGTCAAAAACACAGCAAAATGCCATTGGTATCCCTATGTTACTAAACTTTGATACTTTCAGCTTCCGATGATTTAGTCGTTTCGGCAGTCGCTACGAGATTTAAACTCAACGGCCATGTTTTTGTATGAGCAGCGACTGAAAAAACGACTACCACTAGAATTTTTCGGTAGCGACCGGCTGGTGACTCCAGTGTGAAAAAACTGTTATATTTACGATATTAAATTTGCTATCTGGTATATTTTTCGGCTATGTTATCATAGGTCGTTAGCATTTGCTGAACTGAGAACAATATTTAAATTAAAAAAGCAAAGCAAACATTAAAACCAATATTATTTTATTTAAAAAATAAAATAAAATTAGTAACCATTAATGTGTTGGTGTTGAAACTCACAAACATTGAGTCAATACTGTATCTTTGCGTCTAAAAAAATGTTGCTTACTAAGTTGGTCTAGTAAACTGAAGCCAATTACAATTACTACATTATGTGAATATCCTATTTGATGTACGCCGACTAACTTTATAGTTGTGTGACATAAAATTTAAGAAAATATATAATTACCTTCTAAATTAAGAAACATTTGTAGTTTAATAGTTGTAAGTATCTACTCACACACAACACAAGGCTAGGAGGTGTAGGCCTCTTAAATTTTGTTCTGTATAAACGAGAACTAATCGGTTCTTTGTTTTAGGTTCAGAAGCCACTTTTTATTTTAGTTAACATTATTTCATGTAGTACAATATGTATTTAAAAATTGCAATTTTCAATATTTTTATTTTTAAAAAAACGTTTCGGTCAATAAGGAACTGGAGTGGACTATAATTTAAAGAGATTATTTTGGATTGAACAAGTGACAGTTCAGAAGTAACAGGCATTTTAATCTGTAGGTACATATGTGTGTATATGTAAATGGCGTCACAATTGCATTAGTCGAGACTAATATTATTGTACCTGCAGACTTTTTTATATATATTATAATAAATTAAAATACATAGTAATGAAGTAAAATAAATAATTTTAAAAACAAATAACAAAAGTGGCTCTCACATTATCGACTTTTGGTATTTGTTACTATTCTGGTCACTTTACCACAAAAATTAATTTAGATTATTTTGCAAGAGATCATGGACAGTCTTTAAATTTAAATTACAATCAATGTGCGTCCTTATCAAATCAGAACCCCAAATAATGTTCGAGGTACGAATCGTCAGCAAAAAAATCGTAGGTGGGAAGCTTAAACATTTCAAACATAACTGATATTTCGATATATATACAATGTTAATGAAACTTCTACATACATTGTATAAATATGCTTATAACTGTAGATGAGGCTGAAAATCGATTAATTAATTTTATTTATATAATAAATTGGTACTCATAAGCTTATATATGTACATGAATATACATACAAACGTCTATCGTTCACATCATCAAACATTCACTTAAAGTACACTATTTATTTTTTATTAACGTTTTTTTTAAGTTTTATTATAAAATAAGTATATCATTAATTTTTATTAATGTCTATCAGTCCAAAAAGTGGAAAATTTATAAATATATTAAAACTTATATACTTGTATCTAATAGTAAATGTATTGCATTTATTGTAGGTTGATTATATCTTGAGATTTGGACTTCAATTAGTATTATTTATACACAAAAACGCATGTATTTTCTTTGTAGATCTATTTGTTTTGTCGTTCAGATAAAAATTAAATTAAATACAAAACTGAAATTCAATAAATGGAACACTTAAGAAAAATTTCTATTTGGTTTTTTTTATGTTTGTTTAAGCGGATAAAACATATAATTTTGTCATGAAATGTGTAACGCATTGAAGAAGGCGTGCCAGACCCCATAAAGTATATATAATTGGGTGCATCGATTTGTATGGGCCCGAAAAAAAAGGAAAAATCGTATCCTATATTCATAGTCTACGGTCAATTCTAAGATGTTTTTACGAAGAAACCATATATCTAAAATCAATTCCTAGTCCGCGATTTTTAAGTTGAAAAAATATTTTTTTTTAAATTATATTTATTTACAATTCCTTCAGTGCTTTTGGTCCGATCCTGACAAAATTGATATCAACGCTCTTGTTAGGACCAAGACTTATAATATTCCATAAGATCAAAGGACCAAGTGTTTTTAAAACATAATTTTCGTCCTTGCATGGATAATTTTATGAATTGATTCTGGTAAGAACGATCTCAAAAAAATCGTTAAAATCAACGCTATTGAAAAACCTGAAGTTATTTAGGAAATGTCCGCAATGTGAAATTGGATTCAAAAAATTCGTTTGTTATATTTAATGATGTTGTAATTTACATTCGTTGGGTACAAACTACTCTTATGCAACAGCAAATGCAAAACATGCTTTCTAAACATGTTCTATATTGAATTGTACAGTTTATTTATGATGATGATCAAAGAAATGACAACAACACCAGAAGAGGTGCGTCCACTCCTTAATTCCATTAAACATGAAATCCACAAACTGCATGCCAATAAAGCTAACGTGAGATGGAAAACTCATGATGGGTGTAAAAGAGCTAAACAAACATGGCCGGAATACAACAAAAAACGTACTGAAGAACTACTGAGCAAGTCCAGAAAGGACATGGCAAGAATAACAGCAACACTCACAGGACACTGGCGAATCGGAACACACGCCAGGAAAACAAACCTTTCCTTCAACCAGCACTGCCACAGCTGCAATGACCCACAGGAGGCGGAAACTCCCGAGCATCTGCTCTGCCACTGCCCAGCTCTAGGCAGAAGCAGACACAGATGGTTTGGGGCACATGAACTCGCGTCGCTAAACGATGTCGGATAAATCGCACTAGATCCAGCTCGCCACCTGACCTACCTACGCTTTTATCTCTGCAACAAACAGATCACTAGGGAGGGAGAAATGACAGCCAGAATACCAAATGGAATTTCCAAGAATTCCCAACTAGAATTTCTCTACAGCAGAAGTGGAAACTGAATTTCCTGCAGAATGTGTCTATGACAAGCTCAGAAAAACGTTATAGTTCGTAGCGGAACCTGCCGTAGGAAAGTGTGGATTTCCTACCGAATTACCCCGGCCAAGCTAATGTAAAAGCAAAATACACGAACTCGGAGTGCAATCCTCTGAACTGCGGCAAATTAGTACATTTTTCTGCGGAATATTTCCTTATGGGTTGTCTCTCAGGGGCTATACTGACTGAGCAGAGAAGTGAGCTCTTCGTATGGAATTCGCTCAACAAATAAATTGCGTTGTGAGCCGAGGTCCCGTTGTGATCCTATGGCGTGCCCATCGCAGCTCTACAACTCATTCATACAGTATTAAGATCGGTTCAGTAGTTTAGATGCTATACACTCTTTCCCGCGGGAGAGGACCTCCACGCGGTATCCCCAGGTAACGTACTAGTAGTACGGCTAACTCTGGGTGGCGACGATATCCCATCTACTCATAAAAAACCTCATTCCTGTCTATCACCCATCCCTTCTCCGAGACCTGGCCAAGGGTCTTTAAACGGCCTACCCTCAATTCAGGGGAGTCATGCAACCCGTACACGCTGACTTGAAGGTTCGCAGCTGAGGGGTAATTCCAGCTGTGTTTGGACGGAGCCTTCCCGAGGCCGGGCAACCTCGGGTCGTATCCAGCCTTGCCGAGGTATGGGGCACTGCCTCGGTCGACCAACTGTCTCCCCAAATCTTCGCGGGCCCGCGGCGCTTGCCTTGTCGAGCAATGCGGGCGTTATGATATATGCATATGAACCCCCCAACACCAGCCTCGGATACACCGAGACTAGACGATGTCGATACGAGCGATATTGACTAGGAGGCACTACTTGGCTCCAGCCAGGAGACGTTAGTGCAGAATTGCTCAGGTGGTGCGGCTTAGATGAGTACACCTCAATCCAACCCCACAACCGAATCACACGAAACGGCGAAGCAAAGAGTTGATGGTAAGCCCAGGACGGACTACCAGATACTCAAAGCAAAGGCCGGTCGAGCCCGCTTCATTCTTGGCAAGATTGCCAAGAACGAAGCAGAGGGTAAGACCGACCCGCGCGACGCCGAGGATAAGCTACGATGTAATAAAACGATCGCGCAGTTCGAGGCCCAGCGGGCAAACTTATCGACGGAGCAAACGCAGCTTGGAAAATCGAAGCGTGATAGATCCCAGGAGGAGGGTCAGAACACGCCTAAGAGAGCCAAGGATGCGAAGGGTGATGCAAGGGCCACCTCGTTCGGGAAAGCCGAGGCACGGCTTTTCAGCGAAGTGGCAAAAGACAACTTGGCCATGGCACTGGTTGACGGGCTCAACGCGGATGGTAAGCTGCTGGCG
The DNA here is from genome assembly GCA_035043265.1 of Drosophila testacea. Taxonomy (NCBI): domain Eukaryota; kingdom Metazoa; phylum Arthropoda; class Insecta; order Diptera; family Drosophilidae; genus Drosophila; species Drosophila testacea. The sequence continues at coordinate 396,239 of JAWNND010000842.1, read as the reverse complement.
GAGAAGTGGGGAGAGGTGGAGACCAAACTCTCCGATTTGGTCATGGACCCTGTCCTGAGTAAACCGGGGTGCTCCATCCCGTCCAACGACTCCCCAGCCGAGATACGGGGCCATAGGGTAATCACCTGCGTGGACGACGGCTCGAGGTTGTTCCTGGCAGAGTGCATAGCTAAGATTAGCGATGCATGGGCTGGGCTTAAGTTTAAGCTCATCCCAGCCAGGAACATCCCTCGACGCCCCCGGGCACGCATCTGGTTACCCAAGGGTCAAGCGGATAATGACAAGCTGATCCGGACGTTGCGAGTCATGAACCCAGGGATCAAGACCGATGACTGGGTGGTGCTGAAGGTCGAGCAAGTAATGAAGGCCAGCCAGCCATTCCTCCTTTTAATCAATGAGGAATGTCTGGAGCAGCTGGAGAAAACTGACCACAGGCTGTGGTACGGCGTGCGAAAGGCCAAAATGAAGGTCTTTCGGAACGAACCTCCGGGCAGCATCCTCGAAGAGGTCGACGACAATAGCGGGCTGTTGAACGACCTAGCACTCGAGGAGAAGCCAGATGTCGAGACCAACACTGGCAAAACAAACGTAACGACACACTAATGCCGACCGTCGTTCAGATATATCTGAAGCGTAGCAGGGCGGCTTCAGATAATCTGGTTGTCCTCCTCCGTGAGGAGGACATAGACGTCGGCATTATACAAGAGCCCTGGACTTGAGACACGACAGTCTTGGGTCTATCGGCACATGGCTATGACATAATTTACAAGAGTTCCGAGGGTAGGCCGAGCGCTTGTATAGTAATCAAAAAACTCTATTAAGCACTTTAACTCCCCAGCTTGAGCGAGGAAGCGCTGCCGTGGAAAGACTATTGGTACAGGCCGAGAAGACCAAAACCGACTTACTGTTAGGCTGCAACGCCAACTGCAGACATACGGTATGGGAAAGCACAGAAATTAATGAACGAGGTGAGTCTCTCTTCGATTTTATTATAGATAGAAACATCACAATATGCAACCAGGGCAGTACTCCTACCTTTGTCTTCCCCAGTAGTGAGGAGCATCAAGGATGGAAGGAGGTTTTAGACCTCACACTGCTTATTAGTTACAGTCACATAAAGATAAGTAACTGGAGGGTATCCATGCGTCAATTGTTTTCAGACCACAGATACCTACTCTTCGAAATTGATATCGTCGCGATCAAGACCGAAAAGTTACGTAACCCACGCCAAACGGACTGGAACAAGTTCGCCAAACTAGTTCAGTCCAAAGTGAAATCTCAGTGTATAAAAGAAAATCTCTCCACCAAAGATATAGTTGAGGAGATTGGCCAGCTAAACAAAATTTTCAACAAGGCATACACTTCATCATGCCCACTGACGTATGCAAGGAAACAATATCCACCGTGGTGGAATCAGGAACAAGCTAAACTCCGGAAGATCTCAAGAAAAGCCTCCAACCAGAGCTGCTCTAGCAAAATATGGCAACCATATAAAGATGCACTAAAGGCATATAAGCAGGCACTATATAAGGCCAAGAAGGACTCATGGGCCAAATACTGCGAATCTATTGAAAACATAAAGGACACGGCTAGAATTGCTTAAATCCTATCAAAAGACCACAACAGCCCAAGTCTGCTAAACAGATCAGACGGGAGCTCGACAATGTCGACCAAAGAATGCTTAGAAGTGTTGGTAGACACACACTTCCCAGAAAACACTGCAAAGGAGAAGCCCCTCCCAATTAACATGTCCTACGACAACAGTGATACAGAAGTAGTAACCAGAGAGAAACTCATCTGGGCGATAAATACTTTTGAACCATACAAAAGTCCAGGACAGGACGGAATAATCCCAAAAATGCTACAAGTCATAGATGAAGACACGATCTCATGGCTCCTAAACATACTAAAAGCCTGCATCAGACAGAACTATGTTCCGTCTGTCTGGAGAGAGGCAAAGGTAATATTCATTCCTAAACCAGGAAGAAGAGGGCATATCCTAGCTAAGGACTACAGACCCATTAGCCTCACATCCTTCAATCTTAAGGCGTTAGAAAGAATTCTGGACATTCACATTCGACAAAAAATTGAAGGCAAGCAATCTAAAGACCAACATGCGTACACAAAAGGGAAGTCAACAGAAACAGCACTACACGAAGTAGTGCGGCAAATTGAAAGATCCCTGGAGGCTAAACAATACACGATGGCGGCCTTTTTAGACATAGAAGGAGCCTTCAATAATGTAAATGCGAACTCCATCCTGGAATCCCTCAACGAACTTAAAGTCGAGGGATACATCAGCGCATGGATCGCAACTATGCTAAAAAGCAGGAAGATAACAGCCGACCTGGGTGGCGATAATCTCACGCGATACGTGAGCAGAGGCACACCTCAGGGGGGAGTACTGTCCCCGCTACTTTGGCTAATAAATATGGACAAGATACTGCACCAACTAAACCAAGGAGGAGTGAAGACAATAGCATACGCAGACGACGTGGTGCTACTGGTCTCAGGCCCCTTTTTAGACATCATAAGCAACATTATGGAAAGTGCACTCCGGAGACTAAACGATTGGGCCAAGTCATGCGGTCTAGGAGTGAACCCAGCCAAAACGGAATTGATGCTCTTCACAAGACGAACAAAGATTCCAGTTTTCAATCTGCCGAACCTTAGCGGGGAAAGATTGAATTTAGGAGTGGTACTAGACCCAAAACTGTCATGGAAGCTAAATATTGAGGAACGGGTCAAGAAGGCGTGCATTGCATTCTATTCCTGCAGAAAAACTTACGGCAACACGTGGGGACTACATCCTAAGATGACTCTCTGGATGTACACGGAAGTAGTTAGACCCATTCTCACATACGGAGCGCTGGTCTGGTGGCCAGCACTGTCTAAGAAATACAATATAGACAAGATCACAAGAATTCAACAGACAGCATGCGCAGGAGGAGCCACAGGCGCTATGAGATCCTGTCCAACAATGACTCTGAACGCCATACTGAATCTTCTACCAATTCAATCACAAATCGTAAGCATAGCGTCACAATCGGCCCTACGACTCAGGGAGTCAGAGTGCTGGACGGCCAGGAACACAGGACACAGTAGAATACTAAGCGGTAACCAATTTCGCTCGTCCATGAAAACGGACTACGAAATTGCCAAAACAAATTTTGAACAGAACTTCAAAACAAGAAACCCATCAAGAGAGGAGTGAGCTGTCGAGAACCTGGATGCCACATTTGACATGAAACTCTACACCGATGGATCCAAAATGGACTGTGGTGTAGGGGCCGGAGTATACTCGCCGGACCTGTTAGTGGAAAAGTCGTTCCATCTACCAGGTCTGGCGAGCGTGTTCCAGGCAGAGACCTTCGCAATAATGGAAGCAGCTAAGCATCTATTAGAGCGAGGACTCAGGAATGAAAATGTGGAATTCTTCTCGAACAGCCAAGCGGCAATCAAAGCACTCAGCTCTGTTCGGCAAAACTCTGCACTAACTACAAACTGCAAACAAGCTCTCAATGCAGTTGGACTCAACAACACTGTTTCCCTCATTTGGATCCCAGGACATAGGGATCTTGCAGGAAACGAAAAAGCGGACGAGCTGGCCAGACTAGGGTCAGAGATGACAACAACACCAAAAGAGGTGCGTCCACCTCTTAATTCCATTAAACATGAAATCCACAAACTGCATGCCAATAAAGCTAACGTGAGATGGAAAACTCATGATGGGTGTAAAAGAGCTAAACAAACATGGCCGGAATACAACAAAAAACGTGCTGAAGAACTACTGAGCAAGTCCAGAAAGGACATTGCAAGAATAACAGCAACACTCACAGAACACTGGCGAATCGGAACACACGCCAGGAAAACAAACCTTTCCTTCAACCAGCACTGCCACAGCTGCAATGACCCACAAGAGGCGGAAACTCCCGAGCATCTGCTCTGCCACTGCCCAGCTCTAGGCAGAAGCAGACACAGATGGCTTGGGGCACATGAACTCGCGTCGCTAAACGATGTCGGAAACATCGCAATAGATAAAATCCTAAACTTCCTAAACCACAGCAATTTTCGTGTTTAGTGGGTCGAAGTCCATAAGAAAATAGTACTTTGATTATCATCATAAATAAACTATACAATTCAATATAGAACAGGTTTAGAAAGCACGTTTTGCTTTTGCTGTTGCAGAAGAGTAATTTGTACCCCACGAATTTAAATTACAACATCATTAAATATAACAAACAAATTTTTTGAATCCAATTCCACATTTCGGACATTTTCTAAATAACTTCAGGTTTTTCAATAGCGTTGATTTTAACGAGTTTTTGAGATCGTTCTTACCAGTATTATGAATTGAATTATCCATGCAAGGACGAAAATTATGTTTTAAGGACAATTGGTTCTTTGATCTTATGGAATTTTGTAAGTCTTGGTCCTAACAAGAGTATTGATATCAATATTGTCAGGATCGGACCAAAAGCACTGAAGGAGTTGTAGTTAAATATAATTAAAAAAATGCACTAAGCTACAGTGGAGCAAGCTCGACAGTAGGAGACCCAGTATTTTTGAGTGCAAAGCGTTCAGAAGATTGCTCTTCAATTTGCGTACCATTCAATAGATGGCGCCACTTCATAAACATAGAGGTCGCTGGCGTCTCTTCTTCCTTTTACCTGTAATATTGTTAGTTGAATAACTTCCGCGTTTATCATCCGATTGGAACGAAATTTGGACTAGACTGGTTTGGACCAGAGTGTTTACTATATGTACCAAAAATCAAAGCGCTAGTCTTAAAGGTGCTCTTGTAATTCGACTTCGAAATTTTGTATTTCAATTCCTGGGCGCGGAGGGGGCGTGGCGAAAATCTAAAACAAACTTGATCAATGGGACTTGTAGATGAACGGACATGCCAAATTTGGTGTCTCTAGCTCTTATAGTCTCTGAGATCTAGGAACTCAAAAAAGGGACAGACAGACAGACGGACAGACAGACGGACATGGCTATATCGACTCGGCTGTTGATGCTGATCAAGAATATATATACTTTATGGGGTCTGTCACGCCTCCTTCTGCCTGTTACGCACATTTTTTTTTGCACAAACTTAATAGACCCATTTGTACTTTTTTAAAGTACTGGGTCTAAAAAAATATTTTTTCAACTTAAAAAACGCGGACTTGGAATTGATTTTAGAACTATGGTTTCTTCGTGAAAACATCTTAGAATTGATCGTAGATTATGAATATGGGGTACAATTTTTTTACAAAGTACTTTAAAAAACTACAAATGGGTCTATTAAAGTATATTTATTCTTGATCGGCATCAACAGCCGAGTCGATATAGCCATGTCCGTTTGTCCGTCTGTCTGATTTTTGAGTTCCTAGATCTCAGAGACTATAAGAGCTAGAGACACCAAATTTGGCACGTAGGTTCATCTATGTCTTGCATTGATCAAGTTTGTTTTAGATTTTTGCCACGCCCCTTCTGCGCCCCTAGAAATTGAAAAACAAAATTTTAAAGACGAATTACCAGAGAACCTTTAAAACTAGCGCCTTGATGTATAATACTCACTATAGTCAAAACCTGTCCTGAAAATTTCTTTCCAATCGGTTGATAAACACGGAAGTTATTCAACTAACAATCTTACAGGCAAAAGGAAGAAGAGACTCTAGCGACCTCTATGTATATCAACTGGCGCCATCTATTGAATGGTACGCATTATTGGGTCTCCTACTTTTGAGCTTGTTCAACTGTAGCTTACTGCAAATTTATACCCTTGCAGAGAGTATTATAATTTTGTCACGAAGTGTGTAACGCATTGAAAGAAGCCTCACAGACCCCATAAAGTATATTTATTCTTGACCAGGGTGACGAGCTGAGTCGACATAGCCATGTCCGTCTGTCTGTCCGTCTGTTTCTATGCAAACTAGTCTCTCAGTTTTGAAGCTATCTCGATGAAACTTGGTACAGATCCGTCTTCTTGCTTCACGCAGTACATATGTCGGAGCCGGCCGGATCGGATAACTATATCATATAGTTGCCATAGGAACGATCGTTTCGAAATCAACATTTAACAAATTTTGTAAAAAAAATCTGACGGCTTACACAGGGCACTGCAAGGGTATCCAAACTTTGGCGCGCCAAAGTTAGCTTGCGCAATATTTATACCCTTGCAGAGGGTATTATAATTTTGTCACGAAATGTGTAACGCATTGAAGGAAGCCTCACAGACCCCATAAAGTATATATATTCTTGATCAGGGCGACGAGCTGAGTCGATATAGCCATGTCCGTCTGTCTGTCCGTCTGTCCGTGTGTCCGTCTGTTTCTATGCAAACTAGTCTCTCAGTTTTGAAGCTATCTTGATGAAACTTGGTACAGGTCCGTCTTTTTGCTGCACGCAGCACATATGTCGGAACCGGCCGGATCGGATAACTATATCATATAGCTGTCATAGGAACGATCGGTTGGAAATAAACATTTACTATGAAAAACTTTTTTGTTTCTCAACATATCCCAACCAAATATACACATTGTGTGTTTAATTAAGTTCTAAACAGACTGACCAAATTTGGTGTAAATCGGACTACTATATCATATAGCTGTCATAGGAACGATCGGTTCGAAAACAACATTTACTATGAAAAACTTTTTGTTTCTCAACATATCCCAACCAAATATACACATTGTGTGTTTAATTAAGTTCTAAACAGACTGACCAAATTTGGTGTAAATCGGACTACTATATCATATAGCTGCCATAGGAACGATCGGTTCAAAATCAACAAATTTTTTAAAAAATCTGACGTCTTACACAGGGCACTGCAAGGGTATCCAAACTTTGGCGCGCCAAAGTTAGCTTGCGCAATATTTATACCCTTGCAGAGGGTATTATAATTTTGTCACGAAATGTGTAACGCATTGAAGGAAGCCTCACAGACCCCATAAAGTATATATATTCTTGATCAGGGCGACGAGCTGAGTCGATATAGCCATGTCCGTCTGTCTGTCCGTCTGTCTGTCCGTCTGTTCGTGTGTCCGTCTTTTTCTATGCAAACTAGTCTTTCAGTTTTGAAACTATCTTGATGAAACTTGGTACAGATCCGTCTTTTTGCTGCACGCAGTACATATGTCGGAACCGGCCGAATCGGATAACTATATCATATAGCTGCCATAGGAACGATCGGTTGGAAATAAACATTTAGTATGAAACACTTTTTTGTTTCTCGAGATATTTCAACCAAATATACACATTGTGTGTTTAATTAAGTTCTAAACAGGCTGACCAAATTTGGCGTAAATCGGACTACTATTAAATTCCAGGCATCTTTGGTATATAGCTCATCACTTGAACCTAAATTTTTTCAAATGTCTGTTTTTCTTACAGATTAACAGATTTTACCATAGCAGATTAAGTTTAACTTAAGGGCACTCTTTGATTTATAAAGCGCTGGACTATAGCATTTATGTTGCCTATATCACAAAACTATTATAAACGCCATTAGTTCGTCTCATTTAAGAATATTGTTCATGTGTCTGGAATCGACACCACAATCATTATCAAGGTCTAATTGAGTCTATTCAGAAGCTCCGTTTGCCAGCTTATTCTAATAGACTTCTGCTTCTCAATATTTCATTCCTTACTCACCGTAAAATAGTTCTTGGAGTAATTCTTCTCCATAAGTTAACCATTGGTGATTTTAGATGTTCAGCTATATTACAACGCATAAATTTCAGAGTCCCAAAGGTAAACTAGAAACGTCTTCTCCTTATTTCTGCATACTGGCACCACGGACTACGCTTTGCACAATCGGTTTCGAGTACAATGCTCTAACTATAATGAGCTTTATTATTTAATTTTAACCAATCTCTCTGCCACTTATTAAAGCTTCTCTTTTCAGTCATTTCCGTAAAATTTCTGATCACGCTCGGCTGTGAGAGGGGTCACGTGTGGAGGACTTATAATAAATCCTCCCCTGTGTGACTTAAGACCTACCGTGATTATATTTATACCCTTTCAGAGGGTATTATAATTTTGTCACGAAGTTTGTAACGCATTGAAGGAGGCGTGTCAGACCCCATAAAGTATATATATTCTTGATCAGGGCGATGAGCTGAGCCGATATAGCCTTGTCCGTCTGTCTGTCTGTCTGTTTCTATGCAAACTAGTCTCTCAGTTTTGAAGCTATCTTGATGAAACTTGGTCGGAACCGGCCGGATCGAATCACTATATCATATAGCTGCCATAGGAACGATCGCTTCGGAATCAACATTTAGTATGAAAAACTTCTTTGTTTCTCAATGTATCTCAACCAAACTCACAGATTGTGTGTTTGATACAGTGTTATACATCCTTACCAAATCTGGCTCAAATCGGACAGCTATATCATATAGCTGTCATAGGAACGATTGGTTCAAAATCAACATTTAGTATGAAAAACTTTTTTGATTCTCAAGATATCTCAACCAAATTAACAGGTTGTGTGTTTGGTAAAGTTTTATACATCCCTACCAAATTTGATGTAAATCGGACTACTATATCATAAAGCTGCCATAGGAGCGATCGGTTCGAAACCAACATTTAGTATGTATAACAAATTTTGTACAAAATCTGACGGCTTACACGGGGCACTGCAAGGGTATCCACGCTTTATTTTGTATTATATTTCATTATTGGGCTTTTCTAGTTATCCCCAGTCCCCGGAAAAAATGTTGTATCAATTATACATAGTTTTTGTATACCCCAGACTTAAGGTTTTTATCTTATGTATATAATTTTAATTTCATTTAATTTTATTTTTTTTAGACCATGTACTTTAAAAAGTAGAAAAGGGTCTATTTACTTTGTCCAAAACAAAAAAAATGTTTAAGAGGCAGAAGAAGGCGTGACAGACCCAATAAAATATATACATTTACATAATCTTGATCATCATAAAAAACCGAGTCGACATAGCCAGTCCGCCTGTCTGTCTGTTCCTATTTTGAACACCTAGATCTCAGCGTCTATGAGAGCTAGAGACACCGAACTTGGTTTTGGGTTTATATATATGTATCTTGCCAAGATCACGATATTTCAAAGTCTAATTTCAAGTCCACCTTTAATGCTTGAGTTTTTGTACATATGATAAACACTAAAGTCCGAATTTGTCCTGCAAATTTCATCTCGATTTATAATCTAGCTTTATAATTGCCATTGTTATGGTTTTTCTTGTTTTTTGAGCTATCTTAACCAAACTCACAGATTATGTATTTCTTACTTACTGCTACATACTGAGAAAATTTGGTCAAGATCGGACCACTATATCATATAGCTGCCATAGGAACAATCAGATGCAAATTAAAACTTTGTATGAAGATCTTTGTTATTTTTTGAGATATCTCAACCAAACTCACAGATTACACTAGTTTACAAATGAAATATCTGTGTTTTGTTTTTAGACCTTAGTATTTTTCCTGTATAGATTTTGACCTCCTAAACATGAAAAAAAATGTTAAAAATTTTTCTATGGAGTAGTTTTTGAGATATTATTTTTTTAAATTTTTTCATAGGTGACTCAGCTTCTTCGAGTATCAGTCGTAAACGCGATTACCGTTTTCAACAAAATTAGGTTTTAACTAAAGGTAATGCAATTTTCTAAAACTTTTTCATTCAAAGTTTTGAAATCAGCTCGATCTTCATAATGTTTGAGCCTCTTAAAGTTGAAAATTCAATATTTTTGCGAAAAAAAAGCACAAAAAGGGGTGTAAACAAAAATTCATAAAGTATATTTAACGCAAAATTAAAAATAAAAAAATGATGCAGACATTAAACTCTCCCAAGTAAAACAAGCTATCGTTCATAGAAATCGGTGGATTAACTATTGAGTAATACGACTTTTAATGGCAAAACACAAGTTCTAAATTTTTGTTATTATCGCTTTTCGTGCGATACTTCAATATCGATATTCGTGCGATATACATGCAACAGAAGTGCGAAACACGTATATCGCACGAAGATATCCAATATCGAAAAACGATAAATTTGCGTTAAATATGAATTTTTGTTTCAACCCCTTTTTGTGTTTTTTTCGCAAAAAAAATGAATTTTTCAACTTTAAGAGGCTCAAACATTATGAAGATCGAGCTGATTTCAAAACTTTGAATAAAAAAGTTTTAGAAAATTGCATTACCTTTAGTTGAAACCTAATTTTGTTGAAAACGGTAATCGCGCTTACGACTTATACTCGAAGAAGCTGAGTCACCTATGAAAAAATTTAAAAAAATAATATCTCAAAAACTACTTCATAGAAAAATTTTTAACATTCTTTTTCATGTTTAGGAGGTCAAAATATGTACGGGAAAAATACTTTGGGCTAAGAACAAAAGTGGCCGTAAATTTGGTGTTATGCATTTCTGTACTCATTGTAACATTCTGTAAAAATTTGGTCAAGATCGGATCACTATAACGTATATCTGCCATAGGAACAATGGCTTTTAATGCTAGTAATACCCAGAAGGAAATATTCCGCAGAAAAATGTACTAATTTGCCGCAGCCCAACTCAGAGGATTGCACTCCGAGTTCGTGTAAAAGTCTTATTTGCTTTTACATTAGCGTGGCCGGGGTAATTCGGTAGGAAATCCACACTACCCTACGGCAGGTTCCGCCACGAACTCTAACGTTTTCCTGAGCTCTTCATAGACACATTCTGCAGGAAATTCAGTTTCCATTTCTGCTGTAGGGAAATTCTAGTTGTGAATTTCTGGAAATTCCACTTGGTATTCTGGCTGGCATTTCTCCCTCCCTAGGGCTGCTGCAGAAATAAAAGCGTATACATACATGTATTTTTTCGATTTTGTTTCTTTATTTTTATTTAATAAACATTTTCATATATGAATATAATAATATTATTAAATTAATTAATACTGAAAAGAGATGAGACGAAAATGTATATACATTAGTTTTTATTTTGAATATATTTCACTTTAATTAGTGTATACTTACATTTCGTGTGGTTCCAGTATTTTATTAACGCATTTGAATTAGCCCACATAATGGCCAATTTTAGAATACGTACCTGTATAAAACAATTACACAATAAAATGCAAGAAAAACTAAGACTTACCCATTTATAAATGCGTTGTTCATCTAACACGCGTTCAAATAACACTGCTGCGCAAAAGACACTTTGATAGAAATACACAAAAAATGGGTTGCCAACATAACAAAATGTAGCCGATCGCGTACTCTAGCCTCTAAGCTTAGAGTACGGCAAACGTGTTGACGACCCTTACAGCTAAGAAGATTTCCTAGCAGAACTCTATGCTGCCCAGGCTATACCAAACTCAGCAAACCGCTTGAGCTCGTAGCGGAAGCTGCTGTAGGAAATTCGCACCCTGAATCGAACGACTTTTACTACAGACCGCGCTGCTGACAGCCTGCAGCTTGAGGGATCGATCCCTACTTCATGTAAAATTTTGGTACTGCGGCCGTAGCGACTTTGGTCTGTACGTGCCCTCCGGATCGACTGGGTAGACAATCAAAAGAATATGGCAGGAGGAGGGTGATGAGGAGAGGGGTGGGGAGGGGTATTACGATTCATTGGTGTTGCGACTTTCCAAATCAATTTTCAGTATATGGCACTGTTACTCGCTCTTGCTGCAATAATCCAATTGCAGAAAAAACTTTAAAACAGCGAGCAGCGAAAATGTAAATTCTCTATCTATATATATAAAACTCTTTGTCCTAATTGACTGATTGAGTCATCACGCTGTAGGCCAAACGGTTCAAGATATTGAGATGAAATTTTTACACAACATAGCTGTTTTTGTTTTTTGAGCTTTCTTAACCAAACTCACAGATTATATATTTCTTACTCATTGTAACATTCTGTAAAAATTTGGTCAGATCGGAACTATATCATATAGCTGCCATAGGAACAACTTGTATGAAGATCTTTGTTATTTTTTGAGATATCTCAACCAAACTCACAGATTATGGATTTCGTACTCATTGTAACATTCTGTAAAAATTTGGTCAAGATCGGATCACTATATCGTATAGCCGCCATAGGAACAGTGGCTTTAAGTGCTATTAATAAACAATCGAAAGAAGATGGACAGGTGGTGGGGGAGGGGAAGGGGGAGGGTGTTAGGATTCATTAGTGTTGCGACTTTCAAAATCAATTTTCAGTATATGGCACTGTTACTCGCTCTTGCTGCTATAATCCAATTGCAGCGAAAACTTTAAACCATCGATCAGTGAAAATGTAAATTATCTGTCTATATATATAGAACTCTTTGTCCTGAATGGTTCACTGAAAGAACATTAACTTAAAGTCCAATTGTACGGAAAAATAAAATTTACATTTCCCGCTTTCTTATAATAAATGACAAAAGGTCCAACTATAGCTGTGAGAAGTGTTCCCTATATTCACTCGACATTTTCCCCGAGATTTCAGCGAGCTTAGCGAGCCGGGGGTTGGCGAGCGAAGCGAGCAGGGGGCAAACCCCTAGTAGTTATATATAAATTTGTAACTATTTAAATAATTTTTTATTTCAAGAATTTACTGGAGCCGCATCTTTTTTTCCATCATTTGTCAGCTGTTGGCCTGCCTATGTCAGATTTATTTATTGAAATAAAGACAATTATGAGTTATAAACTGGCAAATGTTGTATATGGTGCAATTGTTAATTGCAGTGCACTTTCAAAAATTCTTTTAAGACTTTGAATTTTATCTTTTGTGTTTCAATTTGAAATTATTATTTCCGCGCTTAAGCTATATTACCATTGATTATCGATATTCGATTGAAGAAAAACAGCTGCCTCATGTTCCATTTAACAGAAAAATCCAATGATGCGGCCCAGTGTAAACACAGTATAATGCATTCGCTTATATGCAGCATTAGGAAATAAAATAAAATAAAAAATTAAATCTAGTATTATTTTACATAATAATAATATTTTTAAAAATTAATAAAATCAAATATTGCACGCATTTACTTATTTTATTTTGCTCGCGCATAACACCCGATCAGCGTAGGGTAAGCGCAGGTTGAGGGCTTTATTGCGAATCAACTTTGAAAGAGACAAAACTCAGATTTAAAACAACAACAACATGATATGAAGTGTGGCACCGTTTCATCATACGTTTTGTAGGTACACACAAATCAAAACAAGAAACCAAATCATAAAACCCCAAAACGGCCATCGAAGTTTGGCGCGTCATACGCCTTTAACATTATTCTGTTAGATTCTGTCTATACCCACTTGTACACCCCAAACTCCACTGTCTCTGCCAGTCAGCTCACTTGACTTTTTAGTGCTGGGGACTAAGCTTTAACCATATGCTTACAAGAAAAATAGGGATAAGATGTGAATTACGGACTTTGTTCAAATATTGGTACTGACAGCATAAGTATCCTAGCAATCAGCTGACTATGGACACGCAACCGTAAAATCCCAGCTAGTGGAAATTCAATATAAAATCAGCCGACTATTAATGCGTGAGTCTAACAGAAAGTTAGACTCTTTATGGAAATTTTGCATGATCACGCCTCCGAAATATCCGAACTTATGGAAGTGTACTATTAGTTTAACAGTGAATTTCCACTTGTTGGGATTTTTCGGTTGCGTGAGAGCTCACTCAAAAAATCCGTAGTCAGATGATTGCATCCATAGTCAGATGATTGCATGGGTACTTTTGCTGTCAGTACGAACATGAATATAATCCAGTGATGTTTGAACAAAGTCTGAAGGCAGAATACACATCTTTCTTTATTTATCATGTTAAAAAGGATATGGTTGATACAAAAGCTTAAATAGATCATTGTGAATTAGCAATTACGTTGCACATAGAAGAGTGCACCCTAAACTCGTTAGGTTAGGTAAGGTAATAGTGGTTGCCGATTGGATCGACACACATAGGCCTCAGACGGGCCCGTTTTGATACCATGGATCACTCCCTAGTTCTAGTGGTAGAAACTGATATTCTTACAGAGGGGTCCAGTTCGTTGCTTGGATATATTTGTTGATCTTTCGCGGGCTGCATGATGCGAGCTCGCCTAGATTATCGAAAAACGGTTTACCCAGGAATTTGTATCTTCTCTTACTCAAGGCCGGGCAGAAACAGCAGAAGTGCTCCGAGGATTCTTCTTCCTTTTCATCTCTACAACTTCTACAGAAGTCATTGTAAGGGGCGTTAAGCCTACGTGCATGAGCACCTACTGTACAGGGACCCGTGATAGCACGGACCACTGCAGAGCATTCCGTTCTAACTAGCTTGCATAGCTTGATAGAGCGGGTGCGGTCAATGCTCGGCCAGGTTTGTCGAGTAATCCTGGTGTTATCCCAGTGCCTGCTTGCGCTGTGAGTTGAGTGTGTTTGGAATTGAGCTTGCAGGTTGCCAGGGGCAACCTTCCTTGGCTGGAAGGAGGGGGTCAGTCGTGCCTTGCCTGGCTAGCTCATCCGCTATGCAGTTGCCTAAGATGTATCGGTGCCCTGGCACCCATACTAGACTAATATCAAATTGTTCAGCCATCTCGCTTAGAGATTTGCGACTGATCTCAACTTTGTTACAGTCGCTTCCAGACAATTAAGAGCTGCTCGACTATCACTGTAGATGTTAACGGATTTCAACTAAACTCGTTTATATCAGGCAAAATCAAATTCAAAAGGTACAGAGTCACTGCAGAACTTAATTTCAGTTACAGCTATATTAAAAACAAATAATATTATGGAAATTAGTCATTTCATTTATTTATTTATTTTTTTTTTTAATTTATCTTTCACAATTTTTTTTCATTTAGCTGTTTGTTGCCTGCAAAAATTTTGATAAATGCCTAAATTTTACTGATAGTGTGAGACCATCGCACAAAAAATAAGTTGGTAGTCCCTGCGTGATCTAGCAAAGCAGAATATTCCCTCCCCCACCATCGCCAACAAGTTGCCTATGATTTTGTATGGCAAGTGACGTGCGTCGACACATTTTCCCAATTGGAGCAAACGCATCCGAGTGTAGAAACGCACTATAGGTATTTATTTTTTGTGTTGCTTTCTACTTCGTTATTTCTGGTATTTTTTATATCTTTTCCCTATGGCCATTGGCCACACAACATCGCAAAAAGGAGTGAGCGAGAGCAACTTATCGGTGCAAGTGCGTCTTTAAATAGGTGAAATACTACAAATCAATTATAAAAATATTTATTCACTATTACTTTTACGGTTTCCTGTATGTGTGATTGCTGTTTTTTTGTTAAGTACGAAAGACTGATATTTAAATGTGCGTAAACGTAGTTGCCATTAAAATTAAAATCAAGCATATGTACACATAATAAGCTTGTGCATATGTTTTTGTCCCTTTCGTATGCGTTCGCTAGAAGGAAACAGTTATAGGTAAAAGAATAGAGTAGCCACGGTTTTATTATTTTATATAAGAAATTGTGGATGCTTATAAAAATAAAATATTTTTTACTTTGCTGTAAAGCTAATATTAATTACTTTTCTTATATTAAAATATGTACAACCATATTAATGATAGTTGCGTTGCTTTATTCCAAAATGGTGTAGGTTCTTGTGGTTGGCTCAATTTTCACTAGGTGGCAACATTGGGAGAGCGGCCATTTATACAGTAGTAACTGTCCCGTCCCGTCGAACGTGTGATTTCGTATATTTTCTCATTAAGAAAAATAATTTCTTACAAAAGTTTAGCTTTTCTTATAAAGTTAGTGAGTATGCATATTGAGAGATATATAAAGTGTTAAATAGTTGATAACCCCTTTGTGCTATTCCGGCAATGTTTGTAAAGAAAGAAATTTGCCATGTAATCTTACACATGTACATACATACAATATTATATGTGAAATCGTCAAAGTGGCTTGGTTTCATATAAACGTGCATGCACAGATACATACATATGCATACGTATATGTATGTATCTATGCATGCATGTTTGTATGTATTTGAGAATATATGTACATCTTTTATAAAAAAAAAACTTATTCTAATCGATATTTATTTAAACATGTAAAAAAAACTAAAAAAGCCAAAAAGCTTTGTGGAAAAAATGAACGTGTATATAAATTATCATCAACATGAACAGCAGAACCATTTGTATTTTTGATCGTACATATATATATATATATATATATATATATTTGATATCAAAAAAATATATATATTTATATGTATACTAAACTTTATATTATTTTTTGGAGGAATGCTAAATTGCGTGTAGATATGTTAGTTATTACTTTACATTACCGTTTTACATGCGTAAGTAAATATATGTGTTGATATTGTATATTTGTTGATGGTTAAGTGTGCGTGTGTGTATCTGTATTTGTGCATAAATGTGAACAAAAGTACAGAGTTAAATAGGGTGATTGCGTCAATGACTACCGAGCAGAGTTGTCAACTGTGTATGGTATACACGCACATCAACCATTTGTATATAAGTGTACCAATGTATAAAGTGTACTTTTCAAAAATATTTTTTACATAATGAATTGTTATTTCGACATTAAGTTAATAGTATGAATACTTACGACATACATACAAATTACAAAAATGTACGTACAATTTCATAAAATAAAAATATACTCATATTTAAAATATTATGAAAACCGTCATAATTTTAAATAAATTTTGGACGTGTCAATAAAATAAGAACATTTAAGTATTTTTAAAAATAAATTTATTTGGTATTGCATATGTTCAATTTTGTCAAAACAACTGCTTGACTAACTGAATGTATGTGAAGCATTCTAATGTAAGCGTGGGCAAATGTGTGCATGGATTATAAGTGTGTAAATTGAATAATAATTGAAAGACATAACATTGACCATTTAAACCATTTATATATGTATACATTTTTGTAGGCTACAAAAACAGTTTTAGTAGGAATCAGACGTCAAGAAACAAAACATAAATCGAGTGTCATCGAAAACGTAAGAAGAAGAGATTAACCATTGAAAACAAGATTATTACCAAAAGCCGTAAAAGTTCATTTAATGACAATGGCGTTGAAGGCACAATTGATGCGCGACTAGTCCGGATTGGGATTGGGAATGTACTTCCACCTACAAGTGCAGCTAAAAATCAATTGGAAAAATTGAGCACAATGCGCGAAGCGCTTTTTTCTCAGGATGGCTGGGGATGCCAACATGTTAACCAGGATACAAATTGGGAGGTGCCCAGCTCACCGGAGCCCGCTAATAAAGATCAGTCGGGTCCGCCAATGTGGAAACCCAATATTAATAACGGCACTGACTTGTGGGAATCGAACTTAAGAAACGGGGGTCAACCACCTGCCCAACAAGTGCCAAAGCCGTCTTGGGGTCATACACCTTCCTCAAATTTAGGTGGCACTTGGGGAGAGGATGATGACGGTGCAGATAGCACCAGTGTCTGGACAGGCCAATCAAGCAATACATCAGCAGCTGGCACGTCTGTCGGAGTCGGTGTTAATCCTTCTAATGCTGGAGTAGGGGGAGTCGTTGCGTCCACCGGACCCCAATGGGGACAAGGCGTCGTTGGGGTTGGATTGGGCTCGGCTGGTAATAACAGCACCCCAGCAGCTGGACCACTTCCTGTTGTGCCTTCAGGATGTAAGTACACACATACCTCTTCATATTTATTCGAAGGAGTTAAAGCCTAATGATAAACCTTTAACTAGTTACTTTCAATATACATCTATGTCATTTGAAAGCTTGGAGATTAACCGAGGTATCAGTAATTACTCATTGCATATATTTCCTACATAGCTCAAAATAGGAAAGTTGAAAGCCCATAGATAATAAAAGATAAAGTAAACGACATTTTTTCGAATTTTGTTTTATGACATTTGGAAATCAACTATTAGAGTTTAATTATAAATACTTAGAAAAATATCTGCCAGTCAAAAAAAAAAGCGTAAACCGCGCTTACGACATCGATAGTATGGCGTGTACGTATAAGACAATATTATATATATAATCTGTTTGGTCCTGATATCTCAAAAAAAAGAAAGAATTTTCATGCCAAAAGTTAATTTTGGTCCCAGTAGTTCCATCTTATCAAAATTTGGTAAGAACACATAAATGAATACACAATACGTGAGTTTGGCTGGAATATCTCAAGAAATAAAGAAGATATTCATAAGAAGAGATTTTAACCGATCGAGTATATGGCAGCTATAAGATATAGTAGTCTGATCTTTACAAATATTGCCAAAAATTCTTAAGATATTAATAACTATTTGATACTAGCGTACTAGTTGAGAAATCTCAAAAAAAAGACAAACTAGGATTTTAATACTGAGCCTTAATTTTTTAGATCTGATAATTCCTATGGCAGCTATTTGATAAAGTCATTCGATTCGGCCGATTCTGACATATGCTTGTAGTTAAAAACGTACCTGTAACAAGTTTCAACCAGATACCTTTAAAAATTCTTCAAGACTCAGGTGCAGATGACTAATAGGGTTTATCCACGATGGTCATTCGGCATTAGCCGAAAGGCTCATCCAAGCAAAATTATATGTTTTGCTGTCGTTCACCCGATGAAATGTAGTTAAATTTTTAGACCCAGTAATTTAAAGAAGTACAAATGGGTCTATTAAATTTGTGCAAATGTGCGTAACAGGCAGAAGGAGGCGTGTCAGACCCCATAAAGTATATATATTCTTGATCAGCATCAACAGCCGAGTCGATATAGCCATGTCCGTCTGTCTGTCTGTCCCTCCCTTTTTTGGACATCTAGATCTCAGAGACTATAAAGGCTAGAGGCACCAAACTTGACATTTACGTTCATCTATATATTGCATTGATCAAGTTTGTTTTAAATTTTTGCCACGCCCCCTCCGCGCCCTGGAATTGAAATACAAAATTTCGAAGTCGAATTACAAGAGCACCTTTAATGCTAGCCCCTTGATTTTTGGTACATATAATATACACTATAGTCCAAACCTGTCCAGATTCAGATTTCATTCCGATCGGATGATAAACGCGGAAGTTATTCAACTTACACTGTTACGGGCAAAAGGAAGAAGAAGACACGCTATCTTCCTAGTGCGCCATCTATTGAATGGTACGCAACATTGAAGAACAATCTATAGTAAACGCTTTGCACTCAAAAAGTACTGGGTCTCCTACTGTCGAGCTTGCTTCACCGTCGCTTACTGCATTTTTTTTCATTGAACAAAAGATTTTTATCGATAAATACCGTCTAACCTATGCAAACATCCCAATAATCAGCCCTTTTGTGCCAAGCTTAAATTGTGCGCTAAATATTATTTTTCAAATAATTAGAAAATATTTATATTTTCGTATTAACAAATGGCAACGATTTGCTAATACATAGTTGATTATTTCAATTTAAACTTGCCTTATTTTGCGTTTGAAAATATATTCTAAATCAAAATAATGCAGGCAACAGAACTGAACAGCTAATTTAATTTGGGCGAATTTCAAAAAAACATCCCACTCAGCCATTGTTAAAGAAATTAAAAATAAAAAATGCAGTAAGCTACATTGGAGCAAGCTCGACAGTAGGAGACCCAGTACTTTTTGAGTGCAAAGAGTTCTCTATAGATTGTTCTTCAATGTTGCGTACCATACAATAGATGGCGCCACTACGAAGTTTAATAAACACAGAGGTCGCTAGCGTATCTTCTTCTTCCTTTTGCCCGTAACATTGTTAGTTGAATAACTTCCGTGTTTATCATTCGATTGGAATGAAATTTTCTGAAAAGGTCTGGATCAGTCGCTAACATTAAAGGGGCTTCTTCAATTCGACTTCATAATTTTGTATTTCAATTTCCGGGGGCGGATAGGGGCGTGGCGAGAATCTAAAACAAATTTGATCAATGGGAGATATAGATGAACCTACATACCAAATTTGGTGTCTCTAGCTGTTATAGTCTCTGAGATCTAGGTGATCATATTTTCGAAATATTGATCAGCCGTATACTATCCGTTTATTATCCGATCCGAATAAAATTTTCAGGACAGGATTGGACTATAAAGTTTATGATGTATGCCAAAAATCATATCGCGGTGCTTTCGTCATTCGACTTTGAAATTTTGTTTCAAATTTACGGGGTCGGAGGGGGCGTGGCAAAATTCTAAAACAAACTTGATCAATGCAATATATACCTCATTAAAGTTGATATTTGTGCAAAATTTGTTTTTGATGGTATGTATGCCTTTTCGCTTATGCTTTGTGATGTTTTTCCATGTAAATCTTCTTTACCAGCTTTGAATCTATAGTCCCGTTAAGAATTTAGCGAAGACAAAGTCATGCGTTTAATAGCAAATTGATATTTGTGCAAAGTTTATCATTTCGATTTTAAGTGCGACACATTAATGAGATCTGCCCAAAAAGTGAATAACTTAATAACAGTGGTATTTTCGCAGTAATTTAAAGTTATTTTTTCCAATTTGAGCGCTGTTTTTGAAGTTTTCTTTATTTTTGATCAAAAATGCCTCTCTCTTAGCCGAGTTAAGCTCGAAGGAGAAGACTCAGATTGAGACAATGTCGGAATGTGGAGTGAAAATTGGTGAAATTGCGAAAAAACTGCTGCGTCACCGAAATACAATTCGGAATTATTTGAAAAACCCCCAAAAAAAAAGGCCCAAAATAATCGAAAGGGAGCTGTTCCAAAAGTTGATGCACGCACTAAGCGACATATAAGAGCGTTAGCAACTGCTAAATCCATGAGCCGCGGTCTATAAAGGCAGAATTGAAGTTGCCAATCACTAGGCAGAGGGTACAAAAAATTTGCCAAAAGGAGTTGCACCTGAAATATGATTCAAAAGTGCGGACTCCAAAACTTTTACCCCGGCATAAAAAAGCTCGACTTGCTTTTTACGAAAAGTATAAGTTTTGGGACAATGAGTTTGAAAAAGTTCTCTTCAGCGATGAAAAGCAGTTTAATTTGGATGGTCCAGATGGGAACCAGAAGTGTTGGCGTGACCCAAGTCATCCCCGCCAGACTTGCTATAAGCGGAACCATGGTGGTGGGTCCCTCATGGTATGGGCAGCTTTTAGCTCTCTTGGAAAGTCTCCGATTTGTTTAGTACCAGGACGAATTGATTCTAAAATGTATACGGATCTCCTAGATAGTGGACTTATATTATTTGCAGAAGAGTTTCATGGTGATGACTGGATATTTCAGCAGGATAATGCTCCTATACATGTTTCACGGTATACGAAGTCATTTGTTGAGTCGAGAAATATCCCCTTATTGGACTGGCCAGCTATAAGTCCAGCCTTAAATCCAATTGAGGATCTTTGGGGCATCCTTACTTCTAAGGTTTATGAAGGTGGAAGGGAGTTTGATTCGCTAAAGGATTTATATAAAGCCATAGTTGAGAAATGGGCAACCATCGGCATTAGCATCCTGGAAAACTTAGTTAATTCGATGCCCCGGCGATTACAAATAGTATCACAACACAAGGGAGATTCTATTTCGTACTAAATTAATCAATAACAAAAGTTTTGAATGTAAATAATACCTAATTTAATAAATTTTTTCGCCATACCTTTGTTTTGCACAAATATCAATTTTCGTTGAAGAAATTTTTCAAATTAATTTTCTGTCAATAAAATAATTCACAATTCAATAAATAGTTTGCCCATTATAATTCATTATCAATCACCTATTTAAAATAAATAATAAAAAAAATCGAACAAGTAAAAGTTCGGAATAAAAATAAATAAATATGATGCACAAATATCAATTTTACTGAGGTAGATAAACCTTCATGCCAAATTTGGTGGCTCTAGCTCGTATAGTCTCTGAGATATAGGTGTTCAAAAAAGGGACGACAGACGGACTATATCGACTCGGCTGTTGATGCTGATCAAAAATATATATACTTTGTGGGGTCTGCCACGCCTTCTTCTGCCTGTTACGCACATTTTTTTGCACAAACTTAAAAGACCCATTTGTACTTTTTAAAGTACTGGGTCTTAAAACTCCTGCAGCTATTTGTCGCTTACGTTATTTTAGCGGTAAGGTTTCGATAACACTAGTTTACAAATTAATTATCTGTGTCTGCCTTTAAGACCTAAGTATTTTTCTCGAATAGATTTTGACCTCCTAAACATGAAAAAGTATTTTAAAAATTTTTCTATGGAGTAGTTTTTGAGATATTATTTTTATACCCTTGCAGAGGGTATTATAATTTTGTCACGAAGTTTGTAACGCATTGAAGGAAGTGTGTCAGACCCCATAAAGTATATATATTCTTGATCAGGACGACGAGCTGAGTCGATATAGCCATGTCCGTTCGTCCGGCTGATTCTATGCAAACTAGTCTCTCAGTTTTTAAGCTACCTCGTTGAAACTTGGCACAGGTCCGTATTCTTGCTGCACGCAGTACATAAGTCGGAACCAGCCGGATCGGATAACTATATCATATAGCTGGCATAGGAACGATCGGTTCGAAATCAATATTTAGTATGAAACACCTTTTTGTTTCATGAGATATCTCAACAAAAGTCACAGATTTTGTGTTTGGTACATATTTTTATAGGCTGACCAAATTTGATGCAAGTCGGACTACTATATCTATTAGCTGCCATAGTAACGGTCGGTTCGAAGTCCACATCTAACCAATTTTTGTAAAAAACCTGACAGCTTAGACAGGGCACAGCAAGGGTATCTAAACTTTGGCGTGCCAAAGTTAGCTTGCGCTATATTTTATCAATGATTTGTTTTGGTGAACGCAACCAAAAATACATAAACAATTAATTTCGTACATATATTTTATTATTTATTATGTCCGATAACAACTTTGGAAATGCCAAAACTAATAGGTGGAAATGCTGTTAGCAATATGGTTGCATCTGGAACTGTTGGAGGAGCTGGCAGTGTTGGTGGCAATACTGGCAATGGCTGGGGAGATCCTCGAGAGATTCGACCACTGGCTGGAGGTCAAATGGACATTCGAAATGTGGATCCCCGCGATTCAATACCAATGCGTGGTGTTGGTGCGCCAGGATCAGGAGATCCACGTGACTTGCGCATGATTGATCCACGGGATCCAATTCGTGGCGATCCACGCGGAATATCAGGTCGACTTAACGGAACATCTGAAATGTGGGGCCATCATCCACCCATTGCACACAATCAGATACAGAATATTAGCAAAATGGTTGGAGGACCAGGTGTTGGCACAGCTGGAACAAATGTGGCAGGCTCCAACATTGGACCGGGCGGTGTTGGTGCCGCATCAAATAATATTGGAGCACAATGGGGAGCATCACACACCACAGCTGTTGTGGGTGGTCCTAAGGATTTGTCGAAGCAAATAAGTGGATGGGAAGAACCATCACCACCACCTCAACGTCGTAACATACCCAATTATGATGATGGTACATCGCTCTGGGGTCAACAGGCTCGTGTCCCTGGAGGTGGCGGTGGTGCCCATTGGAAGACAGATATGACAGATTCCATGAATCGCAGCCACTTAATGCGCGCACAAAATCCAACCGTCGGTGGTATTGTCGGCAGTGGTAATGTTACAGTTGGTGGCAATCCCAATAATCAAATGACTGGTGTCGTTGGACCCCAAACGCGTCTGTCCAACTCAATTGGAGGTCCTAGTGGAGTTGTTGGTAGTCAGCATGGCAAACCCGATGCCGCTGCCATGTGGGTACATCCAAACAACAACAGAAATGCTGCAGTCAGTTCTTGGGGAGATGATAGTCACAATGTGGGCGTCGGTGTAGCCAACGTCTCAGGTGTTGGCAACAATTGGGTCGATGATAAATCAAATACTGGACTTTCACAAATCGGAGCCAACACAAACTCATGGAATGATTCACCCTCAAGTGGGGGTGGTGGTTGGGGTAAACAAAATAAATTATCATCAACAAATCCAGGTGGCTCCGGTTGGAGCAGTGCTAGTACCGCAGGTGGTAATGCTGATGGCAGTGATCTATCCTCGGATTGGGCTCATGGTGGTGGGATCGTTGGCAAGACACAGCAGCAGCAACAACAACAGCAACAAAAGCTTGCTGGCATCAATGTTGGCGTTAGCGTTCTTAGCACGGATATGGTTAAGCAAAGCAAACAATACCGTATTCTTGTTGAGAATGGATTCAAAAAAGATGATGTGGAAAGAGCTTTATTAAGTGCTAATATGAATATTGAGGAGGCGGCCGAAATGCTGCGAGCCAATGCAAATTCATCATTGGCCATGGAGGGCTGGCGTCGTCATGAAGAAGCCCTTGGTTCCTACGTTGATCATTCAAATGCAACAAACAGTGGTTTCCCACAACGCTATCCAGCACAACCTTCGATGTCATTCCCGCCGGTAAGTGAATTTTATTTAAAATTATTAAATTAATACAAAAATAATAAGACTTCAGTGAAGAATACTCGAATGTGGAAGACCATGTAATTACTCTGTAAAAAATACAATTAGAACCGCGCAAGCTTTTTACGTTGTGGCGTCAGCGTTTTCGCTTGTAGTCTGTTAATAACTGAGCTGTTGTTCGATCGAGATGAAATTTTTCTATGCAAACTTTTTTTATCGTAAGACATCTTAACCAAACTTACAGATTGTGTTTCTGGTATGGTTACACACAATCTAACTAAATTTAGACAAAATCTGACTACTATATCACTAAGCTGATAAATGTTGATATACCCGTCAAAGGTAGTCAATTTTTGGCACGCCAAACATCACTGGTGTCGAATTTTAATATATTTCAATATCTTTTTTATATCCAAAACTACGATTATTCCTAATGATATAGTCATAGCTATGGCTTTATCGACTATGTTGTTCGTGCTGATCAAGAACTTTATTGATAAACTTTTGATTGCTTCGTACATTTTGTTTTATGATCTTAATAGACCCTTTGACGTTTGAGGCAAAGTCTAAAAATTCAAATTTTATTAAGAAATATAACGTAAAAATCATTTTTATAATAAAAATGCCGATTAATAATGGTTTATCCTCTCTTTTGTATTTATTTTTCTATAGAATAACGTAATGACCAATATGAGCGGCACAGCCGTAACTGGCAGCAATAATCCGAATATGACTGCATTGCAAGTGCAAAAATATTTGGGTCAAGGAGGACCTCATAACGTTTCTGTCGGAGGGGGAGGTCCGCAGTCGGTGAATGCGAATGCATCAGTTGCATTTTGTCAAAATGCATCGAATGCAGCGCCAGCGGTTAACATCGCATCAAATGCCAATAATCAACCATCTGGTCAGCATATTCGAATGCTTGGACAGCAAATACAGTTGGCAATACACAGTGGTTTTATATCCAGTCAGATATTGACTCAGCCCCTAACGCAAACAACTTTAAATCTACTGAATCAACTTCTAAGCAATATAAAGGTTAGTTTTTATCAACTAATAACCTAACAATAACATGTTAAGTAAAATTCGCGTGGAGGAGCACCTTTAAGATAATTGCGCAAACTTCTACGAAAATTCTAGTTTTGGGTTTGAAAAAAGAAATTATTTACATTTAAGCAGT
Organism: Drosophila testacea; assembly: GCA_035043265.1. Taxonomy (NCBI): domain Eukaryota; kingdom Metazoa; phylum Arthropoda; class Insecta; order Diptera; family Drosophilidae; genus Drosophila; species Drosophila testacea. The sequence continues at coordinate 370,783 of JAWNND010000842.1, read as the reverse complement.
AACCGTAACCTTTAAGTGATTATAATGAGTAACCGTAAACGAAACAATACTTTTTTATTATTCCGAAACAGAAAACCTGAATATATGTACATTAATACAAAAAAATGCAGTAAGCTACGGTGGAGCAAGCTCGGCAGTAGGAGACCCTGTACTTTTTGAGTGAGAAGCATTCACTAAAGATTGTTCTTTAATGTTGCGTACCAGAAATTTCAATGGATGGCGCCTCTACGAAGATATCAGTTGATAAACACAGAGGTCGCTAGCTTCTCTTCCTCCTTTTGCCCGTAACATTGTTAGTTGAATAACTTCCGTGTTTCTTCATTCTCATCTTCTCGACAAGGTCTAATTTACAAAAAGTTACTTTACCATATTATAGGTTTTAGTATTTTTCGTTATTTTATCTTGCCATTATAAAAATATCTAAGGCTTGTAATAATGTGGCATCTCAGTGCCCAGTTCTGGATTAAGAAAGAAAGTGCTGGCCCAAAATCATTTGAATTTGGTTAATTCGAATGTAAAATGTGTTATTTCTTGTGAACCAGAAATTAAGCAATGCCGGTTTGTTGGATTTCCGTATCGATAGTAACGTTTATCAGAAACTAAATAGAAAACGATCAATTATACATAATGCATTTTTGTGACCCGCTATATTTTATTTATCAAATTTATTTTACGGCGTTTCTATAAGCAACACTGGATTTTTAACTTAGTGAGCTAACGTTAGGAACATAAAGGGAGGATGATCCCCATTTAAGTTATCGGGAGGCTGGGACTAAAGTTTTGACAAGAAAGCCAAATTTCTTTTATCGACAAGTTAATCCAGTCGTTAAAGCAAAAAGCAATATGAGAAATCGGCCCTTAGGATTTTTAGGTTTATTTTGGAAACCGTAGTCATAATACCGGTAACAATTTTGAAGTTTCGAGCATTGAATAAAACCGGCACAGGAACCGTTAACCGAAACTACCCATTTCAAATGCAACCGAAAAAAATGTTTCAAAGACATTTTATCAAAAGTTATTTGTTGTTTTTTGTACTAGCTTACTCTGATGCAGTCATGGAAAAAATAATAGAAACGAAATATATATATATATTTAGACCCAGTACTTTAAAAAAGTACAAATGGGTCTATTAAGTTTGTCCAAAAAAAGTGCGTAACGGGCAGAAGGAGGCGTGTCAGACCCCATACAGTATATATATTCTTGATCAGCATCAACAGCCAAGTCGATATAGCCATGTCCGTCTGTCTGTCTCTCCCTTTTTTGAACACCTCGATCTTGGAGACTATAAGAGCTAGAGACACCAAATTTGGCATGTAGGTTCATCTATACCTCCCATTGATCAAGTTTGTTTTAGATTTTTGCCACGCCTCCCTCCGCCCCCGGAAATTGAAATACAAAATTTCGAAGTCGAATTGAAGAAGCCCCTTTAATGTTAGCGCCTTAATTGTTGGTATATATAATATACACTATGGTCCAAACCTGTTTTGCATTCCAATCGGATGATAAACACGGAAGTTATTCAACTAACAATGTTACGGGCAAAAGGAAGAAGAAGAGACGCTAGCGACCTTTGTGTTTATTAACTTCGTAGTAGCGTAATCTATTGTATGGTACGCAACATTGAAGAGCAATCTTTAGTGAACGCTTTGCACTCAAAAAATACTGGGTCTCCTACTGTGGAGCTTGCTCCACTGTAGCTTACTGTATTTTTTTATCTAATATTTTCTTAAGTTTTATAGTTTGTACTTAAGCATAATTTACTCTCAGCTTAAGAAGAAATCATCAAAAATATTGTTATTTTCGTTGACGAATTAAGGGTTGGATGAATATTTCATCGCGTCAAAAGGAAATGACACGCTAACAGTGCTATGCTAAGTCTCAGCAGTGCCATTTGAGTTTTAGCAGAATGATAGGCCCTTCATGAAACGAAACGAGAAGAGTGAACCAACTTTGAAATGAAAAACTGTAAAAATTGTTTAGCAGCTTAATTTATATGGAGTTAATCATTTTGACGGCGTTTTACATCGAGTGTAAATACGGCTTTAACACTTATGAGCCATGTTCCAAAATGCAACAAAAGACTAGGATTCGTTAATTTGTATGTAGCTAAAAGAACTAATTTAAATTCTTGCCCTTGGGAAAAAAATAAAAACAAGAAACTTTACAAAATTGTTCTTGAATTTAATCTTGGATAAACAATTAAACAATGACAGCCTATGCAGTACTCCAAATTTGCCGTTTTTGAATGATCAATGGAGTACCTTTTGGACTGAAATATTTTCAGGAAATCATCCTTGGTTTGAAATTAAACCCACAATTCCTCTTTCTTAATAATCCCCTAAAAATGCATTATGGGATTTAGAAGAGTTAATATGTTCTAAGTGCCAGTCAAAAAGATTGTAAATTTTTTCTGAAATTGCGCCCTTTTGGTCACGAGTTTCTTGTTCTGATTTATAACGAACTATACAAAACTCTTTAATTTTTGGGTACTGCAACATAAAGTCAATGTATGACAACAATGTTCCTTTCTTTTTGAAGTAAGTTTTCCAGGGAGTCGTTATACATATTTATACTCTTTTGACCCGCATGTTCCCTAATAGTAGCATAATTAGTGATGTAAATCCAAACAGAACATCGATTTAAAAATCTGCAAATTTAAAAGATTAATTTTTTTGTAAACAAATCACGATAAAAAGTAAAAAAAATATATATAAAAAGTATATAAATCGCAAAAGTATCATCAGTTTGATGAATTGAGCATAAAGCTTGGAGTTTCTCGAGCAAAACAAGTCTCGTTCATAAAAATCGGCTGTCGAATGACGAACTTATGCATATCTTTTATTTTACCCGAACTAAAAAAACTCCATACTACGAAACTAATGGAATACGAATCGTCCGAAACCGTAACAGGCAGAAGAAGGCGTGGCAGACCTCACAAAGTATATATATTCTTGATCAGCATCAACAGCCGACTCGATATAGCCATGTCCGTCTGTCCCTTTTTGTGCCACCTAGATCTCAGATACTATAAGAGCTAGAGAAACCAAATTTGGCATGTACGTTTATCTATACCTTCCATTGATCAAGTTTGTTTTAGAATTTTGCAACGCTCCCGTACAATTGAAAACAAAATTTCAAAGTCTAATTACAAAATCACCTTTAATGCTAGCGCCTTTATTTTTAGTACACATATTATAAACTATTGTCCGAACCTGTCCTTTCATTCCAATCGGATGTTAAACGCAGAAGTTATTCAACTAACAAAGTTTTTCTTTAAGCTATCCCAACCAAATTTACCAAATCTAACATTTTCCAGCCAAACCTGAATGCGGGAAAGGCGAGAATTTTCGCTGCTCCTAGAATTTACGGGTTTTCCGTTTTCCTTTAAAATATTAAATAAGTTCCGGCTATAGATTTAAGAAGTGTTCTTTATTTTCACTCCACATTTCTTCCCAGACCCCCTAGTGAATTTTATAAATTACATAAATGAAGATATATAGAAATATACAATTTAATAACAAGTTTCAGTTGTTGTTTATAGTCTGCCAATCTGGTTTTTGTTGTTCAATCGCCTTTTTGATTTTTGGTCCAGCTCCCTCCATTTATCTTTGCCGATTTTAACTTTTCACTTTTAGTTCAACTACTGCTGTAATTTGAGCGCCATAAACAGTTAGGTACGCTGGCTTAGATAAACACTTGAAAATTGAATAATTTGAATAAGCAATATGTAAATTCAGCAATTTCTTACAGCAATAAGACTCATACTACATATCTTACTATATTCATTCATTTTACATATTCATTTTCAGCATCTTCAAGCAGCCCAGCAATCTCATTCTCGTGGCAGCAATGCTAATCCAATGGCTGTAAATGTTGCCATCGCGAAATATAAACAACAAATTCAGACTTTACAAAACCAAATAAATGCCCAACAGGCTGTATACTTAAAGCAACAGAATTTACAGCAAAACTCACAGCAGCAACAGCAACAACACTCTTCTGGACATTTAAATAACTCGGGCAATGACTATTTGAGAAACCACGATGCAATTGCTACACTCCAAGGCAATTTTTCTGAGCTCAATCTTAATAAGGTGTGTATCTGTGTGTTTAAACAAATGTATTAAAATCAAGCTTTTGAATTTCCTCTCAGACTATGAAAACTTCATTTAATCACATATAATTTGAAAAATTTCGTGCTTGCAAGGTTGCGAATCAATATATGAAATTTAAAATTTATTGTGTTTATTTTATTGTAGCAAAGTGGATATCAGGGTGCGCCTAATCAGCAATCCCGCTTAAATCAATGGAAGCTACCAGTATTAGAAAAGGACAGCATGACAACAGATAGCACGGATTTTTCACGGGCGCCAGGTGCAACTAAGCAAAATTTATCAAGCAACTCAAACAACATGGGTCCCTTGGGCTTACAAAATGATGGGTTAGTGATTTGAAAAGAGAAAAAAAAAGAAATAAATATTTGTGACTGTTCTCATTATCCTTAAAATATATAGTACTTGGTCGACTGGACGTAGTATTGGTGATGGTTGGCCCGATACATCAAATGATAATGAGAACAAAGACTGGTCAGTTGCTTCAACAGCAGCTGCTTATACGGATTTGGTGCAGGAGTTTGAGCCAGGAAAGCCTTGGAAGGTAACTGTAGGAGTGCTTCTTTTATCACAAAACATACCCAAGCAGAAGTTTATTTTTAAGGGTTCTCAGATTAAAAGTATTGAAGATGATCCCAGCATAACTCCTGGCAGCGTAGCTAGATCTCCATTGTCCATTAATCCGACGCCAAAAGATGCTGATATTTTTGCCAATACAGGCAAGAGCTCTCCGACTGAACTGCCGCCACTAAGTTTATCGTCATCAACGTGGAGTTTTAATCCTAACCAAAATTTTCCCAGGTAATAAATTTATTCATAATTGCTTGACAATTTATATATATGAGACAAGATCAATAAATGCCCGCGTTTGAAGACTGTGTGCGTTACCGATTGATAAAAACTTCACAATTGTATTTATAAGTATATCAGTTACAAGCCACCAAAACAAATTTCAACCAAATTTAAAGATTTAACAATGAACAATGTAAAAGAAATAAAAACGGGGACCGAAAACAACAATTATTTTTTGATTTTCATAACAAAACTCAGACGATTTTTATTTTAGTTTTCAAAATAAGTCTTTGTGAATATCTTAAAGACCTTAATAGACATAAGTACCAAATGTAATACTCATATACACAACATATCTACAATTTCGTAACTATCCATTGATATAACTAACCCTCACCGTTACCCGTAGAAATATAGCGCAAGCTAACTTTGGCGAGCCAAAGTTTGAATACACTTGCAGAGATTTGCTTAAGTCGTCCGATTTTTTTACAAAATTGTTAGATGTTGATTTCGAACCGATCGTTCATATGGCAGCTATATGATATAGTAATCCGATTTGCACCAAATTTGGTCAGGCTGTTTGAAACTATACCAAACACACAATCTGTGTGTTAAGTTATGTTATTTTAAGAAACAAAAAAGTTTTTCATACTAAATATTGATTTCGAACCGATCGTTCCTATGCCAGCTATATGATATAGTTGTCCGATTTGAACCGAATTTGGTAAGGATGTATGAAACTCTATCAAACACACAATCTGTGAGTTTGGTTGAGATATCTTAAGAAACAAAAAAGTTTTCACAATAAATATTGATTTCGAACCGATCGTTCCTGTGGCAGCTATTTAATATAGTGATCCGATTCCGACATATGTACTGCGTGCAGCAAAAAGACGGAACTGAGAGACTAGTTTGCATAGAAACAGACGGACAAACAGACAGACAGACGGACATAGCTATATCGACTCAGCTCTTCGCCCTGATCAAGAATATATTTACTTTATGGGGTCTGTGAGGCCTCCTTCAATGCGTTACACAATTCGTGACAAATTATAATACCCTCTGCATGGGTATAAAAATGAAAAACAACAATGATTTTTACTACAAATCAATTAGGGTGTTCACTCGACTCTCGCAGCGTCGCAGGTAGCAGATGTGAAACTTGTCACAACAACAATATGTACTGAACAATTTCATGCGAGAGTGCTAGATCCCTGCCTATGTATACGAAAAGTGTTTCCCATCTGCGCAAATTAGAGATGTAGAAAAGATGATGAGTGTCAATATACTCGATAGATATTTAGTTTATTTTAGTATATTCGGTGTACAGAAGTAGTCAAAAGTATTTACACAAAACTAAAGTTGAATCTTCTTGTCATTTGAAGTTACTTCATGTACATTTTGGTATCAATGGAAAGGTCTTTTGAATCCCGTTTGAATGATACAAAAATGTTCTTAACCCATTAAGTGTTTATTGAATTTTTCGAATGTTTGTAAAAAACTGGTTTTTTTAATACTTTTTTCGTCGATTTTTAAAAAAGAATGTTTTGATGCAAAAGATTCTTTAAACCATATAAATAGTGTCAGAAAAAAAATTTGTTCAAAAAATAGTTGTTCTTATATTTTTTATGAGTTCAGTTTATCAGTTCAATCCAGATAGCGCAACTAGCAACAATCGACAGGATATTGATAGGAGAATCTTAAGCTACGGCATTAGGAGATCTTATTTTTGAAGGAAATAGAGAAAAGCACAATGACTTGAAGAAAACAAGTTAAAAATGGAGCAAGCTAATGCTGCGTATGAATTTAATTACAAGCAACAGGAGCTCGAACAGAAGGAGCGAATATTAAACTATGAGCTTGATGTTAAATATAAAATTTAAACATAAACACTTTTTTCTTTTCCGACTACAAAAAGTCTTCACCACTGGGCTCGGCCTCATCGATTTCCAACTCTTCATAAATATCTTTCTCGACATTTTCTAAAAGAATGTTGTAAAGAGTGCAGCATACAAGTATTCAATTGCAAATGAATACCTCGCTTCTTGAGTCCTTTAATTCGTAGTTTTTTTAGACTGCAAAACATTCCGTTGAGTTCTCTACTCTGACTCGATATTCGCTGTGTCTTCTGTTGAAGCGGAGCTGTACCATATTCCACGTCCATGATCCAGGTCCATGGTCCGGGAGGTACTACTTTTATTCTTTTAGATGGCATTTTCTTGAACTTCAATTGTGTTTATGTTTAAACAGTAAATAACTAGATTTTTTAAATGTCAAAGTAGCTCGAATATTAATAATGATTTTTATTGAAATCAGTCAACGAGTAATTGTTATTTTTGACCTTTTCACTTTTTATAACAATAATTCGGGGTCCCTGAAATAAAAACTACATGACAAGCTGGGCCTAAAAAAGCTATTTGCGTGATGGCTGCCGCGATAGCCTACTTTGGAGAATAAGCGATGTCGATAACGTTGTCAAATTACACGAATTACGTTAAAAGTAGATTCCCCACCCACCTTGTTCACCAGAGCAACCTCCTCCCTGCGATGTCTTATTGTTAAAAAAAAAATATGGTTGGGGGGTAGGACACAAGCAACAGATGGAGAGGCTCACACACACACACACACACACACACACACACACCCCCCCCCCCCCCCCCCCCCCCCCCCCCCCCCCCCCCCCCCCCCCCCCCCCCCCCCCCCCCCCCCCCCCCCCCCCCCCCCCCCCCCCCCCCCCCCCCCCCCCCCCCCCCCCCCCCCCCCCCCCCCCCCCCCCCCCCCCCCCCCCCCCCCCCCCCCCCCCCCCGTGTGTGTGTGTGGGTGTGGTGTGTGTGTGTGTGTGTGTGTGTGTGTGTGTGTGTGTGTGTGTGTGTGTGTGTGTGTGTGTCCCCCCCCCCCCCCCCCCCCCCCCCCCCCCCCCCCCCCCCCCCCCCCCCCCCCCCCCCCCCCCCCCCCCCCCCCCCCCCCCCCCCCCCCCCCCCCCCCCCCCCCCCCCCCCCCCCCCCCCCCCCCCCCCCCCCCCCCCCCCCCCCCCCCCCCCCCCCCCCCCCCCCCCCCCCCCCCCCCCCCCCCCCCCCCCCCCCCCCCCCCCCCCCCCCCCCCCCCCCCCCCCCCCCCCCCCCCCCCCCCCCCCCCCCCCCCCCCCCCCCCCCCCCCCCCCCCCCCCCCCCCCCCCCCCCCCCCCCCCCCCCCCCCCCCCCCCCCCCCCCCCCCCCCCCCCCCCCCCCCCCCCCCCCAAAAACTGTAAATTCAAAATTACAAAGAAAATCACTTAAAAAATAAGTTTTGTATAAAACTATCTTGATCACTGTGGACGTCAGTCCACAATAGTGACGAAGCAGCATGAGAGCATGAGTGTGCGAACGGCGACTAGCAATTTATTCATGACCCCTTTTTGCGAAATTATCGCGTATGCTTTATTTTTAATACAAAATTTAGTTTTTGATGCAAGGTTGATCTACTTTTCAAAACACATAATCTGTTAAAATATTATAGCTTAAATCCCTATATAGCAGCAGAAATTTAATTGTATTTTATGCCATTTTGTATGCAAGCCTAAGCACAGATAAGCAGAAAAAACGTTCTCCTGCAAAATTTGATTTTTGTAATATACGATAATTTCGCAAAAAGGTGTCGATATAGTGAAGATAGAAAACTTTCTACTATGGTCCTATCAGATCAAGTTATATACTGATAATAGGTATTGTCTTAACGACGAAAACTACATTCTTAGATTTTCGGTCACTCACCATCTAAAGGATTGCAGCTGATAGGGGGCCGTATAAATTAGAGAAATCGTTTGTCTGTTGTATTAAAGCGTTGAAATAGCTTTCTGAAAGTTTGTGGACTTATTCTCTATCTTAAACCTAGAAAAGTTTGTTCTACGAGTACGAAAGTTTATAACACGCCTTTAGTTTCCAAACTATGTAAACAGAAAAATAAAAATCCAGTAAGCTACGGTGGAGCAAGATCGGCAGTAGGAGACCCTGTACTTTTTGAGTGCAATGGATGGCGCCTCTACGAAGTTATTAGTTGATAAACACAGAGGTCGCTAGCGTCTCTTCTTCTTCCTCTTGCCCGTAACATTGTTAGTTGAATAACTTCCGTGTTTCTTCATTCTCATCTTCTCGACAAGGTCTAATTTACAAAAATGTTACTTTACCATATTATAGGATTTAGTATTTTTCGTTATTTTATATTTCCATTGTAAAAATATTTAAAGCTTGTAATAATGTGGCATCTCAGTGCCCAGTTCTGGATTAAGAAAGAAAGTGCTGGCCCAAAATCATTTGAATTTGGTTAATTCGAATGTAAAATGTGTTATTTCTTGTGAACCAGAAATAAAGCAATGCCGGTTTGTTGAATTTCCGTATCGATAGTAACGTTTATCAGAAACTAAATAGAAAACGATCAATTATACATAATGCATTTTTGTGACCCGCTATATTTTATTTTTATACCCTTGCAGAGGGTATTATATTTTTATCACGAAATGTGTAACGCATTGAAGGGAAGCCTCACAGACCCCATAAAGTATATATATTCTTGGATCAGGGCGACGAGCTGAGTCGATATAGCCATGTCCGTCTGTCCGTCTGTTTCTATGCAAACTAGTCTCTCAGTTTTGAAGCTATCTTGATGAAACTTGGTACAGGTCCGTCTTTTTGCTGCACGCAGTACATATGCCGAAACCGGACAGATCGGATAACTATATCATATAGCTGCCATAGGAACGATCGGTTGGAAATAAACATTTAGTATGAAAAACTTTTTTGTGTGTTTGATTAAGTTTTAAACAGGCTGACCAATAGGAACAATCGCCTCGAAATCAACATTTAACAAATTTTTGTAAAAAATCTGACGGCTTACACAGGGCACTGCAAGGGTATCCAAGCTTTGGCGCGCCAAAGTTAGCTTGCGCTATATATTTTTTTGTACTAGCTTACTCTTATGCAGTCATGGAAAAAATAATAGAAACGAAATATATATATATATATATACATATATATTTTATCTAATATTTTCTTAAGCTTTATAGTTTGTACTTAAGCATAATTTACTCTCAGCTGAAGAAAAAATCGCTGACGAATTAAAAGTTGGATGTATATTTCCATTTGAATTTTAGCAGAACGATAGGCCCTTCATGAAACGAAACGAGAAGAGTGAACCAACTTTGAAATGAAAAACTGAAAAAATTGTTTAGCAGCTTATTTTATATGGAGTTAATTATTTTGACGGCGTTTCACATCGAGTGTAAATACGGCTTTAACACTTATTAAGCCATGTTCCAAAATGCAACAAAAGACTAGGATTCGTTAAACTGTATGTAGCTAAAAGAACTAATTTAAATTCTTGCCCTTGGGAAAAAAATAAAAACAAGAAACTTTACAAAATTGTTCTTGAATTTAATCTTGGATAAACAATTAAACAATGACAGCCTATGCAGTGCTCCAAATTGGCCGTTTTTGAATGATCAATGGAGTACCTTTCGGACTGAAATATTTTCAGGAAATCATCCTTGGTTTGAAATTAAACCCACAATTCCTCTTTCTTAATAATCCCATAAAAATGCATTATGGAATTTAGAAGAGTTAATATGTTCTAAGTGCCAGTCAAAAAGATTGTAAATTTTTTCTGAAATTGCGCCCTTTTGGTCACGAGTTTCTTGTTCTGATTTATAACGAACTATACAAAACTCTTTAATTTTTGGGTACTGCAACATAAAGTCAATGTATGACAACAATGTTCCTTTCTTTTTGAAGTAAGTTTTCCAGGGAGTCGTTATACATATTTATACTCTTTTGACCCGCATGTTCCCTAATAGTAGCATAATTAGTGATGTAAATCCAAACAGAACATCGATTTAAAAATCTGCAAATTTAAAAGATTAATTTCTTTGTAAACAAATCACGATAAAAAGTAAAAAAAATATATATAAAAAGTATATAAATCGCAAAAGTATCATCAGTTTGATGAATTGAGCATAAAGCTTGGAGTTTCTCGAGCAAAACAAGTCTCGTTCATAAAAATCGGCTGTCGAATGACGAACTTATCCATATCTTTTATTTTACTCGAACTAAAAAACTCCATACTACGAAACTAATGGAATACGAATCGTCCGAAACCGTTACAGGCAGAAGAAGGCGTGGCAGACCTCACAAAGTATATATATTCTTGATCAGCATCAACAGCCGAGTCGATATAGCCATGTCCGTCTGTCTGTCTGTCTGTCACTTTTATGAGATCCTAGAGCTCAGAGACTATAAGAGCTAGAGACACCAAATTTGTCATGTAGGCTCATCTACAGCTGCGGTCAAAATAATAGTAGTGCCGCCAGACCAGAAGTTTAAGCTTTGATATTTTGTATGTAAGTTAGAGCTTTTATTTTCTGTCTTTGTCAGATCATAGAGTTGGAAAAGATTTATGGAAATGCACCGTTAAGACTTAAAAGCTTCTTCCATTTCTGAGATTCTCCGCAATTTCGTGATCCATGCAAAATTTCTTGCAGTCAAAATAATAGTAGTGAATGCATTTTTCTTCGTCAAAAGTGAAAAATCAAGTAATTTAAGCAAGAAAGGCAATTGATTTGGTAGATATTTTTGTAATTAGATAATTTACAATATATTTGAATAAGTTTTATTTGTTTAGAGTTGTTAAAATGGGGCGTGGCAAGCATTGTACTCCTGTGGAGCGTGCCCTTATTATGACCTTGATTTCCGATGGGAAAACCTTCAAAGAAGTGCAAAATTTGGTGAAATGCTCACCAACAATAATAAGAAATGCCATTAAATACACTCCAAAAGAAGATAAACGTGGAAGACCCCGTGCCATGTCTGAAAGACTGGAGAAAAAAGTTTTGAGATACTCAAAAGCGCGACCCGTTTGCACCTGCTACCGTGATAAAAAAGGACTTACATATCAGCCAAAGTGTAGAAACTGTACGCAGATGCTTGCGGAATAATAATCTTATGGGCAGAAGCCCGAGAAAAATTTCTTTTTTAAAAAAAATACACCTTCAAAAGCGGTTACGGTTTGCTAAGGAGCATTTGAATTGGCCCATTGAGAAATGGAGGAATATTCTGTGGTCAGATGAGTCCAAAATTGTTTTGTATGGCGGCAGAGGATCTCGACAATCCACCAAACACCGAATATCAGCCAACATCAATATCAATCAAAAGTCCTTTAGCTTTGACTGTTCTAAATTACCTCACACGCACTACTATTTTTTTGACCGCAACTGTATATCTTGCATTAATCAAGTTTGTTTTAGATTTTTGCCACGCCCCCCTCCGCCCCCGGAAATTGAAATACACAATTTCGAGGTCGAATTACAAGAGCTCCTTTAATGCTAGCCCCTTGATTTTTGGTACATATAATATACACTATAGTCCAAACCGTCCAGAAAATTTTACGGGCAAAAGAAAGAAGAAGAGACGTTAGCGACCTCTGTGTTTATTAGCTTTTAACTTATCTTCGTATAATCTGCTTAACTTGCAACTTAATTTATGGAATGCTGAATAAAATGTGGATTTTGTGCTTGCAGATTGATGGCCCTACACTACGTACCTTGTGTATGCAGCATGGACCCCTTGTTAGTTGTCATCAATACTTAAACCAAGGAATTGCCTTATGTAAATACACAACACGGGAGGAAGCTAACAAAGCACAAATGGCATTAAACAACTGTGTACTTGGCAACACTACTATATTTGCTGAATCGCCAAGCGAGAATGAAGTGCAGAATATATTGCAGCATTTGCCACCGGCTCCGTCCTCCTCAACCAACTCTGTAATTTCCTCAAATGGCAGCGGAGGTGCTGGTGGGAACAACAGCAGCAGCGTGAACTCATCTAACGTCATTGCATCGAACAACGCAACGAGTAGCAGCAACAGCAATGCCAATCTCAATGCTAACAATGGCGGCAACGGTCCCACTAATGCTAGTGGTGGATCTAGCGGTAGCACAGTTGTCGGTGTAATTGCTAGTGGCAGTGGTGGCAATTCAACTGCAGTCGGCGGATCGGCCGTTTCAGTTGGAAACAGTGCATCAGCAGGAGGAAGCGGAAGCAGCAGCAACAACAGTAGTGTTAGTAATAGTAATGTTAATGGTGCTGTTACAGGCGTTAACAGCGCTGGCGGCAACAATGTGACCAAGAATAATGTCTCTGTTGGCAGCAACATAACTATATCTGGTAGTCAGTCAAATGTTTCTACTGTTGCCGCTAGTAACAATTCAACTTGGCGACAACAGCCTCAAACTCAAAATCAAGCTCTACAGGGCCAAAATAGACCAGCTGGTAGGGAAGCTGACTATGATTATATATCTCAATTCGTTTGTTCCATTGTTGATGATTAGTGTGAAGGTGAAGATGCAGATGGTGATGATAATGATAATGATTATGATATGGGATATGTGAATCAAGACACACACAGAGAGACAAAATCACGTACCCACACAAACTAGATTCAAATAATTGATTCAGTATGGAGCGCATAAAACCATGCTATGATGAAGTACATAAAGTACATAAAGTGGATCGACTGAAAAACGAATGGACTTAGAATTTTGTATGCCTGTAGATTTATTTTTCCTTTTAACGTTCATAGAATTTAGGGCCTGTATATGTAAGAAAAAACAAGCGATATAACACATAGATACACCGGAAATAATTTCATACTTACCACACATACCTTATCAATTTATAAACTACGTATTCATTGCATACAAACTTTAAGAGGTTCGGTCGATAATTAATCAATTTCCCCATTATTCTTAAATTTAAATCGGAAAACGCCAGATTCAGTTATGAAACAATTAAATCATCTACTTTGATTATATGTATGAATGTATGATCAGATGTAACACACAATTAGTGTGTTCACTTTCCCTTGTAGATCTGCTCCCTAAAACTTTGCAACGCTATAATTTTGTCTACCGCTCCTTTTGGCTACAACTACACATTGATGAGGGATATGCGTCATAATATCTTCTGTTTACTAGAATTGAAAATATTTTTTTAGTGTCCTTTGTGGATTTAAGGGCTTGCAAAGTTTGTAGCTGATCTGCAAGGAAAAGTGAGCGCCCTAAATGAGTTTATAATCTTTATCTTTTGATATGTTTTGTATTTTCACAAAAGGATATGAAACAAGAAAAATTTACCTGTGTTATATACATAATAGGAAGTTATAATCAGTTACGGTTTTGCTTTCACTAAAGCATTCCCACCGAAAACAATTCGGTTAAACATAAAAATACATAATTAGCTCACAATAAAAATACCAATGAAGTTAATAAGAAAATCAATCGCCTTTAAATATACATATCGCTCATTTACTTCAAGACTGTCGTAACTCAAAAAACACGGGTTTTAATTTAATGGTGCAGAAATATTGGTTATGTGCTAATATATATTGTGTAAAATTTTAATATATTATCTTCTACTGCAAGGAGGACTGGTATTGGAAACTTTCAATGTGTTTTTCTTTCTCTTTTTAAGTTATGAAACTCTTCAAGTAATTAAGCGATATGTATTTGGAAACCTACTATAAATGTAGAAACAATAATGTGGGAAAAGAATGATTAGGATACAACATTGAAGTGTCGCATTCTCTTCATAACGCAGGTATTATGAGAAAAAAAAACAAATTAAAGTTAAAATAAAAGATAATGAGCGACACGTTTACTGAATATATTAACAATGCAGCGTTGAACAATTACCTAAAGTAATAAAAAATGTCAATATGAAGTAAAAACAAATCAGGACCATACACCAAACTCCATATGTGTACATATGTACATAAATATATCAGAGCATCAATTCGATCCTACTAGTTCGGCTTGGGTTTTTACGCAATAGGGACCGAACCTTTTAAACTAAGTCTGAACCCGGCGCGCCTTAGCACAATGGTTCGGTTCAAAACTAATAAATTTGGCAAAAGATCATTATACTTTAATGAAAATAATTTTGTAATTATTCAACATCATAACGTTTTATCTAAATTTGTTTCAAAGCATCAAATTTATAATATTAAAAAAAATCAGTGTTACTATTACAGTAAATCCAGATTCCAATCGGTCCGTAAATCGAAAGAATTGTTCCTCTTCAGATTCCCAGTGACAATTGGTGATTTTAATGTGACCAACAAAAGCTAATATACCAGAAACAAGCAAATTAAATTATTAATAACTCGTGGGAATTGGTCTATCTAGTGATCAATAATGATGATTGGCTATCAGATTGTTGCGTCTAGCTCTCCATATAAGTTATATACCGTAGCTTTGAAATCCTGTATGTTCATTCATTACTTGTTAACAAGAATCTTACTGTTAATTCGATTTTAAACGGATTCCAGTTGCTGCCGGCTTAGCCTTAGCTCGGTAACACATACATATACATAAATATTGCCTAACAATAAAAATGTATCAAAGATTTATAAACATAAAAAATGTGAAGTAATGAGCATGATGTCGTTAACAATATCAATTAACATTGAACAATAAATATATGAAATCTAAATATAATATGTAGCAGTGTGTACATTGTGCAGTTACATCGAATTTATGTACATACATTTGTATTCATTCCAATGCTTTCCAAATTTAGTTGATTTCGTAATTGGATTAATAATGTAATTCACAAACACAATATGGGTAATTCTCCAGAAATGTCAACCGCACCCAAAAAATTCAAAGTATAAAAATATGTTGTTTTAATAAATTTTTAGAGGGAATCTATTTAATTTAACAAATATAATATAATTTTGTATTTACTCATTACACATTTGTTAATATTTAAAAGCAAAGTTAAACATGTGCATAAATTCAGTTTTGAACCATTCTACGGGGGTGTAGCATCCGACAGTGATTAAAATTGAATGTAAAAAAATGGCTTGATATTTTTTAATCAAACAAAAAAAAAAATATAAAGAAATATCAATACATAATATATTAAAATGAATTGCATCAAAATATTATTTTACGTTTCGTTGAGATCAGTGTTTAAACTGGACATCGAAAAAAAAACTTCTGTCGTCTGAGTCGCGTGCGAATGCCTTGGTTTTTTTAAGTATATTAAAAACTAATAATTGCATAAAATAAAGCATAGCACCAATTATAGTGCTAATCAAGAGCCATAAGTTTCACCTTTTGTCAAAATAAAATAAAGGCTTGCCATATGTTATTTTTTCACTTTGAATGCGTACGTATGTCACGTTCAACATTAGAGAATTGCCCATATGTATAAATTGAAGAAAATTTGTAATTGTAAATACATTTGTATGTAGATAATACATGTTGAGGAACAGTAAATTATGGCATTAGCAATGATGAATGAATTCCCCGGTTTAATTATTGTTTTTACGGAGACTAAGACCAGTTTCCACATAAGAGTTTTACTACATGCATATCCATGTGTTTGTACATTAATGGAATACACATACACTTGCTATGTTGACCCGCACAGTATGTTTGAATGTGTTTGTTTGCGGCTCACAAAATAAAAATGCTCATATGTATATTATTTTTAAAGAAAAAATACATAGGTTAATTTTTTTGTTATACAAAATTTACTTGCTTTTAGTTCATAGAACAAGAACACTGGGGTTTCGTATTTAAAAAGAAATCATATATGAATGTGAATTCTTTGTCAAAATAATTACTTGTCAAACTGAATGAAGTTTTTTAGGTTGAATCGATGTTTTCTATGTAAGTACGTATGTATTTATGTATGTATGTACTCACATTAGTGTGATTGTACGTATGTGTTTGGGATAATGTGAGTATATTACAGAAAGTACTACATACCTATCCATACATATGTACATATATCGAAGATATGCTGCCATTGATAATAGTTGTACAAAGTGTGCAGGCTATGGAACCTATATTTGTACTTCCATTTGATTCGCCAGTAAATATAAATAAATTATATTAGATGTTCAAAATCTGTTGCTCTTTAAGATTGAAATTAAAGAAAAAACTAATTTTAATTAAAAAGAACGCTGTACGGATAATTACTTAAATTCATACGTACAGTGGCTCACAGCATAAAGTATGCACTGCAGATTCCAGATTTTAACACTTCATAGAATTAATACATGTAATAGTATCTTAACCAAAAAATACCAAATTAAAGGAAAAAATGACTTCTTTAGCATTGTGACTTCATTTGCTGTCTACATTTTCTTTAAATAAACAATAACAAACAAAATATGAATATACTGAATTTTTTAGGTCACGCCTCTACACTTGCTTACTTTTTCATAAGATTTGTATCATGGAGCTTTTCTGTTAGGGTAAAATAAAGTATGTGCAAAAGTTTTTCATTCGTCAGCCGATTCTTATGAACGATGGCTTGTTTTGCTCGACAAAGTTCGAACTTTATGCTTAATTCATAAAACTGGAGTTATTAATTCAATTAATATATTTGTATTGTTATATATTGTATACCGTATTTGTATTAAAAGTCTCTACCATCAAAAGGATCCAACTGATCTAGAACTTTTATATAGAAGTTTTTGAAAATCTCATTAGCTTTAATTAGAGAATACTTGTACAAATCAGCAACCGCGCAAAGTTGCAGTAAATTGATATTTTGTTTGTTATTGTTAATTTAAAGAAAATTTAGACATCAAATGAAGTCACAATGTTAAAGTAGACATATTTCCTTTAATTTGGTATTTTTTGGTTTAGATACTATTACTTTTTTTAATTCTATGAAGTGTTTAAGTCTAGCATCTGCACTGCATACTTGAAGCTGTGAGCCACTGTATGTACATTTGTATGTACAAGTATACATACAGAGGTAGTCAAAAGTATTTACACAAAACTAAAAATGAATCTGCTTGTCATTTGAAGTTACTTCATGTACATTTTGGTATCAATGGAAAGGTCTTTTGAATCCCGTTTGAATGATACAAAAATGTTTTTAACCCATTAAGTACCCATTGAATTTTTCGACTGTTTGTAAAATACTGGTTTTTTGAATTTTTTCCTCTATATTTTTGAACGAATGTTTTGATGCAAAAAAGTTTCTTGAGACAATATAAATAGTGTCTGCAAAAAATTTTTTTCAAAAATATTTTATCTTATATTTTTTTTGATTTTTTTAAAAATTGCTGAAAATGACTAATTTTGCCACTTTTTTCACACAAAAATTTTCTGAGATCATCCCATTCACGAAATCATAAAAAATACAAGAAAAAATATTCTTGAAAAAAAATTTTTGCAGACACTATTTACATTGTTTAAAGAAACTTTTTGCCTCAAAACATTCGTTCAAAAAATCGAGGAAAAGAGTCAAAATACCAGTATTTTACAAACAGTCGAAAAATTCAGTGGGTACTTAATGGGTTAAGAACATTTTTGTATCATTCAAACAGGATTCAAAAGACCTTTCCATTGATACCCAAATGTACATGAAGTGACTTCAAATGACGGATAGATTCAACTTTAATTTTGTGTAAATACTTTTGACTACCCTTGTATGTCATAATGTTTTTGTCCCCCTCGTTAAAACTGTGATTTTAATAAAGATTTCAGCAAAGCTAATAACATCTGAATTCTGAAAGAAAAGGGAATACAAAATTTGAGAATTTACAAACTTACATTGCGATTTCTTCTTTCCACGACGACGCTAACGAGCATTTTTTCAATATTAAAAATGTGTCTAAACGTAGAAAGTGTACCTAATCAATGTCGCGAAAAGGAGTTATAACTTTTTGTGTATGATAGTTGTACATACATATAAACATGTGCATACGAATGGACACATACATACGTACATATGTATGTAAGATATGCATATTACATGTATATGTAATTATTTAAAAAACATGAATTTAAATGCATGAAACCCTTACTGCGTTTCCTTTCTGATTAATTGTAAGGGTAGTGCGTTCACTGAAGTAGGCATATTTATCAGTAAATGTTTAGAAAAAATAAAAGTATATATATATATATATATTACAAAATTTCTTGTAATTATTTAACAAGCTCTCCCCTACTCCACGACATCAAGCTAAAAAATTATAAGTAGTATAAATGTGTTATCTGTGTAATTTACTTAAACGCGTACAACTATTTACAAAAATAAACATTTAAATAAAATAAAGTTAGTGACTACAGGTTATATCATGATATCAAAATATCTACATAAGTATAAGCGAAATACAAATTATACATTATTTGGATCTACAAATGTAAATAATTATGTAAGTATAGACATATTGATTTTGATCGTATATGATCGCATTCACACAATGTTTGTATGTATGTATGCAATTGCGTGAGACTGCAAAGAGAGTCAAATGCACTTGAAGGAAATCAGTTATTCTTTTAAGATACACAAGAGACAATTTTTCTCATACCCAATACACATAACTCTTATTTAAAATAAGTCTTTAAAAATAAATATTTTGAATTCAGTGCAACTCCGTCTTTACTCAATCTCGATGTTTTTGAGATGTTGATCATTATTCCTTCAGGTGTTGTACAATAATTTTAACAAATGCACTAGGTCCAAAACCCGATATTTTGGAAAAAAAAATCAAATTTTTCATGCTCACAAAACTCAAAATTTAATGAATTCTAATGTTCTACATATAATATGTACTCCAGATAAGATAAAACTTTTTGTAAAAGAGCAGTATTTACACTCAGCTCAAAAAGAAATCGTCAAAAATCTTTTTTTTTAGTCAGCTAACAGAATATTAGTATTTTGTTATCGATATACATGTTCGATATCGATATACGTGTTATCTACGCTGTTGTTGTGGCCGCTTTATATAAATCAGCTGTTGTTGCTGCTCATAAGCAACACAAATATAATGCTGACACTCAATGAGTATTTCACATCAAGAGGAGAAATGACGGCGGTTAAATAACAGAGGCAGTGGAGTTTGGCGTGTAAAAGTGGGTATAGACAGAATCTAACAGAATAATGTTAAAAGCCTGTGACGCGCTATACTTCGATGGCCGCTTTGCGGTTTTTTGTTTTGGTTTCTTGTTTTGCTTTGTGTGTACCTACAAAACGTATGATGAAAAGTTGCCACACTTCATATTATGGTGTTGTTGTTACAAATCTGAATTTTGCCTATTTCAAAGTTGATTCGAAGCAATGCCCTCAGCCTGCGTTTACCCTACGCTGATCGGGTGTCATGTGCGAGTAAAGTGTAATGACATAATATTAAGTAAATGCGTGCAATATTTGATTTAATTAGTTTTTAACAATATTATTATTATTAAATAAAATAATATTTTTATTTTTTTTATTTTATTTGATTTCCTAATGCTGCATATAAAAAATTGCATTAGCCACTAAATTTTTGAAATAAAAATGTAGTTAAATAGTTACAAATTTATAAATAATAATAATTAATAATATATATCATACTGCTTTAATCAATGTTATAGAAAAATTATAAATATTTTATTAACATCATAAAAAGGGTATCTGGAGTTGGGTGAGGTATCGGCAACGTCGAGTAGCAGGCAGAATCGTAGCGAGCTCATACACACAGATGGATTTTAAACCATCTGTGTGATTTTAAATATGTGTGTGTGACATTTACGCAAAAAAATAAAGCGAGCGATATATTCGAGTGTTGATATTTTGCTTTGCCCTTTGGCAAAATTTGGCAACGGCGCATTTTTGGTCATCCGCCAGACGTTGCCACTGAGTGCACAGAGTACACACCAAGCAAAGCACACATCAAAACAAAAACGCAAAGCATGCGTCTGATCTCTGTTAACTTACAGAATTTCATTAACATGGAACTGTTAAATCCCATTTCAGCCGCAAGCCAATTCTGTTAGCCAGTCAATTCCACTCTTCTTGTTAAATACTCTTTGGTACTTAACCACTGTGCACTCAGTGGCAGCGTCTGGCGGATGACCAAAATGCGCCGTTGCCACATTTCGTATGTACAATCCCATTTGACGCGGCACAGCCGCAAGTCAATTCGGTTAGCCAGTCAATTCCACTCTTCTTGTTAAATACTCATTGGTACTTAACCACTCAGTGGCAGCGTCTGGCGGATGACCAAATATGCGCCGTTGCCACATTTCGTGTGTCTATTTTGTGTATTTCAAAGTTGATTCGCAATATTGCCCTCAGCCTGCGTTTACCCTACGCTGATCGGGTGTTATGTGCGAGTAAAGTGTAATGACATAATATTAAGTAAATGCGTGCAATATTTGATTGAATACATTTTTAACAATATTATCATTAAATTTCATATTTTATTTTATTTGATTTCCTAATGCTGCATATAACCAATTGCATTGGCCACTAAACTTTTGAAATAAAAATGTAGTTAAATAGTTACAAATTTGTAAATAATAATAATTAATAATATACGTCATACTACTTTTATTAATGTTATAGAACAATTATAAATATTTTATTATAATTATAAAAAGGGTATCTGAAGTCGAGTCAGGTGTCGGCAATGCCGAGTAGCAGCCAAAATCGTACAGAACTCTTAGACATTTATCTTTGTGTGGCCAGGAACACAGCACAAGAATCGCAAACAAACCAAAGGGCATCTTTCCAGGTTTTGGTTTTTAGGGCACCACTGCGGAAATAAACACCTCACATTTGTCGACCTACACTGATTTCATTCAATTATATACTCTCCTTTTTTTGAATGTGCTGCAAGGCGGATTCCTGCTCCAATGTTAGGTTCTGAAAAGACATATAATATACATGTATTAGTAAACAATATAAACGCAAATATATAATGCAATTATATACTCTACTTTTTTTCGAATATGGTGCAAGGCGGGTGTCCAAAGGCCACTCTCCTGATTCCTGCCGCACTGTAAGGTTCTGCAAGGCCGGTGTCCAGGGACCTTCCAGAAAAATAAAGCCATTGTCTTAAATTCGCAGCGATCCTAATGCGCCGTGATACTTCGTTCTGAAAATAAGTAAATAGTTATACATACATATATTAATCACAAAATAACACAAACATTTGGCTTTCACACAGTGTTATACTTACAATTTTCATTAATGTCTCATTATATTTAGTTTCTTTGCCGCTGGTTCATGTTTAGTCGGTCTCTTTAGAGTGTAATTCTCCGGGTATAGCCATCGTGTTTTCTTCCTAGTTAATATTTTTATTAACGTTTTAAGAATTTCCATCCCGTGCGTATAGCAAATGTGGCCATCATTAAACCAATCTGGGTACTTTACATTTGCTTCCTTTACACATTCCTCGATTATGAACTTGAACTATGAAGTTGTTGGCAAAAGTCTCATAAAATATGTTGCATATTTCGAAGAATTTGCCGGATGGATTCTTAAGGCACAACTTGTCCTTGGAAAAATTCCTTTCATATATCAAGTCTTCCGTATAGTGACTAATTACGGACTCTACTTGGTTAAATGCAGTATCGCAATCAATGCAATCGAATTTTTTTTCGCGATTACATAGCCATCGAAATATCTTCGAGATGCTAATTCTCCGACGGGTGCATTTTGCGAACATATTTCTTCTTCTTGGATGTCGTTAATTGTCCGTGTTTTATTTTCAATTGTGGCATGTGTTTCCTCGCTGGAGACTATTGGGGACTCCGCGTCGCATATCCAATTCAGGTCCAGACCCTCGTCATCGTTAACTTCACAATTGGCCCCTTCTAAATATTGTTTTGTGACAATCTTCATTCACATCAATCTAGCCGTCAAGTATTGCATCTCTCGAACTGATGGATTTGTGTTGTTGCCAAGTTTGGACCGAAGAGCACCAAAGAAATTTTCTATACTATCTTGGTTGAATCTGGTCAGGTGAACATATTCAATCTTCTCATCGCTTAAGAGATCATCTGAAAGACTTAGAATGTTCTCCAGAGTTACTTTCAATCCATTGTGACAAAAGTTCTGGGCATGAACATGAATTTGTTTGACGTAGGATAGAAACTCTGCCAAATGCTTTCTTTTTTCCGGGTTCAGGGGACTTTTGTGACCAGCTTTAAATGATCTGCAGTTGAGAATATCAAACCCATCATTAAGCGATATAATTAGATCAGCGGTCGCCAAAGCATTTGTCATACTGTGTGCTGAAAATAGATTGTTACTATGACATACTTTAATTGCGTTCCCAACTGATTTTGAGAAGATCTGGACCGCTATTAGCCATTCCTTTTGCTGTTTTTATGTCTCCGGCTATCATGCAATTCCGTATGCTCTTCAAGAGGTGTACGTAGTCATAAAGGAGGTAAATTTTATGGCCATTGGAGTGATTGTAAATTAGTTCACCTCCATTTGAAAGTGCTCTGAACACACTTCTATTGGCAGCTGCTTGGTCCGATATGATGGCTCTGACATTTAGGCCTATTTGAGTCAGAACATCAATGTTTTCCAATAGGAGATCTTTCAGTTGCATGTATGTACAGTAATAAGAAAATGCATACCTCCAAGGTTGGAAATTTCCTTTAATTTGAGAAAATATAAAAGTGTTTGCTATTGATGGTTTGCGATATCCTTTTCCATAATCCACAAACCCATCAATTTGATCTGTTAAGCTATTATACTCGAGCTCAGATCGACCGTGCATTTCATCAAACACAATCACACAGTTTCTCTCGCTGTCCGACATTTCGTGCACATGTTTAGCGATATTCTTGCACACACTTTCATTAATGCCCGGAGATATTTTCTTCATAGGGCTCCAGTTTAACAAAGTCCTCGGGTGAGGGAGATTGAAGCTTAAGTCAGATCTCATAAACTTATATCTTTTGGCCGATCTGTAGTTAATGTTCATAACCACATTTCTTCGAACATTACTGTATTGTCTAGGGCGGTTCTTTTTCAAAAGCAGCTCCGCAAATGCCTTGGCTTTTTCGTTTATATCCTCTGCATAATCCTGGATATTTGTTGCCATTGCCCACTCTTTGCTGCTTTCCTTTAGTTCAGCATGTAATACGGAGATCGCATTTGAAAATACGGAGATCGCCAGTGAGATTCGTTTCGACAATACAATTCGCAACGAGAGCAACCAACTTCTTCAGTATTTGGTGCCGTCTCATTTAAATCGACCGTTACAATTGACACTTCATCGCGATTTGTGCAATCTTGTAACTCAGACTCGGGTATTTACGAAAATTTTAGCTGCTGGTGCGGTTTTGGGTGGATATTTTCTATACCCATAATTGGTCGCACATTTTGTTTCAGTTTTATTTTACCCAGGTCCATGGGATGAAAATGCTGTCTGCAGATAAAAAGCTGGGAGTGCGATCTTAATTCAGGTTTAATATCTGAAATAGACATCCACTTAGCCCGTTGTTGTGCATCCGTAGGAAAAGAATGCAGTATGGAGGGGGGACTGCCATAATTGCAATTAACAATGCAACATTTTCTTACCCGCTCAGAAAATGAAGACTTATGCATAGGCTCATTATCGTGACCTGTAATTAATTATATGTCTTACTTGTACGTTCAAAGTTAACTACACATACCAAACACTTACAGAATGGCCAAGAAGACAATGCACAGGAACACATAAAATAACACATGACGAAACAAGCTAATACAAATATGGTTAAAAAGACAATCACAATTTCACAATTATTAATAAACACATACAATTATTATATATGCTATATACTTATTAGTATTATTAAGTTTGTATAATATTGATTGTTTAAAAACTTACCCAGACACAGTGTCGGTACAGATCCAGATTTCAAATGTTTTTTTATAAGGCATCTTTCCTCGAAATGTAATTCACAAGTTCTGGAACTTGTATTTATATTGTCCACTTCCATGTTTAAATTTTCACACCACTTGATTCAAGCGCTGAAGGCACTCGAAAAATTTTTTGGCGCCATTACAGCCGGCCACCATGCACTTTAAATAATGCACTTTACGATTTTGGCGGCTACTCGACATAAGTACCATATCAATCGGCGTCATTTTTTTAATTGGCGTTGAACGATTGGTACGTTAAATTACATAGCAAAAACTTGATTTATAAAATATATATTATTCCTAAAGTACGCTACACATGCGCTAAATTCAAGTTAACTTCGTTCTTATTATGTCGCAATTCACCAAGGGAAAATAGCAGGGCTGTTAGGGTTATACTAGCAGCAAAGAAGTAGAAGATTATTTTTAATGAAAGTTCAAAGTACTGAAAATAGCAAAAATTTTGGCAGTTTCGAAAGCGACAAATGGCCAAGTGCAATTTGACCATTTTTATCTTAAGTGTTTAAAAATATAGTAGCGAGACAAATTACGTGTTGTCTTATGAAGAATAGAATAAACAGCAGTCATTAAAATTGTAGAAGATATTATGCAGCAGCAGGATAATGACAATGTGACTTTCTACTTGATTTTAGCAAAGCATTTGACAAGGTAGACCATTTTATTTTAAATACAAAGCTTAGAAAGCTTTATAGTTTCTCAATGACGCATAGTGGGGAATTTAGGGCGTGTCGTATTGCAAAAATTATTTTTTCGATGGAAGCAATCATAAAGTTAAACTATTTTCGAGGTCGTGCACAAATGTGCAAACTTTTACCAAAACTACCTACTTTGAAAATGAATTGTGGGCAAATTGAACAACCGATGTAAGCATTTTTGGTGTTATCTGAAAAGTAGGTTAATTTTTAGTTATATACAAAATAAATTTAGTTCTTCGCCCATTTACTTTTCATCACAGAAAAGTCTGAAAAGTACAATAAAATAAGTAATGCTTTTTTTTAACTTTGGTAGAATATAACTAGCAAGCTTTTACGAACTTTTGTAAACAGCTTAAGTGAACTAACTTAAGTAACTTAAGCTTTGAGCTTCCCGTTTACAAGTTAAATGAATACAACTGAAGCAAAATCGCAATAAAAGCGCCCGGCAATTCAATGAACGTTCGTTCTCGCTATGCCTGTTTGTCAATATTGCTATGTAGTGAGTTATTTTAACATGTACCTGTTTTATAACCTTTAAAACCGGGTACTTAACAGCTTGTAACTTAGTACATTTTAAAATTGAATTAACATTTCCCGCTTTCTTAAAATAAATGACATAAGGTCTGGCTATAACTGTGAGAAGTTTTCCCTATTTTCATTCCCGCGAGCGTAGCGAGCAGGGGGAAAACCCCTTGTCTTAAATAAAGTACTGTTATTTTAAGTTCAGTTGCAGCTGTCTAAAGAAGCCCAGGAATGCAAAAACAAACACTATAAAAAGTTTAGATACGCAAATATTTGCAAGATATCCCGAATTAGACAGAATGAAGACCTCTTTAATATGCTGGCAGACTCTTTAGATCCACTTGCTTCAGCGTTTAGACACATGAGACCCCGAAAGGATTTAGAAGAAAGAAATTTTGGTTTCGAAATGTTAAGTTTATTAAATATTAATCCCAATATGAATACATAATGCTTACATACAAACTTTTGAGGAAAACCAATAATAAACAAAATAAAAGCACAAAAAGCATCTCTTGAAACATGTATGCGAAGCCACGTTCCTTGTCCTTGTCACTGCTCCAAAGGCCAAGCGACCAATGTCCAAGCAAAAAGTACAGCAAACTGTTAATGCATTTATAAATAGTATTAAATTAAAAATGATGAAAAATGTTCTTGAGTTGTGCACACGTTGTTCATAAAATGCAGTGGGCATGTTCTTATATCTACCCATATATGCTCACAGATTAATGTCCGTCCGTTCCTTAAACCAACTGATATGGTTATGAAATGACCACAAGAAATGATTAAATTGTTCCCATTCGTTCATAAAAAAATACCCATGTGCTCATGAAATATCATGACCAAGCGTTCATAAAGTACGAAAAATCTTACTTGGCGATCTTTCATGCACAGATGGTGTCGGTTTACTACCGTTTTGACCGTTTTTTTTTTCATGTGAGTGAGAGAAACCAATCTGTAGAAACCATATGGACATATGTCCAAGTCTTCGTCATTAATGTATGGGTAGCTTGGAGTCCCTTATGGATCTGTCCTTGGACCATTATTGTATTCAATTTCTGTCAATGATCTTCCAAATAATGTCACTAGGGCCCATTTATTCAATGTCCATATGTATGCTGACGATGTGCAATTGTTGAGTCGTAAAGGCGAATTTCAAAATGCAGATAATTGATAATGGTAAATGATAGATAAATGTAACAAAGATTTATCAGCCGTAAATGAGTGGGCGAAGAAAAACGGGCTGAGTGTAAGTCCCGTAAAATCTAAATATCTAATCTACTTATATAAAACTTTTTGTCCTGATTTACTCACTGACTGACTGACTGATCACGCTTCAAGATATTGAGACATAATTATCTTGCTATATGACGGTTTATTTTATATTTTTTTTATATTCTTTTTAATTAAATTTTATATTTTTATATTCCCACTGGAATGGGTTAAAATGGGGGTCAAAGGTCAAAATTGCTTAGTATGAAAATATTTTTTGTTTTTTTAGCTATCTCAACCAAACTCACAGATTATGTATTTCTTACTGACTGCATTTAGATGCAACTAAAACATTAGTATGATGAACTTTGTTTGTTATTTGAGCTATTTTAACCAAACTCACAGATTATGTATTTCTTACTGACTGCTATATCCTGAAAAAATTTGGTTAAGATCACATGACTATATCATATAGCTGCCATAGGAATAGTGGCTTTTGACAAACAATCAAAAGCAGCGCGTGCGGGGGCGGGGGCCTACTTCCAAAATAAATTTGCAGTATATGGCACTGTTACTCGCTCTTGCTGCTATAATCCAATTGCAGCGAAAACTTTAAACCATCGATCAGTGAAAATGTAAATTATCTGTCTATATATATAGAAATCTTTGTCCTGAATGGTTCACTGAAAGAACATTAACTTAAAGTCCAATTGTACGGAAAAATAAAATTTACATTTCCCGCTTTCTTATAATAAATGACAAAAGGTCCAACTATAGCTGTGAGAAGTGTTCCCTATATTCACTCCACATTTCTCCCCGAAATTTCAGCGAGCGTTGCACGCCGGGGGTTGGCGAGCGAAGCGAGCAGGGGGCAAACCCCTAGTAGTTTTTAAAAAGTCAATATGCCCTATGAACTTGACAAAGCTAACACCTGTAAGGCGGTAGGGAAAACATACGACTTGCTTAGAAAATTAAAGAACACCAAAAACTTTACATGACAAAATGTAAGAATGCTTAAAGCAAAAACATACTTGAAGCTTTTGGTAATTGTGACGCAAGCAGCAAACGTCGACTAAAAATGTGCTTTAACAATATTGCACGCTATATTTATATCTTAGTTCTCGAAACGTGTATTTAATATAAGTAGTATATTTTATTGGACAAACGCAAGGGCTTTGATTTTAATCCACAAAATAATATATACCAAAGAACCGTTCTGTCTGTGTACTAATTTATGTTTTACGTCGAGAAAAAAGATTTAACCTAAAAAAAGGGTTATATACACCTTGTTCGAACATGGAGTCAAATACAGTAAATTGGCTTGCAAAATATTGCGCAGATAACCCAAGGCTGCTGAAAAATAAAATTTTTCAATACTTCTCTGCCATACGCTGCATGAAAACTTTTATTTAAAGCAGTATTTACACTCAGATAAAAAGGAAATCGTCAAAAATCTGTTTTTTTTTCACTCCGCTAACAGAATATTAGTATTTTTGCTATCGATATACGTGTTCGATATTGATATACGTGTTATCTACGCTGTTATTGTGGCCGCATTATATAAACCAGCTGTTGTTGCTGATCATAAGAAAAACAAATTTAATGCTGCCACTTTTAAATAAAATAATAATATAGCCGCTTTCTGGCCTGATGATACAAGCAGTTGAAAGCAGTTTTTATATAAATAATCTGTTGTTCGTTTTAAATTAATAAAGACAAATTTTCATGAATAACAAAAAAAAGTTCATTTCTTTTATTCAAAAATTTTTCTTTAGACAATTAGAGTACATATATGTAATATATCGTTAATATTTTCTGCATCATCGTTAGGATAATAGTCTCGTTGTACTTATGTTGTTAGGCAGCTGGGTGGTAGTTGGTAATTAAAACAGCACTTGTTAAAGTAAATTAATTTCTAAATAAAAAATAAATTTATATATGGACCTTATACTTAAAATAGCGTTTTACCCTTCAACGTTTATGCTATTTCGAACATCCGTTTTAAATCTGTAGAATCCTTTCTTATCCACTCCTTAAACTCCGTGCTCTGCATCCAGACATCTCGGACTTTTTGTTTATAAACTTCCTTTGGCATCGTACTTCAATTTATTTTGTTTTGTTTCGCAAACGAATTTCACAATGCTACCGAAGGAACACAACGCAAGCGATGGAAGTCGCGCCAATTTAGGGGTGAACATTTGAGGGAAATTATTCGATTAAAGTAAATATCGATATTTTGCCGATAGAAATACATTTTTAACATTTCAACCGTCAAAGTCAATTAAAAAAACTCTCAAAATTTAGTAAATAGTGAAATAAAAAAAAGCTGCTTTAATTTGGTAAAAAATCTGGAATTCCCGCTGCCCGCTATTTTCAAATTTTACCCGCAATCACACCTCAAAAAAACTAAATTTGACGGGAAAAAAGCGGAAATGACACCACTGAAAGCAAATATATTTATTATTCGCCCTTGATCCTCTCTTTGAATTCATTGCGGACGGCGATGAACTAATTCAATTGATCAAAAACCAAGCGCAACAAGATGCAGCTCGTACAGAATTCTCTCTATTGGTGAAAGGCTGCATAACGAAGAACAAACTAACCCAGAAGGAAATATTCCGCAGAAAAATGTACTAATTTGCCGCAGCCCAACTCAGAGGATTGCACTCCGAGTTCTTGTAAAAGTCTCATTCGCTTTTACATTCGCGTGGCCGGGGTAATTCGGTAGGAAATCCACACTACCCTACGGCAGGTTCCGCTAAAAACTTAAACGTTTTCCTGAGCTCGTCATAGACACATTCTGTAGGAAATTCAGTGTCCATTTCTGCTGTAGGGAAATTCTAGTTGGGAATTCTTGGAAATTCCACTTTGAATTCTGGATGGCATTTCTCCTTCCCTAGGGTTCTGGATGCTGCAGAAATAAAAGCGTATACATACATATATTATTTTAAACTTTATTCCTTAGTTTTATTTAATAAACATTTTCATACATAAACTTAATATTAATATTATTAAATTAATTAATACTGAAAAGAGATGAAACGAAAATGTATATACATTAGTTTTTATTTTGAATATATTTCACTATTATTTGTGTATACTTACATTTTGTGTCCAGTATTTTCTTAACGCATTTGACTTAACCCACATAATGGCCAATTTAAGAATATGTACCTGTATAAAAGAGTTTCAAACGTCTGAGTAATAATTCCAATCTGAGTAATATGCAGAGCAGTAAGTACCATACTCAGTAAAACGTTTGAGCTCGTAGCGAAAGCTGCTGTAGGAAATTCGCACCATGAATCGAACGATTCTTACTACAGAGCGCGCTGCTGACAGCCTGCAGCTTGAGGGATCGAGGGCTGTAGGGCTGTAGCGACTTTGGTCTGTACGTGCCCTCTGGATCGACTGGGAGGTGCATTGGACCGCGCACTTTTAGACACCATGGAACAGACACGAATTTTTCTAACAAAAATAAACACAAGCTTGAAAAGCTGCTACGATGCGAGAGTCGAGTGAACACCCTAAATGTTAAGTATAAGTTTATCAGGGGTGCCACAGAAATCTCAGAGATTTTGACTCAATGCTGCTACTAAACCGTAGGTGACATAGAAAACTCAGAGATTTCAATTTCAATTTTCAAAAATTTCAAAAATTTAATTTCAATTTTCAAAAAAATCCGAAATTGGCGGTATATTTTAAACAATTAATAATTTTATTCCTAGTGTCGATTGTTTCTTTTTAATAATTTAAAAACATTAATTAAATTTTATTCAATAAACTCAGAGTTTAATAAAATCGTTCTACAATTGTTTCGAGAAATGAGATTTGATTTTTGTATCACCTAACACCAGCTTTATGCGGCTTTTTGAATTTTGAACGAATTGCTTTTCTGTGGCACTCCTGTATATAATTTTAATGTTTAAATGTGTTTCTTGTAGTTTCGCCCTGAAGACGACAGCCGACGGCTCGTCGAAATATATCGGCACATAAAAATAAATTACTAAACAATTATTTTATTTGGACCTCGAGCCAGCTAAACGCACACATTCAAAATTTATTAAGCAATTCTTTGCTCCAATCGACACTATCCTTAGTTTTAACGATTGTAAGATTGTAACGAATTTGATTCTTCAAACTTTTTACAAAATGGCCAGCTGAATGCCCATTTTGAGAACTTACTTATCTTTTGTTTCAATATTAAAATCACATCAAGAAATTCAAAAACAATTTTGTTGTTTTCGTTTATAATCTTTATTTACCACCATTTTGTTGTTTGTTTTGTTACTTTAATACTAATTCACAATGCTTTGCTTTCAAATACATAATAGTTAACTTTACTTTATATTATGAAAGTATAAGTATGTATATGCACAAATCTGTTTCGATTTTATTTGTTCGTGCATCTATTCATTAGCTAAGCTTATCTCAAAGTGCTTCTCATCCATCTACTTTTGACATTTTTAAAGTTTCCTTTTCTTCATCTTGTATAGGTATGTAGCTAGCGTTCTTATTGTTGTTTTAAAAACTTTTCTTAAAAAACCATTTTTAAATGTTTTTCATCAGTTTTAATGCAGTTGCTAACGCAAAGCAGGCTTTCAAAACAATTTCGAATCAATTGCATTTGGATATTTTGTTTTCAAAATTTCTTTTTGTTTTAAATGTTTATATTCATTGTGCTTAAATGCGCAGAAATATTTAAAAAAACCAATTTTAGATCTGATTTATTTCAGCTCTGTATTTTTTTCTTGTTCCTTTGATATTTTGCAATTAACTATTTTTCTGTATTTTATGAATTATTTTAAATGCAAGCAAGGCTTTTCAATTTTTTTTTGTTTAATTTTTTTTTTTATATTTTTCTATAGGTTTCTCACTAGTCGCGAATACTTGTTGAGCAATTGATGTGATCAAATATTAAGTACTTAGTACAAATGAGGGGATCTATGTTTTTTGAGCCAACTTCTTTTTTTTACCGAACTGAAACATTCATTATACTG
Source organism: Drosophila testacea (assembly GCA_035043265.1). Classification (NCBI taxonomy): domain Eukaryota; kingdom Metazoa; phylum Arthropoda; class Insecta; order Diptera; family Drosophilidae; genus Drosophila; species Drosophila testacea. The sequence goes on along the minus strand of JAWNND010000842.1, from coordinate 338,750 downwards.
TTTTACACTTCCGCATCATTGCCGAAGGTGCGAAAAAATGATGCGCGTCGTTTACACTGGAACCGCATCTTTTTTCGCATCATTTGTCAGCTGTTGGCCTGCCATTGTCAGATTTATTTATTGAAATAGAGACAATTATGAGTTCTAAACTGGTAAATGTTGTATACGGTGCTATGGGTAATTGCAGTGCACATTCAAAAATGGTTTTAAGACTTTGAATTTTGTCTTTTGTGTTTCTATTTAAAATTATTATTTCCGCGGTTCAATTATATTACTATTGATTATCGATATTCGATAAAAAATACAGCTGTTCGCTGTCGATACCCCATCAATACCCAGAAAAGCTACAATATTAAAAAAAATACTAACAGAATGCGTCGCATGATTTAAGATGCGGCCGCATCATTGTCTTCTTCTATCCACAGGGTTCTTATGGGCACCATTGCCGCATGTTCCATTTAACGGAAATATCCAATGATGCGGCCCAGTGTAAACACAGAATTACCAAATTTAGTAATTTGGAGTAAAAAGTTTCCAACCAATTGTTCTAGTATTTTAAAGCTTTGTCATATCTTGTTTGTTGCTTGAACAAATACAAATGCAGATTCACATCTCGAGTACTCTCCTTCGTGCAGGTGAGCATTCATGTGTGTACGTATGTATATACATTTAGTATTTATAGTAAATATGTAAGTATGTACTTTAACATTATTTTCAATTTACTAAAAATCTACAAAATATAATAATTAATTTTTGCATATACTCATATATACATATGTGTATACATTCATACATGCATTGATGATTTGTTATCATTGTTAATAATTTACATATCTATATATATAAAACTCTTTGTCCTCACTGACTCACTGACTTAGTCATCACGCTGTAGGCCAAACGGTTCAAGATATTGAGATGAAATTTTTACACAACATAGCTGAGACATAATTATCGTGCAAAAAGACGGGATTTTTTGATATCCCCACTGGAAGGGGCTAAAATGGGGGTCAAAGGTCAAAATTGCTTAGTATGAAATTTTGTTTTGTTTTTTGAGCTATCTTAACCAAACTCACAGATTATGTATTTCTTACTCACTGCTACATTCTGAGAAAATTTGGTCAAGATCGGGCCACTATATCATATAGCTGCCATAGGAACAACCAGATGCAAATTAAAACTTTGTATGAAGATCTTTGTTATTTTTTGAGATATCTCAACCAAACTCACAGATTATGGATTTCGTACTCATTGTAACATTCTGTAAAAATTTGGTCAAGATCGGATCACTATATCGTATAGCTGCCATAGGAACAGTGGCTTTTAATGCTATTAATAAACAATCAAAAGAAGATGGACTGGGGATGGGGTGGTGGAGGGGGGGGGGGTGTTACGATTCAATAGTGTTGCGACTTTCAAAATCAATTTTCAGTATATGGTACTGTTACTCGCTCTTGCTGCAATAATCCAATTGCAGCGAAAACTTTAAAACAGCGAGCAGCGAAAATGTAAATTCTCTATATTATATAAAGTACTACTTATTACTATTATCTTAAGTCCAACTACAGGGAAAAATTGAATTTACAATTCCCGCTATCTAATTAAAAATGACATAAGGTCTTCACTTCACATTTTTCCCCGAGATTTCAGCGAGCGTAGCGAGCCGGGGGTTGGCGAGCGAAGCGAGCAGGGGCAAACCCCTAGTACACTTATATTTTTGATGTATTCTTTCATTTGGTTTCGATGAGGTCTACTTCGACTTGGTTTTTAGAATGTGCATAACAAAAACTGACAAATATGAAGTATTTTTTTAGTTCTGCTAAAACCCTAATCAAAATTGGTTAAAAACTGCCAACAAACAAATCAATTTTGGAAATGTCAAGACATTTACACTTTCCAATTGTGTATAAAATATATAATACTAGTTTACATATATTTACTTTTGGTCTGCCTCAGAAATCCTAATATTTGTTTCCTATAGATATTTGCTCGGCTTATTTGAGCATAAATCTTAAACGTGGACGATCATATTTATATATTTTTTTTCATCCTAAAGCAGTATTTACACTCGCCTCAAAACGCCGTCGAAATGAAAAACTCCATATAAAAAAAACAGCGAAAATTTTATCCCCGTTTTTCATTTCAAAGTTGGTTCACACTTCTAGTTACGTTTCATAACGTAAGGCCCAGCCGTTCTGTTAAACTCAAAATGGCACTGTTAGACTTAAAGCAGTATTTACACTCAGATCAAAAAGAAATCTTCAAATTTCTGGTTTTTTCACTTCACTAACAGAAAATTAGTATTTTGTTATCGATATACGTGTTCGATATCGATTTACATGTTATCTACGCTGTTATTGTGGCCGCTTTATATAAATCAGCTGTTGTTACTGCTCATAAGCAAAACAAATTTAATGCTGCCACTTTTAAATAAAATTATAATATAGTCGCTTTCTGGCCTGATGATACATTATAATTATATAATATACTAGGGGTTTGCCCCCTGCTCGCTTCGCTCGCCAACCCCCGGCTCGCTACGCTCGCTGAAATCTTATTTCATCACCCCTTATTTCATCAAAGAATGATGAAATTATGACCTTTTGAATAGTAAAATTTGGTGAAAATGTGGTGTGAGGGAATTAACGACGTTTAATTGGAGGTCACTGCTTAAATAACGCAGATTTTCAACGGTCATAAGGACCAAACAAGTTAATTAGACTTTATTTATTTAATTAAAATGATATGCCTAACAAAATAAATATATTATATAATTATAATGTATCATCAGGCCAGAAAGCGGCTATATTATTATTTCATTTAAAAGTGGCAGCATTAAATTTGTTTTGCTTATGAGCAGCAACAACAGCTGATTTATGTAAAGCGGCCACAACAACAGCGTAGATAACACGTTTATCGATATCAAACACGTATATCGATAACAAAATACTAATATTCTGTTGGCGGAGTGAAAAACCAGATTTTTGACGATTTCTTTGATCTGAGTGTAAATACTGCTTTACGTCAAAATGAAATGGTCCGTAAGCTGTGCTATGTTAAGTCTAACAGTGCCATTTTGAGTTTAACAGAACGGCAGGCCCTTACGTTATGAAACGTAACGAGAAGTGTGAACCAACTTTGAAATGAAAAACGGGGAAAAATTTTGCTGTTTTTTTATATGGAGTTTTTCATTTCAACGGCGTTTTGAGGCGAGTGTAAATACTGCTTAACATAGCACAGCTTACGGACCATTTCATTTTGACGTAATGAAATAAGCCTCCACCCCTTATTTCATCAGAGAATGATGAAATTATGACCTTTGAATAGTAAAATTTGGGGAAAATGTGGTGTGAGGGAATTAACGACGTTTAATTGGAGGTCACTGCTTAAATACCGCAGATTTTCAAAGGTCATAAGGACCAAACAAGTTAATTAGACTTTATTTATTTAGTTAAAATGATATGCCTAACAAAATAAATATATTATATAATTATAATGTATCATCAGGCCAGAAAGCGACTATATTATTATTTTATTTAAAAGTGGCAGCATTAAATTTGTTTTGCTTACGAGCAGCAACAACAGCTGATTTATATAAAGCGGCTTCAATAACAGCGTAGATAACATGTAAATCGATATCGAACACGTATATCGATAACAAAATACTAATATTCTTTTAGCGAAGTGAAAAACCAGATTTTTGACGATTTCTTTTGATCTGAGTGTAAATACTGTATGGCAGCTATATATACAGTGTCGGCCGGTTCCGACATATGTACTGTGTGAGCAAAAAGACGAACCTGTACCAAGCTTCAAAACTGAGAGACTAGTTTGCATAGAAACAGACGGACACACGGACAGACAGACAGACATGGCTATATCGACTCAGCTCGTCGCCCTGATGAAGAATATAAATACTTTATGGGGTCTGTGAGGCTTCCTTTAATGCGTTACTCATTTCGTGACAAAATTATAATACCCTCTGCAAGGGTATAAAAATCGGACTGCTTATACCAGTCACTGCAAGGGTATCCAAACTTTGGCGCGCCAAATAAGCTTGCGCTATATTATATTTTAAATTTTTTATTTATGATTTAGGTTGTTTTCTAGTTATCTTTTTTTTGATGCTCTTACACTTTACATCATATCTCGGCGCAACCAATTTTAAAAAGCATTACTGTTTTTAATTTAAATCAATAGTTTAACAAATATATATTTTTAAATTAAGAAAATGGTGATTTTATTTGTTGTTTTTGTTACGATTTTATGACTTTAAAATTTAAGGAAAATTAAAAAAAAATTACGTCGTTTTTGTTTTTAAAATAAAATGGCTAGAGGCATTATTTAGGCATCGTTTAAGGTATTACCACTAACCAATGAATACATAGATGTGTCAAACAGCGATTTTCGTGTTACGCTTTTTTTGCTGTTCATAGGTCCCAGATCGCTCGGCAAATTTTACGAAGCTTGTAGGTCCCAGCCGAGCGATCAACGAACATAGCAGACATTGCCGAGCAGAGAGAAACGATTTACGACTTGATTGCATCAGTATCGTATCGACCTTACAGCAGAAGAGTAGTCTCTGTGTCGCTTGCTCTCTCATGTTTTTTTTGCGGACAGACAAATGCGCATGTATTTGGGGGTGCTTCAGATTGTGTGTACCATATACTTAGCTTTATACTATCTGAACAAATTTGAACAAAATCGAACTACTAGGACTATAGCTGACGTAGGACCGATCGGTCAAAGCAAAATTTGGCCGAGGAAAATAAAAAACGCTAAAAATTGTGTCTCAGTGTTACCTGTCGATTGCACATAGTCGACATTAAGTAAATAAATAAAAAAAAGGGAGGATGATCCGCCCTTTAGGTAATCGAGAGGCTGGGACTAAATTTATGACAAGAAAACCAGATATCTCTTAACGACAAGTTTATCAAGTCGGTAAGGCTAAAGGCAATATGAGAAATCGGCACTTAATGTTATAATTATAACTTAATTTAATTTCAAAATATAATTATACCCTTGCACTATGGGGTATATTTCCAGTTTTCAAATATTTAGTCTTTTTTTCAAAGTATTAAAATTAATATTTTTTTTTGTGCTAACATGTTAAGAAAACTTTGAATTATAAAGTTTTATAGCTCAAATGTTACATAACAGACCACTGTTAAGCCTAACAGCTGTTAAAGTTAACTTTTGCACTACTGGAACCTAATTGAAGTTGTTTATGCCTCCGCAAAGTAGAAATTTCTTTCTAAGAAATGACCTTTGAGATCATTTGCTAATTTTACAAAAAGCTATAGCTATAGGATTGCAATGTTTTTACAGTCTATTTTCAAATTGTCAATATTCAAACGCGATAAATTCTTTTCACAAATTTTTACTGGATATCAATTATACGGGCTTGTACTATGTGTTGGTTGTACTATTAACTTTTTGCAATAGGATTGCAATGTTTTTACAGTCTACTTTCAAATTGTCAATATTCAAACGCGATAAATTCTTTTACACAATTTTTACTGGATATCAATTATACGGGCTTGTACTATGTGTTGGTTGTACTATTAACTTTTTGTAAAATAGCAAATGACCTTGAGAAGGCATAAACAACTTCAATTAGGTTTCAGTAGTGTAGATCCAAGTGCATGTCGTAGAGCTATTAATTGTGATTAAAGGGCAGTTTGTCTCAATGTGCACTTTTGCGCACATTAGGCGAAATTTGATCTTTTTGCAGGTAACCTCTGTGCGAAAAACGTCGATATTGTTAAAAGACGGAAGAATAAATTCATTTTAGAAAATTCCGTTTTGGCTAATTTTAAAAGGCGTATTAGTAGTATAATATAATTTTTTTGGACTAAAAATTAAAAAAAAATAATTTTTTTTTAACACAATTATATGTATCTTGACCGGCTGTCCCTATGGCCACTATATGTTATAGTGGTCAGATCTTAATAATTTTTGGCCAATATTCCATATTATGCACAACTGGTTGGTTTGGTACGGATATCAGAGAAAACAAAAAAGTTCTTCATACAAGAACTTGTATTTTAACCGATTGCTCCTATAGGAGTATCATATAGCTCCGTTGTAGTTGTCCGATTTGAATTATTGCTTGACAAAGTATTAATAGGATGATTACACACCAAACTTGTAAGTTTGGTCCGGATTGCTTGGAAAACACCGAATTTGCATACCCTAATATAATTTAAAAAGCGGTGCCACGCCCATTTTGCTGGCACAGCTTTCTATTGATGTTAGAAGCCTAATGCAGAAAACTAGACCAAAATATCTCATTCCGCTCTTGAGTTTTAGTTTACATTCGTTAATGGAAATATACCCCATAGTGCCTTGCAGAGGGTATTATAATTTTGTCACGAAGTTTGTAACGCATTGAAGAAGACCTCACAGACCTCATAAAGTATATATGTATATTCTTGATCAGGACGACAAGCTGAGACGATGTCCGTCTGTCCGTCTGCCTGTCTGTCTGTTTCTATTGCAAACTAGTCTCTCAGTTTTGAAGCTATCTTGGTGAAACTTGGTACAGGTCCGTCTTTTTTCTGCATGTAGTACATATGTCAGAACCGGCCGGATCGGATCACTATATCATATATGTAGCTGCCATAGAAACGATCGGTTCGGAATAAATAATAAACATAAACATCAAGATATCTCAACCAAGATCACAGATTGTGTTTTTGACACAGTTATATACATCCTTATCAAATTTGGTTCAAATCGGACTACTTTATTATATAGCTGTCATAAAAACGATCGGTTCGAAATAAACATTTAGTATGAAAAACTTTTTTGTTTCTCAAGATATCTCAAAAAAACGCACAAATTGTGTTTTTGATACAGTTTCATACACCCTTACCGATCGGTTTGAAACCAACATTTAACAAATTTCGTAAAAAATCTGACGGCTTACACAGGGCACTGCAAGGCTATCCAAACTTTGGCGCGCCAAAGTTAGTTTACTATATTTATACCCTTGCAGAGGGTATTATAATTTTGTCACGAAATGTGTAACGCATTGAAGGAAGCCTCACAGACCCCATAAAGTATATATATTCTTGATCAGGGCGACGAGCTGAGTCGATATAGCCATGTCCGTCTGTCCGTCTGTCTGTCCGTCTGTCCGTGTGTCCGTCTGTTTCTATGCAAACTAGTCTCTCAGTTTTGAAGCTATCTTGATGAAACTTGGTACAGATCCGTCCGGCCGGATCGGATAACTATATCATATAGCTGCCATAGGAACGATCGGTTGGAAATAAACATTTAGTATGAAAAACTTTTTTGTTTCTCAAGATATTTCAACCAAATATACACATTGTGTGTTTGATTAAGTTTTAAACACGCTGACCAAATTTGGTGTAAGTCGGACTAATATATCATGTAGCTGCCATAGGAACAATCGGTTCGAAAACAACATTTAGTATGAAAAACTTTTTGTTTCTCAAAATATCTCAACCAAATATACACATTGTGTGTTTGATTAAGTTTTAAACACGCTGACCAAATTTGGTGTAAATCGGACTAATATATCATGTAGCTGCCATAGGAACGATCGGTTCGAAATCAACATTTAACAAATTTTGTAAAAATCTGACGGCTTACACAGGGCACTGCAAGGGTATCCAAACTTTGGCGCGCCAAAGTTAGCTTGCGCTTTATTTTAAATTTGTAATTGTTTTTTTCCACTGCTACTAGTCAACGTTAAATAAACAAATAAGGAAAACTTGGATCGTGTTCTGACTGTCAGCTGTCAAATCTATTTTTCCCATAATTTTTGTATCATTATTGATAATAATGATGAAAAGAGGACAATATATTTTAAGTTGCCGAAAACATTTTTTTTATTTGTTGGAGATAAGTGCCAAAAATAAAGTGTATTTTTTTTTTCCTTGCTTCTTAACATTCGCTTTTTACCACAGAATTCGTTTAAGCTTAAATTGGAAATTATTCAAATAATTTTAGCCTTTAGCCTCGTTCCTAAAAATTTTGAGAAAAAAAATAATTTTACCTGTTTGCAAACACATTCATCAACTAATTCGGGCGAAAGTTAAATTTATAAATGTCAAATTACCATTTCACATTTAATTGTGGAAAGCCAAGAATCAGACTTATCCAAAAGCGAAAGAAAGAGCCAACATTTGGTCGCCTTGGAAAGACCTTCTATGAAATTTTGTCAACCTTATTATATAAAACTGTTATTGTTATGTTATTGTAATTTCACTTCAAGCTGCTCTCTTCAACATTTTTTGGTGTGTCGATACTTTATTGACTCACTGTTCATGTTGTTGGACTTTCTGTTCTGTTATTGCATTTGTAGGGATTCTTTTTTGTTTTGTAAAAATGCAAACTGCAGTCAAGCTTTATGAAACTTAAAAATTTAATTTAAGCAGTGCTATATATTAAAAATGATATTAGTGTTATGTATTTTATTAAGCCTCAATCATAACCTCGTAATACCTACTCCGGTTATTAGAGTTGGTAAGTTCATTTTACAATACATATATTCGGTACATTGTACCTTTGCATACTCCTGATTAAAAAAAAATAGTATGTGTACATTGTACACTCATGTAAATATAGTTTTAAAAAAGAATAATAGAAACGACAGCCATTTTATTATTAGACCCAGTACTTTAAAAAAGTACAAATGGGACTATTAAGTTTGTCCAAAAAAAAATGTGCGTAACAGGCAGAAGGAGGCGTGGCAGACCCCACAAAGTATATATATTCTTGATCAGCATCAACAGCCGAGTCGATATAGCCATGTCCGTCTGTCTGTCTGTCCGTCTGTCTGTCTGTCTGTCCCTTTTTGTGTCGCCTAGATCTCAGAGACTATAAGAGCTAGAGACACCAAATTTGGCATGTAGGTTCATCTATATCTCCCATTGATCAAGTTTGTTTTAGATTTTTGCCACGCCCCCTCCGCCCCCGAAAATTGAAATACAAAATTTCGAAGTCGAATTACAAGAGCACCTTTGATACTAGCGACTTAATTATTGGTACATATAATATACACTATGATCCAAACCTGTCCAAAAAATTTCATTCCTATCGGATGATAAACACGGAAGTTATTCAACTAACAATGTTACTTTCAAAAGGAAGAAGAAGAGACGCTAGCGACCTCTGTGTTTATTAACTTATCTTCGTAGTGGCGTCAACCATTGAATGTAACGCAACATTGATGAACAGTCTATATAAACGGTATGCACTCAAAAAGTACTGGGTCTCCTACTGTCGAGCATGCTCTTCTGTAGCTTACTGCATTTTTAAAACAAGATTGTTACAAATATAAAAAATGCTGTATGTGAAATGAACTGTCAACATTTTTGGAATGTCGAAACACTTTTTTAGTTTAGCTACTGATTTGTGAAGTGCCTTCGTGGTTGGCTTTCAATAAATGAATTAAATAAGTACAAAAGGGTCTATTAGGTTAGTCCAAAAAAAAATCAGCATCAAAAGCGTTTTTTTGAACACCTAAGTCTCTATACTCCACTACAAGAGCTAGAGATACCAAACTTGGTGTGTAGATCTATAGCTTGCCCAGATCAAGTTTAGTTTTAGATATTTGGCACGGCCTCTTCCGCCTCCGTAAATCAAATGATTTTTGTTTTTATACCCTTGCAGAGGGTATTATAATTTTGTCACGAAATGTGTAACGCATTGAAGGAAGCCTCACAGACCCCATAAAGTATATATATTCTTTATCAGGGCGACGAGCTGAGTCGATATAGCCATGTCCGTCTGTCTGTCCGTCTGTTCTATGCAAACTAGTCTCTCAGTTTTGAAGCTTTCTTGATGAAGCTTGGTACAGATCCGTCTTTTTGCTGCACGCAGTAAATATGTCGGAGCTGGCCGGATCGGATAACTATATCATATAGCTGCCATAGGAACGAACGGTTGGAAATAAACATTTAGTATGAAAAACTTTTTTGTTTCTCTAAATATTTCAACCAAATATAAACATTGTGTGTTTGATTAAGTTTTAAACTGGCTGAGCAAATTTGGTGTAAGTCGGACTACTATATCATATAGCTGCCATAGGAACGATCGGTTCAAAAACAACATTTAGTATGAAAAACTTTTTTGTTTCTCAAAATATCTCAACCAAATATACACATTGTGTGTTTGATTAAGTTTTAAACAGGCTGACCAAATTTGGTGTAAGTCGGACTACTATATCATATAGCTGCCATAGGAACGATCGGTTCAAAAACAACATTTAGTATGAAAAACTTTTTGTTTCTCAAAATATCTCAACCAAATATACACATTGTGTGTTTGATTAAGTTTTAAACAGGCTGACCAAATTTGGTGTAAATCGGACTACTATATCATAAAGATGCCATAGGAACGATCGGTTCGAAATCAACATTTAACAAATTTTGTAAAAATCTGACAGCTTACACAGGGCACTGCAAGGGTATCCAAACTTTGGCGCGCCAAAGTTAGCTTGCGCTTTATTTTAAATTTGTAATTGTTTTTTTCCACTGCTACTAGTCAACGTTAAATAAACAAATAAAGAAAACTTGGATCGTGTTCTGACTGTCAGCTGTCAAATCTATTTTTCCCATAATTTTTATATCATTAATGATAATAATGATGAAAAGAGGACAATATATTTTTATTTAAAACCGAACCAAATCCGTCCATCTGTCTGTCTGTTCCTTTTTTGAACACATAGACTTAAAGATTCTCACTATTGACCAAACTTGTCCTAATGAAGGAGAGTCGCTAGCGCTACAACATACAAAGCTTGCGGTGTGTTTCCTTCTTACCACTATTTACCTTACACCTGACTTATCTTTTCACCACTACTTGCTCTTTAACACAAGTACAGGGTCAGCCACTTGTGGTATCTTGATCCTCTGTAGCTTTATGGATCTTTCTATTTAAGTTTTTATAAATTTCACCATCACCAGTGTAAGATTTCAGGCTAAAATTTCTGTAGTTCAATTACACAAGTTTATCAATGAATAATTTGTATCTGCCTTTCAGACCTTACTATTTTTCCCGTATAGATTTTGACCTCCTAAACATGAAAAAGTATCTTAAAAATTGTTCTATAGAGTAGTTTTTGAGATATATTTTATTTTTAATTTTTTCATAGGTGACTCAGCTTATTCGAGTATAAATCGTAAGCGCGATTACCGTTTTCAACAAAATTAGGCTTTAACTAAAGGTAATGCAATTTTCAAAAACTTTTCCATTCAAAGTTTTGAAATCAGATCGATCTTTATAATGTTAGAGCCTCTTAAAGTTGAAAAATTCAATTGTTTTGCGAAAAAACACAATAAGGGGTACAAACAAAAATTCTAAAATTAAATTAATCGCAAAAAAATATTATCAATGGGAAGTAGCAATAACTATAGGCCTTTTTTCGATTCTATGTGATGTCTATACAATGACCACACGAATCTTGTCATCAGCTGCTGGATAGTCAGTGAGAACCCAACCGAGACGATGACCAGATCCCTTACTTGAAGATCACGTTTTGGAAATTGCCACCTATTTCGCTAGTGCAGCTCTTTCAAATACTTGTCCTTCCAGCGTTTGCAGAATCCGGAGAAAGTAGCTCATTTGAAGCTGTTTTTTTTTTGTGTTCTTTGGGTTGCTTTAGATATATTAACCAAACTCGCCTGTTTTCTGTTTGGCTCTACAACTCTACTGACTGAATTTGGTTAGAGTCGGATCACTATATTGAGTATGAAAAACTTTTTTGTTTCTGAAGATTTTTTAACGAAACTCACAGATGTGTATAGTACAGCCCACACATTCTGACCAAATTTAATTCAAATCAGGCTACTATACCATCTAGCTGTCATAGGAACGATCGGTTACAAATCAACATTTAGTAAGAAAAACTTTTTTTTTTCAAGGTAATTCAACCAAACTCACACATTTTGTGTTCGACATAGCTTTATTCTATCTAAACATATTTGAACAAAATCTGACTACTATAACATAAAGCTGCTATAGGACCGATCAGCTCTCTACACGGAGTATTTTATCGTAAAATTGGTCGTTTCAGACTTTATTTAAATGATCAATACTTTGCGAGAGTCTTGAATCATAAATGCTTCTGATTTTGAAGTCAAACAGCCAGAAAAATGAGTTCGGGACGGATTTTCTGGACTCAAAGTCAGGATTTCTTACCATTCTGCAAAGAAATTATAAATTTTGTGAAAAAACATATCTGCCTATAAAGGCTGTTACACCGCTTTCCTACCTACGATTTCAAAAGTAATACCTCAAACGACGTCTAATTAATGCTTCTAGCCACTTAACTTTTTTTTAAGGGTAATTTTTGTGAAACTCGATCAGATTTCTTGTGTTGGGATATGAGGTTTGCAAACCAGTTTGCCATATAAAAATAATCTGTCAATCTGAACCTCCTGCATTGTGTAGGAATTTTTTGCGGGGGCTCAAAAAGAATTCATCCGCGTTCGCATGTCATGTGAGTCATAAAACGTGATCGAAACTACCTTCATATAACCCAGATCAAAATATTCTTTGATAACTTTGTCATATTCTTGCTTCAATTGAAGTGTTTTGCCTAACCGATGCTCTTAATGAACTGGACCTTAAATGCCCCAGCGGAATACTCTCTGGGTCCTGGAATGTCTCGCTATCGTCTCTTGTAAATTCTGCTCCCCAATTCTGCACCTCTCAAAACGTCGTACAGTAGATGTGCAGATGCCAGATACAGGTTATTACCATCAGATCTCTGCTGCTGTAACGAAAAGAGAAAAGCTTCTATCACGATGTGTGACTTGACTTGACTAACCCACTGTCACTTAGGATCCAGGGTTCCTAGGCACCTTAGTAGGTCAATCAAGAAAACCATAGAATGATGTAGATTAGAGTACACCAGTCTTAGTCTATAAGGTTGCCTAAAATCCTTTCTTTTAGAGCATCTGGGAATAAATGCTTTAACAGTACCCCTTCCCATCTTAAGCTGACCTTGCTCTTGGACTCGTGGCCAATTTTAATCCAGAGGTCCTTGCCGTTTTCTTTGTTTGTCGTGGGCCAGCGCTATCTTAATCTTCCAGACATCTGCCTATTGTTGACAGAGGCGGAACTCTTCATTCTCCTCTTTCCAACCATTTTATCCCTCTAGAAGAGAATGGTAGTCGCGGCGATTTTTCTCGGTGCCGCCTCTTTTTTAGCCAAGAGTTAAGCCTCGACACTTCTGCCATCTTCGATGAAGATTAAGTACTCCCTGCTTGAAATAGTTACGGTTAATGCCTGAGTAACCTGCTCAACAAGAGCTTGCACTTTGTGGTTATTTATTTTTTGGGAAATCGTTACACAAATTTTAACACAGTATAGCTGAGACAAATTCATCGTGCAATTGGGTGTCATTTTGTGCATTTCGGCCAAATTCGGGGTCAATGTTATTACACCCTGTACTTTAAAAAATTACAAAAGGGTCTATTAAGTTCGTACAAAAAAAAGTCCGTAACAGGCAGAAGGAGGCGTGGCAAACCCCATAAATTGTATATAGTCTTGGTCAGCATCACTTCACTTTTTTATTTTTTCATGCATTGAGATTTTTTACGAATGTGTAAGCAAAAGGACCTCAGAGATGGTAAAGATGGCTAGTGGCACAAAATTTTGTGTGAAGACTTTTAATATGTAATCAAGGGTATTTCAAATTTTTCATGCCACGCCCCAATAAGCTGAGGCATCTCATAAAAAAACGACAAAATTTCAAAAGTTCATTTCTTAAAAACTAATCAGATATACAATTTTAAAAGTTCTTTTTCGTGTTTAGAAGCCTAATATATAAGTAAAAATATAGCGCAAGCTAACTTTGGCGCGCCAAAGTTTGGATACCCTTGCAGTGCCCTGTGTAAGCTGTTAGATTTTTACAAAATTTGTTAAATGTTGATTTCGAACCGATCGTTCCTATGGCATCTATATGACATAGTAGTCCGATTTACACCAAATTTGGTCAGCCTGTTTAAAACTTAATCAAACACACAATGTGTATATTTGGTTGAGATATTTTGAGAAACAAAAAAGTTTTTCATACTAAATGTTGTTTTTGAACCGATCGTTCCTATGGCAGCTATATGATATAGTAGTCCGACTTACACCAAATTTGGTCAGCCTGTTTAAAACTTAATCAAACACACAATGTGTATATTTGGTTGAGATATTTTGAGAAACAAAAAAGTTTTTCATACTAAATGTTGTTTTTGAACCGATCGTTCCTATGGCAGCTATATGATATAGTAGTCCGACTTACACCAAATTTGGTCAGCCTGTTTAAAACTTAATCAAACACACAATGTGTATATTTGGTTGAAATATCTTGAGAAACAAAAAGTTTTTCATACTAAATGTTTATTTCCAACCGATCGTTCCTATGGCAGCTATATGATATAGTTATCCGATCCGGCCGGTTCCGACATATGTACTGCGTGCAGCAAAAAGACGGACCTGTACCAAGTTTCATCAAGATAGCTTCAAAACTGAGAGACTAGTTTGCATAGAAACAGACGGACACACGGACAGACGGACAGACAGACGGACAGACAGACGGACAGACAGACGGACAGACAGACGGACATGGCTAAACTGACTCAGCTCGTCGCCCTGATCAAGAATATATATACTTTATGGGGTCTGTGAGGCTTCCTTCAATGCGTTACACATTTCGTGACAAAATTATAATACCCTCTGCAAGGGTATAAAATGCAGTAAGCTACAGTGGAGCAAGCTCGACAGTAGGAGACCCAGTACTTTTTGAGTGCAAAGCGTTTTCTAAAGATTGTTCTTCAATGTTGCGTACCATTCAATAGATGGCGCCACTTGATAAACATAGAGATCGCTAGCGTCTCTTCTTCTTCCTTTTGCCTGTAACATTGTTAGTTAAATAACTTCCGCGTTTATCAACCGATTGGAATGAAATTTTCAGGACAGGTTTGGACTATAGTGAATATTATATATACCAAAAATCAAGGCGCTGGTTTTATGGGTTTTCTTGTAATTCGTCTTTAAAATTTTGTTTTTCAATTTCTAGGGGCGGAGGGGGGCGTGGCAAAAATCTATAACAAACTCGTTCAATGCAAGATATAGATGAACGTACGTGCCAAATTTGGTCTCTCTAGCTCTTATAGTCTCTGAGATCTAGGCGACACAAAATCGGACAGACAGACAGACAGACAGACGGACAGACGGACGGACGGATAGACGGACTTCGCTATATCGACTCGGCTGTTGATGCTGATCAAGAATATATATACTTTATGGGGTCTGCCACGCCTCCATAAGGAATAATATTAAGATATCTGAGGCAGATTAAAAATAAATATTTGTAATCTAGTGTTGTAATATGTATATGTATGTGTTTGTGTGCATATTAAAGGAGCCGTATTTCCTAAGCTGTCCGAGGACCACCTATACTACCCGGAGGTGGCTTTTCAATATGCTGTGCATAGGTTAAATCGGGATAAAAGCCTTTTGTCTAATACCCAACTGGTGCACCATATTAAATATCTCAGTACGGATTCATTTCAGGCTGTACAAAAAGGTATGTGGAGACAGAGAATATTGAAGTTTATATATATGTATATGAATAATTTTTGTTTTAATTTTATACAAAATTAGTTTGTAACCTTATTTATGACGGCGCACAGGCAATATTTAGTCCGAGCAATTCCGCTTTGGCTACCCATATAAATTCAATATGCGATGTTCTCGATATACCCGGCATAGGTGTTGGTCGTTCAACCCAAGACTTTTCCATAAATGTTCACCCATCTCAGCAACATGTTAATCGTGCTTTTGTTGACGTTATACGATATTTAAATTGGACAAAGTTTGGTATTTTATATGAAAAGGATCACGGTAAGTGCAAGATTTAATTTCTTTTTTATTATATAGTCTGTGCGGGTATCTAAGAAAGAATCTCAGAGATGGTAATATCTAGTAGCACCAAATTTGGTATCAAGACTCTTGTTATTGTGAGCAGACTGTGTTTATTTTATGTTTTGGATGACAAACCCCCTTCGTCCATAGATCTTAAAAAGTCATATACGGGCATTTCCACAGAATACGTGGAACGTCGCCAAAAACGAAAAATTGACCAAAAACTCACGTCTTGTAATATTTTCCTTCAGAAACAAACAAAAATGAAATATGTATTGCACATCCAAAATTTATTATTTCGTAGCTTCTGTACTGATTACGCTGAGGTACGAGTAATATTAAGGTAATGTTGCTAAGGTAATGTATTAAGTTTAAAATTTCATAACTAGACCGTCTCACAGTTGCGCCATTTAAGAATTTCTGTTTGCAAAAATTAAAATTTTCATTTGTGCCTTCTTATAAACAATTTAACGATTACAAATATGCTATCCTTAAAAGCGTCCGATTTTTATACCCTTGCAGAGGGTACTATAATTTTGTCTTGAAGTTTGTAACGCATTGAAAGGGTCTTCACAGTCCCCATTAAGTATATTTATTCTTGATCAGGGCGACGAGCTGAGTCGATATAGCCATGTCCGTCTGTCTGTCCGTGTGTCCGTCTGTTTCTATGCAAACTAGTCTCTCAGTTTTGAAGCTGGATGAAGCTTGGTACAGGTCCGTCTTTTGCTGCACGCAGTACATATGTCGGAACCGGCGCGATCGGATAACTATATCAAATAGCTGCCATAGGAACGATCGGTTGGAAATAAACATTTAGTATGAAAAACTTTTTTGTTTCTCAAAATATCTCAACCAAATATACACATTGTGTGTTTGATTAAGTTTTAAACAGGCTGGCCAAATTTGGTGTAAATCGGACTACTATATCATATAGCTGCCATAGGAACGATCGGTTCGAAATCAATATTTAACAAATGTTGTAAAAAATCTGACGGCTTACACAGGGCACTGCAAGGGTATCCAAACTTTGCCGCGCGAAAGTTAGCTTGGGCCATATTTTGGTCTTCCTTTTTTTATCGTGCAGCTGATGTGGTGGCTTTTTCTTCTGCCAATGTATCTAGGATGGTATCCCCGTAAAGCCTAAGCCTAAGTCATTATATTCGGCATTGGAATTCAAAACGTCTTGCATATGTTGATCAGCGTCAACAGCCAAGTCGATATAGCCATATCCGTCGGTCCGTCTGTCCGATTTTTGAGTTCTTAGATCTCAGAGGCTATAAGAGCTAGAGACACAAAATTTGGCATGTTGGTTCATCTATATCTTGCATTGATCAAGTTTGTTTTAGATTTTTGACACGCCCCCCTCCGCCCCTAGAAATTGAAAAACAAATTTTTAAAGACGAATAACAAGAGAACCCTTTAAACTTAAGCCTTGATTTTTGGTATTTATAATACTCACTACAGTCCAAACCTTTCCTGAAAATTTCATTCCAATCGGTTGATAAACGCGGAAGTTATTTATTTTAACTAACAATGTTACAGGCAAAAGGAAGAAGAAGAGACGCTAGCGATCTCTATGTTTATCAAGTGGCGCCATCTATTGAATGGTACGCAACATTGAAGAACAATCTATAGTGAACGCTTTGCACTCAAAAAGTACTGGGTCTCATACTGTCGAGCTTGCTCCACTGTAGCTTACTGCATTTTTAGACCCAGTACTTTAAAAAAGTACAAATGGGTCTATTAAATTTGTGCAAAAAAAATGTGCGTAACAGGCAGGAGGAGGCGTGGCAGACCCCATAAAGTATATATATTCTTGATCAGCGTCAACAGCCGAGTCGATAGAGCCATGTCCGTCTGTCTGTCTGTCCCTTTTTTGAACACCTAGATCTCAGAGAAGAAGAGAACCTTAAAAACTAGCGCCTTAATTTTTGGTATATATAATATTCACTATAGTCCAAACCTGTCCTGAAAAATTTTATTCCAATCGGTTGATAAAAGCGGAAGTAATTCAACAATGTTACAGGTAAAAGGAAGAAGAAGAGACGCTAGCGACCTCTATGTTTATTAAGTGGCGCCATCTATTGAATGGAACGCAACATTGAAAAACAAACTTTAGAAAACGCTTTGCATTCAAAAAGTACTGGGTCTCCTACTGTCGAGCTTGCTCCACTGTAGCTTAATGCATTTTTTCCTCTCTTAATGTGTGTTTTTTGAAAACTGTCCCTTTAGAAATTAGTGTGCATCTGATAGATTTTACAAATTTATTGAAATTTAAATTAGTATGCAAGCAAATATAGATAGATCCAAAGCGAACAGCCATGCAATGATTAGAATATTGACAAGACAAAAGCAAGCACTACATATATGCCATATAAATGTGGATAAACGTGACTCGTAAATTGTATGTGATGGTTATAATGTATTTCGTTCTGACCGTATTAGTCATGCAGGGGGTGTATCTTTGTCAGCAAAAGGCTAAAATGCAAGTATGTACTAAAGCAGCCCACTGTTAGTGAAATTTTCTCGAAATTTCGAATATAAGTCGAGACAACAAAACGCTTATTGGATGCACTTACAGACCTCACAAACAAATTGATTTGATTGACTTAATTAAAACTATCTCTAATCTTCCACTGACATATACGGACATAATTCTAACTGGGGACCTTAACCTCTAACAGGCAAAATATAAATAATGGTTCGATCAAGCTCATAATTTTTTTCAAAGTAGAGAGAGATTATATACGCTTAAGTTTTTAATTTCGTTAATTTTCGTTGATCACAACGGACGCTAGGTAAAAATAACTGAAGACCGTCTACAGACGGTCTTGTGGGCTTGAGCATAAAAAATTTTGCTAGTGTACTGCAGGATTTTATGTGGTATGCGGAATATCTTTACTGTCATGTAATTATATTGTGTGAGATATCGTACAATATGCCATTATTTGTGGCCGAGGTCCCAAAAATCATTTTTATTGGCATATCCTCTAAAATAAGAGAACACCTTGAGCAAAATACTTGAAATTGTGACATGTTGCATTGTTTGAACCCTTCTTTCCTTGCATATCTAACCAAATTGGTAATCGATTTTCACTATTATCAAAGTTAGAATTCGAAAAATAACTCATATCACGATGGTTGGTAAGCTGATCAACTGATACTTGACGACTGCTATTGAACGAACGCTTTTCTTAAAGGATACAAGTCCTCGAATCAGAGTACTTTCTGTAAGTAAGCGCTTGCAAGGAATATATGCATTAGCTGAGCTCATATTCAGAAAATGGTAGAAAAACCTAAACATATTATTTCTACTTTTCGTTTTAACGGCCCATAAGGTCGTCTATTAATTCGACTCCTCCCATGTGAGCATTGTATTCCTTAAAGTATTCTGCAGAACTGATTTCCTAGCAATCCTATCAATTTGTTTTGCCTATCATATCGAGGTGCTTTAGTTTTTTCAATATTAGAATTGGCTTTAATTCCAACCAATTTGGTTAGTGGTAAACTAACACTTACATCAAATGTCCGATGTAATAAACTATTTTAGTGAACGTTGTATTAAAAGTGATTGTGATTTAGCTGCAAGGCACAAAGGTTTGTCTCAACCGTGATAAGTTTCACAACTTATTTGGTTGTGATGAATCGCCACGTCTACTCCCAACAAGATTGACTTAACAGAGACTTTAGAAAAAGCTAAGAATATAGAAAAAATCTAATGAATTGTTGTTTGAAAAAAACAAGTTAAATTTTCCAGAACATTTAGACAGCAGAAATAGAATGGCTTTGCGGACCAGCTGGTTCAAGTGTTGGCCAGTTAGACCAAAGCTTAAGGGATGCTTGCTCATAGCTCATGGTTCTTCTACATCAACAGATGTAGAGAAAACTTTGGCTTACTTGACTTGGAATACATTAAATGAGAAGCTGAAGTCTTGCACAAATGCATCTGAATAACCAGCTTCATTCGGAATTCAGAATCCGGAATGATCTGGGCTACCAGATTCGATGTTGTCCCTAACATAGCATTAGTCGTCCTCGCTTTCATGACTGCTAAATTCAATATCAGTTTCCATCTAATTAATATCCTCAACCACTTGTTCATCTGACCATGCTGCTAAACTATCTATTTTCTTAGAAACCATACCTTCCATATTGTTAATAAAAATTTAGTCAAGTCCTACAAATATCCAAGTTATCCATAATATTATTAATTGTCACCTCACAATATGCCTTGGCAGCAAACAAAAACGAAAATAATCGCTATAATTGGCATACTTACTTTATTGCCTTTTTTTTCGCAGTTATGCTTGTGTGTTGAATAGCCCTATTATGTGTTTTGTTGTTGTTGCTGTTTAAGTTTTCACCGTGGTAATTCTTGAGTTACAGAGCATAAATACGGCAGAAATATGCTTAGAATAGTCAGCAAAAAACGGTACTGATGATAGAAGCGCGGCGTCTCTTGAAACAGATATATACCGTGCCACTTGCTCCTTGCTTTCATTTACTAAATGCTTATGTTGTATTGTTGTTGTTGTACAATTTGTAGTATAATTTGTTATCAATTGTCAACATTTGTGGTCAAACAAACATTGTTAGAATCATGTCATATCGACATAATTATCTAACTTTCTACCTCGAGTCAGCTAAACCATTTAACCCTCTAAGGCTACTTTCCAAAATAATAGAAAAATATAGCGCAAGCTAACTTTGGCGCGCCAAAGTTTGGATACCCTTGCAGTGCCCTGTGTAAGCTGTCAGATTTTTACAAAATTTGTTAAATGTTGATTTCGAACCGATCGTTCCTATGGCAGCTACATGATATATTAGTCCGATTTACACCAAATTTGGTCAGCCAGTTTAAAACTTAATCAAACACACAATGTGTATATTTGGTTGAAATATTTTGAGAAACAAAAAGTTTTTCATACTAAATGTTTATTTCCAACCGATCGTTCCTATGGCAGCTATATGATATAGTTATCCGATCCGGCCGGTTCCGACATATGTACTGCGTGCAGCAAAAAGACGGACCTGTACCAAGTTTCATCAAGATAGCTTCAAAGCTGAGAGACTAGTTTGCATAGAAACAGACGGACACACGGACAGACGGACAGACAGACGGACAGACAGACGGACAGACGGACATGGCTATATCGACTCAGCTCGTCGCCCTGATCAAGAATATATATACTTTATGGGGTCTATGAGGCTTCCTTCAATGCGTTACACATTTCGTGACAAAATTATAATACCCTCTGCAAGGGTATAAAAAGTATTCAAATAATTTTTTTTAAAGTGAATGAATGCTTCTAAGCTCAAATATGTACTTAGAAATAATGTAGAATCTTCGGTTTACCTGTAAGGTGAGAAAAAAGGAAAGCGTGCCTGAAGGCACGCTTGGGGCTTTGAGTGAAAAAAAAAACATTTTCAAGTTATGAAGATTTATTTAATTTTTTCTTATGGTATTCTAAAAAACAGTTTTTATTCGCTGTGCAGCATAAATGCAGATTGCATTTCGTGCATATGCATTGCGTTTGTGAAGATTTACAGTGCTTGCAACATCTTTTTCCGCTTTTTCGATCCAACCAACGTGGGAAATGGTTAAGCTGGTCAAACCGCAAGTCCGATATTGGATGTTTTGATTTTTGACCATGTTTGAGCTCATGCTGAAAAGGTCGATGAAAGAGTGGAGACTGCTTTGCCCGCTCTGCCTGCGAGGATGGTGAATTTATTGTTCGTCCTGACTGAGCGGATGGAGACTGGTTTGCCCATCGCGGTGATGATGCATTTTTGGTATTGATTGGACGACCCGGTAAGTTTTTGTTTTTATATGTCACCAGCCCTGCGGCTAGTGTTTCGCGAGTGGGAGTTCGAGTAATTTTTCTTTGCTTGCGTTCTCTGTTTGGAAACGTCTGTGTAAAATATAGGCGTTAGTGGCTGCCTTATCAATTAGGTGATACAAAATTCGTGTTGCGGCATCCCGAGTTTTTGCTCTGATATGATAGCGGCCCATTAGGCCGTTCATGAGATCTACGCCGCCCATGTGAGCGTTATACTCATGCACAATTTGGGGACAGTCAATTGAAATGTGTCGCTTAGCTTTTCTGGCAAAACGAGCAGCCTTTGCAGTTTCTTCACGAGGGTTTGTCCTTTCAAATTGCTTAACACCCACATAGGTGGACAAAAAGCGAACAGGCTTGCTGTCTTTCCAGAGTACATTGGTTATGTCGACACCATATAAGGACTCAACGTACTCAGTCGAAAAACCCCTTGGCAATTTGCTGATGGCAATATCGTTTGGTAGCTTGCAATTGGGGATACGGTTTACACGCACCGTGCCAAGGCTATAAATACCTTTCGCTCTTAGATAAACCATCAAAGGCAGATTTGTATAAAAGTTATCGAAGTAAATAATGTGATTCTTAAATCTTTCTACGGTTTGTGTTAAGCGCACTACAATGTTGGCCGATGCACCAAGATCTGGGTGACCAGGTAAGACCACATTATCAACGGCACCGCAGTAGATCTCAAAGCGGTATGCGTTTCCAAATGAATCGCACAATACAAATACTGATGCAAGTGGTGCTTCATTTTTGTGCTGCACATTTGCTCGTCAACACAAAGGCTTTGGCACCGAGTCGAACCGTTTGTTGAGACAGTCTACAAATTTTCGCGTACGGAACAAAGGATCGTAGCCTGGTTCACCCTTTTCGCCAGCCACAGAATCTTACTCGAATCTTTTGTTATTGATTCAATACCTGTATAAATAAAACTAATTATTCACTAAGATAACACATAGCAACTAAATTTGGCTTCCCAGCTTCATTGAACCCACCAGAAGTTGACGGAGATGCGCACGCCGAATCTTCACTGATTGGTAATGGTGATCGCGGCCTTTTTGCAGATTTCTGGGAAGTCTCAGCTTTCTGTGCATTGTTTTAGACATTTTCAAAATTACTCTCAATAAATGACACAGTCTCAGTCTCTCATTCGACGGAACTGAGTCAAATATCTTGAGCAACTGCTCATCTGTCAAGTCGGACAGCTTATACCGAACCCGCTTTGCCATTTCTAGTAATATTTATAATTCTATTAAGTAAAATCACTCCATCAACAGAAACAAACACATAAATTGCAATCAATTGTGAATTAGCATATGGCAACAAAAGTTGTCTTGCTATTTCGCTGTCACAACGGATGTCTTTTATGTATGTATTTGCAAATCTGCAACTTAACTTTAATAGTAAATGAACTTACCTTTCAAGAAAAAAATTATGAGCTGGATAGTTTTTCTATATTTACTATTAAAAAAACATATGGCTTGTGCATAGCCAAATATAAGTCCCGTTAAAAGCTTCGGAAAGCTTTTAAAGCTAAGACTCATAGTTTTGTGTGTTTATTATCAACCGCCAAAAATTATTTAAACGATTGAAAAGCTGTTAGTTTATTTGTTAAGGCCAAAAACGTAATACGTGCCTTCAGGCAGGCTTAAGCTTCGGCCACGCATTGAGCGATGAGCGACTGAGCGACGCTCTCTCGAGCGACGTTCATGAGCAATCGCTTTGAGTGAGGTGGCCACGCACTGAGCGACATCACTCAAGTTGATTAGTTGTAAAAAGCCGAAATTAAAGTTTCCGCGCATATTTTTTGCATTGTTTGCATTTCGTCGCTCAGCGATGCACTAAATATCAAAACCAATTCTAGCGCTGAGCGACGTCGCTCTGACGCTCAAGAACTTCGCTCGTCGCTCAGCGGCTGCGTGCGATCGATATCTTTCCCGTAAGTATTTTTTTTCGACGATGGTATAATAAATGCTGCTAACAAACGGAAGATCGCAGAATATTTATTTATATACTAAAATGTCCGAAAATAAATTCTTAATATATAATAAATAAAGTTAAAATATTATATTCATTAGTTTTGCCACTGTAGATTAATAACTGAAGACCGTCTACAGACGGTCTTACCCGTTAGAGGGTTAATAGCAACATTTTGACTGAGCATAATCTCTCCGATGAAATGGGATCGTTAGGTCTACATTTAGTTAATTCTGTGATACCCACGCACTTTACAAATACAAGCAATACACTGTTAGACATAATATTAGTGAACAATACTAATATATTTTGCTGTATGATCAATTATCAGTACCTGCTTTTTCGAAACATAACCTTATTTTCTTGACATATAACGTAAACCTTGACTATAAAGATGACATTATCCAATTCAGAAGCTTTGCCTATGATGGGCTATTAAATGAATGTCTGTTATGTGACTTGTACAATATTTACAATTGTTCGGGTGTAAATCAACAAATACAAATTATTTCAGATAATGTCAACTACCTCTTTATTACTTTGTACCTATTAAAACAAAATTGTAAAGCCTATTGCCAGATCGTGGTTTAACTCCCACATTGAAAGTGCAATATTACAACGAGACGACGAATATAAGAAATGGAAATGTTACAGAACTGACAATTTGTACAGACAATATAAAAAAAGCAGACAAAAAGTAAATGCATTGATAAAAAATGCCAAAAAAGAATTTTATATCTTGAAATTTGAAAGTGCAATATCTACTAGTCAAACATAAAATATTGTCAAGAACTTAGGAGTAGGCAAAGAAGTACCTGTGATAAAAGACGATATTGATGTAGATTACCTAAATATTAAATTTACTGCTCTCAACGTACCTGAAACTGACCACAGCTTGTATGTATCTCCAGTATTGTCCAATGACTGTGTTAATGTTTTTGATTTTGCGTGTGTTAGTCAATGTGATGTCTTAGAAACTATTCTAAAAATCAAATCAAATGCAGTTGGTCTGGATGATATAAACCCTAAGTTTATAAAATTGTTACTGCCCCTAATCTTCGAATATATAACCCACACAATCAACTGTGCCATAACCACATCCACATATCCTGTGCAATGGAAAATAGGCAAAATAATCCCGCTACCCAAATCAAACGGTGAATTTAGACCGATATCAATTCTACCAATTTTTTCAAAAATCTTTGAACAGCTTATTGCAGTTCAGATAAATAATTAGAGTTTTATATAATTTTTCTGAGACAGCTTTAAGACTTATGCACTCGTACCTTAACAACAGACAGCAAGCAGTTGTTGTAAATTCGGTAAAGTCGAACCATGTCTCAATAAAGCGAGGAATCCCTCAGGGATCAGTTCTTGGACCCTTACTGTTTTCCATTTATATTAATGATTTACCAACTATGCTGTCCACTTGTGATGTCCATATGTATGCAGATGATGTCCAACTATATGTTAGTCGTCCTTTGTCTCA
This sequence comes from Drosophila testacea, assembly GCA_035043265.1. NCBI lineage: Eukaryota > Metazoa > Arthropoda > Insecta > Diptera > Drosophilidae > Drosophila > Drosophila testacea. Next base: position 313,553 of record JAWNND010000842.1, on the reverse strand, counting down.
AATATCTGATTGTGTCCTTTATCTCAAATATCTGATTGTGTTAATTTATGTAACAACGAGCTATTGTATGTCTGTGAATGGGCAAAAAATAATGGTCTTAGTTTTAATCCGTAAAAAAGGAAATGTCTTGTTATTTATAAGAAGTATTACTGAACAGAACACTTGACAAGACTTACTATTGAAAATACAGAAGTTGAGTATCTTTTAAGAGCGGAAAATTTGGGCATCACAATAAATAAAACCCTGTCATGGACTGACCAAGTCAATAAAGCTGTTGGAAAGACGTATGGGGTATTACGTAGATTGTCAACAACTCAGAAGTACCTTCCGACTAGAATTCGTCTTATGGTGGCTAAAGCTTGTGTAACGTCTGTATTGTTTTATGGTGTTGAAATATTTGGTAAATGTGTTTCAGCTAGTCAACATAAATTAAATGTAGCGTTTAATAGTATAGCTCGTTATGTGTATAACTTAAGACAATATGATCATGTTACATGTTATGCAAAAGAATTTTTGGTCTTAGTTTGAAGACATGGATGGAAGTTAAAGTTTTAACGCTCCTTCACAAAATTTTATTCACTAAACAACCTGACTATCTGTATGACATGGTACAATTATCGTCTTCCTTGCGCACCAACAATATAATTCCCATAAAATCTAAATTGTCTAGTTTTGATAAACAATTTTATTCTCATGCTGTTCGACCTTGGAACCTGTTACCACATAATTTAAAAACTATCAGGAATGCACCTAGGTTCATAATTAAAATTAAGGACCATCTATTAAACACACATTAAAAATACGTTAAACAAAATAAAAATATATAAATTAGAACTATAAGACCAAATAAGGAAAAATCTTTATTTAGTTAAAATATAATAAATTTAAAAAAAACTGAAAATACTAAAATAGTGAAATAATAAATGTATAAGATTAATAATTAATATTAAGTTAAGCAATTCAAATGTTCTCATTATAAGCATAACTAAGTCAATGTGACTAGCGCAATAATGTAAAAGTAGCAATACTGTACCGTTAGGAATCAATGAAATTAATAAATCAAATTAAATTAAAAATTAAACATTGACTTGTTTGTCAACTAGTCTAAATGCAGCATTATGCACAGCTTAGATCTTAGATTGACAGTGCGAAAAGCGTTAGTTGACCTTACGAGTGTGAACATAGTGTGAATGCCTTCTGTCAACAGTTGAAGTCACAATTGGCGCGAGCCCAAAATAAAGTTGACTTCATGTTCATTCTTTTGCATTTTGTTGGCAAACTTTATGTACATATTAGAAATGGCAACACTTCGATTTTACATCCGATATAATTAATATTGTCTGTTTGTTTTAACAGTGCAGTTTATAAAAACAGTAATTAATAATAAAAACCTTTTTAAAAATATATTTTAATTTATTAAGTACTGTGAGGCAGTAACTTGGTTACCGTCCCACAATATGAATTTTTGAATGTAACGTCGGCTAACGCGGGTAAGCGCACTGTTGATCGGTTGCACAACTCTGCCGAATAGAGCGCGGCTTCACCTCGTGGAGAGAGAGCTCTGTGGTGAAGTTGTGCGACCGACGCCTGAATGTACCTGCCGAGCGAAGGGCTCGAGGAGTCAGCGATGGAGAGTGAAGCAAGGCAGACGCGTCGTGCAAGACAGGGTGTAAGTAGAGCGAGATAAGGCGGAGCATTAGGGCTCCGGAGTACAGTGCATCAGGGTAGTACAAGTAGACATAATAACCTTTGTAATTAACAAGTTAAGAATAAACAACTAAACTAAAATTAACTGATCTTCTTTAATATTTTCCTCCCCTTACCATTAACAGTAGTTGAACAACGAGGATAGACTCCCGTTGACTGTCTGAACAATCCCGGCAACCAATAACCCAAGAGTAGTAACCATTAGTAGTAGTTAAACAACAAGGATAGATTCCCGTTGGCCGTGTGAACAATCCCGGCAAATAAAAGTAGTTAGCGATCCTAACGGGTAGTCCCTGACGCACCGTTTAATACCCTGTGCGGCTACGAACTCCGTAGGGAAGTCCCACGTAACAGTGTGGTTGTAGTTAGAGAATTAATATTGGTGTGGGTGTTTGTTTCATGCCTACACAGCCGAACATTTCCCGCCTTTTCCCTTCACGTCCAGTATATTTACAAATTTCTTGTGAATAGTGAACCCAATCGGACTGAGAGCTGTACCCCGGTTGAAAACTACCTTACAAGTATGTACAAGTATCTGAAGAAATGTTATAAGACATCGAACTACAATTTTATCTACCGACACTTAAATATTTAAAGTATACGTGCTACGGTTGGGGGCGATAGCTTTCGACAATTGGTATATCGATATTTCGCAGCCTTTTTTAATTGTTGTAAAATAGTTTATTTGCGCTGCGTAAACAAATTGCGAAATGGAAGTATTTGAAGAAATGTTATAAGACATCGAATATGTGGACTATTCGATCGTAATATTGTATTAAATGATCGGAAAATCCACTTTCTTCACGATCAAATAACATATCTTGAACCTATATGCCATTTTCCTTTTATTTGCTGAAGCCATTGTACTCATTTTATCAGATAGCAAACATATTTCATATTAATTAATTTTAAAATGTATATGCATGAGTACTTACCACTGCTTCGAAACATAAACAATATACAATATCGATGCATATCACTTTCGATACACACACAACTTCAACGTCAACAACAAATGCATTAGCAACGGGAACATCTAATAGCGAACAAAATTCATATTAATTAGTTTTAAAATATATATGTATGAATGAGTACACACCACTGCTACACACACAAAATCGACGTCAACAACAAATGCATTAGCAACGTGAACATCAACGAATGTGTATATCAACTAGTTTAAATTACTGTCAACTTAATCTTCAACTCGTTAACATCTTGCGAGTTGCTCAACTCAAAAATTATTGGCAAACCGGTTTTTCGTCAACTCAGTTAACAAAATATGTGTTGACCTTGGACGCCAATTGTTGATATCGCGAGAATTGACTATGCGTTAACTACTCTAAATGCATTATAAAGGAAAGCAAGATGTGAGATTTGATCAATTTTTCGTTTTTGACAACGGTGGACCCTTCTGTCGTAGCCCCATACATAATTTAGTTCGTGGAATGCCAACTATCAATTGGTTGGCTGAGGGTTTAAGTTCAGGTTGCGTCGACCTCTTCCTTTTTATGTTTTAATTTTGTATACCATTGTAATTTTTTTTATCATTTTTATTTTATATATTTATTTATTTTGAAGGTAACTTGTTGATGTTAGGCATCCCAAACAAACTTGCAGCATATGATAGACTTAAAAATCACAAAAATAATAGAATGAAAATTTAAGCGATGCCATATACTTGCACAGGGTATATTACGATCGGGCCCACCCGACTGAATATCCGGAAAGTATCCAAAATTCCTTAAGTACTCGTAAAGTGTAAGGCCTAATAAAATAATTATTTTTCTTCTTTTTTTGTTGGTACAATTCCTCCTATCATTTAATTCAAATCTGAGCGCGATCTTTCAACTACTTTTTTAGTACTTCGTCGATTTGAATGAGTCAATATTTTAGTATTGTGCCAAATTATACCATAGTATAAAAAAGTGTTGAGCAAAATATTAAAAATTTTGTGCTTTCAACAACATTTCATGCACTGAAAATGTTACAGTAAGCTAATGGGGACTCTGGGTTTAAGGAACAAAATAATTTTATGAATAGATATTAGACTTTACGAGAACTTAAAGAATTATATTTATTTTTCGGACAGAGGAATTTGTTTATATTATGTTTTTCTTATGGCAAAGTAATTCTTTTTTACTTTTTACAGGTATAATAACACTAAATCAACTTTCTCGTTCAGTTCAAGCTGAAGTACATTTACGACAAGTAACAGAAACTTCGTATCTGTCTGTTCTCAATGAGTTTAAGAGCAAGGAGATTCACAATATTTTAATTGACACTAATTCGGCTGGTATTGCCATTTTATTAAAAAATGTAAGCTTTATAACATTTATTTCACATTGTTGCATTCCCAATAGTAGAAAATTCGAATCCTACAAACCTAAAAATTTCACTTCAGTTTTTTTTTCTGCAGATTAATTACACTATGCAACGTTTCGTAGCACCTAGAAATCACTTTAAAAAGAAAAAAATAAAAACAATTTGGCTGTTTTTTTTTATAATGTTTTTTTGGGGTGACCTTAGATTTTAAATAATTACTCAACGGCGTAACAACAGTTTTAAAAGCCTTACATTACATATATATATATATATATATACATATATATATATATACATTACATTACATACATATATATATATATATATGTAATGTAATGTATATATACATATATATATATATAAGGCTTTTAAAACTGTTGTTACGCCGTTGAGTAATTATTTAAAATCTAAGGTCACCCCAAAAAAACATTATAAGAAAACAGCCATATATATGTATATATATATATATTATATATAAAACTCTTTGTCCTAATCGGTTCACTGAGACATCACGCTGTAGCCCAAACGGGTAAGCTATCGAGCTGAAATTTTCACACAACATAGCTGAGATTTAATTATCGTGGGGGCAAGCCCCCTAGAATATGTATATATGTATATATATGTATAAAATCTCGAAAAAGTGGAGTAGAATTCGCAGCTCGCTGTTTTAAAGTTTTCGCTGCAATTTTACTTCGAGGGAAAAAAAATCAGATTTGGCTGGAATAGATTTGGCGGGAAATGGTCAGATTTGTCGAGATAAAACAAATCTGTGAATTTGGATGGGATTAGAGATGGGCGCGGGCCTCATTTTTCAGGCCCCGCCCGACCCGAGACGAAATGCGATTTTTGGTCCGAACCCGAAAATGTTGTAAACGGTCCATGGGTCCCGGAGACCGGCCCGGTCCGTACCCATCTCTAGTTGAGATAGCTTACAAAAAAACCAAGCTCTGTAACAAATAAGTAAGAAATACATAATCAGTGAGTTTGGTTGAGATAGCTCAAAAAAATTTCATACTAAGCTACATTGACCTTTGACACCCCATTTTAACACCTTCCAGTGGGAATATCAAAAAAGCACGTCTTATTAACCCTTGCAGAGGGTATTATAATTTTGTCACGAAGTTTGTAACGCATTGAAGGAGGCGTGTCAGACCCCATAAAGTATATATATTCTTGATCAGGGCGATGAGCTGAGTCGATATAGCCATGTCCGTCTGCCTGTCCGTGTGTCCGTCTGTTTCTATGCAAACTAGTCTCTCAGTTTTGAAGCTGGATGAAACTTGGTACAGGTCCGTCTTTGCTGCACGCAGTACATATGTCGGAACCGGCCGGATCGGATAACTATATCGATAGCTGCCATAGGAACGATCGGTTGGAAATAAACATTTAGCATAAAAACTTTTTTGTTTCTCAAAATATCTCAACCAAATATAAACATTGTGTGTTTGATTAAGTTTTAAACTGGCTGACCAAATTTGGTGTAAATCGGACTACTATATCATATAGCTGCCATAGGAACGCTCGGTTCGAAATCAATATTTAACAAATGTTGTAAAAAATCTGACGGCTTACACAGGGCACTGCAAGGGTACCCAAACTTTGCCGCGCCAAAGTTAGCTTGCGCTATATTTTTGATTTATATTCCCTGTGGGGTATATTAAGATTGTTCAAAATGTTAAAGTATGTAACAGGCAGAAGGAGGCGTGGCAGACCCCATAAAGTATGTATATTCTTCGCCTAACTTCATTGTGACCGGTCGTGTTCTTCTTGTGCTCTGTGTAATTTGTGCGATTATTAACTAAATTTTATATAATTAGTTAATTAATGTTTAACAACAGTTAATATTTAACTAATTCTGTGTGTAAAAAGTAAAAATTGTTAAGTTCTTGTGCTGTGTTTTGTGTTTGTTTAACAATAACAATTATATCAACGCTTAATCGCAACAATTTCGTTTTCGTTTAGTATTGTTGTTGTTTGAACTTTTACGCTCTTCAACGCTCTTCAACGCTCTCACTCTCTCGCTTTTTGCTCCCTATCCTAATAACTGTACTTGAAATTGTGTACTCGTTGTTCTTGTTCGCAACTACGCGTACGTTTTTAAGTTCAGCTTTAACGCTTCAATTTCTCTCTCAACTAACGTTCTCTCCTTTTTTTCTTTTTGCGTTCTTACTCTCTCTCTCTTTTTGAGTAGTGTTGTGATTCGAATACCCTTCCTCAGGTTCTACTTAATTCTCCATAATGCTTGTATGCTGCATTAAGAACTGCAAATGCCAGCAAGATTCAAATGCTGCATGCATTGTTTGCTGGTTGTGTGACAAATTTGTACATGTGAAATGTGCCGGCTTCACGATGAAAATTAGAGATTCTATTGAAAATAACAGCGGACTGAAATGGTCTTGCGAATCTTGTCGTGAAGCTGAGGCGGACATGTCCAGATTTGTTCGGCAAACAAGAGAGAATTTCTGTAGATTGCGAAAGGGTTTTAATATGTTGCATGAAGAATTTCAGACAATGGAGATGCAGTTCAGTGCCCTTAAGGTATTGGACGTTTCTCCAAAGTCTCCTACTAATACACCTATGGATGACGTCTCTTCTTTGTCTCCAAGGAATTCTTTCATTTATACACCTGTCAAACACCCTAACATAGTATCGAACAAGTCTATTTATCCTTCCATTGTAGTTAGTGATGATGATGCCGGTCCATCATCAAATATACTTTTGCCTTCCATATCCTATCACATTTCCTCCGCCTTCTTTGCCTGCACCCAAGCCTCTTGTAGCTGTTCCCTTAAGGAAACAGATATTTATCTCTAGGTTGCATCCGGATACTTCGATTGATGACGTAAAAGCGTATGTACAATCGAAATTTCCTAGTGCTCTTATAGCTGTAGATAAATTTAAATTTTCTTTTGCTAGAGACATATCATCTTTTAAATTGAATGTGCCGCCGGAATTATTCCCAACAATTTGTTGTAAAAATTTTTGGCCAAATGATGTGCTTGTCAAAGAGTTTACTCCTCATAAAAGAAGTAGACCTACTGTCTCGCTACCAATTAATTTATCTACAGTTAATCCATCGAATCTTTCAAAAAACTAACTTCTCCTTTCCTGTTAGCGTACCAAAATGTTAGAGGCCTTAAATCTAAATTAACTAATCTATATTTAAATAGTATCTCTTTTGATTATAAAATTCTTGCCTTCACTGAAACTTGGTTAAAGCCTGAAATATCTAATTTGTCTTTATTTACTAACAAGTACACCACTTATAGATGTGACCGTTTGTCACGAGTGGGTGGCGGCGTATTAATCGCAGTTGATTCTGACCTTCCGTCGGAATTATTATGCTGCTTACCTAATGTTGAGTTTGTTGCAATTAAGTTAACTGTTTATCAAACTTCTATTTTTATAACCTGCTCCTATATCCCGCCGCAATCGGATCTTTCTGTTTATCTTGAACACTTTTCTAATATACGTTTAATATCCTCTAAACTTTCGGATAGAGATTTTTTGTGTGTATTGGGAGACTTTAACTTACCCGATATATCTTGGTCTATTGCTGATAATCTGGTTGTTCCTACTAGTTCTCATGAGTATATAAATAGCATCCTAGATCTTTCACTTTATCAAGTAAACAATATTCGTAATTGTAACAACCGTCTTCTGGACCTAATATTTGTATCTGATCCCTCAGTTTGTGCTGTTAGTAGAATAGATCCGATCGTGCTTCCCGAAGATTCATTTCACCCTACGTTAGAAATGAACCTTGATCTTCCTGTTCCTGAGCAAACTGTGCTACCTAAAGCAGCGTCTAAACCTCGCTGTTTTAGAAAAGCCGATTTTAACAAATTAAATAATCTCATTATTAATCATGACTGGTCCCAGTTTTTTGCGAGCAATAACTTAGAATTTGCTCTGTGTCTTTTTTATGACACTTTGAACATCTTTTTTAATCAATGCGTTCCTCGAAGGTACTCAGTGAGGTCTAATAAGCCCCCATGGTTTACCCGAGAGCTATCAAGTCTTAAAAATTTAAAATCGCGATATTTTAAAAAATATAAACGTTCCGGGAATGATGTCGACTTTTCACGTTATTCTATTGCTAAATGTAATTTTAACTCACTTAACGTGCAACATTACAACGAATATTTGGGTCGTTGCCGGCTTCAGTTTGCTCAGGACCCTAAACGATTTTATAATTTTGTTAATTCTAAACGTAAATCATCTTTATTACCTCATTCAGTTTCATATGAAAATACGACGGCAAAAAATGATCAGGCTGCAGCCGATTTATTTGCAGAATTTTTTCAATCTACTTACTCTGTTAATAGCTACTCACCTAGTACATCCTATCCCTATAATTTGCAAAAAACTAACTTTATCCCTGAACCCTTGATCACTGAAGAATCAGTATTATGTGAACTCAATTTAATTAAACCAGTATTCTCCCCAGGCCCCGACGGGTTGCCAGGATGCGTATTTAGGTACTGCGCTGGCTCTTTATATCTACTTTTACATAGACTATTTACTTTATCTGTTGCATCTTGCTCATTCCCTTCTCTTTGGAAGGAATCACATATCATTCCGTTACACAAAAGTGGCCCTAAGAGTTGCGTTAACAACTACAGGCCAATTTCAAAAATGTCTGCTACACCTAAACTTTTTGAGAAAATTATTACTTCACAACTTACTCATTTTTGTAGTTCCATAATTTCACCTTACCAACATGGTTTTGTGAAACATAGATCTACAACCACAAACCTGCTCGAATTTTCCTCTTTAGTGATCAAGGGCTTTAAAAATAAAATGCAGACTGATGTTGTTTATACCGACTTCAGTAAAGCATTTGACTCTGTTTAACCACTGTCTTCTAATTAATAAATTGAATTTAATTGGATTTCCATATAATCTTCTTATATGGTTATCCGATTACCTTACTAACAGAACTCAAAACGTTGTCTTCAATCAGCTATTTCGAGGCCCGTCTTGGTAACGTCTGGTGTTCCTCAGGGTAGTCATCTTGGACCTCTGCTTTTTAACCTCTTTATTAACGATCTTCCTTCTATTATTCTACACTCTAACATTTTAATGTATGCTGATGATGTGAAGTTGTGTCTGTCATTTACGGACAGTTCCTGCTCTGATTTACTGCAAGCAGATCTGGCACGCTTTTATAAATGGTGCAAATTTAATTTACTGAATCTTAACTGTCCTAAATGCAAGGTTATGTCTTTCTATAGACACCTGCATCACATCATCAATTATACTCTTGATTTGGTACCCCTTACTAGAGTAGATGAAGTAAATGATCTTGGTATTCTCCTCGACCATAGACTGAAGTTTGATACACATGTTGCTTTAACGGTCAGTAGGGCGACTCAAGTTCTAGGGTTCATCAAACGATGGGCAAAGGAATTTGATGACCCTTATACGACAAAATTACTTTATGTATCTCTTGTTCGTCCGATTCTAGAATATGGTTCGTGTGTTTGGTCTCCACAATACTCTAACCACCAGGATCGTATTGAATCTGTCCAAAAAAAATTACTATTATTTGCTTTACGTGGTTTTAACTGGGTTTCAGGCTTTAATTTACCCCCGTATACTAGTAGACTTCTTTTAATTAATCTACCCACTTTAACTAACCGTCGTATTATGCTGGCGTCATGTTTATTGTTAAATTAGTTGCTGGCGAAATTGATTCTTCTTATTTATTGAGTCAAATAAATTTCTCAGTTCCTGCCAGGTCTACCCGTAATTATGTACCACTATCCCTTAATCGTTGTACTAATAACTATTCCCTGCATGAACCCTTTCGAGTGCTCTGTACGGATTATAATAGACTTTACAATGTCTTCAATGCAGATGCCTCAATTTTTACTATTAAAAAATTTATCTTATTCTCTCTAACTCATAATAACCAACGCTAACATCATATCAGACCTGATTGGGTTTTTCTTGGGTTTTCCCCAATCCCCGCAACGAATGTTGGGTCTGAGTAATTGATCTTAAATTTGAACTTGCCCATTATATATATATTATATATATATATTTTTTTTTGTTTTTTTTTCTATTTATTTTTACATTAAAGCATTTAACTTTTAATATTTTTTATCTATAATGTAACTAAAAACTTACCTGTCGATTGCACATAGTCGACATTAAATAAATAAATAAATAAATAAATCTCTTGTAGATATAAAATATGCAACTTATGGCTAATATAAACAAAATTATTATCAATAAAAAAAATATAGCGCAAGCTAACTTTGGCGCGCAAAGTTTGGATACCCTTGCAGTGTCCTGTGTAAGCCGACAGATTTTTACAAAATTTGTTAAATGTCGATTTTTAACCGATCGTTCCTATGGCAGCTATATGATATAGTAGTCCGATTTACACCAAATTTGGTCAGCCTGTTTAAAACTTAATCAAACACACAATGTGTCTATGGTTTAGATATCTTGAGAAACAAAAAAGTTTTTCATACTAAATGCTGTTTTCGAACCGATCGTTCCTATGGCAGCTATATGATATAGTTATCCGATCCGGCCGGTTCCGACATATGTACTGCGTGCAGCAAAAAGACGGACCTGTACCAAGTTTCATCAAGATAGCTTCAAAACTGAGAGACTAGTTTGCATAGAAACAGACGGACACACGGACAGACGGACATGGCTATATCGACTCAGCTCGTCGTCCTGATGAAGAATATATATGGTAGGTCAGGTGGCGAGCTGGATTAACCAGTCTCTTCAATTGGAGCAAGCTCCGTTTTGATCCACAGGCGGGGTACCTTCTCGTCAAAATTATGTATATGTACTTTGTGTTAATGTGTTAATCTTTCCTAAACCCTCTAAATCCACTTGCTGTGGTTTAGGAAGTTTAGCATTTTATCTATTGCGATGTCTCCTACATCGTTTAGCGACGCGAGTTCATGTGCCCCAAGCCATCTGTCTGCACCTGCCTATGAGCTGGGCAGTGGCAGAGCAGATGTTCGGGGGTTTCTGCCTCCTGTGGGTCATTGCAGCTGCGGCAGTGCTGGTTGAAGGGAGGTTTGTTTTCCTGGCGTGTGTTCCGATCCGCCAGTGATTAGTGTTGCTGTTATCTTGCAATGTCTTTTCTAGATTTGCTCAGTAGCTCTTCAGTACGTTTTTTGTTGTATTCCGGCCACGTTTGTTTAGCTTTCCTACTCCCATCATGAGTTTTCCATCTCACGTTAGCTTTACTGGCATGCAGTTTGTGGATTTCGTGTTTAATGGAATTAAGGGGTGGGCGCACCTCTTCTGGTGTTGTTGTCATCTCTGACCCTAGTCTGGCCAGCTCGTCCGCTTTTTCGTTACCTGCGAGATCCCTATGACCTGGGATCCAAATCAGAGAAACAGTGTTGTTGAGTCCAACTGCATTGAGAGCTTGTTTGCAGTTTGTAGTTAGTACAGAGTTTTGCCGAACAGAGCTGAGTGCTTTGATTGCCGCCTGGCTGTCCGAGAAGAATGCCACTATTTGCATTCCTGAGTCCACGCTCTAATAGATGCTTAGCTGCCTCCATTATTGCGAAGGTCTCTGCCTGGAACACGCTCGCCAGACCTGGTAGATGGAATGACTTTTCCACTGTCAGGTCCGGCGAGTATACTCCGGCCCCTACGCCACAGTCCATCTTGGATCCGTCGGTGTAGGGTTTCATGTCAAATGTGGCTTCATGGACGAGCGAAGTTGATTGTCGCTTAGTATGCTGCTGTGTCCTGTGTTTCTGGCCTTCCAGCACTCTGACTCTCTGAGTCGTATGGCCGATTGTGACGCTATACTTTTGATGTGCAAATCAATTGGTAGCAGATTCAGTATGGCGTTCAGAGCCATTGTTGGACAGGATCTCATAGCGCCTGTTGCTCCTGCGCATGCTGTCCGCTGAATTCTTGTAATCTTATCTATGTTGTATTTTTTAGACAGTGCTGGCCACCAGACCAGCGCTCCGTTTGTGAGAATGGGTCTCACAACTGCCGTGTACATCCAGAGAGTCATCTTAGGATGTAGTCCCCACGTGTTGCCGAAAGTTTTTCTGCAGGAATAGAATGCAATGCACGCCTTCTTGACCCGCTCCTCTATATTTAGCTTCCATGATAGTTTTGGGTCTAGTATCACTCCTAGATACTTTGCTTTGTCTGATAGTTTCAATCTTTCCCCGCTAAGTTTCGGCAGATTGAAAACTGGAATCTTTGTTCGTCTTGTGAAGAGCATCAATTCCGTTTTGGCTGGGTTCACTCCTAGACCGCATGACTTGGCCCAATCGTTTAGTCTCCGGAGTGCACTTTCCATAATGTTGCTTATGGTGTCTAAAAAGGGGCCTGAGACCAGTAGCACCACGTCGTCTGCGTATGCTATTGCCTTCACTCCTCCTTGGTTTAGTTGGTGCAGTATCTTGTCCATATTTATTAGCCAAAGTAGCGGGGACAGTACTCCCCCCTGAGGTGTGCCTCTGCTCACGTATCGCGTGAGATTATCGCCACCCAGGTCGGCTGTTATCTTCCTGCTCTTTAGCATAGTTGCGATCCATGCGCTGATGTATCCCTCGACTTTAAGTTCGTTGAGGGATTCCAGGATGGAGTTCGCATTTACATTATTGAAGGCTCCTTCTATGTCTAAAAAGGCCGCCATCGTGTATTGTTTAGCCTCCAGGGATCTTTCAATTTGCCGCACTACTTCGTGTAGTGCTGTTTCTGTTGACTTCCCTTTTGTGTACGCATGTTGGTCTTTAGATTGCTTGCCTTCAATTTTTTGTCGAATGTGAATGTCCAGAATTCTTTCTAACGCCTTAAGATTGAAGGATGTAAGGCTAATGGGTCTGTAGTCCTTAGCTAGGATATGCCCTCTTCTTCCTGGTTTAGGAATGAATATTACCTTTGCCTCTCTCCAGACAGACGGAACATAGTTCTGTCTGATACAGGCTTTTAGTATGTTTAGGAGCCATGAGATCGTGTCTTCATCTATGACTTGTAGCATTTTTGGGATTATTCCGTCCGGTCCTGGACTTTTGTATGGTTCAAAAGTATTTATCGCCCAGATGAGTTTCTCTCTGGTTACTACTTCTGTATCACTGTTGTCGTGGGACATGTTAATTGGGAGGGGCTTCTCCTTTGCAGTGTTTCCTGGGAAGTGTGTGTCTACCAACACTTCTAAGGATTCTTTGGTCGACATTGTCGAGCTCCCGTCTGATCTGTTTATCAGACTTGGGCTGTTGTGGTCTTTTGATAGGATTTTAGCAATTCTAGCCGTGTCCTTTATGTTTTCAATGGATTCGCAGTATTTGGCCCATGAGTCCTTCTTGGCCTTATATAGTGCCTGCTTATATGCCTTTAGTGCATCTTTATATGGTTGCCATATTTTGCTAGCGTAGCTCTGGTTGAAGGCTTTTCTTGAGATCTTCCGGAGTTTAGCTAGTTCCTGATTCCACCACGGTGGATATTGTTTCCTTGCATACGTCACTGGGCATGATGACGTGTATGCCTTGTTGAAAATTTTGTTTAGCTGGCCAATCTCCTCATCTATTTCTTTGGTGGAGAGATTTTCTTTTATACACTGAGATTTCACTTTGGACTGAACTAGTTTGGCGAACTTGTTCCAGTCCGTTTTGCGTGGGTTACGTAATTTTTCGGTCTTGATCGCGACGATATCAATTCCGAAGAGTAAGTATCTGTGGTCTGAAAACGAATGACGCATGGATACCCTCCAGTTACTTATCTTAATGTGACTGTAGCTAGTAAGCAGTGTGAGGTCTAAAACCTCCTCCCATCCTTGGTGCTCCTCACTACTGGGGAAGACAAAGGTGGGAGTACTGCCCTGGTTGCATATTGTCATGTTACTATTTATAATGTAATCGAAGAGAGACTCACCTCGTTCATTAATTTCTGTGCTTCCCCATACCGTATGTCTGCAGTTGGCGTCGCATCCTAGCAGTAAGTCGGTTTTGGTCTTCTCGGCCTGTACCAATAGTCTTTCCACGGCTGCTGGTGGAGCTTGTTGGTCATGTGGCATGTAAGCGGAGGCGATCATCAGCGCTTTCCCTCCGGCCAAGTCGATCTTGACAACTGTCAGATCTTCCTCGCTCAAGCTGGGGAGTAAAAGTGCTTTATAAAGTTTTTTGATTATTATACAAGCTCTCGGCCTACCTTCGGAGCTCTTGTAAATTATGTCATAGCCATGTGCCGATAGACCCAAGACTGTCGTGTCTCTAGTCCAGGGCTCTTGTATAATGCCGACGTCTATGTCCTCCTCACGGAGGAGGACAACCAGATTATCTGAAGCTACCCTGCTACGCTTCAGATTTATCTGAACGACGGTCGGCATTAGTGTGTCGTTACAACTGTCTTGCCAGTGTCGGTCTCGACATCTGGCTTCTCCTCGAGTGCTAGGTCGTTCAACAGCCCGCTAGTGTCGTCGACCTCTTCGAGGATGTTGTCCGGAGGTTCGTTCCGAAAGACCTTGATCTTGGCCTTTCGAACACCGTACCACAGCCTGTGGTCGTTTTTCTCCAGCTGCTCCAGACATTCCTCGTTGATTAGAAGGAGGAAGGGCTGGCTCGCCTTCATCACCTGCTCGGCCTTCAGCACCACCCAGTCATCGGTCTTGATGCCTGGGTTCATGACTCGCAGCGTCCGGATAAGCTTGTCATGATCCGCTTGGCCCTTGGGTAACCAGATACGTGCCCGGGGGCGTCGAGGGATGTCCCTGGCTGGGATGAGCTTAATCTTAAGCCCAGCCCATGCATCGCTAATCTTAGCTATGCACTCTGCCAGGAACAACCTCGAACCCTCGTCCACGCAGGTGATTACCCTATGGCCCCGTATCACGGCTGAGGAGTCATAGGAGGGGATGGAGCACCCCGGCTTGCTCAGGACGTGGTCCATGACCAAATCGAGAGTTTGGTCTCCACCTCTCCCCTTCTCCGCCAGCAGCTTACCATCCGCGTTGAGCCGTCAACCAGTGCCATGGCCAAGTTGTCCTTCGCCACTTCGCTGAAAAGCCGTGCCCCGGCTTTCCCAAACGAGGTGGACTTGCGTCACCTTTGCACTTGGCTCTTAGGCGCGTTTTGACCCTCCTCCTGGGATCTGTTGCGCTTCGATTTACCAAGCTGCGACCGTTCCGTCGCTAAGTTTGCCCGCTGGGCCTCGAGCTGCGCGATCGTTTCGTTACATCTTAACTTGTCCTCGGCGTCGCGCGGGTCGGTCTTACCCTCTGCTTCGTTCTTAGCAATCTTGCCAAGGATGAAGCGGGCTCGACCGGCCTTTGCCTTGAGTATTTGGTAGTCCGTCCTGGGCTTACCATCAACTCTTTGTTTCGCCGTTTCGTTTGATTCGGTTGTTGGATTGGATTGGGGTGCTTGTCTGAGCCGCACCACCTGAGCAATTCTCCTCGACCATAGACTGAAGTTTGATACACATGTTGCTTTAACGGTCAGTAGGGCGTCTCAAGTTCTAGGGTTCATCAAACGATGGGCAAAGGAATTTGATGACCCTTATACGACAAAATTACTTTATGTATCTCTTGTTCGTCCGATTCTAGAATATGGTTCCTGTGTTTGGTCTCCACAATACTCTAACCACCAGGATCGTATTCAATCTGTCAAAAAAAAATAAAATTCTATTATTTGCTTTACGTGGTTTTAACTGGGTTTTAGGCTTTAATTTACCCCCGTATACTAGTAGACTTCTTTTAATTAATCTACCCACTTTAACTAACCGTCGTATTATGCTTGGCGTCATGTTTATTGTTAAATTAGTTGCTGGCGAAATTGATTCTTCTTATTTATTGAGTCAAATAAATTTCTCAGTTCCTGCCAGGTCTACCCGTAATTATGTACCACTATCCCTTAATCGTTGTACTAATAACTATTCCCTGCATGAACCCTTTCGAGTGCTCTGTACGGATTATAATAGACTTTACAATGTCTTCAATGCAGATGCCTCAATTTTTACTATTAAAAAATTTATCTTATTCTCTCTAACTCATAATAACCAACGCTAACATCATATCAGACCTGAATGGGTTTTTCTTGGGTTTTCCCCAATCCCCGCAACGAATGTTGGGTCTGAGTAATTGATCTTAAATTTGAACTTGCCCATTATATATATATTATATATATATAAATAAATAAACATATAATTTGCATACTAGACCCCGATCTTTTGACGTAGGACAGGAGGTTATGAACTTTTCCCAAAGCAATCTTGCAGCCAACTTACTAGTCGGGACCAAAGCCTTTGTTAAACAGAAGTTAGGTCAATTGTTGTACTTGCTGGAAGATTTTACTGGTAAGGAATTAGGCAAATTCCAAGATATTTGGTAAGTGGCATCCAATTTGCAGCCTTTTGTTTCTTTTATCATCCCTCTTTGCTTAGTAGCCAAGTTAGAATCAGGGGGTTTGTGAGCGTGCGATGTTTCAGCTCTAATAGCCGAATGCCAATTAATATGAACGCTACTGCTGAAGCTCAGAATATTACGAGCCATGCTAAATATTTCGAACATAGCCAGGAAAAAGCTCGCTGCTGGAGATCAGTCGGGATAAAAAGCTCCCTTTACCACAGCTGAATGCAGCGTTGCAATTAAAAGCTATCTGCTTAAAATACTTATTACTTAAATATATCACCCGTGCCGTGAGTTGATTAGAGTGTGCCATCATTCGACACAAATCTCTCTGTGCAAATAGAAGACGCTGTTTTCGCCTGTTTTCGCCAGTTTTCACTGCTAGTGCGTCTTAACCTTATACCCAAGGTAAGCCTCGTGACTATTATTCGAACAAGTGTTACCTTCGTATTCCTTTCAATAGAATAACCGTCGTGGATACCTGGAGTGGCTCCCCCAGTAAGTGGATCGCATCATTTTTGGTACCTAAGAGTATCCGCCAATAGCAGCTTTGCAAGCTCAAAACCTGTAAAGCCCCTGAGACTTGTGGCTAGGGCTTTGCCTTGAGCTGGGTCTAAACAGACACACCAATATTTTCATTAACATGGTATTAGCCTCAGCGACATTAATCTACGGCGTTTGGCCATCGATCGCGGCGAGATTTGTGTTGCTTTATCTGCGCATATTGTCATCGGCCCGCCTGATTTGGCCTATGACCATAGACACGTGGCCATTAACTTAAATAGGTGCAGGAGAGAATCTCACTCTACGGTTGAAGTCTACCTTTAATTGTATCGATGGAAAATTAACAGGATGAAAATATGTAAAAATTAAATTCAAATAAATTTAAGTCTAATTCCCTTTTTCTATTATTTTATTAGATTGCACGAATGCATTTTGTTGTCAATTAATCCCATAACCCTCTACAGCAACATCTTCGTTCAGGCCTGCTGACATCGACGGAACCCCAAATAAGCAATGAGTACGAGGTGTAAGAAAAAAATATATAAACAAATTAAAAAATGCAGTAAGCTACAGTGGAGCAAGCTCGACAGTAGGAGACCCAGTACTTTTTGAGTGCAAAGCGTTTACTAGATTGTTCTTCACTGTTGCGTACCATGCAATAGATGCCGCCACTACGAAGTTAATCGCTAGCGAGGTCGCTAGCGTCTCTTCTTCTTCCTTTTGCCCGTAACATTGTTAGTTGAATAACTTCCGCGTTTATCATCCGATTGGAATGAAATTTTCTGGACAGGTTAGGATTATAGTGTATATTATATGTACCAATAATCAAGCCGCTAGTCTTAAAGGGGCTCTTGTAATTCGACTTCGAAATTTTTTATTTCAATTTCCAGGCCGAGTCGATGTCCATCTGTCCGTCTCTCTGTCTGTCAGTCTGTTCCATTTTTGAACACCTAGATCTCAGACACTATAAGATCTAGAGACACCAAACTTTTTATGTACTTCCATCTATATCTTGCATTAATCCAGTTTGATGTCGAATTTTTTGTACATACTATTAAAGGTTCTAGCACTTCTTGCACCCGACATAATCACACAATTATTATTTCTGTTTAATTTACAGATTCTTCAGCAGCAAATGAATGAGTACAAATATCATTATTTGTTTACAAGCTTCGACTTGGAAACCTTTGATTTAGAAGATTTTAAATACAATTTTGTAAATATAACCGCATTTCGGCTGGTTGATATGGGAGATGTAGCGGTCAAAGAGATCTTAAAAGACATTGAATCATATGATCGTCAAATATTAATGCGAAATGAATCCATTTATAATTTGAAAAAGTCGGTTACCATTGAGGTAATAATGAAATTATTGTGTATCATTAGCTATATATTGCCTGGTCTAAAGAACTTGTGAGATGGCTCAGAGAGGGCTGAGGTGCGGCCACCAGGCGGGTCGCGGGTTTCGGATAGCGAACGGCCTTCTTGCTTGCAAAAAGATTAGCTGTTTATTTGCACGATTTCTCGTGAATAGACTGCCCAGGACAAAAAGCGGGTATGATACCGATCATCATACCAACAAGGTGTTTGTGTTGCCGCCTTCAAACAACTGTCTCACACATCCTCTAGACTCCCTAAAATATACCTACCTATATCCCATTCCATCCCCACCCCGGGGCGGACTAAGTGTGTTATTCGAACCGTGCCGAGAGTCAGCTTGGCTGGGGGCCCGGGTGCAAAAATAGCTCAGTCGTGAACGGTGGGCTCAGGCAAGTGGCGACCGCCTGTTCTAACCAGCCTTACCCGGGCATGCGAGCCTCTGCTCGGGTGGACCTGTCCTTTGTTTCGCTTCTCGTGGGTCCAAAACTATGAAGCACAACAACAAATACAAAATTCCGCAGGATCTCGCAGCGGCGAATGTCGCAAGACAGTTTGAAGACCGTTCCCTTGACAGGGAGCGGCCGAATGTGGTAGACCATCCTCCACAGAGTCAGCCAGCAGGCAGAAGTGCTCCGAGAGCACAGCAAGGCCATTCCAATGGTCGACGACAGACGCGGCCTTACCCGCGTCAAAGTATCGCCCCAGCGAGCATGCATGGGAGCACGGCCGGACCATCCCGACCGATGCGACCTATGCTTACCGCTGACAGGCGACAGGGACAGCAGAAGAAGAAAGATGCGCTATTGCCACCGAGGGGACAGCCAGGAGGGCTGGATAACCCAAATAGACGCAACTTGTGCGGCTCCAGGATCAAGTGGTACTTGAGATACCTGAGCCAAGGCCTGCCCTATGGAGGCCTTAGAGAAGGCAATGGAGCCGCGGGCAACAACAACACCGGTACCAACAATGACCCCAAAGAGGCCCAGCAGCACGCAGGCCCCTCCAACGGTGGTGGCACCAGCAGAGACACTGGACGTGTGCCCAAGCACCTCCAAAGCAGCAGCGGCGGCTACCTTAGAAATGGAGCCCTGCTCCATAGCGCCCACCGAGCCTCGTGCATCGCATGCCAAGATCACGAAGAAGGTTAGGGTTGCCTTTTTACCTGCGGATTTCCCCCAGGTAATCCTCAGCCACGCGGATTTAACCGCGCTTGAGGAGTCCGTCATGGACGAGATATCCGTGACAGGATGGGGCACATTGGTTGCCTTCACTGGCATCCATTTCAGGATCGATCACATAGTGATCGACTGCGCGGACGAAGACTCAGCGGACTGGCTTACGACGGTTGCCCCGAGACTGAGTTCTTGGAACGGCGTCCCGTTAGACGTCAGGTTGGGAGACAACATACCGTCGCCCCTCACCATTACGGTCTTCTGCTCAAGAAGTGCCGATCGAGCCACTGATAACTTACTGGTTATGCTGAGTAACCAAAACAAGTTAAAGACAGAGGCATGGAGAGTTGTTTCAAGGAGGAATGAAGGAGGCGGGGCACTCCTTGTCATCGGTATCGATGAGATCGCCAGAGAACACGTTGTGGCGAAGGGCTACCAGCTCAACTTCCGCTACGGGACAATTCCCGTCAGTGGGCTGAAGAAGGGCAAAGCCAAAAGCTTGGAAAATCCCGGCCAAGTAGGAGAGAAGGATGCTCCCACCATGGCACCAGAGTGTCCTCCACCCACCAACGAGTCAGTGACTCAAGAGTCATGTCCCTCTACGATGTCAGAAGATCTGGCTGAGGATGAGGATCTGCTCGACATGACGATGGGTCATACGGTGGTGGAGAATATGGAGGAAGCAGCGGCTATGTCGTCACAGGAGCGCAAGGAGGAACTCCAAAACGATAGCATAGACGAGGCGGATAGAACGCCTTTCAGAATTCCTCACCAGAGACTACGTCCCCCTGACGATACAGGCGATTGCAGCTGCCCACACTACTGTGGTCGCATCGGCTTACCTCGCAACAACAAGAGGGCACCACTGCCGACGGGAAAAGTTACCGCTCCTCATAGGATGTGACGCTAACGCACATCATGAGATATGGGGAAGTATTGACACAAACCAAAGGGGTGAGTGCCTTTTAGAGTTCATTCTGAATTCCAACTTAGAAATATGCAATGTCGGAACCACTCCAACAATTGATACCAGGATTTTTCTGTTTAATCTTAAGGTTAACGTAGACTGTAGTATTCAACGACTCTAGAACGCAATCTAGCTGGGATAACATCTGGTATACCCAGACCTCCTTCAAAGCTAGAAGAAAATGTAGACTCGTTAAATAACGATATAATTAATGCTTATGAAAGAAGCTGCGCAATAGGTAAAAAGCGCAAAGCAAAAGAAGCACCATGGTGGCCTGACAGTCTGGAGAGGCTACGAATCGCCCTCGTCGACTCTCTAACAGAGCAAAAACAGACGAAATGTGGGACCAATACCGCGAGAACCTGACTTCTTACAACAAGGAGATCAGAAAGGCCAAGCGGAAAAACTATCGTGACTTCTGCAAAAGCATAGAGAACACGACAGAGGGTGCCCGGTTACATAGGGCACTTTCGAAGATGGCACCAGATGCAAATCTGGCTTTCACATTGGGGGACAATACCTTGACAAGTAGCAATATGAAAAAGCTAAAGTTACTTTTTGAAACTCACTTCCCAGGTATCCCTCTACGGCAGAATGTAGACAGAGTTGACAAGTCAACAGTGACACTGGACAGACTAAAATGGGTAATTGGAACTTTTCAGACCTACAAGTTACCGGGCCTGGACGGCATATCACCCACCTTCCTACAGCAAGGGCAGAGTAAACTCCTGCCCATTCTTAGGAAGGTGATTATCAGCAGCCTAGCATTAGGACACATTCCGAATGCATGGAGCAGAGATAGGGTGGACTTTAACCCCAAGACCACCCCAAGTACTTTAGACCCATCAGCATAACGTCTTTTTTGCTAGAAACGCTAGAAAAGCTGGTGCACCATAAAATAAGAAGCACGCTACTAAAGCTAGCATATAGGGCAGGCAGGTCCACGAACACTGCTCTTTATCAACTACATAGAGTTTTGCAAACGGCAGTTGACACCACGGAGGTGGCCATTTGTGCCTTTCTAGACCTTTGACAATACATCTCATGATGCTGTCCAAGCTGCCCTATCTAGGAGAGGCCTAGACCTAACCACTAGCAGATGGATTGTCTCTCTGTTAAGGTCTAGACAGGCCACGGCAACAGTTCAGGACAGTACTGCTAAGGTTACGACCACCAAAGGTTGTCCCCAAGGGGGTGTATTATCTCCACTATTATGGAACCTGTTGGTCGATGAGCTACTTAAAAGACTTGCCAGTAAGGGGATTTAATGCCAGGACTGGTGCAATGAGGTTGGCTAACCTCAATCCCGCCAAAACAGTCATCGTTCCCTTTACAAGAAGATATAAGTTGCAGAAATTAAGGCACATAAGGCTCTCAGGGAGCACAATAGCTACAAGCAAGGAGATTAAATACTTTGGGGTAACCTTCGATAGAAAGCTAAACTTCGGCTTACGTGTAAAGAATGCTATGCCAAAGTACTCTAGGGCACTCTACTTATTTCGCAGCATAGCCGGAAAATCATAGAGCACAGCACCAAAAATACTGTTGGTTCAACCAAGGGTCGAAATGGCAGCCGAATAAAAATTCGAGCGAAATTTTCAAGTGAACCTGAGTAGCAAAAGGGAATGGACAACTCTTGA
Source organism: Drosophila testacea (assembly GCA_035043265.1). NCBI lineage: Eukaryota > Metazoa > Arthropoda > Insecta > Diptera > Drosophilidae > Drosophila > Drosophila testacea. Next base: position 291,506 of record JAWNND010000842.1, on the reverse strand, counting down.
AGAGGTCCATCCCATGAAGCTTCACACCATTTAGTGGTATACCGATGGATCTCTAACATGTCAAGGCACAGGCCGGAGTTGTAGGTCCTCGGGTATCCTACCATGAATACCTAGGAACGTACACCAGCATCTTCCAGGTGTGAGGACTTCAACTTAAAACGCAACTATCGGAATAGAGATATCGCCATCCTTTCTGATAGTCAAGCGGCACTGAAGGCAATCAGCAATACGAAAATAACATCAAAAGTAGTACGGAAAGTTCGCACGAAGCTAGATCTACTGGGATCAGACAACAGGTTTACACTGAGATGGATCCCATAAAGATATAGCGGGGATCGAAGCAGCAGATAGGCTAGCAAGAAGAGGAGCAGAAGAGCATCTGATAGGGCCAGATCCGTTCTGTGGCATAGGGAACCACACGATACGGGAATTTCTTAGAGATGAAGAACGACATTTGCGCCAATTGTGCTGGGTCAACACTCAGGGGCTACGTCAGGCCAAGGGTCTCCTAGGCAGCTAAACCCTTAAACGTTTTAAGCAACTCATAACTATAGGAAAGAATAGACTCAGAATACTAACCGGTCTTTTGACAGGACATTGTAGACTGAGAAGCCACCTATATAAGCTAGGCATAGTAAGAAGCAGAAATTGCCGATACTGCGATATCGAGGAAGAGTCCTCAGAATCGCCTTATCTAGAAGAAGATGGAGAATGCCATTCCATTCAGTTAAAAGACGTTGCAGCCCTCAACCCAACAAAGATTCTTGAATTTATTCAAGAAATAGAGTTGGCGGGAGAACTACAAACTCAGAAGGGGATACAATAGATCTAATAGGTCACAGTATATTTTCCCACCACATAATAATAACAGCTATATTTTGATTTAAATTATTTTTTTAGACAGAGGCAGCTTTGATATTTGACTCAGTATATGTGTTTGCCATCGGACTGCAATCAATCTATCCATTGATTCATCTATCTAATTCAACATGTGATGATGAAGTGCCATGGAATGGTGGTCTCAGCTTGATTAATTATATAAATGCGGTATATCCTTTTAATTACATTTTGCACGATTTCTATTTTGTTTCTAAATAATATTATAGCTTTGTTATATAGTAGACCGCTTTTTTTTCATAAATGTGGTCAGGTAGCAAAAAACAGTACCAGATATTTAATCTGGTCGGCTTTGGTTAAGATATCTCAAAAACAAAAAAGGTGTTTTTTTGACCGATCGGTCCTGTGGCGACTATGTATAAGATATTTATTTATTAACTTATTATAAAGCTAAAACAATATAATAAGTGGAGTGCACTAGCGATAGCTTCCACGGCCTTCAGCTAAATTGGGTGTTAGACATTCACAGTTAACATAGGAATATGACTTAATATATATACACTAGGGTGGTAGCGATATGCAGGGCGGTTTTTCCAAATGGAGATTTCAATGGTTTCACTAACTAAAAGTTTCCATTCTGCCTATAGATAGCACACAGAAATTCTTAATTCGATCGGAAAGTATTGGCGGACCCGGATCGGGTTCAAAGTTCATATTTTTCGATTTACGCATTTTAACCTTCGGAGCCGTAAAAAAATTTGATGATTTAATTTGATTATTTTATAGTGATTAAGAGCTTTAATATATTCAATTGTATCTAAATAGTGCATACATTATATTTATGAATTATATATTTTGAATTATAAGTCAAAAATGGTAGATTTTTACTAATTTTCGCTTAATTCACAATGCAAAAATTGTATTTTAAGAAATTTTTGTTATGTATGTATTAATCAAGGCAGCAAATTTTTCGAAGTTGTTCGGTTCGGCGGTTCGAACCCAAAAGTAAGATTAAGGTTCGGTTCGCGGATCGGTTTATGGAGCCCCTTATCACTGGTATACATTTTACTTGCTTTTATTATTGCTTACCTTTTCACCTGTTGCAAATATCATAATCTCTTTTTTTTATCAAATTCTAAAAATGTTAATAACATTTTTAAAAAAAGATTTATGCACAGAATTTGTCGAAAAAAATTTGAATACAACCAGTACGCCTTTTTTGAAGATTTCTTGAAAGTATATCAAATTCAGTGAAAACTTCTATCTCTAGGAAACGTATGCTTTAAAAAAAGCCCCCAAAGTCACAAAAAAAATGCAGTAAGCTACAGTGGAGCAAGCTCGACAGTAGGAGACCCAGTACTTTTTGAGAGCAAAGCGTCCACTATTGATTGTTCTTCAATGTTCCCTACCATGCAGTAGATGGCGCCACTACGAAGTAAGTTAATTGACACAGAGGTCGCTAGCGTCTCTTCTTCTTCCTTTTGCCCGTAACATTGTTAGTTAAATAACTTCCGCGTTTATCATCCGATTGGAATGAAATTTTCTGGACAGGTTTGGATAATAGTGTATATTATATGTACCAAAAACCAAGGGGCTGGCATTAAAGGGGCTTTTGTAATTCGACTTCGAAATTTTGTATTTCAATTTCCAGGGGCGGAAGGGGCGTGGCAAAAATCTAAAACAAACTTGATCAATTGGAGATATAGATGAACCTACATGCCAAATTTGGTGTCTCTAGCTCTTATAGTCTCTGAGATCTAGGCGACACAAAAAGGGACAGACGGACAGACGGACAGACAGACAGACAGACGGACATGGCTATATCGACTCGGCTGTTGATGCTGATCAAGAATATATATACTTTATGGGGTCTGTCACGCCTCCTTCTGCCTGTTACGCACATTTTTTTGGACAAACTTAATAGACCCATTTGTACTTTTTCAAAGTACTGGGTCTAAAAACCAAATTTGTATTGAAATAGTTACCGACCGCCACAAACTTTTAATTCCAAACCAAACCTATTTTTTATGAAAGTGCTCCGGTTCGGGTTTGGGGTCAGTGCTAGAAAATTAGAAGTGTTCGGTTCGGGTTCCGGCTCGGGTAGCCCAAAAAAACCGAACCGAACCGGTTCCTCGGGGTTCGGTTCGGAACCGGTTTGCAGCCTTGGGATTAAGTAAAAATATATTAAATTATGAATAATATTAACTTTATATTATAATGGCTTTGATAAGGCAGATTTAGTATGTAATTTAAATTCGTTGTTGTAGCTATCCACATCTTGCAGCAAGCCTTGAAATTCTACTTCAATTAATGTCAAAATGCGATTGTAGTCTTTCAGAAATTCTGTAACGATGCGTCGTTGAAATCCAATAAGTTTCTAAAGCAGTGATGTAGTCTTCATTGTTGTCCCATTCCAAAGGTTCAATTTCAAAAAATCAGTGACTAACATTGAAATTATCAGAAAGTTCTTTCGTATTATGCGAAACAAAATGTGATAAATCACATTTTAATAGTTATTGTACACCTCCATATGTGCGATACTTAATAAAGGGGATAGCCGGAGCCGTTTTATTTTTTAAAGAAAAAAATTACTTTGATTCACTTTGCAAAAAAATATTTTCGATTTTGTAAACTAATGTTACAAGCATCACGCAAAAAATTGAAATCTTGATTGGGACTTTTAATGAAATTCATGGAGCCAAACCAAACCATAATGTAAGATAAATATAGATATTTAAATAGATATAAGATAGATAAGATATAATAATTAGATACTAATGTCTCAAACACTGTTGAGCACTGAAGGTTGAAATGAAAAAGAAAAATGTTGAGGCTGTAAATAGCCTTTGACATAAACCTGGCATGTGGTGTTGCACCACATGCACGAAATGGGCCAACAAAACCGCCAAGAAATCTGCATTTAAGCTCAAAAAGTTCCTTATATTCGTCGCGAACTTGTTTACGGCTGAGCTCGTCTTTACAGTACCGTTTTATCTGCTCGCATTCATTCAGCTATATTTCTAACCGCTCCTAATGTAATTATTGGAGCTCCAAAAAATTTAGTGGCCCCATTGTAGCTCACAAGAACAAGATAGAATAGATCTTCAAAAGATCTGCCGACTATATTTTCTAATATTTCTGCAATTCTTATCGAGCTTTAAAGTCAGTCGATCAGACAGCTGATTGTTCGTAACTTATTTTGCGGAAACTAGTTGCATATTTGTGCTGCCACCCATCATATGCAAGAATAAACATACATACTAACAAATATCTTAAAATGCAAATTTTGCGTCATAAATAAAGCGAAAAATTTCAAAAATCTAAAATTTTTAACTTATAGTTCATTTCCGATCTATATGGAAGAGTATAATGGACTCTTATGATTTCTATATATAATATTTAGATAGAATTGAACATATAAAAACTCTTAATCACTATAAAATAATCAAATTAAATATTTTTTTTTACGGCTCCGAAGGCTAAAAATCATAAATCGAAAAATCTGAACTTTGAACCCGACCCGGGTGAATTAATACTTCTCCGATCGAGTTCAAAATTTCTGTGTGCTGTCTATAGACAGAATGAAAACTTTTTAGCTAGTGAAACCATTGAAATTCGATAATGTTGCAAACATAGTCACCCTAATATACATACAAACATCTCTTATTGTTGATTTTATTTGATTACTATTTTATGATATGGTCCGATACGACCGGTTCCGACATATCTTTGAATATAAACAGAAAAATATGGGAAAGAGCAAAAAGTGGTGAAAAGCAAAATAGTCAAATTGTTGAACGTCACCAAATAAAAAAAATTTGTAAGAGCAACACGACCACTTCAATACCAGAAATTTCTTTTTCCGGTAACATTGTCAGTTGAATACTTTATCATTCGATTGGAAATAAATTTTCAGGAGAGGTTCGAACTAGAGTGTACTTATATTGTATGTAACAAAAATCAAGAATTAAAGATGCCCTTGTGATTCGACTTCGAAATTTTTTATTTCAGTTTCCGTGGGCGGGGGGGGGAAGGGCGTTGCATATATAGATGTACCTTTATGCCAAGTTTGGTGTCTCTCAAAAGGGACAGACAGACAGACGGACATGGCTATTTCGACTCGGCTGTTGATGCTGATCAAGAATATATGTTCTTTATGGGGTCTGCCACACCTCCTTCTGCCTGTTACGCACATATTCTAGACACAAACTTAATAGACCCATTTGAACTTTTTTAAAGTGTAGGGTCTAAAAACGGTCGGACTTGTCTACATATTCTAATCAAGAATAAGTGTATGGGATCTTTCTCGTCTCGTTCAATGCGTAAACGAGTGCGTGACAAAAATATTATTGCCTCTTTAAAAATATCATTATTCATTGAGTCAGGTGTCGGCAATGTCGAGTAGCAGGCAAAATCGTAGCGAACTCATACACACAGGTGAATTTTATACCATCTGTGTGAATTTAAATATGTATGTGTGTCATTTATGCAAAAACAAGCGAGCATTGGGTGTGTTAACCAGGCTGACTTGCTCACCATAGCTCGCAAATAACTGTTAACCGTTTCACACTGTCGCGAAATAAGTGTTCTTCACTGAGACTTTGAGCAAAAGGTCTGAGAGCAACCGATTGGATTTTTCGTATATAATTTTTGCTCGCGCTCAGTCGAAGATCACTTTTTTCTGTTCTCTTTTGCTCTGCTCATTCCGGGACCGTTTGCTTCTGAACGACGATTCAAAAAGTCTTTTGCGCATGTATGTGTGTATGTGAAGTTTCGTGGGTTTTACGCGTCAATTTGCTTTGTGAGTTTCGATTGAGCACAGTGATTTTAACAAAATGGGACGTGAAACTAATAAAAAAGTGCATCAATTTTTTAAATTTGATGCAGTAAGAAAAAAATCATTGTGTAAAATATGCGACGTGAAATTAGCTGGCATTCATACTACAAATTTGTATTAGGTTGTATTAGCCACTCCAGCTACTCAAGTCTCCGTTGAAAGAGCATTTTCAGCTTTGCACTTTATTTTAAGCGAGCGACGAAGTTCACTAAGTTCCCAAAACATAAATTCATTATTAGTTGTTAAGCTTAATTCAAAATAAAATACTTAAAAAAATAAAACTATTCCTGTTTTAAACAAAAAATTAGTCTGAAATACATACAATTTTTTCAAGAAGATCGAAAGTGAAATTTAATGTCGCAATTTTACACAACGTACCACTGTGCATCGAAAAGAAGACAAATAGTTGAAAAGACCGTTTGCGTTGAGCTTTTCAGTCAATCGGTCTTTTGGTGAGCCTCACTGTGTGAGCGTGAATCGTTTCACTCTTTACGCGCTGTTCACTCAAAGACCGATAAGCAAATTGCTCAACTGTTAGCGCTCAACCGAAAACCGGATCGAAAACAACCAAAGGGTCTTGCTCAGAGCGAGAGCGAGAAAGTATGATTTTTTTCGGTTGTTCTCGCGAACAGAGCGTAAGGAAAAAAACGGTTAACAGTTATTTGCAAGCTATGTTGCTCACTGATAACTTTTGTGATACATCCTCTCTATGTGGTGAACGTGACTGATACTGTATCATGTTACCAAATTTGAAGTATCATGATACATAAGCATGTATCATCAAAAAAAGTCCGCTACTTTGTTTGAGATTCCGCTACATTTATCGAAAAAAGTAAAATATTTATCGATTATTTATTATTATTTGTAAACAGAACAAAATAAATTGAGTTGAAATTGTTTGCGTGATATATTCTTAAATTATCATAAAATGGATTCGACATTGGATTATTGTCAACATTATGACTTTATATAGTATTTTAGTTAATCTTGTTCCATAATTCTTTTCTGTATTCGATTCTATATTCTATAATTCTTCGTCCACTTCTAATAACTTTGAGCAAATCGTTAATAATCATCATATCGAAATTTTTGTTTGTTTATTTCTTTTTGCATGGTAAAAACTTTGTAAAGTGTAAAGTATCAAAGATCGATTTCTTATACCGATAAATTTAATATAGCTCGTTTACAAGTAAATGGCTTATTACGGAATCGAAATCAATGCCAAAAGCGCTGCCACTTTTTTTTTAATGATAACTAAAATTCTAATAAGTATTTTAAGTTAATAAGTTAAGTTAACAGAATCTAAAAAAGGATAGATTTCCGGATATAGGGGATGTTTCAGAAAAGTTCAGGCAAATTCATTTTAAAAAGGGACAGATCTGTCCTGAAAAAGGACGTTATGGCAGCACAGATCAGAGGTATAACAATTTTGTGATACTCAGGGAGCATGTTTTCTGGTGAACACACCCATTTACAGCCCTATTTTAACAATATACCAAATTAGACGATAGTTTACTCTAGTGACAAATCATAACTCAAAACCACACACGCAGTGCTTTTACTGGGCTTCATTAAATATGCGTACAAATAATTTTATACCCAGAATTGTTGAGCCCTGAACTCTTAAATTGTACATATTTTTGTCAGTCTTACTTTTTGTCAGAAATTCACAATTTTTGGGAGTTTTTTTCGTAACAAGGTGTTGTTGTTTATTATTGCCGATTTCAAATTTAATTTTTTTATATCTAATAGAGTGTATTATAATTTTGTCACAAAAGGTGTAACGGCAGACCTCATAAAGTGTATATATTCTTGATCAGGACACAGATACGAGTCCGTCTTTTTGCAGCACGCAGTACATATGTCGGAACCGGCCAGATCGGATCACTATACTTTATAGCTGCCTTAGAAACGATCGGTTAGACATCCACTTTTAGTATGTAACGCCCCATAAAATGTGAGCGCACAATCCATGAAACCTACAGGGCATAAACATAGGCAGCAATACTGTGTTTACACTGGGCCGCATCATTGGATTTTTACCGTTAAATGGAACATGCGGCAATGATGCCCATAAGAACCCTGTGGATAGATAAAGACAATGATGGGGCCGCATGTTATATCATGCGACGCTTCATTGGCAAGTGTTACAGTACTCTGTTAGTATTTTTTAATACTGAAATTTTTCGGAGTATCGATGGGGTACAGCTGTTTCTTTTACATCAAATATCGATAATTATAGTAATATAATTGAACCTCGGAAATAATAATTTCAATTAGAAATACAAAAACCAAAATTCATTCATTTCTGAAAGTCCACTGCAATTAACAATTGTACCATACACAACTTTTACCAGTTTAGAACTCATAATTGTCTATATTTCTATAAATAAATCTGACATTGGCAGGCCAACAGCTGACAAATGATGCGAAAAAAGATGCGGCTCCAGTGCCGCAGTGTAAAAACAGTATAAAGTCACAAGCCGGTCAAACACAGGCAGTGATGTCACGGGCCAAGATAAGTTCAGTATCGAATCGATAAACAGTCCTAAGGGACGCACAGTGGCTCATTCACGAGACTCACGTGGCAAAAATCAAAACTCACGAGTCGGAATCTGGCAAAGCGTGAAATGCAGTTAGGTACAGAATTGTTTGAAGTTTACTGACCTAACTTTCCTTTTTCGATTAGGTAATTTGCTTCGGTGGTAGAGCTCTTCAAACATGAACAAAATTTTCATGTTGGCATTTTTGAGTATTTTTTGCAAAAATGGTTCATCTTTGGGATAGAATTATATCTAAATGGTTCATTTGAGTTAAAGTTTCTTAATTTTAACTTAAAGTTGTGACAATTCCATGGCGAGAAATATAAACATTTGTACATTTTGAGTATGGATGTATTTTAAATAAATTATTTACTAAACCTCTATTTTTGAAGCAATTTTTCGACTTTACATAGACTTTTAACACCGAGTCCAGGCAAGTCCAGGCAAGCGACTTATACCACGTGATACTATGATTATTTTTAAAACGATTTATCATAATTCCAGAGTGCGAAATTTTGCGTTTTCGGCGCAGTTTAACATACGATTAATGCTCCTAGCCTAAAAATGCGCAATTTGCTTAGGCAAAAGTGCGCAATTTTCTTGGGCAAAATTGCGTCGTGGCAAGCGCATTTGTGCGCTACCTGCAGTGCATTTGTTTATATGCAAACTAGTCTGTCAGTTTTGAAGCTATCTTGATGAAACTTGGCACAGGTCTGTTTTTTGGATGCACGCACTACATATGTCGAAACCGCCCGGATCGGATCACTATATCATATAGCTCCCATAGGAACGATCGGTTCAAAATCAACATTTAGTATGAAAAACTTTTTAGTTTCTTAAAATATGTTTACCAAACTCCCACTTTGTGTGTTTGGTATAGCTTTAAACAGCCTAACCAAATTTGGAGCAAATCGGACTACTATATCAATTCGAAATCAACATCTAACACTTTTTGGAAAAAATCTTACGGCTTTTACCGGAAACTGCAAGGGTATCCAAACTTTGGCGTGCCAAAGTTAGCTTGCGCAATATTTTTAAATTAATTTCAAACAATTAAAAAAGAGATTTATTTTATTTAAATTTTGTTTTCATAGGAATTAACACGATATAAATGTATTAGAAACTTAAATTATAATAACTGTGCTCGCTACAGTAAATGGAACTAAAATATTCATTTAAATTCATTTATAAGTATTAAAATGCTTAAGGATATATTGCTATAGATATATATATGTAAATTCGAACATTTATAGTGAAATTGTTTGATGTTTGCAGGCTTCTAAGGCAAAACTATCGTATAAAATCATGTGAAAACAAAATTCAACTTTGACTACCTGTGGAAAACAGGTGTACTGCCCGATTTTTAAGATTTAACATTAAATTTAAAGCTGAAGTTTTCTAACAAACGCTTTTTATCGCTCTCGATATCTCTTTTGGATCAAAAGATATGATTTTCGCAAAGTAAAAACTCAAACGGCCCCACTGTGGGACGTCTGCACAACTTTGATTTTCATGTTTTTTGCGGACAAACATACATGAGCAAGTATTTGGGGAAGGGTTTTCATGAAAACTGAGTTTTTGCCCTATGCGCCAAAAAGCAACTTTTCAGGAGAGGGCTTTGTCTGCTTATCTGTGCATAAGCTTTCGTACAAATTGGGGTAATATACAGTACATTTTTTGCGGATCTATAAGGATTTAAGCAATAATATTTTAACAGATGATGTGTTTTGGAAAGTTGAACAATTATGCTTTAAAAAGTCAATTTCGGAAAAATGGCGCTTACCTTATTTATGCAAATAGAGCTCAATATATTGAGATTTGAATGCATGAGTATACAATGTTTGGCGCGCCGAAGTAGATTGCGTTATCTATTTTTGTTTAGTTTTTTGAGATATCCAAACCAAACTCACAAGTTGTGTATTCGTTTTAATTCGCTAATTCGTTTACTATATCAACTTTCAGTATATTGTTTCTTAAAATATTACAACCCAACTCATTGACTGTCCTTATTTTTTTGTTATCAACCTTACCCAATTTCGAAAATATCGAACTATCTACTATATTTCATATACATAAATATGTGTACCTGTCTTTAGTGGATGTTGAGATGTAGTAGGCTGTTTTAATAAAAAGTTATCATACAGTAGGCGGATTTGTGCAAAATGTATCATGTCAATTTAGTTTACTGATACATCACAAGTAAAGGAGCGATTACTAATTTAATTATCTGCTGAATGCCCCTCTAGTTAATTTAAAAATTTTTTGTAATTACTTTTACATATTTATATTAGGTTGAATGGAAGGGATTGACAGGTCCAATTCAATTTAAAGAAGGACAACGAGTACAATTTAAGCTGGACTTGATCAAATTAAAACAACATTCAATTGTTAAGGTTGGCGAATGGACTCCCCAAAATCATCTAAACATTACGGAACCATCATTATTTTTTGATGCTGGTTCAATGAATGTTACATTAGTAGTTATAACAATATTGGTGTGTACATTTAATATTGATCCTATGTATTTATCTGGACATGTGTGTATACCAAATTCTTGACATGATTTGTAGGAAACGCCGTACGTAATGATGCGGTATGGAAAAAACTATACAGGAAACGAGCGATTTTATGGATTTTGTGTCGATATATTAGAAACAATATCGCATGAAGTGGGATTTGACTATATATTGGATTTGGTACCTGATAGGAAGTACGGTGCCAAAGATCCAGAAACAGGTCAATGGAATGGGATGGTTGCCCAGCTTATGAAATATGTTCGTATTCTTTATTACCCAACAGGAAATATTCCGCAGAAAAATATACCAATTTAACGCAGCCCGACTCAGAGGATTGCACGCCGACTTCTTGTAAAATTCTCATTCACATTTACATTAGCGTGTCCGAGGTAATTCGGAAGGAAATCCCCAGTACCCTACGGCAGGTTCTACTATGAGCTCAAACGTTTTTTTGGGTTCGTCATAGGGTCTTTCTGCGGGTAATTCAGTTTTCATTTGTGCTGTAGAGAAATTCTAGTTGCAAATTCTTGGAAATTCCATTAGGAATTCTGGCTGGCATATTTCCCTCACTTGGGACACTAACCAATAAATACATAAGTATGTCAAACCTCGATTTTCGTGCTACTCAATTTTTTGCTGTTCATAGATCCCAGAGCGTTCGTAAAATTTTACGAAGCTTGTAGATCCTACCCGAGCAAGCAACGAACATAGCAGAGATTGCGAGCAGAGAGAAACCATTTACGACTTGATTGTATTAGTATCGTAGCGACCTTACAGCACGTATGTATTTAGGGGTGGGTTTTTATGAAAACTGACAACAGCGCGTGGCGTTGTCAGTCAGATTTATTCTTCTGAACTTGAAGAAACACATTGATTTTGACTAAGCATAGTGGTTCGCTGAAACTTTTTACTGTAAAAAAATAATGTCTTCTGACCCTAATAGCGTTCTTACACTGCCGCCGGTACAGCACCGTAACGAAAATTGCCGTTTTGATGCCGGCAAGTTTGTCGCTACCATACAAAAATGGTGACAGTTGGGTTCATACATATCGGTAAAACGGCGTGCCGCTGCCTGACGGCAAAAATGTCTCCAAATTTGTTGACGGAAAGTGTGGCAAGGCTGGCTGTTTTCGATTAAAGGTTACGTAATTGACAACAAAAACAGCTGAAAGGGAATATTGAAAATGGCGCAATTATATATTTTTATTTTATTTTGTTTTATTTCTATTACTTATGTTTTTTAAAGTAAGAGGAAACAATAACCATTAAGGTTAATGGTGGACATGGGTACGATTCTTATGAAAATATGGGGGACGTATTGAATGATCTGAGTGGGGCCAGAAAAATATGCGTATATATGCAGAAATGGTCAACACAATAAGAGAATATGGCCTATTTACGATCAAGGGCCCATTCACATTTATGTATGCGCACATTGCCACAGTCTGTGAAGCAAATTCGCTGCATCAATTACGTTTTTGCTATAAATTTTCTGACTGTTTGATTTATAGTAAACAAAAAACAGCTGACTACGCCAAGTTGGCGGCATTTTTATCGGCATTGTGTCCAGTGTAAGCAGCTTTGCCGGTAAGATATCGGTTTTTGCTTAGCGGAGGCAGTGTAAGGACGCTCAGTTATTAGTTAATTTTTGAATCTTTAATATGAATGAAGCTGACTTTTTGTCAATAAGTGCTTAAAGTTTTATGGTTGCTTTTAGATTAGAAATGCTTTGCTTACATGATGTTCGTCAAATATTTTTACAATATATAAATATGTTATTGTATTCGAATATACAAAAATATATACGAACTTAGCATAATGATTGAGCTCGTAGCGGAAGCTGCTGTACGGAGTTCGTAGTCAGAACCAAGCAACTCTGACTACAGAGCGCGCTGCGGACAACCTGCAGCTTGAGGGATCGATCACTACTGCATGTAAAAGGTACTAAGGCCGCAGCGACTTTGGTCAGCACGTGCCCTCTGGATCGGCTGGGTATAAATTGCACTGTACAATGTACATACATACATATCCTTTATACATACAAGCTATGTTTCTTTATTTAGAAAGCGGACTTGGCGGTTGGATCTATGACTATCACTTATGCAAGGGAAAGTGTTATCGATTTCACTAAACCATTTATGAACCTTGGCATTAGCATTTTATTTAAGGTGTGTAATGGAATTTGAAGGGAGTAGATAAGGATCTTTTAAAACCGATAAGTAATAAGGTAATTGTTAAGTTTGTGCCCAGAGCTTAAAAAATTCTCAACATAGCAAATGCCCTGCGCGAAGCATTAAAGCGTGTGTGTGCAGTGCAACTTTAAAATTGATTTTAAAAGTACTATAAGAGACCGACGAGAAATTTTTTCACCATAATTCATGATAAACCGGATTCTATCCAGGAGCTCTGGGCACAAACTTAACAATTACCAGTAATAATAAATAACCCATTTTTATTGTAGGTGCCGACATCGGAACCAACTAGGTTGTTTTCGTTTATGAATCCATTGGCTATTGAAATATGGATCTATATTTTGGTGGCATATTTGCTTGTTTCTTTGACAATATATATAGTCTCAAAATTATCTCCGATGGAATGGAGAAGCATATACCCCTGCGACTTGGATAATTTAACGATAAGTAATCAATTTTCATTATCTGACAGTTTTTGGTTTACGATTGGAACACTTATGCAACAAGGATCGGACATTCATCCAAGAGCTGTCTCTACTCGTATTATCACCAGTATTTGGGGATTTTTTTCTCTTATTATTGTTGCATCATATACAGCCAACTTGGCCGCATTTCTAACTGTTGAACGTATGACGAACCCTATTGAAAATGCTGAAGACCTGGCTAGTCAGACTGAAATTTCGTATGGAACCCTAGAAAGTGGATCAACAATGACTTTCTTTCGGGTAAGTGTTTTGGTCACAACGTAGCACATCTCAGTGTCGAGCACTCTCAACTGTAGCTTAGTTCTTATTTGCTCGACTAGGATTCGATGATTGAAACCTACAAAAAAATGTGGAGAATTATGGATAATAAGAAGCCTTTGGCATTTACAACAACTTATGAGGATGGCATAAAGCGTGTTAACCAAGGCAACTACGCCTTCTTAATGGAATCCACAATGCTTGATTATATTGTCCAAAGAGACTGCAACTTGACGCAAATCGGTGGCTTATTGGACACGAAAGGTAAGTATACTATTTTTGTAACACAAGAATTTAATGCAATTGAAAAATATTAACTTTAACTTCGCGTCATACGTTTGATGGATTTTTTATGTACATACATTGTCTTTAAAAAGAAAAAAACAAAAATCCATTTAATACGTACAATATTTCTTTCATAAATTCTATTACTTTATTTTCTTTACTTTATTTAAAGGATACGGCATTGCTACGCCGAAGGGATCACCATGGCGTGACAAGATATCATTGGCGATATTAGAACTTCAAGAAAAAGGTGATATTCAAATGCTATATGACAAATGGTGGAAGAATACCGATGAGACATGCACACGGAAAAGCAACAATAAGCATTCGAAAGCCAATGCTTTAGGACTTGAAAGTATAGGTACATGTATGGAGTGATAATTCCATTATATATTAAGTATTTGTTTCTGTTTAACATATATGTATTTAAATTTGCGTGATTCAGGTGGCGTTTTTGTTGTGTTAATCGCTGGAATTTTAGTTGGCTTTATCGTTGCATTCTTTGAATTTTTCACCAATTTCCGAAATACGGAAAAATCAATAAGAATCAATCATGGAATCTGTGAAAATCTACATAATTTGAATGCCACACGTGTTGATGATACAACCATTGATAAGCTATACTTATCCCCTCCACGATCTTTTTGGGTTGAAATGTTTGAGGAGCTTCGCTTTGCCATATGGTGCACTAATAAAAGACAAAGGCCAGAGTTAAGTGCAAGCTGTGAAGAATGTCAAATTAATTAATAAAAACTCGATGTTATTTTTAACGCGCTTACAAATTAATAAACCGTATATTCAAATTGGGTTTGTTATTTTATGATGGTAAGTAAAACTTGATAGACTTCTATTTAAGATCTTTAAAAAAAATAATTAGCTTAAGATCAACCGCTTCACAGTGGGGTAACAGAAGCCGTATTTGCGAATTAATGTTAAAAACGAAATTCAGAAATCGCAAGAACTTTTGATGCCGGCTTGAATAACACTAAATGCCCCTTCATAATCCGCAAAAAATAATGTTTTATGTTTTGCAGGAGTGACATAATCTCAAAGATACACTTTGTTTTTAATATTTTTGAAAAACTAAAAATCACGAAGTCATTTTTAAAAAAATTTGAATGTAAAGAAAATCGAATTTTATCAACAAATATTTGTGTATGTATAAACGTACAAATGCATGCATTTTAGCATGTTAAGTCTGACATATAATTCGAGAAATTTCTTTATAGTGCAATACCATGTTCGGACGAAAAATAACAAACAAATTTTTTTAAATGTACCGAAACCGTACCGGTATGAACGTTTCGGTTTTCGGTTCTTGAAAAATAATTTATTTCGGTTCCGGTTAAGGTTACGGTATTTCATTTGAAACGGTTAATTTCGGTTAACGGTTCCGGTTACGGTTTCATTCCTTGAAATAAACTAATTTCGAATTTTCATACCACGTACTAATGTGAACGTCTAATATTTTAAAAACTTTTTTCTTTGAAAGCTTAAATTTTTACCTATTTCCTAAAGAGCTACAGAGAATTCTCAGAAGGACCGGGTTTGCCCGCTTTAATATTTTTGTGAAAAAATTCTTTGGAATATTCACTTTTACATATGTAAGAATAGAGGTGCCCTTTTGTGCCTCTTTTGAGAAAAATGATTTACAGTTTTCTAACCTAAAAAAATACAAATTTTTCACAAATGAATTTAGTCTAAAATTAGATATCTTAGGCATTACTCAAGAGAACTCAAATTGTATTCTAGTGTATTTTTTATCACAGATTTTAAATCTGCCATGCTTTATACTCTACCTCGAATATTTGTTGAGCTTTTGTATATATATAAGCAACTAATAGACGTTTAGTAAATTAGCTCCTGAGATCAAAAGGCGTAATCAATTAATATAAATAATGGCTTAAAATGTCGTACATAAAATAACTAAAGTTAGTAATGCCCAAAACAGGTTAACAGTCAGGCAAAAGCTTGCCCAGCTAAAATTTTAAAAGATATCGGAAGCAATTTTCTCGAAAGATTAGCCGCATAAAACAAAATGAGGATGTTTTAAATAGATTATTTATACCCAAAAAAAAATACCACAAGAATACCTAAAGTGGCACTTGATCTATTGAAGCCCTCAAATAACGCTGATATTACAGATATAGATACAGATACAGATAAGATACAGATAAGACACAGATACAAATTCAGACACAAATACAGAAATATCATCAGACACAGATTCAGATACAAATACACATACCCTGTAATCCTTATCTAAAACTTTTTTTGTTTATTATTAAAATATTTTTTTTAAACGACTGACAAATGGTTTTTAATTTTTTAAGGTTTAAGTTTGGCTAAAATTAAAAGTCCATGCAAAATTTCCTTCGAATCTATCATAAAATAAGAAAAATATGGAGTTATTTAATTTTCTACTAATCTAAAAAAGTTTTTAAAACAATTAAAATATTACATTTTTTTTTGCTAACTAAGTTTTTAATTAATAAGTGAAAATAATGATGATGAGATTTGATCGTGGCTACCATATCATGCTCGGTTGATTTGATCTACACTTCTGGCCTGTGTTACTCCACTGTGCGCTCGGGCACCTACATGACATATTATAGGAAACTTTCCAAATCAGTAAATATAAATGCGTTACGAATTAAGTATTTTATTTTCATTAATTGTTTTATTCATTATATTATAATCCACCAAATCACTTCGGCCAGCCAAAGTCGAAACACATAAGATTACTACTTATGTTTATTGAATTGTTTCGCTATTTTTTTATAATAATTATTTAAGTACTTGTAAATATTTTGTAATTCATGTTTCCTTAAACAACATTCTACAAAGTTCCCCCCCGCCACCACTGGATTTACCCTTTTCACACAGTAATAGCTGGCGGGATTGTTCGTCGCTTTTTTTCTCATTGCTAATGATGCGTCTTGTTTTGATTTGTGTTGCCATCCAGAATGGAAAAGATCCAGATTTCAGACTCAATTTAGAAACATTTTTAAATTTAAGGAGTGGGTTCAACGTTGTTAATTCCATAGATCTATAATAGTTTATTTTCGACTCTAAGGTGCCTGGACGAAGAAGCTTCTTATTTCTTTGATTAATTCTATATTTAGCGCCGATTTTTATTGGACCTTTCTTGTTTGCAAATGAATTATCCGATGTGTTTCTTTTTGAAAGCTGCAGTAATTTCAGGCCGATTCGTTTTATAAATTTTCTGGTTTCCAAGTCATAGTTTCCATTTTTATTCTTCTTGCTATCGTATAGTTCCATAATCTGCGACCCATCGCCACTTCCGCTAGCAACATTTTTATTACCATTATCAGTTTGAATTCGATAAAATGTTTTATAATCATCATTATTAGTATCGTCATCAAAGTTTAGTATTGAAAATTTCTTATTTTTGTTCTTGGGTTCACTGCCTTTATAATGTAAAGCATAGTCCAAATTATTCAGCATTTTCATCGATTCGGCTGTGATCTTTGTTTTGCTGTAATTATCATATACTCTTTTTGGTTTCGTATTTTCCGTGTTCAAGTCATCTATATAAATATGTTTCTGATCTCCTTCATTATTTGAATAATTTCTTAATATGTTTTTTGATTTGTTATAGTTCAGTAGGTTAGCCTGGTTGTTGAAATATTTCAAGTTTACCGAATTAGGGAAATGTTTTTCATTTCTGGAAATCGGCTTTAACGGACAGGTAGGTTCAGTGTCATTTAATATGCATAGTATAATAATAAGTCCAAGGGCTAATATTAAAAATAAGTAAAGGGCCATTACCGCTAGCTGCCTATGAGATAGCCTTGGAAATATCATGGCATCCTGTCAAACTGTAAGGAAATAAAAAAGTTGATAGATTTATACATGCGTGTTAAATACAGAAAACAGAACGTTTATAATTCTGAAATGGTTTTAGTAACTATTTAATGAGTTGGCAGAAGGCTTTAGCTTTTATTGTGATCTCTTAATTTATAAAACCATTAATAAAAACTAAATTATGAAGCTCTCTTATCCTGACTTGTTATACCCTTGCAGAGGGTATTATAATTTTGTCTGTCTGTTTCTATGCAAACTAGTCTCTCAGTTTTGAAGCTATCTTGATGAAACTTGGTGCAGGTTCGTCTTTTTGCTGCACGCAGTACATATGTCGGAACCGGCCGGATCGGACAACTTTATCATATATCTGCCATAGGAACGATCGGTTCGAAATCAATATTTATTATGAAAACTTTGTTGTTTCCCAAGATATCTCAACCAAACTCACAGATGTGTTCGATAGAGTTTCATACATCCTTACCAAATTTGGATCAAATCGGACAACTATGTCATATAGCTGCCATTCGAAATCAATATTTAGTATGAAAAACTGTTTTGTTTCTTTAATTACCTTAAATAAACTCACAGATTGTGTGTTTGATAGAGTTTCATACATCCTTACCTAATTTGGTTCAAATCGGACAACTATATCATATAGCTGCCTTAGGAACGATCGGCTCGAAATCAATATTTAGTATGAAAAACTATTTTGTTTCTTGAGATATATCAACAAAAGTCACAGATTGTGTGTCTGATATAGATTTATATAGCCTGACCAAGTATGGTGTTAATCGGACTACTATATCATGTGAACGATCGGTTCGAGATCAAAATATAACAAATTTTGTAAAAAATCGGACGGCTTATGCAAATCTCTGCAAGGGTATCGAAACTTTGGCTTGCCAAAATTAGCTTGCGCTATATTTGTACCCTTGCAGAGGGTATTATAATTTTGTCACGAAATGTGTAACGCATTGAAGGAAGCCTCACAGACCCCATAAAGTATATATATTCTTGATCAGGGTGATGAGCTGAGTCGATATAGCCATGTCCATCTGTCCGTCTGTTTCAATGCAAACTAGTCTCTCAGTTTTGAAGCTATCTTCATGAAACTTGGTACAGGTCCATCTTTTTGCTGCACGCAGCACATATGTCGGAACCGGCCGGATCGGATCACTATTTCATATAGCTGCCATAGGAACGATCGGTTCGGAATCAACATTTAGTATGTATAACAAATTTTGTAAAAAACCTGACGGCTTATACAGGGCACTGCAAGGGTATCCAAACTTTGGCCCGCCAAAGTTAGTTTGCGCTGTATTTATAGCCTTGCAGAGGGTATTATAATTTTGTCACGAAATGTGTAACGCATTGAAGGAAGCCTCACAGACCCCATAAAGTATATATATTCTTGATCAGGGCGACGAGCTGAGTCGATATAGCCATGTCCGTCTGTCCGTCTGTTTCTATGCAAACTAGTCTCTCAGTTTTGAAGCTGTCTTGATGAAACTTGGTACAGGTCCATCTTTTTGCTGCACGCAGCACATATGTCGGAACCGTCCTGATCGGATAACTATATCATATAGCTGCCATAGGAACGATCGGTTGGAAATAAACATTTAGTATGAAAAACTTTTTTGTCTTTCAAGATATCTCAACTAAATATACACATTGTGTGTTTAATTAAGTTTCAAACAGGCTGACCAAATTTGGTGTAAATCGGACTACTATATCATATAGCTGCCATAGGAACGATCGGTTCGAACACAACATTTAGCATAAAAACTTTTTTGTTTCTCAAAATATCTCAACCAAATATAAACATTGTGTGTTTGATTAAGTTTTAAATAGGCTGACCAAATTTGGTGTAAATCTGACTACTTTATCATATAGCTGCCATAGGAACGATCGGTTCGAAATCAACATTTAACAAATTTTGTAAAAAATCTGACGGCTTTCACAGGGCACTGCAAGGGTATTCAAACTTTGGCGCGCCAAAGTTAGCTTGCGCTATATTTTGAATTGTTTTTAATGAGCATTTTTACAAGCTGTGCAAAAAAACTAATTGCGCTAGTTTCGTGAAGCATTCAAAACAACTAAGTCGGCTCTATCGTGTGTTTAAGGTTCGATGGATTCGCAATAACCGCACACGAGACGGAATCGTCATTGGCTGGAGAATAAGAAAATAATATTTAAAGAAATTGACTTAGTTCAGCTCTCCACTTCCAATCCAGCGAGAGGGAGGCCGATAGTGTCAATAGATGAGTACTCGCAGTTTTCAATGAAAAGAAAGAGCTACTGAAAATATTTCGAAAGCGAATATTTCGACAGTCTTACAGATAAAATATAATCAATCCCAAGAAAGGGTGAAAGGTTATATTGTCAAACCCGTATCTAAGGTAAGTCCTTTAAGGCTGCGAAGAATAAAATACAGCATTCCTACTCCAACAGACTCGCACACTAATATCAATTATCGATATTATCTCCTCGATTATCTCAGCAGCACTCGTTGCTAAAAACAACAAAGCTCTTTATACTAAATCAGTGTTTACACTCGACCTGAAACGCCGTGGAAATGATCCATATAAAAAAAAAACAGCGAAAAATGTCTTCCCAAATCTTATAGGAAAGAGTTGTTTTCTGATTTAATTAACAATGGCTGAATGGATTTTGTTGAATCTTCGAATATAGTCCATTTAAGGATTCCTTTAGTTAATAGATGTGTTTTATCTTGGTTTTAAGTGAAACAACATGAGAAGTGTCGCTTACTTTATTTTTGCGGGCACTCTGGCAGGCCCCGCTGTCTGAAAAATATAAAGTACGCGACATTTTACTTTTACCCGTTTTTATTGTTGTGGTTACTTATACATTTATTTCGTAGTGATTTCATTCCTAAAGGTTACTTTTAATGGTATTTGACTGTTAAAATACTATATATTTTGTTAATTCATATGATATTAAGGAGAAAACTTAATTTTTTACTTTAGTCGTCTTCATATGTATGTTTCATTTAACACGTCTCTAACTGCCTTTAAGGACTTAAGACTAATGCTAGGTTTATATTGACTGGCACAGAGCGTCAGGGGTGCATTTGGGCATTACAATCGGTAATTCAAATTTCGAACTCTCAGATGCCCAAATGCACCCCTGACGCGCTGTGCCAGGCTGTGTCAGTCAATGTAAACTTAACATAACTCCTTTCGGTGTGAGCAGATCAGAAAGCAATTTCCAATTCAAGAAATTCGGATACCTTAGCTGTATGCATTCTTGGGCATAGACTGCATTCCAATGTGGAAGTCAGTATTAAAAATTGCACAAAACATTTTTAATGACAGTGAAGAGTTTGTCATATCATTTTCCTAAAGGTGTTTAATATAACATTTATATAAGGTTGCAATATTGCAAAACTCTTTGGGCAAATAAAGCTTAATGCTTTTGTTGCGGGAATAGTAAGGTGCAACCACTGGTAATGCCTCTATAAATTTCTTAAAGATTGCAACCTTCTCCATGTCAGATTTTTTGCGACTGTTGAGAAATTTTCTGGGTTTTTAAAATGAAGTTTTGGCAAACTTTAAGGTGTATATCTTGAAAGTGTATAATGTATTTGTACGCGAACTGATGACTTATATGTTTTATTAGTTGATGGGTATAATATTTAGATGCGACGAATAAACGAAATTTCAAATACATGAAATCTCTACATGTAACAAATCTGAAATAATTCCCCAAAATTTATAACCTTTTAATGGTAACAAAATTATAAACTAACCTTTGCCTGATAATGTTAATGGATGAACCAAAAAAAATTCAACTGAAATAAGATACACAGCAGAGAACGTCAAGGGTGTCACTTTTTGGCACCCGAATCACACTTATAAATTTGGAGTGCTTGTCGCACTCACAAAAGAACCACACACCCAAACCCACAAATCGCTTTCCGTGTTTCGTGTTTTTGCATTTCGTCACTCACTCAAACAGTAAGCTTCGATTCCATTTCACCAGACACTCAAAAATGTTGGGTAGATAAGTGAACGGCACAGTGCACTCAAAGCAAATGTATAAACAGCAACGGTAGATCACAAAAAGCAATGCGCAATAATGCGCTGTGAGCGAAACACTCATGTTTTACAGTTATGATTTCGAGTGTCTTTAACTTTTATGCATGAGCAGGGCATTGAGCACAGATCGCTGGTTTGTTTTTTAGTCGCTTGATTTCAGTTGTTAATTGAAGCCTTGGAAGGAATAAGCAAAATGATTGAAGTGCCGGACTCTATAAAAAGTAAAATTGATTGTGGAACGTACACTTTAACACAAAAACATAAAGGAAGACGAAAGTGCCGTGGAAGGGTGGCTATTTTGCAGCACTTGTCGAAAAGTTCTGAAATGTGTGGCTGGCCACACATCATATTTGTCTCGGCATAAATGTTGCATGACATTAAGGCAACCAAGAGAAGTGACGAAATTGTCGGCAACAGACAAAGCAGAAGCTATTGAGAAATGCAGTCAATGGATTGTCCAAGATTGTCAGCCGTTTTCATCAGTAGCCGGACCCGAATATAAAAGCATTGTGCAGTTTTTTATCAAAATTGGTGCCGCCTATAGGGATCACATAGATGTGGATGACTTGCTGCCTAGTCCATCAACGTTAAGTCGAAAGGTCCACAAAGACGCTGAAGACAAAAAAGGGTTGACATCATCGGAAATTAAAATTGCAGCAGATACTGCAGGATTAGCTGCCACCGTTGATATGTGGTCTGACCAATATCTACAACGAAACTTCTTGGGTATCACAATTCATTATCTAAAAAACAATGTTCTTTGTGATTTAATTTTGGGTCTTAAGTCAATGGAATCAGAGAAAAGCAGCGGAGAAAACATTTTAACTAAAATTAAAAAAGTATTCTCAAAATTTAATATTGAAAACCAAGGAATGAAACCGTAACCGGAACCGGAACCGTTAACCGAAATTAACCGTTTCAAATGAAATACCGTAACCTTAACCGGAACCGAAATAAATTATTTTTCAAGAACCGAAAACCGAAACGTTCATACCGGTACGGTTTCGGTACATTTAAAAAAATTTGTTTGTTATTTTTCGTCCGAACATGGTATTGCACTATAAAGAAAATTTCTCGAATTATATGTCAGACTTAACATGCTAAAATGCATGCATTTGTACGTTTATACATACACAAATATTTGTTGATAAAATTCGATTTTCTTTACATTCAAATTTTTTTAAAAATGACTTCGCTGTACCGGTATGGACCGATACGAGAACCGGAACCGAAAGGACAAAACCGAAATAGAACCTTTTACCGAAATACTCGTTTCGGTACGTACCGGAACCGGAACCGTAACCGAAATTCGTTTCGGTTTCATTCCCTGTTGAAAACATTGACGAGATCATATTTGTAACAGATAGGAGCAGCAACATGATAAAAGCATTAAAAAAACAACATCAGGCTTATCTGCAGCAGACATCTTTTAAACAATTGTTTAGAACAATCATTTACAGAAACAACGGATCTAGTCGAAACAGTGACGACATGCAAAAAAACTTTTAGGTACTTCAAGAAAGCCAATTTGCAGCATAAGTTAAACACTTCTTTAAAGAGTTCGTGCCCAACAAACAACAACGTGAAATCTAACGACGATAATTGGCTGGCTGTCTACTATATATTAAGCGGGAAAGGGGCCGAAAGATTGATGGATGTCAATAGGTCAACATTAAAAATGTTAGTTGGGTTGCTGGAATCCTTCGAAAGGATTTTTAAAGAACTTCAAACTTGCAGCTCGCCTTCAATTTTTTTTGTGCTGCCTTCAATTACAAAAATTTGTGTGCTATGCGAGCCCAATATATCAGACATCTCATCAATTGCAACATTAAAAGAAACAATAAAAACAAAAGTTGTTGGCATATGGTCAGCAAATTTGACCATATTGCACAAGGTGGCGTTTTTTTTGTATCCCCCGGCTGCACATATGCAGGATACAGACCTGGCCGACATTAAACAGCAGTGTGTTTCAGAAATGTTAAAATTTTGTATTTCAAAAGAAAGTGATACAACCCATGTTTCTAGTCCATATACATCCAGCACAGAAATGTCCACTTTATCAGAGCCGTCACCAAGCTTAATATCTGTATCAAAACCAGAATTTTTTTCCCAACATTAGTTGCTGCACCATCTAATAAGAACTGTAGAGAATCCCCAATAGAAGAAATAGAACAATATTCTAGAGAAAGGGTTATTTTAAGTCATGATTTCGATGTACTGCAGTGGGGGAGAGTAAATGAAAATCGTTACCCTCTTCTGTCAAAGGTGGCATTGAAGTTTCTTTCAATACCTGCAAGTGGTGCGCCGGCTGAAAGAGTATTTTCATTAGCAGGCAATGTCATTACTGAAATGCGGAATAGGTTGCGACCAACATCTGTTGACAGTTTACTATTTTTACACTCTTATTACAAACATATTAACAAATCAGAATAAGTTATATTGACTTTTTAAATAATTCACATGCTCAATTTCATTCATTCTTTTTTTTTTAATACTAGTCATTGAAGACAAAATTTGATTATCATATTTTTAAGCATATTGTAAGACCTAGTCATTGAAGACGCATTCACTTGTAATAATTATAAGCATTTGTTATTTTAATATTAGTCACTGAAGACGGCATTTACTTTTATTTTTACGACATACTAATCTAAGATTAAAATTAATCCAAAAGGAAAAACGACCGTATTACCTGTTCCATTGACTGTATGAACTATTTCAAATTCATATAAAATATGTAATGACTTTCTTGAAAACATTAAAATTAAATACATAAGTACATACACGCAATGAAGCAGCAAAACACTGCTTTTTATTTTCATCTCACATATATGTATGTACAATGTACATTGTACATGTATATGTGCATGTTCAAAAATAAATATGTATGTGTCGGATCACATGAAACAGGGCCTACTTTATTCCTATGGTCAGAATATGTGAAGCGGAGCCTTTTGAAATATGGAGCAGGGCCTTTCTGAATCGGTAAGAATTGAGTGAAAGCATGGCAGAGCAGGATAGATATAGACTGCTGCCAAGTGAGGTCTGTTCGTTAAGCGCTGACATACAGGTTAGAAAGAGACGACAACAATGATTATGAAATGAGTGAATTGAGTGAAAGTAGAAAAGTCGAAAGTAGACTTTTTGGAAGTCAGTTCAGAAAACGCTTCGAGGACGAACAGAACTTACTGCTGGGAACTTATTCCGATAAAATGGATCAGTCAAACGACCCTCCGACATCAGAAGTGGGATTCGCTTCGCCTACAGACAATACTCCTGGACAATATATGGCAGCGTTGGAAGCCCAGAACAGGACCCTGATGGAGCTAATTAAGTCTATGCAGACACCAAGGACTTCGGCAGAGGGCGATAAGGCTACGCATGTCACCTTGCCCAAATTTAATCCCGATGGTGCCGGAGGAGACGCCTCAGCCTGGTGTACTACAGTCGATCTCATATTTGCAGACCACGTTCTAGAGGGTAGCGGTCTGGTGATGACTTTAAGCAAGGCGCTTGAAGGCAGCGCATCACAATGGTTATCGCAAGTATGTTTCGCTGGCATAACCTGGACACAGTTTAAAGAACTGTTCATTCAACGCTTCGTGGGAATGGAGACAACTACAGCGATTCTACTGAACGTTTTGGATGGTCGTCCTAAATCTGGAGAGGGATTCGCAGAGTATGGCAGTCGGATTGTTACGTCACTCATGTCCAAGTGGAAATCCAAAGACGTGGAGGAAATCGCAGTGTCGGTAGCGTTGGCACATATGGCGCAAATCGACAACAGCTTGTTGCGCTGGGTATATACAACCAATGTTACAAGCCGCAATGAGCTACAACAACAACTACAGGCTCATGCTTTTAAGAAGCGCAATGCAGAAGGTGACGCAAGTTCAACGGGTCCAGAGCGAAAGAAGATGAAGTTCCCAGTGAAATGTCATCATTGTGGAAAGATTGGACATAAACTCGCCGAATGCCGGATTCGACTGGAAAGGGGACAGAACGCGAGGGGAAACAATCAGAACGAGAGCAATAACTTTGGAGTAAAAAACCGGATCGACATACGATGTTTCAAATGTAACGAAAAGGGACACTACTCTAGTTCTTGTCCAAAAATCCAAACCAGCGAGAACGAGAAGAAGAAGATGTACGAGAAGCGTGTGGACTTTTGCACTGTGGCCCCGCCAAAGGGAAAAATAAATGTATCCGGTGAGCTCATTCCATTTTGCTTCGACTCCGGAGCCGAGTGCTCTTTAGTTAAAGAAAGTGTTGCAGATAAATTCAAAGGAAAACGACTTAATAATATTGTAAAATTAAATGGCATAGGTAACGACTCCATCTGTAGTACAATGCAGATTCTTTCCAATATAAATGTTGAACAGTATTCCCTAGAGATTTTATTGCACGTCGTAATGGACAAATATTTGAAATATGATGTTTTAATTGGCCGCGAAATATTAAGTCAAGGCTTTTGCGTAACAATTGACGCAGAAAAATTCAGTATTGACAAAACCAAAAGAGTTAACATCGTAAATTTTGCTAATTATGATAATATTGTAGATTCCGATGGCGACCTGAGTAACTCTGACAAGATGGCATTAAAAAACATTTTAAAACGATATTCTGATTGGTTTATAGACGGAATACCACAGACTCGTGTAACGACAGGGAGTTTAGAAATCAGGTTAATAGACCCACAAAAAACAGTTCAGCGCAGGCCATATAGACTTAGTGAAGATGAGAAAGAACATGTTCGTTATAAAATTGACGAGCTTCTAAAATCTAATATTATTCGTCCCAGCTGTTCACCTTTCGCTAGTCCGATGATGCTTGTTAAAAAGAAAAACGGTAGTGACCGTCTTTGTGTTGATTTCCGTGCTTTGAATGAGAACACAGTAGCAGATAAGTACCCATTACCTCTAATTGCAGATCAAATTGCTAGGTTACGGGGAGCAAGCTATTTCTCAAGTCTCGATATGGCAAGCGGCTTCTACCAAATACCGGTACATCCCGATTCAATTGAGCGTACTGCATTTGTCACGCCTGAGGGTCAATATGAATTTTTAACTATGCCTTTTGGCTTAAAAAACGCTCCGTCTGTGTTTCAGCGTGCTATTAATAAAGCATTGGGTAATCTAGCACACACTTACGCAATTGTGTACATCGATGATGTTTTAATTGTGGCGGAAACTAAAGAAGAAGCTTTAGACCGATTGCAGATTGTCCTAGAAACCTTGAGCAAAGCTGGATTTTCATTTAACGTAACAAAGTGTTCCTTTCTTAAAACTAGGGTTGAATATCTGGGATTTGTAGTGAGCAATGGACAGGTTCGTCCTAATCCACGCAAAATTCAGGTTTTGACAGAATTGTCACCCCCAAAAACGGTAACTCAACTGAGGCAATTCATAGGGCTAGCGTCTTACTTTCGGCAGTTTGTGCCAAAATTTTCAGAGACCTTAAAACCCTTGTATTCCCTAACCTCAAAAAAAAACTCGGATTTCGTTTGGCAATTAGAGCATGAAAGAATTCGCATGAAAATAATATCTGTTCTAACCCAGGAGCCGGTGCTAACAATATTCGACCCTCAACACTCCATAGAACTACACACAGATGCAAGCTCAATTGGCTATGGAGCAATACTACTCCACAGAATAGATAAAAAGCCCCATGTCGTTGAATATTTTAGTAAATGCACATCACCTGCTGAATCGAAATATCACTCTTACGAACTTGAGACTTTGGCAGTCGTCAATGCCATTAAACATTTTCGTCATTATTTACAGGGGCGAAAATTTGTAGTGTTTACTGATTGCAACTCGCTAAAAGCTAGTCGTACAAAATTGGACCTATTGCCGAGGGTGCATCGATGGTGGGCATTTTTACAGTCGTTTGTTTTTGACATCCAATATACGAAAGGAGAACGAATGGCACACGTAGATTTTTTGTCAAGGAATCCCCTGGTTAAAAAGAGTAGAAGTGTGAAAAAAATTGTGGAAAAACGGGTTGAATTGACTGAGATAACTGATAATTGGCTAGTTTCTGAACAGATACGTGATCCTGAGGTGGCAGAGATATTAGCTAAGCTTAAAAATAACGAATTGCCGGAAAACTTAGTAAAAACTTATGAACTGCGAAAAGGAGTTTTATATAGGAAAATACAAAGAAACGGTAGAACCAAATGTTTGCCTGTAATCCCTAGGGCATTTAGATGGGCAGTGATTAATCACGTCCACGAATCTATTATGCATCTAGGTTGGGAGAAAACGTTGGATAAAGTCTATGGCTTTTATTGGTTCGAAAACATGTCGAAATACGTTCGTAGGTTTGTCGAAAATTGCATCACCTGTAAATTAGCTAAGCCACCAGTAGGAAAATTGCAGGCTGAATTACATCCGATTTCTAAGGTAGAAATTCCGTGGCACACCCTGCATATTGATATAACGGGAAAGATGAGTGGAAAAAATGACTTAAAGGAGTACGTTATTGTTTTGGTAGATGCGTTTACAAAATTCGTTTATTTTCATCACACTTTAAAAATCGACACTGAAAGTTCTATAAAGGCTGTTAAAGCCGTCGTGTGTTTGTTTGGAGTTCCAAATCGAATTATAGCGGATCAGGGCCGTAACTTTGCAAGTTCAGGATTCCGTGAATTTTGTGCTTCCCAAAAAATTGAGCTACACTTAATTGCTACAGGTATGAGCAGAGCAAATGGCCAGGTAGAACGAGTAATGAGCACGCTTAAGAGCATGTTGACCGTTGTCGAAACCAGTCAGAGGTCGTGGCAAGACGCCTTACCAGAAGTACAGCTAGCAATGAATTGTACGGCCAATCGAGTCACCAAGGTCAGCCCATTAGAAGTGCTAATCGGTAGGGAAGCTAGACCTTTTGGCCTTTTGCCGATAGGTGATGAAGAGGATAATTTAATTGAAAGGGAAAATTTAAGAAAACAAGCTAAAGAAAACATGGAAACCAATGCTCGTTACGACAAACGCAGGTTTGATAAGAACAAGGCAAAAATAATAAAATATAACGTAGGAGATCATGTATTGCTAAAAAATGAAGAACGTCATCAAACAAAGCTTGATCCAAAGTTTAAAGGTCCTTTTGAAATAATTGAACTATTAGATGGAGATCGGTACATGTTAAAATCCTTAACAAGCAAAAGAACTTATAAGTATGCGCATGAGTTTTTGAGGGCATTGCCAAATAGACAAATAAGCAATGACGTTGATAAAGATTTAGACGACTCAAGTGGAGATGCGTCTGATGATATGGATGGCACGGTTGATGCCTTGGAATCCCAAGAGGGGATATAATGACCGCACCACAACAGAAGGAATTGTTATGGCGGGGGTCAGTGGAGACCGCACCATAACAGAAGGAATTGTTATGGCGGGGGTCAGTATGTGGGTGTAAAAGGAAATACACCAGTTGATAAAGTTATGTAATTAGAGAAGTCTGAATTGTAAATTATGATTAAAATGAAGATGTAATTTGTGAAATGTTATCATGAAACCAAGATGCTTATTTTGTCTAAATGCCTCAATACTTATGTTTAGAAAATTAATGAAATGTTTGTTAACAATAAAATGTAACGAGTACTGAAATTTGAGAATACTGTGATTTAAAGTAAACACACGAGGACGTGTGATTTGTCAGGAAGGCCGTGTCGGATCACATGAAACAGGGCCTACTTTATTCCTATGGTCAGAATATGTGAAGCGGAGCCTTTTGAAATATGGAGCAGGGCCTTTCTGAATCGGTAAGAATTGAGTGAAAGCATGGCAGAGCAGGATAGATATAGACTGCTGCCAAGTGAGGTCTGTTCGTTAAGCGCTGACATACAGGTTAGAAAGAGACGACAACAATGATTATGAAATGAGTGAATTGAGTGAAAGTAGAAAAGTCGAAAGTAGACTTTTTGGAAGTCAGTTCAGAAAACGCTTCGAGGACGAACAGAACTTACTGCTGGGAACTTATTCCGATAAAATGGATCAGTCAAACGACCCTCCGACATATGCATGTATGAAGCTAATGCAAGAATAACAACAACACAAATGTCTCTCACATATTGTTTGTCTCAAGTGTTGTGCTCTCAATTTCGCTCATTCCTTTTCCTTTCCTTCATCAAAAAATCAATTTCGAAAAAATGTCGCTTATCTTATTTCCGCGGGAAGGGCTCGATGTACTTAGTACGAAATACATAAACTGTGAGTTTGTTTCCGATAGCTCAAAAAAGAAAACAAAATTTCCTACTTAGCAATTTTGAACTTTAGCCCACATTTGAACCCCCTCCATTTGGAACTTTGCCAAACGCCGATTAATTTACCTCACCTATGATGTGTGAAAATTTCAGACCTGTAGCTGTACCAATTTCGTCTCCACGGTGATAGCCCAGTGAATCAGTCAATTAAGACAAAAGAGCCTTCTTATCTGTGTGAAAATCACTGTGGACGGAGGCCTACTTTAGCACGAAAGCCGGCCCCAAAAACACACTGTTTGCTGCTTGTTAGGCTGCAGGCCATTAGCTAAAGTTGTTTGGTATAGAGTTGGTCCCAACGAAAGGTAGGTCATGTAGTCATGTAGATGTATATTTAATATTTCTGATTGGTCAATAGACATCAAATAAAGACATTTGAATATGTTTAACAGATTTTCAAAGTATTGAATGTGGGGCTTCGTTTCGAAGCGCAAAAAAATAATTTTTAGGTACAAATAAGTTTGACATTGTTGCGGAATGTGCCGAAAGCCAAACTTTTTGGTTTCATTCTGAAATTGTTATAACCGAACTTTAAAAAAAAAATGAAAAATAAGAATGAATTCTCCATTTTTATATAAAATTTACAATATAATACTTATTTTCCATTTTTATTAAAAAAAATCAGAAATAAGAGTCAATTTTAATTTTTATTGAAAAGTTACAATATAAGAGTTATTCCGAAACTTTTATTTTAAAAACAAAAACAAAAGGTAAACTCAAATATCTTTTGAAGAAGGAGGCGCAATAACAAAATTTAAATAAATGTATGATACGTCACATGTTCATCGAAGATTATTTTATTATTAATATTTTAAGGATCCATAATAATCGTCCTTTTATATATCAAAAAAATATTTGAGTTTATTTTTAATTTGTATACCCTGTGGGGTATATTAAGTTTGTTCAAAAAATATAGCATGCTAATTTTGGAGCGCCAAAGTTTGGATACCCTTGCAGAGCCCTGATTTCGAACCGATCGTTCATATAGCAGCTATATGCTATAGTTGACCGATTTGAACCAATTTTGGTAGTGATGTATGAAACTGTATCAAACCCACAATCTGTGAATTCGGTGGAAATATCTTGAGAACCCAAAAAGGTTTTCATACTAAATGTTGATTTCGAACCGATCATTCCTATGGCAGCTATATGATCTAGTTATCCGATCTGGGCGGTTCCAACATATGTACTGCGTACAGCAAAAAGCCGGATCTGTACCTAATTTCATCAAAATAGCTTCAAAACTGAAAGACTAGTTTATATAAAAAAAGACAGACAGACGGACATGGCTTTATCGACTCAGCTCGTCGCCGTGATCATGAATGTATATACTTTACGGGGTCTGTGAAGACTCCTTCAATGCATTATTAACTTGGTGACAAAATTATAATACCCTCTGCGGGGATATAAAAAAGTATGTAACAGGCATAAGGTGGCATGGCAGACTTATAGAGTATAATATTCTTAATCAGGGTGACGAGCTGAGTCGAGATAGCCATGCCCGTCTGTGTGTCTATCTGTATGAGCGAATAGATCTCATAGATGATAAGACCTAGGGACATGAAATTTGGTACGAAGATTTCTTATATTTGCACGCAGAACAAGTTTATTTAAAATTTCGTGGCCCCGTCGCCTACAAATGAAAAAAAACGATATAACTTAAGCAATGGTATACCAACAGACTTGAGATTTGGCACGTGTAATGATGAGGATGGTCCGGACCGATCGACAAGATTTTGAACCATATGAGCCGCCCCCTTCTCCCACGAATCGCAAAAAACCATAACTCTGGCAATTATCAAGCTATATATTTTAGTTTTGGTATGAATGATACACCACCGTGCAAATTTGATCACAATCGGATAATAAACACGAAAGATAGAATATGACAACTATTCAATATAGTGCGTGCGTGTGTAATGTGTTTGCATACATATTAGTATATGTACATGTTAACAGACAGACAGACGGATATGGCTATATCGACTCGGCTTTTGATGCTGATCAAGAATATATTTTATGGGGTCAGCCACGCCTCCTTCTGCCTGTTACGCACATTTTTTGGGCACAAATTTGAAAGACCCATTTGTACTTTTTTAAAGTACTGGGTCTACAAAAATTGGAAGAGAGCGCCGCGAAATATAGAGTACTCCTATACTTATATATAATATTTAAAAAAAAAAACTCGGTTATATTGAAAAGCTGAATCCTTAAAGCTTGTGACTAAGCAACATCACTGAGATGGCTGTCACGACTTGCTTTACAATAGCCCATTCGAGACATCCAATTTTTAAGTACTTTTCGATGGTTTGCGCTCTTATTTCACCAATGGCAACTCAATTTCAGGCTTAAAGACGTCAATTGTCTTGGAAAGGCTCGTGTAACACTTGTTCTTAAAAAGAAAATAATGCAAAGGTGTTACATCGCAGCTACAAGCCGGAAACTTCGGTTGATTATTCGGTTTTCCGAAAACACTTTCAATAAAGTTCAAGAGTAACTTAAGCTGTATGGCAAGTGGCCATATCCTGATAAAACCAAAAGTCCATTCCATATACTAAAATCTTTTGGAACAGACAAATCGTTAGGCCTGGCACGGTATCACTCTCTATTCATGGCAACGGCATTTCCATCCTCATTTTCAAGGAAAAATTGTCCAAATATTCTGCCTTGTCCATAACCACACCAAACATTCATTCTTTGTGGATGCATTGGCTTTTCAAAGACTGCATTTGGATTTTCCGAGCCCGAAATCCTACAATTGTATTTGTTTACATACCCTCCGAGATGAAAATGAGCTTAATCGGAAATTTGTTTCACTGTTTGTGTGAAAGACTTAATACTTTGGAAGTAAGTTTCTAACATTTTCGAATTTTCTTCAAGCGTGTAGCGCCTCAATTCGTAAATTCCAAACCTTTAACTAAGTACCTGTTAAAACTAAGGGTCCTTATACTAGCTGGTTAGTGAAACAACCATGGGCTCAAATTCCAACCGCTAGAAAGACCGCCCTGTAGATGTTATGAAATGTAATACACATATATATAAATAATTTTTTCGTCATGTGACATTTTTTTAAGCTGTAAACAAATTGACATTTTGAAAATTACTTATTAACACTCACTTCAGTTTTTGTATGCTACATTTGTAAGCATTTATGCTTATACATAAGTATATAGATATTGTCAATTACTTTGTTATCATACATATGTAATTAATGTATTTATGTACCTGATGACGTCTCAAACGTGTTATGTCATAAGCAGATTTAATTTTATTTGTTATTATTGTTACTTACTTGCCTCTTAAACTACAAGGTAACTTTTTTTTTTTTGGCGATATTCAAGATGCTGGAAGCAACTGTTTATTTCAAGCTCAAACATTAAAACATATTACCTGCCCTGTTCCTTTCCTATTTGTGTGACTCACTCTCTCTCACTTACCATTTGGTCATGCGCAATTGTTTCTCATACACAATGTACCCAATGAGCATAAATTATATTATGTTCAATAAAGCATGTATAAATCCTTTTACATACATTCTTAATCCTTAAACTATATTCAAATTAATATTACATTTCTGACATTATTCAATATAATGCTAGGTTCATATTGCGCCACAGGCTGGCACATCACAGTGCCACAGGGGCACACCTCAATGTGAACACTAAATGCTGTGCCATAGAAATAAGCTGCCACGGAAATGAGTCACAGCAATGTAAACAGCACACAGTGTAAGATTTTGCAAAACTAGGGGGACCTAAATCAGTTGCAGTAATATTTTTAAAGCTATCGGCTTGAAATTTGGAGTGAATGTACAAATATCCCCGAAGAAATGTATGAACTAAAATTAAGGTGGTCGTTAGCCGTTAAAATGCTTAAAATAAGCAAAAAACTGGGATTTTTTTCACACTCAAACCCCAATACAAAATTAAATTTTAATTTATTTTTTTAAGTATCAGGTTATTTTTATACGCTTGCAGAGGGTGTTATAATTTTGTCACGAAATGTGTAGCGCATTGAAGGAGGCCTCACAGACCCCTCAAAGTATATATATTCTTGATCAGCACGACGAGCTGAGTCGATATAGCCATGTCCGTCTGTCCGTCTGTTTCTATGCAAACTAGTCTCTCAGTTGAAGCTATCTTAATTAAACTTGGTACAGGTCCATCTTTTTGCTGCACGCAGCACATATGTCGGAACCGGCCGGATCGGATCACTATTTCATATAGCTGCCATAGGAACGATCGGTTCGGAATCAACATTTAGTATGTATAACAAATTTTGTAAAAAACCTGACGGCTTATACAGGGCACTGCAAGGGTATCCAAACTTTGGCCCGCCAAAGTTAGTTTGCGCTGTATTTATAGCCTTGCAGAGGGTATTATAATTTTGTCACGAAATGTGTAACGCATTGAAGGAAGCCTCACAGACCCCATAAAGTATATATATTCTTGATCAGGGCGACGAGCTGAGTCGATATAGCCATGTCCGTCTGTCTGTCTGTCGGTCTGGCTGAGTCGATATAGCCATGTCCGTCTGTCTGTCGGTCTGTCTGTTTCTATGCAAACTAGTCTCTCAGTTTTAAAACTATCTTGATGAAACTTGGTACAGTCCATCTTTTTGATGCACGCAGTACATAAGTCGGAACCGGCCGGATCGGATCACTGTGTCATATAGCTGCCATAGGAACGATATCGAACGAAATCAACATTTATAATGAAAAACTTTTTTGTTTCCCAACCAAATTCATAGATTGTGTGTTTGGCACATTTATATACATTAAGGTGCATCCATTTTGTGTCACAAAAAATGGTACCCCATATTCTTAATCTGCAGTCAATTCTTAGATGTTTTCCCAATTCCCAGTCCGCGCTTTTTTAGTTGGACAAATTTTTTTTTAAATATTTTTTATTGCGATTCTTTCGGTGTTTTTGGTCCGAACCTGACAAAATTGATATCAACACTCTTGTTAGGATCAAGACTTTGAAAATTCCATAAGATCAAAGGACCAATTGTCCTTAAAACATAATTTTCGTCCTTGCATGGATAATTTTATGAATTGATTCTGGTTAGAGCGATCTTAAAAAAATCTTTAAAATCAACGCTATTGAAAAACCTGAAATTATTTAAGAAATGTTCGAAGTGGAAGTTGGAATTAAAAAATTTGTTGATTATATTTTATCGATGTTGTAATTTACATTTGTTGGGTAAAAATTAATCTTCTGCAACAGCAAATGCGAAACATGCTTTCTAAACATGTTCTACATTGAATTGTACAGTAGGCCGGAGCGAAAAACAATTTTTTTCCAATTTCTTGGGTGCGGAATTGTTGACCCGCTATAAAATAATAATGTGTGCAAAAAATCAGACTTCTTGGAACCCTTCCTGAGGTGGCGCACTGAAGATCTTTTTTGAAAATGTTCTGGTTGATTTGAATGTGATTAAATGTTGTCAGTTTTGTTTCCATCAAAAATTAAATGTTGTTAAAAATCTACTTACTTTTTGGCACGTATTTCAGGAAAAAAAATTTTTTTCACGCCACTTAAAAATTATATGTATAGCGCTAAATATCAAGAATGATGTAAAGATTATGGAAAAAAAATTTGGCAACTCACAGTGACTACACGATCCAATTGAGAAGAATAAACTTTGTCTAGTGTTGCTCGGCTCAAGAACCGTTTTCTTCTTTTTTCCTTTGGGCTTGTTTTTGTAATATTTGAACATTTCTATATTGACAGTTTAAAGCTCATCGACCTAAAAAAAATAATTTTTTTTCTGAATTAAGTCCCCTAGATTATCAAAATCTAACACTGCCGCGGCAGTGTCATTTGGCTGACACGTATTTTCTGCGGCATACTCTGGCACAGAAGATACACAAATTATTTGAACAGCTGTTTCAGTTGAAGCAGCTGAAATGAACAATATTTTCCTGTTGCAGGCAGAACGAGCATGTCGTTTTTTCTGGCACATTTAGATAACCCTTTGTATAGCCGGGATGCATATCTGCAACATACCGTTTAAATTCAAACATCTCGTTATGTATATCATAAATGTGGTCAGATTTGATTAGAAGTAAAGCTCCAACATAAATTTTATCTGTTTTGTAGCTTGGTCACATTGGCCAATGTGTTTTTCAATAATTTTGTGAAATACGCACCACCGGAAAAATGTGAAATGAAAATAGGGAAGACTTCCCACATTTACAGCCGGACCTTATGTCATTTATTATAACAAAGCGGCAAATGTAAATTCAATTTTTCCCTGCAATTGGACTAAAAATAATAATACTTCATGTAATACCTGCTCGCATCGCTCGCTAATTCTCGGGGAGAAATGTGAAATGAAAATATGAAAATAGGCAAATGAAAATTAAATTATTCCCTGCAATTGGACTAATAATAGTACTTCATTTAATAAAACATCGATTAAGCATCGATTGTTTTCCAGATCTACTTCTGAGGCAGTTAAAACCAAAAAAAAAAAAAAATTTACAGAATAACATCAGATTTGTTTGTTTTTTATTTAACAATCAATCTTACTTAAAACAAAATATGCACTATTCAATATGATTAAAACAAAAAATACCTAACAAAGTAAACAAATTTGAGATCATTGGTTTTTATTTTTGTTTAAGCACAGTAGTTGATCGACAATGTTTGATTTGAGTGAAGTTCTCCTGTCGGACCGAATTTGTCCAGCTTTGATGAATGCGCGTCCCGAAGCGCTGGAAGTGGATGGCACACAAAATAATTTTTTTGATGTGTCTGCTAAGGCTTCTGTCCCTTTTGTGTGTTCCTGAAATAAAAATGTTTGGTGACCTCTAATATTTTTAAAAAATATATATATATAATATATAAAAATATTATATAATATTTTTTAAAAAATTCGCGCCATTTTAATGTTTTTTACACCAATACATGCGTGTGCAAAAGTATTCAATTGTATGCGGCATGTCATTTAAAAGTTTCTTACTTTTCACACGATTTATCTAATATTCACTATGAGTGGACAAAAATATATTTAAAGATAAAAATTTTTCAAGAGAAACGATATTGTACGTACAAGTTGTCTTCAATGCACAAATAAATTAAAAATTATCGATAGTGACTACAAAACCATCGAAGTTTTGAAAAATGTTAAAACATCGATAGTATCGATAGTGCCATCGATTGTTTTCCAGCTCTACCACATACAGCCCCTGGTGCCACAAAACACAGTGGCACGCTTGTTATGGTAGCCCCTGGGCTTTGAAATATCGATAACAGTTCAGCTGTTGCTAGCGCCACCTCACGTTATCCAGGGCGTGACAACAACAACATTGCAACAGCTGAGCCAATCAGGGTCCACCAAATCTGCTCAATTTAAGAAAAGGAGAGGATCATGGAATTGAAGATTGGTTAGTGGGAGAGCAGAAGAAAAAAGGCTGCTGGAGGTAAGGGAGTCTGTCGATTTCCTCACGTGGATTGCTGCGAGTGCGGTTGCTGCTAAGCAGTATTGCTACAATTTTCATAAATTAAAACGCGCGTGGCTCTGTACAAAAGTACATGAGCAACCTAACTTATACGCCATACATATTAGCAACTTAACTCAACCGCACACACACAATCACAAGCAGCCGCCAGCCATTCAAGGGACGATCAGCTATAGGTGCCCCAAGGCACACAACATTCACCAGTAGCCGCCCGAGGCGTAGAGGTGCCCCCAGCAACAGCAAGTGGCGTATAGGGACAGGCAGACATACACACTCACAGAAACCATAGCTCCACAGTGAGTCCATCCCTAAACACAACGTGGAGCATGTTCATGCCCTTTGCACATGCCCCTGAGTCGACATAGACGTCCGCTAACAGCCCCCGAAACATCAGAGCCCCAAAACGCAGCGCGGATGTGGCCGAGAAGAGCAGCCAGCATCCATCAAGTCAAAAAGATTTTTAGAGCAGTGTTTTCGCAGCTGCCATAACCATAAGAGGGAAGAGTCTGCATTTATAGTTACCTGCAATTAAATTTAATATTAATAGATATAGTTAACATATTAATAAAGCGAAGAAAACTTAAAATCAAAACCACTCATATACAGTTGCGGTCAAAAAAATAGTAGTGCGTGTGAGATAATCTAGAACGGTTTCACGGTTTTGCAGGTGAATCTGGGCTGATATTCGGTGTTTGGTGGACGCCTAACATATTGTCGAGATCCTCTGCAACCATACAGAACAATTTTGGACTCATCTGACCATAAAATATTCCTCTATTTCTCAATGGGCCAATTCAAATGCTCCTTAGCAAACCGTAACCGCTTTTGAAGATGTATTTTTTTTAAAAAAGGAACTTTTCTCGGGCTTCTGGCCATAAGATTATTTTTCCGCAAGCATCTGCGTACAGTTTCTACACTTTGGCTGATATGTAAGTCCTTTCTTATCCCGGTAGCAGGTGCAATCGGGTCGCGCTTTGAGTATCTCAAAACTTTTTTCTTCAGTCTTTCAGACATGGCACGGGGTCTTCCACGTTTATATTCTTTTGGAGTGTATTTAATGGCATTTCTTATCATTGTTGGTGAGCATTTCACCAAACGTTGCACTTCTTTCTACGTTTTCCCATCGGAAATCAAGGTCATAATAAGGGCACGCTCCACAGGAGTACAATGCTTGCCACGCCCCATTTTAACAACTCTAAGCAAATAAAACTTATTCAAATATATTGTAAATTATCTAATTACAAAAATATCTACCAAATCAATTGCCTTTCTTGCTTAAATTACTTTATTTTTCACTTTTGACGAAGAACAATGCATCCACTACTATTATTTTGACTGCAAGAAATTTTGCATGGATCACGAAATTGCGGAGAATCTCAGAAATGGAAGAAGCTTCTAAGTCTTAACGGAGCATTTCCATAAAAGCTTTTCCAACTCTATGATCTGACAAAGAAAGAAAATAAAAACTCTAACTTACATACAAAATATCGAAGCTTAAAGTTCTGGTCTGGCGGCACTACCTTTTTTTGACCGCAGCTGTATGTGTGTGTATGTACATTATTTCCACTTACCTGTCTTAATACTGCCCATATGCGCCTTTGACCTCGAGAGAGCTCTTTTAGGGTTAGAGAAAAGTCTTGGCCTGAAATGAAAACATTTAAGAAAACATTGATATACACCTAAATCACACACACACATATATATATAAGGGAACACACAGCAGACGAGGTGCTCCTTAGACTTGCAAAGTCTTCTGACGAGGCCACAGGAAAGCTTCAAAAAGCCATCCAAGCCCTTGTTGGGGATCAAGCTGAGGTGAAATCGATGGCGGACAAAGTAACTCTGGAGATTAGAGACATTGCCGAGTGGACGAGCAGCGACGACGTTCTCGAGGCGGTGATCAGAGCGATTGACAGCGACCTTAGCTCAGAGGCTGCCCCTAAGCTTCGTCCAGCCTATCAAGGCACGCAGACGGCAACGCTCATTCTGCCCAAGGACATCGCTGACCAGATTTTGAAACTTGGGAAGCTGCGGATCGGATGGTCAATGTGCAGACTACGTGCAAAAGTTGAACCACGGCGCTGCTTCAAGTGCCTAGGCTTCGGGCATATTGCTGCTAGATGCAGAAGTAAACACGACGCTTCAAAGCTTTGCTTTAAATGTGGAGGCGAGGAACATGCTGCAAAGGATTGCAAGAGCTCCGCTGCTTGCATACTCTGTAAGAGGTCGGGAGAACAGAACGCCGCACACAGCACACTCAGCAAATCGTGCCCGCGCTACCTCGAGGCTGTCAGAAACCGGACCAATTAAGTTTTTACAGCTTAATACCAACCACTGCAGAGCGGCACAGGAACTGCTGGCACAGACGGTACGGGAAGTGCAAATAGACGTAGCTATAATCAGCGAGCCGTACAAAGCTAAAGAGGAGGGAGTGTGGCACCAAAGCTCGGACGGAGGGGCGGCGATTTGGAGCTGTGGCCAACCACTATGCCAACTCACCAAACGTCTTTCCCGACGCGGCTTTGCCCGAGCATGCTGTAAAGGAATATTCATCTATAGCTGCTATATACCGCCAAGCTTGCCTATAGCGGAGTTTGAAGAAATCGTTGAGGACATCGTACAGGACGCCCGCAGCAAATCTCCGGTTGTAATAGCAGGAGATTTCAATGCATGGGCCACAGAGTGGGGTAGCAGGTCAACCACACGGAGAGGTGAAGTTTTGCTAGAATCCTTCGCAACACTGCAGGTTTGCCTACTTAACAGCGGATCAAAATGCACTTATAGCAAAGCCGGCCGTGAGTCTACCATAGACCTTACGTTCGCGAGCCCAGTGCTTGCCCGGATCTCCAAGTGGCACGTCTCAGACCTGTACACACACAGCGACCACTTTGCGGTCATAACTGAGACAGGCAATACGGGAGGCCCTCGGCCGTATGCAGGTCAACACGTTGGATACAAGGCGGATACCATGGACAGAGACATGCTACTCCACATGGTGGAAGGACTATGCGTGAACGAGAACGCGAACCGATCTGCCGACAGCATAACAGCGACCATAACCACAGCATGTGAGGCATCAATGCGGAAGGTATGCAGAGGAGGCAACAAACGTCGTCCTGTACCCTGGTGGAACGACGGCATCGCTAAAGCGCGAAGAGATTGTCATGCGGCAAGACGCATATGCCAGAGGGCTAGATCATCACCCACCTATGATCGATATGCAGAGGACTTCAAGCGACGGAGGAAGACTCTTAAAGACGCAATAAAACAAAGTAAGGCGCATTACTTCAGGGAACTCTGCAACGCCGCTGACACCCAGCCCTTCGGCTCGGCATACAAGCTGGTAATGGGGAAGCTATGCAGACAGCCAACACCTGGGTGTCCAAACCAACTCAGGGACATAGTAAGCACCCTCTTCCCCCAGCAGCCACCTTTAGGTGAAAAGCACCTCAGCCCAATGAGAATCGACGCGGTCCCACTAACCGACACGGAAGAGGTTCTGGCAACTGCGGCGAATGTTAAGCCGGACAAAGCCCCTGGACCTGATGGAATCCCGAATTGCGCTCTAAAAACTATCATTGCAGCACATCCTGAGGTGTTTGTAAGCCTCTACATCCAATGCCTTACAGAGTTCACGGTCCCAAGCAGGTGGAAGATTCAGAGACTTGTTCTTATCCCGAAGTCAGGAAAAGCTCTGGAGGATCCCTCCTCGTACAGACCGTTATGAATGTTGGACACCATGGGCAAGATCCTCGAAAGGATAATATGCAATCGATTGGAAAGGAAGCTTGCCGAGGTCAACGGGCTCTCAGACCAACAGTTTGGCTTTCGCAGGCACCACAGCACCATAGATGCGATTCGCGCGGTGACAGCAATTGCGCGAGGTTCTATTCAAGAAACGAGGTGGGCCGGAGGCACCAAGCAATACTGCCTTATTTAATTCTGCATTTAATTCTGCAAGCTGGACACACATCATTGCTGCTTTAAACTCCAGAAATATCCCTGTATACCTAATACAGCTAATCACCAGCTATTTCAGCAACAGAGTATTGTTGTAGGACACGGATGAGGGTCAACGACGTCACATGGTCTCTGGAGGATGCTCTGTCCTAGGACCCCTACTGTGGAACACGATGTACGACGGAGAACTGCGACTCAATCTGCCGGTAGGCAACACAATCATCGGGTTCGCTGATGACATTGCATTGGTCACGGTGGAAAAAAACCTGGAACAGGTCTCTGGAAACTGCAGCACAGCCGTTGACCATGTTATGAATTGGCTGTCCCAAAATGGACTCAAACTGGCGGAGCATAAGTCGGAAGCAGTCCTGATAAGCAGCAAGAAGATAGTTGAGACCGCCGTCATAAGAGTTGGCTCAACAGCGATAGTTACC
Source organism: Drosophila testacea (assembly GCA_035043265.1). Classification (NCBI taxonomy): domain Eukaryota; kingdom Metazoa; phylum Arthropoda; class Insecta; order Diptera; family Drosophilidae; genus Drosophila; species Drosophila testacea. The sequence continues at coordinate 249,545 of JAWNND010000842.1, read as the reverse complement.
AAGCCGGCAATTAAGTACCTTGGGGTCATGATTGATCACTGGCTTACATTCAAGCATCACCTGGAGTACGTCAACAACAAGGCTACCAAAGCGACGACAGCAATCTCCAGAATAATGGCAAACACCAACGGACCTAAGCAAAAGAGCAGAAGTTTAATCGCCAGTGTGGTGACCTCAATAGTCATGTACGGGTGACCAATATGGGCCTCAGCAATGGATGTCCCATCCTATAGTCGGGGCTGTAACTCCACTTATAGACGCTGTGCTTTAAGAGTAGCCACCTGCTTCCGTACTGTGTCGGAAGACGCTGTTTTGGTTGTTGCTGGCATGATCCCTCTCAATCTGCTCGCAGCTGAACGACAAGGCGGTACTAGGCAAGAAAGAGCAACGATGAGAACAGAAAGTGTGCAAAGATGGCAGCGGAGATGGGAACTAGCGACCAGCGGCAGATGGACCCACCGACTTATACCGGAGATTAAGCCATGGCTACAACGTCGTCACGGGCAGGTAGACTACTATCTAGGTCACATTCTGACTGGACATGGGTGCTTCAAGGCCTACCTGCACCGCTTCAAGCATGAGCGAGACCCATTCTGTGACCACTGTGGAAAGGGAGCCATCGAAGACGCAGAGCACGTAGCCTTTCACTGCCATCTCTACAGGCAGGAGCGGGAGCAAGCTATTGCGCCCAATGCAACGCTAACCCCTGATAATTTCGTCGCCACCTTGTTGACCCGCGAGGAGTTGTGGGCAGCCTTGTCCAGCATGGCAGCAACCATCATGAAGGAGCAGCGACGACGCGAGAGATCCCGACGTGAACTAGAAGCCTAGGCATTCCTCACACTGCTGAGCGTCACCCGCCCGCGAAGTAGTGCTTAGCGGCGGTCCCGCGGGAGCGGATCTCCTCTATCTCTACTGTCCTCTTCTCCTTTCTCTATTCCTTGCTTTTTGTAACATACTTCATATATTTATATACTTAATAAACTATGCTTAAAAAAAAAAAAAAATATAAGGGAACACACACATATTCACACATATATATAAGTTGATCAAGTTGAGTTTGAGTTTTTAGCGCGCTGGTCGTGTTTTCTTATTGGCTCCTGCAAATTGTGATATACCCCGCGTTTTGTAGTGTTGTTTGTTCTGAAAGACATTCAAAGTTGTACCTGGACGCTGTCTAAACTTTGCATCACATACCTGGGACTGGGCAAGTACCGCGCTCTGGTTTATTTTCGGCTAATTCTGACCTCGCAAAGGCGGGCATCGAGGCGTGGACTGAGGGCGAGGGAGGGGCTGCCGCCTGGTGAGTGCAGCGCTCTCGTTTTTGCAACTGGACATTGTTTTTGTCCTTTTGTTTTCCTTTTATCCACACTTCGACTGCAAAAAGTGCATTTCACTTCACTAGTGTTGGACAACGTCGGTCATAAATCAGCTGTGCGATCGACCCAACAGAGCTGCATCGTGAAGAGCACGAGTGACATATCTGCGAGCTTCTTGTTGGTGCGACACTCAGCCGTTTCGCGCCAAAGATTTTTGAATTTGAAATTCAAAATTCACGCGCGCAAAATGAGTTTTTTAAACTAAATTCAAATAGGGATTTATAGCACTACCAACCAAACACGCATAAAAACCACCCAGCTACTGTATACTAATCTTTTCTTTATATAATATATAATTTTATTATTATTATGAAATATTATTAGTAAAAGCCAAGTGTTTTTTTATTATTTCTATCCTATTATTTGAACCCATTGCGTATTAATTAAGTTCGAACTGGCTTCAATAAATTGGAAGGAAATATATAAATAAATAAACAAGTCCACGCACACTCCTACACACATACTTAACCACACACATACCCCCATTCTGCACAAATACAAAACACAAAAATCCCTAGCGCAGAATAGAGCTAAAGGTCACGGATCTGACCAATACCAACCCCTTCCGCTGAGGCGGTGCTCAAACAAGGGGCTCTGGGGACCGAGGCGAGGCGGTATAACCTCTCATCGTCGTCGTGGAACTGCCTAGAAGATTGTGGTATTTGAAGCAGTCATGCAAGAAGGTACGGGAGGGAAAGAGGAGGTGGAGCGTACGGAAGCCGAACTTCTTACCAGGTTCAACCTGCGCCCAAGGATAGCACGCACGCCACCAGGTGGTGAGCCATTGTCTGCACCGCCGGCTGTGTCGGAATCAGCGTTCCAATACAATACCACAGTAGACTGTGCGGACACACCGAAGAGGAGCAGGGACGATTGTAGTCCAGAGATTTCTCCGGTTGCGGCCTCGAAGAAGTCCAAGTCGCAAAAGAGCTTGCTTAAGCTCTCAGAAGAGTTGGAAGTGCTTATCGAAAGCCTGATCCACGTCTTTAGGCCTAAGGCCGTCAGACACATCACCAAGGCTAACAGGGACTCATTCCTTCGCATGAAGCAGCTGCAAGGTGAAATCAGCTCCAGACTAGCAGACAAGGAGCCCGAAACGGTACCTCGGTTAGCCATGCAGCATGAGGTGATTCCGGCGGAGGCGATTGAACGCCATGTAGCTTTGCACGAAGCGGCTACACAAACTTCCCCAGTACACAAGCCCATAGAAGCCCAGGAGACTAAAAAATACCAATCTCCGACGACTCGCCAAATGACTGGCGCCCAGACACATTCCAAGCAGAGGCCCGCAGTCCTTCCATCTGCAACACATAGCCAGTCCACAGTTGGTACCAGCGTTTCTCTTCCAGAAGCAAATAGCAGCGCGAAACCGAGTCAGCAAGCACAGAGGCGAAAAAGACGTGCGGATGCCATCATTATCCAGCCAGGTGAAGGCAAATCATATAGTGACATCCTACGGCTAGTCACTAGGCGAGCAGACGACAAGCTCCATAGCGTGGAGGAACATGTGAGAAGAGTGAGGAAGACGGCTGGAAACGGCTTGGTTCTGGAAATGGATGGCAAGTGTAAAACAACCTTGCAACAGATGAAAGCCGCCATTGGGGAAGCACTCGGTGATCAGGCAAGAATAAGAGCCGTCTCTCAGGAATCATCTCTGGAGATTAGGGATATTGATTGTCTGGCTACCAAAGGCGACATATTGGCAGCTCTGGTTTCGCTTACAGATGAACCAATGGAAGTAAGCGTCATTAAAGCATTGAGACCTGGATACGATGGGATGCAGATAGCCATTGTTAGTCTCCCGGCAGAATCCAGCGAAATTGTGCGGAGAGCTGGAAAAATCAAAATTGGCTGGACAAGCTGCAGGGTGAAGGAGCGGGCGCCAAGGAAGAGGTGCTACAGGTGTCTGGAATTTGGGCATATATCCGTCTCGTGCAAGAGTACGATAGATCGTACTGGCTGCTGCCTTAAATGCGGCCAAGATGGTCATAAAGCAGCGGACTGCACCAACGAGGCGAAATGCTTCATCTGCACAGCGGCTAACCTAAAGGACACTAGACATCATGCCGGTAGCCGGAGATGCCCTCAGTCGACCAATATCGGTGTCGGTCCTAAACAAAAATGATGAAAATTATTCAGCTCAACCTGAACCACTGTGCCGCCGCCCAAGACTTGCTACTGCAAACAGTTCGCGAGCTGTCAGCAGAGGTGGCACTCCTCAGCGAGCCATACAAGTCCCTACAGTGTCCTAACTTTGTAGCAGATTCCACCGGAAAAGCAGCACTATGGGTATGCGGCCTCCAATTACCTCAATTAGAGTCCATAAGATCAGCACGGGGCTTTGTAAGAGCTAGACTGGGCGACCTATGGTTATACAGCTGCTACCTAGCGCCGAGCCTTCAAATAAGCGAGTTCACCGCCATCCTCGATGACCTTGCTGACGACGTCAGAGGCAAATCCCAGGTGGTCATTGGGGGAGACTTCAACGCATGGGCTGAGGAATGGGGTAGCGCCCACACCAATTGTAGAGGCCAAACGGTTCTCGAAACTTTTGCGTCACTTGACATCTCACTACTCAACTGGGGTAGGCAGCACACATTCAGCAGAGCTGGTGCAGGCTCTATTATTGACCTCACCTTCGTCAGCTGTTCGCTATGGAGACACTCGCGTTGGGCGGTCAGCGACGTCTACACAGCAAGTGATCACAACGCAATAGTGGTCGACATAAACTGGCGTGACACATCCAGACCGAGCTGCACTCAAGTTGGCAAGTCCTACAGGGTTGACACGCTCATGCCAGCGGTTTTTGAGGAATCCTTTCCGGCCCCACCTCTTGGTGAAAACGCAGAAACTAGCGCAGAGCTGCTGATGAAGGCCATCGTTGGAGCATGCGATTCAAGCATGAGGCAGCGAAGAGGTTTCAAGCGTCACCATGAGCCTGTCTACTGGTGGACGGAGGAGATAGCTGATGCAAGGAGGAAATGTATTGTCGCTCGACGATCCCTGCAACGCTCCCGTGGCCGCCCCGATTTTGAGGCGAAAAGGTTGGAGTACAGCCAGAGGCGTCATGCATTGAAGAAATCCATTCGTCGTAGTAAAACGGAACGTTTTCTAGAACTATGCGATGATGCAGAAAATGACGTATGGGGAATGGCGTACAAGCTAACGGTAAAAAAGCTCAAAGCAGCAAAGTCAGCAGCACCCAAAAACGAGGCAAAAATGAAGGAGATTGTTGAGGCACTGTTTCCTGGCACCCCAGACATTTCTCCCCGTGAGCAACCGCCCACTTTTCAGCGTCCTCAAGATGTGCCGACTGTGACCGCTGAGGAAACACTCAAAGCCGCCAGCGTTATAAGGGACTGCAAGGCGCCTGGACCGGATGCAATCCCAAACAAAGCATTGAAACTGGCACTCATGCTGCGCCCCGATGCCTTCGCAAAAGTGTTCGACAGCTGCATCAAGCAAGGAATTTTCCCCAGCCCGTGGAAAATCCAAAACCTCGTGCTGATCCCAAAACCAAACAAGCCACCGGAGATGCCATCGTCCTACAGACCTATTTGTCTGATAGACACAGTGGGCAAAGTTCTTGAGAGGATATTGTGCAACAGGCTGCAGGAGTCCATCGTACGAGCAGGCGACCTTTCCCCCATGCAATTTGGATTCCGGAAAGCGCGCTCAACGGTTGATGCAATTGCACAGGTCACCGAAATAGCTGGTAAAGCCATTGAAGGCAGCAGATGGCGTGGAGGCAACAAACAGTATTGCATAGTTGTCACGCTCGATATAAAGAATGCTTTCAATTCGGCCAATTGGGAACGTATTCTGGATGCTCTCCGAAAATTTCGAACCCCGAGCTATCTCATAGAAATCATCAGGGACTACTTTCGGAATCGGGTTCTTAAATACAGCACGGATTCAGGAGAACGTCTCTATCAAGTGACTGGAGGAGTGCCGCAAGGTTCCGTACTCGGCCCCTTGTTATGGAACTCGATGTATGACGGCATCCTGAGACTCCATCTACCGGAGAACACAACAACAGTGGGATTTGCAGACGACGTCGCGATTGTGGTGACTGCCAAGTATCTTCACGAGGCTGAGGCGTTATGCAGCACGGCGGTAGCAGCTGTGAAAGATTGGCTGGTCACAGTAGGCCTTCAACTCGCAGACCATAAGACAGAAGCAGTGCTGCAGTCAACATATAGACTTGGAGCACTACGAGTCTGCAGCGCATTCCGGACTGTATCCGAAGACGCAGCGCTTGTCATCGCGGGAATGCTACCGCTCGAACTACTGGCTACGGAGAGGGCTGTAACGCACTCTGAGAAGCGAAGTGGTAGCTCCGAGAGCCACCGGCTGATCGCCAGGAGAGCCAGAGAGGCGAGCATCTGCCAATGGCAGACAAAATGGGACGCTTCCACTAAAGGCCGCTGGACACATAGGCTCATACCTGACCTGGCAAAGTGGTTAAATCGAAAGTCGGGATTTGTCAACTTTCATCTGACTCAAATCCTAAGCGGGCACGGATGCTTTCGCAGCTACCTGTGTAGATTTGGGCACGAAAGCGACCCTTACTGCCTCTGGTGCTATCCGGAGGTAGAAGAAACGGCAGAACACATACTGTTCAATTGCCGCAGATTCTCGGCGGAGAGAGAGGCCTTGGAGAGCGCAGTTGGAGCTAGCCTGACAGTTCACAACATCATAAGCTGCATGATTGATAGCGAGGAATGCTGGTCTGCAGTTTGTGCCTATGCTGTTAAAACGACAACAATGCTACGCAATCTGGAGAGGGAGCGAAGACGCAACCGCAACGGAGCGGCTTAACATAAAAAGCCACCCTGGGAACTCGCGAAGCAATTCCCCACGGTAGTACCACGATTTCCCACGGGTCCCTAAGATCTTTAAAACTGTAACTCTATCTTCCACTATCTTCTGCCTTGTTATTTTTCTGTATCTGCCATCCTCTATATACTATTATTATTGTTTTGAGCTATAAGTTACTATTTTCCAAATATACTGAATTAAAAAAAAAAAAAACATATATATAAGTTAACACGGGCTGGCACTCTTCTTCCCCCCGACCCCTATGCCAGCCAAGTTACGCTGCTGCGACAACAACTGCAGCTGTTCGTTGACACTGGCTGGTACTCTTCTTCCCCCACCCCTATGCCAGCCAAGTTACGCTGCTGATACGATGACTGCGGCGGTTCGTTGGCAATATACGGTTGCCAATCAGCACTTTGGCGCTTAGCAGTTTTGGGTCAGCGTGTGCAGCGCCGACTCAGCAAAACTACGGCTACTGCAAGCGGCGGCCAGGCGGTCAAGTTGCAGCATGTGCATGCCAACGTCGACGCCGCCGCCGCCGTCAACTAAGACTTCGTGGGAATCAAAGCTGGCCGGCGACGACAGAGCTTCCCGAGCTGGCGAATAGTTAAGACACACCTTTGTGAATTACATTTAATTATATTATCAATAAATCACCATTATAACGTATTCTCTGCAAAACCTTTACTTCATATCTCCTGGTTGGGAATAACAGATTCGAGGATTCTACGATGATAAGGTAATATGATAGGGCGTCCGCAGGATGCCCAGACTTCAAGTCGGGCGCTCACAGGGCGCCCGGACTTAACTGGCGCCCGAGCAGGGCTCGGAAAAAAAGTGAATGAAAAATTTCTGAAAAGTAATAAATGGAAAAATAAAAAAGTGGAAATACTAAATAAAAATAGTCTGTAGAATATTCTGTGCTGTGTTCTGGATGTTGACGTGTGAGTGCGAAAAGGAAAAAAAAGAAAGAGAAAATATAGATAAGAAGAATAAAAGGAAATAAGGAAAAAGAAAAGAAAATTAAATTAAAAGCAAGTCTAAAATAAAATTCAACCACCCGCCGCGGTGGATATGCTGTTCTCCATAATCAGTATTCTCCACGGGCGCATAGTAGTGTTTTAGATAGCAAATAATAAAGAAGCAGTAACCCGCCGCGGCGATTTGTTCACGTACGTGTGGCTTATTCGCGGGCGCAAAGAATCTGCAATTAAAGGAAAAGAAACAATAGCACGCTGCGGCGATCTGTCCACACCTTATGTGGCTTATTCGCGAGCGCATAAATTGTGTATAAAATAAAAGAAATGATAACCGCTGCGGTAATTTATTTACGAGCGGCAGTTTTTAGTAAAAAAAAAGTTAATATAAAGAAAAAAGTGGCGTGTGGCAATCTACCGGAAGTGCTAATGGCTGTGAAATGCAGTCAGAAAGGTGGATTGTGTGGCAACCGTACCTTAGTAGGCAAAACGCCAAAACGGATAAATACGGACCACCGTGCCCGGTGCCGAATACAAAAATTATAATTTCCTCGCACGAATTCAGCACTCGGGAATGAAACATAGGGAGCAAGGAACAAATGCAAAATAAAAATAATTCATAAAAATTTAGGCTAAGAAGAAAAACATAATTGAAAACAAATACTAAAGTCTTTTCCATTTCAGAATACACCTGTAAGAGAACTATTTTACCGACACTACACAAAAAAACGAAGAGAAACCAAAAACAAGGGGGTGAGTAAAGCATTCTTTTTTCATTCCTCTACCCTCACACCAAAACGAATAAATAAAAATAAAAAGAAAAAAAAATAATAAAAAAATAAAAAAACGAAAAATTTGATAAATTCAATTGAGCAATATTTTTAAAGGAAAAGAACTATAAGAAAAATAAGGGCAGAAATGGAGGAGATGAAGGAGACTTTAAGTAATTTTGACACACCTTTGTCGATGTTGACTACCCAATTAGCGGGTATGAGAGAAGAAATTTGGCGCAAGGGTCGTCACGTTAGAGTCTGATGATGAACGTCGTAACCCAGTGGTGGACGAGCCATTGCCTTTGGTGCGTTCACGCAATGAGTATGAGTTGAAGGAAACTTCGACCTTACCAGACTGTGTCAAAGAACTCCAGGTGTTCGAAGGCCAGTCTGAAGGGTATATTTCTTGGATTAATAGGGCTCAGTTTATTTTGAACGATTATAAAATTGTAAAAGATAAGCCCTTGTATAGGTCCATTGTAGTGCATATTAGGCAGAAGATAAGGGGTAGTGCGGATTTGGCACTCATCTCTTATAATGTGCAGGACGACGATTGGCCAGAGGTCAAGCGCGTCTTGGCACTACATTATGCCGATAAGCGAGACGTCCGTACCCTAGAGTATGAACTAAGTCAAATGACCCAGGGCGGAAAGAAATTGGAAGAATTTTACATGGAAGTGAACAATCACTTTACGTTAATTCTCAATAGCTTGAAGAGCGGAAATCACCCCGCAAACGTTATCAGCGCTTTGATCGAAACCTATAGGGACAAAGCGCTCGACGTCTTCATCAGAGGACTTGGCGCACATACTTCTAGGCTACTGGTGATCCGTAGTCCTAAAGATTTACCAGAGGCATATTCCATATGTCTAGAATTACAGAGACTGGGTCCTAGGGGATACAAGAACACAGTAAGCAAGTTTTTGCCATATACCCCGGCATACCACCCCATGAGCCTCCAGAGATTCCCATCTTCCTTCCAAATGTCTCCTAGGCCGCCAATGGGCACGGCGTATAACCAAGGTTTTAATCGGGGTTCACCACACAGATTTCAGGGACCAAGACCGGCGATCAAAGCCAAGTCCAACCAGTCTGGGCAGAGTTACCGGTCTAACTTCAACCCATCCCTAGAGGCGGGGGTTCCCGTAAGAACTTCATCAGCCCCAAAAATGCCGCCGGCAGCACAGCACTGTCTATTCCTTTTTTTGTTCAGTCCACCACGGGTCGCGTTAAGATCACGCGTCGCCTCGTAGGCCAATTTTTTAAGCCAATCGGAAACGAAACGGCTATAACTTTCTTTGTACTTCCTGGGTTGAGCTCCTTCGACGGCATAATTGGTGACGACACCCTCAAAGAGTTGAAGGCTTTAATCGATAGGAAGAATGACCTTCTTATAATTGCACCTGGAATCAAACTACCTCTCTTAGCTAGGCAATCTTTGAACGTACACTCATTATTAGATGTTGAACATCCAGATTCCATAAAACAAACGTTGAATTCACTCATTCACGAATATTCTAAGATTTTTGACCCACTCACACCCGGTGAGGCGGTAGACACTATCGTAAGGGCAGAAATTCGGACGAGCACTTCAGATCCAATTTACATGAAAAGCTACCCTTACCCGGCCAATATGAGGTCGGAGGTATATAGACAGATAAAAGAGCTTCTGAGCGAAGGGATAATCCAACCATCTAAAAGCCCCTATAACTCCCCGGTCTGGGTAGTTCCCAAGAAACCCAAGCCCAACGGCGAAAAGCAACATCGCATGGTAATTGATTTCAAACGGCTGAATGCCGTCACAATTTCAGACACCTACCCGATTCCGGATATTACTTCTATTTTGGCTAGCCTCGGTAAGGCAATATACTTTACGACCCTCGACTTGACGTCAGGGTTCTATCAGATTTTCCAACGTATGATTGACGATGTTTTGAGAGTATACATCGGCAAGATTTGCTACGTGTATATCGACGACATAATAGTCTTTAGCGAAGACTATGATAGTCATTGGAAAAACCTTCGCGCCGTCTTTGACAAATTGAAGAAAGCAAGACTTCAGGTGAATTTGGAAAAGACACATTTTTTATCAAGGCAGGTCGAATTTTTGGGTTACGTGGTGACCGCAGATGGTATCAAAGCGGATAACAAAAAGGTGGAGGCGGTGACTTCAATGAAATCCCCTTCCAATGTTAAGGAATTGAAGAGTTTCCTGGGTATGACTTCATACTATAGGAAGTTCATCAAAGATTATGCCAATGTAGCGAAACCATTGACAAACCTGACTCGAGGAGAACTCGCCAGGGTGAAGTCGTCGCAGTCAGAGAAAGTCCCTATTGAACTCGATGAGGAAGCTCTAAAAGCTTTCGATGACCTGAAAGCATCGTCAGAAGTGCTAGCATTTCCCGACTTTTCTAAGCCATTTCACTTGACCACGGACGCGTCAAATTACGCTATCGGGGCAGTTCTTTCCCAAGTAGATCAAAACAAAGACCGTCCGATCTCCTACATCTCGAGAACACTGAGCAAATCTGAAGAAAGTTATGCCACCAACGAGAAAGAGATGCTTGCGATAGTCTGGGCACTAGATAACTTGCGGTCTTACTTGTATGGAGTGGGATCAATCAAAATTTTTACAGATCATCAGCCCCTCACATTTGCATTGGGGAACAGAAATTTCAATGCTAAGTTGAAGCGTTGGAAAGCTCGGATTGAAGAGTACAACTGCGAGTTATTTTATAAGCCAGGGAAATCTAACATCGTCGCTGATGCCCTTTCACGCATCTCATCTTACGTGAACCACTTGGGCTCAGACACAGCCACTGCATCCAAAGCAGATGCAGACTCCGTGGCAACTATTCATAGTGCTCTTGAAGACGTTTCAAACTTGATCCCTCATGTCGAGGTTCCTATTAATGTTTATCGGAATCAGTTGATATTCGACCCCAATCAGTTGGATTACTCAAGAGAGCAGCCACACTCTGGCTATGTGCGCCATGTAATTCCAATAGGAAGCGACACAATGTCGAATTTGACAGATTCCTTGAAAAAATTCTTGAAGCCTTCTATAGTGAACGGTATCAAAATGCCGGATGCTTACCTGCAATTTCTTCAAACTTGTTGCCTCGAAAACTTTAAACTATACAAGATCCGTATAACCCAGCGTCTCGTAACAGATCTATCAGACGAAGAGCAGATATGCGATGTTATCGATAAGGAACATCGCAGGGCTCTTAGAAGCCCAAAGGAGATGCGTGTACAAATATTGGAAAAATATTATTTCCCTTGGATGTCAAACATTATACGTAATCAGGTGTCTACCTGCACGAGTTGCAAACTCTTTAAATATGACAGACATCCCCATAAACCGGCCTTTCAACCAACCCCAATTCCAAGTTACCCATGCGAAATACTCCATATTGACATTTTTACATTGGAGAAGAACACATACTTGAGTTGCATAGACAAATTTTCCAAGTTCGCTAAACTTTTCCCATTGCAGTCTAAAGCATCAGTTCACCTGCGGGAGAAACCACATTTTTGGAAATTTACAGGTGCATAAGGCCCGAGTTTCCTACGCTAAAAAACACTGAGTTGGTACCGATTGCCGTAGACAGATATAAAAACTCGGTCCATTCAGTAACGGGCAAGAAACCAGTAGACATTTTTTTCGACCGAGCCTCAAGGGTAAACTATCAGGGATTGATTAACTTTAAACAGCAAACCTTAGAAGATATAAGGGGTTTAATTCAGCATAAACAGGAACTGACAAATAGTAGACGGAACAGAAATAGAAGTGACCCCGTTTCCAACGCACAACGCGATACAGTCTACGTTGCTAACAAACAGATAAAGACGAAAGAAAAGCAACGATTTAGAGCGGTGGAGGTCCAAGAGGACAGGAAGGTTACAGTAAAGACCAAATCTGGGAAAATCTTTCACAAATCCCATTTGAAAAGTTAAAATGCATTCCCGGGACAGTTTTTTTTGTCTTTTATCGGTCGTAATTTTAGCCTACATTTGTCTACATCTTAGCCTCATTATTTCGTTTTTTTTTTATTAAAAAAGGTGATGGTTGTTTTCCATGCTCAATTTTAAAGTCAAGAAGTGTGAGAAGGGAATTGAACACAGAATGCTTTGCAAACCTTTGGGCATTGGCTCTAAAACACTAAACAACAGAAAGTACACAAGCATACTATAACTATAAGTAAAATTAAGTAACAATTTAGCTAAATACGATGGTACGGGTTTTTTTTTACAAACTAGAACTTAAGCAAAGACAAAACAAGAAGGAAATAAAAAATAAACAAAAGCAAATTTTTTCACAACGAAAAGATAAAAAAAAAAAGTCCTAAAAATAAGAATAACACTTAAATGAATTTTTTCAACTAACACATGTTTTCAATTGAATACCAAGAATTACTACAACAAAAGTACACGAAATATTGCTTAAGTTTCACAAAACAAAAATTTAGATAATTACCCCTCTTTATATTGTAAGCTTGACCATAATTCAAATAGTAGCCGTTGTTCATGTCTTTAAATACGACGCACCGGTTATTCCCCTGCAAAAAGGCGTTGTTTGGCGGATCAACGGAGTCTTCAAGCTGGCTCACGTCGTAAGCCTGGAACGCATGCAGTGCGTCGTTAATGAATTAACGATTGAGGCCGCTGGAATTAACGATCAGAGGGTCAAGGCTCTGACCGACTACTACCTTCAACAAGCAACGGAGGGGATCACAAGAATGACTAGCACGTCACCACGCAAGCCACGTTCCATAGACTGGCTGGGATCAGCGTGGAAATGGGTCGCTGGATCGCCAGATGCGTCGGATTGGAACGCCATCCTGAAGGCACAAGGCAACGTCGAGAGAAACAACGACCAGCAAATACGGATAAACACGAGGCTATTTGACTCAACACACGAGTCACTCCATCGACTCAACGATATAATAGCAAAAGTCAACTCGATAGACGGGGACTTCCATGCAACGACAGCCGTGTTGCATAAGGCCATAATCCTCGCAGGCGAAGTCAACGAAATTACAAGGGCGTGTCAGCTGGCCAAGACCGGAGTGGTCAACTCCAACCTGCTGGACCACGACGAAGTCGAGACGATCTTGTCAGAGGTAGATAGCCTCCCATACCAAAATGTGGTCGAGGCTGTCGAATTTTCCCGGCCCACAATTCTGACGAACGGGACTTCCTTGTTGTACATCTTGGCTATGCCCAAGGTAACGGACAAGAAATATTGGTTGATGTACCTTTACCCAACGATATCGGATGGGAGGCAAATAGTACTGGAATACAACAAACTGGCCGTGGACGCTCGTGAAACTTACGCCGTCCTGGGAAACTGTTTATCCATCGGCAACACGACAGTTTGCCAGGAAAAGGATCTTCACAAATTGGCAGAGGACAGCTGTATCCCTCGGTTGGTGAAGGGAGGCCACGCCGCATGCGACTACGTCAGAAACGACCAGGAAGTGGTCGAACTCATCGACGACGGAATGATCTTTCTGACGCACTTCAACGGGAAACTACCATTTGGAGGGATCGTTCATTGTTCAATACGACAACGAAACGATCACGGTCGGCAACAGGAACTACAGTAGCTACTCGTTTACCCACCTGATGGCGATGCCGGCTGTACTGACACAGATAACGGCAACAGGATACCAGCTATCGTTAAATTATGTTCACGATTTCAACCGTAAAAACCTCCAAAAATTGTGTAACATGTCTACGGAAATTCTGATTTCTTATTTCACAGAGGTACTCATGGCTTCAATCTTCATGGCGGTACTCTACATTGTCTGGAGAAAGATAACGTCAACAAAGGGTATCCCGAAACTGCGCAGTTCCACGCTGGGCCTGGAATCACACACCGCCGACGAACCTACGACCAAGGCCTGATGATCTGTGGGACACAGATCTTGCGATGGGGAAGAGTTAACACGGGCTGGCACTCTTCTTCCCCCCGACCCCTATGCCAGCCAAGTTACGCTGCTGCGACAACAACTGCAGCTGTTCGTTGACACTGGCTGGTACTCTTCTTCCCCCACCCCTATGCCAGCCAAGTTACGCTGCTGATACGATGACTGCGGCGGTTCGTTGGCAATATACGGTTGCCAATCAGCACTTTGGCGCTTAGCAGTTTTGGGTCAGCGTGTGCAGCGCCGACTCAGCAAAACCACGGCTACTGCAAGCGGCGGCCAGGCGGTCAAGTTGCAGCATGTGCATGCCAACGTCGACGCCGCCGCCGCCGCCGCCGTCGCCGTCAACTAAGACTTCGTGGGAATCAAAGCTGGCCGGCGACGACAGAGCTTCCCGAGCTGGCGAATAGTTAAGACACACCTTTGTGAATTACATTTAATTATATTATCAATAAATCACCATTATAACGTATTCTCTGCAAAACCTTTACTTCATATCTCCTGATTGGGAATAACAGATTCGAGGATTCTACGATGATAAGATAATATGATAGGGCGTCCGCAGGACGCCCAGACTTCAAGTCGGGCGCTCACAGGGCGCCCGGACTTAACTTATATATATTAATATATGTTAGCCAAACTCACACTTTGTGAGCCAGACCAAATTTGGTGCAAATCGGACTACTTTATCAATTCGAAATCAACATCTAATACTTTTTGTAAAAAATCGTACGGCTTATACCGGGAACTGCAAGGGTATCCAGACTTTGGCGTGCCAAAGTTAGCTTGCGCAATATTTTTAAATTAATTTCAAACAATTAAAATAGAGATTTATTTTATTTAAATTTTGTTTTCATAGGAATTAACACGATATATATGTATTACAAACTTGAATTATAATAAATAAGCTCGCTACAGTAAATGGAACTAAAATATTAATTTAAATTCATTTGTAAGTATTTAAATACTTAAAGATACATTGCTATAGATACTATACAACTTTGACTACCTGTGGAAAACAGGTTTACTGCTCGATTTTAAAGTTTTTACATTCAATTTAAAGCTGAAGAAATTTTCTAACAAACGCTTTCGATATCTTTCTTGGATCAAAAGATATGATTTTCGCAAAGTAAAAACTCAAACCGGCCCACTGTGCGACGCCCTCCCCTCCTATAGTCGGCTGCGATAGTTAGTGCCGACTCCCTAATGCAGACTTTACCTAACCTTCCTGCAGCCTGTCATTCCTCTATTTTACCAATACTATTTTGAATTATTGGCTCCTACACTTTCCTCAAACCTGAGTCGTTTCGGTATCCGCTGATTGGTTCAGCTGTTGCTTCATGTTGTTGTCACGAGCATGCTCACGCTAGGTGGCGCTGGCTACAGCTGAATTTCTGTCGCTGTATTCGATAGCCGGGGGCTACCATAACATCATGCTAATCTCTAGTGCCGGCTCCCTAATCCAGACTTTACCACATAGCCATCTCACCCTATATGGGCGCGAGATAATAAAGGTGAATATATAAACCAAAAGTGCAAATTAAAAAGAAAAATAAATTTACAAATAGGTAAATAATATAAATGTGTTAAGCCATAAGCTAGATGATTAAGAAATTAAGAAGATTTTGAAGAAATTTAGAAACTGAAAAGTTTTTCATACTAAATGTTGATTTTGAACAGATCGTTCCTATGGCAGCTATATCATATAGTTGATCGATGTGAACCAAATTTGGTAAGGACGTATGAAACTGTATCAAACACACAATTTGTGAATTTGGTTGAGATATCTTGAGAAAAAAAGCTATATGATATACCGATCCGATCCGGGCGGTTTCGACATTTGTAGTGCGTGCAGCCAAAAAACAGACCTAAGCCAAGTTTCATCAAGATAGCTTTAAAACTGAGAGACTAGTTTGCATATAAACAATTGCGCACTGCAGGTAGCGCACAAAACCGATCGACGCGACTCAGTTAACATGTTATCTACGCTGTTATTGTGGCCGCTTTCTACAAATCAGCTGTTGTTGCTGCTCATAAGCAAAACAAATTTAATGCTGCCACTTTTAAATAAAATAATAATATAGCCGCTTTCTGGCCTGATGATACATTATAATTATATAATATATTTATTTTGTTAGGCATATCATTTTAATTAAATAAATAAAGTTTAATTAACATGATTGGTCCTTATGACCTTTGAAAATCTGCGGTATTTAAGCAGTGACCTCCAATTAAACGTCGGTAATTCCCTCACACCGCAAAAAGGTCATAATTTCATCATTCTCTGATGAAATAAGGGGTGGAGGCTTATTTCATTAATAAGTATTTACACTCGCCTCAAAACGCCGTGCTAAAACTGTGCTATGTTAAGTCTAACAGTGCCATTTTGAGTTTAACAGAACGGTAGGCCGTCACGTTATGAAACGTAACGAGAAATGTGAACCAACTTTGAAATGAAAAACGGGAAAAAAAAAATTTTCGATGTTTTTTATACCCTTGCAGAGGGTATTATATTTTTGTCACGAAATGTGTAACGCATTGAAGAAAGCCTCACAGACCCCATAAAGTATCGAGCTGAGTCGATATAGCCATGTCCGTCTGTCCGTCTGTTTCTATGCAAACTAGTCTCTCAGTTTTGAAGCTATCTTGAGGAAACTTGGTACAGGTCCGTCTGCACGCAGTACATATGTCAGAACCGGCCGGATCGGATAACTATCATATAGCTGCCATAGGAACGATCGGCTCGAAAACAACCTTTAGTATGAAAAACTTTTTTGTTTCTCAAGATATCTCAACCAAATATACAAATTGCGTGTTCGATTAAGTTTTAAACAGGCTGACCAAATTTGGTGTAAATCGGACTACTATATCATATAGCTGCCATAGGAACGGTCGGTTCGAAAACAACATTTAGTATGAAAAACTTTTTTGTTTCTTAAAATATCTCAACCAAATATACACATTGTGTGTTTGATTAAGTTTTAAACAGCCTGACCAAATTTGGTGTAAATCGGACTACTATATCATATAGCTGCCATAGGAACGATCGGTTCGAAAACAACATTTAGTATGAAAAACTTTTTTGTTTCTCAAAATATCTCAACCAAATATACACATTGTGTGTTTGAATAAGTATTAAACAGGCTGACCAAATTTGGTTTAAATCGGACTACTATATCATATAGCTGCCATAGGAACGATCGGTTTAAAATCAACATTTAACAAATTTTGTAAAAAATCTGTGGGCTTTAACAGGGCACTGCAAGGGTATCCAAACTTTGGCGCGCCAAAGTTAGCTTGCGCTATATTTTTTATATGGAGTTTTTCATTTCCACGGCGTTTCGGGGCGAGCGTAAATACTGCTTATATAAAAAAAAAAATTTTTTTTAATTGGCTAAAATTAGAACAAAAAATATTGAACTAATACTTTTTTGAAAAAAAAAATTATAATATTTTTTATTGTTGTTTGAACTGTTAATAATTGATAGGTCATGCGAAGAAGAATAAATCTCTTTTGGTTTGTTCACACATGCACACTTACATATGTATGTATGTACGGTCAACCATTGATGTCATCATGCTGGTGAAGAAGCTCGCTGCAGACGCAATCAAGGGAATCAGATGGAAAGGAGGTTCTAAGAAGTATTGCCTGGTTATAACGCTTGACATCAGAAACGCGATAGACTCGGCAAAATGGTCCAGTATCATCGACGCATTGCAAAACTTCCAGATTCCGGAGTATCTCATTAGGATCATTAGCGATTATTTAAATGATCGTACACTCGAGTTCGACACAGACGCCGGCATAGGATCATATAATGTCACAGCAGGAGTTCCACAGGGTTCCATTCTGGATCCGATTCTATGGAACATAATGTACGATGGAATTTTACGCCTGGAATTTCCGACGTGGAAATTGTTGGTTTTGCTGACGACATAGCCATAATCGTGGTGGCTAAAAACCATAAGGAGTCGCCAGACGTAACATCTTTTTATACCCTTGCAGAGGGTATTATAATTTTGTCACGAAATGTGTAACGCATTGAAGGAAGCCTCACAGACCCCATAAAGTATATATATTCTTGATCAGGGCGACGAGCTGAGTCGATATAGCTATGTCCGTCTGTCTGTCCGTCGGTCCGTCTGTCCGTCTGTCCGTCTGTTTCTATGCAAACTAGTCTCTCAGTTTTAAAGCTATCTTGATGAAACTTGGTACACGTCCGTCTTTTTGCTGCACGCAGTACATATGTCGGAACCGGCCGGATCGGATAACTATATCATATAGCTGCCATAGGAAGGATGGGTTGGAAATAAACATTTAGTATGAAAAACTTTTTGTTTCTCAAAATATCTGAACCAAACATACACATTGTGTGTTTGATTAAGTTTTAAACAGGCTGACCAAATTTGGTGCAAATCGGATTACTATATCATATAGCTGCCTTAGGAATGATCGGTTCGAAAACAACATTTAGTATGAAAAACTTTTTTGTTTCTCAAAATATCTGAACCAAACATACACATTGTGTGTTTGATTAAGTTTTAAACAGGCTGACCAAATTTGGAGTAAATCGGACTACTATATCATATAGCTGCCATAGGATCGATCGGTTCAAAATCAACCTTTAACTAATTTTGTAAACAATCTGACGGCTTACACAGGGCACTGCAAGGGTATCCAAACTTTGGCGCGCCAAAGTTAGCTTGCGCTATATTTCTACTGTCACTTTCTTTCTTTACCCTTTATACCCAGTCTTGTAAATAATTTCTATTTTGCCCTATGTACTGTACTCTCTAATAAACAATGAGTTAAAAAAAAAATCTGTATGTATGTACTTATACATATATCTTTGTCTATTCTGGTTGGTATAGCACAGCATAGCCCGTGTTTCCGGCGATACAAAATATTTCTTAAATTTTTTTATTTATCCTCAAAGTTTAATTACGTAGTTGGTAAGTTGGACTAATCTTAAGGTGTTTGCTCAACGTGGACAAGTTTGTGTATAGCCTTTAAGTCTGTTTATATGTATATAAATGCATTTCAAAAATTTAGGTATAAAGTCTGGAAAAGCAGTACAATGCACGGATGTCTGTGTCCAAGTCAAACGAATCGTTTGGATTATTCTTACATGTTTACTTATCAACTGGTCAAATAAATAGCACATAAAGCCCGCATAAAAATAAACTAGACTTCACATAAATGTACATACATCAACAGTAAATGTTCATGTGTTTATCTAATTACGTTCCAAAGCAGACATCCTCCGTAAATGCGAGATCGAGGTGTGTATGAAATGTTATCTACATATGACAATTTTAGAACAAATCTGGAGTCAAATTTAATGCTACTTAATTATTGTTATGTACATTCATATTTATTTATTTATTTTGAACTAGGAACGTTATACACGACTATTTAAATTAAATTACTTCAGAGTACAAAGAAGTCATGAGTAAATCAGAATTTAAAACTCATGTTTGTATAAGCAGTTCAGTTAAGCCGTTCTTTCTATTCAGTTCCATTTTATTTTATTTTTATATGATATCTTATCGCATACGTTTAATTCGCTGAGAAAAATTATACAAAAAATAATATATTTTTTACAATGCACAAAGAAATTAATAATATAAATTTAGAACGAATGGATACGCTTTTGGCAAACCTCGGATGTCAACGTACACCCAATATACGAAGTATAACGTAAGCGAGTGCTTGGTATGTTGGTTAGGGTGACCTATAATGGGGAATGGGACTTCGGATTTCGGATGCTGCCCGCGGTTTTCTACGTAGTCACTGTCTGTTGTGGTCTAGAACCCTCTCAGTAAATCATTATTAAATTAAATTGTATGTAAAAATGACAGTCCGCTCTGTTTTACCAAGCTTCGTTTAAATTACTCTCATCTCTGACTTGATTGATGCATAAACTGGTGTTTTGTTCATTATTTATCTGCGTATGCCTCTATGGTCAGAGGCTGAGACTGAAAACAGCATTCAGTTGGATGTAAGCAAGTGATCTATTTGGATGTCGTGGGTGCGTTAAAAATCCTTTTTGGTTTGTCAAAAATTTCGAATAATTTCAATGGGTCAATCCAGCATAGTAGAAAGTTTAATTAAATTTTCGTAAAATTTTCATATGATTTTCCAAAAATCTATACAAAATCATGTCGATGTGCTTGAGTTGGTAAAAGTTAATATTTAACGTCAGCCTGATTTTATTTCACTAAAAGTTAAATAACATTTACTCAATGTTTTCATTAACTAAGACACGAAAAAAATGGTGGAATTAACAAATTCATTGATATACAATAACTTGAAATAAATGTGAAAATGATTTTTGAATTATTATTTATGTTCACAGATCGACGGAATCAAACAAAAACAAATAAAAAATCAGTAAAAACCATAGAACAAAATTTAATTAGTGCTTTCACGAAATGTCCACTAATTGTGGGAAAGATGGCGATGGAGGAGGAGATCACCAAAAGCATTGCCAAATTGAGATGGGTAAATTATTATGTTCAAAAGACTTAACTTCCGCAGGACAATCGGTTACGGACACCGCAGTCATGTCAACTAATCACCAAGTAAGTCTCCCTCTAATAAACAGGGTATACAGTCAAAATAAAGGTATTAATGAAGAAAAAAAAACAATTTAAAGGTAATCAGAGGTTCTTAAAAGTATAAATCGGATTCAAATAGTAACCGAACCCGTTAGCCGGTGTTAACCAGAACTGAATACGCAATTAAAACTGAACTCCTTTATACCCTTGCAAAGGGTATTATAATTTTGTCACGAAATGTGTAACGCATTGAAGGAGTCTTCACAGACCCCATAAATTATATATATTCTTGATCAGGGCAACGAGCTGAGTCGATATAGCTATGTCCGTCTGTCCGCCTGTCTGGCTGTTTCTATGCAAACTAGTCTCTCAGTTTTGAAGCTATATTTTTGTTGCACTCAGTACATATGTCGGAACCACCCGGATCGGATAACTATATCATATATCTGCCATAGGAATGATCGGTTCGAAATTAGTATGAAAATCTTTTTTGTTGTTTTTAAAGATATCTTAACCAAACTCACACATTGTGTGTATGTCATAGTTTCAAACAGGCTGACTTTGGTGAAAATCTGACTGCTATATCATATAGCTGCCATATGAACTATCGTTTCGAAATCAAGGGTATCAAAACTTTGGAGCGCCAAAGTAAGCTTGCGCTATATTTTTGTCACGAAGTTTGTAAGGCAAAGAAGGAGGCGTGGCAGACCCCATAAAGTATATATATTCTTAATCAGGGCGACGAGCTGAAATAGCCATGTCCGTCTGTCTGTCTGTTTCTATGCAAACTAGTCTCACGTTTTGAAGCTTTCTTGATGAAACTTGGTACAATTCCGTCTTTTTGCTGCACGCAGTACATATGTATGTCGGAACCGGCCGGATCGGGTCACTGTGTCATTTAGCTGCCATGGGAACTATCGGTTAGAAATCAACCTTAATATGAAAAACTTTTTTTTCTCAAGATATCTCAACCAAACTTACAGATTGTGTGTTTGATACAGTTTTAAACAGGCTAACCAAATTTGGTGTAAATCGGACTACTATATCATATAGCTGCCATAGGAACGATCGGTTTGAAATCAACTTTTAGTATAAAAAACTCTTTTTGTTTCTTAAGATATCTTAACCAAGCTCACTCATTGTGTGTTTGATATAGTTTTAAACAGCCTGACCAAATTTGGTGCAAATCGTATTACTATATCATATACATAGCTGCCATAGGAATGATCGGTTTTAAATCATCATCCAACCAATTTTTTAAGAAATCTGATTGGCCCTGCAAGGGTATCCAAACTTTGGCGCGCCAAAGTTAGCTTGCGCTATATTTAATTTTTAATTTCAATTAATAGATAGCCACAGTCCAGCTCCCAGATCGTGGAAGTTGGAGTTCGAAACTGGATTTCATACTATCTGTAGTTGGCCTGGCAATTGGTTTGGGAAACGTTTGGCGTTTTCCCTATTTGTGCTACAAAAATGGAGGTGGCGCTTTTATACTTCCATATATATTGACATTATTCTTAGCTGGTATTCCGATGTTTTTTATGGAGCTTGCGCTTGGTCAAATGTTAACTATCGGCGGATTGGGTGTGTTTAAAATTGCTCCAATTTTTAAAGGTAAGAGACTGTATTAAATTGAATGAATAAATTCAGAAGAGACCATCAACAATTCTTATTGCTTTAGGGATTGGGTATGCTGCTGCCGTAATGTCCTGCTGGATGAACGTTTACTATATTGTTATATTGGCTTGGGCTGTATTTTATTTCTTCATGTCAATGAGAGCTGGTATGTTCCTGCTAAGAGCTAAAAGCGACTGTCTATATTATAATATTTATGTGTTTTAGATGTACCCTGGCGTACTTGTAACAACTGGTGGAATACTATTAATTGTGTGAATCAATATGAAAGAAAGAATCTACATTGTTGGGATAAATTTATCAATGGAACTGCAAACAAGTTTTGCTCAGTAGCTGCAGCGAATATTTCATCAACAGAACTTACAGATCCAGTTAAAGAATTTTGGGAGTATGTTAAAACAATCAATCTGTATCAAATTAAATTTTAATTAAAATATTCAAGTTTCTTTCTCCCCCATTAATTGATTCGTTCCTAAAGAATTTATGGATTAATATATATATACATATATTAATGCTAAAATTGCTTCCTTTTTTCAGGCGACGAGCATTACAAATATCCTCTGGTATCGATGAAATTGGTAACATTCGATGGGAGCTAGCGGGTACTCTACTACTTGTTTGGATACTGTGCTACTTTTGTATTTGGAAGGGAGTGAAATGGACGGGAAAAGTCGTTTACTTTACTGCACTTTTCCCCTATGTTTTACTAACTGTTTTATTAATTCGTGGGATAACTTTACCTGGCGCCCTCGAGGGTATCAAGTTTTATATTATTCCCAACTTTTCGAAACTTTCTCAATCCGAGGTAAGTTAAACATAAATTAAGATAGAAAAATATTAAATGTTTAGCGACTCAAAGGTTTGGATCGATGCGGTGACACAAATTTTCTTTTCGTATGGACTGGGTCTTGGAACTTTAGTAGCACTCGGTAGTTATAACAAGTTCACAAATAATGTATATAAGTAAGTAAAAACTAAGTTTAAGGAACATATTAATAGTTCTATAGTTTAAATAAAAATCTAATCTAGGGATGCTCTAATTGTTTGCACTGTTAACTCAAGTACAAGTATGTTTGCCGGATTTGTAATATTTTCGGTTATTGGATTTATGGCTCATGAACAAGAAAGACCAGTGGCAGAAGTAGCAGCATCTGGTTAGTACAATTTAGTTTTTGTAAGGCAATTGATTCTTGAAAATCTAAACAAAAGCCCTAATTGTATGTATCTATTGTTTTCAGGACCTGGGCTAGCATTTCTTGTATATCCGTCAGCGGTGTTGCAGCTTCCTGGATCTCCAATGTGGTCATGTCTTTTCTTCTTTATGCTTCTTCTAATAGGTTTAGATTCACAGTTTTGCACAATGGAAGGTTTTATTACTGCTATTATAGATGAGTGGCCTCAACTTTTAAGAAAACGCAAGGAGATTTTTATAGCTATTGTTTGTTTCTTAAGCTATTTAGTTGGATTAACCTGCATAACACAAGTAAGTCCTTAACTTTTCAATTTAACCAATGGGTCACTTTAATCTACCTTAAGCAAACGTAAAATAAAAAGAAAGAAATACGAGAAAAAAAATTGTAATGCTCTGCATATTATTTCTATAACAAAAATTTAACTCAAATAAAACTAAAATTAGAATATGTCTTGGAAAGCTAGGTGAATCATAACATATTTCCGGCTTATATTGTATTTTAACTTCTTTTCAGGGGGGAATGTATATATTCCAAATTTTGGATTCATACGCAGTTAGTGGCTTTTGTCTTCTTTGGCTTATATTCTTTGAGTGTATTTCAATATCCTGGTGCTATGGCGTAGACCGATTTTACGATGGTATTAAAGACATGATTGGATATTATCCTACGGTGTGGTGGAAATTTTGCTGGTGTATTACAACACCTGCCATATGTTTGGTAAGTTCAATGTTAAACTAATTTATACATATTTTTGTGAAAACAGTGTTAAAATCCTCTACTACTTAAAAAATTTAAATCTTAAAACAATAAAATACTGTTTCAAAATAATAATAGATAAAAAATGCAGTAATTTACAGTGGAGCAATCTCGCCAGTAGGACACCCTGTACTTATGGGAAAGAACAAAAAGTGGTAAAAAGCGAAATGGTAAAATTGGTGCTAGTCACCAATTAAAAAAATTGTTGATTGCAATTCGTTCACAAAAGATTGTTCTTCAATGTAGCGTACCAAAAATTTCAATAGATGGCGCCACTAGCGTATCTTGCTTTTACCGGTAACATTGTTAGTTGAATAACTTCCGCGATTATCATCCACATGGCAAATTTAGTGTCTCTAGCTCTTAAAGGCAATTAGGGACAGACAGACGGACAGACTGAATATACATACTTTATGGGGTCTGCCAGGCCTTCTTTAATGCGTTACAAATGGATCACAAAGCCTATTCATTAAACCTACATTTTAATGTTGCATATTTTTATATATTTAAACAAGAACAGAAAAAAGTATTTAGTAGTTCGGCAAAGTTGGTCAGGTTGTATAAAAGAATACCAAATACCATTAAGAAAAACAATAAAGTTTTTCATTCTAAAAGTTATTTTTTGACCGGTGGGTCCTATGTCGCACCTATGTATATGATAGAGCGATCCATTCTATGTAGTTCATGGGCATAAGTCAAATTTTTTTCCAACAAAATAACGTAAAAGCCCAAAATTTGAAATGAATGTTACTTGTACTATATATTGCTACTAATATGTATCTTGTTTTCTGCGTGTATTTCTAATGTTAGTAAATTTAGCAAGTGGTTTCCAAGTATGATTTTCGTAAAGAAAGTTTATTTTTGAACGAAGCTACAAAAAATTGCTTAGATTTGCTTAGTGAGTGTCTCTATCCATGTTGAAGAGTGATCAATTCCTAATTCAGAACATTAAGTTTCAACTGCGACTTTGTGCGATTCTTTAAGGAATTTCGATTATTAGCACTTAATCTGTGGCTGAGAAATGTCGATATAGTGGAAAAATTAAATAAGCAGAAGGAGAAAACTTATTTCGAAGAGGCCATTTTATAATATAACATATTAATGCTTGCATTAGTTAAATGAAGTATATTCTTATTGACTAAAACCAAATAAACCACAAAAAAGTTGTTTTTTCTTACAAAAACTTATGTGTCGACTGATGGTTCCTATGACAGGTATATGCTATAGTAGTCCGATCTCAATTATTTTTGGCCAATACGTCAAGATTATAATATAACTTATATATATAAAGTTGTAAAACCAAAAACAAGTTGTAAAACAACAAAAAAGTTGTTCATACTAATTACTTATTACTTCTAATTTAAGCGATTGTTCCTATAGGAACTATAAGCTATAGATGTCCGTTTTGAATAATTTTTTGACAGAATGCTCATAGCTTAAAAACACACAAATTCTGAAATTTTGGGCCAGATAACATAAAATAAAATAAAAAATTTACATCCGCTTAAAATTATAAAAAAGGCGGTGCCACGCCCATTTTTGTAGGAACAATCACAATTAATTTTATGTGTCCAATGCAAAAAAGTAGACCAACAAATTTTGTTCCGTTCTTAAGTTATTGATTAATGCCAACTAAACTGGTCAAATTCCCCATAGTGCAATGGAATGAGTTTTGAAAGAAATAGATCGAATGAACGAACTACAAATAAACTACAATGGGACTCGAAAAAAACGGACTTTATAAATGATTCATCTGATAATTAAAACTAAAATGACGACAAAAATTTGTCTTTTTGGACGAAGCTCATCGTCCTGATCAAGAGTATACATAAATTATAAAATTATACCCTCTGCAGTGGTGTATTGAATTTAATTTTAATATTAGGCGATCTAAAATTGATCCACTCTATTCCTTTTCCCTAGGGAGTGTTTTTCTTCAATATAGTACAATGGACGCCGATTAAATATTTGGACTACAATTATCCATGGTGGGCACATGCATTTGGCTGGTTCACTGCATTGTCGTCGATGCTTTATATTCCAGCATATATGTTCTGGTTGTGGAAACGAACGCCAGGAGACTTATGCGATGTAAGACTTAACTTTTTCCTAAATTAAGCATAATTAATTGTAAAATAATATAGGTATGCAACAATCAGAATGATTTTTGGAAAAGTGTATTTTTGTAAATAATTTTTTGATAACCCAAGGGAACAAAATTTAACTTTTTTGTATTGATTGAACATTTTTTTAACAGTCTTCTATTAATTTGAGGTCGCTGATTGCAAATCTAATTTCCATTTTGTTCCATCAGCTCGCGTTTTTAAGATACATACTAATTGTATTTTTTGACCATTTATCATCAATAAAAAATTTAAAAAATCATAGCTTTACTCCTCACTGGACAACTTTCAAAATTGTTTTATTTTTTAAGATGTAATTGTTATCTTTAAAAAACAATCCAATTTTTGAAAGTCTTTAATGAGGAGTACACCTATAACTTTTTGATCTTTTTTAATGATAAAAAGTCAAAAATACGATTAGTACCTGTATCTTAAAAATCAATAAAAAATTGAGATTAGATTTCATCATAGATCCCAATTACTAAACATAATGCAAAAAAGTTCCAGAAAAATAACTGAGTAATGGTTGTTTAAATAAAAAAAAAAAATAAAAGGAAAAATTACAAGTGGTCCTTTTTTAAAGTTGATCGGCTGGAAGCTAATTGTGCTTTTTAGCTTTATGGAAAATCACATTAAAGTAGCTTTAAAGCACTGATCGCAAATAAGAGTTATTTTCTCTCTTATTTTCAATTTAAATTAAAAAAATAACTCTTATTGTTAACTGTAAAATTAAAGTTGTTTTGTAATTTTTATTTAATTTATAAATTAAATTATAAAAATTAAAAATAAGAGGTATTTTTCAATTTTTAAATAAAAATTACAAAACAACTTTAATTTTACAATTTATATTTTAAAAATCATAATCAGGGTCCCTGCTCTAAAGCATTAAGATAAAACCCTCTAAACAAGATAGTTTTGGAAAAATCTTACAAAAGAGACGTTTTCGAAGAATTGTAATTAAATCATAATCATTATATTTGTGCACCGATCACAATGAAATATGTTTAACCAAATGTTTTTAGACCAAAACAGTGAATTTTTCGAATTTCTATAACTCAAACATTTTTTTATTTTTAAAAATTGATTTTTTTTTTAAAACTTGAACGGTATCTCCGAAACTATTAGGCAATGTAAGCACGGCTTAAAGACTTTAACCATTTTCAAGTTATTCTAATATATGTAGGGAAATGCCTTAATTTTTTACAAAACTGTGTAACGCGAAATGTCGAGCTGATAGAAAAAAAACAATTGCAGATTTGGATTCAGCGTCCCTAATAACATTACAAACAACATTCAGTTCTTAATCAACAAAAACTTGTTTCCTTGTAATACACATATATGTGCATAATAAGTACAAACTAGAATAGAACGTGGAAAACGTCACTAAATTTAAATAATTTCATTGATTTACAGAAATTTAAATTTACTGAAAAATTTCATTGTGTTCCAATTATACAAACATTTAAAAAGAGAATTAATTGTATTAAAAACTCATATACATACGTTAATAATATTAATTTTAAACATTACAGAAAATTCGTGCCATTGTTCGAATTGATGAGGACATTCCACGGTTACGCGAAAAAATGCAAAGAGAAGCCTATGCTAAGGAAATTGCGGCGGAATCATAATAGGTTTAAGTAAATTATATTTCAAGTATTTAATGTATTCTTAAAAGCTATTTCAGCATAGCTTCTTATATGCCCAATTTCATAAACTTTTATATTTTTCAGTTGTAGGTCGTAATTCAATGAAATCTTGTTTTTACTTTATAGCCATAGCTATTTTGAAATATTTTTAATTAGAGAATATACTATACTTTACTATTATATTATTGTAAAATATTTTGTCTCGAAGCAATCGAATAAGTAATTCTAATCTTCAGCTAACATAATAAATGCAAATTAATCTATTAATTAAGTATGAAATAACTAATAAGTGTTAAAGTTGTTTATCATTTTATCTATTGGTTTATAATCATAGGTGTTATATACGTTTTATATAATGCACACCAGTGGCTTACTAGAATTTGTATGAATAAGTTTAATTTAATATTATTCTTAAATACTAGAAATTATTTAGTTATAATAATTTAGTAGACATTCATTTTAATTTTTCATATACAATGGACTTATAGAAAGTTATTTAATATGTATATGTCTACATAAAGTCTTTGCAGGACTTCGTAGTAATTATTTATTTAAAAAAATTTAGATGTTTATTGCTTGTGTCAATTAGTATTATTTTTTATTATATACTTTCAAGAAAATAAACTTTTTTAATACCAGAGACTCGTCAAAAATTTTTTGATATTTACATTTACAGCAGATTTTTTATTAATGGGCGAAAATAAAATACATACATAACACATCGGCTGATAAGTCCGTAGGATACCACATAAGGGGCGCTTCTAGTTCAAAACCCATTTTTTTTGGAAATAAGGATCTTTTATGGGGTATTAGCCAAAGCTTCGATTAAATCAGGTAAACTGTTAGCAAGATACAGAGGTTTCAGTGATGCAACTTTTAGGATTTTTGAAAATACCGATTTTTTTCTTGTGGAAAAAAAACCGCCTAAGCAAAATCTTTTCGTGATAAGTGCTATTTGGACCCTGCTCCATGAAGAAAAATTTTAAGGAAGTGGTTCGGTGACTTTTAAGGTGGTCGTACGACCACCGATGTTGCTGAACCTCTTGGTCGTCCAAAAATGGTGGTAACACCGAATAAAAATAAAAAAGTCAAAATAATCGGTATAGAAAATTGTAAAGTGAACTTTCAGAAGATAGTTGACACCTTACAGACTAAAAAAATTCATCGGCTTCATTAGCATGAATATTTGTTCATGATAAAGCTCTGTTAAAAGTGGGTGCCGCGTTTCCGGTCTAAGCAGAATAATGCGCCATTTCAAAAGTCGTTTCTACCATGGCGAAATTTCATCAAATTGCTCCAGCAGCTACCATTTTCAATAGATATGGCTCCAAGTGAATTTTAACTGTTTTGCAGACCTAAAAAAAAGCTGACCGGGAAGAGGTGATGCTCAAATTAACAAGTAATCACCTAAAAAATAGGCCTTTTTTGAGGCCTAATATAAATCATTTTTTAAAAATGTATCGAAATGTTAGAGAAGCGCTGGAAAGAGTATATCGCGCTTGAATGAAGTAATTTTCATGAGTAAAATGGATTTTTGCAAAAAAATTGCTTTTTTGATAGGTGTCCTACGGACTTATCAGCCGATGTGTTATTATTGCCTATTGCTCAAAAAATATTCTTTATTGTAAGTGGGTAGCTTAAGTATTATATTAATTGATGATAAATTAGTTTTGTCATTAAATTATTGTATTATATGCAAGAGAAAAACAAAACAATTTACATTATATGTACATATTTAGTGGATATGTCTCGGCTTTGCTATTAACTAGTTTACAGTCATTTGGCCTCAGAGATCTAAATATCTCCTAAAGATTTTGGCCTTCTAAACACGAAGATGAATTTAAAATTTTTTTTATTTTCAATTCTTTTATGTGATGCCTCAGTTAATTTGAGCATAAATCGTCAACGCGGTTAGTTACCGTTGTGAACAAGAATAGTCTCTAACTAGAGATAATGAAGTCTTCTAAAACTTAAAACTCTTATAACATGTTTTTTAATCAGTTGGAACGTTATGATGGTCGCCTTTTAAAGTTAAAACAACAATATTTTTTTGTGAAAAATCGAGGTAAAAAGTACAAAAAAGTATATATAAAAATCACTACTCTAGCTCAAAACGGTAACCGCGGTTACGATTTGTGTTAAAATAAGATGAGTTATGTTTAAAAAGAATTTCTATCTTGATAACTAATCAGAGAAAAAGTTCATTTTCGTTTTGAGGAGGCCAAAATCTATAGGAAACAAATATTCAGGTCTCTGAAGCAGACCAAAAATAAATATTTGAAAGCTAGTGTAATGTGTCCAGATGTAAAAGATAACACAAGGGAACAAAATTGACCTCTTTTTGTGTTGATTTAATATTTTTGACTGTTTTTTACTAATTTGAGGTCGCTGATCTCGAATCTAATCTTAATTTTTCTCCATCAGCTGGCGTTTTTAAGATACAGGTACTAATTGTATTTCTGACTTTTTATCATAAAATAAAAATCAAAAACTTATAACTTTACTCCTCAATAAGCGATTTTAAAAAATTTGATTGTTTTACAAAGATAACAATTGCATCTTAAAAAAACGACAATTTTGAAAATTGTCCAATGAGGAGCAAAATAATGATTTTTTAAACTTTTTATTGATGACAAAAAGTTAAAAATACAATTAGTACCTGTATTTTAAAAATGTGAGCTGGTGAAAAAAAATTGAGAAGATTTGAAATCAGCGACCTCAAATTAGTTAAATACTTTAAGAAAGTTCCAGGCAAAATGGTTGAGTAAGTGTTGTTAAACTAAATTACAAAAAATAAAAATTTGGAATGGTTATTTTCTTCACATTGATAATTTGGAAGCCAATTGAGCTTTTTTTTAGCTTTATCAAATTAGCTTGAGCAATAAAAATTAACACTCTAAACAAGATAATTTAAAAAAACCTTACATAAGAAACGTTTTTGATGAGTTATAATTACATTATTATATTTATAATTTTATTTGCGCACCGACTACAAAAAATATAGCTCATTTTATTCGAAACATGTTTAACTAAATGTTTTTAGACAAAAACTGTACAATTTTTTTCTCATTTATTTTTAATAAATTTGTAAAAGACAAAAAAAATTGTATTCTGCTAAAAATTTTTTTTTTTTTTAACTTAAACTATACCTCTAAAAACTACTAGGCAAATTTAAAAACAATGTAAGCACGGCTTAAAGATAATATTGTTGACGAGCTTTGGATTTTTTAAAGCTAAATATTGTGCACCGTTTTCAAGTTATTCCAATAAATGTAGTTGAAGTGTCATAATTTTGGAGAAAACTGTATACCGCGAAAACTTGAGTTAATAGAAAAAACCAAGTGCAGACTTGAATTCTGCGTCACAAATTACATAAAAAACAACATTCAACTGTTAGTCAACAAAATCTTGTTCCCTTGTGTAATTGATATGCTCCTCCTTGACCAAGATGAGGCTTTCCAGGTACTAAACCTTATGGTTTATTGAGCTAAAATATTTTTCCTTTTTAGGGTTCTCATCTATCAAAAATTCGTACTTTGTGTAAGGCACATGCTAGGATTGTGGCACGTTGCTAGGAAAATCATTGGTTAGCTGTCCTCTCTCTCTCTCTCTCTTTTTATATAACTGAAAAGGTTTTCGAGTTTGTGCCGATATTGTTTCCGTATTCGTATGCGAATTCGAGAATATGACATGTTGCGCCCCTCCATCCTCTATGCACATCATACGGCAGTGAGTTTACCCAATTCAATCTCCTCCAACTCCAAACAAGACAATATAAGACCCGTTCTACACATCACCTTCCAATTATATTCTTAGTATGGAGCCATTCATTCAGTTTCTCTAGCTCTTTGGAATTTAATGTTCTGAAAAATGTCATTTTAATATCTCTTGTTTTCCTAGCTTTAAACTATATTTTTTTTGCTTTTGAATTCTGAAGTTATGAATGATGCAGTGTTCAAGATATACATATATATTTCTTTAAATTAACCTACAAAGAACTCAATTGAGTTATGTCTTTTAAGACATCATAGGATATCTTGAGAAGTGGTAGTGTATATAGATGTCGAGCAATTTTGTTTTTCTACTCTTTGTATAGAATTAAGTAAATAGTAAATAATATTTCTTTAATATATAATAAATGGAGATGGGACCATTTTATTTATTTTGACCCTTCTTCATATAAGAGAAGAATGTTTCATTGTGATTAACGTTTTGATTTTAAACAATACGTTTCATGGTATAACAATTGATAAGCCCCACTTACAAGATAATTTTTGATACATTGCCTTAATTAAGTTATAAATAAAAATTAGAAATTATTGTTGCTCCGTCCAATCGTTACTGGCGCTATTTATTCGAATGTCTGCACAATTATTGCTTAACTCGGAATCATCCACAAACTCAACGTGCGTAAATGGAAAATGGCCTTTGCGTCCATTTAGCTCGCCTTCCCATTGACCGTTTATATTGGTTTTAGTGACCTTAATTATATCACCAACTTCCAGTTTAAGCGCAGTCTTGTCGTATGCGTTCGGTACTCGTGACTGTTTGACACGAGCACGAGCTGGCAACTTGCGCTAAAAAACATAAAATGTTTTAGTATATATAAAACAATACGAACATTATATAGTGTCTTACATTCAAGTCTGTCCTCTTTAAGGTGCTAAACTGGCTGGATGATACGGTGGGTGGATCACAGTTACCGCCAGAAGGAAAGTTTGAGCGTGCAAAGCAAGAACTGGTTTTAGGGGAAGTTGATTGATCTACACCATCTTCCTCTTCATCATACTGCAAAGATTTACAATTTATGCAATAGAATTTAAGTTAAGGTAAGTTGCCAAATATAAAATATGTATGTTCTTGACTAAATTACTCCTTAAATTAGGACAATACACGCTACTCCCCCTGCACGGTTCGCTCGCTGAAATTTCGTGTAAAAATGTGGATTGGAAATGAGGAACACTCACAGCTATACCCGGGGGGTTTCTTTATATAATACTAGGGGGTTGGCACCCTGGCACCTTAAAATTATAGTACTTTATGGGGTAAGCCCCCATGTATAATATAGATAATTTACATTTTCGCTGCTCGCCGTTTTAAAGTTATAACTGCACTTGTATTATAGCAGCAAAAGCGAGTAACATTGTCATATACAACAAATTTTTTTTGAAAGTCACAACACCAATGAATTGTGTTTTATGTGCATCTGATTGCTCCTATGGCAGCTATATGATATAGTCATCCGATCTTGACCAATTTTTCTCAGGATGCAGCTGTGAGTAAGAAATACATAATCTATGAGTTAGCTCAAAAAACAAAAAATATTTTCGTACTAAGCAATTTGACGTTTGACCCCCTTTTTACCCCTTCTAATGGGTATATCAAAAAATACAATCTTATTGCATATTGATATCTTGAACCGTTTGGCCTACAGCGTGATCAGTCAGTGAAACAGTCAGTTAATCAGTAAGGACAAAGAGTTATAAGGAGTCTACCGTAAAGAAACTGCACACTTTGTTTCAAATGTAATTCAAAAAATGCAGTAAGCTACAGTGGAGCAAGCTCAACAGTAGGAGACCCAGTACTTTTTGAGTGCAAAGCGTTCACTATAGATTGTTCTTCAATGTTGCGTACCATCAATAGATGGCGCCACTTAATAAAAATAGAGGCCGCTAGCGTATCTTCTTCTTCCTTTTGCCTTTAACATTGTTAGTTAAATAACTTCCGCGTTTATCAACCGATTGGAATGAAAAATATTCATCAAAAGTAATTTTTAATTTTTGCATATTAGTGAGTAATTCATTAACAATTTGAATAACTAAAATATTTTGAAAGAAGGTCAACCTCTTATTTTTGCGCGAATTTTTTGCCTATAAAACTTCTTTAAATTCTGCACAACTACCTTTTGACCTGCCCTTATCCGGGTTTTCTTCATATCATCCAAGTTTTCATCGAATCTTTACTTAAATTCCTTTTCATAATGGCCCAATATCGCTCAATGGGCCGTAGTTTCGGGGAATTGGGGGTGTTTTCCTTCATAAGCTTAGCTAATTTTCTGTAGAAAATCCCAATTTCCCCATAGTAACTGTGCAGAATTTTTTTGCGTACTTTCTCTGTGATTCGAGGCCATGTAAAAGCTAAAGACAATCGGACAAATCCAAAGATGCAAAAGAGATAAGAATTGAACAAGCTTTCTTACGGCATATTGCATTTCGTGATCGAAAGAAATATTAATTTGAAAGTGTGTAGTTTCTTTTCGGTACAGTCCTTATACTGCTACATTATAATCATATAATATATTTAATTTGTCCGGCACATCATTTTAATTAAATGAAATAAAGCCTAATTAACTTGTTTGGTCCTTATGACCTTTGAAAATCTGCTGTTTTAAGGCAGTGACCTCCAATTGAACGTCGGTAATTCCCTCACACCACATTTTCCCCTAATTTTACTATTCAAAAGGTCATAATTTCATCATTTACTGATGAAATAAGGGGTGGAGCCTTATTTCATTACGTCAAAATGAAACGGCCGCCTTCCAGTGCTATGTTAAGTCTAAGAGTGCCATTTGAGTCTAGCAGAACGATAGGCCCTTACGTTATGAAACGTAACGAAAAGTGTGAACCAACTTTAAAATGAAAAACGGGTAAAAAATTTTCGCTGTTTTTTTATATGGAGTTTTTCATTTCCACGGCTTTTCAGGTCGAGTGTAAATACTGCTTAAACATTAAAAATAATGAAAAATTAAAAAAAATTATTTAGTGTTCCTGCCAGGGATTCAAACCGAAACGAATAAAAGTTATAAACTCCTTTTATAAAAAACACAGAAAAATGTTTTTCAATTTTCCAAAGTTGGTTAACACTTCTTCACAACGTAAGTACCTCTCGTTCTGCTAAAACTCAAATCGCACATAGCACTGTTACCGGGCCATTTCATTTTGACGTGATGAAATAAGTCTACACCCCTTATTTCATCCGTTAATAATGAAATTGTGGTGTGAGGGAAGTACCGACGTTCAATTGGAGGTCACTGCTTTAATACCAGAGATTTTCAAAGGTCATCAGGACCAAATAATTTAATTAGGCCTTATTATACCCTTGCAGAGGGTATTAAAATTTTGTCACGAAATGTGTAACGCATTGAAGGAGGCCTCACAGAGCCCATAAAGTATATCAAGAATACTTGATCAGGGCGACGTGCTGAGTCGATCTAGCCATGTCCGTCTGTTTCTATACAAACTACTCACTCAGCTATAAAGCTATCTTGATGAAACTTGGTACAGATCCGTCTTTTTGCTGCACGTAGTACATATGTCGGAACCGGCCGGATCGGATAACTATATCACATAGCTGCCATAGGAACGATCGGTTCGAAATTAACAATTAGTATGAAAAACTTTTTTGTTTCTCAAAATATCTAGACCATATATACACATCGTGTGTTTGGTAAAGTTTCAAACAGGCTGACTAAATTTTGTATAAATCGATCTACAATATCATATAGCTGCCATAGGATCGATCGGTTCGAGATCAACATTTAACAAATTTTGTAAAAAGTCTGACGGCTTACACAGAGCACTGCAAGGGTATCCAAACTTTGGCGCACCAAAGTTAACTTGCGCTATATTTTTTTTATTTAATTAAAATTATATGCCTAACTAAATAAATATATTATGGGGATTCCTGCAACTGCTTTGCTTTTTATTTGCTTAAAATTTGCTTGTTTTTAAGCAAATCATAATCACTTGCAGGAACGACCCGATTTCTACGCTGATTTGATTTTGGTTCAAAGCACCAAATGCGAAATTTTTACAACATTCAACATATTGCAAAATCAGCCAAATAAAAGCATACATCAAGTGTGGTGTCATTTTCTTCTCGCAGAACGTTAACACTGATAATCAAATCAAAAGCAAAAAATAATCAGCCTCTGAGCTGATTTCGTTTAAGCAACTAGTGCTGTAAAACGTTCCACATTTGTTCTGAGCAACACTACACAATTTGTATGGAACAGCTGATCGAAATAATCAAATTTTAAGCAAATCATAAGCAAAGTAGTTTCAGGAATGTTCCTATTATATGATTATAATGTATTATCAGGCCAGATACGACTATATTATTATTTTATTTAAAAGTGGCAGCATTAAATTTGTTAACTGGAACCGAAAGAAATTATTTTTCAAGAACCGAAAACCGAAAGGTTCGTACCGGTACGGTTTCGGTACATATTAACATTTTTTTTTTGTTATACGTTATACGTACGAACATAGTTTTCCACCATAAAAAAAATGTTTCGAAATATAGGTAGGACTTACTATGCTAAAATGCATGCATTTGTACGTTTATACATACACATATATTTGTTAATAAAATACGATATTCTTTACATTTTAAAATTTTTTAAAATTACTTTGCTTCACCGGTATGGACCGATACGAGAACCGGAACCGAAAGGGCAAAACCGAAATAGAACCTTTTACTCTTTTCGGTACGTCCCGGAACCGTAATTCGTTTCGATTTTATTCCCTGCTAAAAATCCTAAAATTGATTTTTTTTTCACATTAACGTATGAAATTATTTAATTTCAATTCAATTCAATGATCACCTAGAAAAAACAGATTATGTTTATGTACGAATGCATACACATAATACTCATGTTATGTTACACTGAAGTAAACATTTTAAATCGATTTCAAAGTGAAAAATACATTGAAAAAACCAAAACAGTCCGCTATTTATGAATCGGTTTCTATTTCGGTTTGAAGAATTTCGTTTTCGAAAAAATAAAAATACTTTGTTTCTGTTACGGCTACAAATTTCCATCGGTTAACACAGGTTAACGCTTACGTTTTCGGTATGATTCCCTCTTTCATGCAACTACGAAGTGACGAGCTCGGGACCCTTGGCGCGTGAAAAGTGTCACCTGCGCTATCAACCATTTATTAAATTTGATGGCATTTATAGCTGCGAGGAAATCGAAATCAACAAATAAAAAAAGTTATATCTAAAAAAGTATTAAAAAAAAACCAGAGCTCGCAAAATATGCACAACCAATTTTTCATAAGCTGTCTGCTCACTGAAACAACAGGGAAAAATTAGGCGGAGTGTCTCACTCTCTCAACAGAACACTTGGTTTTGTTTCTCTCGTGTTTTCTGTCTTTTTCTGGTCGGCAAGAGAACGCACCAAGTTCTCCTGCGACAACAGGCTCGGCAACTGAGCAAAACGAGTCGGGTGAAACCACAAAGTGTCTTTATTGTTGTTATCTACTTAGGGCTTTATTGTTGCTTTATCTATTTCATCACGTGCAAAGCGTGAAAGAGTAAGAGACAAAGACATTATTCTATGCGTGTGCATTCACATATGTAAGTTTGCTACAAGTAAAATAAAACTAGAAGTCAACAAAATTTCAAAAATAAAATAATAGACAAAAAAACTTTAAAATTTCTATCAATATATAGAAATCATACATCTGAGGCACATAATGAAATTATAATACTGTTGCACACAAATACATGCGCAAAAGACACTCTCACGGACATAAAGTGTCTCAAGTGAGCGAGGGCATAAAGAGAGACGCAAAAGGGGCTCACTGCTTGAGCAACGAGCGGGCTGAGTAAAAACAGAGTTGAAGTGTTTTTTCGATCCCGTTTTCAATCGTGTCTGCGAGAATCAGTTATTTTTGTGACTGCCTGCAAAAAGGGACCACGTCTTGCGATCCCTAAAAAAAAACAAAGCTACAAACCTCCAAATTCAAAGTGCAAATTAAAGACCATTTACGCACAGAATTGGTCAAAAGAAATTTGAGTACAACGAGAACGCCTTTCGATTAAGAAAAAACCCGCTGAATTAAAAAAAAAAAACAAATTTGTATCGAAATTGTTGCCGACTGCCACAAATTTTTAATTCCGAACCGAACATTTTTTTTATGAAAGTGCTCCGGTACGGGTTCAGTGTTAGAAAATTTGAAAGGTTCGGTTCGGGTAGCCCGAAAAGCCCGATCCGAGCCTCTCGGAACCGGTTTGCAACCTTGAAAAAAACATTTATATGGTTAAGCAGTATTTACACTCAGCGCGAAAAAAAAACATTTAAAAGGTTAAGCAGTGTTTACACCAGTGTTAGGCGCGTCGTATGCACGGTGCATAGGCTGTCATTCTGAAGCAGCGCTGCTAGCACACCGACGCTATGAAAGTTCGTGTGGCCTCGGCAATGGCACTTCGGCTTTCGCTGTTACGCCACGCTTGCTGCGCAACTATTGAAAAGTACACGAAAAAAAAATGTTTGATGAAATTTGGGAAGAACTTTTCTTTTTCGTTGAAAATTGTTATGGTGATGCGCCTTGCATCCTTTGCCATCACGTTTCGATGAGATGTAGCTTCTTTTTTACTACCATATTTAATTTATATTTTGAAGCAAGACAAGTAACCTTTCAACGTTAGCAAGCGTTTTTTCAGTGTAAAGCAAGAAAACGTCACTGACTTCGTGTCTGTTGCACACATGCGCATTGCTAACATGAGAGTGTATGGGTGCCGACCCCTGATTTACACTCAGCGCGAAAAAAAATCGTTAAAAATCTTTTTTGTTCGTTGAATTAACAGACTATTACTATTTTGCTTATCGATATACGAGGGCTCTCTGATAAATAACCGACCTCAACGTGAAGCTAGCGGCACAAGTAAAAAAAAGTTTCTATTTCAAATTGTGCATATTATAATAGCTACTCGCCAAAATTTCAGAAATTTATCTTGCACCATTATCTGTTGACAGTCGTTTGTGTGAGTGTATTTCGGTGATTCCCCCAAAATGGAAATATTTGAATATCGAG
This sequence comes from Drosophila testacea, assembly GCA_035043265.1. Classification (NCBI taxonomy): domain Eukaryota; kingdom Metazoa; phylum Arthropoda; class Insecta; order Diptera; family Drosophilidae; genus Drosophila; species Drosophila testacea. The sequence continues at coordinate 210,919 of JAWNND010000842.1, read as the reverse complement.
CTGTAATTAAATTTTTATTTTTGAAAGGCAATGCGCCTTCACAAATCAAAGATGAGTTGGACTCTGTGTATGGTGACTCTGCACCATCGTTTACCACCGTAAAATTTTGGGCAGCTGAATTTAAACGTGGTCGCAGGAGCTTGGAAGATGATAAACGTCTTGGGCGTCCAAAAACTGTAACCACTAACGATAGCATCGCTGAAGTTCATCAATTGGTACTAGACGACCGCCGGATTTAAGTTAGAGAAATAGCTGAGATTATGAAGATGTCAAAAGAACGTGTTTGTCACATATTAAACCAAGATTTGGGCATGAGAAAGCTGTCCGCGCGTTGGGTGCCGCGTTTGCTTACGCTAGACCACAAACGTGCGCGCATGAACATTTCCAGCTCTCTGTTAGCTCAGTTTAGAGGCAATAAGACCGAGTTTTGGCGCCGATTGATAACTGTAGACGAAACTTGGATTAATCAATATACGCCCGAAACAAAAATCCAATCTAAACAGTGGATTGAAAAGGGGGAGCCGGCCCCAAAAAAACCTAAAGCTGTGTATTCGGCTGGGAAAGTGATGGCGAGTGTTTTTTGGGACAGCCATGGAATTATTTTTATAGACTATCTTGAAAAAGGAAGAACTATAACAGGAGCATACTACGCATCATTATTGGACAAGCTAAAGGAAGAAATTTCGAAAAATCGGTCACATTTGCAAAAAAAGAAAGTCTTGTTCCACCAAGACAACGCACCATCTCACACCTCAACAGTCGCCATGGCGAAAATCCACGAATTGCGGTTCGAACTGCTTGACCATCCACCTTATTCACCGGATCTAGCACCAAGCGACTTTTTTTTGTTTCCTCAACTTAAAACTGCGCTCGGCGGCCAGAGATTTTCGTCAAATGAGGAGGCAATCTCTTTCGTGAACTCGTATTTTGCAGACAAAGATGCCAAGTACTATTTGGAAGGGTTGCAGAGATGGGAGCATCGCTGGGAGAAGTGTGTGGAGTTACAAGGAGACTATGTAGAAAAATAAATAAACAAATTTTGAAAAAGTCGCGTGCATCATGGTTAGGTCGGTTATTTATCAGACAGCCCTCGTACGTGTTTGATATCGCTATACGTGTAATCTACAATGTTATTATGGCCGCTTTAAATAAATCAGCTGTTGTTGCTGCTTATGATAGAGCTGGAAAAACATCGATGTTTCGAGGTTTCTTGGTGAAAAACATCGATGTATCGATATATCGTCTGGAACCTAACCCATTAAAATTAACCAGCATTTATTATATCCTTGCAGAGGGTATTATAATTTGTCACGAAATGTGTAACGCATTGAAGGAGGCCTCACAGACCCCAGAAAGTATATATATTCTTGATCAGGGCGACGATCTGAGTCGATATAGCCATGTCCGTCTGTCTGTCTGTCGGTCTGGCTGAGTCGATATAGCCATGTCCGTCTGTCTGTCGGTCTGTCTGTTTCTATGCAAACTAGTCTCTCAGTTTTAAAACTATCTTGATGAAACTTGGTACAGTCCATCTTTTTGCTGCACGCAGTACATATATCGGAACCGGCCGCATCGGACCACTATATCATATAGCTGCCATAGGAACGATCGGCTCGAAATCAGTATTTATTATGAAGACTTCTAACAAATTTTGTAAAAAATCGGGTATCCTAACTTTAGCTCGCCAAAGTTAGCTTGCACAATATTTTTTTTTTTTTGGTGTAAATTAAAAATTGTATATAAACAGTGCTTTTAGCATTATTTGTTTAAAAATAAAATAACTGAAGTCATGGTTTTCTAAACTTAATACTAATTAAATATATATCTTGAGTACTAAATTATATTGAGATTCATTAGTTTCGATTCACAAAAACTAATGAATCAACGGTTTTTGATTTGAAAGAGCTCCGCTTTTCCCTGACAATCAATCCCGCCTTACTAAACATCCTCTCGCACCTTCGCGATTGCATCTTTTGTCAGTAAATTTTGTCTATCATATAGAAACCGCTGTTCCATCTAGTGGGGCATTCCTGTTTTAGACTGAATGATATTTCAGTTTCTTGAGCTTCTTTGAATTTGGGGTGAGCCGTTGAAAAAACTCACAATTAAAAAAAAAATCGAACATCGGAAAACATCGGTTTAAAAACATTGATGTTTCTAAGAAATTGAAAAACATCGCTGTTTCGATACATCGTCGATGTTTGTTCCAGCTCAGCTCATTAGTGAAACAAAACAAAAGCTGCTACTTTTAAATGAAATAGATTCGTTTTCTGGCCTGATGATACATTATAATCATATAATATGTTTATTATGTTAGTTAGTTAGTTATGAGTTAAAAAATGCAGTAAGCTACAGTGGAGCAAGCTCGACAGTAGGAGACCCAGTACTTTTGAGTGCAAAGCTAAAGATTGTTCTTCAATGTTGCGTACCATTCAATAGATGACGCCACTTAATAAACATAGAGGTCGCTAGCGTCTCTTCTTCTTCCTTTGCCTGTAACAGTGTTAGTTGAATAACTTCCGCGCTTATCATCCGATTTGAATGAAATTTTCAGGACAGGTTTGGACTAAAGTGAGTATTATATGATTAAAAATCTAGGCGCTAGTTTGAAAGGTTCTCTTGTAATTCTTCTTTAAAATTTTGTTTTTCAATTTACGGGGGCGGAGAGGGGCGTGGCAAAAATTTAAAACAAACTGGATCAATGCAAGATATAGATGAACCTACATGCCAAATTTGGTGTCTCTGGCTTTTATAGTCTCTGAGATCTAGGTGTTCAAAAATGGGACAGGCAGACAGACAGACGGACATGGCTATATCGACTCGTCTGTTGACGCTGATCAAGAATATATATACTTTATGGGGTCTGCCACGCCTCCTTCTGCCTGTTACGCACATTTTTTTTTGCACAAACTTAATAGACCCATTTGTACTTTTTTAAAGTACTGGGTCTAAAAATAACGCCTAATTAATTTTTTTTTTTCATTATCACCTTTGAAAATCTGCGGTAGCGAAAGCAGTGACCTCCAATTGAACGTCGGTAATATTCTCACATCACATTTTTCCCAAATTTAACAATTCAAAGGGCCATAATTTCATCATTCACTTATAAAATATGGGGTGGAGGCTTATTTCATCACGTCAAAATGAAATGACACGCTAACAGTGCAGTGTCAGCAGTGCCATTTGAGTTTTAGCAGAACGTTAAGCACTTACATTATGAAAAGTAACAAGAAGTGTGAACCAACATTCAAATGAAAAACTGAAAAAATGTTTTCGCTGTTTTTTTTTATATGGAGTTTTTTATTTCCACGGCGCTTCACATCGACTGTAAGTACTGCTTTATCAAAAAAGTTTATCCTTTTGTCACTTACGTGGAGTCGAGTCCGGGACTCTTAGCGTGTAGGACTGGCACACACCGCCTGCGCTATTCAACATTTATTGAGTTCAGTTGCCTAACACTAACGAAGCTAGATCAAGAATCCCACTATTCTTAGATATGTTGTGTAATAATTTCAGATCCGGCGATGATATGGTATTGGCAGCGTCATGATAAGTCAGTCAGTCAGTCACGACAAAGAGTTTTTTATACATGTATTTACTAGGGGGCTTCGCAGAAGTATGGAGTGGAAATGATGAACACTTCTCACAGTTATAACTGAACCATGGCGATCGAAGCGAGCAGGGTCGAAGGCCTATAGTTCCGGCATCATTATGTAGTTTTATAAGCGGGAAACCTACTTTGTTCCTTATTGCTATTTATAGATTTATTACATGGATGTAGATCAAGCATAACTCATTTAATAAGAATGATTTGATGATTTAACTTACCCGTTGAACGTATGGAACTGGTATTTGTCCAATTTGACCAGTAGAACTACGAGCGGTCCACCATTGGTCCTCATCTTTTCGAATTATTGTGAGCACTTCACCTCTTTGGAACGGTAAATCATCTTGATCCTTTAAAAACCAGTGCCATAAATAATATAATATTGAAGATCCTAAACTAACTGTTGTAACTTACACTTCCAACGAAATCAAATTTGGCAATAACCTTTTCGACTTTTTTTTGAGCTGGTCGCCTTAGGGGAGTGGTATCCAGATAGTGCAGAGTATAAAAAGTCAGTAGCTTTGGAAGATTTTCAAATGATTGATCGCCGATACGAAAAACAATATGGTCTTGTTGTTGCACCTTGTTTATAATGTAATTGCTCACCTTGGTATCTTCTCTAAAATATAAAATAAATTTTTTATTGAAATAGACCAATTTAGAAAATAGGTGTATATGTTTACCTCACGCAAAGCACATAATCTCCCTCAATTGAGTTGCTGTCACGGACCAAAAATACACCTCGTTCACGCTCGTTCATTAATACTTCGGTAGCATCTTGTCGAGACATGGAGCCAAAGTACCAACTACAAATTAATTTTAAAATAAATTAACATGATATTTATGCAATCAACACATTTACGAGTAATTTATTAAATATATGTATTTTAGTGTCTAGAATGTGCGGCTGGAATCGGAGCGAAAGTAATTATGTATGCATGTATAATATAATGAGTTGCCATTCTTACCTGCTCCTGTCAGATACATCAAATGTATCCATATTAAATTAAAATTTATATGTGTATATGTACTTAACTATGTGACTGTATAGGATTTCTTTTAATTTGGATTTTTTTCTTTGTGTATGCTCTTTTTCTTCTTCTTCTTATGGATGTTTCGATACTTTTAATGCAAATGGTCGATTTGTTAGGAATGGTACCATCGATATCGATAATTTTTCGCATTCTTGTTGAATTGTTTGTTGCTAATAAAGAGGTACATATATACAAATTTGACGCAAGCTTTGGCAAAAGTCCGATATTATGGGCGCCAAGATCTGATGATGGATTTGGGGGATTCTACGAATGCTGGGGCGCCAAGATCTGTTGTTTGATTCCGGTAGAACTCGTTGAAATAAGACGAAAAAATTAAATAAAACTTTTTGATTTTCGGCTCGGTTCTTGAGATATTGGGACCGATAAGTTGCCGTTTCCGATACAAACTGCCCAGCTGCTCTTTGTACTATATTGCCTAGAGCAGTGTTGTAAGGTGTCCGTTTCAACTTCACCGCTTGGCGCCGATAATCAAATCATTATATTTTAAAATTTTTTTTATTTATTTTGCTCATTTATACATTTCTTAAAAAAAATTTTTCCCTGCGGCGCTCTATTCACTATACTTTACAATATGTTACGTGGTTAAAATGTTCGCCTTCTACACATTGATATACTAATGTCTCCTGTACAACAACAACCGTTAATTTATTCGATTGCCATATATAAATTAACAAGAAATGTAATAACATAAAACGGTTTGAATATCCGCGCAAAGCGATGAAATTGAAGCGGACACTATACAGCACTGCTGTTTGAAATACTATCGGTGTCTCGCTCTACCACAGTGCAAAGAGCGGCTTGCACGCTGAGCAGTTTGTATAATATCGGTCAACTTATCGGTCCCAATATCTCGAGAACCGAGACGAAAATCAAAAAGTTTTATTTAAGTTTTTCGTCTTATTTCGACGAGGTCTACCGGAATCCATCAACAGATCTTGGCGCCCCACAATTCGAAGAATCCCCTTTTTTCGTATTATTTCGACGTGTTCTACCGGAATCCATCATCAAATCTTGGCGACCATGATATAGGACACTCCTCAAGCTTTTGACCGTGGAAATTAAAATTTAGCTGTCTGCATAATAATCACAACTCAATGTGAGCTTGTGAACTGGTTCATATCATATACACAAATGTATACCGATACACAGCACTTGCAAAAGATATCGCTTTAAAAAAAGTGAGACCCCATATTCCGATGTCTCGCTGATCTTTTCTCATCTCTAGAAGCTACGCCATTTTGTGTAGAAGAGAAAAACTGAGAAAACAAAAAGTTAATTCCGTGTATTAATATTACAATATAGTGAAAAAGTTTTAACATTGTGTTCGCCTCTGAATGTGAATAAAATAGTCCTGAAGGGCGTCAATATTGACGGTATGCGGAATACGCCCATACGCCTTGTAATTGTATGTGTTAACGTGTATGCAATTTATCTTTATATTCATGTGTCTACATAATATGTATGCAAGCTAGTATATGTATCTTGTATATGTGCAAAGAAACTTGTTTGATGTAGATATACATGCGTACTTACATAAATACTTATGTATATAAGCACTTGCATACAAACGCTTCAAACTGAAAATTTTGGTTGATTTAAAATTTGATTACAAATTTTTGTGTTAAGTTTCTTTAAAATGCAAGATAAGTCAACTTATGATTTATGGACATAGTGTCGATTTCAAAACAAGAAAAATTCGGTGATTGTTTAGAATATGGATATAATCTAATCTTCTACCTGACGTATAGGCGTATGTAAGTATGTACATATAAAAAATTGGGTTGCACTCATGTACATATATGAAAGTAAATTTAAGAGGTTTACATATATTAATATTTTTATTTACAATGTTGACAGCAAGTATAATTGTGTTTATTTGGTGTTCATAATTATAAGGTATATAATGTTAATATAGTATACCATTTATATATTTTGCATTTTATTCCTTCCAATTTAAATGATACCTGACCTTGCAACTACTTATTGCGCAACGTGGAATGCATTAAGTATACGAAAGGGCCGTTAACAAAACTTATTGACCCTAAAACTATTTATGTACAGTGGATTACAGCTTATTTCATTCAAAAGTTCATCACAACTACGACACCAATTAGTTGATACACCATTAAATATATTCAGTGAATAAAACCGGAACCTTTAACCGATTTTAACCGTTTCGTATTTGGTACCGAAACCAGAACCGACACCAATTCGATTTTGAGAGCCGAAAACCAAAACGTTTGTGCCGGTACGGTTCCGGTATATTTTTTTTTAGGGGATTCTACGTAAGTAAAAAATAACTTTTTCGATTAAGTGTTTATCGCGTCAATATATAAACCCCGATATCTCGAAAACTAAGATCTAAATCGAAAAAGACTTTTTAAATTTTTCGTGTTATTTTGACGAGTCTTACTAGAATCTATCATCATCATCGCCACGAAAACCTTAGTATTGCCCAATTTCTTATTCTATCCTTTTGGACACTTTATTACCAAAAATTATTCTTTACCTTAAATGGGTTTGATCCCACTGGAAAATTTAATTTTGCTGTATAATTTAAAGAATATTTAAATACTCAAATTACCATTTGATATTGGAACCTTATTTTTATTGTTATTTTATGTTATTTTACGTCCAGAAGCATTTCACAAAACCAACTTATACTGTGTTTACACTGGGCCGCAGCATCGTAAAATGGAACATGCGGCAATGATGCCCAAAAGAACCCTGTGGATAGAATAAGACAATGATGCGGCCGCATCTTAAATCATGCGACGCATCATTGGCAAGTGTTGCCGTATTCTGTTAGTATTTTTTTTAATACTGCAATTTTTCGGGGTATTGACAGCGAACATCTGTTTCTTTTCATCGAATATCGATAATCAATTGTAATATAGTCGAACCGCGGAAATAATAATTTCAAATAGAAACACAAAAGACAAAATTCAAAGTCTTAAAAGCATTTTTGAAAGTGCACTGCAATTAATAATTGCACCATATACAACATTTACCAGTTTAGAACACATAATTGTCTCTATTTCAATAAATAAATCTGACGTTGGCAGGCCAACAGCTGACAAATGATGCGAAAAAAGATGCGGCTCCAGTGTAAACGACGCGCATCATTTTTGCGCACCTTCGACAATGAAGCGGCAGTGTAAAAACAGTATAACAGACCACCCTTTGTACTTTTCTTAAGTTCAGGGTCTACAATTTTAATTTATCTTTGAATGGAAAACTTCTTAAGCTTTTGAAATGATTGCTCATACTAGATCGTTCAAAAAGTCCCCGGCCTGACAATGAAAAAACTTTTTTTTTCGAAAATCATTATATTTAGTCTCCGTTTAGCTCAATGCACCTATTTCAATGCACCAACATTTCGATGCCTTTTTGATAATGGTCCGAAAAAGTCCCTCAAAATAGGCTTCAGTTTCCTATCAACTTCTTCATTGGAGTAAAATTTTTTCATTGGAGCCATACTTACAAGTTTAAAAACAGGTATTAGTCACTGAGGGTCAGATCTATGAAATACGGAAGATGAAGAAGAAATTCTTTACATTTTTCCGTCGTTAAAGCGGCATTTTGAGAAGGTACATTTGCTAAAATCAAGGAAATGCGCCAGATTTTATGGGCAATTCCACTAAGATTAAGGGGTTATTGATCTTTGTGTAAATTAATGTAGATAAACTTTTTTGGAAATTAACAAACGAATTTATCAAGATTGAAGAGTTATCTTTGCATTTGGACTAGAATTTTGCCAATTCAAAAGAGATTTTGTGGAATAGTCCTTGTATTTCATACACACCATTTCAAAAGTTCATTTTATCCAATCTAGGCAAAAATTCGTGGTAGACCTTTTGCCGGATTTGCCCATATGCAAATGGTCATGCAAAATCGAAACCGCCGATCCAGTTGATATGCCCATAATCTCAGCAATCTCACGCACTTCGACGTTACGATCAGTCAACACGATTTGACGGACTTGTGTCATGATTTCTGGCATAATCACCTCCTTTGATCTTCCCGAACGTTTCTAGTCTTCGGTTCTCGTACGACCGCGTTTAAAGTCGGAATACCAATCGCAAATGGTTGATTTGCCTGGGGCAGAGACCCCGTAATGCTTATCAAACCATGTCCTCGCTTCCACGGTATTTATTCCCATCAAAAAGCAGTGTTTAATCAAAGCACGAGATTCCGATTTTTCCATTTAAAAAAAAAAAAATCAAAAAGATGCACTTCAATAATATTTGTAACGCGTTAACGAAGCGTCCGATTGCGCTCAAATTTCAATCAAATCAAAATTAACAGTAGCCTAGAAATGAATTAAATTTTATTTACAAATTTTAGTGGCGTGCCCAATGTGTCGGCCCGGGGACTTTTTGAACGATCTAGTACATAGGCAAAGTTGAAAATTGTTTTGTGTGTACATCTTCAGTGTTTGGTTTTTAAGAAAAATATGTAAATAATATATTGGTTATGCGTGTAAATTTTTAATCTTTTATCAATTTTAAAACATTTTTGAGCTGGTCGAATGAATTTAATGATCTCTAGGTCAGAAAACTATTATGTACTTTCTTAGCTCGTCCCTCTCTTGAATATTGTTCATGTGTCTGAAATTCGCAGCACAAACAGAAACAATTTCTCATCTTTGCTCCCTGCGGGATTGCAACCGTAGTCTCATAGACTTCTGCTCCTCAGCCGTCCATGCCTTACTAACCATAGGACAGTTCTTGAAGTTATTTTTCTTTATAAGTTAATCATTGGTGATGTTAGCTCTGCATCTCAATTAGAACGCCTTAACGTCAATGTCCCATTTAGGGCAACTAGAAGCTTTCTCTCATTATTTTTGCATACATGCACTATGGACTACGCTTCTACAATCGGTTTCAAGTTCTATGCTCTAACTATAATGCTATATCATTTAAGTTATACCATTTAATTTCAACCAACCTCTCATTCCCACTCATAAAAGGTTTTCTTTTCAGTCATTTTCGGTAAATTTCTGATCATTCTGGTCTGTGAGATGGGTCATGTGTGCCAGACATATGATAAATCCTCTTCTTAACCCTTTCATGGGTTAGTCCCATTTAAGGGACGAGCATTTTGTTAATCTTTATCAGTTATAAAAGCTGCCTGGTTATTCTGAAAGCTTAAATGGTAAGCTTTATTTTATTACTAGGGGGTTTGCCCCCTGCTCGCTTCGCTCGCCAACCCCCGGCTAGCTACGCTCGCTGCAATCAAGGGGAGAAATGTGGAGTGAAAATAGGGAACACTTCTCACAGCTATGGTCAGACCTTATGTAATTGCTAATAAGAAAGCGGGAAATGTAAATTCAATTTTTCCCTGTAATCAGACTTAAAATAATAATACTTTGTATAAGCAGGGGACAAGCCCTCTAATACTCGCTTCGCTCGAAGTCCCCCGGCTCGCTACGATCGCTGAAATCTCGGGGAGAAATTTGAAGTGAAAATAGGGAACATTTCTCACAGCTATAGCCGGACGTTATGTCATTTTTAATAAAAAAGCGGGAAATGTAAATTCCATTTTTCCCTGTAATTGGACTTAAAATAATAGTAATAAGTATTACTTTATATAATATAGAAAATATACATTTTCGCTGCTCGCTGTTTTAAAGTTTTCGCTGCAATTGGATTATAGCAGCAAGAGCAAGTAACAGTGCCATATACTGAAAATTGATGTTGAAAGTCGCAACACAAATGAATCGTAACAAAAAATAACAAAGATCTTCATACAAAGTTTTAATTTGCATCTGATTGTTCCTATGGCAGCTATATGATATAGTGGTTCGAACTTGACCAAATTTTCTCAGGATGTAGCAGTGAGTAAGATATACATAATCTGTCATTTTAGCCCCTTCCAGTGGGGATATCAAAAAATCCCGTCTTATTGCACGATAATTGTGTCTCAGCTATGTTGTGTACAAATTTCATCTCAATATCTTGAACCGTTTGGCCTACAGGGTGATGACTCAGTCAGTCAGGACAAAGAGTTTTATATATATAGATATTTTTCCACTCTCCACTTGATCAATTTGTACACGCATTTTTGGCGACCATTTTTTTTCCAGTTTTAAGCGTGATTGTCAGATAGTTAATTTATGTGGTTGCTGTCATCAAATTACTGCTCCAAAAATATGTTAGTATGTTTGCACCCTTTGTTGTTAATTTAGTATGAACTTAGTGCGTGTACAAATGGAAATAGAAACTAAAAAAAAATCCTTTCTTTGGAACAAGAGCCGACTGTATACATGAATTTTTTTGGGTGGCGGGACGATTTGTATTCAAGAACTTAACAAAATTATTTTTTATATCCTTGCAGAGGGTGTTATATTTTTGTCACGAAATGTGTAACGCATTGACCCCATAAAGTATATATATTCTTGATCATGGCGACGAGCTGAGTCGATATAGCCATGTCCGTCTGTATGTCCGTCTGTTTCTATGCAAACTAGTCTCTCAGTTTTGAAGCTATCTTGATGAAACTTGGTACAGGTCTTTTTGCTGCACGCAGTACATATGTCGAAACCGGCCGAATCGGATTACTATATCATATAGCTGCCATGGTAACGATCGGTTGGAAATAAACATTTAGTATGAAAAACTTTTTTGTTTCTAAAGATATCTCAACCAAATATACACATTGTGTGTTTGATGAAGTTTTAAGCAGGCTGAACAAATTTGGTGTACATCGGACAACTATATCATATAGCTGCCATAGGAACGATCGGTCCGAAAACAACATTTAGTAGTAATGTCGAACGTGACATTCGTACGCATTTAAAGTGAAAAAAACATATGCCAAACCTTGAATTTATTTTAACAAAAGGCGAAACTTATGGCTCTTGATTAGTACTACAATTGGCGCTAAGCTTGATTTTGTGAATTTATTCGATTTTAATATAATTAAAAAAACCGAGGCATTCGCACGCGAATCAGACAGATGTCTCCTTTTTGACGGCCAGTTCAAACAATGATTTCAACAAAACGTGAGAGAATATTTTGATGAAACTCATCTTAAAATGTTACGTATTAATATTTCTTTATAACGTTTTTTGTTTGATTAAAAATTATAAAGCCATTTTTTTTTTCATTCGATTTTAATCACTGTCGCATGCTATACACAACCATAGAAGGGTTCAAAAATGTTTTATGAGTAAATACAAAATTATCTTATACGTCATATATGTTTTGGTGTTTTTTATACCCTTGCAGAGGGTATTATAATTTTGTCACGAAGTTTGTAACGCATTGAAGGAGGCGTGTCAGACCCCATAAAGTATATATATTCTTGATCAGGACGACAAGCTGAGTCGATATAACCATGTCCGTCTGTCTGTCCGTCTGACCGTCTGTTTCTATGCAAACTAGTCTCTCAGTTTTAAAGCTATCTTGATGAAACTTGGTGCAGGCCCGTCTTTTTGCTGCACGCAGTACATATGTCGGAACCGGGCGGATCGGATCACTATATCATATAGCTGCCATAGGAACGATCGGTTCGGAATAAACATTTAGTATGAAAAGCTTTTTTGTTTCTCAATGTTTCTCTACCAAACTCGCAGATTGTGTGCTTGATACTGTTTCATACATTCTTACCGAATTTGGTGCAAATCGGATTACTATATCATATAGCTGCCATAGGAACGATCGGTTCGGAATCAACATTTAGTATGAACAACTTTTTTGTTTCTCAATATATCTCAACCAAACTCACAGATTGTGTGTTTAATACAGTGTTATACATCCTTACGAAATCTGGCTCAAATCGGACAACTATATCATATAGCTGTCATAGGAACGATTGGTTCAAAATCAACATTTAGTATGAAAAACTTTTTTGATTCTCCAGATATCTCAACCAAAATAACAGGTTGTGTGTTTGGTATAGTTTTATACATCCCTACCAAATTTGGTGTAAATCGGACTACTATATCATATAGCTGCCATAGGAACGATCGGTTCGAAATCAACATTTAACAAATTTTGTAAAAAATCTGACGGCTTACGCTGGGCACTGCAAGGGTATCCAAACTTTGGCTCGCCAAAGCTAGCTTGCTGCGCTATATTTTTTTTTATATTGTTACATTGCAGTATGAATAAAGCTGCATACCCAAAATTTTAATTAGAGTCTTAGAACTTTTTTATTTTAAACCAAATATGATGCACATATAATTACTTGTATGACGTATAAGTTAAATTAAATAGATTCCCTCGGTTGACATTTCTGGAGAATTACCCATATGCATATCTTCATCATTCGTCAGCCGATTTTTTTTTTACAAAAAATATAAGTTTTAGGCTTTATAAAAATATATAAATTAGGCCTAACATCAAATCGAACCAACTAATTTTAGAATTTTGTGTAGAATAGTTTTAGGAGAGCTCATTATTTTTTGGGCTTTGGCTGGCTTTTTCTTAAGGCATACATTTCCTAGAGAACAATATTTTCACAGAATTCGATAAATTTTAAAGAAATCTTCAAGAAAGGCGTTGTCGTTGTACTAAAATTTTATCGACCATTTCTGTGCATAAATGTTTTTAGACCCAGTACTTTAAAAAGTACAAAGTGGTCTATTACGTTTGTGCAAATGTGCGTAACAGGCAGAAGGAGGCGTGGCAGACCCCATAAAGTATATATATTCTTGATCAGCATCAACAGCCGAGTCGATATAGCTATGTCCGTCTGTCCGTCCGTCCTATTTTGTGTCACCTAGATCTCAAAGACTATAAGAGCTAGAGACATCAAATTTGGTATGTAGGTTCATCTGTATCTCCCATTGATCAAGTTTGTTTTGGATTTTTGCCACACCCTCTCCGCAGCCGGAAATTGAAATACGAAATTTCGAAGTAGAATTACAAGAGCACCTTGGTACATATAATATACACTATGGCTTAAACCTGTTAGGAAAATTTCATTCCGGTCGGATAATAAACGCGGAAGTTATTCAACTAACAATGTTACTGGCAAAAGGAAGAAGAAGAGCCGCTAGCGACCTCTGTGTTAATTAACTTATTTCGTAGTGGTGCCATCTATTGCATGGTACGCATTATTCAAGAACAATCTAGTAAACGCTTTGCACTCAAAAAGTGCTGGGTCTCCTACTGTCGAGCTTGCTCCACTGTAGCTTACTGAATTTTTTTTAATTAAGTCCGCCTATATTGGCAAAGTCTTACTGAGCGATGTGAGGATTTAAGAATGCCAAAATTAAAGGTTTACGGCGAATAGGACCTTTGGGTTTTTTTTGGTACACTTTTGTGAAGCATAATTAACCCCGACAGGCAGTCCCTTACAAAGTTTCCTTTGACGTGGTGTACACCTGGTGTCGAAAGCAACTTGAACTTAAAACTTTTCTCCGCCAATCTAACATTTTTAATCTAACAAAGTTTATTAGTTTTTCTCAAGAAACATACCCTTATCTCAAAAATTTGTTCAGACAAACAAACAAGACTTATCTGACGTCATCAAAAATCGCGAAACCCGTATGTCTTCTGAACACAATAAAGCGTACGCAATTGTAGCAGAGTACTGCATTCAAAAATATAGCGCAAGCTAACTCTGGCGCGCCAAAGTTTGGATACCCTTGCAGTGCCCTGTGTAAGCCGTCACATTTTTTACAAAATTTGTTGATTTTGAACCGATCGATCCTATGGCAGCTTTATGATATAGTAGTCCGATTTACACCAAATTTGGTCAGCCTGTTTAAAACTTAATCAAACACACAATGTGTATATTTGGTTGAGATATTTTGAGAAACAAAAAAGTTTTTCATACTAAATGTTGTTTTCGATCCGATCGTTCCTATGGCAGCTGTATGATATAGTTATCCGATCCGGCCGGTTCCGACATAGTGCTGCGTGCAGCAAAAAGACGGATCTGTACCAAATTTCATCAAGATAGCTTCAAAACTGAGAGACTAGTTTGCATAGAAACAAACGGACAGACGGACATGGCTATATCGACTCAGCTCGTCGCCCTGATCAAGAATATATATACTTTATGGGGTCTGTGAGGCTTCCTTCAAAACGTTACACATTTCGAGACAAAATTATAATACCCTCTGCAAGGGTATAAAAATGCAGTAAGCAACAGTGGATCAAGCTCGACAGTAGGAGATCCTGTACCTATGGGAAAGACCAAAAAGTGGTACATGGTAAAATTGGTGATAGTCACCCATTACAAAAATTCTTGAGTGCAACGTGCTCGCAAAAGATTGTTCTTCAATGTTGCGTACAAGAAATTTCAATAGATGGCGCCACTACGAAGATATCAGTTGACAAACACAAAGGTCGCCAACGTCTCTCCTTCTTCGTTTTGCCCGTAAAATTGTTAGTTGAATAACTCTCGTGTTTATCATCCAATTGGAATGCAATTTTCAGGAAGGATTCGAATAATAGTGTAACTATATTATACATATGTACAAGGTACAAATCAAGGTGCTGGCATTAAAGGTGCACTTGTAATTAGACGTGGGACTTTGCAAAATTCTAAAACAAACTCGATTAATGCACGATATAGACGAAGGTACATGTTAAGTTTGGTGTCCCTAGCTCTTACAGTCTCTGAAATCTAGGATCTCAAAAACGTTACAGACGGACAGTCATGGCTATATCGACTGGGCTGTTGATGCTGATCAAGAATATATATACTTTATGGGGTTTGCACAAACTTAATAGACCCTTTTGTACTTTTTCAAAGTGTAGGGTCTAAAAAGGGGCTTTGTAACCCAACCAAAGCACCACATTCAATCGTGCAATAGCTAGTGGCCAGCAGCGCAGCAAACAGCACTTCGTTTGTTTTTGGGAGTCCGTTATCGTCACTAGCGTGAACTGTCGTCCACAGTGATAAATATGTATCTATATCGGTAGTGCCCACACACATGCATTGACATGTTGGCATTTCATTGTATGAGTAAGAAAAAACACGAAGTTGCTTACGAGAGAGACGCAAAAATCTTTTAATCGAAAATAAAACCTGCACTTCGTTTAAAATCAAATAAAAAGGAAATAACGGAAAAAAATAATAATAATAAAAACGAAACAAAAATTGTGTTCAAATAAAAAAAAAATTAAATTATAAATTTATATCAATTTGCAGGTTTTTCAAAAGTTCGTCCAAATTAATTTCAACCTTATATTCCTTTATCCGCAAAAGGTCCGATAAGTGTTGAACATATTTTGAGTTTTGCAACTTAAGCAGTATTTACACTCAGATCAAAAAGGAATCGTCAAAAATCTGGTTTTTTCACTCCGTTAACAGAATATTAGTATTTTGTTATCGATATACTTGTTCGATATCGATATACGTGTTATTGTGGCCGCTTTGTATATATCAGCTGTTGTTGCTGCTCATAAGCAAAACAAATTTAATGCTGCCACTTCTAAATGAAATAATAATATAGCCGCTTTCTGGCCTGATGATATATTATAATTATATAATATATTTATTTTGTTAGGCATGTCATTTTAATTAAATAAATAAAGTCTAATTGACTTGTTTGGTCCTTATGACCGTTGAAAATCTGCGGTATTTAAGCAGTGACATCCAATTAAACGTCGTTAATTCCCTCAAACCACATTTTCCCCAAATTTTACTATTCAAAAGGTCATAATTTCATCATTCTCTGATGAAATAAGGGGTGGAGGCTTATTTCATTACGTCAATATGAAATGGCCCGCAAACTGTGCTATGTTAAGTCTAACAGTGCCATTTTGAGTTTAACAGAACGGCAGGCCCTTACGTTATGAAACGTAACGAGAAGTGTGAACCAACTTTGAAATGAAAAACGGGGAAAAAATTTTCGCTGTTTTTTTTATATGGAGTTTTTCATTTCCACGGCGTTTTGAGGCGAGTGTAAATACTGCTTTACTTAAAATAATTTTCATACTCGAAAACCCAACCTCGCAGTTATATGTTGTACTAAACATTGAATACAATCTGTTAATCTCCTTGTTAACGGTATATTTAAATCATTTCTTAAAACAGTGAGCTCTTCGCGTGGTAGGTCATGTAAATCAAAAAGATACTTGAACGAGCTTGGAACTTGAAATCTACATTTAATGTTTTTAAACAGTGACCTTTCTATCGCTAGGAATTGCTCTACTTTTTTAAAACTCTTAATATTATATTCTAAAAATACTGTATTTGTTTTTTCTATATAAATCAAACCATGTTTTCTAACTGGTTAATTAGAATTTCGAGTTTTCTTTGAATTTATTGAATTTATTAAATTAAAAACTACTTTATTTCTTCCTTGAAGACATAAATTGAGATCATTAAATAAAGAAGTTACATCCCAAAAAATAGCAAAGTCTGACACAAAATCAAAATTCTCAAATGTTGTAAAAAGCTTCTTGCCGTCCTTTCGTAGCGTTTTTAAAAAGCTGATAACTTCTTTCCTCAAATTAAAAAGGCGTTCCAAGTACTTCCCGCGGCTTAGCCATCTAACTTCCGTGTACATCAGTAAATCGCCATACTCTGCATTTAACTCTTGAACAAAAGTTTAGAATTTTAGGTGTGTTAAGGCATTATGCCCATCTCTTATTATATTTATTATTTTAACACAAGTATTCATAACCGAAATCATGTTAAAATCTTTAGCAAAGAGTGCTTCCTAAAGAATTTTACAGTGGAAAAACGGGCAAGAAATTTTATTTTTTTAAAAAACCCTTGGTTTTTCCCTGTCATAACTCTTGCCCCATCTGTACAAACGGCGCTTAACCTATTTATATTATCCTTGGATAAAATACTGGAAAAAAGGGAATCATATAAAACTTGACCGGTAACATGCCCGTGAAGAGAAAGAATGATAAATTTTGGTCGACAGTTTTCACGCATAAAATTGGTTGACATATATTATTTATATCATTGCTTTCATCAAGGCAAATTGAAAAATAATAGCAGCTTAAATTCGCTAATTAGTTCTGTCCTACGAGTGATGGTATTTCGGGATAACAGAATGTTTTCAATATGCTCCAAAAATTTCTGTACCAATATCTTCATAGCATTTAATTACGTCGCTGATCAAATTTTTAAAAAATAAGCCGTCTGTGAATGAACGACATTGCTATGCCAAAGCTAAGGACACAACAAAAGAGGCTTTTTTTTTGAAGCTACATATTCGTCAAGACCACATTTCTTAGTCAACTTTTTATCAGCAATGTGCGTTTAAAAATATTTAGCTTTAAGCTCTAATATTTTTCGTATACGTTCCTTATTTAGCAAATCATACATCGTATGTTAGGTAGGCCAAACGGCTTAAGATATCGAGCTTAAAATTTTCACATAACATAGCTGAGACATAATTATCGTTCAAGAAGACGGGATTTTTTGATATCCCCACTGGAATGGGGGGTCAAAGGTCAAAATTGCTTAGTATGAAATTTTTTTTTGGCTTTAGAGCTATCTCAACCAAACTCACAAATAATGTATTTCTTACTCACTGCTACATTCTGTAAAAATTTGGTATAATTTCATCTCAATATCTTGAACCGTTTGGCCTACAGCGTGATGACTCAGGCAGTCAGTCAGTCAATCAGTCAGTCAGTCAGTCAGGACAAAGAGTTTTATATATATAGACTAGGGGGCTGGCCCCCTGCTCGCTTCGCTCGCTGAAATCTGAAAAAAAATGTGCGTAACAGGCAGAATTAGGCGTGGCAGACCCCATAAAGTATACATATTCTTGATCAGCATCAACAGCCAAGTCGATATATCCATGTCCGTCTGTCTGTCCCTTTTTTGAACACCTATATCACAGAGACTATAAGAGCTAGAGCCACCAAATTTGGCATGTAGGTTCGTCTATATCTTGCATTGATCAAGTTTGTTTTAGAATCTTACCACGCCCCCCTCCGCCCCCGTAAATTTAAAACAAAATTACGAAAGTCGAATTACGAAAGCACCTTTAATGCTAGGGACATGATTTTTAGCACACACGATAGACTCTATAGTCCAATCCTGTCCGGAAAGTTTTATGCGGATCGTATAATAAACGGATAGTATACAGCTGTTCGAAATTTCGAAAATATGAAAACCTAGATCCCAGAGACTATAAAAGCTAAAGACAACAAATTTGGTATGTAGGTTCATCTATATCTACCATTGATCAAGTTTGCTTTAGATTTTCGACACTCCTCTATCCGCCCCCAGAAATTGAAATACAAAATTTCGAAGTCGAAATGAAGGAGCCCCTTTAATGTTAGCGCTTTGATTATTGGTACATATACACACTATGGTTCAAACCTGTCCAAAAAATTTCAATCCAATCGGATGATAAACACGGAAGTTATTCAACTAACAATCTATAGTGAACGCTTTGCACTCAAAAAGTACTGGGTCTCCTACTGTCGAGCTTGCTCCACTGTAGCTTACTGTATTTTTTTTTATTAATTTTTTTTATATTACAGTTCCTGCTGAGGTATGTGATCAAAAAGCGCTTTTAAAAAAAAAGAGTCAAGAGCATGTCTTCGAATGAAAGAACTTTTAATAACTGGACAAGATCAGGAAAAATTTCATCCAGTAGTAAAGGAATTATCGAAATCGTCTAAGGATAAGGATCAAGTTTCCAGCAATAGATGTAAAACTATTACTAATTTAAGGCATCGTAGTAATACCTATGCCCTGATAGCATCTATTATAAGCTTTCAGAGTCTACGGCCACATCTAAGCATGAGCCTTGTGCTACTGGTTACGTTTTATCTAATATGCACAACGCATTCGATATTAGTCGATGATCAAAATCAGAATGTTCCAGGGAATTCTGATGATCATGTCAAGGGTATTTCAGCGTATAATACTAGTACCACCACTACTAGTGCTCGTAATAATGGCAAGTCAATTTCAAGCAACGCTACCGAGATGGGACTAAGTAGTAGCATTAGCTCCTCCGTTGCATCAAGTGGATATCTTGATAGTTTAGATAATTTGGAACGGAGTGTCGCTGCTGTGTTAATTAAAGTCGCTTATGGGACAACATCTACAACCAAACGAAGTATACCAGACAACAGCTATATTTTAGGTCTAACTACTGTCGCAACACCGCTTTTAACAACGCTTCGGTAAGTGAATCTGAAACATTTATAGTGATTATCTACCAGATTATCTTTATACCAGAAAGTATATCGCTACAATTCATAATATGCTCCATAATTTAGGTCCACCGAAGTCTAGTCATGTTTTAGCTAAATCTAACCAATGTAATATTTTAAGGATAGTAGGCCGCAATGGATTTCGTTACCCCTAAACTTCATATAATTAATACTCAGATAACACTATGCAACAGCCAAAACTCGCCCTGGCCAAAAATCACATTTTCTGATACATATGGATCCCTGATGCCGAAAATCGACTTTAAAAAATTTTCCTGGGTTTTTTTTTTTTTAAATATTTGTAGTTTAGCAGATCTATTACATTTTACATCATATCTCGAGATATGCGCCCCAAGCTTAAAATGCTTTACAGATTCCAAAAGATAATGAATATACCTAATAATCATTTATACACTCTTTTTAATTTAAATCAATAGTTTAACAAATATATATTTTTAAATTAAGAAAATAATGATTTTTGTTGTTTTTTTTACGAAGGAGTCGTGGCAGACCCCATAAAGTATATATATTCTTGATCAGCATGAAACCCGAGTCGATATAGCCATGTCCGTCTGTCTGCCCCTCTGTCTGTCCCTTTTTGTGTCGCCTAGATCTGAGAGACTATAAAAGCTAGAGACACCAAATTTGGCATGTAGGTTCATCTATATCTCCCATTGATCAAGTTTGCTTTAGATTTTTGCCACGCCCCCCTCCGCCCCCGGAAACTGAAATTCACAATTTCAGAGTCGAATTACAAGAACTTATTTGATGCTAGCCAAACCTTACCTGAAAATTTCATTCCAATCGGATAATAAACGCGGAAGTTGTTCAACTAACAATGTTACGTTCAAATGGAAGAAGAAGAGACGCTAGCGACTTCTGTGTTTATTAACTTATCTTCGTAGTAGCGCCATCTATTGAATGGTACACAACATTGATGAACTGTCTATAGTGATCGGTGTGCACTCAAAAAGTACTGGGTCTCCTACTGTCGAGCTTGCTCCACTGAAGCTTACTGCATTTTTATTATTTAAAATTATATACATATATTTGTTAAACTATTGATTTAAATTAAAAGCAATGTAGGAATGATTAATAGATACATTTATTATCTTTCGGAATCTGTTAAGATTTTTAAGATCGGTTGTGCCGTTCTCGAAAAAAAATTCGATATGTAAGAGTGCCCCATGAAAAAATTCAAAAAAATGCTGTCAAATTTTAAAAACTGTTAATAGAAAAAACTACAACCAGAAAGATTTTTTAAAGTCGATACATTTAATCTTTGGGTCTATATCTATCATAAAAAGCAAAATTTGGCCGAGAACCATAAAACACGCTAAAAATTGTTGAACACTGTAATCCCTCACTTATGACATTTTTCATTTCATTTGTTTGCTCTTTTGAATTATCAGTCAGCTGCAGCAGCTACCATTAAACTTTTGGTTATTTTAGGTGCTGTGTTAGTAACTCTGCTTTTAGCTACCTACGATCAAAATATTTGGCCCTTTTTTTGCCTCTGCCAAGACTTTGCTGAGGACTAGGCTTAAAGCCTTAAAGCCTAGTCTCCAACACAGTTTTGGCAGGAGCGAACTAAAAGTGCCAACTAAAACTGCTGCTGTCCGACATATATTTTATCATCAGCAGCGTAAAAACAGTGTTGAAAAACGCTCGTGTTTTTAGGCTTTTGTCGGTACCTACACCAATTACTTAAATTAGTTTTCCGAATATAATATAATTCCTAGCTCAATGCATTTCAAAGTAAAAATTTCCCGCCTTTTTTATGTTTATATGTCCTGGTAGGGTATCTCGACTGACGCGTGCCAAATTTGAAATACGTAAACACTTACAGCTGTGTTCAATGAAATAGCAGTGCTTATGACCTGTACTTTTAAAAATGGAAAAAACCTATTATAAGGACCATTATGGGTCAAAATTTTTTTTATGAATGCTTAAAGTATTTATTTTCACATAACTGAACTTTCTTTTTTTTTAATTTGATCAGTTTTTTTTTTAAATATTGATGCATAGTACAACAAAACCCATAAATTGTGCTGTTCAGTGAAATAGCAGTCTTAACAACAAATTTAAAAAAAATTAACAACTCATTATAAAACTAAATTATACAAATAACATCTTGGTTATGCTCTAATACTCTAATGTGTGCTTTTAGATATCAATCGGCACATCAACCACAAAATACCGGTAGTCGACATAGAAACTATGAATTGGATTTAGAAAGAGATCACGCGCTGCCAACATCTGCGCCAAATGCTGATATATTGAAGAGCAATAATAATCCATCTTATCCTAATCCAAATCGTCATCACAGCAGTATTCATGACAGAGATCGCCATCGACACACAATGCAATACAATTCGACGCCAATGCCTTCATGTAATTATTATGCATAGTAATTGTTAGTATTATTATTAATAATCGCAATGTTTTTTTTTGCTTTGCAGTTCCTAATTTATTAAAGAAAAGCCATGCGAAAGGAGGGCAGCCAACAGTACCGATGTATCCAGCAGATATACCATCGTATTCACCGCCATCGCGATCATTTTTTACACCTCCTTTGCCACCCGAGTATCAAAACCCATTCGCAGATAAACCAACGCTGCGTGGTACAAATAATGAGGGTCTTCTTGCAAATACTGTTACATATAACAATAGACGCCCCATACCGCCTCCCAGTTTAATGCCCGGACATGAAAGAATACCATTTCGTCCGCCAGATTTAACTGGCTTAGTTAGTGAAACGAATGCGAATCTAAATCCAAACCCTAATGCAAGTTATCCCAGTTCTGTTGTAGACGCTAAGAAAAAGGCAATTGTGTCACCATCTAGTGAGACTGCTGGTGATCGAAAAAAGGCGTTAAATACACCGTCTCAAATTAGTAATGATGATGATATCTCCGTCGAAGTTTCAGATCATAAAAATAACTTCAATGAAAACAAATCGCAAGATACAAGTGATAGCAATGCTATTAAGAGGCAGGAAGTGTTGCCCAATATACGGCGTATACTTGGATCAAATGGCAAAAAAAGTGATATACCTGCTGTGTTATTACGTCATGTTACACAGCGTCCAATTGTCAGCTACCATCAGCCACCAGCATCAGCAATTGTTTCTGTGGAGAATGCGCAAACATCAAAGGAGCAAACGAGTCACAGTAGTGTTGGGGGTGACAATCCTACTGGCGCTAGTCCAAATATTAACAAAAGCAAACAACAGTCATCTGGTCAGTTAGATTACAATGATGCCGCTTCACCTGCAAGAGATTCAGGAATATTCTACAGCAATGGAAGTCAGGCGGCAGTTACCACACCTTCGGCGGCAGCTGCAATTGGTGAGGCAGCTGCCACATCGTTTACATCAGCGACAACAACACATAATCAGGCGAAACCAACTTATTCATCCGCTAACGATGATACTGTTCCAAGAAAGTCCGACGGATCAGCATCAGCAGGGTCAGCACATGCCACTTGGACATGGGCATGGAATATACATATATATTTATCGGTCGTTCTGTTTACCATACTCTCAGTATATTCGCTTTACAAACTGCTTACTTACAATAAGCTGACACATCTGTTTGCACAATCGTATTTCGTTTACATTCATCTAATCTTAATTGCAATATGCATAATGCGAATATTTTATTTATGCTTCGATGCATACAACATTCATGGAACATTTCATATATTTGCCGCAGAGTTGCTTTTGAATTTACCCTCGACATTTTTGACTGTGGCATTCTCAGTGCTCATCCTATTTCTTTTCCTTAAATCATTGAATCACAAAAATAATCGTTATTCGGCCTTAGTTCGACCTCTCACAGTTGTTGTTGGCTGTGGTGTTCATGTAGTGCTTTGCATTACGTTGCATTATGTGGAATCCTATACGCTACAGAATCATCATATGTACTTCCAGCAACAACAACAACAACAATACTTCCGCCGACAGCAGCAACAACAACAACAGCAATCACCATCATCTGGAACAGCAGCTGGAGCAACAATGTCACCATCGACCAGTTTAGCAAATCCGCCACCTCCGCCACGCGTCTTATCTCTTATCTGCCAGATCATCTATATATTTATATGTCTCAGTCTTGGATTGCTGTATCTGTACTTATATCGGATACTTAAACGCATACTTAGAAGTAAATCACAAAATTATATACACGGTTATCAGAATCTATCATATGCCATTCACATTACAATCGCCACAGCATTACTTTTCGTTTTGTTGGCAGCTCTACAGATCTTTGGTGCAGTTTGCATCTCAACAGCACGTCCATTGATCAGTCAAACAAATATTGTCGAGGTAGATTGGATGCAATGGGGTTATCAGTTCTCATTACGACTAATTGAGATTGCAATTATCACGTTAATATCGTGGGTGACAGGGCTGAAGACCAATGTGGGTAGTAATACCAATGGTGGTCTTGGTGCTGCCAATGGAGATGTTCATATGATAGGACATCCGGCTGCTGCCATTGGCACCGGAAACGGAAGCTCCAACAGAGAAAAGCATGGAGCTGGCGGTACTCATCCAAACTCGAACGTCGCCAATTTCTTTCTGCCTTGCACGTCGGGATCTAGTCAAGAGCAATTTGAAAATGATTATCCGGCTATATGTAATGCAAATACAAATCTTCACACCTATACAATGCGCACGGGTAAGCTCATTTATGATGATAGCTATGCCCTTAACTCATTAGCTGGTCCACCAGCTGGTACTGCAGTTGGAGTTGCGGCCTCGCCAGGAGGAGGACGTTGCACAGAGTATCAGCTGCAGGAGCCAATGTATCAGAGACCCTACGATACGGGTTCCACTCGAAGTGCTGTCAATCACAACATTGCAACAGAACGCTATCATCATCATCATCTTAATCAGATTATGGGACATGAATCAGCTGCATATATAACTGCTGATTATATGACGGATGCCACAACCGATCACTATGAGAATCCCAATTTTGATTTACGTGCCAGCTCCACTGGTACTGTAGCTGGTGTCGAAAGTATTGAAGGAGTTGTTGTTCCTGGAATGCAGAAATTGAGTAAAAATACCATAAGCTCTGGCTCTGCATCCGGTTCGGGATCTGGATCGTCGGGTACATCTCAGCAGCAAATGTTGCTATTACAAAGTGACAGCTGTTATTCGGAGCCGTTGCAGGAGAATTCCAGTTACGAATTTAATAATTTTGAAAGACCAATATTTAAAGAAGAATCCCATCCAGCCAGCGACGAGTGTTGGCCTGATAGAGATCGGGATAGAGATAGAGGGAGACACAAGAGATCCAAGGGCCGCGAACGAAATCAAAATAATGGTACACTAGAACGGACAGCGTATGAGAATCCAGAGCGACGTAGCTCCAATTCAACCAATTCATGTTCATCCTCGAATGGTGTCAGGTACGCCAGTTATAATTCATATGAGCGAGGTGGAGGACATTACAATAATGGTGTAAGAAAGAGCGGCACTCTTAACAACATTGTTAATGGCTCCGCAACGGGAATGGGTATAGGAGTTGGTCCAGGGCAACGTACTGGCACAATTGCTGGTCCCTCCGCCCCACGTGCACTAATGCCGCAGTGCAGTAATAAACGCATAAATGGTGCTCAGACCTTGGCTTTAACAGAACGATCACATTATTATCAGCGAAGTGGACGAACACCAAATCGTTCATTGGCAACAACTGACTTTGAAATGTCCACAGCCACAAATCGTAATGAATTGTCCCTTAAACAACATCAGCAGCAACAACAGCAGCAGCAACT
Organism: Drosophila testacea; assembly: GCA_035043265.1. Lineage (NCBI taxonomy): Eukaryota > Metazoa > Arthropoda > Insecta > Diptera > Drosophilidae > Drosophila > Drosophila testacea. Next base: position 185,366 of record JAWNND010000842.1, on the reverse strand, counting down.
GCAACAGCAACAGCGTTACAATCACAACAATTCTGATGAAGAGGAAGTGGAGGATGATGATGACATGTTGTCTGGTAGTAATGTTGAATGCACTAATTTGATAACTAGCGATAATAATAGTCTCACATCAAGTTCACTTGGTTTAAGCAAGCCCATACATCTTAAGAATCACCTGCACGTACAAACAAGTGAAATAAAATCACTTCATCACCAGCAGCAGCATCCATTGGAGCCCTCTGAGTCAGCAACAGAATCATCGGTTATTCCGTCGGATAGCATGATTGTTACTGAACAGGGTTTCTTAAGATTTCGCGCCAATAATGATGACAACATTGATGGAACTGTCCAACAATTGGGGTCAGGTCATGGAACTCATAGTAGTAAGCAAAAGCTAGGTCGCAGCATTCCCAATGCTTTATCGCAAATAAATAGTAATAAAATAAACAATGGCATTGATTGCTAGGCAACGACAACAACAATAGACTGCCATAGAATCTGATATCTGATTTAAATAAGTATTCATCGATTTTGCTGTGTTTTTATTTTATGATGAAACTGTGTCGAATTGCTGATTGCCACCGCTTACTGCCAATTTGTAGTTAATATCGCCACTTTCTACTCTCTCAAACTTGTGATATACATATTAAAAAATATATAAATATACAACATTAAATAAACTATCAAATTCATCAAAAATAAAACTAATAAAATACTAACAAAAAGACAGCTGGAATTAAATAAATCAGTTGTTAATTGCCGAAGTATTCATACAGAATCTGTTGTAAAATGTCAAATACAATTGAAATTGAAAAATATATAATAAACTATACTTTAATGTCTAAGCCCACTATGCAAACACAAATATAAATAATAAAATTTGTTCGTGTATACACATTAAATCTATTTATTTCACAACAACAGTTTAAACACTCATTTACACGCATAAATGCTCTTTAGTTAATCATTAAAGAAAATAAATATATGACATATGTGAATACAATAAATATTATTTTGCGTATATTAAATTATAGACACATATACTATAAATATAGCAATATTGAATAGTTTTATCTAATTCAATTTAATGTAAATAAAAATAAGAAATCAGAATATCCAAGATCACAATATCACAAATTATTATAATAAGAATTTATAAATAATGGATTCGATCATTTGAATGTTAAAAAATATGTAAACTATGATTTCATCGTTAACATTTATTATGAAATTATCATTCTGGACTCTAGTAAAAAAAAGTACAAAGGGTCTTTTAATTAATTTTTATTTAAATTCACTCGCTCATTTCATCTTTAAATTGTGAATTTTTTTGCCGAATGAAATTAATAAACACCTTTTCTGCTCTCTGTTGAATTTTCCTGTACATAAGTTGTATGTAGCATTAAAAAAATTATGTTTCAATTTTTACCAATGCCAGTTGCTCTACTAATCTGATCCAAAGCTGATCTTAACAACCTATAAAAAAATCTTATAAAAAGCCATTAAAATGTTTCATACACGATAGCTTCGAAGCATATGCTGCAGCTCTCTAATAAGTTTTTACCATAAGTTAAACTAACGAAGTAAAAAATGCTTATTTACCCACACGCAAGACAGATAAAGTAAAGAAGTAACGCTGCATATATTAGTTAGTTTTGAAAACTGCTGCAACAAGGATTCTATACCGATTCCGATCATACAAAATTCTTAACGTATTGTATATAATTATAGAATTGCTTTGAACGAACAAGATTATATTAATTCTTAACGTAAATAGTACTGATTAGATAAGGCATTTGCATTTTTAATGTAAAAATTCAAATTTAAATCAAAAAGAAAAATACCTATACGTATTTATAAATACACGTACATTTATTCTTATCGTGTTTTTAAGGATACCACATTAAAAAAATTATACTGACAAAAACTGGCGAACAAAATTTAAAAAAGCAGTAAACCAACAAAAATTATTATTAATAGATATTAATTAATCAGATAAATGCACACTACATAATAAATATATGTTCAACACATTTTTATAATATAACTTATAATCATAAAGTTACCCCCCTTGTCATAATAATTCTTGTATATGAAACAGTTACTCTAATAATAAAAACTGCAACATACGCATTATTAAAAAAATAATTTGTATTTTCAAAATAAAATTAATCGGTCTTAGCTGATAGCAAACGTGAATATAATTGTTTATTTTCAATATTTGTGATACATTTTGCTATACAAAATATTTTCTTATAAGTTATCATTGAGGTCCATTAAAGCCGCGTGAACCCTAAAGTGAAGCCGAGACTCTAGTGGAAATTTGGAAAACTTTTTTCTATAATGAAAATAGTAAAGTATATTATTAGAACTATCACTCTGATGTTAAAGTATTACTTGATGTCATGTAGCATTGATATGGCTAGATCCCGATTCTCAGATGCGTGACAAAGTGCAGCCTCAAAGTAGGCGTATGGAACAATAAAGTGATCCTCAACAATGTCAGTGCATAACTTAATGCTCATGTGGAAATCCCTTTAAAAGTACATATACATAAAAAAGCTATTTTCCAATGAAATTTTACTTACTGAAGAGCTAATGCTGATTTTCCCATTTGCTTATAGCAAGATCCACGTAGCAATAGGCACAAACCTCGATTATCAGCGTTGTACAAATGTGAAGTTGAATATAATAATTCTCTTGGGTCGCACTTGTTAAACTTATTTAATTCTGTATCGATAATTTTAAGTATACCATCGGCTATCTGATAATCCTTGCCAATAAATTTAAACATATTCCATAGATACATTAGCTCTACTAGCGGCAACACAAGTCGCCCATTTTGTACCTTATAACGAAGAGCACGTCTCGACATAAATTTTTCCATAGGCAACGATTTACCAGATATTTTTTGCTTAAATGTGACTACCTCAAGCATGAGTTTCTCAATTTCCAGATTATCAGTTGACGATCCTTCGGAAGACATCAACTTAATAGCGGCCAACTGATAGGCGTATATGGATCTTGACCAGTTGCTCTTTTCAAGTAGTTGATTAGCATAAATTTGAGCTTTCGCCCAATTACGTTGCATGCAATTTAGCCAAAGAAGTTCCCAAAAAGTTATGAAATGGAATTGTGGCCAAGCATCTTGAGATTTCCACGATTTGATATACCAGGACTCAGCAGATTTAAGGTTTCCCGTCACCAATTCATAACGGCCCCTAAAAAATAACATCCATACGCCGCTTGGATATTTGGAAAGTTGTGACGTAAGTATTTTATCACATATACTCAGATGTTCTATGGATTGTTGTTCACTAAGCATTGGCACAACCATCAGATGATATCCCAGCAAGGATAGCTGGCACAGAATTTGCCTGAGACCATTTTCATGGTATCCTCTTTGTAGATCACGTAGCCCATCGCTCTAAAGAGTTTTTGTGTATACATATTATTCAGATATTTTGTCTGTCTTACCCGCATTTTAGGTAGCTCACCCTACTCGAAGAAAATCCAATAAATTGTAGTAATTTTTGAAGGCGTCCGGGAAGCAAGGATATCATTATATTAAAGGTTCCAATGCCCATGAGTACCCCGCTATTGAAATGTATTTTCAGAGCAGTTGAGTTCAAATCCCAAGTGCGATGTTTCATTATTTGTTCACAGGCTCTGAAAATATGTAATTAAAATAAAACATGCATTCTCATCTTCATAAAAGCTGTACTTACATATTTCAATGACAAATGCACTAGAATATAAATATAATTGGTCCCTGTACTTTAAAAAAGTACAAATGGGGCTATTAAGTTTGTTCAAAAAAAAAGTGCGAAAACTAATTACATAAATTATAATCAAACCTTGTGAATTTTACCCAAATAAAATATATAATTTGTAATCCCTACAAATTATTGGGGGCTCGTCCGGGATTAAGTCCAAGACTTTAAGAACAATTGTGCGTTAATACATTAGAGAAAAAAAACTATCAACGAGGAAGTGTAATTGACATTAAAAACGAGGGAGAGGGATAAAGCGAAAAAAAACAGTCAAAAACGACGTGGGAGTGAAAAATACGATTTTAAGAAGTTAAGCCACCATTCCATACTTCTGTGTGTGCGTGTGAAGAAGCGGATTCACCGATCGATTTTCTCAAGCGCAGCGAATTGACGAAGTAGAGAGAAGCAGCGACAGCGAAGAGAGAGAAGCAGAGGCAGAGAAGAGCCAAACAATTTCGACGACAATTTTGATTGCGAGTAACTAAAAAATTACGACGCCGTGATCACAGGTAACAACGAAGAGATTACCTGCGAGCAGAAAAACGAAGAAGTGATCCATAATTAACTAAAAAGAAAAAAAAAAACGACGGAGAGCAGCGGTTTGCAAAAGAGACTACGAATTTTGCAAAGGCAGCACCGAAGGCGAAACGGAGAGCGAAAAAACTTAGCAAGACGACGAATTTTTTCAAAGGCAGCAACGATGGCGAAACGGAGAGCGGAAAAACGTTGCTAAAGAGACGACAAATAGATTTGCAAAGCAGCGACGACGTACAAGCAGTGCAAATCAACGAAGGCGAGTAAGCCGTACACCGTAACGAAGAAAGAAGCAGTCCGAAGCAGTTGGCGAGAGCAAAATCCAATTGGGAGTGGTGAGCAGCTGGGGTGATCTTATATTAAAATTCATATTTGAACATTTTTCCGTGATTCATTTATTTAACGTAAATTAAAAATATTGTTCCCAACATATTTTAATAATAAATTGTAAGACCATTTGTTAACGGGTTTGGAGAGAACTGGGAGAAAGAGTGCTTTGCAGGATCGGTTGCTCGATCATTATGGCTTGGATTTGGGCGGAGATGCAGATGAGGATGCTGAAAGCGTTAGTGGTTCATCCGTTTACCAATGATTTCAACAGTTAGCTCAAGATTTACCTTACGCGATGTCCAAGATAGTATTTCATCGTTTTCGGGCACCGAAACAGAAGACGTCAATCACTGGCTGTCTGAATTTGATGATGTTGCTATTATGGTGGGCTGGGACAATTTACAAAGATTTATTTATGCCAAACAACTTTTGACAGTAGCAGCCAAGCTTTACATAAAAAGTACAACAGGAGTAAAGGGTTGGGTCGAACTAAAAAAAGCATTGGAAGCCGAATTCGGCAAAAAGCTGAGTTCGGCGGAGTTCCATAAGACTTTGTGAGGGTCGCATTGCTAGGGATTGCAAAGGTAGCAAAAGTAGTATGTTACAACTGTAACAAGAAAGGTCACATCTTTAAGCACTGTGATGTGAAAAAAACACAAATGCCCGTAAAGAAGGAGCCTGCTAATGTTTTGGAAGTTAAAGCTACAAAGGGACTAATCTACAAAAAGCTAGTAGCTGAAGGTGTGACTTTCATAGCGCTGATTGATTCGGGATGCGACTTGTGTTTGATGAGGGAGGACATTTCCAAAAGTTTTGATTGCTCGAAGCTTAAAACTGAAGTGAAGCATCTGAGAGGTATTGGCAAAGGAGAGCTGGTTACAATTGGATGTTTCGAATTGGATTGCTAGGGATTGCAAAGGTAGCAAAAGTAGTATGTTACAACTGTAACAAGAAAGGTCACATCTTTAAGCACTGTGATGTGAAAAAAACACAAATGCCCGTAAAGAAGGAGCCTGCTAATGTTTTGGAAGTTAAAGCTACAAAGGGACTAATCTACAAAAAGCTAGTAGCTGAAGGTGTGACTTTCATAGCGCTGATTGATTCGGGATGCGACTTGTGTTTGATGAGGGAGGACATTTCCAAAAGTTTTGATTGCTCGAAGCTTAAAACTGAAGTTAAGCATCTGAGAGGTATTGGCAAAGGAGAGCTGGTTACAATTGGATGTTTCGAATTGGATTGCTAGGGATTGCAAAGGTAGCAAAAGTAGTATGTTACAACTGTAACAAGAAAGGTCACATCTTTAAGCACTGTGATGTGAAAAAAACACAAATGCCCGTAAAGAAGGAGCCTGCTAATGTTTTGGAAGTTATAGCTACAAAGGGACTAATCTACAAAAAGCTAGTAGCTGAAGGTGTGACTTTCATAGCGCTGATTGATTCGGGATGCGACTTGTGTTTGATGAGGGAGGACATTTCCAAAAGTTTTGATTGCTCGAAGCTTAAAACTGAAGTTAAGCATCTGAGAGGTATTGGCAAAGGAGAGCTGGTTACAATTGGATGTTTCGAAGTCGATCTTGAGGCAGATGGTGTACGGTTTACAGTTACCTTTCACGTAGCCAAGCAGCATGAGTTGAGGTCAAGGCGAGAGCCTGCATCCTCATTTAATGCAATGAGTGTCAAAGAAATCGTCAAAGAAACGTCTGTTTTAGACAAAATTGACTTGTCTCACCTGGATACGGAGCAAAAGCTAAAGGTAGAGCAGCTGGTTAAAGAGTATAAGCCAGTGAAATCGATTGAGTCTCCTGTGAGCATGAAAATCGTATTGGAAGATGACGTTCCTGTTTACCAACGCTCCAGACGCACTTCGTACGAGAACAAGTGTTTCATAAAAAGCAAGTGCAAGAATGGCTTGAAGAAGGAATTGTTGTTCCAAGATGCTCTGAGTACGCATCACCAGTGGTGCTTGTTTCAAAAAGGACGGATCCAGAAGATTTTGTTGCGATTTCCGCCGACTTAATTCAAAAATGCAGACAGACAATTTTCCGATGAGTTTAATTGACGACGTTCTCGATAGACTGCAGGGCTCTAACATATTCACTATTCTGGACATGATGAACGGATTTTTTCATGTGCCAATCGACGAAGGATCTAGGAAGTTCACAGCGTTCGTTACGCATAACGGGCAGTATGAATACACGCACGTACCGTTTGGTATCTCAAACTCTCCTGCTGTGTTTTGCCGATATGTAAATGACACATTGAGATAGCTTATTCAAAAACAAACTTTCATGGTCTACATGGACGATATTATCGTGCCAAGTAAGGATGCAACCGAGGGACTTTAATAGTTGGAGACCGTTTCAAGTGGGATTGCAAATGGAACCATGGCACCAACAGATGAGAAGATAAAAGCGATCATTAACTTTCCAATCCCTCAAAGCAGACAAGTTTTGCAGCGGTACTTGGGCTTGACGTCATGTATGAGGTGCTTTATCAAAGATTATGCCTTAGCAGCAAACCGTTGAGTGACTTGCTACGACACAAAGGTGACAAAAAGGAAGACCGGAACCTAACGATGACCGAGCAGGGTCAACTTGTTTCCTACAACTTGTTAAAAGAACTACTTGTATCAGCACCAGTCCATAAACTGTTCGATCCGAAACCGAAGTGCATACAGATGCAAGCAAGTATGGCTTTAGTGGCGTTTTGATGCAGAAAGACTCAGAAGATCAGCAAATTCATCCTCTAGAGTTCATGAGTAGGAAAACAAACGCTTGTGAGGAGAATTGCAGTTCATACGAGCTTAAAGTTTTAGCGATAGTCAACGCGATGAAGAAGTGGAGAGTGTACCTTCCAGAGCTGGAAACAAAATGAGGCACGTGGATGCCTTGAGCCGTAAAAGCTGCTTTTACCAGCCACAACCTATACGAAGATTATTATTTGCAAAATATTATCTTGTACAAAGAAGATGGAAGGAGAAATAATCAGCAAGGTACATAAGGAGGGTCATTTCAGATACAACTCGGGATATTTTGGAGAAGTCATACTACATCCCAGGAATTCAGCAGAAGGTAGAGCGAGTAGTTAAAGGATACTAAGAATGCCTGATCATAGACTCTAAACGAGGAAAAAAGGATTGGCTACTTTCACCAATTGACAAAGCTCAAGAACCGCTTGGAACCTACCACATTGACCATGTTGGTCCACTTACCGATACAAAGAAGAAGTATAATCACATATTGGCGATTGTGGATGGATTTTCCAAATTCGTTTGGCTTTATCCTACAAAGTCGACGGGAACTGAGGAAGTTTTGGAAAAACTCAAGAAGCAAGCAGCAGTATTCGGCAACCCTCACCGAATAGTTACAAACAGAAGAACTGCATTCACTTCGGGATTATTCAAGACTATTGCAGTCGCGAAGAAAGGTAGAGGTAACGGACAGGTAGAAAGAATACTACAACAGCAGCCGAGTATATGAAGAAATGGAGTTCATTCATGGGTGAATGAAGATTCAGGATGGCCGTTTGTGGGATAGGGGTGTAGCGGGGTAATAAGCAGACCAGATGATTTTAATATAGGGACACACTGGTTGTTATTTCACAATATGAACACTATTGCATCAGCCAGAGTCGCATATCCCTCCATCCCATTTTAACGTTAGATATCTCTAGCCATCACTCGCTCTCATTGTGCCCATGACTTCAGAGATTCAAAGTAGGGTCAGTCGCTGCGAGAATTTGGCGGAGTAAGACGTGTTCTCCATTGAGTGCGAAAACCGAAAGTAAAGGCTCTGTTCTTAATTAATTACATAAATTATAATCAAACCTTGTGAACTTTACCCAAATTAAATATATAATTTGTAATCCCTTGATATAGCCATGTCCGTCTGTCCCTTTTTGTGATCTCAGAGAATCTAAGAGCTAGAGACACAAAATTTGGCACTTACGCTCATCTATATCTTGCATTGATTGCCACGCCTCCTACACCCACGGAAATGAAAAGACAAAATTTCGAATTACAAGAGCAAGCGACTTGATTTTTGGTACATAAAAAAATAAGCACTATGGTCCGAACCTGGCCTGAAATTTAATTTTAACTGGATGATTAACGCGGAAGTTATTCAACTAACAACGCTATGGGTAAAAGGAAAAAGAAGAGACGCTAGCGACCTCTGTGTTTATCAACTGATATCTTCGTAGTGGCGCCATCTATTGAAATTTCTGGTACGCAACATTAAAGAACAATCTGCAGTGAACGCTTTGCTTTCAAAAAGTACAGGGTGTCCAACTGTCGGGATTGATCCACCGTAGCTTACAGTACAAATGGGTCTATTAAGTTTGTGCAAAAAAAATGTGCGTAACAGGCAGAAGGAGGCGTGATATACCCCATAAAGTATATATATATTTCAGATCCCTCAGATTCGGCATTAGCAGGGAATGTAAATTCTGGCCCTTGCTCGTCCCTTCAACAGGAGATGGTCATCATGCCATCCTGTTCTTCCCAAAAGCAGGAGACGCTCCCCATGCCAGCCTGCGCTGAAGAAATGGTTCCTGGTCCAAGTAAACGTGCATTCCATCTAGGCCTTGGGGTAGAAGGTACCTTACTTTCTCCCTCTGACAACCTGAGGAAACAGCAGAGTACTGCAAGTGAGGCGAAGAAACCTACAGCCAGCATCACACGAAAATTTTCGTATGGTGAGAGGAGGAGTGCCGGGCATATTTTAGAGCAACAGAATGCGCTCTCCAATCCTAAGCCATCGGAAGACTGGCTGAAATAAGTTGTACCAAAGCAGGCCATTAAGATCTCAGGCTCAGCCAAAGAGGCAACGGTCGCAACATAGACTCCTGGCTGGTCTGCCAAGAAGACAAGAGTTCAGGTGGGGAGATCCTTCGCTCAAATTGCCAATGAGAGGATCCTAATAGGGGTTTTTGACAGAAGAAGTGAGAGCGGAAAAATCCCCCGTAACCAGTGGAAGTGGGTGGAGGCAGCGTTAGCCATACGCTGGGGGCGGAGCCGGCATCATCCTAATCCAGGAACCTTGGCTGGTGAGCGGCAAGGTTTCTGGACTTGGGACCCAAGATTTCAAGCTCATAGTGCCTGAATCACATGGTAAAATTGGAACCTGCATTCTTTCAAGAAAGCACTTTAGTATTTTCTTGCTCCAAAATTTCAGTAATATAGATAGCACTGCGGCAAGCCTGGAGCTCCAGCAACCCCCGGTAAGGCTGCTCTCAAGCTACATGGCCATGGCCATGTGGACCCTTCAGACGAGAAGGTGAGAAGTCTCATAAAGGATTGTGAAGCAATGCAAATCGGCCTCATTGTCGGGTACGACGCCAACGCTCACCACACCCAGTGGGGTAGCACCAACACAAATGTAAGGGGTGAGTCATTATTAGATTATATTCTTGGTACGGATCAGCTGATCTGCAATAAAGGTAATGACCCCACTTTCATAAATAAGAATAGGAAAGAGGTCATAGACTTGACCCTTGCCTCCCATCATATCTTTGATTTGATTCAGGAATGGATAGTATCTACGGAGCATTCATTCTCTGACCATAGATATATTGAATTCCTTTTAAATATGCATCGCCCTGAACCAAAACGGTTTACTAACGCCAGGAAAACAAACTGGCCAAAATACCATAGGTTATTTTCAGTAGCTATCTCAGACGGTCCTCACACCATAAGAAATCTCATATCCCTTGTCAATACCTTCACTGAGGCATGTAACTCTGTAAGCGAAGCGACATGCCAAGTAAGTAGACCAAAACAAAAGAAAAAATGCAGTAAGCTACGGTGGAGCAAACTCGGCAGAAGGAGACCCAGTACTTTTTGTGTGCAAAGCGTTCACTATAGATTGTTCTTCAATGTTGCGTACCATTCAATAGATGGCGCCACTAGGAAGATAAGTTAATTAACACAGAGGTCGCTAGCGTGTCTTCATCTTCCATCTGCCTATAACATTGTTAGTTGAATAACTTCCGCGTTTATCATCCGTTTGGAATGAAATTTTTTGGACAGGTTTAAAACATAGTGTATATTATATGTACCGAAAAATCAAAGCGCTAGCACTAAGGGGGCTCTTGTAATTCGACTTCGAACTGTTGTATTTCAATTTCCGGGGCCGGTGGGGGGCGTGGCTAAAATCTAAAACAAACTTGATCAATGCAAGATATAGATGAACGTAGTTGCCAAGTTTGGTTTCTCTAGCCCTTATAGTCTCTGAGATATTTTTTTTCTTTTTATTACTTGCCTTTTATTTATTGGATCTTCTCTTAAATTTGAGACTAACAATAAGTTTTCAAATCTTATAAATAAACAATAGTTAACAGCCTTCTTGGACTGTAATTTGACGCGGGACCCTAAAGTCTATCGTTGGGTTGGTAGGTCAATACGACGAAGACGGGATCGGCTGCACAACCTTATTAGGCCTCTCGCGAGGTGGTTGGGGTGTGAGGAAAGCTTGGCAAAGTACTTTGTCTTCTGTTCTGTTATTACATCTTTGACCGGCTGGATATGTATGTATGTTTTCGTTTCGAACGTACCACGGTGCCCACTGGACAATATCAATATTGCTATTGCAAGCACTCCCCCATAATTGGGAGTCATAGGTCCAGATAGGCTTTAGCGCAGAATTGTAGAGCAGAACCTTGTGATCAAGACTAAAGGGCGAGCAAACGTTAATAAGCCAGTGAAGACTCCTATCTTTTAGTTTTAAATGTGTTTTCTTTGCTTCGATGTGTCTGCGTGTGTTGTTGTGTGTGTTATTTGGAAGCGTTGATTTAATTTTATGCATTGGGCCGTCTAACCAGACTCTGTCTAATACTTAAGAGATATCTAGAAATATTGGTGTGCAATATTCTCGATTTTCGAAGGCGTTTCGTATTTCTGATGTTATGCTGTTGGCCTGCTCAATAGTTCCGTGCTTTTCCCAAAAGCCGAATTGATTTGATGGGATTTTGTTGTGGAGTCTTATAAATGGATTAATCTGATTTAGCAGACATTTTTCGAAGAGTTTTGATAGACACGATAATAGGCTTATAGGTCTGTATGACGACGGGACAGTGTGATCCTTTCCATACCGCACAATATGGGAGCTCAATAATCATTTTGGGGGTTATTAGATCTCAGCCCGGAGGTTTTCGGGGGCCACTTGCATTTTGATGGTGTTGGCGATCACATTTGGACGAAACTCGATTGGTTCATGTTGAGGCTGAGAGTCACTTCTTCTTAATGTTGGTAGTGTAAACGCATTTGTTGCGGGATTTGGTTGGAACACATTTTGAAGGTGAACCGTAAATGTGCTGGCTCTAACTTCATCGCTGCGGGCCCAACCGCCTACGGAATTTCTGACGGGCATCACGGTTTCTGTCGGTGAAGAAAGGGTGGGATGAGCTCTCCATAGTGAGTGTTTTTTACACGATGTTGATAAATTCTCTATATAACGGCGTTGAGCATGTGTTTCTTCCTGCGTTTGGTGACTTACGACTTAAACTTTGCCGTGCGGAAGGCGACCTGTAAAATTGCCATTCTCGACGTAATCGTCGCTTTTCGTGGGCGAGCTGTTCGATTTGTAGATTTGTCTTCTTTTGGATGTGTAGTACTTGTGTAGTTTCAGGTGTTGCAATGCGAGCTGTGGTGACGAGGACGGACTCCAGTGTATTTACACAGTGTTCGATGTCAGCTTCAACATTAATGAGAGGTTTTAGTTCAATATGTGAACTAATATATTTGTTGTATTGAAGACAATTGGATTTATATGAAGTCAGTCTAATCGGTTGATCTACGGACTCTGTTTGTCGAAGTAGTTTTATTAGACCAGTTGAGTGATCAGATGAGAAATCTGAAAGACATTCGGCGCTTATCAGACTTCGAGGAATATTCTTAGTAATTGCAGTCAATTAAATCGGGTAGTTTCTTGGAATCTGTTGGCCAGTATGTTGGCCTACCGGGAGAAACGTGGTCTAGCTTATTGTTAGCTTTAATAACGGCATTGTAAAGCTGCTTTCCTTTTGGGTTAACTAGTCGAGAACCCCAGTGTGTGTGCTTGTCATTGTAGTCTCCTCCTGCTATAAAGTGTTCTCCAAGTGAGTTAAAAAACTGCGTAAACTCACCTTTAGTTATTGTAAAGCGAGGGGGCAGTATACGGCGGCTAGAGTAAGTTGGTTACCATTGTCCAGTTTTATGTTTATAGATGTGGCTTGTAGGTAGTTTTCAGAAAATTCTTTATGGCAGTGGTGCTTGATGCGGTTTCTAATCAGAATACCAGTACCACCATGTGCTTTACCATCGGGATGATTTGTTCCGTACAACAAGTAGCCTCGTAGATTAAAATTATACTTGTTTGTAAGGTGTGTTTCTCAGAGTAGCATAACGTCGATATCATTGTCGAGAAGAAATTGAGCTAACGCCATTAGCGTTCCACATAGATATACGTAGGGGAGCCATCGATTATTTTGATTGTTGTGATAGCAGCATTTGTATCAAAAGATTTTGGTTTCGCATTAAATCTTGCATGGTTGTCCGCATGAATGCCATGAAGTCCATAAGGCTTTGCTGCAGGTTAAATAATATTGCTTCAGAATTGCTTTGTTGCTGGTCCGTTGGTTGATACTGCTTTGCCGTGTTGGGTTCCAAGTGTGCTGCTTGTAAAAACGGTGTATTTGAGGCAGGAGGCTCCAGTCCTGATTTAAACGCGTTTGCAAATGTCACGTTTTTTGTAAAGTTTTCAGGACCAAAAGAGGATCGGGCTGCAGTCGAAAAGAAGACATCTGGGTTTAATTTGGATGGGGTAAACGGTACGTTTTGGGGACGTGCAGTGGTCACTCGCTGGTGGAGTCGACTTTTCATCTCCTTATATATTGGGCATCCTTTGTAATTAGCTGTGTGATTACCACCGCAGTTACTGCACTTTTTTGTGGTGGGGTCGTCTTTATCCACTGGGCAGTGTGCAGAGTCGTGAAGCTCTCCGCAAACTACACACACCGAACGCAGTGTACAGTACTTTCTTGTATGGCCATATTCTTAACAATTCATGCATTGTACCGGTCCCTTGCGTTTATGTGGTTCTTCTACTGTGATTGTACGGTGCAATAAGAACTGAAGTTTATATATTGGATGCACTTCGTTGTTCTTTCACGACTTGTTTTAAGGTTCAAGTTTTACCTAACATAGCGGCTGCGGTTTCTTATCTCTGTTTAGGATGTTTATAACTGTCTTAGTGTTAAATCCTTTATCTTGTAGTTCTTTTTACTGTCGTTTAGAAACTTCGACAATACTCTATAATTATCTTCGGACTTCAATTGGACTTTGGTTTCATGAATGTTGCCTTTTACAAGGGGGATTATATGAAAATTGTCCGCCCCAATAAGCTCTATAATTTTGTTTACGAGAGCATTGGAGCTTTTCTGTCGGATAAATATAGGGGGTGGCTTTGGCTTTCTTTTATCACCTTCGCCAGCATCAGAGGGCAGATCGTCAGAGTTGTCTGCCAGAACTTTAAACTTGTTATTGTAAATTGGATTGAGGCTTGAGTCGCGACGGATAATTTTTGGCTTCGAGTTTAGGGTGCTCGATTTTCTTTTAATTTGAATGTAGCGATCCATACCAGTCTGAACAGCCGGGCCCGTTTTTGGTTTTTGTTTTGATTCTTGTTTTATTAACGTTGTTGTTCTTGGCGGCGATGGGGCTTGAGCTTGAAGTTGTTGTCATAATTGAATGATCCACTTGCGTTGCAGAAATCGCTTTGGGTATTGTAGTCGTTAACCCGCTGTTGATGACGGATACATAGAGCTTCTTCGCTCCTTTTCTTGAGCAATGCTCATTTTGCACGATTTGTGCGTGGCACTTTTTATGTCTTAGCGCTAATGCTGTATTACTCGAATACACTTTAATGTTTTATTTTTTATACCCTTGCAGAGGGTAGTATAATTTTGTCACGAAATGTGTAACGCATTGAAGGAAGCCTCACAGACCCCATAAAGTATATATATTCTTGATCAGGGCGACGAGCTGAGTCGATATAGCCATGTCCGTCTGTCTGTCCGTCTGTCTGTCCGTCTGTTTCTATGCAAACTAGTCTCTCAGTTTTGAAGCTATCTTGATGAAATTTGGTACAGATCCGTCTTTTTGCAGCACGCAGCACATATGTCGGAGCCGGCCGGATCGGATAACTATATCATATAGCTGCCATAGGAACGATCGGTTGGAAATAAACATTTAGTATGAAAAACTTTTTTGTTTCTCAAGATATCTCAACCAAATATACACATTGTGTGTTTGATAAAGTTCTAAACAGGCTGACCAAATTTTGTGTAAATCGGACTACTATATCATATAGCTGCCATAGGAACGATCGGTTCGAAAACAACATTTAGTATGAAAAAATTTTTTGTTTCTCAAAATATCTCAACCAAATATACACATTGTGTGCTTGACTAAGTTTTAAACAGGCTGACCAAATTTGGTGTAAATCGGACTACTATATCATATAGCTGCCATAGGAACGATCGGATCGAAAACAACATTTAGTATAAAAAACTTTTTTGTTTCTCAAGATATCTCAACCAAATATACACAGTGTGTGTTTGATTAAGTTTTAAACATGCTGACCAAATTTTGTGTAAATCGGACTACTATTTCATATAGCTGCCATCGATCGGTTCAAAATCAACAGATTTTTGTAAAAAATCTGACGGCTTACACAGGGCACTGCAAGGGTATCCAAACTTTGGCGCGCCAAAGTTAGCTTGCGCTATATTTTTTATTTATCTTTTTGACTGTCACTATTTCCACAGTTGTGGAGCTTTCCGGAGCGCGTAAAATAACACAACCGTTCACCACAAAGGTTGATTGCGATTCTCTGAGATATAGATGTTCAAGAAAGGGACAGACAGACAGACTGACAATGATGATCAAGAATATATATACTTTATGGGGTCTGTCACGCTTCCTTCTGCGTGTTACGCACATTTGCACAAACGTAATAGTCCTATTTGTACTTTTTTAAAGTACTGGGTCTAAAAACCACCTTGATGGTCACCCGATCTAAACGCTCTTCGTATGAATAGTAGAGCCCTCTTCAACAATGCCATTTTCCTCGACTCTGAGCAATCATGGACCGACTATAAATCCAGCCTCGCAACCTACAAAAAGGCCACAAGGCGAGCTAAGAGAATATCTTGGTACAATTTTTGCTCGGAAATCGAAGCATCCTCCGAAGTGGCCAGGTTGAGAAAAATACTCTCTAAGACCAACCCTACACTAGGGTACATTAAAAAGGAAGATTAGTCTTGGACTACGTCGAGCGACGCTCGCTTGGCACTCTTCTCTCCACGAACTTTCCAGGATGTAGTAAACAAGATAAGCTACCAAATCCACCTTTAGGTGAGGTACCCATAAACTTATCTCTTTTCAGCAGAAGGAATATCAACTGGGCGATAAATAGCTTTCAGCCGTACAAATCGCCTGGTTCAGATAATATTACTCCTGCTATGATATTACTCCTGCTAAACTAATTCACGCTGGACCAAGAGCCACAAACGGCCTACAAAGAATCTTCCTTTATGTTTTCAATATAGGATACATCCCTGATACATGGAGTGTCTCAAAAGTAGTCTTCATCCCAAAAGTCGGGAAGGCACCCCACACTGCACCGAAAGATTTTAGACCAATAAGTCTAATTTCCTTCATGCTAAAAACTTTGAACGGCTCCTGGCCCTGCATTTAAGGACCAGCATCCCGTCAACACCCCTTTCCAACAGTCAGAATGCTTACAAGAAGGGTAGATCGACGGAGATAGCCCTACACTCGGTTATCTCCGCCGTGGGAAAATCACTTTGGCATAAAGAATACGCTCTCATAGCCTTTTTTAGACATAGAGGAAGCTTTCAACAATGTCACTCCGGAAGCCATCATTGGTGCGCTGATGGGCCTGGGGGTCGATAGCCGTCTAGTGGGATTGATAAATCAGTTGCTCGCAAGCAAAGTTGTATCGTCCTCACTTGGTTCATCCACTCTTACCATCAACAGAGGAACTCCCCAAGGCGGGCTCCTGTCTCCTCTCCTATGGAACATAGTAGTAAATGAACTGCTCTGTGACATAGAGGGGGAGGATGCCATAATATTTGCGGGTAAATACCCCAAGCACTTTGTGCTCTTATGACAACCAAACTTAAAAAGTTGGTCACCTGGGCGGAAAAAGTGGCCTGGGGATCAACCCCGACACAACTGAATTGGTTCTTTTCTCTAGGAAATATAAAATCCCACAGCTGATACCCCCGAAACTAAAGGGTTCCAACCACTCCTTCAGCGAAAGCGCGAGATACCTTCCTTCCTGATCATTGCAGTGTCTTCCAAGCGGAAGTACTAGCTACCAATGAAGCAATAAACAAACTGTGGGACCATCGCCCTGAGGCAACAGCCATAAATATGTACAGTGATAGACAAGCAGCCCTCAAATTTCTACTAGCCATTACAACTAAGTCTAGTTTAGTCACTAATTGTCGCAAATCTCTAAGCGAGATCGCGGAGCAATTTGATGTAAACCTTATATGGGTACCGGGCCACCGAGATATCCTAGGTAAATGTGTAGCGGATGAACTCGCTAGGCGAGGCACGTCTGATCCTCTCCTTCCAAACAAGGAGGGAATTTGTATGCCCCTGGCAACTCGCAAGCTCATCCTCCAAACCCACTCAAACCACGTAGCCAGTAGGCTCTTGGAAAATGACCAGCAGAATAGCAAAGCAGACCTGGCCGAGTAGAAGACTATCCCGCTCTACCAAACTTTGCAAGCTGAGTAGAACGGATTGCTCGGCAGTTATCCGGGCCATCACAGGTCACTAGATAATAGGTACTCACGCACGTAGGCTTAACGCCCCTTACAATGACTTCTGCAGAAGTTGCAGAAATGAGGAAGAGGAGGAATCTACAGAGCAATTCTTCTGCTTCTGTCCGGTCTTGAGCAAAAGAAGACGCAAATTTCTGGGAAAACACTTCCACAACAGTCTGGGTGAGCTAGCACTATATAGCCCGCGAAAAATAACCAAATTTATCCAATCGACGAACCTCTTCGCAGATTCTGAAATGTCCCCACGTGTCGGCAATCACAACGGGCCCAAATGTGGCCTATGTGTGTCGACCACATCGACAGCCATTACAACCTAACCTAACCTATATATACTCTTGATCAGCATCAACAGCCGAGTCGATATAGCCGTCTGTCTGTCCTTTTTTGTTTCACCTAGATCTCTGAGACTATAAGAGCTAGATACACCAAATTTGCCACGTACGTTCATCTATTTATCCCATTGATCTAGTTTGTTTTAGATATTTTCCACGCCTCCATCCGCCCCTTAAAATGTAAATACAAAATTTCGAATGTCGAATTACAAGAGCACCTTTAATGCTAGCGCCTTGACTTTTTGAACATATAATATACACTATAGTACAAAACTGTCCAGAAAATTTCATTACTATCAGATGACAAAGGCGGCAGTTAATCAACTAACAATGTTACGGCTAAAGGAAGAAGAAGAGACGCTGTGTTTATTAACATATCTTCGTACTGGCGCCATCTATTGAATGGTACGCAACATTGGAGCATAATCTATAGTGAACGCTATGCAATCAAAAAGTACTGGGGTCCTACTGTCGAGCTTGCTCCACTGTAGCTCACTGCATTTTTTTCATATATTTTTATACCCTGTGGGGTATGTTATGTTTGTTAAAAAAAATAATAATGTAACAGGCAAACGGAGGACCCCATAAAGTATATATATTCTTGATCAGGGCGACGAGCTGAGTCGAGATAGCCATGTCCGTCTGTCCGACCGTATGAAAGAAAGGATCTCAGAGATGGTAAGACCTAGAGACACAAAACTTGATAAACTTCTTAAATTTGCACGCAGATCAAGTTTAGCTACAATTTGATTACCACGCCCCAAAGCCTACAAATCGATACAAACGGTATAACTAAAGCAATAGTACAGCTACAGACTTGAGATTTGACACATATAATGATAAGGAGGGTCCGGATCGATCAGTAATTTTTAATTTGGAATGAGTCATCCCACTCTCCCACAAACCACGAAAGAAAACCATAACTCTTGTTATTATCAAAGTGGAGATTTGATCATCGGCAACAATGATTTTTAGGGTCATATAACACCACCTCCTTTAGTTCCACAGGGAATTTTACTGTCCGGCCCTGACGATTTAATGATATATTTCTTTCCAAAATAAATAATTCACATATTCATAAAGTTTCTAATGCAAATACTTCAAATACTTCAAATACTTTTGTAACAATTACAAAAAAAAGAACAACCAAAAATTTAAAATAACTTGTAAATGTACTATGGATGATTTTGAGCAAATTCCTATGGTAGCAATATGATATAGTCATCCGATCTTGACAAAATTTCGTCAGAATGTAACATACAGTACAAAATACATAATCTGTGTGTTTTGTTTCGATAGCTCAAACAATTTTTCTTACTAAGCTATTTTCTCGTAGTGTAAACTTTAAGATCAAATTCGAACCCCTTCTAGTTGGAATTTCGCAATTCGCCGTCTTGTTGTAAAACCAAAGTTTCTTATCGGCAAGGTTATCAACAAGTTAGGCTGTCGACACGATCAGACACGATTGTCTAAATTCTAATAAAGTACTCCAATATGTAATTATAATTATAATATAATATATAAGGTCCGACCTAATAGGAAGAGCTTTAATCTCTTTAAAGAGTTACCTGTAGCAATTATAACACTGTCGTACTTGCAGAGTGCCGCGAATTAATCCGGTTAGGTTCTCATCTCCAATGAATGTGAGTAGGGCGCTCATCAGTAGAGCCTCTGCCAGGCAAAGTTCTGCGTGGCACTCCAAGTCTGTAAGCTGGTTAAAATTTGTCTGAAAAAATTGACTTAAGACTTACGCCGTCAGTCTGAAATGCAACATTGAAATACCTTTTTAAATGTGTTGCTAATTGACGCAGTTAGGGAAGTTTTTTTTCGATAACGTTGACAAAGATCTACACAATTCTTAAGCGCTGTCGATGCCTCATCAACATGCTCAAAGGTCAGCATTGCCTCAAGAAATTCAAATACTGCATTACCCATCGCGTGATATAAACTTGATTCAGTAAATGGCTTTAACAAATTGCGGGCTTCTTCAAATTTGTTATCAAAGAAATAGTTTATTGCCAATTCCGCTACATCCAGTGAACGTTTCATATCCATTTCTTGGTCCCATTGGTCCCCACATGCGTCATAAAATTCCTACATTTATTAATAAAATAAAATTAAATTGGATGACAGCTGCAATATTTGAACTGGTGGAGTTCAAATAAACGTTAGGGTTGTCAAAAATATATCAATATATCGATATTTTTCGGAAAAATAATAATTTTTATCGTGATTGTTTCTTTGACCAAATATCGGAATATCTATATTTTTTTAATAACTGACACCCGAAGCCGCATGACAGACATGCACATGACGCAACGATCTCATTTTTGAAACTAGGTTCTTTTCGACGTATTAAATGATTTAAATAAACACATGCAATTAAAAAGAAGGCTTCTAAAATGCATAAAAAAACAAATGTATTTATTTATTTTGTATTTTCTTATTTCCAAGTGCATCGATAAATAAATGAAATGAAAAATATAATTATTAGTTAAATTTTTTTGAAATTTTATATTGAAACTAGGGGGTATGCCCCCTGCTCGCTTCGCTCGCCAACCCCGGCTCGCTGCGCTCGCTGCAATCTCGTGGAGAAATGTGGAGTGAATATAGGGAACACTTCTCACAGCTATAGCCGGACCTTATGTCATTTGTAATAAAAAAGCGGGAAATGTAAATTCAATTATTCCCTACAATCGTACTTAAAATAATAACTAGTAATAGTACTTTATATAATACTAGGGGTTTGCTCCTGCTCGCTTCGCTCGCCAACCCCCGGCTCGCTAAGCTCGCTGAAATCTCAGGGAAAAATGTGAAGTGAAAATAGGAAACATTTCTCACAGCTATAGCCAGACCTTATGTCATTTCTAATTAGATAGCGGGAATTGTAAATTCAATTTTTCCCGGCAGTTGGACTTAAGATAACAGCAATAAGTAATACTTTATATAATATAGAGAATTTACATTTTCGCTGCTCGCTGTTTTAAAGTTTTCGCTGCAATTGGATTATTGCAGCAAGAGCGAGTAACAGTGCCATATACTGAAAATTGATTTTGAAAGCCGCAACACAAATGAATCGGAACACCCCCCCTCCCCCTCACCGTCCCCTTGTCCATCTTCTTTTGATTGTTTATTAATAGCATTATATGCCACTGTTCGTATGGCAGCTATACGATATAGTGATCCGATCTTGACCAAATTTTTACAGAATGTTACAATGAGTAAGAAATACATTATCTGTGAGTTTGGCTAAGATAGCTCAAAAAACAAAAAAAAATTTCATACTAAGCAATTTTGACCTTTGATCCCCATTTTAGCCCCTTCCAATGGGGATATCAAAAAATCCCGTCTTATTGCACGATAATTATGTCTCAGCTATGTTGTGTAAAAATTTCATCTCAATATCTTGAACCGTTTGGCCTACAGCGTGATGACTCAGTCAGTCAGTGAGTCAGGACAAAGAGTTTTATATATATAGATAAATATTTATCAGTCCATAGGAATGTCGCCATACTTCGTTGTGTTTGGCCAACTTATGCTAACGCATGGTCAGGTCTATAAACTGCTAACGATGGCACTGAGAAGTTAATGAAGAGGGACGATTTTGTTAAAATTAGGTCTTGCAGAAATAAACATATAATTTGCATACTAGACCCCGATCTTTTGACGTAGGACAGGAGGTTATAAACTTTTCCCAAAGCAATCTTGCAGCCAACTTACTAGTCGGGACCAAAGCCTTTGTTAAACAGAAGTTAGGTCAATTGTTATACTTGCTGGAAGATTTTACTGGTAAGGAATTAGGCAAATTCCAAGATATTTGGTAAGTGGCATCCAATTTGCACCCTTTTGTTTCTTTTATCATCCCTCTTTGCTTAGTAGCCAAGTTAGAATCAGGGGGTTTGTGAGCGTGCGATGTTTCAGCTCTAATAGCCGAATGCCAATTAATATGAACGCTACTGCTGAAGCTCAGAATATTACGAGCCATGCTAAATATTTCGAACATAGCCAGGAAAAAGCTCGCTGCTGGAGATCAGTCGGGATAAAAAGCTCCCTTTACCACAGCTGAATGCAGCGTTGCAATTAAAAGCTATCTGCTTAAAATACTTATTACTTAAATATATCACCCGTGCCGTGAGTTGATTAAAGTGTGCCATCATTCGACACAAATCTCTCTGTGCAAATAGAAGACGCTGTTTTCGCCTGTTTTCGCCAGTTTTCACTGCTAGTGCGTCTTAACCTTATACCCAAGGTAAGCCTCGTGACTATTATTCGAACAAGTGTTACCTTCGTATTCCTTTCAATAGAATAACCGTCGTGGATACCTGGAGTGGCTCCCCTAGTAAGTGGATCGCATCATTTTTGGTACCTAAGAGTATCCGCCAGTAGCAGCTTTGCAAGCTCAAAACCTGTAAAGCCCCTGAGACTTGTGGCTAGGGCTTTGCCTTGAGCTGGGTCTAAACAGACACACCAATATTTTCATTAACATGGTATTAGCCTCAGCGACATTAATCTACGGCGTTTGGCCATCGATCGCGGCGAGATTTGTGTTGCTTTATCTGCGCAGTTGTCATCGGCCCGCCTGATTTGGCCTATGACCATAGACACGTGGCCATTAACTTAAATAGGTGCAGGAGAGAATCTCACTCTACGGTTGAAGTCTACCTTTAATTGTATCGATGGAAAATTAACAGGATGAAAATATGTAAAAATTAAATTTAAATAAATTTAAGTCTAATTCCCTTTTTCTATTATTTTATTAGATTGCACGAATGCTTTTTGTTGTCAAATAATCCCATAACCCTCTACAGCAACATCTTCGTTCAGGCCTGCTGACATCGACGGAACCCCAAATAAGCAATGAGTACGAGGTGTAAGAAAAAAAATATATAAACAAATTAAACAACAAAAAGCATTGTACTATCTTAAAATAATGAAAAGAAACAACCGTTCCTCCCCTGTAAATCTATTGAAATTTTATACTATTGAATTACGTATAATAATGATATGATTGCCCCACTCGAGGTTGAATCCGATATTTTTTAATTATATACATATATGGTTAAATTCCAACATGAACTAAATTCTCTTTGCTAAATAATGGGCTCCTAAAGTCTCTCACTTGCAGACTTATAAAAAGGGTAGGGTCGTAGAAATGTCCTTTAATCAGCAGGTAGGAAGGTTGTAGAGAAAGAACGTCCACATCTTAGTTCTTTCAATGGCAACTCTAGGCTATAACTAAGTTGACTTAAAAATCCTGTATTTACCTTATTTGTCTACGATTGCTTTCTGTTATGTATCATATTTGCATAAGTAGCATCAAAAACCAACCCCAATTGCCTTGAGCACGGCCGGAACCGCATAGTAGACAGAGGGGCTGCTATGTCATCACTTAGGTGCACGTTACAGATCTTGCGGCCACGGAAACCGTAGAATCGCTAAAATCTGTTTTAGACTTCATATTTTATTGGTGCTTAAGAAGTTGGCGTAAACTACAAAAATATACAATCAATATTCAAAGAATGAGCACAAAAATGCATTAAGGCCCGGCTATAGCTGTGAGAAGTGTTCCCTATTTTCAGGCTCAGATGCCCAAATGTACCTCTGACGCGCTGTGATAGGCTGTGCCGGTCAATGTAAACCTAGCATAACGCAACGTAAACCTAGCATAACCTAGCATAACGCATCCATTAAATATCTTACGGCTTATAACGAGCACTGCACGGGTTTTCAAACTTTGGCGTGCCAAAGTTAGCTTGCGCTATATTTGTAGACCCAGTACTTTAAAAAAGAACAAATGGGTCTATTACGTTTGTTCAATTGTGCGTAACATGCAGATGGAGGCGTGGCAGACCCCAAAAAGTATATATATTCTTGATCAGCATCAACAGCCTAGTCGATATAGCCATGTCCGTTTGCCCGTCTGTCCGATTTTTGAGTTTCTAGATCTCAGAGACTATAAGAGCTAGAGACCCCAAATTTGGCATGTAGGTTCATCTATATCTTGCCTTGAACAAGTTTGTTTTAGATTTTTGCCACGCCCCCCTCCGCCCCCGGAAATCGAAATACAAAATTTCGAAGTCGAATTACAAGAGATTCTTTAATGCTAGCGCCTTGATTTATGGTACATATAATATACACTATGGTTTTTACCTGTTCAGAAGATTTCATTCCGATCGGATGATAAACACTGAAGTTATTCAACTAGCAATGTTACGGGGAAAAGGAATAAGAAGACACGCTAGCGACCTCTGTTTTTATTAACTTATCATCCTAGTGGCGCCATCTATTGAATGGTACGCAATATTGAAGAACAAACTATAGTGAACGCCTTGCACTCAAAAAGTACTGGGTCTCCTACTGTCGAGCTTGCTCCACCGTAGCTTACTGCATTTTTTTTTATTAAAATAGAGACAATTTTGAGTTATAATCTATTAAATGTTGTAGACGTTGCAATTGGTTATTTTCAGTGCACTTTCGCAAATGCTTTTTAAACTTGGAATTTTGTTTTGTGCGATTCAATTTGAAATTATTATTTACGCGGTTCATTTAAATTTTTATTGCTTATCGATATTCGATAAAAAAAAAATCTGCTGTTTGCCGTCGATACCCCGAAAAAAACAAATTTTGTAAAAATTCTAGACAGAATTCGGTAACACTTGCCAATGATGCGCCGCATAATTTAACATGCGGCCGTATCATTGTCTTCTTATATCCACAGGCTTCTTTTGGGCATCCTTGCCGCATGTTCCATTTAACTGAAAAATCCAATGATGCGGATTTACTAACTAGTAATGTAAGTCAAAACTAAACATCGATTTAAAAATCGGATTAATAAAATTGTCCATGCAAATATCGATTTCAAAACATCGAAAATTTCAACAACGATTGATCGATTTTGCATGATCGAAAAGAGCATGATCACTTTAGCACATAACACATTTCAACTCAGCTCGCGATCAGGAACATAATCTAATTATGTTATTAATACACATATAACATACTTTAATAAAACTTATACTTACATATTTGCATATTTGTAAACTTTAACTTTTTTATGAAATGAAATTTTGACGCCACGTTAGTATTTTGAAGAGTTTACACAGAGGCCGATTTTCCATGAAAATCGATTTATGTACCGATTAATCGGCCAAAAATAGATACAGTTAAAAAACTTGAGAATCGATCAATCGATGTTTTTTTTCATCACTAAGTATCACGGAAAAATCAATAGTCTCGTTCACCAGAATAAATCAGTCATTTATTATCTATCACAAATCAAAAAAAAAATTGTTGTCTTCTGGTGAACGCTTTTGATGAAATTTTAGGAAACGAAGTAAACACACAAATATATAAATGCACTTTTTCATGTTATTTTGATTCAAGTTTGTTTTCTATTCGAAACGTCTCCGCCAACATCACTATTTCAAATCTTGTGTTTTTTTGCCTTAAAATTACATCATCCACAAATCCAATGATGCCTAATGGAAATACTAATATTCTGTTACAAGAGCGAAAAATTAAGACTTTTGAAGAGAATTTTCCGTACAAAATAATTTGCATTTTGTGATTTAATATTGAAAAAATTTCTGTTTATTTTTAAATTAGTATAATATTTCAAAAAAGACAATTTTAAAATAAAATTAAAGGAAATAGACCTGGGAAAATTATCTTCATGTGTTTCGTACGTAACCGCGCAAAAATTAAAAACTATCGATGAGGCTATCATCGATGATTTGACAACACTATTCAAAATTATATCATTAGAGCTAATTATATATTCATCAAAATACTTATGTAAATGACAAGACAGTTTTTAAGCCCCAAAGTTCACAAATTGAAAAATACTTTAATATAATTTCTAAGTTTACACTTGAATTTTTATAGTGTATTGATATGTATTAATACATAAAATGGTTCTTACCTCCGAAGAATCTGATTCACCGCAGTTGTCCATATTATGTAGTGAGGAACACACAGCTATGCCGTGTGTTATGTTATTTTTAATAGGAAAACGAGAAACGTAATAAGACGCTTTGCGCTTTCAATTTTTCCCTGCAAATGGACTTAAAATAATGGTAGTATATATAGTACTTTATCTATATATATAAAACTCTTTGTCCTGACTGACTGATTCACTGAGTCATCAAGCAGTAGGCCAAACTGTTCAAGATATCGAGCTGAAATAATATGATATTACGATAATTATGTGTCAGCTATGTTGTGTGAAAATAACGATACCTTGAACCGTTTGGCCTACAGCGTGATGTCTCGTCAGTCAGTAAATCAGTGAATCGGGACAAAGAGTTTTATATATATAGATATGGATATCTTTATTAAGGACAAACTGTTACATTTATAAAATTTACACGAATTTCTAACAATTTTAAATAAGCGAGATAGCAGTTTTATTATTTGTGTTGATATTGTTTTTATTTTGTCACGAAATATGTTCATACCCCTGTAGAGGGTATTATGATTTTGTCACGAATTGTGTTGTAAACGAGTTGAAGGAGGCGTGGTAGACCACATAAAATATATTCTTACATAAACTCGTAATCAGGACAATGAGCTAAGTCGATGTAGCCATGTCTGTCCGTCTGTTTTTATGCAATATAGACTCTCAATTTTAAAGCTATCTTGATAAAACATTGTAGGAACGATCGGTTAAAAATCAACCTTAACTCAACCAAACTCTGGTATCGTTATAAAAACTCTTACCAAATTTGGATAAAATTAGAACACTGCATCAAATACTTGTCATATGGGCATTTCCAAAATCGCACACGGAACATCCGTACGCATTCAAAGAAGGAAAACGGTAAAAAGTAATCGTTTTTTTGATGAAAGGCTAAACTTATAGCATTTTATTTGCTCTTTCAATGGTGCAAAGATTGATTTTGGGTAATTTTTATACCCTTGCAGAGGGTATTATATTTTTGTCACGAAATGTGTAACGAATTGAAGGAAGCCTCACAGACCCCATAAAGTATATACATATATTCTTGATCAGGGCGACGAGCTGAGTCGATATAGCCATGTCCGTCTGTCCGTCTGTCTGTCTGTCCGTCTGTTTCTATGCAAACTAGTCTCTCAGTTTTAAAGCTATCTTGATGAAACTTGGTACAGGTCCGTCTTTTTGCTGCACGCAGTACATATGTCGGAACCGGCCGGATCGGATAACTATATCATATAGCTGCCATAGAAACGATCGGTTCGAAAACAACATTAAGTATGAAAAAATTTTTTGTTTCTCAAAATATCTCAACCAAATATACACATTGTGTGCTTGACTAAGTTTTAAACAGGCTGACCAAATTTGGTGTAAATCGGACTACTATATCATATAGCTGCCATAGGAACGATCGGTTCGAAAACAACATTTAGTATGAAAAACTTTTTGTTTCTCAAAATATCTCAACCACATATACACATTGTGTGTTTGACTAAGTTTTAAACAGGCTGACCAAATTTGGTGTAAATCGGACTACTATATCATATACCTGCCATAGGAACGATCGGTTCAAAATCAACATTTAACAAATTTTGTAAAAAATCTGACGGCTTACACAGGGCACTGCAAGGGTATCCAAACTGTGGCGCGCCAAAGTTAGCTTTCGCTATATTTTATTTTTAAGATAATTTCAAAATTCAAGTGACTCGCACGGGAAACGAAACATAAGTGGCTTGTTAGGTCAACCAATTCAAACGCCAATTTCAGCGATTCCAGAGGCAATATTTTAATGAAACTACTTTTTAACTCTTGTGCATTGATGCCTCTTAAAAATGGTTATGATTTTTTTCAACGATGACCCGCATTTTTTTTTAATTCAATTTGACGTAAATTCGCGGGACATCGCGCACTGCACATTTCTTCCACTAAGATTAAGGGGATATTGATCTATGTATAAATTAATGAAGCTAAACTTTTTTGGAAATTAAAAAACGGATTTATCAAGATTGAATATTATCTTTGCATTTTATTTAGATTTCTGCTCATTCAAGAAATATATTTTGGAATAATCAATATATTTATACTCTCCATTTTATAGGTCAATTTTAACCACAATAGTCAAAAATACAGAAAACCTTAATTTGGTCAAAAACGAAATTGGTTTTCTCATTAAAATAAATTAATTTATGTGTAAATTTCTTAAATAAATAACTTGAATAAGTTTCTGATGAAAAATTTTACATGATGTGAGTTTTTGATTCATTTTTGGACGCGGTGGACCTTTTTATTAAAATACCCATATGTCGAAATTTGAATGCTGTCTCTGCAAGGGCTTACAAAATTTAATTGACTTTTCAATAAAACTGAAAATCATAAAGTACATTTTAAATAAATTTATTTGTTCTATTAAATTTATCACTAATTAGAATTTCCTTGAAAGTTGAAATAAAATTATCACTGCCGATTTTTGTGACTCTTAAAAGTTGAAAACTTTTAAGAATGTCGATAGTTAGTTCGGTTATTTTAAATGCATCGATCATCAAAATCTCTAGAGATTTAAAGAATTCATCTGAAATTCCCTTTAAAAAAAAATAATAAATTGCCTAATTGCCGACGCCCTATGTGTTTACATCAGCGCTAAATGATTAAGGCTGCGCTTACATTTAGACTTAAAGTTTTAGGTGCATTCATACAAACATAGCGTATGTACATGTACATGTGCTCTTTAACGTATCCAAATATGTTTGTATGTATCCACATATGTATGTTTATAAAAATTCACACAAGATCAACACAAATTATTACTATTTTCAACTTAAAGTAAAGAGCCAAATATTATATATTACATATATGTATGTATGTACATATGCTTATGTTATTAGTAATAGTTAGAAATGTTCAATGTCTTAACGCATTTAAATCTTGTTATGCAACAATATCACAACTTTAAACCTGGTGTTGATCCGGTGTTGTTGTTCAGCTCCAACAATTTACGATTCACTGACTAATATATTATCGTAAAAGTTAAATATATAGTGCAGATATATGTAGATATGTATATGTGTTGTACCTTGTACTCCGAAACGTACTACACTACATACACACATTAAAGTAGTGATAATGAAATTTCATTTCACTAGCATTGAAAATAGTGCCAATGAATATTTAGACCCAGTACTTTAAAAAAGTACAAATGGGTCTATTAAGTTTGTGCAAAAAAATGTGCGTAACAGGCAGAAGGAGGCGTGGCAGACCCCATAAAGTATATATATTCTGGATCAGCATCAACAGCCGAGTCGATATAGCCATGTCCGTCTGTCTGTCTGTCCGTCTGTCCGTCTGTCTGTCCTATTTTGTGTCACCTAGATCTCAGAGACTATAAGAGCTAGAGACACCAAATTTGGCATGTAGGTTCATCTATATCTCCCATTGATCAAGTTTGTTTTGGATTTTTGCCACGCCCCCCTCCGACCCTAGAAATTGAAAAACAAAATTTTAAAGACGAATTACAAGAGAACCTTTAAGACTAGCGCCTTGATTTTTGGTATATATAATACTCACTAAAGTCCAAAACTGTCCTAAAAATTTCATTCCAATCGGTTGATAAACGCGGAAGTTATTTAACTAACAATGTTACAGGCAAAATGAAGAAGAAGAGACGCTAGCGGCCTCTATGTTTATCAAGTGGCGCCATCTATTGATGGTACGCAACATTGAAGAACAATCTTTAGTAAACGCTTTTCACTCAAAAAGTACTGGGTCTCCTACTGTCGAGCTTGCTCCACTGTAGCTTACTGCATTTTTAGACCCAGTACTTTAAAAAAGTACAAATGGGTCTATTACGTTTGTGCAAAAAAAAAATGTGCGTAACAGGCAGAAGGAGGCGTGGCAGACCCCATAAAGTATATATATTCTTGATCAGCATCAACAGCCGAGTCGATATAGCCATGTCCGTCTGTCACTTTTATGAGATCCTAGATCTCAGAGACTATAAGAGCTAGAGACACCAAATTTGGTATGTAGGTTCATCTATATCTTGCATTGATCAAGTTTGTTTTAGATTTTTGCCACGCCCCCCTCCGCCCCCGGAAATTGAAATACAAAATTTCGAAGTCGAATTACAAGAGCCCCTTTAATGTTAGCAACTTGATTATTGGTACATATAATATACTCTATGATCCAAACCTGTCCAGAAAATTTCATTCCAATCGGATGATAAACACGGAAGTTATTCAACAAACAATGTTACGGGCAAAGGAAGAAGAAGAGACGCTAGCGACCTCTGTGTATATCAAGTAGCGCCATCTATTGTATGGTACGCAACATTGAAGAACAATCTTTAGTGAACGCTTTGCACTCAAAAAGTACTGGGTCTCCTACTGTCGAGCATGCTCTACTGTAGCTTACTGCATTTTTTTCACTAGTATTGAAAAAAGTGATGCTAATGCCAATTTTTTTTAATTATCAGTGAAAAATTAATTTAATTGGCATTAAAAAATTTAGAAAAAAAATACATATATACATACCCTTGCAGTGCCCTGTGTAAACCGTCAGATTTTTTACAAAATTGGTTATACAAACTAAATGTTGGTTTCGAACCGATCGCTCCTATGGCAGCTATATGATATAGTAATCCGATTTGCACCAAATTTGGTAGGGATGTATAAAACTATACCAAACACACAACCTGTTATTTTGGTTGAGATATCTGGAGAATCAAAAAAGTTTTTCATACTAAATGTTGATTTTGAACCAATCGTTCCTATGACAGCTATATGATATAGTTGTCCGATTTGAGCCAGATTTGGTAAGGATGTATAACACTGTATTAAACACACAATCTGTGATTTTGGTTGAGATATATTGAGAAACAAAAAAGTTTTTCATACTAAATGTTGATTCCGAACCGATCGTTCCTATGGCAGCTATATGATATAGTAATCTGATTTGCACCAAATTCGGTAAGAATGTATGAAACAGTATCAAGCACACAATCTGCGAGTTTGGTAGAGAAACATTGAGAAACAAAAAAGCTTTTCATACTAAATGTTTATTCCGAACCGATCGTTCCTATGGCAGCTATATGATATAGTGATCCGATCCGCCCGGTTCCGACATATGTACTGCGTGCAGCAAAAAGACGGGCCTGCACCAAGTTTCATCAAGATAGTTTTAAAACTGAGAGACTAGTTTGCATAGAAACAGACAGACAGACGGACAGACAGACGGACATGGTTATATCGACTCAGCTCGTCGTCCTGATCAAGAATAAATATACTTTATGGGGTCTGACACGCCTCCTTCAATGCGTTACAAACTTCGTGACAAAATTATAATACCCTCTGCAAGGGTATAAAAAGTTTTACATACTAAATGTTGATTTCGAACCGACCGTTCTTATGGCAGCTTTATGATATAGTTGTCCGATATGTACCAAATTTGGTAAAGATATGTGAAACAGTATCGAATACAAAATCTGTGAATTCGGTTGAGTTATCTTGAGAAAAAAATAAAGTTTTTCATACTAGTTGTTGATTTGAGCCGATCGTTCCTATGGCAGCTATGTGATAAAGTTATCTAATCCGGACGGTTCCGACATATGTACTGCGTGCAGTAAAAAGACGGACCTGTACCAAGTTTCATCAAGATAGCCTTAAAACTGAGAGACTAGTTTGCATGGCTATGTATATCGACTCAGCTCGTTGCCCTGATCAAGAATATATATACTCTATGGGGTCTGTGAGGCTTCCTTCAATGCGTTACAAACTTCGTGACAAAATTATAATACCATCTGCAAGGGTATAAAAAAAACTTAATGAAATGGTATATTTTGTATTAAGTATATTAAGCAATTCCAAAACTAAAAGTAAATTAATAAATTTATTTAATAATTCATATTTTCTTTGTTTATATCAACATTTGTAAAAAAAAAAAAAAGAAGAAAAAGACAACAACAAAATCCAGTCGCTTGCAAGTGCATTTATATACGAGCGTATGTATGTGTGCATGTGGTAGGTACATTAAGCTTTAAGCTTTCACGTTGTTCGGTCGTTTTTTCGTTGCCTTCCCGGGTAGAATTTCATAAATAACAATAGCACTTTTCACAGTGGTTTTGTGGTTAGTTAACTACTAAGTAAACTCAAATAGCTGCGTGCATTTATAATTTGTCACTGTTTAATATGTATATTCATATCTTCTTATAATTGTATTAATTGTTATTTGCACATGAGTTCTGTGATTCGACTGTGATTGTGATTTTTTAGCATAATCTTGATATTCGCTTCGTTTTTAAAGCTTGTCGCAATAATATATTTTGTAATCGAGGAAGACGAATAACAATGTGTAGAAGAAAACTGAAAGCAAAGCGTAAAACAAACACTGACAAAGGAAAAGCATAACAACTGAATACACATACAGGCACATATACCTAACAGCTGATTGCGCACGACAAAAAGCTAGATGCTGTAGGCTTCACAGCACGACGCAATTCGGTCGGCCCTTTATAAACTTAACAAAATATGTAAAAGAATGCTTTTATAAAATGAATATTGGTATTTTCAAACCCATATATTGGTACATATGTCTGACTACATGTATTTTATTTTACATGTGTATGTAGATATTTAAGTACAAAACTTTGAGCGTATCGATATGTGTTCATGCGTGCATATGAAAGGCTAGCTGAAACGTATGTACATACAGTGCACTATGGGGCATTTGAAGAGTTTATGAGGCAAAATTAATGACACAAGAACGCAACGAGATATTTTGGTCTACACTAGGCGGCATATTTATTTTGAAATAGCTTACATTCAACTACAAGTCTATTTTACCAAGTATTGTTGTACTCTACGGCTCAAAAAAAAATTTTCAAATTAATTTGCCTATTTTTTGTAATTTTTTTTCTGCTGATGATATTGCAAGCACACCTCATATTTTGCTTGGCATAAGTAATTTGACAAACTTTTCTAATTCAAAATTCTTAAGTAATCGATTTTGGTACAATTTTTTTAAAGTAATTTTGGGTCGTAGATTCTAAAAATGCAAATCTTTTTTTTTGTACGAGGAATAGTTTTCGAGATAAAAATGGCAAGTTTTACAGGAAAAAAGCTTAATTTTCCTTTTTTTAATTTAAAAAATTATATGAAAGTTATAAAAAAATATGTTTTGTCATAGCGTTTTTCCAGGGTGCCCTGCCCATTTTGCTGGCACAATGGTGTTAGAAGCCTAATGCAAAGAAAAAATGCAGTAAGCTACAGTGGAGCAAGCTCGACAGTAGGAGACCCAGCACTTTCTTAAACTGTAAAAGTATCTACCATCAAAACGATCCAACTGATTTAAGAACTTTTATTTAGAAGATCTCATTACCTTTAATTAGAGACTACTCTTGTATAAAAGCAACCGCGTTTACGATTTATAATCAAAAAACTGAGTCACTTCGTAACATAAAAAATGCTATCTCAAAAACTAGTTTGAGAAATTTTTTTTTTTTATAGTTTATTTATGTATTTAGGAGGTCCAAAATCTAGAAAAAATATATTAGGATCTCTGAGAAAAAATAGCTGTAGTAGACACAATGTTAAAGTAGACATTATTTCCTTTAATTTAGTATTTTTTTTGGTTAGTTGGTAGACATTATTAGTTGTTGAAGTGTTAAAATCTATCATCTGCACTGCATACTTTAAACTGTGAGCCGCTGTACATACATGTATGTATGTACATTGTACATACTCACTTATTAAGTTATTATACGGCATTAGAACTATAGGTATCAAAGTTCATTCAATATTATCATCTGTCAACTTCCGTTGGCTAAACATTTTGTTCCTAATACAATCATTTACTATTTTGCGGCGCTGTTGTTGTCTTACTTGTCTTATCAAATAAGTGCACATATGCACATACATACATACACAAAATTATAATACCCTTGCAGAGGGTTTTATAATTTAGTCATGAAATGACTTGCTTCTTAGAGGATCCGTAGCAGATCCCATAAAGTATGTATATGTATATGTATATGTTATAATCTTGATCAGGACGACAAGCTTAGTTGATATAGCCATGTTTTGAGCTCTTTAAATAATTGGGCGATTAGCCGGACCTGATCACTATATACATAATATAGCTGATATTTGAACGATCGGTTAAAATTAAAGCTTTTGTGATATTTTAACGGAGCTCCCAAATTTTTTATTTGCTATTGACTTACATATGCATATATCCCGATTAAACTTGGATGAAATCGGATAATGGATTCTAAGGTTTCCGTTACGCCCAGATGAACTTGGATTTAAATATAGCGCAAACTAACTTTGGCGCGCCAAAGTTTGGATACCCTTGCAGTGCCCCGTGTTAGCCGTCAGATTTCTTACAAAATTTGTTAAATGTTGATTTTGAACCGATCGATCCTATGGCAGCTATATGATATAGTAGTCCGATTTACAGCAAATTTGGTCAGCCTGTTTAAAACTTAGTCAAATACAAAATGTGTATATTTGGTTGAGATATTTTGAGAAACAAAAAAGTTTTTCATACTAAATGTTGTTTCCGAACCGATCGTTCCTATGGCAGCTATATGATATAGTAGTCCGACTTACACCAAATTTGGTACCGATGTATAAAACTATACCAAACACACAATCTGTGAGTTTGGTTGAGATATATTAAGAAACAAAAAAGTTTTTCATACTAAATGTTGATTTTAAACCGATCGTTCCTATGGCAGCTATATGATATAGTCGTCCGATTTACACCAAATTTGGTATCGATGTATAAAACTATACCAAACACGAAGTCTGTGAGTTTAGTTGAGATATATTGAGAAACAAAAAAGTTTTTCATACTAAATGTTGATTCCGAACCGATCGTTCCTATGGCAGCTATATGATATAGTGATCCGATCCGGCCGGTTCCGACATATGTACTGCGTGCAGTAAAAAGACGGACGTGTACCAAGTTTCATCAAGATAGCTTCAAAACTGAGAGACTAGTTTGCATAGAAACAGACAGACAGACGGACAGACGGACAGACAGACGGACATGGCTATATCGACTCAGCTCATCGCCCTGATCAAGAATATATATACTTTATGGGGTCTGTGAGGCTTCCTTCAATGCGTTACACATTTCGTGACAAAAATATAATACCCTCTGCAAGGGTATAAAAATGTCGACGTTTTAAAATAGACGATATTCATACAAACTGCAATTTCGAAGTTCACAATAAATCCCAAATAATCGAATAATAAGCGATTAGTTCTGTTGAAATGAACTTGAATTTTCTCACATTCTACCTGAAGAAATTGAAAATGAAACACAAAATGCAAGTGCAGCAAGGAAAGGGCAAAGAAAAATAAGATTTTCTGACGTTTTCATTCCGCGCTTTGTGTAAATATGCCTTAGGCTTTTAATTGTTTTTGAGATCGAAGAATTCAGACAGACAGAAGAGCTATCAAAAATAAAAGTCTATATGCTTTACTTACTTGCACTGCTTTTTAGACCCAGTACTTTAAAAAGTACAAATGGGTTTACTAAGTTTGTTCAAAAAAATGTGCGTAACAGGCAGAAGGAGGCGTGACAGACCCCATAAAGTGTATATATTCTTGATCAGCATCAACAGCCAAGTCGATATAGCCATGTCCGTCTGTCCGTCTGTCCGTCTGTCTGTCCCCTTTTTGAGTTCCTAGATCTCAGAGACTTTAAGAGCTAGAGACACCAAATTTGGCATGTACGTTCATTTACAAGTCCCAAGTTTGTTTTAGATTTTCGCCAAGCCCCCCTCCGCCCCCGGAAATTGAAATTCAAAACTTCTAAGTCGAATTACAAGAGCACCTTTGATGGTAGCGCCTTTTTTTTGACATATAATAAACACTATGGTCCAAACCAGTCCAGAAAATTTCATTCCAATCGGATGATAAACGTGGAAGTTATTCAACTAACAATGTTACGGGCAAAAGGAAGAAGAAGAGACGCCAGCGACCTCTATGTTTATGAAGTGGCGCCATCTATTCACGCAATCTAGTGAACGCTTTGCACTCAAAAGTACTGGGTCTCCTACTGTCGAGCTTGCTCCGCTGTAGCTTAGTGCATTTTTAACTAGGTATACTAATAATATATTTTGGAATTACAGGTAATCTAATCCAAGCACCTTATCAGTTACGACTGATTAGGCTAATCTTAGATTACGTATTTGGCACTTATCAAATTGGGCTGTTCGCAAGTATCAATAATAGTTAGATAGGCAGGTTTTAAATCGGCCCTTGGAGTATAGCACTCAAGAACGTGTGCTAGACCAAGTCTTTAAATAAAAAAACAAAAGCATTGCCAACTAGTTCAGCCTTACAGCCCGCCGAACACGCTAAGTGACGTCCACTACACGATTTAAAAAAAAAAAAAAAATTAAAGAAAAAAGAAAGAAACGTAAGATCTGTTCAAACTTTATATTACTTATGAATGTTTAATATTCAGTTGTGTGACTGATGGTATTTATTTTGAAGTATAACGTTTCTTTTTTTTAAATTATGCAGAAGATTCGGTTCGAGGGTTACAAATTCGAGCAATAAAACAAAATTTCGATTTGATTCGCAATGCATATATGTACATATGTATATTTTATGTTGCGTAATACGTAACGTTACGTAATGTACTTAATCGCGTTGAATTGCGTTATCAATATAACTTCATTTTGCCGAAATGCTAATTTCTAATTAATAAATACACGGTCTCTCACAGTAAAATTCGTTCGTCTATAAGTGTTTTGCAGAAAATGTAATGCACTTACATATACTTCGGTTAGGGGCTATTTATTTAATAGAAAATTGTCCTTAGCATTAGAAAGATGTTCAGTCTATTAATCACATTAGGTCCTGTCCTCCTAAATTCCCGTTAAACTAAATATGTGGTTTAAAAAAACCAAAATCAAAGTGTCGTATACGGTTTACGTTTGGGCCATAGGTAATTCAAGAGCTTTATAAAAAATATCAGAACATTTTTGTTTGAGAAATTTATAATTTTTCTAAGAAGCCAGATACTCATATTGTCTCAATGCATTTTCAATTAATAGTTTAACCTGGGAATGATTCTTGAAAAAATGATCAACAAAACATAAAATGTTAAATGTCTTCCAGCATACAATTTTTTTTAATGAAACATGAGGGTCTTATCTTAAAAATATAAATAAATAGAATACCCGCATTTTTGGGCCAACTACTTTACAAAAAGGGGGGTATAAAGTTTGTCAGTAAAGGTGGCGTGGCAGACTGCGTAAAGTATATATACTGTTCATCAGCATCAATAACCGAATCGATATACGCAATGTCCATCTGTCTGTCTCTTTTTAAACACCAACGAAAAGCTTTCTGTAAGAGTAATTATACAAATTAAATTAAATTTAAAAAATATAGCGCAAGCTAATTTTGGCGCGCCGAAGTTTGGATACCCTTGCAGTGACCTGTATAAGCCGTAAGATGTGAATTTTGAACCGATCGTACCAAGTTTCATCAAGATAGCTTCAAAACTGAGAGACTTTTTTGCATAGAAACAGACAGACAGAAAGACATGGCTATATCGACGCAGCTCGTCGTCCTGGTCAAGAATATGTATACTTTATGGGGTCTGAACCACCTCCTTTACTGCGCTACAAACTTCGTGACAAAATCATAATACCCTCTGTAAGGGTACAATATTATGTTAAATTAGTTCAAATTTTGTTTTAAAATTATTAACATAAAAGTCTTAAGTCTGGGGTGTACAAAAAATATAATTGATCCAATATTTATTGCAATTATCTATAGAGAAGGTTAAATTTAGTAAATCACAGTTAATTTGGGATCACATGGGGAGAGATCTATCATTATCAAAAATTCTTCGAAGACGACTGTAAAGAGAAGCTTTAGTGGGAGAGATAAGATAACAATTATTTTTTGATTTTCAAATTAAAACTCAGTCAATGATTTTTATTTCTGTTTTCAAAAATAAAATATCAATACCATAAAGACCTTAATAGATATAGGTACCAAATTTAATTTACACCACACACCTACAAATTTTGTAAATATCCATTGATATAACTTACCCTCATCGTTACCCGTAGAAAAATGAAAAACAACAATGATTTTTATTAAAAATGTCAATGAATAACTGTTAGTTTTGATTTTTTCACTTTTCATAACAATTATTGGGGGTCCCTATTTGAAATTAAAAGATATAGCTTCTTACAGTTGCAGTATAGTACTCGAAACCGATTGTGCAAAGCGTAAAGCATGTAGACAAAAATAATGGGATGAAGTTACTAGTTGCATCAAATGGGACATTTAAGTTAAGGCGTTCTAATAAAGATGGAGAACTAACTTTACTAATGATTAACTTATACTGAACTTCAAAATAAGTCCAAGAACTGGCATTTTTAATTCTTATACAGATTGAGGAGTAGAAGTCCGAATCTGTTCAAATGTAATCTCAATCGGGCAATAAACTGGGAAGTTATAGTGAATTTCCACTAGCTGGGATTTTTCGGTTGCGTGATTTTTCTGTTGCGTTTGCCGCATCCATAGTCTGCTGATTGCTTAGGTACCCAGAAGGAAATATTCCGCAGAAAAATGTACCAATTTGCTGCAGCCCGACTCAGACAATTGCACGCCGACTCCGTGTAAAAGTTTCATTCACTTTAACATTAGCGTGATCGGGGTAATTCGGTAGGAAATCCACACTTCTCTACGGCAGGTTCCGCTACGAACTCTAACGTTTTCCTGAACATCTTAAAATTGACCGTAGATTAAGAATATGGGGTACCATTTTTTTGTGATAAAAATCGATGCACCCTAGTATAGTTTAGTTTCATTCAGTAAACATTTTCATACAATAACTTAATATTAATATTATTAATGTAATTAATACTGAAAAGAGATAAAAAGAAAATGTAAATACATTAGTTTTTATTTTGATTATATTTCACTTCTAATTGTATATACCTACATACTTACATTTTATGTTGGTCCTTATGGGCTATTTCCACGAGCACTGTCACTTGAGTCATTCGGTGTCATTCAGTTTGGTGTAATTTTGGTCTTTCCACGACAATTGGACTTATCATTTAAAATTCAAATTATCATTCATTCGTCGATTTGTCATTCGCTCAAATAAATTAGCTGTTCACTTTGTTTTTACTGTCAATTAAGTGCAAATACTAACAAAAAACATGGAAAAGAAAAGTTATATTACACTGTGTTACAAATTGGAATGAAGTTGAAAACCCTGGGAAATGATAATGATTTTCTGGTAGGGCTTATCGAGTATAGCAATACTGCATACTTGGAATTTTGGGGACACCGCCAAAATCTGC
This sequence comes from Drosophila testacea, assembly GCA_035043265.1. Taxonomy (NCBI): domain Eukaryota; kingdom Metazoa; phylum Arthropoda; class Insecta; order Diptera; family Drosophilidae; genus Drosophila; species Drosophila testacea. The sequence goes on along the minus strand of JAWNND010000842.1, from coordinate 146,253 downwards.
ATTTACCGCTAAAAAACCTAGTTTTGCTATGTATGGGTACTTAACAGCTTGTAGCTTAGTAAATTTTATATCAATGATAAACTTCTTAGCCAATTTAGAAAGAAGAAGAATGGACCTTTCGATTGGTGTATATATCGTTTGACCAAACTTGAGACATCTATGCGTAATTGCCCCCCAAACACATTTGTTTTTCACTTTTTCAACATTTTCAAACTTTGACGATGATTCTTTGCATAAAAACTGTTTAGTTTTTAGTATAACCGAGATTTAATTTTAAAAATCGGATAGTAATTGACCAAGATATTACACTTTTTATGACAACAAAAGGAACGTTTTCAACAAAAAATGGCTGAAATTGAAAAATTTTTGTAAAAAAAAAGGACGACTAAAAATGAGTTCAGAATATTGTTGTAAGTTCAACAATAAACTGATAAAGCCAACTAAAAAAATAAGTTGAACAAATTTTTATTTTTTTTGTGATTAGAAATTGTATTTTTGAACAAATTTGTTACATAAAAAGTGTAATATCTTGGTCAATTACCATCCGATTTTTAAAATTAAATCTGGGTTATACTAAAAACTAAACAGTTTTTCTAAAACATTCCATAAGTAGTATGGTGTTTATAGAAAATAGTGCAAAAAACCATTGTCAAAGTTGGAAAATTTTGAAAAAAGTGAAATACAAATGGGTTTGGGGGGCAATTACGCATAGATGTCTCAAGTTTAGTCAAACAATATATTCACAAATCGAAAGGTCTATTTTTCTTCTATTTAAATCGGATACGACATTCAAAATTGATATAAAATTTACTAAGTTACAAGCTGTTAAGTACCCATACATAGCAAAACTAAGGTTTTTTTAGCGGTAAATGCAGATTTTGGGGGTGTCCCCAAAATTCCAAGTATGCAGGTTAGCTATACTCGATAAGCCCTACCAGAAAATCACTATCATTTCCCAGGGTTTTTTTTTTGCTGTAACACTGTGTAATATGAACATCTACCGAGTTTCATCAAGAAATTCTAAACTGAGGGACTAATTTGCAAAAAAAACAAGCGGAGAGACTGATGGACATGGCTAAATTAAAATATCCTCAGCATGGGTGTAAATATAATTTAAATTTAATCGAAAATAATCAAGAAGGGAATTATTGTCGTTTTATGACAAACAATTATAATTTGGACTAAACAGAAATATAGGTCCGAGATTGTAAAGCTATAGATTGGAGCGCTACTTGAATGAATATGGGTTAGCGTGCTCCTAACTGAAAAAATAGTGAATTAATGCCTACATTAGTGTTGAGTGCTTAAATGATGATTCGGTCTGAATGTTAAAATTGGCGACGAATGTGCTTATCAACCACCGTCTTGAATGTCTTAGTCTCTTACGGGTTTTTATGAAAAATTATGGCAAAACTCTTTCAGCTCGAAAGTTACTTCTGTCCCGTGCGTCACGACACTTAAAGTCAATTATGTTTGTTTTAAATATCTTCTGGAAAATGTTTTGTAATGCCGATTGAAAAAACTTCCGAGACCCAGTAGTTAGGAGTTAAATTAAAAAATGCGTTTGAAAGTCACCGAGCCTTGTCCATATACGTACGTAGTACTGGTACCGAAATCAAAGCAAAATAGTTTTTAAGGACGGAAACAGAAATGTGGTATTTGGAAACTAATCGTGAAAAAATATTCGACTAGATTTTATTACATGAGCTTAAACGGAAACATTATTTTTTTCTTTTTAGTCTATACATGAAATTGCCAAATAACTCTTTACATATTTCTGATTGTTAAGTTGAATAATTAAATAACAATGGCAGTACTATCAAAATATGTGGACCGTATAGCGGAAAAATATGAGCAGACTGGACTATTAAAGCAGGCATTTAGTTATGCCCTAGTGGGTACAGCCCTGTTTGCATTAACCATTAAAGTCACGGTTCCGTACATAAAAAGTTCGCAATACTCAAAGGCGAAAATCAACAAAGGAGCACTGACGCCGTCAGTAATCGATGGATCTGACGATGATCTAAAATTGGCAGAGGCCGAGAAGCTGTTGGTCGAACAGCAATTAAAGAAGAAAAATTTGCAAATGTTTGAGCCTGGTTTAAACAAAGAGTTTTTAAAGCAACTCGGCATGCTAGTCCAGATAATGATACCACAAAAGCTATGCTATGAGACCGGACTACTAACTGTCCATACATTGTGCCTTATATCCCGGACGTTCCTTAGCATATATGTGGCAGCACTGGAGGGTGCCATTGTTAAGTTTATTGTTCGCAAAGATGTCAAGCAATTTGCCCTTGTGTTGCTTAAGTGGTTTGGAATTGCGATTCCAGCAACATTTATCAATTCGATGATACGATTTTTAGAAAGTAAACTGGCACTAGCCTTTCGGTAAGAAATCTAATTTTTCCAATTTAACCAAAATCAAGGCTCTAAATTTAAAAATTATAGATTGTAGATACGTGTAAACAGATTAAATATCTATAAAATTCGCATATATACAGATATTTTATTTTGAATTGATCGATTCAGAAGTGTTTTGTAGCCTTGATTAAAAACAATATATACTTCACCCTTTAATCTTTAATCCTTTTTTTTTCAAATAGAACTCGCTTAGTTCGGCATTCTTATCGATTGTATTTTAAAAATCAAAACTACTACAGGGTGTCAAATTTGGATGGCCGCATCGAAAATGCCGATCACAGGTGAGTTCCTGTAAACGACGCGTTTTCATTTACTTATTACTTTTATTAGACCCTTTACTTTAAAAAAGAACAAATGGGTCTATTAAGTTTGTGCAAAAAAAAAAACGCGTAACAGGCAGAAGGAGGCGTGGCAGACCCCATAAAGCCTATCTATTCTTGATCAGCATCAACAGCCGAGTCGATATAGCCATGTCCGTCTGTCAGTATGTCTGTCCGTTTGTTCCTTTTTTGAGTTCCTAGATCTCAGAGACCATAAGAGCTAGAGACACCAAATTTGGCATGTAGGTTCATCTATATCTCCCATTGATCAAGTTTGTTTTGGATTTTGCCACGCCCCTCCGCCCCCGGAAATTGAAATATAACAATTTTAAGTCGAATTAAGTCGAAGATCCCCTTTAATGCTAGCGCCTTGATTTTGGTACATATGATAAACACATATGTCAAGCCTGTCCAAAAAATATCATTCCAATCGGATGATAAACGTGGAAGTTATTCAACAAACAATGTTACGGGCAAAAGGAAGAAGAACAGACGCTTATTAACTTATCGTCGTAGTGGCTCCATCTACTGAATGGTACCCAACATTGAAGATCAATGTATTTAGACCCACTACTTTAAAAAAGTACAAATGGGTCTATTAAGTTTGTCCAAATAAAAATGTGCGTAACAGGCAGAAGGAGGCGTGGCAGACTCCATTAAGTCCTTGTCCCTTTTGTGTCGCCTAGATCTCAGAGACACCAAGCTTGACATGTAGGTTCATCTATATCTCCCATTGATCAAGTTTGTTTTAGATATTTGCCACGCCCCCCTCGCCCCCGGAAATTGAAATACAAAATTTCAAAGTAGAATTACAAGAGAACCTTTGATGTTAGTGAAAGACTGACTTTCCAAACTGGTGCTATTTTGTCAGGCGATTCGTGCGAGAATTCTGGCCAAGTAATTGTAACTCCAATGTAGGCTTAATTAAGTCTTTATTACTTAAACAATATAATTATAAGGTATATTCCAATGATACGAACCGTTTCGCACCAGCGTCAGTTCTCTTCTTGTTTTATCGAACTCCTCGCATACCGATAATTGTGGAGGTGCGTCGATATACATAAATATGTCGACCTACTAACTTGAGGCGATGCTTACACTAGCGTCTTGGTTTTTGGTACATATTATAAACACTAAAGTCCAAACCTTTCCTGAAAATTTCATTCCAATCCGATAATAAACGCGGAAGTTATTCAACTAACAATGTTACGTTTAAAAGGAAGAAGAACAGACGCTAGCGACCTCTGTGTTTATTAACTTATCTTTGTAGTGGCGCCATCTATTGAATGGTACGCAACATTGATGAACAGTCTATAGTGAATGGCTTGCACTCAAAAAGTACTGGGGGTTCTACTGTCGAGCATGCTCTACTGTAGCTTACTGCATTTTTTTTTATTAAATTTAAAATCTCCGTTATCATCGTATGTCTAGTATTTAAAAAGCTAATATCTATATTCCTATAATAATAAAGTGTTTAATTTCTCAGATTTATAACATGTGATAGTTAAAAAAAAAGGCATGACCAGACTTAACGGTTTCCCCTTATTTACGGTCCTTTAGCAAATTCGTTTGAAATGTTTCAAACTACAAGTTTTGGGAACATATCAATACCCGAAATTTAGCTTTGGGTATCTTTTGGGTCAATGGATCAAAAAAATTAGATCTGTCTTCTTGTCCATTTGATTCTATGCAAACTGGTCTCTCAGTTTTGAAGTTATCTTGACGAAACTTGGTACAGGTTTGTCCTTTGGAGCACGCAGTATATATGTCGGACTCGGTCAGATCGGATCTTTACAGCACATAGCTGTCGTAGGAACGATCGGCTAGAAATTCACATTAAATATAAAACACTTTTTTGTTTCCAAAGATTTCACAATTAAACTCACAAATTATGTGTTTGATATAGTCGTATACACACATCCTTACCAAATATGATAAAGAGCGGATGATTTAATTTTTTCGACCCGCTAACCCAAAAGACACCCAAAACTTTAATTTCTGATATTGATGTGATCCCAAAACTTGTAGCTTGGAACATTTCGAGAAACTGTTTCCCTAAAACGAACAACCTCAAAAGAAAGAAAAAACCTTGTATGAAACCATCCGAAACCGGAAACCGTTGAGTCCGGTCATGTCTTTTTTTCGACTTACACAGTGTATTTAGTGTAAACACACATCCGAATTCGAGCCAATTTCTTGTAACTAAGTAGGTACTTATTAGAGATTATCTTTTCGCATTTTTAATTTTGTAATATTTGGGGTTTAGCTGTTTTAATTTTGTAAAATAAATCATATTAAAGCATTAAATTAAAGCATATATGTAGATAAGAAATATGTGATAATTGGGAATTGGATGCCAAAATATACCTTCTAGTGCCGTATTTTAAAATTGGTCAGCATTAATTGTCTTCAAATTTGTATAATATTTTTTTACAGACTTACCGAAGATATTTCTGTTTTTGCAAGCTCTGTGGCCCATTTATACAGTAGTTTGACAAAGCCCTGTTTCGATCTGATGTTAATTGGGTTGGCATTAATGCGTTCATCTAGAAAGATGAAAGCTAACATTCTATCAGGTAATTTCCAAATTTCTAACAAGATATTTTCCATTCCGATGAAAAAAATATAGGTTTATATTACAGTTTGAGTCATGGTCGGATCTTTGACTTTCGGTTAACGGTTATGAAAAATCTATGCTAGAGGCTGGACATTTTGCAAGTATTTTTTTCAAAGCTGCAATCCTCCAGACTTTTTGGGGAGGTTCGAACCATAAAGTAAGATTAAGGTTAGGCTCGCGGACCGGTTTAAGGAGCCCCTGAACCCAAGGTTCGGGTTCGAGTTTTGGTTCAGTGTTATAAATTTTTCTTGCTTTTATTATTGCTTACCTCTTTACTTGTTGCATATTTTATAATTTTTAGACCCAGTACTTTAATAAAGGTCAAATGGGTCTATAAAGTTTGTGCAAAAAAAAGTGCGTAACAGGCAGAAGGAGGCTTGGCAGACACCATAAAGTATATATATTCTTGATCGGCATCAACAGCCGAGTCGATATAGCCATGTCCGTCGTCTGTCCCTTTTTGTGTCGCTTAGATCTCAGATACCATAAGAGCTAGAGACACCAAATTTGGCAAGTAGGTTCATCTATATCTCTCATTGATCAAGTTTGTTTTAGAATTTTGCCACGCCCTCCTCCGCCCCCGGAAATTGAAATACAAAATTTTGAATGTCGAATTACAATAGCACCTTTAATGCTAGCGCCTTCTAGTACAAATAATATACACTATAGTACAAACCTGTCCTGCAAATTTTCTTTAAATCGGATGATAAACGTTGAAGTTATTCAACTAATAGCCGCTTTCCGCGAGCACTGTCATTCGGCGTCATTCAGTACAATTTTGTCATTCGAATCGAATTACAAATTCGGCCGGTACAAATTCCAATAAGGCCCTGAATGACTTTACTCAATGACGCCGAATGACGGCACGTGGAATGAGGCTATTACAATGTTACGGTCAAAAGGAAGAAGAAGAGAGACTAGCGACCTCTGTGTTTATTAACTTATCTTGGTAGTGGCGCCATATATTGAATGGTACGCAACATTAAAGAACAATCTGTAGTGAACGCTATGTACTAGAAAGGTACAGGGTCTTCTACTGTCGAGCTTGCTCCACTGTAGCTAACTGCATTTTTTTCCTATAGATTTTGGCCTCTTAAAAACGAAAATGAATTTTAAAACAATTTTCTCCGATTATTTTTATACCCTTGCAGAGGGTATTATAATTATCTCAAAATGTGTAATGTGTCACAGACCCATAGTATATATACTTGATCAGGTAGCTGAGTCGATATAGCCATGTCCGTCTGTCCGTCTGTTTCTATGCAAACTAGACATGGCTATATCGACTCAGCTCGTCGCCCTGATCAAGAATATATACTTTATGGGGTCTGTGAGGCTTCCTTTAATGCGTTACACATTTCGTGACAAAATTATAATACCCTCTGCAAGGGTATAATAATCATTATGAGTAGTCGGACTATTTTTTATTAGCTCTGATTATTTAAGATTATTTGGTACAAACAAATTATTTTGAACAAAACACAAAAGCTACTTAGTTTCTGTAATTTTGTTTGTGGTTGTTAGCGTATCAGTGAATGTTATTGTAGCCCACTGGATAGAGTATCAGACTCTAAAGCTTGAGGTCCCGAGTTTGTTTCCCACATCGGTTCGGTAAAAAAAAAACACATTTACATTATAATAAAATATAGTTTAAATGTTCATAATTAACTCCAAATGTGTCTGTTTCTTACTTTGTTTTGTACTAGCTAAAATATTAGTTACTTGTACTAGCGAAATATCCAACTAGGGACTGACTATTTTACTTCTCCTTTAGTAACAGGGCGATCGGTAACTAATCGTAATGCACCGCGTACCGCTCGGTACATTTTCGGACATATAGTGCGAAAATTCGTTAGGTAAAGGCCATGCAAGTGTTCCATGCATAATACAAGTGCACTTCACACTTAAACAAGAGAAATACGAATGCTCATTTTTCTATATGTTGCCTACTTTAATTGTGAGAATTTAATCAAAATAGTCAGAAATAATCTAAATAAATTTACAAAATTCATTTTCGTGTTTAGGAGGCTTAAATATTAAGACCTCTGGGGCCGAAACTTGTGTTAATACTTAATTTGGAAAACTTTGTTTTATAAATTGTATATGAAATTTATATTGTTGTGCATTGACGGTTGGTGATCTCTAATGGGTGATTATCGGGGAGAAGATTGCGATGCAGCTAATTATAAATTTGCTGAAAAAAGCGGAAAGCTTAAGAGATGTTTTTTTGTAGCCCAGCCCAAGTAATAAATATAATTCTATTAAATTTAAAAATTTTTTCATATTATGTATTTCGGCTTTGATTTCGTGTGTACGAATTTAATTTGCTGTAAACAAATAGTGGTTGATGAAATGAAGAATCCGTTGTCAAAACTACCACTGCGACTGCCTTTGAAGAAGTGATGAAATCACTGTCGGTAAACAATCCACCGTCTGATTCGGGTATTAATACTTTAAATCGGTAGATTCCGGTTAACGGTAGTGATTTCGGCTACAGTTTGATTTCCTTCTTTACTTATATATCTTTAACATACTACGTATTAATCTTCGAAGGACCGGCCCTGTCAGTGAGTGTTATTGCGCTTACTGCTCATATATTACGAATTGTGTCGCCGAAATTTGGACAACTCGTATCAGAAGAGGCTAATCGGTACGGATATCTTAGGCATATACATTCCCGTATCATAACGAACGCTGAAGAAATAGCATTCTATGGCGGACACAAGGTAAATAATCATCTACGTTAAAACTAATTTATATGTATACACCATATATAAAACTCTTTGTACCAACTGACTGACTGACTTAGCATCACACTGCCCATACCATATCATCAACGTTTCTGAAATTTGTTACAACATAGCTGAGATAATAATTTATTTTCCTGCAATAAACGGGGTTCCGTTCCCCGTAAGTGTCAGGCGGATATACTTTTTTATTTACTTTTTATATGGAATTTTTGTTTGTTACAATTCATTATAATTTTGTCACGAAGTTTTTAACGCATTGAAGGGGGCATGTCTTGATCAGAACGACGAGCTGAGTCGATATAGCCATGTCCGTCTGTCTGTCCGTCCGTTTGTTCTATGCAAACTAGTCTCTCAGTTTTGAAGGTATCATGATGAACCTTTTACAGGTTGTCTTTTTGCTGCACGCAGTACATATGTCGGAGCCGGCCAGATCGGATCACTATATTATATAGCGGTCATAGGAACGATCGGTTAGAAATCAACATTTAGGATAAAAAACTTTGTTTCTTAAGATTTCTTAACCAAACTCGTTGTGTGTTTTGTATAGTTTCAAACAACCTGACCAAATTTGGTGCAAATCTGACTACTATGTATTTCATATTGCTGCCATAGAGTGATCGATAAAAATCAACTCTTATATTGAAAAACTTTTCTGTTTCTTAAGATATCTGATATATACTTTTATATTATGCATATTCTGTGTCTTACGCATTCTAACAAGTTTTATAATATATCTGACGGCTTATACAGGGGTTTGTAAGGATGTCCAAACTTTGGAGCGCTAAAGTAAGGTTGTGATATATTTTTATACCCTTTTATACCCAAGAAAATCCCAATCAGGTCTGATATCATGTTAGTGTTAGTTATTACGAGTTAGAGAGAATTTGATAGATTTCTAAATAGTAAAAGTTAAGGCCTCTGCATTGTAGACATGGTAAAGTATAATCCGTAAAAGAGCACTTTAAAGTGTTAATCCAGGGAATAGTTATTAGTACAAAGATTAACGGATAGTGGTACATAATTACGGGTATACCTATCAGGAACTGAGAAATTAATTTGACTCAATAAATAAGAAGAATCAATTTTACCAGTTACTAATTTAATCATAAATATTGCGCAAGCTAACTCACGACTTGATAGCTCTCGGGCAAACCATGGGGCTTGCTAGACCTCACAGAGTGAATCCGAGAACGCATTGATCAAAAAAGATGTTCGAAGTGTCTTAAAAAAGACACAGAGCAAATTCTAAGTTATTGCTCGCAAAAAACTGGTACCAGTCATGATAAATGATTATGATTATTTAATTTGTTAAAATAGGCTTTTCTAAAACACCGCGGTCTTGACGCTGCTTTAGGAAGAACAGTTTGCTCAAGGATAGGTAGATTAAGATTCATTTCTAACGTAGGGTGAAGAGAATCTTCGGGAAGCACAAGCGGATCTATTTTACTTACATCAATAACTGAAGGATCACATACAAATATTAAGTCCAGAATATGGTTGTTACAATTACGAATATTGTTTACTTGATAAAGTGAAAGATCTAAGATGCTATTTACAAACTCATGAGAACTAGTAGGAACAACCAGATTATCCACAATAGACCAAGATAAGTAAGTTAAAGTCTCCCAATACACATAAATAATCTTTATCAGAAAGTTTAGAGGATATCAATCGTATATTAGAAAAGTGTTCAAGATAAACAAAAGATCCGATTGAAGCGGGATATAGGATCAGGTTATATAAACAAAAACAAACAGTTAGCTTATTAGCAACAAGGTAAGCAACTTACTAATTCCGACGGAAGCACTCTGTACGAAAAGCCAAATTTTTTGGCATAAAGTCAAAATTTTCATAAAAAGTTTTTACGGCTTTGATCTTATGTTATCAAAGCATACATTCCAAGCACATTAAATCAATAATTTCAAGTTGTATAGTTGCAGCCCTGGCTTTGTACCAGGGCGTTAAAGTCAAACATGTAGAGCTTAAAATGTCGATATTTTCGTGTATCGAGATTTTTGGTAAAAAAAAAAAAACTTCGATATATCGGGTTGAACCTAACCCATTAAAATAAACCAGCATATATTTTATATGATTTGTTGTATAATACAACTTGTATTAACTCAAAGATCTCAAATACATAATGCTATTAGCATAACTGAGCTCATGGTTTTCAAAACTTAAAAAATATTAAATATATAACTTGAGTATAAATCAACCTTGCGCTTTCTAATTGACGACTGTTCGTACTTTTTCTCAAGGTACGGTAGTATCGAATTAGTAGTAGTTTTTGGAAGTTCACTTATTGTCAAATTAGGGTGAATATTTTTTAAATGACTAAGTAAGTTTGGTGGTATTGCCACTTGTCTTATACATTTTAGCACATTTGATGCACACAGCAGTCTTTCCATCAACAGACTTATTAAAAAAGTTCCACACGGATGATTTGCCATACTTAGTCCGTTTACTGCTAATTTCTACCTCCTGATCGCTGTCCACTTCATTTGGGTCCACATTACTGGAGCCTACATATGTACACACAAAAAAGTATTTCGTAAGACATTTGCATACGACATTGTAAACTTGCATACCTTTTCCTGCTTTTTTCTATTTTGAGATGAGAAAAGAATTCGGACATCGGAAAACATCGGTTTAAAAAAAATCTATATTTTTAAGAAATTGAAAAACATCGATGTGTCGATGTATCGTCGATATTTTTTTCAGCTCTACAAACATGTGATCAGAGGATTGTTTACATTTACCTCACGCAATAATTTCTAAAAGTTTAATAGCTTACATTGCCGCTGCTAAGCAAAAACCGCTATCTTACCGACAAAGCTGCTTACACTGACACAATGCCGATAAAAATGCCGCCAACTTGACGTAGTCAGCTGTTTTTTTTTTTGTTTACTATAAATCAAACAGTCGTATAATTTATTGCAACAACGCAATTGATGCAGCGAACTTGCTTCACAGACTGGGGCAATGTGCGCATATATAAATGTGAATAGGCCCTTGATAGTATATAGGCCATATTTTCTTATTGTATTGAACACTTCTGCATATATACGCAAATTTTTCTGGCCCCACTCAGATCATTCAATACGTCCCCCTATTTTCATAAAAAACGTGCCCATGTCCACCACTCACCTTTTGCGCTTCGCGGTGTTTGTTTCCTCTTACTTTAAAAAACATAAGCAATAGAAATAAAACAAAATAACATAAAAATATATAAGTGCGCAATTTTCAACATTCCATATCAGCTGTTTTTGTTGTCTATTACCAAATTTTTAATCGAAAATAGCTAGCGTTGCCACACTTTCCGTAGTTTTTGCCGTACTGACAGCGGCACTCCGTTTTAGCGATATATTTGAACCCAAATGTCACCATTTCTGTATGGTAGCGACAAACTTGCCGGCATCAAAGCGGCTTTTTTCGTTACGGTGATATACCGGGCGGCAGTGTAAGAACGCTATTACCGACATATTTGAGCCCAACTGTCTACATTTTTGTATGGTAGCGACAAACTTGCCGGCATCAAAGCGACAATTTTTCGTTACGGTGCTATACCGGTGTAAGAACGCTATAAAGGTGTGCCATCTTTGTAGTAAATATTTTTAAATTATTTTAATGATGGAAAAATAAGAGCAAGGTATGTTTAATTTAAATCCCTAGTTAGAATTGTTTAATGTGTTATTTGTTGTTTATTTGTCTTCTGTTGTCAACCCGATTTATGTTGAAACGTAAACACGAGTCCTTGTGAATTGTGGAGTAGAACGAGCACGGTGCCAATATGTGCCAAAAAGTAAATATGGCTCGTTTTGAATAAATATATACTGTTTTTGAGGATAATAATCTTATTTGCCAATTTTGCGCGTTTTTTGGAACACTGGTTGTATTGCAGCTACCTTTTTATTCAGCAATTTACAGTTGCTTGGATCATGGAGCAATATGAGAACTGAAACGTCTATCTCGGACTTGATTTTCGGTCAACTCGGCGTGGATGATATTGACTTACGGAGATATTCTAGTTCAAAGTTTGGATACTCTTGCAGTGCCCTTTATAAGCCGTCAGATTTTTTTTTACAAAATTTGTTAAATGTTTCTTTTGAACCGAACGTTCCTGTGGCAGCTATATGATATAGTTGTCCGATTTGAATCAAACTTGTTAAGGATGTATAAAACTGTACCAAACACTCAATATGTGAGTTTAGTAAAAATATATTATGAAATCAAAAGGTTTTTCATAATTCATTTCAGAATTAGACTTTATGCAAAAAATCGGGCATTCCGTCCAGTGTGGCACTCGTGACAAACGGTCACATCTGTAAGTGGTGTACTTGTTTGTGAATAAAGACATAATAGATATTTCAGGCTTTAACCAAGTTTCAGTGAAGGTAGGTCTACTTCTTTTATGAGGAGCAAACTCTTTAAAAAGTATACCATTTGTCCAAAATGTTTTACAAAAAATTGTTGTGAATAATTCCTGCGGTACATTCAATTTAAAAGATGAAATGTCTCTAGCTTAAGAATATTTAAACTTTTCTACAGTTATAAGAGCATTAGGGATCTTTGACTGAACATACACTTTTACGTTATCAATCGAAGTATCCGGATGCAACCGAGAGATAAATATCTGTTTCCATAAGGGAACAGCTACAAGAGGCTTAGATACAGGTGCAGGCAAAGAAGGCGCACGCAATGAGTTAGATATGGAAGGCAAGTGAATATTTTATGATGGAACGGCATCATCATCATTAACTACAATAGTTGGATAAACATAAGTGTCCGATTATAATATGTTAGGATCTTTTATAGGTGTAAAAAAGGAGGTATTACTTGGAGACAAAGGAGAGACGTCTTTATTGAGTGTTAAAAAAGAAGAATAGATGTTATCAGCAGACTAAGAGAAGGCATGTCAACCTCAGCTTCACGGCAAGATTCGCAAGACCATTGAAGACCGGTCTTATTTATTATTAAATCTTTTACTTTCATCGTGAAGCCTGCACACTTAACATGTTTGAATTTATCGCATATCGAATGCCTCGGCATTATAATCATTATGTCACTTGCAGTTCTTAACACAGCAGGCAAACATAATGCGAAAATAACCACAGCTTGCGGAAGGGTGTACAAATGACAAACAAATATAACGGATTACACTTCACTACACAGAAAGAAGAAGAGACTAAGAAAGCCAAAAATAAGAGAAATCGTTAGTTAAGAAAAAAATATAGATTAGAGCTGAACTAAACGTGTAAGCCTATTTACGAAAAAAAAAGCAACAACGACTACACATAAACGAGAGAGTGAGAGCTTAAAAGAGCGTAAAAAGATTAACCCAACTACAACAATAACAGAGAAATTAAGCTGCGAAAATATTTTGTTTGTAATTTGTTAGTCACTGAAAGTTTGTAATACTCGATTATTTTCTCCATGGACTTTTCTTTAAAATTATATGTCGCCATGGCTTCAATTAGCTTTACGTATTTGCCAGGTAATGGCAACAAGATTTGTGTCGAAGCAATCTGAATTTTTAGAAGATTAAAACAAATGCACATAATTGAAATAATTTATAATATATATGTACGTTACAAATATCGAAATTTTTTTTTGCAAAGTGAATCAAAGTATTTTTTCTTATGGGCTTTGGCATACTAAACATGAAAATGGCACAACTTTTATTCTACAACTTTTATTCAAATAGTATTAAGATCGGTTTAGTTGTTTAGAAACTATCAACTTTTATATGTGTCAAAACACGTGATTTTTGTGAATATTTGAGTTTGGAAGCTCATAAAAAAATCTGAAAAAGTTACAAATCGCAAAACAAAATTTTTTTTTGATTTCACGTAAAATTAGTAATGTTTCGAAGAAAATAAGCTATTATTGATGCAAATCCAACAGTTAATGGCGAAGTAATGCATATTTCAGTTTTTTATTTCATTGATCAGGGCGACGAGCTGAGTCGAACCGCCCGGATCAGATGACTATATCATATAGCTGCTAAGAAACGATCGGTTTCAAATCAAAAATGAGTATGAAAAACTTTTTCATTTCATAAGATATCTAGTCCAAAGTCCCATATTGTGTGTTTGACACAGTTTCAAACAGGCTGACCAAATTTGGTGAAAATCGGACAACTATATTATATAGCTGCCATAGGAACGATCAGTTCAAAATCAACATTTAGTATGAAAAACTTTTTTTTTTCTTAAGATATATTTTTCAAACTCACACATTGTGTGTTTGACATAGTTTTCAACAGGCTGACCAAATTTGGTGGAAATCGGACAACTCTATCATATAGCTGCCATATGAACGATCGTTTCCAAATCAGGATTCTGCAAGGGTACCTAAACTTTGGCGCGCCAAAGTTAGCTTGCACTATACTTTTTTTTTTGAATTCGTTTTTGCATTTATGTCGTGTGACTAATAAAACACATTCGTTGCTGTAAAAAGCCACATTTCATTCAATTTACTTTTACGGTAATCTTAGCAGCTTTTTTCAAAACTTTTCTTGACTTTCCATGCATTCGTCGGCTGATGCTGATGACTACAATATCGTCTATAGACAGCTCCATTACATCTTCGTTAATCTACTTCTGGAACATATCTTATATATATAAAACTCTTTGTACTGACTGACAAGACATCACGCTGTAGGCCAAAAGGCTGAAGATATCGAGCTGAAATTTTTACACAACTTAGCTGAGATATAATTATCGTGCAATAAGAAGGGATTTTTTGATATCCCCACTGGAAGAGGCTAAAATGGGGGGTCATACGTCAAAATTGCTTAGTATGAAATTTTTTGTTGTTGTTTGAGCTATTTCAACCAATCTCACAGACTATGTATTTCCTACTTACTGCTACACCGGTCGGCATATTAATTTTGACATAGCTTACCTTTGACTACAAGTCCATTTTACCAAGTACTGTTGTACTCTACGGCTCGAAAAAAATTTTCAAAATAAAGTGCATAAGAATAACTATAACTGTAAGTTTGCTTAATAATTTGCCTATTATCTTTTGTAATTAGACCCAGTACTTTAAAAAAGTACAAATGGGTCTATTAAGTTTGTGCAAAAAAAAATGTGCGTAACAGGCTGAAGGAGGCGTGGCAGACCCCATAAAGTGTATATATTCTTGATCAGCATCAACAGCCGAGTCGATATAGCCATGTCCGTCTGTCTGTCCGTCTGACCGTCTGTCCGTCTGTCCCTTTTTTGAACATCTATATCTCAGAGACTATAAGAGCTAGAGCCACCAAATTTGGCATGTACGTTCATCTGTATCTTGCATTAAACGACTTTGTTTTAGATTTTTGCCACGCCCCCCTCCGCCCCCGTAAATTTGAAACAAAATTTCAAAGTCGAATAACGAAAACTCCTTTAATGCTAGCGATATGATTTTTGGCATACATGATAAACTCTATAGTCCAATCCTGTCCTGAAAGTTTTATCCAGATCGGATAATAAACGGATAGTATACGGCTGTTCAAAATTTCGAAAATATGAACACCTAGATCTCAGAGACTATAAGAACTAGAGACACCAAATTTGGTATGTAGGATCATCCACATCTACCATTGATCAAGTTTGTTTTAGATTTTTGCCACGCCCCCCTCCGCCCCCGAAAATTGAAACACAAAATTTCGAAGTCGAATTAAAGAAGCCCCTTTAATGTTAGCGCCTTGATTGTTGGTACATATGATATACACTATGATCCAAACCATTCCAGAAAATTTCATTCCAATCGGATGATAAACACGGAAGTTATTCAACTAACAATGTTACATGCAAAAGGAAGAAGAAGAGACGCCAGCGACCTCTGTGTTTATTAACTTCGTAGTGGCGCCATCTATTGTTTGGTATGCATTATTGAAGAACAATCAATAGTGAACGCTTTGCACTAAAAAAGTACTGGGTCTCCTACTGTCGAGCTAGCTCCACTGTAGCTTACTGTATTTTTTTATTTTTTTTTGCTGATGAGAATGCAAGCACACCTCGAATTTGGCATGGCATAAGTATTTTGACAAGCTTCTCTAGTTCAAAGTTCTTAAGTAATAAATTTTGTTTATATTTTTTTTTTAAATAATTTTGAGTCGTAGATTCCAAAAATGTAAATCTTTTTTTTGTCCGAGCAATAGTTTTCAAGATAAAAATGGCAAGTTTTACAGGTAAAAAGCTTAATTTTTCATTTTTTTAATTAAAAAAAATTATAACAAAATTATAAAAAAATATTTTTTGTCATAGCGTTTAAAGCTTTTTCGTCTACGATCATTTTAAAAGTAGTTTGAACCAAATCGGACAACAATTACAGAAGTTAAGACTAAAAACAATTTTAAGATACTTTCAAAATCAGTATTCAGTATATGGCACTGTTACTCGCTCTTGCTGCTATAATCCAATTGCAGCGAAAACTTTAAAACAGGGAGCAGCGAAAATTCAAATTCTCTATATATATAACTATTACTATTATTTTAAGTCCAATTACAGGGAAAATTGAATTTACACTTCCCGCTTTCTTATTAAAAATTACATAAGGTCCGGCTATAGCTGTGAAAAGTGTTCCCTATTCTCACTCCACATTTTTGCCCGATATTTCAGCGATCGTAGCGAGCCGGGGGTTGGTTTAATAAACGTATGAAAGCCGCAGGCGACTTTCGACAACAAACGTGGCTTTGTTGACTTGATTGTTTACCTCTGCTGCTTCACTTGCTAAAAAGCGACTTGGCGACTTTCAAAATGGTTTAATAATGCCAACCGGCGTGATTTTCAGCACAATTGAACACTCTGCATGGGCTGCCGGCTGTTGAAAGCTGTTCTCGATCAACTGGTTCACACTTTGAAACTTTGAAACTGCATCTTAATCTTCGAACATGTTATACACAGCAGAGAGCTGCAACGAGTATGAGAGTTTCGCTCAAGTTCGAGCAATGACTCGAACTCGTTATGATTAGTTTAGTTTGAGTGATTTAAACGTGAACGTTTGAGAATAGGCTCGA
The DNA here is from genome assembly GCA_035043265.1 of Drosophila testacea. Lineage (NCBI taxonomy): Eukaryota > Metazoa > Arthropoda > Insecta > Diptera > Drosophilidae > Drosophila > Drosophila testacea. The sequence goes on along the minus strand of JAWNND010000842.1, from coordinate 129,135 downwards.
ATCGAACATTGAGTTCGTTTTTGTTCAGCAACGAGTCTCTATCGACCCTGTTCGGACCAAGTATCGATCGACTGACTGATATCAGAGAGGCTTGAGTGTGAATTATTGTGTAGATGCTCGAGTCTCGATTGTTATTGCTTTTTCTGGACGAGGCTCTTTGCATGATCTTTGGGTTGAAAACGACCAAAGAAGCGAGTGGCTCGCTTTTTGATTGTATTTTAATTTAATATAGGTGGTCTTGTAATTAGACGGCGGAAGAGGACTTGAGGAGGTGGCGTTAAGGATCCTACTTACAAAGTTTGGTGTCTCTAGTATTATAGTTTCAGAGTATCAGAGGGTGTTCAAAAAGGGTCAAGCGGACGGACAGACGGACATGGTTAAAAGACTCGGCTGTTGATGCTCCTCAAGAATATATACTTAATGGGGTCTACCACGCGCACTTTTTTTTTTTGGACACAAGGTCCAAATGAAAGGGACGAATATGTCAGTTTCATCTAACAGAACACGGACAATGACGAGTTGTGTACATCAGCTGGTGATTATAAGCTAATTTTAATATTTGTTCTTATTTAGGTGGAGTTGCAGCAGCTGCGACAGGCATATAACCGCCTAGTAAATCAAATGAATAACATATTTAGCCAAAAATTGTGGTTTATTATGTTGGAGCAATTCTTTATGAAATATGTTTGGTCTGGCACTGGAATGGTGATGGTATCCCTGCCAATATTAACAGGAGCTGCAGGTTCCAGCTCAACAACAAAATCAACCGAAACAAGCGATTCCAATGTTAGTGAGAGAACTCAATATCTGACGACGGCTAGAAATTTGCTAATTTCGGCAGCGGATGCGATAGAGCGTTTAATGTCGTCATATAAGGAAATTGTGGCATTAGCCGGATATACATATCGTGTAGCTGGAATGCTGGATGTATTTGAGGAGACTGCTCAAGGAATTTACAGTAAAGCAACGGTCGTTGAAAATTATCAAATGAATGGCATTATTGAGTTCCGCGATAGTAAACCAATAGCAAAGGGTCGCATTATATATACAGAGGACGATAATAACATGTCAATTAGTCTTCGAGCAGTGCCGGTTGTAACCCCCAATTGTGATATTGTTGTGCCAAGTTTGACTCTGTGCATCGAGCCAGGAGTTCATCTCTTAATAACTGGTCCAAATGGCTGTGGAAAGTCAAGTTTGTTTCGAATTTTGAGTGGACTATGGCCAATTTACGCGGGGGAGTTGCATATTCCACGACCCGTTGAAAATAAGCCCTGCATGTTTTACATTCCCCAGCGTCCATATATGTCTATTGGAAGTTTATGTGATCAGATTATATATCCAGATACGCGGGATGATATGAAACGCAAAGGCATTACTGAGAATGAATTAAAGGACATTTTAAAAATGGTCAGTCTGGAGCATATTGCGCAACGGTAAGTAAATACTAAATGTAAAGTCGATGTTGATTTTCTCAATATTCCCGTTGTCAAATAAACTAGAAATAATCGATTGTTTACCACAATCGTATGATTAAATATAGCGTTCAGTCGGGAGGTCCCGACATTAAAATACCCTGTGGAAGTACACTGTGAGTTTCACATTAACTTCGATCTAAATAAACATATAAATTCAAAAATATATATCTACATGCATAAAAGACCATCCTACCTTTTGAACAATCTTGTCAAATTCTGTATATATGTATATGTATGCACATGCATACATGTTTAAAATTAGTACCAAAATTGCTCAGAATGACATCACGTGCTGCAACGGCAGCTTGAACAGTTGAAATTTTAACATTCGACTGTTAACTTAACGTTTTGTTATGCAGCAATACATATTAGCGTAACTGTATAGAATAATTGTAGTCGAATATCTTCCGTGTTTATTGTCCGATTGCGATTAAATATATCTATCAAAAATATATATGCTTTGTGGGGTCTGCCACGCCTCCTTCTGCCTGTTACGCACTTTTTTTTGAACAAACTTAATAGACCTACTTGTACTTTTTTAAAGTACTGGGTCTAAATATGAAAGCCATTCGGTCATGATTTTTTCAGAGTGTACAATAAAATTACCAAATTCTATAAAAGCAACAGCAACAAGTAAAGCTAAATTTAAAGTCCCATTCCCATTCTTTACGCCTTTATTCTGGTAAGCATTGAGTTTTAAAATATTAATTTAAATCTTAAAGAATATCTTTCTGTTAAAAGTTTGTTTCACAGTGATCTTAAGTTGATAGTAGAACTTGAAAGTCATCTCGTCGTCATAGGCATGCTGTCTGTCTGTCTGTTTCTATGCAAACTATTCTCAATGTTTCGAAGATATTTTAATGAAACTTCCGTCTTTTTTGGTACGCAGTCGGAACCGATCGGATCAGATTACTCTATCATATAGCTGCCAAAGGAACGATCGGTTAAGAACAACATTTGGTACTTTTTTGCTTCTTAAGATGTCCCAACCAAGCATACAGATTGTGTGTCTGGTATCGTTATATACAATCTGACCACTGAATATAATCGGACTACTATATCATTAACCTGTCAAATTACAAGAGCACCTTTGATGCTAGCGTCTTGGTACACATAATGAACACTATAGTCCAAACCTTTCCTGAAAATTTCATTTCTATCGGATAATAAACGGGGAAGTCATTCAACTAACAATGTTACGTTCAAAGCGAAGAAGAAGCGACGCTAGCGACCTCTGTGTTAATTAACTTATCTTCGTAGTGTCGCCCTCTATTGTGTGGTTCGCAACATTGAAGAACAATCTATAGTGAACGGTTTGCACTCAAAAGTACTGGGTCTCCTACTGTCGAGCATGCTCTAATGTAGCTTACTGAATTTTTTTTTTAATATTTTCTGTTTACTTTAATGCCTAAACCTTTTACATCTTATGCTAAATAGGTTCAATAGGTGTAACAACTCAGTGGCCAATAGAAAAGTCATTGCCGGTTGAGTCCATTTTGCTCTATTCGTTTGTCCGATCGTTTATCCCAAATAATGGTTTAGGTTCGACTACTATTTTCAAGAAAACAAATAAAGTTTTTTTATGGTGTGCAACACTGATTATTTGAAAAATAATTTAATCGTTAACCCATATATGTTATTATTATATTAATAAACTCTATCTGTTTCTATAAACTAGTGACAGTTTTGATGTGGTCCGCGACTGGAAGGACATTCTCTCTGGAGGTGAAAAACAACGTATGGCTGTTGCGCGTCTATTCTATCACAAGTGTGTAAATTAATTTATTTCGTGATTTGTGGGTGTTCGGAATTTACAAATTGACTAATCTTTGTTTTAAACAGGCCCCGGTACGCACTTCTTGATGAATGCACTAGTGCAGTTTCCATTGATGTTGAGAGCTCCATATATGAAATAGCTAAATGCATGGGTATTACACTGCTGACAATAACACACAGGCCAACCCTTTGGTAAGATTTTTACTTTTAATTTTTACACTTGTAAAAATAAAACTTTATTATAAATCTATCTCTATTAAAAGGAAATTCCACACTCATATTCTTGAGTTTGACGGTCAAGGAGGTTGGAAATTTAGGCAAATGGATTCTAACGAGCAACAGAAGGAAAAATTCATTCATTAGCTATTGGGTTGAGTATTATTAAGTATTTTGTAAAATTCGGCGATGGCCATGATTTTCTAGAAATAAAACGTCGATTAGATTTTTGTAAAGCTTTGAATATGTGTCTAGACTTTAGAGTCTAAAGCTAAGTGGACGAAAATAAAACTCTTCTTTTCCATCAAGAGGATGCATCAGATATATCCAGCACTGCTTGCGAAAATAACGTAAGAGCCATTTTTCCGAAAATACCCTTTTGATGCAAAATTGTTCTACTACAAAATTGTTAAAAGACTTAAGCTTAAACCCTTATAGACACGCAAAAAATTATCTGTATATTAAGCCAATTTATATGCAAGCCTACGCACAGATAAGCAGAAAAATCCCTCTCCTGTAAAATTGCTTTTGGCGCATACGTTATTGTCACAAATAGGGCTCGATACATTCTTCATCGGCATCAACAGCCGAGTCGATATAGCCCTGTCCGTCAGTCTGTCAGTCTGTCTGTCTGGCTGTCTGTCTGTCTGTTTGTCTGTCTGTCTGTCTGTCTGTCTGTCCGTCTGTCTGTCTGTCCCTTTTTGTGCCGCCTAGATCTCAGAGACTATAAGAGCTAGAGACACCAAATTTGGTATGTACGTTCATCAATATCTGGCATTGATCAAGTTTGTTTTTGAATTTTGCCACGCCCCTCTCCGCCACCATAAATCGAAAGTCAAAACTTTAAATTATAATTTCAAGAACACCTTGAATTCAATGGCAGCACCTTAGTTTTTGATTATACACTATTATCCGAATTTATCCTGAAAATTGCAATCCAATCGGATGATAACCGCGGAAGTTATTCAACTAACAATGTTTTAAGCAAAAGGAAGAAAAAGCCTCTGTGTTTATCAACTGATGTCTTCCTAGTGGCGCCATTTATTGAAATTTGTAACACGTAATAAGTTTATTCAAAAAAATGGATGTCTAGGCAGACCCTATAAAGTATATATATTCTTGATCAGCATCAGAAGACGAGTCGATAAAGGCATAATCGTCTGTCTGTCCGTCCGCCCGTTTGAATGAAAGGATCTCAGAGATGGTAAGACCTAGGGCTACCAAATTGGGTGTCAAGGCTTTTTATATTTGCACGTAGAATAAGTTTATTTAAAATTTTAGATGCCACGCCTCCCTCGCCCACAAATCGAAAAAAACGATATAAATAAAGCAATTTTAAAGCTACAGACTTGAGATAAGGCGAATAATATATGAATGAATCTGGATGTACCGTGCAAATTGGATAAAGATCGGATAATAAACACGGAATATATTTAAGCTATTTATTACGCCAATAGGATTGCAAGAACAAAATGGGTTTGGTTTTGTTCGTTTGCCAATAGACAAAACAGACTAAAACAAAATAAGTTTCGCCTTACTCGCACCTGTTTACATAAGTATGCACAATCATACAAGAATTAGTATCTATTTCATACATGCATTGCTTCAGTTCTCTAGGTGATTCAATCATTTCAATTAGTTAATTATAGTGTTCATAGAGAAATGCATCCTCTTGATCATTATAGTCTACGCCTATGCAAACTGATGTCTTCTTTGTGGCACCGTCTATTGAAATTTCTGGAACGCAACATTAAAGAACAATCTATAGTGAACGGTTTGTACTCAAAAATACTGCGAGCTTGGTCCACTGTAGCTCACTGCATTTTTTTGTTGGTGCCCTCCACCCATTTCAACTTTTTTGGTCTTTCCCATAAGTTCAGTACTACAGTACAGTCCTGTCAAGCTTGCTCCACTGTAGCTTACTGCATTTTTTATTTATATCTTCAGATCCGTTTACAATATATTTAATATTTTTCAATAAAATTCACAATAACTTCTTAAGTTATTATTCTTATTATTAGTTTAATTAGTATTATAAGTAATTAATAATATTAAATTTCTTCATTACTTAGAAATCATCAACCATGCGTAGACAATATTACTTTGTATTAGGCAAATACGTATTTTTATATCTAAATTTGTATGAATGTATTTATTTTATATCGTATGGTACATATGTAAATATCGTATATGCAAACATAACATACATGTACATGTTTACATTCAATTGTATTTGTGTATGTATGTTAAAAATGTATTTTTTATTGTCACGGAACTCACATTTAGAGATTTATTGTCAATTGTTTTATTCATACTCACATTTATATATTAATTTAATGTGTAGGTAGGTATGTATATTTTTATGTATATGTGTATGTAATAGGTTGGTTGTCATTAATTGCTAATAGAAGCAGACAGTTTTTACATAATAAAGTACATTAACTTAATAACATTTAGTAAAATCAGGCATACTCATTACTAACTGTGTGTACTTGAAATGGTAATCTTAATCTGAATTGTATTTTAGCCATTTTATCATTATTATTATTAAAATGTTACACAAGTGAGTACCATAAAACTACTCAAGTGAAATGAAGCCAACGAGTGGTACATAGTTTGTTAGTACACAATTTAGGTATAGTCTCATAATATAGTACAATTTTGTGTGTTAAATAGGTAGCACAAGTACTTTGGGTAAGTTCGATATGTTAAATTGACATTTATTTCATATGTACGTGTATGAAAAATAAATAAAAATGTACTATCTTAAATTAATAACTGTTGAATTCAAAACGTACATAGGAAACATGGATATGGTACATGTATGTATGGTATATATATATAAGATTAAGATGAAGAAAAACATCTCAAGCTCAACACAAAAGATTAAAAACAAGCCGAACAGTTTTAGTTTAGGGTCAATAGTTGTATGCAATTCATGTACTTTTTTTTAGTTTTTAATGTTTGCTTGGTTGTTTTCTTTATCGAATTATTTTAATAATTTTATTGTTCTTTCTGATTGTTTTTTTGTAACTTCGTTAACATGTTTAAGTTCAGGCACAGTTAGATCATACATACTTATACATACATACTCAGTGTCTGTATAAGAAAAGACTGATTACTACATTGACTGCAGTAAATTTTTATGTACTACTCATCTAGGTACTTCATAAACTAGTTTCAGGTCTTAGTTATAAGCCAACCAAATCTATGGTAACAAGTTTTCAAGCTATCCAAGGGTTTTGCAATATCCTTTTTTTTCTCTTGGATGTTGATGATTGTTTTATATTGGAAGCATTTGATTACTTTGATGAGTAATCTCGTATGTTTCAAAGAAAAGTATAACATTAATAAATAATATAAACTAATATTTTGAAATTAGTTTTTTAAATCAGAACTGATTTATCATCCAATACCAATACCAGCTGTACAAATTTTTCTTAAGTGTTAGTTCAATTGACAACCGTTTCTGCTATTATAAGTATTGTAAGTAAACTCATTTCATATATTTATATGTACTCTCGTCCATAGTCTATTTTCATAAGTGAAAAAAAAGCTAACAAAAATAATTAAATATTATAAAAACATAAACAAAACAAAAGATTTATAAACCACTCTTGGTTTATTTTTTGCATTATAAATTATTGTGAGCCATAATAGTTTATTTGTAGTCGTAGAAATCTATCTCATTCCGTTTTATTATCGGGCCATATTGTGCAGGCGAAATTGGTGATACTTCACCTCCATTGGCAAGTTCTTTATTTAAAGAAAAAATTTCGCTGACACTGGGTTTTATTTCATTTTCAAATGATCTTAATGGACCTAAATATTCATTTAAATATGGCAGCCCTGCCTGCGAGCTCAACTGAATACTTTTAAATTTTCTAGTGTCGCGATGAAAATAGTCACTTGGCGAATGCTATAAAAAAGTTTCATGCAAATAAATACATATACAATATGCTCATGAATTTGGTATTAGCTATGAAAAGCATTCAAAAATGTTATTTTAAATTAAAGGAAATCGATATAGTGAATGTAGCTTTTATAAATTTACCTGTTTAAAGAGTGAGCGATTTCTTTCCCTGAAATGCGATTTTCGAATGGGATACGTTCTTGGAATGCCGACAACAGCCTGATCCATATCTGACAAATCTCCACCAAAGTTTAATTCCCTTGCTGGAATCGTAATGCCAGCAGCTGCATTTCCTTGCCCAGATTTTCTTGAAAAGAGGGTTTCCTTTAGTCTTGGGCCAGTGGAATGAGAACCTCCATAAGCACTCCCAATACGTCGAGTCGATGCTCTAATAGCGCTATTTCGTTGACCACCATTCTTATTTTTATTATTATTTTTGCTAAGGAGAGTCTGTCCATTGGCAATTGACAATCGATCAATATTTAAATATTGATTACCGCTTCCATCTGGACTGCGATTTTCGTCCATTAGAAACGAATCTGCTGGGTTACTGAAAGATGTCTTGTAAGACCCTTGTATACTGAAAATAATAAGCATAACAGTTAATTGAGAAAACTTTTAACTGACTCTGTATCCATAAAAATCAAAGCTGCAAATTTCTTCTACTCAATTGCATGTACATATATGCATCTATATGTATAAAACTCGTTATCCTGAGTTTATGACTGCTTCACTGATTTACTGACTTATCGTCGTGAAACCAAAATGGTAAAAGCTACGAGACTGAAAACTTTACACAACATAGCAAAAAATTATCGTGCAATAAGACGGCGTTTTGCGAAATTCCAACCGGAGGAGGATCAAATTCGGGCTCATTGTTTGAAATTGCTTAGTATGGTTTTTTGTTTACTATAAATCAAACAGTCATATAATTTATTGCAAAAACGTCATTAATGCAGCGAATTTGCTTCACAGACTGGGGCAATGTGCGCATATATAAACGTGAATAGGCCCTTGATCGTGTATAGGCCATATACTCTTATTGTGTTAACCATTTCTGCATATATACGCATATCTTTCTGGTCCCTCTCAGACCATCCCCCATATTTTCATAAAAAACGTGCCCATGTTCCCCATTAACCTTTGTAGCTAAAAGCCATAAGTAATAGAAATAAAAGAAAATACAATAAAAATATATTATTGCGCCATTTTCAATATTCCATATCAGCTGTTTTTTTTTTGTCGATTACCTAATTATTAATCGAAAACAGCCAGCGTTGCCCCACTTTCCGTCAACAATTTTGCCGAAATTTTTGCCGTACTGACAGCGGCACTCCGTTTTTCCGACATATTTGAACCCAACTGTCACCATTTTTGTAAGGTAGAGACAAACTTGCCGGCATCAAAGCGGCAATTTTTCGTTACGATGCTATACCGGCGGCAATGTAAGAACGCTATTAGGCATATCATTTTTATTAAATAAAATAAAGACTAATTAAATTGTTCGGTTCTTATGACCTTTGAAAATCTGCGGTGTTAAAGCAGTGACCTCCAATTGAACGTCGGTAATTCCCTCACACCACATTTTCTCCAAATTCTACTATTCAAAAGGTCATAGTATCATCTTTTACTGATGAATTAAGGGGTGCGTGCTTATTTCATTACTTCAAAATGAAACGGCCGGCTTACAGTGCTATGTTAAGTCTAAGAGTGCCATTTGAGTTTAGCAGAACGATAGGCCTTACGTTAAGAAACGTAACGAGAAGTCTGAACCAAATTTGAAATGAAAAACGGTAAAAAATTTGTTGCTGGCAAGATTACGGTTTCCGGTGCGACAAGATCTGATCTGTTTGATATTGATATAAGTGTTATCTTCACTCTTATTGTCCCCGATTTATATAAATTAGCTGTTGTTGCTGCTCATAAGCAAATCAAATGTAAAGCTAACACTTTAAAAAAAAATGATAATAGAGTCGTTTTCTGGCCTGATGATACATTATACTCATTATATATGTACAAATATAAAATGCTTTATATACCATAACAGCGAAAAGGACGATAGATCTACACAACATAGCTGAGGCAAATTCATAGTACAATAAGGAAGAGTTTTAGAAACTTCGACGTCAAAGAGGGTCAAATTTGGGGTCGGAATTTGCCAGCAGCGGTCCCATCGGTGGGCAAGAAAGTAAATAAGTATAAGTCCAATGTTCAATCCTCGGCCCGGTTATAATGAAATAATGATGTAAAATTAAGTAGTTTTGCCTCTTGCTCGCTTCGATTACCAACCCCGGCTATACCTGTGAGGAATGTTCCTCACGAAGCCCTCTACTACATAAAAACATATGTAAATAGCTCGGTTGCTTAAAGACTATCTTCATGAAGTGAAGTGAATGTACAATTTTTAGAATTATTTATAGAACTCTTAAAATTACTTATTAATTTATTAATATAATCTTTTAAAATGGTAAAAACAAGTAGAAGTTAAAAATTTAAGTTTAAAGTAGTGTTCAACCAAGCTCAAACTCAAAAATTAAACCCACTTAAATTTTTTTTATTTTTGCAGCTTTGATCCCTGAATTCTAAATAATTAGTAAGCATATGTATAACTTAGTCTTACTTTTGACCATTCGCTATTTCCTTGAGCACAGCTGCTCGTGCTGCCAATTCCTCGGATCGACGTTGTTGGGTTAACTCCTTCGCTCGTTCTGTCCAGATGAGCTCTTTAAGTTTTTGAAAACTGCCCTGAACAGCCACCGAGTTTTGGTTTCCGCTCAAGTTATCGCCCGCGCTATTCGGCACGCCCATATATCTGTTTTTACTGCTTCGACGAGGTGACAAGGACGACAACGACGACGTGGACACTGTTGAGCCAGTATTTATTGGCCGCGCTTCTGAACCATAAAATCTAGTTTGGCCCGGATTATTTACGCTCCCATCGGAATGACGCTGACGTTGTTCAAATGCAACACGCTGAGGAACTATTGGCTCTCGGTTTACGACTCGACCAAAAACAGGTGAGCGAGCTCTTTCTTTCGAGCCCATTCGAATTCTAAATTATAGAAAAAAGGTAATGTTCATACACCTACATATTCAAATGCATGTATCAATCCTTACGATCCGAGAATTCTAGAGTTGGAGTAAAACGGCTCCCAAACATTATATTTGAAAGGATCACGATATGTCGGTATTTCATTTGTTATTTCAGCTGCTCGAGATTGCCTCTTGGAAAATCTATATATATATATATATATATATGTTTTAGTATATTATTACGTGTGTATGTTAATAAATATTTGAGACTTCGTCGGCTGCCACTCAATTCGATTTTGCAGTATGGGTTAAGGTAACCCTAATGTGTTTAATACCCTCTTCTTTTGTTAGATACAATATTCTGGGTGTACTTTTGTTGAGCTTGAAAACTAGGTTATTTTGACTTCTACTGCTAATAAAATGCATGTAAAATAAGATCCATAAACCTACTGTGGGGAAAGCTCGACAGTAGGAGGCCCTGTATGTACTGCAAAAAGCAAACAGTGTTTTAAGGAGAATTGTGGTGAAGAGCAAACACCCCACAAGCTTTATGCGTTGAAGCACATGCGACTCTTCTTCTTTCATGCTGACGCTGTGAAACATTTTTTTTTGAATAGCTTCCGAGTTTATTAACCGATCGTATGTAGCAAATATATTATATAACAAACTTAGTTTGGTATCTCTTATGGTATCTGATATCTATGAGTTCAAAAAAGGGACAGACGGAGTCGATTCCGCTGTTGATGCCTATCAAAATATATTTAGTTTATGTGGTCTACCACGCCTCCTTCTGCATGATACGCTCTTTTTGTTGCTAAGATTGAATAGACGTGTTGTACTTTTCAAAGTAAAAAAGAAAACAATTGGGTAAAAAAAAAAATGCAAAACTCGAACGGTGTGAAAGCAGTATAATGGAAAATGTGAATAACTCACATCCACATGGCACGAAGTTCCTCACATGATGGCTCTTGCGAACTCAGCGGGAATGTTTTCGGTACAAACACTTCTCCAACTGTTCTGACGCCTCCGTCTTCAACCAAACCGTTATTTACGTTTGTAGCTCCATCTTCACCCTTCACTAATTTATTACTATCCGTGTTTCTTTGGAGTCCATAATCGCGATTGAGTCCCTTTAAATAACTACCATTTCCATGTGCCTGACCAATTAAGATGACTAATGTATAAACATGTATATATTTTTTCTTCAAATATAAGATAGATGCAAAAAAATTTATAAGTATATAGTAAATATATATTTATATATATATATATATATATATATATATATACATATATTAAGAGAAAAAAACTTACCAAGCTGTGATTAAAAAACATCTTCATTAGTTATCTAATAAAAATCCAGTAATGCTTGTAATGCATATAATTCTATTGAGGTTGGTATGTCGCACGTAGATATGTAAGTATTCAAATAAGTAGGCTTTGTCTGTAGAAAATTAAAAAGACACCAAAATAGTTTATTTATATATGTTTAATACTTTACTGTAAAAAAGCATGCAAAAATTATGCAGCATAATCAATATAAAAGATAATACTCTAAGGGCCGATTTCTCATCTTCTCGTTAAGGCGTACTTTATATAAATATTACTTTACCTACTATAGAATTTAGCTTTTTTCGCGTTCTCATCTTGCCTTTATCAAAATAAAATCCACTAAAAATTGTTTATTAAAATATTTAAAGTTTGCAATAAGTTTGCACATCCGTGCCCTGAAACGGGCAAAGGTTGCTAGGATTAGTAAAAAAAATTGTTGGCGCAAAATTGGAATTTGTTATATTTGAGTGCCAAATGTGTCATTTCTTGTAAACCAGGGTAATAAAGCAATACCGCTTTGTTGGATTTTCGTCTCGTTCGTATCGTTTATCAGATACTGAATAGAAAACGGTCAATTATACATAATGCATTTCTGTGACCCCTTATATTTTATTTTTCAAATTCCTTTTACGGCGTTGCTGTAAGCAACGAGTTCAACACAGGAGTTTTAGCTGGTTAGTCTAACGCGAGGAACATAAAGTGAGGATGATCCGCCCTTTACGTTATCAAGCCGAAACCGAAACTGTAACCGAAACTAACTAATTGAAATTTGTAACCGTAACCGATATATTTTTCCGAAGCCGAAAACCCGAAATTCTTCAAACCAAAATAACAGTTTAAAACCCGATTCATGAATAACGGACTGTTTCGATTTTTTAAAGCGACTAAAACTCAATGAAAAATTTAATTTAGAATCGCTTTTAAATATTGACTTGAGTGTAATTTAACATGAGTACATACCATGCTAGTTGTATTTAATTTAAATAAAATATTTTTTTTAAGCTTTTATTGCATTGTTTTGGTTTTTTAGGTTTTTTTTTTTGGAAACCGAAGTTATACCGGTATTTCGATACCGAAACTTAGGAGAAACGGTTGACCATTTCGAAACCGATATAACAAAATTTTACAAAATCGTTTACCGAAAACCAAAACCCGACCATAACCGTAACCGTAACTGAAACCTTTGAATCCCTGGGCAAAACCAAATTTCTCTTATCAACAAGTTTTTCAAGTCGTTAAGTCCAAAGCAAGATGAGAAATCGGCCCTAAACTTGTAAATTCAAACTTTTAAAAACAGTATATTGTATCTGGTGCTCTTAACATTTATAACAAAATATTTGTAAGAGGTGTATGTTTATATCAAGATCATTAAAGATCTTATTTATATTTTGTTAAATAACAGGTATTGCAACTACTTCGACTAGTTGAAATTAAAAAAAAAATATAGCGCAAGCTAACTTTGGCGCGCCAAAGTTTGGATACCCTTGCAGAGCCCTGCATAAGCCGTCCGATTTTTTACAAAATTTGTTAGATGTTGATTTCGAACCGTTTGTTCCTATGGTAGCTATATGATACAGAAGTCCGATTTGCACCAAATTCGGTCAGACTATATAAATCTTAATCAAACACAAAATTGGTGACTTTCGTTGAGATATGTCAAGGAACAAACATGTTTTTCCTTCTAAGTGCTGATTTTGAGCCGATCGTTCCTATGGCAGCTATATGATATAGTTGTCCGATTTGAGCCAGATTTGGTACGGATGAATGCAACTGTATCAAACACAGTCACACAGTCTGTGAATTTGGTTGAGATATCTAGAGAAACAAAATAGTTTTTCATACTAAAGGTTGATTCCGAACCGATCGTTCATATGGCAGCTATATGACATAGTGATCCGACCCGGTTTTGACATATGTACTGCGTGCAGTAAAAAGACGGACCTGTACCAAGTTTCATCAAAATAGCTTCAAAACTGAGAGACTAGTTTGCATAGAAACAGACAGACAGACGGACATGGCTATATCGATTCAGCTCGTCGTCCTGATCAAGAATATATATACTTTATGGGGTCTGACACGCCTCCTTGAATGCGTTACAAACTTCGTGACAAAATTATAATACCCTCTGCAAGGGTATAAAAATCATAATACCGTTATAGAATCCTAAACTTATGCACCTGTTCTGGGAGTCCGTTTTAAGTATAAGTGGGTCTATCTCAGAATTGATTATAAAGATATGAATACATAGCAGTAGGGAATCTCGTTGAGTTGAGTTCTATCGACTTCAGGTTTTTTTATATGTGTTTTTAGTGTAGCTATATGCTATTACATTCTGAAAATGTAAGTATATTTGAACATTGTTTTCTCGATTTATGAACATAAAAAAATTAACATTTTCAAGTACTTATGTACATAAGAAATGTACGTATGTTTATGTATGTACATGTGAATATACTGGTATAACAGTTAATACCAGAATGCATAGTGAATTAACATATGTTTATAAATTGCATATTGGTGCAGGTGCTGGATAAACAATAAACAAGGTTAAATAATTGGTGCATTTATTTTTAAAGGTGAATTGAATCGTGATTTTCTGACGGTTTATAAATTTGATTTACGTTTTCTGCGGTATTTATTGGCTTTTCCAATTAATAAGCAAATTAGGAGTAAGATGCTCTTCGCCGATAGCCTCAATGTATTGCAATTTGTTGTTGTTTTACAAGTATACCTGGGGTGCGATGAATTACCACATGTCTCAGCCATAATTTAACTGTAGGGGAAATGTAATTTGGTATTTACATATTCTTATTTGTCTTTGTCTTAAATCCCTAAAATGGGCTTAAATGCAAACAAAATAAATATAAGATAATACCACATGTTAAAATTGTCACATTAAAATACGAGCATTAGTCTTAAGAAAATGGTGTGTAAGAGTTTGCATTTATTTTAAATTAACTAATACTTATAAATTTAAATTGCAAGCTTGACATATTTTATTTTCTTTAATAACACATTTTTTTGTTGCTATTTAACTTTTCATATAATATCTATGTAACATGTGTTTTACATTCAATTACATAGTCTAGCATTTCAGACTATTAGTAACCACTGTGATTGATGCTGGGCCATTCACAGAATATCCTTTCATTTTAGGCTCAAACCCGTACATACGAATATACACTACTGTATTCGTTTTTAAACATATACATATGTACCCTGTACCCTGTACTATAATTCCTTTTCCTTGTCGTCGAACGAGATCTGCCGACATCGCACGACTCCGCAGAATTACCATTTTCAGTTCCTTTATGTTTCTATTGCTGTCACCTTTTTCTTGTCTGTAAAGAAGTTTCGGTCGCAAAGGAGAGCACTCGAGAATTAATTAGGTGTATCAGACAGAAGACACAAGAAGTAATAAAGGTAAGTGTTGTGAAAAAATTAATTTCACATTATTGCAGATCAGCCTGCTGAAAAGCGCTATTAGCTGCCTCAAAAATAACGCAATTAGGGCAAATAAAAATTCTAAACTAAACTATTTAAGACTTTAATGAACAATAAAATAATTGAACCAATTTGTTAACCTGCTAACTAAAATTGTTACATTTTCTTATCCAGGAATACCAGGAATTATATATATATATATTATATTTATATATAAATATAAGCTTATTCTAAGAAAAACATATAACAATTCATGTGACATTCCTCTATTAAACATGTGAGAAGATTCTATAATTGAAGTAAGGAAAATGGTTGGAAATCCATAAAAAATTGTAAGCTTTCCATCATGCTGCAAAATCGGAACGATAAATTCTTCATACTTTTGTATCATATTCCACAAGGAATTCCTGACGACTAAATAATTCCTTCACGATTCGTAAAGGTTTTCTTAAGGTTTAGAACTAAATGGTATATACTTACACATGCATAAGTACATGTAAATGCACCTATGTTTGTATATATATATAAGTTCCACTCCGAAATGTGTGTGGGAGGAATTTATTACTTGATGTAAAAGTAACGCCGAGTTCAATTGAGATACAAATTTTGTTTGCGTTGACGGTAAATTAATTTAAAGTCAGATTATAAAATTTAAATGTGCTTGCATATTTAAATACGTAAATGTATTGCACATACATTTTTAATATTAAATTATATGCTCAATTAACTGTGTATATGAATAAACGAATATTTAAGCGTATTATCCAATCACTTCATTTCAACTACATACTTACATTATCGCCCTATAATTATGACTCAGTAAGTTTCACTTATGATTTCAGTAGGTTTATTTCACATACTTTAATGTGCAGCTATGCACTTTTTCAGTGACTTTGGCTTTTCCTTCTTATTTTTGCTGCCTGTAAATGAGTGAACTGTTTCGACACGCCACATAAACTGAACTAAACGTCCATAGAAAGGTCGAATTGAACTCCAAACACACAGCATCCACAGTCCCTGGCAAAATCAAGAAGCTCCTCCCCCATACTACGTAGCTTCCTTTCGGGAAACGTTTCGTGTTTGTATTCAAAACATACTTCGGCTTAAGTTTCGGTTCGGCATTCGACTCGGGTTTGTATGTATGTTCGGTCCATAAAAATGTATGCTTTCAAGAATAAGTACTTTTTAATGTGAACACAATTATTCACTTGGTTGTTATCACATATTCACTGTGACAGAAACTGACAAAAATTGCTCATGGTACGAAGTGACGCAGTGTGAACCTATCAATACACGTACATGTTTATACATACTCTTTCCTACATACACACATATTTTATGTATGTAAAATGTGCGCGCACCCATTTGCGTCATGAATGAAATTGTGGACACAAAATTGTTGCTATCATTCTCGGTTTACTTGGGCGCCCAAATGTCCTTACTTTTAGGGTTGAATTCCAGCTATTAGTTGTCTGTATCCGTTAGCGACTTCTGCGGAGATGAGCTTTCGAATGTACTAATTAATATACTCGGTCAGTTTGAATTAAAGTTATAGGAAAAACATTTAAATCAATTTTTATTTTTTAATGTTTGCCAGTCCGATATACATATATGCATTTGTTTTCGTTTTACTCATAAGACGAAGTCAATTGATATTTAAATTGTTTTTTGTCATTCAAACAATATAATCAATGTAAATGCAAATTTAATTAAATACTAACAGTTTTCAGTTAATAGCGCATGCAGCACATTAAGTATTTTTTTGTTTCTTAATTTAACAATATTTTGAAAATTACTCAGAATCTGTAATATCAAGATTCATGAATTTGTAGAATAAACTTATATCGAATCATAAAAATCACACAGTCCTGGAGAAATTTTGAATTTACACTCTATTTCAAAGCAGCATGATGCCCAATTGCAATTCAATTTGTATAATAGATTAATTTTTAAAATCAATCAATATTCAATATCAGTCCATTTCATACTAAAAAATTAGAAAAGATCCATAAAACAGCAATGGAGTAAGCTAGACGGTGGGAGACGCTGTACTTATGAGAAAAAGCAAATAGTGGTATAAACCGAATAGTGGTAAAAAACGGATAGTGGTGTAAGGCCAATTGTAACGCTAGGGTGTTTTCTTCCTTTTGTCCGACGTTGTATGTTTTGTTTTGTTGTTTGTTAAATAACTTTCAAGTTTATTGTTTGATCAAGAAAGATTTGGGCTAAAGTGTATATTAAATGTAACAAAACTCAAGGTTAATGCCTTAAAAGTGCTCTTGTAATGAGACTTTGAAATTTGGATTTTCGACTTATAAGGGCGGAAGAGGGCGTGTCAAAATTTAATAACAAATATGATGACGGACATGACTATATCGACTCGGCTGTTGGCGCTGATCAAGAATACATATACTTTGTGGGGTCTCTGCCATACAGCGTTGCCAATGTTTGAAAAGGGGACAGATTTGAAAATAATATTAGAAAGTTATGTAAAGACGAGAGGTTGGTAAAATTAAAAAATTGCTAAAAATATGTAACCTTTGTAATATGTAAATATTTAACATATGTAAATATGTAAAAAATATTGACAATTTTGGCACAAAATCGACAAGTATGGCGCCGAATTTTATTTTGCCAAGTTTCAAAACTGAAGTCACCACAAAGAGCGACACCTTTTGTCTGTTTGCGGATAAGCAATTGATAATTGATAAATCTATCGATAGGGGGCGTCGACTGTCCTGCGGCAGAGGTCCTACTTCATCGGTACTAGCACTGATGCGTCGCTGTCACTCAAATCAAAAAGAAATTGCAAAAAATCTGTTTTTTTCACTCCGCTTACAGAATATTAGTATTTTGTTATCGATATACGTGTTCGATATCGATATATGTGTTATCTGCTCTTTTATTATGACCGCCTTATATAAATCAGCTGTTGTTGCTGCTCATAAGCAAAACAAATTTAATGCTGTCACTTTTAAATAAAATAATAATATAGTCGCTTTCTGGCCTGATGCTACATTATAATCATGTAATATATTTATTTTGTCGGGCACATCATTTTAATTAAATTAAACTTGTTTGGTCCGTATGACCTTTGAAAATCTGCGGTGTTAAGGCAGTGACCTCCAATTGAACGTCGGTAATTCCCTCACACCACATTTTCCCCAAATTTTACTATTCAAAAGGTCATAATATCATCTTTTACTGATGAATTAAGGGGTGGGTGCTTATTTCATTACTTCAAAATGAAACGGCCGGCTTACAGTGCTATGTTAAGTCTAAGAGTGCCATTTGAGTTTAGCAGAACGATAGGCCCTTACGTTATGAAACGTAACGAGAAGTGTGAACCAACTTTGAAATGAAAAACGGGGAAAAAATTTTTTGCTGTTTTTTTATATGGAGTTTTTCATTTCCACGGCGTTTTAGGTCATGTGTAAATGCTGCTTAAAGCAGTATTTACACTCAGATCAAAAAGAAATCGTCAAAAATCTGGTTTTTTCACTCCGCCAATAGAATATTAGTATTTTGTTATCGATATACGTGTTCGATTATCGATATACGTGTTATCTACGCTGTTATTGTGGCCGCTTTACATAAATTAGCTGTTGTTGCTGCTCATAAGCAAAACAAATTTAATGCTGCCACTTTTAAATGAAATAATAATATAGCCGCTTTCTGGCCTGATGATACATTATAATTATATAATATATTTATTTTGTTAGGCATATCATTTTAGTTAAATAAATAAAGTCTAATTAACTTGTTTGGTCCTTATGACCGTTGAAAATCTGCGGTATTTAAGCAGTGACCTCCAATTAAACGTCGTTAATTCCCTCACACCACACTTTCCCCAAATTTACTATTCAAAAGGTCATAATTTCATCATTCTCTGATGAAATAAGGGGTGGAGGCTTATTTCATTAAGCATGATTTAGACTCGCGTCAAAACGCTGTGGAAATGAAAAACTCCATATAAAAAAACAGCGAAAATTTTTCCTCGTTTTTCATTTCAAAGTTGGTTCACACTTCTCGTTACGTTTCATAACGTAAGGCCCAGCCGTTCTGTTATACTCAAAATGGCACTGTTAGACTTAACATAGCACAGCTTACGGACCATTTCATTTTGACGTAAAGCTTGATTTAGACTCAGATCAAAATGAAATCGTAAAAAATCTGGTTTTTTCACTTCGCTAGCAGAATATTAGTATTTTGTTATCGATATACGTGTTCGATATCGATTTACAAGTTATCTACGCTGTTATTGTGGCCGCTTTACATAAATCAGCTGTTGTTGCTGCTCATAAGAAAAACAAATTAAATGCTGCCACTTTTTAATAAAATAATAATATAGTCGCTTTCTGGCCTGATGATACATTATAATTACATAATATATTTATTTTGTTAGGCATATCATTTTAATTAAATAAATAAAGTCTAATTAACTTGTTTGGTCCTTATGACCGTTGAAAATCTGCGGTATTTAAGCAGTGACCTCCAATTAAACATCGTTAATTCCCTCACACCACATTTTCCCCAAATTTTACTATTCAAAAGGTCATAATTTCATCATTCTCTGATGAAATAAGGGGTGGAGGCTTATTCCATTACGTCAAAATGAAATGGTCCGTAAGCTGTGCTATGTTAAGTCTAACAGTGCCATTTTGAGTTTAACAGAACGGCTGGGCCTTACGTTATGAAACGTAACGAGAAGTGTGAACCAACTTTGAAATGAAAAACGAGGAAAAAATTTTCGCTGTTTTTTTTATATGGAGTTTTTCATTTCACGGCGTTTTGACGCGAGTCTAAATCATGCTTAATGGAATAAGCCTCCACCCCTTATTTCATCAGAGAATGATGAAATTATGACCTTTTGAATAGTAAAATTTTGGGAAAATGTGGTGTGAGGGAATTAACGACGTTTAATTGGAGGTCACTGCTTAAATACCGCAGATTTTCAACGGTCATAAGGACCAAACAAGTTAATTAGACTTTATTTATTTAATTAAAATGATATGCCTAACAAAATAAATATATTATATAATTATAATGTATCATCAGGCCTGAAAGCGACTATATTATTATTTTATTTAAAAGTGGCAGCATTAAATTTGTTTTTCTTATGAGCAGCAACAACAGCTGATTTATGTAAAGCGGCTACAATAACAGCGTAGATAACATGTAAATCGATATCGAACACGTATATCGATAACAAAATACTAATATTCTGCTAGCGAAGTGAAAAAACCAGATTTTTTACGATTTCATTTTGATCTGAGTCTAAATCATGCTATACGTCAAAATGAAATGGCCCGTAAACTGTGCTATGTTAAGTCTAACAGAGCCATTTTGAGTTTAACAGACCGGCAGGCCCTTACGTTATGAAACGTAACGAGAAGTGTAAACCAATTTTGAAATGAAAAACGGGGAAAAAATTTTCGCTATTTTTTTTATATGGAGTTTTTCATTTCCACGGCGTTTTGAGGCGAGTGTAAATACTGCTTAACTCGTAAAAAATGTGGTGCCCTTGACATTTCGAATTATCGGGACGCGACTGTATTTAAAAATGACATCAAGTTAAACCAAAATAATTGTAAATGAAATAAATTAAAGCGGATTTCTTTAAAAGGTGTCTAAAAAGTCAAAATCAGTGCAAAATCTTAGCTTAATCGGTTATGCTCCGCAATTTCGAGTAATTTGGACGAATCGTTTCTGGAAAATACTCAAAAAATAAATACCAATTTTCGCAGTCTGCTCTCGTTTACCAGCGCCTTCACTAAACTATACGTTGTCTTTTAGAACTAAGAGGATTTGATGAATCTTAATGTGCTAGCGCCGCCACTAAAATGTCTGTCTATTTTTACAACTAACGGGGATGGTTTCATTTCTTCTTGGCAAATACATAAAAATGTCGGATAAACAATTGATAACTGTCCAATCCAGCTCTTTATAAATAACAAACTGAAGTTTCAAATGTTGTGGTTATAGAATAGATTTCATTCAAGCGAACAAAAAGCAAAATGTTAGTAACATATTGATTTTCGCCAGAAAACTAAGATGAAACAGAAGTTGAATTATGCTGAATGGAAATATTTTAATTTAGTTTAAATAAAAACAATTTTGGAAAGAAGTGCGTAATTGATTTTCACATGTGTACTATCAAAGAATTAAATAGATACATTTTAATAACAATAAGCGCCCACATATGAATAAGTGTGTATCTCGAAAAATGTGTATCTCATGAACACCTTGCACAAATGTGTTTATGTATGTACATGTGTATATATGTGTTGGGCATGCACATATTCCTGTATGTATGATTATTCACAATATATACCAGTGCCGATTTGAACTAATCTGATGAAAATAAAAACCGATAAATTAAAAAAGTTATTTTTTTATTTTATGGAAATTTTTATAACATTTCAGATTAAAAACTGATAAATTTGAAGCTTTTGGAACTTGCGTAAATATCTAGAGCTATGGTGTCGCCAAAAACCATATTGTATGTCCATTTGACCATAATACTGAGTCTGGTACTAAGTTCTTCAACATCAACTGGCATAGTGACTTCCAACGAAAACGAGGACGAGTACCTAACACAACGAGGTTGGTTAACTGTAAAAGTAAATGACCACAGTTATTAATATTAAGTAGCTAAGCATAATACAATATGTTTTGATTAAATTTAAACCATTCATTGGATACTATCAACGAATTGTAGACACAATTTTCTACTATGGACAGAAATTGTTTTAAGATCTTATGTTAGCCACATATTTTTGACGTCCAGTTATGGTCTTAGTTAAATAAACATTAGGTAACAGCTTGAATTTACGTTTTACCAAAGCCTAGTGATGTAAATCCAAACTGAACATCGATTTAAAAGTCGGATTCTTAAAATCCCCCAAAAGAAAACCCTATTGGTCGAAACATCGAAAATTTTTACATCGATTGATCGATTTTGCAAATACATATAAATACACAGAAAGTTGCATTAAGACTTTAACATATAACACATTTTAATTTAACTCGCGATCAATAGCATTATCGAATTATGTTATTTATATATACATATTTACGATAACTTGCTTACTTTGGCATATTTGAAAACTTTAACTTTTTCTATGAAATAAAATTTTGACACCACGTGGTTAATTTGTAGCGATCGCTATGGGTTTGCGAAGAGGCCGACTTTTCAGGACAATCGATTTTTTGAAATCGATTAATCGGCTTAATATAGATCGAGTTAAAAAACAAGAAAATTGTTTTTTTATATCACTACCAAAACCACTTTATTTTATACATATAGTGCCCCCAGATGGGAAAAATTACTTTAAAAATTGTTCTTAGGTGAAGTTTTTGTACCATTGCAGAGGGTATTTTAGTTTTGTCAAAAAAATTTAAACGCATTAAAGGCAGACTCCATAAAGTATATATGTTTTTTGATCAGCACAACGAGCTGAGTCGATATCCGTATGTTTCTATGTAAGCTAGTCTCTCGGTTTTGAAGCTATCTTGATGAAACTTGGTACAAATCCGTCTGTTTCCGTCCGTCCATAGAAACGATCGGTTGTTAGTCAACATTTAGTATATCAGGCGTGTTGTATAAAGCTCTAGGACCTTTTGTTCAAAATGTTTATTTTTATTAATTATTTAAATTGAATTCAATCAATTTTAAGTTTATATTAAGGTTTGATTAATTTATTTTACATTTGAATGCAATGATTGCTTGATTGATGACACAAAAATTTGCTATTCATTTGCTTTTGAGTTGCTAGAGATTTGTGGAACAACCCTGTTTACAACTTTATTGTTTTCTTTTTATAGATATCAACCAAACTCACAATTTTGGGTTTGGTAAAGTTTTATACAGCCTGGCCAAATTTTGTTTCAATCTGACACCTATATCATGTAGCTGCCATAGGGGCTATCGCTTAAAAATCAAATTTTAGTATGAAAAACTTGATTTTGTTTATTCCGATATTGTAGCCAAACACAGATTCTGGGTCTGGTTATACATATAATCTGAAAAAATTTGGATAAAATTGGACAACTATCATAATCCAGTCATATGCAAGGGTATACAAACTTTGAAGCGACAAAGTAGTTATCTTTTTAGACCCTGTCCTTTAAAAATGTATAAATGGGTCTATTAAATTTTTGCATATGTGCGTAACAGGAAGAAGGAGGCGTGGCAGACCCCAGAAAGTAAATTTATATATTCTTGATCAGCATCAACAGCCGAGTCAATATATGTAGACATGTCCGTCTGTCCCTTTTTGAGTCGCCTTGATCTAAGAGACTATAAGAGCTAAAAACATTAAATTTGGCATATACGTTTATCAATCTCTTGCATTGATCAAGTTTGATTTAGAATTTTGCCACGCCCCTCTCCGCCCGCATAAATCGAAAATCAAAACTTTAAATTCTAATTACAAGATCACATTGATTTTTGATTATACACAATTATCCGAATCTGTCCTGAAAATTTCATTCCAATCGGATGATATCCGCGGAAGCTATTCAACTAACAATGTCTCGGGCAAAAGGAAGATGAAGAGACGCTAGCGACCACTATGTCACTATGTCAACTAATATCTTCGTAGTGGCGCTATGTATTGATTTTTTTGGTACGCAACATTAAAGGACAATCTATAGCAGCCATGTCCAAGCCATTGCTCTTCTGGCTCATTTTGTTTTTGTAATTGCTCTTCAGTATAAAAGAGCTAGGCGCCAGCTGCCGCCTAATAGCACTGCCAAATTTGACCGTTTCTATAGCTAGATTTGAAAATAAAAATAAAAAAAAAGTAATGTAAAGAAAATACATAGAATTATAAAAATAAATGCTAAAAACAACGAAGCTTTTATGCACTAAAAAAAAATACAACATTTTTGGTTTACGCGTTATTTTAATACCAAAAAAATCTTTTAAGAATTGTAAAAATAGCTAAATTGGCAACAGTGCCGCCTATACATGAAGTGCTCTCGACTATGCCAATGTAAAAAAAATTGGTGCTCGTGATCTCGCGTCCATGTATGTATTTGTGTTTTTATTTACAAGTATTGGTGAGTGCTCTGCCGTAAGCAGATTTTGGACACCCCTGATCTATAGTGAACGCTTTGCACTCAAAAAGTACACGGTCCCATCTTAAGTACATTAAATGAAGTAACAAAACTGCTTTTAGAATATATTCTGTATAAAAATGTAAATGTTGATTTTAAGGTTTCAATATATGTATGTACTTTTAAATAAATTTGGTTTAAGTATGAAATTGTAAATAGTTCATATACCCTAACGGTAATTTGATTTTAACTTTGTTTTTTGTTGTTGTTATTTTTAGAATATATTTTAGAAAAGTCTTACCATGGATTGATCAGGGAAAATGAGACTCTTGTGGAAATTACACCTTTAATTAAAGTTGACGAAGAGAAAATATGTAATTTTCGCATTCTTAAAAAGCCCTATCACGAAATTCCATTCCAAGTAAGTCACTGAATGTTTTTAATATTTGAGTAGCATGAATCTCATTACAACTTTGAGACTTTCAATGTGTATTTCATTCAAACTTTTCTGCTTTAAATTATAGATTGAGTTGGTCAACAATTTAGGTATACTAAAAGCACGTAGAACACTCAATTGTGAGAAACGCAAAAGTTATCATTTTGAGATTGTTGCAATTTATTGCGATGGAATGCCATCAAATGCAGCTAATGTTCATATCACCGTCATCGATATAAATGAATACGCGCCAACTTTTCTGCAGCCATCCTATGTGACGGAAGTGGACGAGGGACGCCTTTATAATGAGATAATACGTGTCGAAGCTACTGACAAGGACTGCACCCCACTTTTTGGTGACGTCTGCAAATATGAGATATTAAACAGTGATGAACCCTTTACAATTGACAATGAGGGATCCATCAAAAATACGGATCCCCTCTCTCACAAAGTTTCTCACAATCATATTCTATCTGTTGTCGCCTTTGATTGTGCCATGAAGGAATCAACACCAATCATGGTCAGCATTAAGGTACGACGTGTCTGCGACGCAAAATTTCTCGGTATACCTGAACGCATTGATTATACTGTAAGTACTAAATTTTTAACCGATTTAAACTAAGTGAAAACTCTTATACTAAGGATTGGTTTCATCTCACCTTCAAAATCTAAATGTATAACATTAGCAGAAGTTTTTATCAACTAGTCTCAAAAAAAATAGTTTTATAGCTAGTATTAATAAACTATTTAAAAAAAAACACATTAGTTCTATAACTACTTAGTATGCACCAACTAATTTAAAAAATACAGTAAACTACAGTGGAGCAAGCTCGACAGTAGGAGACCCAGTACTTTTTGAGTGCAAAGCGTTCACTATTGATTGTTCTTCAATAATGCGTACCAAACAATAGATGGCGCCACTACGAAGCTGATAAACACAGACATCGCTAGCGTCTCTTCTTCTTCCTTTTGCCTGTAGCATTGTTAGTTGAATAACTTCCGTGTTTACCATCCGATTGGAATAAAATTTTCTGGACTGGTTTGGATCATAGTGTATATTATATGTACCAACAATCAAGGCGCTAACATTAAAGGGGCTTCTTTAATTCGACTTCGAAATTTTGTATTTCAATTTCTGGGGGCGGATAGGGGCGTGGCAAAAATCTAAAATAAACTTGATCAATGAAAGATATAGATAATCCTACATACCAAATTTGGTGCCTCTAGCTCTTATAGTCTCTGGAATCTAGGTGTTCATATTTTCGAAATTTCGAACAGCCGTATACTATCCGTTTATTATCCGATCCGGATAAAACTTTCAGGACAGGATAGGACTATAGAGTTTATCATGTATGCCAAAAATCATATCGCTAGCATTAAAGGAGCTTTCGTAATTCGACTTTGAAATTTTGTTTCAAATTTACGGGGGCGTGGCAAAATTCCAAAACATACTTGATTAATGCAAGATATAGGTGAATCTTCATGCCAAATTTTGTGGCTCTAGCTCTTATAGTCTCTGCGATATAGGTGTTCAAAAAAGGGACAGACGGACAGACGGACATGGCTATATCGACTCGGCTGTTGATGCTGATCAAGAATATATATACTTTATGGGGTCTGCCACGCCTCCTTCTGCCTGTTATCAAATTTTTTTTTTGCACAAACTTAATAGACCCATTTGTTCTTTTTTAAAGTACTGGGTCTAATAGGCAGTTCTATAACTAGTATAGAACTATTTTAAAACTAGACTCTTTCCTTGCTGGAAAATTACATACCGATACTTCTTTAGCAGAATAAAATCTGAATGTCTACCCATGAAATTTGAACAGAATATCGTAACAATAAGATTAATTATTAAATAAACAATTTTTAGTATTATACTTTGATATTATACTTTGATTACCATAATCCGACAGCTCGTTCAAATGCGTTGAACACTGGAAAATTATGCGACCTTCCAAAATGAGATTTTTTTCTTGTTTGTAAAGCGGTTTTTGGTAAAAAAGCTAAAATTTCCACGCATATAGTTTCCAAACCACGGAAGCTTCTAGACTATTGCAAACATTTATTTTCGAAAATCAATGTCCGTTGAATACATTTAATGGTTAGTGATTTAAGTATTGCAATATACAATTTACAGTTCAATACACTATGCTTGCGGGCGAGCGAATTCATATGATTTGTTCTGAACTGTTTTTCGTCTTCAGCTTCGTCTTCATGTAGTGAGGTTTATTTAAGAATTCTATGAAGCACATAGATTTTGATGGCGCAGTGGTTCGCTGTGACTTTTTACTGTACAAAAATAATGGTAAATTCATTGGTTAGTGGTATCATTTTCAAAGTATCAATATAATCATTTTTAAAATTTATTATTAGTTAATATTTATCAAATATATATTAAATATAAAGGTCTCTCTTTATTTTATCATTAACGTTCAATGTTTTATAACAAACCAAATCAAAAACGAACTCAGGTGCAGAGTCGGATACTCAATCCAGTGGGCTGCAATCAAACCTTTTCCTTTTAAGCACAGTATCCAGTAGACCGAAATGTTCTGCGAGCAGAAAGTACTATAACATATATTTCGAGCCTGTCTAGCATAATGTCAGTGTGACAGCATAATACCAAAAATACCACAAAAACTACACAGACGTCTGAAAATATCCCAAAAAGGTGAGTGGTCACACTGTTGCGTCAGCTGAGTAAAACTCAAAAGCAAAATATAAACAAAGTGAAAATAACAAAAAAACAGTTAAAATTGTCAACAGCTGTTTCTGGCAACTCTATCATTTTGATTCACTGGATACTGCCTGACGGATTCGACAGTAAAAACATTACGATTTCATTTCGACAACATTTTTTTTATATGAAGTTTAGAGCTACCGGAATCGATTTTGGTCTACTGGATACTATGCTTTAAATCTCAATGAAATTTTATTTATTTAATACTCATGTCACCCAAATTTAATCTGTTTGCTACCAGTTAAAGTCTCATCTCATTTCAACCAATCTTGAAGCAGTCTTTGAAAGACAGTTAATGAGAGTGCAAGTATTATTTGTTATTCAACTAATCTAAATCCAGACCGTTTGAAACCAGTCAAATTCAACATTATTTTGTACTAGTTGTAAAAGTATTTGTTCAAATGTAGCCCCTTTACAGCTGGCTTCATTCCCATCTCCTTTCAACTACCAGTAATGGAGTTATATAGAGAAAGTTACTGATTAACTAGCCTAGATCTAGTCCTTTTGAAATCAGACAAATTCACGTTGCTCTTTAACTAGACATAGAACTATTTGATTATTTTACTAATGGCTTTATTACTAGTCATAAAACTAGTTTTTCAGATACTAGTTTGCTTTATGATAGTTTTAGGAATCAGGAATGTAGGAAAGTCACGAGTGTAGAGTGGGGACCTCCCCCGCCACCCCGTTCCCCCTGCCTACGCCCTTGGACCAATTAATTATTTCTTTTGATATTACTTACAGTCTGGTAGTACTGAGAATTTGCAGCTGTTTCCAAATGCCCGATTGGATTTTTGTAATATAATATGCAGCACTGAAGATCTCAAAATACATGCAGCAATTGCCCTTAAGGTGCGTAAATCACATCTTTTATTAAATATTGGTAATAAACGTTTATCACACAGACAAAGCACATATCATTTGGATGTGATCGAGACATATCCAACTGTTCGACGAACTTAAACTTGAAGGATCTATTGCCCCGTGACGCAGATTGGACCAAGGAGTTGAGCTATGATGAAGGGCCTGAGCCAATATTTCACTTTACTGGGTCCACTGGCGTTGTTGTGCCCGAAAACTTTATTGCTCGTCATGATTTTTCTCTAAAACCCTTTAGCATTGTGACTATCTTTCGACACGGCAGCAAAAGTTTGATGAACAAACACATGAAGGAGCACATTGTGTGCAGTGCGGATGATCATAAGATGAATCGACATCATATGGCATTATTTGTGCGGAATTGTCGTCTCATTTTATTGCTCCGCAAGAACTTCAATGATGGCGATTTAAACATCTTCAGTCCTGCAGAATGGCGATGGAAAATTCCGCAAGTGTGTGACAACGAATGGCATCATTATGTCATCAATGTTGATCATTCTTCCAAAATTGAGCTATTTATTGATGGCAATCAGTTTGAAAGCTCTGTTGAGGAGCGCCATACTAATCCAGAAGTGATAGATGATTGGCCCCTTCATGCTGCACATGGTGTAAATACTACCCTATCAGTAGGTGCCTGTTATCAAAGCTCCGAGAATCGTTTGAAGCATGGTTTTAATGGAGACATTTCTGTTGTGAAAATGTCTCTTAACAGTGCCCTCTCTGTCGAAGATATTAAATGTGGCACTAGCTGTGCTGAGCACTTACTTCCATCAACAGATCGTCAATTAGTCAGTCAGGCCAAAGACTCATCATCTGACTGTCAGGTACAGGTGAATGCTCAAATGAATGAAATCTATATCGAAGCACAGAGCAAGCATAAAATTGAGCTATTGATGCGCAAAATTCAATATATCAACATTAAGAAAAGTCCAACAATCGGTCGTCGAAACATTGAAGTTCGTACGACAATGATGTGCTCTAACCATAGTACCATCCGCTTGCCCACTATTGAGACCTATATCATGGTCAATGAGCCCATTATTCCGGCAGAAGGCATGATTGACTCGACAATCTCGAGTGGAAAACTCCCTACAGATACTGATATTACGTATAAAGAGGAAAAATTACAATCTCAAATTCAGCAAGATGATCTTACTTCAAAGTTTTCGCAGGCAGTCAAGATTACAATTTCAGGTAATTACAACTTCCATCACAAAATTAGTAATTAGTACAGTCGAGAAAACTCGACAGCAAGAGACCCTGTGCTTATACATCTATATACATTAGGCCGGAGCGAAAAACACTTTTTTTTTATTTTCCAATTTCTTGGGTACGGAATCGTTGACCCGCTATAAAATAATAATGTGTGCAAAAAATCAGATTTTTTTAAGCCCATCCTGAGGTGGCGCACCGACGCACAGTGGCTCATTCACGAGACTCACGTGGCAAAAATCAAAACTCACGAGTCGGAATCTGGCAAAACGTGAAATGCAGTTAGGTAGAGAATTGTTTGAAGTTTACTGACCTAACTTTCCTTTTTCGATTAGGTAATTTGCTTCGGTGGTAGAGCTCTTCAAACATGAACAAAATTTTCATGTTGGCATTTTTGAGTATTTTTTGCAAAAATTGTTCATCTTTGGGATAGAATTATATCTAAATGGTTCATTTGAGTTAAAGTTTCTTAATTTTAACTTAAAGTTGTGACAATTCCATGGAGAGAAATATACAAATTTTGTTCATTTTGAGTATGGAAGTATTTTAAATAAATTATTTACTAAACCTCTATTTTTGAAGCAATTTTTCGACTTTACATAGACTTTTAACACCGAGTCCAGGCTAGTCCAGGCAAGCGAATTATACCACGTGATACTATGATTATTTTTAAAACGATTTTTCATAATTCCAGAGTGCGATTTTATGCGTTTTCGGCGCAGTTTAACATACGATTAATGCACCAAGCCTAAAAATGCGCAATTTGCTAGGCAAAAATGCGCAATTTGCTTGGGCAAAAATGCGCAATTTGCTTGGGCAAAACTGCGCACAGTGGCTCATTCACGAGACTCACGTGGCAAAAATCAAAACTCACGAGTCGGAATCTGGCAAAACGTGAAATGCAGTTAGGTAGAGAATTGTTTGAAGTTTACTGACCTAACTTTCCTTTTTCGATTAGGTAATTTGCTTCGGTGGTAGAGCTCTTCAAACATGAACAAAATTTTCATGTTGGCATTTTTGAGTATTTTTTGCAAAAATTGTTCATCTTTGGGATAGAATTATATCTAAATGGTTCATTTGAATTAAAGTTTCTTCTTCAATTTGCTTGGGCAAAAATGCGCAATTTGCTTGGGCAAAACTGCGTCGCGGCGAGCGCATTTGTGCGCTACCTGCAGTGGATTTCTTTATATGCAAACAAGTCTGTCAGTTTTGAAGCTATCTTGATGAAACTTGGCACAGGTCTGTTTTTTGGCTGCACGCACTACATATGTCGGAACCGGCCGGATCGGTTCACTATATCATATAGCTGCCATAGGAACGATCGGTTCGAAAACAACATTTAGTGTGAAAAACTTTTTTGTTTCTCAAAATATCTCAACCAAATATACACATTGTGTGTTTAAATAAGTATTAAACAGGCTGACCAAACCAGGTTCAAATCGGACTACTATATCATATAGCTGCCATAGGAACGATCGGTTAAAAATCAACATTTAACAAATTTTGGGGTATCCAAACTTTGGCGCGCCAAAGTTAGCTTGCACTATATTTTTAAATTAATTTCAAACAATTAAAAAGGAGATTTATTTTATTTAAATTTTGTTTTCATAGGAATTAACACGATATAAATGTATTAGAAACTTGAATTATAATAAATATGCTCGCTACAGTAAATGGAACTAAAATATTGATTTAAATTTATTTATAAGTATTAAAATGCTTAAGGATATATTGCTATAGATATATATATGTAAATTCGAACATTTATAGTGAAATTGTTTGATGTTTGCATGCTTCTGAGGCAAAACTATCGTATAAAATCATGTGAAAACAAAATCCAACTTTGACTACCTGTGGAAAAGAGGTTTAATGCTCGATTTTGAAGATTTTACATTCAATTTAAAGCTGAAGAAGTTTTCTAACAAACGCTTTTTAAATTTTTTGATATCTTTTTGGATCAAAAGATATGATTTTCGCAAAGTAAAAACTCAAACGGCCCCACTGTGCGACGTTCTTTTTTGAAAAATCACGCAAAAATTTAAAAACTTGGGGAAAAAGTGCGATATAAAAAGAAAACCTGATCTTTTTCACATAATGCTTATTTTTCATACATAGCCCTAACATTTTTCTTTATATAACTGTATCAACTGTTAAGATCGGCCTAAAAATGTAGAAGCTAGAATTTTGTTTATGGATATTAAATTGGGTAATAACCGTCAGTTTGAATATAAATCGTCAGCAAGCGAACACAATAAAATGTGTTTCGTAGTATGGAGCTTTTTGGTTAGGGAAAATAAAATGTATGGATAAGTTCGTCATTCGTCAGCCAATTTTTATGAATGATGGCTTGTTTTGCTCGTGAAAGTCCAAACTCTATGTTCAATTTGTCAAACTGAAGATATTTTTGTGATTTATATACTTTTTGAATTTTTCTTTGTACCTTTATCCGTGATGTTTTCACAAAAAATTCAAATTTTTAACTTTAAAAGGCTCTAACATCATAACGATCATGCTGATTTTAAAACGTTGTATAGAAACGTTTTAGGAAATTTTATTACCTTTAGTTAGAGTTTTTTTTTTGTTGAAAACGCCAATTGCGTTTATAATTTATGCTCAAATAAGCTGAGTCATCTTTAAAAAAATTCGAACAAAATTTCAAAAAATTCTATGTTGAAAACTAAGAAGAGGAAAAATTTTTAAAATTTGTTTTCGTATTTAGAAGGCCAAAATCTATATGAAAAAAATATAAAGATCTCTAAGTCAGGAAAAAAGTTCGAAATTGTATACTAGTGCACTGTTATAGTCACATGCAAGCTGACGGTTATTACCCAACTTGATATCCATAAAAAAAATTCTAGCTTCTACAATTTTAAACCGATCTTAACAGTTGATACAGTTTTATAAAGAAAAATGTTAGGGCAACGTATCAAAAATAAGCTTTTTGTGAAAAACGACCATTATTTTTGTTTATATCACATTTTTCCCAACATTTTTAAATTTTTGCGGAATTTTTCAAAAAGAACGTCGGTGCGCCACCTCAGGATGCGCTCCAAAAATCTGATTTTTGCACACATCATTATTTAATAGCGGGTCAACGATTCCGCACCCAAGAAATTGGAAAATAAAAAAAAGTGTTTTTCGCTCCGGCCTAATATACATATACTAGGGAGCTTGTCCCCTGCTCGCTTCGTCGCTGAAATCTCGGAACTCTAGGGAGCTCTGCAAATTTATTTTGAAAGTCGCAACAATTTTCCAAATTTTCTCAGATTGTAACAATGAGTAAGAAATACAAAATCTATGAGTTTTGTTGAGATAGCTCAAAAAACAACAAAGCTCTTCATACAAAATTTTAATTTGCATCTGATTGTTCCTATGGCAGCTAAATGATTTAGTCATCCGATCTTGACAAAATTTTTACAGAATGTAACAAATAAAAATTCTGTAAGTTTGGTTGAGATAGCTGCAAATTTATTTTGAAAGTCGCAACAATTTTCCAAATTTTCTCAGATTGTAACAATGAGTAAGAAATACAAAATCTATGAGTTTTGTTGAGATAGCTCAAAAAACAACAAAGCTCTTCATACAAAATTTTAATTTGCATCTGATTGTTCCTATGGCAGCTAAATGATTTAGTCATCCGATCTTGACAAAATTTTTACAGAATGTAACAAATAAAAATTCTGTAAGTTTGGTTGAGATAGCTCAAATAATAACAAAGCTAACAATTTTAAGATCTTATCTCAACCAAATTCACAAAGCGGTTTTATCTCGACAAATCTGACCTTTTCCCGCCAAATCTGTTGTTTTTCGCGCCAACTTTGACTTTTTTGCCAAATCATTTTATCCTCCAAGTCTAATTGCAGCGAAAATTAAATTTTCTGTCAGCGGTGTTCCACAAAGCTCTATTTCTTTTGCCGACAGTTGCTTTAGTAAAAAACTGTTCCAAATGTTTATTTTTGTTTATCATTTAAATTTTAATTAATTTTTTTTACATTTGAAAGCAACGGTTGCTTGTTTGAGGACACCAAAAATTGGTTTTCAGTTACTTTTGGTTTGCTAGAGCTTTTGCGGAAAACCCATGTATATATAAAACTCTTTGTCCTCACTGATTCACTGACTGAGTCATCACGCTGTAGGCCAAACGGCTAAAGATATCTAGCTGAAATTTTCACCCAACATAGCTGAGACATAGTTATTGTGCAATAAGACGGGATTTTTTGATATCCCCACTGGAAGGGGCTAAAATGGGGGTCAAAGGTCAAAATTACTTAGTATGCAATTTTTTTTTGTTTTTTGAGCTATCTCAACCAAACTCACGGATTATGTATATCTTACTCACTGCTACATCCTGAGAAAATTTGGTCAAGATCGGATCACTATATCATATAGCTGCCATAGGAACGAACGGTTAAAAATCAACGTTTGGTATGAACAACTTTTTTGTTTCTTGATATATCTCAACGAAAGTCACCAATTTTGTGTTTGATTAAGATTTATATAGTCTGACCAAATTTGGTGCAAATCGAACTGGCATAGCTGGCATAGGACCGAACGGTTCGAAATCATCTAACAAATTTTGTAAAAGATCGGACGGCTTATGCAAGGCTCTGCAAGGGTATCCAAACTTTGGTGCGCCAAAGTTAGCTTGCGCTATATTTGTAGATTGAATCTGCCTCAGCTATGTTTTTATAAAGATTTTAGCCTTGTAAAGTTTCCCAATACGGCTGTGCTAGATAAGTCAGTTAATAGAAAGAGTTTTATAAATATAGACTATCAAATTCCAAGCATTAGGTTTTCCCTTCGAAAAAATTATAAGTGTACCAATGTACATCTTCAGCACATTGCGAATGATTCAAATTTCTTTTTGTTTTTAGGCACACAAAATAAATTAGTGTCGTATCAAGAAATCAAATTGGGAGTGCACATTTTGGATAGAATTCGTATTGGGGTCTTAATTGAAGGTAAAAAAAAAATGTGACCCCAAAGGAGAACTTGATTCGTGCAGCGTTATTGTATTTCCATCGCTAAATCCCGATCATGAAGACATTCAAATAGATGGCGATGAATCACTGTCATCGACCATGGATATTAGAACAAATATTAATAAAGATGGAGTTGAAATGATCGGTACTGATTCAATTGAAAATTATCTAAGCGTATTGCGTGCTCTGGTTTACAGTAACAAGAAACCGGCTTATTACCTTAATCGTGTTTTTAAGCTATCTTGCGCACAGCTGAATTCTCAATATAAAAGCGTTGAATACACGCTAACTTTAACCGTTCTGCATCCAAAACAAACATTCAAGACAACAAATGCACCATCAGCATCCTCATTGATGTCAGTTACAAGCTTAGATGAAAATGATAACTTGTTAGCAACATTCCATAATGGACGCGACCCAAGTGAAGTTACTGCGAGTCAGGCACAAGGTATTTCAATATTTCTTTTTACCAAAACATAGTTCCTCATATTTAAGTCAATATGGTACACTCTCTTGCAGATACGAAGATCTTCTCATATTCTCTATCACATACCAATAATGTACAGGAGCCCAAGTCGCACGTACATTCAATTGTGCACAGAGGTTAGTTCTGACTTTAAATTAACATTATTGAATCATGTTATACCTATTTAAACGTGAATTTTAATATAATATTTTTATTTTATTTCCAGCTGAAGCTTCGCATCCAACAATGCTAATAATCCTCATTTGTGTATTTCTCGTCGTGCTGCTTTGTGGCGTTTCGATTGCACGTCTTAAAAATAACCAAAAGTATACAGATCGACACCAGCCGTGTCCCAAGGTATGATTTTATATTCTTCCAAGTCAACCCTCTAATCTCCTCTATATCGGGAAAATCCGTTCACAGAGATAAAAAGCGCAATAATGGTAATCGTCTTTAAATTATTTTTAAAGCCCTACATAAAATGTCAACCCGACTACAATCCCATAACACTGTGATAGTTAAACGGTTTCCTGTTATTTAGCGTCCTTGAAATCGAACTGCATAATTACTTTTGTCAGCTAAAATGATGGTTTCATAAAAAAAATTTTTCGGGAAGTTTTGAAGCCATGTAATTTAGGGAAATAGTACATTTTTCTTCAGCCTCTAACTTGCAAGGTGTTGAATTTTTTGACCAACTTTCTTTATAAAAGTTGCTTGGAATGTTTGAATCTTTAAATTCTGGGAACACGCCTATACTCGAAATTGGAGTTTTGGTGGAGTTTTGGTCAATATGTCGAAAAATTTAAATCTATACCACTTTTTATTTCTAATTTTTTGCTCATTTTCTTGAATAATGGAATATCCAAATCACTTTTACAAAACGTAGATCGTATTATGAAAAGTAGCGTTAGAAAAAAGATCATGGAAAAATAATTCATAGATTTAAGATCAACAGGTATCAACAATTTTAAAATTTACCTAATTTTCGTAATAATTTTACTTATGTAACAAAAGTATATTTGATGAATATAAGTAATTAATATAATTAATGTGTTTTTGTTATGCTTATTATATAAGGTTGTCCAAAAAGTTTTGCGGTATTTTTATTGAATTTTCAGTTGTTCATAAAATTGGTTATAATAATGCGATTTAAGTCAAATATGCGCCGTTTTGTTCGATGACGAGTTCCCAACGAGATGCCAACTTCATAATGCCCCTCTTATAGAAGCTCGCTTCCCTATTGTCAAAAAACTCGGAGAGCCAATTTTCACAGGACTCTCTTGCGGCCAACTTCCGACTACCAAGCTCGTTCGCCATGGACAGAAATAGGTGGTAATCACTTGGTGCGAGATCCGGACTATACGGTGGATGCAAAAGAACCTCCCATCCGAGCTCCCGGAGCTTCTGGCGCATCACCAAATATGTGTGTGGCCTGGCGTTGTCCTGATGGAAGACAATTCGTCCTCTGTTGATCAAAGATGGCCTCTTCTGCATGAGTGCTGCATTCAAGCGGTCCAGTTGTTGGCAGTACAGGTCCGAATTGAGCGTTTGGCCATAGGGGAGCAGCTCATAGTGGATGATTCCCTGCTAATCCCACCAAACACACAGAAGAACCTTCCTGGCCGTCAATCCAGGCTTGGCTACCGTCTGGGCAGCTTCACCGCTTTTCGATCACGACCGTTTGCGTTTCACGTTGTCGTAAGTGACCCACTTTTCATCGCCAGTCACCATCCGCTTCAAAAACGGGTCGATTTTGTTGCGATTCAGAAGCGATTCGCATGCATCCATACGGGCAAAAATGTTTTTTTGCGTCAAGTCGTGTGGCACCCATACATCGAGCTTCTTTTTGAATCCAAGCTTCTTCAAATGGTTTATAACGGTTTGATGACTCATGCCCAGCTCTTGGCCGATGGTACGGCTGCTACTATGCCGGTCTCTTTCGATCAATTCAGCGATTTTATCGCAATTTTCGACGACAGGCCTTCCGGACCGTGGCGCATCTTCGATCACCTCTGCACCAGAACGAAAACGTTGAAACCATCGTTGTGCGGTGGAAATGGAAACTTTAACAGCATAAGATGCATTTTTGCCGTTATCGTAGTAGTACTGTAAAATATGCCGTATTTTCTCTTTATTTTGCGTGAACCGATGCGACGAATACAACTAGACTTACGCGCTTGCAAAGACAAGCTTGCGGAAATACCGCAAGACTTTTTGGACAACCTTAAATATCTAGGAAATATATTAAATTTGGTTTAAAATTTTTTCAATCATCAAGTTTCAACATAAATCAGCCAGCAACGAGTCAAGCTTTTTGCCACTGTACCAATGCTGTAGGGGAGCAGCAACCTGGTAGAATCTTTCCCCGTGCCCATCTGATTCTGTCGGAACTTGCTGCCCAAAGTGGTAATGCATAAAATGTATTTTTAGCGACATATAGACACAGTTGTGAATAACGGCTATTGTGGAATTCCGAGCAATTTTTTCTTTGATCGTCAATAGGGATAGGGGTGTTGATAAAATTTTGTTTATTGGTACAAGTGGTACATTGATTTGTACTTTTTTAAAGTACAGCGTCTATAAACATATATTTTTCAGTCGGGAGTATTTTTAAAATACCCTGTGGAAGTAAAAGACGATGTTAAGTTCCAGATTCAAGTAAACTGAATTAACCTGCTCATACAAATATACATATAGTATATGTTCAAACACAATACACACCACGCACAATACATTAGCGTGACTATATGGAATATTTGTCTTCGAATATCTTCCGTGTTTATTATCCGATTGCGATTAAATTTGCACGGTGGTGTAGCAACACCCCAAGCATCATTCATACTCAAATCTCTAGCTTGATAATTGGCAGAGTTATGTTTTTTGCGATTTGTGGGAGAAGGGGCGGCTCACGTCTTGAGGTATAAAATTGGTTTAGTTATATCGTTTTTTCGATTTGTGGGCGAAGGGGGCGTGGTATCCAAAATATTAAAAATTCTTGTTCTGCGTGCAAATATAAAAAGTTTTCGTACCGAATTTGGTGTCCCTAGGACTTACCATCTTTGATATCTTTCAGCTCATACAGACATATGTTTATAAATATCCACACTCGCGGAAATTGGAGAAAAGTCAGACAAGAAAGTAATGAATTGTAAGGATATATAACATTATGCTTAGGACTTGAGTATGACTTTTAAAAGAAAATTCAAAAAAAAAGGTTTGCTATTCCAGTGTCAGAATCATGAGTCACAATTTGATAGCAGAAAGAGTATTATTATTATTAATGCCCTTATAGCTGTAAATAAATTTAAAGTTTCTTTTCCTAGAGACATATCATCTTTTAAATTGAATGTGCCGCCGGAATTATTCACAACAATTTGTTGTATAAAATTCTGGCAAAATGATTTGCTTATCAAAGAGTTAACTTCTCATAAAAGAAGTAAACCTACTGTCTTGTTACCAATAAATTTATCTACAGTTGACCCAGTTGACCCATCGATTCTTTCAAAAAACTAATTTATCCTTTCCTGTTAGCACATCAAAATGCTAGAGGTTTTAAATCTAGATAAACTTATCTATATTTCAATAGTATCTCTTTTGATTATAAAATTCTTGCCTTCACTGAAACTTGGTTTAAGCCTGAAATATCTAATATGTCATTATTCACTAACAAGCACACCACTTATAGATGTGACCGTTTGTCACGAGTGGGTGGCGGTGTATTAATCGCAGTTGATTCTGACCTTCAATTAAGTTAACTGTTTATCTTTAATGGCTTATGCATGTTTGGATGCTGCTGCTGCCGTAATTGTGGGTGTTTATAATTGTTTTTGTTTTGCTGCTGTCTAGGCTGCTGATATGGCTGCTGCTTCTTTTGCTGCTGAATTGGCTGCTGTTTTTGCTGTTGCTGTTGCTGCTTATGTTGGCGATGCTGTGTATTTTGACGGTTTGTCTGGCGTCGAACTGGCGGTTGCATCAATGTTCTGAGAATTTCATCTTCTCCTTGCATAATTTTGGCTACTTTGCCCCTTGCCTTGTTAATGGCCATCTTGCGTTGTTCTGCCTTGAATACCCTGCATCCCCTGTAACTGGCAATGTGAGCTCCATTGCAGTTAGCACATGTGCCAGGTGTGTCCCTGGGTTTGGGGCTGTTTGTTTGTCTGTTTATATAACCTGCTCCTATATCCCACCGCAATCGGATCTTTCTGTTTATCTTGAACACTTTTCTAATATACGTTTGATATCCTCTAAACTTTTGGATAGAGATTTTTTGTGTGTATTGGGAGACTTTAACTTACCTGATTTATCTTGGTCTATTATTGATAATCTGGTTGTTCCTACTAGTTCTCATGAGTATGTAAATAGCATCCTAGATCTTTCACTTTATCAACTAAACAATATTCGTAATTGTAACAACTGTCTTCTGGATTCTGAAGATGCATTTCACCCTACGTTAGAAATGAACCATGATCTTCCTATTCCTGAGCAAACTGTGCTCCCTAAAGCAGCGTCTAAACCTCGCTGTTTTAGAAAAGCCGATTAAATAATTTCATTATTAATCATGACTGGTCCCAGTTTTTTGCAAGCAATAACATAGAATTTGCTCTGTGTCTTTTTATGACACTTTGAACATCTTTTTTGATCAGTGCGTTACTCGAATTCATTCTGTGAGGTCTAGCAAGCCCCATGGTTTGCCCGAGAGCTATCAAGTCGTGAGTTTAAACTCATATTTTATATATATAAACGTACCGAGAATGAAGTCGACTTTTCACGTTATTCTATTGCTAAATGTAATTTTAACTCACTTAACTTGCAACTTTATTTGAAACGATTTTTGGTGTCGTTGCCGGCTTCAGTTTGCTTAGGACCCTAAACGGTTCTATCATTTTGTAAACTCTAAACGTAAATCATCTTTATTACCTCATTCAGTTTCATATGAAAATACGACGACAAATATTGATAAGGCTGCAGCTGATTTATTTGCAGAATCTTTTCAATCTACTTACTCTGTTAATAGCTACTCTCCCAGTACATCCTATCCCTATAATTTGCAAAAATCTAACTTTATTCCTGAACCCGTGATCACTTAAGTCTCAGTATTGCGTGAATTAAATATAATATAATCAAACCAGTGTGCTCCCCAGGCCCTGACGGGTTTCCAGGTTGCGTACTTAGGTACTGCGCTGGCTCTTTATATCTACTCTTACATAGATTACTTTATCTGTTGCATCTTGCTCATTCCCTTCTGTCTGAAAGGAATCACATTTCATTCCGTTTCATTCCACAAAAGTGGCCCAAAGAGTTGCGTTAACAACTATAGGCCAATTTCAAAAATGTCTGCTACACCTAAACTTTTTAAAAAAATTATAACTTCACAACTTACTCATTTTTATACCCTTGTAGAGGGTATTATAATTTTGTCACGAAATGTGTAAAGCATTGAAGGAAGCCTCACAGACCCCATAAAGTATATATTATTGATCAGGGCGACGAGCCGAGTCGATATAGCCATGTCCGTCTGTCCGTCTGTTTCTATGCAAACTAGTCTCTCAGTTTTGTAGCTATCTTGATGAAACTTGGTACAGGTCCGTCTTTTTGCTGCACGCAGTACATATGTCGAAACCGGCCATAGGAACGATCGGTTGGAAATAAACATTTAGTATGCAAAACTTTTTTGTTTCTCAAGATATATCAACAAAATATACACATTGTGTGTTTGATTAAGTTTTAAACAGGCTGACCAAATTTTGAGTAAATCGGACTACTATATCATATAGCTGCCATAGGAACGATCGGTTCGAAAACAACATTTAGTATGAAAAACTATTTTGTTTCTCAAAATATCTCAACCAAATATACACATTGTGTGTTTGACTAAGTTCTAAACAGGCTGACCAAATTTGGTGTAAATCGGACTACTATATCATATAGCTGCCATAGGATCGATCGGTTCAAAATCAACATTTAACAAATTTTGTAAAAAATCTGACGGCTTACACAGGGCAGCACAGGGTATCCAAAGTTAGCTTGCGCTATATTTGTAGTTCTATAATTTTACCTTAGCAACATGGTTTTGTGAAACATAGATCTACAACCACAAACCTGCTCGAATTTTCTGCTTTAGTGATCAAGGGTTTTAAAAATAAAATGCAGACCGATGTTGTTTATACCTTCTTCAGTAAAGCATTTGACTCTGTTAACCACCGTCTTATCATTAATAGATTGAATTTAATCGGATTTCCAAATAATCTTCTTACATGGTTAAACGATTACCTTACTAAAAGAACACAAAACGTTGCCTTCAAGTCGGCTATTTCAAGGTAACGTCCTGGTAACGTCTGGGGTTCTCCAGGGTAGTCATCTTGGCCCTCTGCTTTTTTAACTTTTCTATTAACGATCTTCCTTCTATTACTCTTCACTCAACATTTTTATGTATGCTGATGATGTGAAGTTGTGTCTATCATTTACGGACAATAACCACTCTGATTTACTGCAAGCAGATCTTCCACGCTTTTATAAATGGAGCAAATTTAATTTACTAAATCTTAACTGTCCTAAATGCACGTGCATCACATCATCAATTATACTCTTGATTTGGTACCCCTTACTAGATTAGATGAAGTAAATGATTTTGGTATTCTCCTCGACCATAGACTGAAGTTTTATACACATGTTGCTTTAACGGTCAGTAGAGCGACTCTTGGGTTCATCAAACGATGGGCAAAGGAAACTGATGACCCTTATACAACAAAATTACTTTATGTATCTCTTGTTCGACCGATTCTGGAATAGGGTTCGTGTGTTTGGTCTCCACAATACTCTAACCACCAGGATCGTATTGAATCCTTTAAAAAAAATTTTTTAGCTGGGTTTCAGGCTTTAATTTAACCCCGTATACTAGTAGACTTCTTTTAATTAATCTACCCACTTTAACTAACCGTCGTATTATGCTTGGTGTCATGTTTATGGTTAAATTAGTAGCTGGCAAAATTGTTTCTTCTTATTTATTGAGTGAAATAAAATTCTCAGTTCCTGCCAGGTATACTCGTAATTATGTACCACTGTCCCTTTACAAAAATCTAAAACAAACTTGATCAATACAAGATGTAGATGAACCTACATGCCAAATTTGGTGTTTTTAGCTCTTATAGCTCTCTTAACACATTCTGTTACACCCAAGCAGGCAATTCTTTGCACATTTCGAAAGGAGCTGGCGCGAGTCACCTGCCACCATACCAGCGCCTCGTAGGTAAGAATGGGCCTGACGGCTACAATGTACATCCAATGAATGTTATATGGCTGCAGTCTCCATCTTTTACCAAAAGTCTTTTGTCTTTGGTCTTTTGTGGTTTGCCCCAAGGCGGTTTTGCTCTGCCCATCGCAGAGTTAGGTTCAGTGGTCCATGAGATCACTAATTGTAGGCAAAAAATTGCCAGCTATCAGTAAGACCAAGTCATCCGCTAAGGCTTTGACTCTTTATCCTTGATCCTTTACTTTTTGTAGAAGGTCATTAAGGACAATGTTCCACAACAGGGGAGTTATAACTCCCCCCTGCGGAGTGCCCTTTGTGGTATTTCTTCGAATTGTAGAGGCGCAGATTTGGGCGTTGATCATACTGCAGCTAAGCATGTTGCTAAGCCACCGAGTGATCTTCGGGTGTGAGTTAACTTTGACAAGTGCTGCCGATATTGACTCGATCCTGACGTTGTTGAAGGCACCCTCTATGTAAAGCAATGCCGCCAACGCAAACTTAAAACTCGCAGGAGTCGCTCCAGCGTTTTAAGTAAAAACGTTGAAAGACTGATGGGTCTGTAGTTCTTTGGTGAGCAGTGGTTTATTTTTTCTGCCCTGGGAATGAATGCCCCTCTCACTTCTCTCCAACTCTTTAAGACGTATCCTGTGTTAAGGCATTCCCTGAAGATTTTTTTTGGATCCATGATAAGAGGTGTTCGCACACCGCTTGCAGCGTGATTGGGCTGATGTCATCCGGTCCTTCATATTTGTAGGGGTGTAATGACCTTTGACCTTTGACCGGTTTGACTTTCGAGGTCGGCTGATTGGACACACCCACACGGTGTGGTGTGCATTGGCATCAAATCCCACTATGGAGAATATTTCCATTTTTCGGGTTTTAGGTATTTTTTCCAAAGTATTAAAATTTTTTATTTTTTTTATGTTAACATCTTTAGAAAACTTAAACTATAAAGTTCTATTCCTATGATAACATCCACACCCTCATTCTGCGCATGCTTAATGAGGGTTCTGACGTTTTCCGACGTTGGATCTTTTCCCTCATACGTTCGATATATCGATGCCTGGTTGGGCCCGCTCCACCGCTGCTGTAACGAGAGGAGAAAAGAACATTAAGTCCGGCTCCTAGCACGATACAGGTTCTAGACTTACTTACATTATGTGGGACAAGGAAGTGGTATCCGCGAGAACCCAATCCACAAACTCCTGGATGAGAACCACATCCACCCCCTCTTTGTTCATAAACCGCAGTAGGTCGATCGAAGGAACCCTCGGATACTGCGGATTAATCTGCACCACCTTGAGTCTCTCCGGTTGACCTAACATCCCGTCCATTAGTGCCATTGGGAATGAATGCCCCCGAAGACAGCCCATACCCAGCTTTAGAAGGCCTTGCTTCCGCAGGAGGCTCTCAGATTTTTGATCCATGCTGATCCAGAGATCCTTGCCGTTTCGCTTGTCGCGGGCTAATCCTAGCTTGATCGTCCAATCCCCGGCTTTGCAGTATGTACTTCCAGTTCTTCCAACCGATCCCTCCTATTGAGAGAGTGTGGACCGTCCGAGAGTTGGGCCCCAGCATTTCCACCATCTTTGGTGAAGAATCAGCTGATGTCTGGGGTCCCAACTGAGCCCCCGACCTGCACTCTTGTACTTTGAGAGACAGCCTGGGTGCTATTAGTAAGCCTCCCGAACCGTCTCATATTGTGCTCATGCTTCTTCCGCAACTTCTTCTTTATCGCGGTCAGTGACTCTGGGTCGCGGCCTTCAAGTCCCTTTAGGAACTTGAGGGAGGCCTATATACCCAGAGCGCTGTTTGCGTATGAGATCCGTTGCGCCCTTTTGACAGTCCAACATGGTACTCGGTACCAAGGTCACATCAACGGCATCCGTGGTCTGTGACCGCTGGCGACACGCAGAGAGGGTTTTTTCCTCACCGTGCCCGCCGGTAGTAGTAGAGGTTTATTGCTGTCTGACTGCCGATATAAAATGATATGTTCCCTGAAGTTTCTCCATAAGTCGTACGTTGTGAGTCTAAAGCCGGGAGTATTATAC
Organism: Drosophila testacea; assembly: GCA_035043265.1. Taxonomy (NCBI): domain Eukaryota; kingdom Metazoa; phylum Arthropoda; class Insecta; order Diptera; family Drosophilidae; genus Drosophila; species Drosophila testacea. Next base: position 84,862 of record JAWNND010000842.1, on the reverse strand, counting down.
TTTCTAGTAAACAAAGCCAGTTCAGACATTTGTGGGTTTGTCTTTGATATTTTTTTTTAAATGTGTGGAAACCAAGCTGGGCTGTTGCACTTAGTGTAAGGTAGTATAGAACGAAGATTAAGTGCTTTGGACTGGAACTGGTGCATAATAGTAAGATGAGGCCGAGGCCAGAGTGCAGGTTCTAAAACACATTTCATGAGGGGCTTGGGCAACGAAATTTAAAAAGAAACAATATCTTGCAGAGCCCAAGGTAAACTTACTTAAATTTGGTACAGATTGACATATTTTTGTTGAAAAAAAATAAGAACATTTATTTTAACTTGATTGGAAAAAAAACAATTGTTCCATTTTAAACAGAAATTGAGTAACTTTGTTGTGTTTAGATGTAATATTTTTAATCATCTCACTCTTTGTTCGTTTGTTTATAGATTGCTGACGAAGGTTTGATCTGGGATGATTCTTCGTTGACAATTACTATTAACCCAATGCAAACAGATGCCGCATCTGAAGACAGCTCCGACTCTGAGAATTCGGACTCGGAAGACGAGGAAGGTACATACGCTATATTATTATTGTACATTTGGGCATTTCCATGATTTTACACGTGACCATCGTACGCATTTAGAATGAAAAAAGCGTATGCTAAAACATTTTTTATATACATATATGAAGGCTAAACTTACAGCACTTGTTTTCAATTGCAAAAAAAAACAGGGCATTCGACCGCGGCAACTTCAAAAAATTCCAACTCTATAAGCCATTAAGACTTTAGGGAATATATAAATGAGACTAATTTTAAATGTTATGCATAATAGTAATATGTAATATTTTGTTATTTATATTTTAGGGACCGTAAATAAGAGTTATGATTGAAAATTGTAACTAAAAATATAGCGCACGCTAACTTTGGCGCGCCAAAGTTTGGATACCCTTGCAGTGCCCTGTGTAAGCCGTCAGATTTTTTACAAAATTTAAATTATGTTGTTTTCGAACCGATCGTTCCTATGACAGCTATATGATATAGTAGTCCGATTTACACCAAATTTGGTCAGCCTGTTTAAAACTTCATTAAACACACAATGTGTATATATGGTTCAGATATTTTGAGAAACAAAAAAGTTTTTCATACTAAATGTTGTTTTCGAACCGATCGTTCCTATGGCAGCTATATGATATAGTAGTCCGATTTACACCAAATTTGGTCAGCCTGTTTAAAACTTAATCGAACACACAATGCGTATATTTGGTTGAGATATCTTAAGAAACAAAAAAGTTTTTCATACTAAATGTTTATTTCCAACCGATCGTTCCTATGGCAGCTATATGATATAGTAGTCCGATTTACTCAAAATTTGGTCAGCCTGTTTAAAACTTAATCAAACACACAATGTGTATATTTTGTTGATATATCTTGAGAAACAAAAAAGTTTTGCATACTAAATGTTTATTTCCAACCGATCGTTCCTATGGCCGGTTTCGACATATGTACTGCGTGCAGCAAAAAGACGGACCTGTACCAAGTTTCATCAAGATAGCTACAAAACTGAGAGACTAGTTTGCATAGAAACAGACGGACAGACGGACATGGCTATATCGACTCAGCTCGTCGCCCTGATCAATAATATATACTTTATGGGGTCTGTGAGGCTTCCTTCAATGCGTTACACATTTCGTGACAAAATTATAATACCCTCTGCAAGGGTATAAAAATGCAGTAAGCTACAGTGGAGCAAGCTCGACAGTAGGAGACCCAGTACTTTTTGAGTGCAAAGCGTTTACCATTGATTGTTCTTCAATAATGCGTACCATACAATAGATGGCGCCCCTACGAAGTTAATAAACACAGAGGTCGCTAGCGTCTCTTCTTCTTCCCTTTACCCGTAACATTGTTAGTTGAATAACTTCCGCGTTCATCATCCGATTGGAATGAAATTTGGACAGGTTTGGACCATAGTGTATATTATATGTACCAATAATCAAGGCGCTAGCCTTAAAGGGGCTCTTGTAATTCGACTTTGAAATTTTGTTTTTCAATTTCCGGGGGCGGAGGGGGGCGTGGCAAAAATCCAAAACAAACTTGAGCAATGGGAGGTATAGATGAACCTACATGCCAAATTTGGTGTCTCTAGCTCTTATGGTCTCTGAGATCTAGGTGACACAAAATAGGACAGACAGACGGACATGTTTCTATGCAAACTAGTCTCTCAGTTTTAAAGCTATCTTGATGAAACTTTGTACAGGTCCGTCTTTTTGCTGCACGCAGTACATATGTCGGAACCGGCCGGATCGGATAACTATATCATATAGCTGCCATAGGAACGATCGGTTGGAAATAAACGTTTAGTATGAAAAACTTTTTTGTTTCTTAAGATATCTCAACCAAATATACACATTGTGTGTTTGACTAAGTTCTAAACACGCTGACCAAATTTGGTGTAAATCGGACTACCATCTCATATAGCTGCCATAGGATCGATCGGTTCAAAATCAACATTTAACAAATTTTTTAAAAATCTGACGGCTTACACAGGGCACTGCCAGGGTATCCAAACTTTGGCTCGCCAAAGTTGGCTTGCGCTATATTTTTTTTCTGCTGATGATAATGCAAGCAACCAAATCGGACAACAATTACAGAAGTTTCGATTATAAAGAATTTGGCCACATACTCCGCGTTGCAAAAACGTATGGAGCTGCTACACCTTTGTATTGAAAATTCTATCTTTGCATTGTTTATAAACGAAACTTCTTTAATTTGTCCGATTTTGGTTGCTTGCATTCTCATCAGCAGAAAAAAATTGCAAAAGATAATAGGCAAATTATTAAGCAAATTTACAGTTATAGTTATTCTTATGCACTTTATTTTGAAAAAATTTTTCGAGCCGTAGAGTACAGCAGTACTTGGTAAAATAGACTTGTAGTCGAATGTAAGCTATGTCAAAATAAATATGCCTCCTAGTGTATGTGTAAATTGCATAAATGAGTAACATGAATACGTTTCTGAAGAAAAATTTCACAGATGTATAAATATACACTTTATGTTTTTGCTCACGGTGAACCCTACTGTGGAAATGCCCATATGTAGTTGTTTAAGTTACATTGACTTTATCTCAGGGACGGTAAATAATGATTATTTTCTTTTTTCAATAAAAAAAATCATACACTTCTAGTAACTTTGGGAAATCAAGAAATATACCAAAATTGTTCTCAAAGGATGAACTATGAATTTTCACAATTATTATAAATTTTTAAATTAAATTAATAATCTCACATAATAATGATTAATTTTAAGTTATATTTCAAAACTCAACCAATAATCGTTATGGCTGAGCAAAAAAATATAACTCAAAAAACAATGATTATTTTGTGAGTTTTATTTTTTGCTCAAAAAAATAACTCGAATTACTATTGCAACATTTCTATAGGGTATTTAAAATATGAAAATATGCGTGTGTATGCAAAGCAAAGAGATCGACATAAGTTCAGAGTCATGGGCGCATCAAAAAGGATGCATATTTTCATATTTTGAATACCCTATAGAAATGTTGCAATAGTAACTTGAGTTTTATATTTGAGCAAAAAATAAAACTCACAAAATACATTTTTGAGTTATATTCTTTTGCTCAGCCATAACGATTATTGGTTGAGTTTTGAATATAACTTAAAATTAATCATTATTTGTAGTTATAAATAAAAATCGAAAATAATTATTAAATACTCGTATTATTTTTTGAATAAAACTTATAATGATTACTGTCCCTGCTTTATTTCTTTATTTAATCCACAGTGTTGAAAGATGGATTCGCACACATAAATCAACTTGAATGGGACAACACTAATATGTTTTCATCATCAAATTAATGCGGAAGTGTGTGTCAATAGGACGTTTATTAATAAAAGTTAAAATTAATTATTTGTAAATGTGCTTTTAAAATATAAATTACACAATCTACTTGTCCTATAAAGTAATCCACAAATACCCAGCAATTAATACAGCAAATAAGTGCATACATACGTACATAGGTATTCTTACTTATCAAGGCTGAAATATTTTTTTTAATTTTTCAACAATTTAGAAATAGTCGCAATCATAGTTTGGCATGATCAATTTATTTATATTTATTATATATGCTTAGAGTGGTTTGTCTTAACGGACCGTTATTTCCTTACCACACCGGCTTTTAGTGCATGATATATATACTGCCTTGATACTACCACTTCGCAAATGTATATGTAAGTCGAAAATTAAGTAAGCCCTATGTATGTATGTACAGCTTTTTTGTTTGATAACGTATGTAGCATCTAAGTAGTAACAGTGGGTACGTATGTATATGTATTTTATCTCATATCGAACATGCATATTAATTATACATATACATATTTACTTCAATTGTAACTAACATATAGTACAATTATACTCTGCATTGGTTGAAACAGAGTAAAAGCATACATATTTAATAAACATAAGAGCAAATAGATCGATTTGTATACCCTTGCAGTATACCCTACGTAAATAATTAGCACTTTTATTGCAAAACATATAAACGTACTAAAATACCTCTCGCATGATCGACATTACCACTTACTCTATTCACGTAGAGTCCCACTCGGTATTTTCAATTCGCGTCCTTTAATTTTTAATGTCTTTGTTTCAATCGAATAAGGCGCCAACTTAACTCCTAATTATGTGCTCAATTAAGGTTTTTTTATAAATTTTATTTTATTTCTCGAAATATTAAAAAAAAAAAAAACAATTTTATTGGAGGTTGAACCTACTTTGCTGATAAAATAGATTCTATTTAATTACGTTTTGAAGTCAGTAAAACATCGCACGTGCTACACATTACATATTTCATGTTTTTCATAAGACTGTGAACGTCTGATCTGAACATCTTAAATGCTCGTAGAAAATAGAAGGAGACCCTCCGTCCCCATAAAATAAGTCTTATCTTCTATTTCGCTTTACGAATATATTCATTTAAATTTCCTCTTGAAATGGAACATTTAAAACTTTCGGCAATCCAGATCATCTATACATAGCCTCATATTACTTTGTTTTGTATTGAGGAAATTAGACACACATCCTATATAATTAGGAAAAAATAATTTGATTATGTATGTAAAGACTTATTCTTCAAAATGATTTTTCCTTAGAAGATTACATATTATTCTAAGTTTTGATCCACATCATATTTATAACCATATCATAATTCTTCTTTAAGAAAATGAATTGCTTTGCAAGGAGTATTTTGCTGTCGATCTGCTGTAAGAACTTTTTTTGCCGACAGTTTAGCAAAAGTTTTATTGATGTAAAGCAATATATGTTCATCTATAAGAATTGTAATATCTTGCAGATTAGAAAAGACGCGCTCGGCCAGGTTAAGAATGTTTGCCGTCAGTTTGTCGGTTTCAAGATCAAATTCGGACATCCTTTTAGTTATATAGCTGCCATAGGATCTATTGATTATAATCAATATAATATAATAATTATAGGTTCAAATACAAATATCTGCTACTTAAACAATCTGCAAGGGGATTTCATCATCGCATTCGAAGATTCCTATAATTTTTTGTTAATTATAAATTCTGTAACAACCATGATGTAAACTTGATCAAATATACTTGAAAATCCTTGTACTTGATATAGTAAATCCCATTCATTATTTAGCCTATAACCTTAAAGGAAAGCACTCAATAACAGGCCCAATAATAAGAAAGCAACAACAAATCAAATTCGAGCTCAGTACTATTGTTACTGTTATTATTTTATTAAATGACAAACAATAAATAATGTTTTCTTCTTTTTTTATTAATGGGTGGAAAGTCATAACTTTACTTGTTTAATGCCCTATTCCACTCAGCAACATCTAACATATTTTGGCATGATGTGCCTATACTTTACCCGTGCCGAACTTTTCAACATCGTTTCAACATATTTTTTTGATGTTGCTATCACACAGCTCCAGGCGATATTTAGACGATAGTCAAATAGAATAAAAGAAACGTATTAACACTGCGAAAATGTAAACAATGTCAACTAAAATGAATGGCAAATCGAGAAGAAGAATTATAATAAGAAATCAGAAAAGTGGCCATATCAAGTAAGTAAATTATTTTTAAAATAGTTTTGTGTAATATTTATTGTTGTCAATGGACAGCACTGAAGAAATTATTATTATTATAATTATGGTGACATGGTCACCATAGCTGGAGAACACATTATTGGACTTGTGGGGGGAGTGCTTTGCGGATTTAAGAGGAGCGCTAAACTGTCCGTGGTATATATAAATTAGTAGCCAACAACAAATCATTGTCGTCGTCTTCATGGTCGCCATTTGCGATGTGATCCATCAGCTGATTTAATTCATTGCTATGCTGCACAGGGTTGTGATGTTAGATGTTGGCAATGTGAATTAGTGTTTCACATCTAACATCATTCCCATGCGTTCCCCGAAAATGTACTCAGTGGGAATATGGCATAAAAGAAGATTCGTAGATTTTTGTATAATTCATTTTAAATCAACTCTGCAAGCCTTTAAAATCTTGAAGTAGATTGAGACCACGAGCTTTTACGGCCCGATACGACCGAAGCAGGTTTAATGAAGCACGCACGCACCCGCCCGATTGTCAATTGCGCAACCGAACACGCCGGAGAATTAATTTCTCGATCAGAAACCGTACGTGGCCTTAGTGGACCCGATTGGCCACAGTCCATCTCTACTACGAATATTCTAAGGACTGTACCGAAAAGAAACTGCACACTTTCAAATTCATATTTCTCTCGTTGTAAGCTTTTGATCAGGTCATGCGATATGCCGTTAGAAACATTGATCAATTCTGAAGAGATTTACATTTTTCGCTTTCTTTATTTGTTTTTAGTTTTTACGGGGCTGCGAATCGAAGTTCAAGTGCGCAAAAAAAAATGTCCACAACTACTATACTCAGAATGGAATTTCGTAAAGAAAATTGACTTAACGTTTTAAACTTAGTACAAATACCTTAAAAAACATTATAATTAGGTTCGGGAAGACATTTTCACTGAAGGATTTCCCGAAAACCGGCTAAAAAAAAAAATAAACATATTAAAAAAATATAGCGCAAGCTAACTTTGGCGCGGGAAAGTTTGGATACCCTTGCAGTGCCCTGTGTAAGCCGTCAGATTTTTTACAAAATTTGTTAAATGTTGATTTCGAACCGATCGTTCCTATGGCAGGTATATGATATAGTAGTCCGACTTAAACCAAATTTGGTCAGCCTGTTTAAAACTTAATCAAACACACAATGTGTATATTTGGTTGATATATTTAGAGAAACAAAAAGTTTTTCATACTAAATGTTTATTTCCAACCGATCGTTCCTATGGCAGCTATATGATATAGTTGTCCGATTTACACCAAATTTGGTCAGCCTGTTTAGAACTTAATCAAACACACAATGTGTATATTTGGTTAAAATATCTTGAGAAACAAATAAGTTTTTTACTAAATGTTTATTTCCAACCGATCGTTCCTATGGCAGCTATATGATATAGTTATTCGATCAGCAGCAATAAGACGGACCTGTAACAAGTTTCATCAAGATAGCTTCAAAACTGAGAGACTAGTTTGCATAGAAACAGACGGACATGGCTATATCGACTCAGCTCGTCGCCCTGATCAAGAATATATTATATAGGCTTCCTTCAATGCGTTACACATTTCGTGACAAAATTATAATACCCTCTGCAAGGGTATAACTAGAACAATTGGTGTAAACCTTAACTAAAATAAGGAGTGGAGGCTTACTTCATTACGTCAAAATGAAACGGCCGGCTATGTTAAGTCTAATGGTGCCATTTGAGCAGTGCTGCCAACTTTTGACCAGCAAAAAAAGCTGTTTTTGACGGGAAGAATGGGAAAAAAGCTGAAAACAATGATCAAAAACTTAAAAAAAAAGCTTAAAAAATTGATCAAAAAATCTAAAAAAAATCTCATAAAAATAACAACTTGTTTTATTTATTTTTGTGTTTAAAAGATTTCCATTATTTTATCAATATCTTCTTGGTCTTCCTCATTTTCGTATGACGTATTAGTGCCTATCATGCGCAGATATTTTGCAGGCACTTCAAAGTCGACGCAGCATTTTCCGATCCTTCGCAAATCGTAAATGTATATTAAAATAATAATGAATACAGTATATCTTTTGCTTGAAATTAACACTTTACCTTATGCATAGAATGCTGTTAGTCTTGCTGAGGCCCATCGAATTCCTTAATGTGGATTTGATTAGGTTTACCTGGCCAAAAGCCCTTTCTATTTCCGCGTTTTACCAGGGAAAAGACAGACTCAAAAAATCTGCGGTTTCCACCAGAATCTTTAAAGTTTAGCACCTCAAACCAAAATTTGTTTGTGTCGCTAATGTTGTCTCACTTGATCAAATTGATGTTGTTGTATTGGCGTTCAATTTCAGAAATATTCTTGACTTCCAGGAGCTCCAAAATTTCTGTGATACTGTTCTTCACCGCGCACAGTATCTTGGTGACGGAAAAAGCATCAATCTGATTAAGAATCTTAAAGTTATCCGGTACCCTAAAAGTAATAACCAAATTATTTAGTCGCTCATAAAAAATAACACAAAATTGCTTACCTCTGTTTTAATTGTTTAATCAATTCCATTGTAAAATCAGTGCAGCGGTCCCGAATTTCTTTTTCTTTATTTTGATTTATATTCAGGGACTTTATCTTTTTTTCAAAATCGTAGCCCTTCTGGAGAGTTGTGTCCGCATTCCTCTCAATATCGTCAGTTTCAAATAAATCAAATTCAACTCCTGGTGGTATAACTCCTTTCTTTAGAGAATTTATGGCAAACTCCAAATCATTTAGCAATTCTGTTGCGTTGGTGTTGTTGCTTTGAAATGACTTGCTCACCTTTTGTAAGTCGCAAAGAATTGGCTTTAAAAAAATCAAGTAGAGATAATAACGTCATCGCTGAATTGCTGGTGCAGCATTTGAGCTTTAAAGCATTTTTCGTTAGTTGCAGCTGAGCCAAAGTGCAATTTCAGCTCTTCCCACTGATCCCATATTCTCGATACTGCCAATTCAATCGACAACCATCTTGCGTCGCTGACTCTGGGTATTTTTAAAGGAACCTTTTAGAAAACATTTACATAATTAAAATATATACATAATTATAATTTATACAATAATAATGCTATTGAAACAATAATTCACTTTGCTAAAAACAACATGCAGGACAATTCACACAAAACAAACAATACATTACTGGCACAACAAAGTTAATAAAAGGAATACTTTTAAAAAACAATGTTAAGACAGAAATTCAAATGTCTGTCACAACAGTTTGAATTACCTTATCATCGTTTAAACATTTATAAATTCTGTTTGACGGCTTGAACTTTTTGAAAACCAGTTAAACGTTTCATAGTCTGTGTCATCCCTGCGAATCCATGACTTGAGCTCATAGCTTTTAAGGCACACATCGCGGCATTTTTGTATATATTCTTTCGGCATTTCAAAACTTGCTTACAATTTAAGCACACTTTTGATTCAGAGATGGAAACACTAAGCGAGTGATGACGTTAGCGTATATCGAGAAAAGCAATCGATACGCCACCACATTTTCTGGTTTGTTTGTAAGTGACTATCGTAAAAAAAATCCGGAAAAAGCCAAGTGAATTTCTAAAAACGCCAGAACTCCCGCTTCCCGCCATTCACAACTTTTTCCCGCAGTTGGCCTTTGAAAAAAGCCAGTTTTGACGGAAAAAAATCCAAATTGGCAGCCCTGCATGCTCTAGACTCTAAGCTAAGAGTACCGCAAACGTATTGACAACCTTTACAGCTAAGATTTCCTAGCAGAACACTATGCAGCACAGGCTATTCCAAACTCAGCAAACCGCTTGAGTTCGTAGCGGAAGCTGTCGTGGAAAATTCAAACCTCTGAGCAAGAATTCCAATCTGATTAAAATGCAGAGCAGTCAGTACCATACTCAGTTATCGAGTTGTTCATTCTAGTTCAATTGAAGGATTTAGTTCAATCGTTCAATTTTTGGTGAGTGAACGATCCGATCTTTTAGTTTCGTAGCTCAGTTCGTTCGTTTGATTCCCATTATGATATAGTTCGTTCGCTCGATTCCCATTATGATTCAGTTCTATCGTCCGAATCCCATTATAATTCAGTTGTATCGTTCGAATCCCATTATAAATCTGTTCGCTCCATTCAGTCCAATTATAAGTCGTTACATTTGAAATGGGATTAAAAATAAAACAATTTGTGATTTGAAAAATAAAAAACCCATAGAATTCGCATTTTATTCAGATTGATGGAAATACTTAAACACTACATTAGCAAAAATAAAAACAAATATTTTTCGCTTTATGCGGATTAGGAACTTGTGTAATTATCACGGTTATCAATATATTTGTGCCTGCCAACGAGAAAAAATAGTAGTATATATACGATATAGGCTAGCAATGTATAATTAAAAATTTACTTAATCCAAACTGTTATGCAAAAAATAGTCGGTTTGTCAACTGTGTTAAGTTGCAAAAAGCTTCATCTGTTCGTTATTATCTGACCAGTTATTGAAAATATGCGTTCGCAAGGCACGGATGTGGCTACAATGCACAGGCGTTTCTGCATGTAGAAGAAGAGACGAGGATACAGCTTTCTACGCTCATTCCACCATTTTAAAGGACCTTCTTTTCGACCCAAGTATTCCTTTCCTAAATACTTATCCATCACTTGCTGTGATGCAACAAATTTTTTGGCTTGCTGAGCGACTGTTTGGAATTGACTATCGTCCCAATAGGTTGTCTCATTTATTGGTGCATCCACTACAACCGGCTCCTCCTTTTCTTCTTCTTTACGAAAAACTTTTTTTTAAGTTTCTTCGTTCTTAAAACCATGAGACTTGAAACGAGGATCAAAAATGGTGCTCTCGGCATAAATGTCAATTTTCTCTAGCTCCCCAAGCCGATTAATCATTTCGTTTCTTAGAACCTAAACCAGCTCCATTTGTTCTAACCCAATGTCTGATTTGGCCAGTAGCGATTGAAAAATCTTTTTTAGCCAGGTAACATGTGTGCCATAGGTGCCTAAAGATCAGTAAATTGCTGTGAGATCCTCCAGCTTTGCTAATTTGAGCCTTGCAATCTATGCACTTCCCAAACTTTCCATTTTCAATGAAATGGTTCCAGACATCACACTTTCTTTTTGCTGACATGTTGTTGTTTAAAAAACTTCCGTTGCAGAATTTCGTTACCCCAACGTAACATTATTCAGAAGCGCAAAATTCATGATAATCGGGATTGAATAAGCGATCTGATTTGTAATCGTACTCGAATGAGCGAACTAATTAATAATCGAACATAAATAAGCGAACTGATTTATAATGGAACTCAAACGAACGAACTGCATCATAATGGGAATTAAACGAACGAAGATAATTATCATTGAGTAATAGGCTATTCCCACTCATCATCATCTAACATCTTCTGTCGAGATGTTCCCATACTTTTACCCGTGCCACAATTTTCAACATCGTTCCAAAATATTTTTTTGATGTTGGTGCTCCACACATATTCTACATGTTCCAAATCGATTTTTATACAATTATTTTCGAATGCAACCTAGAAATTTGTCATTCCCTACGAAGAAGTAAACAAAGAATGACAAAAATAAGAAGCAACAACAATTTGAAATGGCCGCCGAATCATGTAAGTTCATAAAGTTTAAAATTGTTTTTAATAATTTAACTGTACATTTTATTAAAAGCGCTCAATAAACCAAGTACCAGCAGCAGGAGCACCAAAGAGTGCATTGGACCACAGAAACGGACAACATGGTGATTGATCTGTGGGCAGACAGTATTGAAGATTTGAGAGGGGTTCGCAAAACTCTCATGTTTACATGGAGATGGCACAAAGCACTCTCCTTAAAAAAAGCATCGTCATTTAGAGACACGTCCTTCTCCCAAAATTTGCCAAACCGCTCCTAAAATATATAAATAATGTGTTTTAATTAAATGTAATCAATATGTTTTTTCATAAAATATTTTCACTTACCAACGTCCAAGCACTCCATGGAATATTTATGTTCTCCGCTGCCAAGAACAACAAGTCGTCGTTTTCGTTCTCTTCAGCCTGAAGCTGAGCCAACTTCATCGCTTCCTTGCTGTCAGCTTCCTCAAACTCCCTCATTAATTTCAGCATAGAATTGTTGTGATTCTCCGCAAGAGCAACCACGAGCGCAATTTTACTGCCCATATTAATTTTATTTTGTATTCAAATCAAACAAATTCACAAACTCACTGTTGACGTTGATGCTTAATTGATGTTAGATGTAAGATCTTGGCAGTGGGAATCGGTGTTTCACATTTAACATATTCCCATTTCGATCCCCGAAAATGTACTCAGTGGGATTGGGGTATAAGTAACAAGAAGAGATAAATTGACTGGCTAACAGAATTGGCTTGCGGCTGTGCCGCGCCAAGTGGGATTTAACAGTTCCATGTTAATGAAATTCTGTTAGTTAACAGAGATCAGACGCATGCTTTGCGTTTTTGTTTTAATTTGTGCTTTGCTTGGTGTGTACTCTGTGCACTCAGTGGCGTATGACGAAAAATGCGCAGTTGCCACATCTCGTATCGTGGTTGTTGGTACAAATCTGAATTTTGTCTATTTCAAAGTTGATTCGCAGCAATGCCCTCAGCCTGCGCTTACCCTACGCTGATCGGGTGTTATGTGTGAGTAAAGTGTAATGACATAATATTAAGTAAATGCGTGCAATATTTGATTTAATTAATTTTTAACAATATTATTATTATATAAAATAATATTATATTTATTTTTTATTTGGTTTCCTAATGCTGCATATAAACGATTGCATTAGTCTCTAAATTCTTGAAATAAAAAATTATTTGAATAGTTACAAATTGATATACATATAATAAGAATTCATAATATATATCATACTGCTTAAAATAATGTTATAGAAACAATTTAAATATATTATAAAAAGGGTATCTGTAGACGAGTCAGGTGTCGGCAATGTCGAGAAGCTGGCAGTATCGTAGCAAGCTCACACATTCATCTGTGTGTGACCAGGAATCACAGCACAGCGCAAAAAATAAACGAACAAACCAATAGGCAAAGCAAAATATCAACACTCGAATATATCGCTCGCTTTCTTTTGCCACACACACATATTTAAAACCACACAGATTGTTTAAAATTCATCTGAGTGTATGAGCTCGCTACGATTCTGCCTGCTACTCGACATTGCCGATACCTCACCCGACTGCAGGTACCCTTTTTATGATGTTAATAAAATATTGTTAATTTTTCTATAACATTAATTAAAGCAGTATGGATCGCGCCATACAAAAAAAAAAACGTTTTTACCACTGACGTTTAACCTATAAAGTTCAATTTCATGAAAAGTTGCAAAACTGTTAATACATTTTACGATCACAAAGACTCATATCTATATATATAAAACTCTTTGTCTTGACTGATTCACTGACTGAGTCATCACGCTGTAGGCCAAACGGTTCAAGATATTGAGATGAAATTACATTGATGAAATATTTACACAACATAGCTGAGACATAATTATCGTGCAATAAGACGGGATTTTTTGATATCCCCACTGGAAGGGGCTAAAATGGGGGTCAAAGGTCAAAATTGCTTGGTATGAAATTTTCTTTTGTTTTTTGAGCTATCTCAACCAAACTCACAGATTATGTATTTCTTACTCAGTGCTGCATCCTGCAAAAAATTTGTTGAAGATCGGATGACTATATCATATAGCTGCCATAGGAACAATCAGATGCAAATTAAAACTTTGTATGAAGATCTTTGTTGTTTTGAACTATCTTACCAAACGTATGGTGGTACATAAATTTGCAGTATATGACACTGTTACTCGCTCTTGCTGCTATAATCCAATTGCAGCGATCACTTTAAAACAGCGAGCAGCGAAAATGTAAATTCTCTATATTATATATATAAAGTACTATTACTATTATTTTAAAAGGCAAACCCCCTTTACATTTTCGCTGCTCGCTGTTTTAAAGTGATCGCTGCAATTGGATTATAGCAGCAAGAGCGAGTAACAGTGTCATATACTGCAAATTTATGTTGACCACCAATTAAGCGTTTGGTTAAGATAGTTCAAAAAAACAACAAAGATCTTTATACAAAGTAAATTTATAAAATTGGAATTACTTTAAATCGGTTTGAGTCCCTTTAGTGGCATTCCACTGAAACAGATGCCTGCTATTATGAAAAGGTTTGTTTTAAGGCTAAGTTCTACATCCAATTATGACTAAATGAGATAAGCACAGGTCACAAACAAATATTATTTACATAACACATACCTTTATCTTTAATAAAAATGAACAAACTTGTTTTGGAACTAATTTTTACACTTTTTCTGACGAGCATCCCACTGACGTGCAAAACTGCGGTAAACTTTTCTGCAACAAGTGCAAAAATATATGTTGACTTTGAAAGCTCACCGCTGCACAGTGTAAGATTTTGCCAATCTAGGGGGACTCAATTTACAAAAAACAATTTTCAAGGTCAATGAGCTTTATGCAATCGATTTAGAAATGTTCAAATATTACGAAAACAGGCACAAAAAAAATTTTTTTTTTTTGTTCAGAAGACAACGGTTCTTGAACCGGTGCATTTGAAATGCATACAAAAATTGCATCGGACAGCGAGCAATAGTTGACAAAGTATAGTCTTCTGAATTGGATCGTGTGGTAATGTTGCATAATCTTTCCATCATTTTTCGAACTTAGCGCTATAAAGACCATTTTTTTTTTCTTACAATAAGTTCTAAAAAGTAAGTAGATTTTTAACAATATTTCATTTTTGATGGAAAAAAACTAAAAACATTCAAATCAACCAGAATATACTTCGTTTGGAGAAAATCATTCTAAATCAGGATCAGAAATAAAATTTTGCCCATATTTTGCCCACACACCTTGAATTTAGCAATGAGTGGAATAACACGTGCAGAGTATTTCGAAGTTTTGTCAAGCAACGTTAGAACGGTTAAGCGTAACTGGCAATAATATTGACCTTCTCAAGTTAAAGTTGCATTTAAAAAAAAACTGTGCAATGATTTTGAATTGAGATGGAATAAATCTAGAGGAGATAAATCTAGATTTTTGACCGATAATGCAAGTTGGCTTCAGGGCACAATATATGACTTTGCGGTCTTGCGGAAAAAAGGATTCGGCGAAGTTCATTTATGAGTTGGCAAGTGCTTTCCCCTCAACGGGTACAAACATTAAGAAATCCAGAATGTGCACATAACGTCTTTCTTTAGACCAAGCACTTGCATTAATGGTGGAGACCATGTTATGAATGCACCAATACAACACCTTACGGTAGCACTCGAAAATGGCCACTAGAAATGGTCAGTACAAAGTTTTATCCATGATCAAATATCGCCAAAAAGTCACAAATATTGTGCTATCCTTCTGGTATTAGTGTGACTAAACCATATGCTAATAAAATTAAAAAATAGCTTGTAGATTACACTGTAAGTCGATTGAAAATTGCCCAAAATTTGTATATAAACTTAAAGCTGATTTTTTGTTAAATCAAAAAAATAGTTAAAATATAAAAGTTACTTTTTTCCATTATTCATTAAATAACCTTTACAATAGAACCATTTTTTTTAATTTTTTGCAAGTAATTTGAAGTTATAGCTGAAAGTATGAGCTTCTATAAAAATTATCAAATTACAAAAAAAATTTATTATTATCATTAATATTTAAAAAAAGTTTTTTTTAATTACAAATTTAGAACAAAAATGACTAACCTGATACTTTTTTGAAAAAAAAATTTATATATTTTTAAATTGGAATTTGAATGTGAAAAAAACGAAAAATGCCTGATATTTTCGTATTTTACGCCCTTTAACGTGCCACGCCCACTTATATTTTTAGTTCAAATTTTTTTTTGCGGATATATGTACATTAACTCAAAA
Source organism: Drosophila testacea (assembly GCA_035043265.1). Taxonomy (NCBI): domain Eukaryota; kingdom Metazoa; phylum Arthropoda; class Insecta; order Diptera; family Drosophilidae; genus Drosophila; species Drosophila testacea. The sequence goes on along the minus strand of JAWNND010000842.1, from coordinate 68,860 downwards.
TTTCAAGCCGATAGCTTTTAAAATACGACTGCTACTGATTTAATTCCCCCTAGTTTTGCAAAATCTTACACTGTGCGCTGATCAAGTATCGATAAAAATCCCAAACTATGCGTTCTTCCGACATCAGTAGGATATCAGTTATTAAAAAAATATATATATTAGGCGGCTAGCTCCACTTTGAATTTTGAATGAAGTACAGCTGTCCTGAAAATTTCCCATCGGATGATAAACGCGGAAGCTATTCAACTAATAGCGCTCTTACACTGTATAGCACCGTAAGGAAAAATTGCCGCTTTGATGCCGGCAAGTTTGTCGCTACCATACAAAAATGGTGGCAGTTGGGTTCAAATATATCGGTAAAACGGCGTGCCGCTGTCAGTTCTGTAAAAATTTTGAAACAAAGTGTGGCAACGCTGGCTGTTTTCGATTAAAAATTAGATTTTCGCAACCAAAACAGCTGAAATGGAATATTGAAAATGGCGCAATTATATATTTTTATGTTATTTTGTTTTATTTTTATTGCTTTTGTTTTTTAAAGTAAGATGAATCCGCGAAGCGCAAAAGGTTAACGGTGGACATGGGTACGATTCTTATGAAAATATGGGGGACGTATTGAATGATCTGAGTGGGGCCAGAAAAATATGCGTATATATGCAGAAATGGTCAACACAATAAGAGAATATGGTCTATTTACGATCAAGGGCCCATTCACATTTATGTATGCGCACATTGCCACAGTCTGTGAAGCAAATTCGCTGCATCAAATATGTTTTTGCAATAAATTATATGACTGTTTAATTTATAGTAAACAAAAAACAGCTGACTACGTCAAGTTGGCGGCATTTTAATCGGCATTGTGAAACAATGTTACGAAAAGGAAGAAGAAGAAGAGATGCTAGCGACCTCTGTGTTTATTAACAGATAGCTTCGTAGTGGTGCCATCTACTGAAATTTCTGGTACGCAACATTGAAGGATAATCTATATTGAACGTTGCGCTCAAAAATTTTTTCAATTGGTGACTCACCATTTTGCTTTTCACCACTTTTTGCACTTTTCCATAAGTAAAGAATCTCCTACTGTCGAGCTTGCTCCACCGTAGCTTACTGCATTTTTTACTTAGAGAACTTCGGCTCGCCCCAATATAACGCATTCAGACTGTTGTCGTTAACAACATTTTTAGACCCAGTACTTTAAAAAGTACAAATGGGTCTATTAAGTTTGTGCAAAAAAAAGTGCGTAACAGGCAGAAGGAGGCGTGGCAGACCCCATAAAGTATATATATTCTTGATCAGCATCACAGCCGAGTCGAAATAGCCATGTCCGTCTGTCCCTTTTTTGAACACCTACTCCAAGAGAAATCTCTTTCCAGGCGTTTTTAATGGCGACAACTAGCGACTCTCTGTCTTCAAATTGTCTCCCACCATCATAAACTTTTCGAGACAATAGCGCCCAAGCGTTCTCCATAATATTTAGGTCAGGGGAGTATGGTGGCCACTCGAGTAATCTTACGTTCTGGTCTGCAATCCACTGTTTTACCACTCTTGCAGTGTGAATGGGTGCGTTGTCATGCTGGAATGTCCATGACAGCCGGTGAAACACATTGGAAAATTGTGGAAAACTCTTTTGAAGTACAGTTTTGTACACATTTGCATTCATTTTTGATGAAACAAACTGCAGTTCACATGTCCCATAATAGGATATGCCTCCCCACACCATTATTCCACCTGCACAAGAGTGGTGGCGACTCAAAGCACATTCTTCCTTTCGTAGGTCATGGAAGTAGTAATTATACCCGTCCGGACCATCCAGATTGAATTTTTTCTCATCGGAAAACACGACAGTGTTCCATTCCTCCTTCCATGCCATATGGTCCTGAGCAAACCGAAGGCGTGAAGCTTTACGCACATCATTGAGAGGTGGTTTTTTTTTATTTTCAATCTCTTGAAATGTTTTGCACTACGAATTATGCGTTTCACAGTCGCCAGACTGGCCTTAACACCGCATGCTTCCTTGATTTTGGCAGCTGAGCGTGTTGAATTGGATGCTGCTCTAATAATGTGTCTTCTGGCTGTTACCGTTGTCGCGTATTTGGCACCTCCTTTCATGTTGTTGCCATAGTTCGATTTATTTCGAAGATAATTACTAACGACATTTTGACTTCGATCTATTTTTTTGGCGATTTGACGGTGACTCAGACCAGACTCGACATATCCTTCTATTCTACCTTTTTCAAAGTCACTCAGTTGAGTTCCGCGGCCCATTTTTCATTATAATAGCTGGGACTACTCTTAATTGATAATCACTAAAAAATGTACGTCTTTAAATTATCGCTGTCGCTCACAAATTAAAGTCAAATGCTATTGAACCTATTCAGTTGAGCCAAAAAAAATGCATAAATTCCAACAAATTTGACGATGAGCGAAAAAATCTGATTACAGTTAGGCATATTCCGTTATTTTGCTTTGCTGCCATGTAGTAAAAGGAATGAAGTTTCAAAGCATGCATTAATAATAAATATACGTAAACAAGGAATTGAGAGAGAGGACAAAATGCAAACAGATCTTTGTGAACCTATTCAGTTGAGCGGCAGTGTATATCTCAGAGACTAAAAGAGCTAGAGGCATGAAGGTTCATCTATATCTTGCATTATTCAAGTATTTTTTGTAATTTTGCCACGCCCTCCTCCGCCCCAGTAAATTTGAAACAAAATTTCAAAGTCGAATTACGAAAGCTCCTTCAATGCTAGCGATATGATTTTTGGCATACATGATAAACTCTATAACGGATAGTATACGGCTGTTCGAAATTTCAAAATTATGAACACCTAGATCTTTTTGCCACGCCTCTATCCGCCCCCGGAAATTGAAATACAAAATTTCGAAGTCGAATTAAAGAAGCCCCTTTAATGTTAGCGCCTTGATTGTTAGTACATATAATATACACTATGATCCAAACCAGTCCAGAAAATTTTATTCCAATCGGATGGTAAACACGGAAGTTATTCAACTAACAATGTTACAGGCAAAAGGAAGAAAAAGAGTCGCTAGCGACCTCTGTGTTTATTAACTTTGTAGTGGCGCCATCTATTGTTTGGTACGCATTATTGAAGAACAATCAAAAGTGAACGCTTTGCACTAAAAAAGTACTGGGTCTCCTACTGTCGAGCTTGCTTCACTGTAGCTTACTGTATTTTTATACCCTTGCAGAGGGTATTAAAATTTTGTCACGAAATGTGTAACGCATTGAAGGAAGCCTCACAGACCCCATAAAGTATAAATATTCTTGATCAGGGCGACGAGCTGAGTCGATATAGCCATGTCCGTCCGTCTGTCCGCCTGTTTCTATGCAAACTAGTCTCTCAGTTTTGAAGCTATCTTGATGAAATTTGGTACAGCACTTATGTCGGAACCGGCCGGATCGGATAACTATATCATATAGCTGCCATAGGATCGATCGGTTCAAAATCAACATTTAACAAATTTTGTAAAAAATCTGACGGCTTACACAGGTCACTGCAGGTATCCAAACTTTGGCGCGCCAAAGTTAGCTTGCGCTATATTTTGTTCTAGTAACCTTCTGTCAATTACGAACAACTGAAAAAAATCGACCCAGGCGTTGTTGAATACGTATTCATTTTTATTGCTAAATTTTTATATACATGTACATAAAAAAAAAATTACTATTATGTTTAGTCCAATTGCAGAAAATGAAATGAAAACAGCGCAACGGCAAAATAAGTTTCCCGCTTTCAAAAAAGTTCTTAGTAATGTAACACTTCTCGCTTCGCATTTGTATTTCTATAAAAAAAATATTTTTTGAGATAATGTCGCTTACTTTAATTTTGAGGAAAGGACTCGTATAGATGACACCTAGTCGGTGACTTCGACTTTGCGACCGTTACATTTTCAATTAAACAAGACGATAATAGCTAAACCATTTCCTACGCATTGCATTTCCATGTGGGATTATACAGCAAGATAATGCACCACTTACGTTCCCATACCCAATAAATCCTACATGGAAGCGCTCAAATGGGAAGTTTTACCTTACCCTTCATATACGCCGTTCGTTTATGACTTGTTCCATTCGATGTCACATGGTCTATACCGATCCGGGTAACCCAAAAACCCTAACCGAACTGGTAATGAACCATACAGAACCGGTTGGCAGCGTTGAAGTTGATCGGCTCAGTTGAACCCATAATTAAGTAATGTCGGAAAATGAAGAGTTAACTTAGAAAAAACACATATATGTACATATGTGAAATATCTAAGCCGTAAGTTTACCAACAACAACGATTGTATTTAATAAATGATCAAATCCTTACTTTCGAAAAATTTTATTATATAACCATTTAGTGATACATATCTTTGTATATATATTTTTTATATAAAGTTATTTTTTAATCGACATTGGTATTAGCATAGTATTTTTTAATTAATGTCGATTAAAGTTGATTTACATGAAATGTATTTTTAAGATATACTTTCTTACGAACACAATGCGGATATTTCACTATTGATAATATGTCATATATATATTACTCGTTATTATATTTGTGAATTTGGGTCTTACAAGTTTAATAAGAAACATTTATAAAATATTCGTTGTAAATATTTTAACCACCATCTACAAATTTTATGTAAAAGCTTACATACTGTGTAAAAAAATATTTTCCATGCAGTTGGGAGTGCATGTACAGTCCTTGTCTTATTTGGACTGCAATCAATATGAAGAAACATTCCGAGTTCGGAAAATCAAATAGTTTGTAGCAGTTTGTTTTCTCTTGATTTATCAACCTAATATATGTAAATAAATAAATTATGATAATAAAAATAAACGATTATTCGAGTTTTGTTGAATATGAACTTTAATTTCTTATACTGTTAATTATTGGAAGGGTCCGTTGATATATTGTTTTAATAAATACATATATGAAATAGTTAAAATAAATAAAAACGTAACAAATACCTAGTAATCCATCGATATGCCTATAAAGTTCAACGGAGGGTTCGAGACAAATTATAAGAGCTGGATCATAATATTTTAAGTAAATTATCCATTTAACAGCCTGCGATTGACTTAAAAAAGAAATGCAAGTTTTTGTTGATTAATATTACAATGCTCGTATGGTTCATCTTTGACTAGAGAAGCTTAAGAAATCTTAGTTTCTCGTTTTAAACATCAATTTCTATATATACTTGCCATTTTATTGCTAGTTATTTTTATAGTTATGATAAAATTTTTCTGAATTTTTTTATAATCGTCAGACATTCTAATAACTGCCTGTTGATTAAAAAAGCTTAATTTCAAAGTAGTGCGTGTTTCATGCATAGTTATTAAATTTTATGTAGTCTCACTCATATTTTACCTTTGTCCTCTACGTTATTCAAATTATCAAAAACACATATGTTTACTATAAAACTAGTTTACAGTCATTTTGCTTTAGAGACCTTGATTTTTTCACTATAGATTTTCGACTCCCAAACACGCAAATGAATTTTAAAATTTTTTTTTATCTAATTAGTTTTTAAGATATGCATTTTGGTTTTTTTTTTAAATTTATTATAAGATGCCTAAGTTTAATTGAGCATAAATTTCAAATTAAAGGTAATGAGCTCTCCCAAAACGTTTTTAATACAAGGTAATAAAACCAGTTGGATCTTTTTGATGGCAGATGCTTTTAAAGTTTAAACAATTAAAGTTGTTGTGCAAAAAACAAGGCATCTAATACATAAAAATTTATACCATTTGCCAGCCGATTTTTATAGGAGATGGATTGTTTTACTGGAAAAAGTCCAAACTTATGATCAATTTATTGCTGGAGCTATTTTTGTTTAATAATTTTGTATACACTAAAACATTGAATTTTGTAATCTTTAAAGTTTCTTCCATCAAGACGACCCAATTTTAGACTACTTTGTTTAAATCAGTAAGCGCGTTTACAATTTATTCTCAAATAAATGAGGAATCTCATAATAAATTCGTAAAAAATTTGCAAAATTCATAATCTTTAAATTCAACATTCTTAAAATTTCATTTTCATGTTTAGAAGCCCAAAATCTATAGGAAAGGAATTATTAAGATCTCTCAAGCCGAAAAAAGTCAATATTTGTAAGCTTTTGTAATTATAAATAGATAAACTATATTAAAGCAATATAAACATATAAAAATATATAATTGTGTTTAAGCCTTTCTTAACAATCATCTGTTGAAATATATTACTAATAAGTATGTAAATTCTGGCTCGACTAGACCGTTTCTTAACCTTGTTCATTTGCTTTGTGTAAGCTTTTATGTTCATTTGAAAAATGTACGTATGGCTATACCATACAAAATCAACAGACTTGTGAAAAAATATATAAGTATGATTAATAGAAATTAAAAATAATTTAAAACAAAAACTTTTCATTAACTAGTCTGATTTTCAGCGCAAGATACTACCGGTTTTTATCAATCTTTAATATGATTGACTATAAACGTATAAGTCTTGTTATTCACATTAATAGTATAAGCAATATATATATATATATATATATATATATTGATAAATATATATGCATGTTTTGCATATTTTTTATATTCAAATATATATGTATATGTATATATATATTCATATACATTTATATGTATATATATATATATACATATACAGTAAATATTATATAGTTTAGTTTATGTTCGTATATATGTGCTTTACTTAATATTACGGCTTATTTATCAGTCAACTTAATCTAATACATTTAAATTATTTTTAATTTGCTCTGTCAACGGAAGAACAGAGAGCCAAAATCTCACGAAAGTAATTTAAATATGAAAACCATAACATACGTACATATATTATAAAATTTAATATTTTAGTTTTCGATTATAGGTTCGTCATTTATAGCCATATATATGCATCATAATTTTTCTAGATTGTATATACTGAACATCTAATTCTATGTTACTATTAAAACTCCTTACATAAAATGCTGTCAGAAAAATATTTAAAAGTATTTTTATATGTACACGTCTTAAAAGATGGAAAAGATTGGTATATACATATGTATGTGTATGCGTATCTGATAATATCATAATTATTTATACTTTGGGATTATGTTCGATTACCACAAATTAAATACCTAAATAAAAAATTTAAAAAAAAAACAAAATTAATCATTTTTAAGTTTCCAAATGTGTCCCTCAATATTAATTTCAGCTGCATAGAAGAAAACCCATTAGTAACAAATATAACGATAATAATCCTTACATTCAATTGATAACCAGACTAAGTTTTTTATTTATTTACATCTTGAAGATATCTTCTCCTTTTTGTAAACTTGCAGACATAATTAAAACTGTTGCTTTTTGTCTATTTTTTAACCAAATAAGTTTGTTCTTTGGCATAGTCAGTATTATGAAGCTTTGGCCTTGCTACATATTGATTTACTGAATAGGCTATTTAGGTATAAGGGTTCGTGACCATAATTTTAAACAATATTAGAATGGGGCTGGTAGACCTGCATAAAATATATATGGGATATACCATACAATACTCATTAAATATATCTAAAAAATACTAAACAGTGACTACTTTGCTTAGGCTAAAATACGCATGGCATGGTATACAATGGAGTGGCAAATGGGACATATGGACTCCATAGAGACACATATCTGGTTCGCACAGTCCATGCAGAACATATTATGTCCACAAGGAACTAGAGCTGTAGTGACTTCTCTCTCATTGCAGACGAAGCATTCACGATGCACTGCTTGCAATTTATTTGGGCTGCCAGTTGTGGGACGCAACTGCATCTGATGATGTAATAGTAGAGTACTGCCATTTTGGCATGGATCTTGACCATGGGCGTGGCTCTTGATCGTATTCTTAGCTATATTGAGGTTATGCTCACCGAGAAGTGAGTCCGTTGGACTAATTGAAGCGGTCGGTGAGCAATGAGATGCTGCTGTTGCTACGTTAACCGTTGTCGATGGCAGATTCCAAATGCTAGGAGAGTCTCCGATGCCCTCGTCAACATCAATGGATTCGCTTAAATTTTTCCATATATTCAATAGTTCTGGGGTGTATTTACGCTGTTTGTGCTATTGGCACTATTATTTGTGCTTTTGGTCGATGCTGTTGATGAGGCTGATGAGCACGAACGTGTCAATATGTTCGATGAGATTAAATGACACTGAGAAGATACGTTCGCAGATACAGATACGGATGCTGATGACGATGACGAAGTGGGCGGACAAAACGACAAGGTCTTATGGCTGGCGTGATTCGTATTGCGGTATAAGGAACTCGAATTGACACATCCAATAGTGCTGTTTACATTATTATTTGAATTTGTATTTAATTTGGCTGGACGACCATTATTTTCGCTCACGCATCTTGACAGAGGTGTCAGTATTGATGCCGGTCCCGTTGCCGTCAGAATGTTACCCGTGTCAATTAGCTCCACATTTTGAAAACAATTAGTCAAGTTTGCCTTAAGTGGCACTGGGGGGGGATTCATAATAGAGCTTGCTGAATTCGAAATGCTAAGAGCATTATCTGGACATGTACTATAATTCGAAGTAGGATCTGAATCGATTTTATAAATTGATGACAATATATCCGAGTTAATGTCATCGTTTAATATTTGAGTGAGTGTATCTATTGTATGGAGTGTGGTATAATCATTCGAATCGATAGATTCTGTACCATTCTCGCTACCCTGAGCACTGTTACCAGTACGTAACGCAATGTGCGCCTCAATTTGCTTTCGTGCTGTCTCCACGTTCTCTGGAAGTCCAGTTACCTCAAATATTGGCTCTTTCTCCCTTGACGGTGTAACTATATATGTTTGCGTCTCCTGTTGGATGTGCTTTATCGTTGCGCCTTTGGGTCCAACCACCAGGCCGACAACTCTATAAGGTACACGTACCTGTATTGTTATCTGGCCGGGTAGACACGGTGGGCCAGACTGTGTTCGCGCAACGATGCCAACCTGATTTAATGAGCCCGTAGTATTACTAAGTTCCGATATACCATTAACGCTGCCGTTACAGCTTTCCATAGATGGCTTTCGAGATGCACGAATTAAACTGAAATGATCGGCAGCTGACAGAATTTCCCGTTTGGCCTTGTTAACATCCTCTTTACGTCCTGTTACCACAAATACTGGCTCTTCACCCCGAACTGGAGTTTTTATATATGTGTTTGTCTTCGCTCTCAGAGCTTTAATTTTGCATCCTAATAATTAATAGAATAATAATGTTATTTTTATTTAATTGTTTATTATATTATTTAAATAAAGATAAGTATATTAATATAAGCCGTGTATTACTTCTACATATATAAAATCTAAAGTATAAATTATATTTTCGAATCTCCGATATAAGAAACCCGCTAAAAAGGATTTCGAAAGCTAAGCTAAGCCTTCACCAATTCAATTTCAAATCAATATTAATTGAATCAATGCATCTTAAACTCTAATGCTATAACAACTACAGTCTAGACGTTTTCGCCGTAGCGCCCCGCTATTTTTGACTTTTCTGACAAGCCGCCGCTGAATCACGTAAATAACAAGGCAGCGGCCGTTTGCGAAGCTAACACAATCAGCGTTATAGCGTTCTTACTCTGCCGTCGCTAAGCAAAAACCGATAGCTCAAGGCGAAAGTTGCTTACACTAAACAGTAGACCGATAAAACCGCCGCCGACTTCACGTCTCAGCTGTTCTTTGTTTACTTAAAATTAAACATATATATTGTGTATTGCAATAACGACGGTGTTGAGTAAATTGTTTCCCAAACTGCGCAAATATAAACGTGAATGAGCCCTTGATCGTGTACAGGCCATATTCATTTGTTGTGTAGGTTATTTATTTTTTTATATATTTTTCTGGCCCCATGCAAATCATTTAATTTATCCCTTATGTCCACGGTAAACTTTTGCGCTTCGCGGTTCCTGTTTCCTCTCACTTTAATAAACATGAGTAGTAGAAATAAACAAAATAGTAAAAAAAAATTATAGCAACTGTCTTTAATGTCGATTACCTAGGTTTTAATCGAAAACAGCCAGCGTTGCCACACATTCCGTCAAAAATGAAGCCGAAATTGATGCTTCATTAATAATATAATATAATTCGGTGCTACACCGGCGGCAGTGTTAGGCTCTATAAACCTCTACTTTAGACCTGACACCATTGTTATAAAGCTTATAAGCGCTATATTATAGATTTGAAGGTTTCTAGATACAGATGCTTATAAATGTGTAACATAAATACATATTTTTTGGCTTACCTTGCCTTCCCACAATCTCTGCAACATGTTCTGAACTCGGTACTGGGACGCATTCAGTCATATTTTGGGACTTCTTAGATCTGTCTTCCAATCCAGCGGATGGCATTAAGAGGCCAGATCCAGATGCAGTTGTCAATGGTGCCGGAATATGATTATTAATAGGCATCTCATTCCTTGCGTATGCGGCAGATACTAAATTAATAGATCCCATTTCATAATCGCATTGTGTGGCAATTGGTGGAGCAAAGCTATTTTGATTGATGTTTTCATTTAATCCGACCAAAGATAATTCCAATGCCAATTGCAAGGTGCGAGGATCTTCCGATAATGGTAATTGATGCACTTTTTGTTGTGTTTGAATCATTTGATTATGAGTCTGATTAATATCATGAGTTGTTTCTGTTTTTATGTTAATATCACTAAGCATTTTTGTGTGATTCTTTATGATTTGTGCCGCTGAAGAAGTATTTACTGAAGCATTACTAGACATTATTACTGAGCATCTGTTAGTTGTTAACGATGAACTTGATACTGGTGATTGTTCCGGAAATCCTCTGTTTTTTTTAGTAATTTAATTTGTGAATGTGTAGTACTATATGTCAACACAGACATAAAACTATTAAAATCTCCAATTACAAAGTCACTTTCACAGGAATTCACAGAATTCACAGTTGATGGAACTGAAGATGAAATATTATTATTGGATGTGTGCGATAAATGAAATCAAGGTAGCGATGTAATTGTAGTAATATCTGAAGAGCTCACACTATTGAAATCGTTAATCTCCAATCCAATTAGCGCTTCAGACATATTTTTAAATTTCAGTTTAAAAATCTTTCAGGTTGGATTCTGGTTGTTATTAAGATCGAGATATTGTCATTTCATTTATAAGCTATAAATTATATGCACACATAGAAGTATCTAACTCCAACATTCACTACATTAAATTTTCGTATTAAGTTCGATCTTTTTCATACATATGTGTATAGATGAAAATCATAATAAATTACATACTTTTAAATGTATATGTATACTTTTTATTCTATTAAAATTTCAGTAATCTATGCAAATTGCATAGGCATTACTTCAGAAGCAATAAGCACCTTTTTTGCTTCTTTTGTGCAATGGACAAAAATACTGAAATTCAATTGTTATACATACACACGTATAGCTGCCGTGTGAGTGTGTAGGCATGTAATACATACTATGTATGTATATGTACTTTCATGCTCTATGCATATTTTCAAAATATCAAAAGTATCATTATTTGTATCTATGTATGAATGCATATGTGAGCATATTATTTAAACGCAATTCACAAACACAGTTCAATGAACTTTTCAAATTTAGTACTAGAACTAAGTTACAAAGTGCTCAATTTCTTTATGCTTAAATTGTTTTAAGAAAATTAACTGTTTGAGTTGAGACTGAGTTTTGTTTCAGACCTGTTTCAGCCGCGTTGCTTTCCCAATATTTCGCGTTCTCTACGGTTCTCATAACAACCCCTAGCTATTCGTAATTCTTGTGTCACTCACCCTTTGTAACCTCTCTCAGATTTGCTGGCCTCTTTACCACCCTACACTCACACACACCACACATACACATTCATACACACATACATACACAAGTTCACTCACTAAACGTTACCTGCGTCGATTTGTGTGTTTGTAATCTGAAGTTAGTTATAAATTATACCCAAATTTGGTATAACCTAACCTGCGATTTACATTTTACTAAAAAACTTAAATATACTGCTATTTTGGGTATACACAAAGGCGTATATATTGTGTACTTAATACATATACAAATTCCGGCAGTCAAGTAGCGGCCACGCCTTGCCTTCTTTTATGAAATATGTGTGTATGTATGTATGTAAAACTGTGTACAAACAACATTAATGAATACTACTAACAACTTTATACGTGTGCGTACTATCGTTTACTCAATTCACTTATCAACCAAAACTCTTTCTTTAATATGCAATCAAATGATTGTTCAATTTTTACCGACTTTATTCAAATTTGTGTAATTTTTTGCCGGCACCGGCTCTGCACAAACTATATCCAAATACAGTATGTACAGAAAAATGTTAAATGTTAAATGTTAAATGTTGATGCAAAGTTAACAGTATGTAAAGTGTACAGAAAATCCATTGCTGCAAAGCACCGTAAAATCTGTATTTTTTTCGAAGCCCAATGTTTTTCGTTTTTTTTTTTAACAAATTAATAAATTATGTATAATTTGCAGCTTTAAAATAATTTTTGAATTTTACATAATGCACGATTCCCTTTATTGGACCACAAGATACCATGTGCAAGTAAAGATCTGATCATATTTGTGTTTTGTATGTGCTCCAAATATATTTTAAGTTGCATGTTACCTTCCTCGGTACCTATGTACAAAGAAAAAAAAAAAAACATGTACTAAAATTAAGTACGAAATGCATTGAAATAAGTATTTTAGTACTTAAAATATATACTTGATTTAAGTACGAATTACTTAAAACAAGCATGAAAATACTTGAATAAAGTATAACTAGACTTATTTTCAGTAAAAGTAAACTTGAATCAAGTAAAATTCGAAATATACTTAAATTGTTAAGTTCGGAACCCGGGCTCGAACCACCAACGGCATTAATTAAACAATGTTTTTTAATGTTTTGTCTTCTGTTTTGACATTTTTTTTAAATATTCCTTGGGTATATGTAATTACATTTTAACTAATTAATTGTTGTCTGTCAATTTGTCTGTCTGTGTCAACCTGTCTTTCTGTGTAGAATATATAGGTTTTTTAATCTACAAGAAATTGTTTACATCGTAGCTCACTGGATAGAGTACCCGACTCTGAAGCTGAGGCCCCGAGCTTGAATCCCCCATGTAAGTCAGGTTATTTAAAAAACAAACAACAATTTTATTAATTAATAAAATAGAAATTTAAATAAATTTAAATTTAATATAAATTAATATAGTTATAAATTTAAATAATAAATAAATATTATTTCAAGTACGGAAGATCTTAATTCATGTGCAAGAAAACTTGAACTGAGATCGAACATTTTCATTTTTTGAGTTTTCAGTACTTGAATCAAGTATGAAGTGTACTTAACGCAAGAAAACAAACTTGAAAATCGTACATGAAAATCGTACTTGAAATAAGATCGTCGTCCTCGAATATAGTAATTCCGTACTATGTTCGATATCAAGTTGGAATTGTTGAGTTTTAAGTACGAAATACTTGATTAATTTTCACAGTTATAACCAACGCTGTCAATATCAGTAGAACTGCAAGCTAAATTAATTTGCTTAGAGCTGTGCGCTGCACAGTGGGCCGGTTTGAGTTTTTACTTTGCGAAAATCATATCTTTTGATCCAAAAGAGATATCGAAAAAATTTAAAAAGCGTTTGTTAGAAAACTTCTTCAGCTTAAAATTGATTGTAAAATCTTAAAAATCGAGCAGCAAACCTGTTTTCCACAGGTAGTCAAAGTTGGATTTTGTTTTTACATGATTTTATGCTATTTTTTGCATTAGAAGTATGCAAACATCAAACAATTTCACTATAAATGTTCGAATTTACATATATATATCTATAGCAACATATCCTAAAGTTTTTTAATACTTATAAATGAATTTAAATTAATATTTTAGTTCCATTTACTGTAGCGAGCATATTTATTATAATTCAAGTTTCTAATACATTTATATCGTGTTCATTCCTATGAAAACAAAATTTAAATAAAATAAATCTCTTTTTTAATTGTTTGAAATTAATTTAAAGAAATGCAGTAAGCTACAGTGGAGCAAGCTCGACAGTCGGAGACCCAGTACTTTTTGAGAGCAAAGTGTTCACTATATATTGTTCTTCAATGTTCCCTACCATTCAATAGATGGCGCCATTACGAAGTTAATAAACACAGGGGTCGCTAGCGTCTCTTCTTCTTCTTTTTGCCCGTAACATTGTTAGTTGAATAACTTCCGCGTTTATCATTCGATTGGATTTTCTGGACAGGTTTGGACCATAGCGTGTATTATATGTAACAAAAATCAAGGTCCTAGCATTAAAGGTGCTTTTGTAATTCGACTTCGAAATTTTGTATTTAAATTTTCAGGGGCGGAGGTGGGCGTGGCAAAAATCTAAAACAAACTTGATCAATGGGATATATAGATGAACCTACATGACAAATTTGGTGTCTCTAGCTCTTATAGTCTCTAAGATCTAGGTGACACAAAAAGGGTCAGACAGACAGACAGACGGACAGACAGACGGACATGGCTATATCGACTCGGCTGTTGATGCTGATCCAGAATATATACATATACTTTATGGGGTCTGCCACGCCTCCTTGCGCAAGCTAACTTTGGCACGCCAAAGTTTGGATACCCTTGCAGTTTCCGGTATAAGCCGTAAGATTTTTTACAAAAAGTGTTAGATGTTGATTTCGAATTGATATAGTAGTCCGATTTGCACCAAATTTGGTCAGGCTGTTTAAAGCTATGGCAAACACACGTAGTGTGAGTTTGGTAAACATATATTAAGAAACTAAAAGTTTTCCATACTAAATGTTGATTTTGAGCCGATCGTTCCTATGGCAGCTATATGATATAGTTGTTCGATTTTAAATTTCAAAATTTTCAAATTTGGTAAGGACGTATGAAACTGTATCAAACACACAACTTGTGAATTTGGTTTGGATATAAACAAATGCGCACTGCAGGTAGCGCACAAAAGCGATCGCCGCGACGCAATTTTGCCTAAGCAAATTGCGCATTTTTAGGCTAGGTGCTTTAATCGTATGTTAAACTGCGCCGAAAACGCAAAATTTCGCACTCTTAAATTATGAAAAATCGTTTTAAAAATAATCATAGTATCACGTGGTATAAGTCACTTGCCTGGACTAGCCTGGACTCGATGTTAAAAGTCTATGTAAAGTCGAAAAATTGCTTCAAAAATAGAGGTTTCGTAAATTTTTATATTACTCGCCATGGAATTGTCACAACTTTAAGCTAAATTTAAGAAACTTTAACTCAAATGAACCATTTGGATATAAATATATCCCAAAGATGAACAATTTTTGTAAAAAATACACAAAAATGCCAACATGAAAAATTGTTCATGTTTGAAGCGCTCTACCACCGAAGTAAATTACCTAATTGAAAAAGGAAAGTTAGGTCAGTAAACTTCAAACAATACTCTACCTAACTGCATTTCACGTTTTGCCAGATTCCGACTCGTAAGATTTGATTTTTGCCACGTGAGTCTCGTAAATGAGCCACTGTGCGCTGTTTTAAATTTCTCCCCGCAATTGGACTATATCTAATAAAACTTTTTATAAGAGTATAGCCATCTGATCTTGACTGAATTTCGTCAGTATGTAGCATATTGTAAAATATACCTTATCTGTGAGTTTGTTTTAGATATCTCAAAAAACAACAAACTTTTTCATGTTAAAGTTTATTTTGTTCCTATATGATATAAATATGACCAAATATTGTTAGGATATAAAAAAACATATAGTACAATATCTGTGAGTTTTGTTAGGGTTAGTCCAAAAATAAGTAAGCTCTTTATACTAAAGGTTAATTTGCATTCTATTATTAATATGGCAGCTATATATATTTCGCAGAAAAATGTACAAATTTGCTGCAGGCCGACTCAGAGGATTGCACGCCAAGTTCGTGTAAAAGTGATCGGGAATATTGGGTAGGAAATCCCCAATACCCTTTGACAGGCTCCGCTACGAACTCAAACGTTTTTCTGAGTTCTTCATAGTAGTAGTAGCACAGGCTATACCGATCTCAGCATAACGCTTGAGCTTGTAGCGGAAGCTGCTGTGGGGAATGCGTACGCTGAAACGAGCGATTCGGACTGCTGACTAGAGGTGCAGAAACATCGAGTGATGTTTCGTAGGTCACTATGTTTCTAGACCCTATACTTTAAAAAAGTACAAATGGGAGTGCAGGCAGACCCCACAAAGTATATATAGTCTTGTTCCGCATCAATAGCCGAGTCGATATAGCCATGTCCGTCCGTCTGTCCCTTGTTTGAGTTCCTAGATCTCAGAGACTATAAGAGCTAGAGACACCAAATTTGGCATGTACGTTCATCTATATCTTGCATTGAACGAGTTTGCTTTAGATTTTTGCCACGCCCCTCTCCGCCCCCGGAAATTGAAAAACAAAATTTTCGAATTACAAGAGCCCCTTTAATGCTAGCGCCTTGATTATTGGTACTTATAATATAGACTATGGTCCAAACCTGTCCAGAAAATTTCAATCCAATCGGATGATAAACACGGAAGTTATTCAACTAACAATGTTACGGGTAAAGGGAAGAAGAAGAGACGCTAGCGACCTCTGTGTTTATTAACTTCGTAGTGGCGCCATCTATTGTTTGGTACGCATTATTGAAGCGCAATCAATAGTGAACGCTTTGCACTCAAAAAGTACTGGGTCTCCTACTGCGAGCTTGCTCCACTGTAGCTTACTGCATTTTTTTATATGGAGTTGCCAGTCATCGTACACGATTTTTCAGTGCAACCCATTTTTTTGTGTCGGCAACCCATTATAGTGAAATATATTCAGAATAAAAACTATTTTACATATTTACATTTTCGTTTCATCTCTTTTCAGTATAAATTAATTAAATAATGTTAATATTAAGTTTATGAATGAAAATGTTTATTAAATAAAACTAAAGAACAAAATTTAAAAAAATATATGTATGTATACGCTTTAATTTCTGCGGCAGAAATGGAAACTGAATTTCCTGCAGAATGAGTCTTAAGGAACTCAGGAAAACGTTTGAGTTCGTAGCGGAACCTGCCGTTGGGAAGTGGGGATTTCCTACCGAATTACTCCGATCACGCTAATGTAAAAGCGAATGAGACCTTACACGAACTCGGAGTGCAATCCTCTGAGTTGGGCTGCGGCAAATTTGTACATTTTTCTGAGGAATATTTCCTTCTGGGTAAGCATTCAAAAGCAGCGTGGTGGGAGGAGGGTACGATTCATTGGTATTGGGACTTTCAAAAAAAATTTGCAGTATATGGCACTGTTACTCGCTCTTGCTGCTATAAGCCAATTGCTGCGAAAACTTTAAAACAGCGAGTGGCGAAAATATAAATATTTTATATTATATAAAGTACTATTATTTTAAGTCCAATTGCAGAGAAAAATTGAATTTACAAGCCGGTGGTTAACGAACGAAGCGAGCGGGGGGTAAGCCCCCTAGTTAAATATAAAAAAAAACAAGTTTAAGAAAAAAATTTTCTTGGACTATTTTTTAGAAGAATTGGCTGTTATTTTTCCCTATTTGGCTCATTTTGATTTTTTTAGGTAACAACCGTGTTGTGCACTGACGTTAACGGACTAGTATCCGACGAGACTTCCTGACCAGCCTATACCTATTTCATTATGAGCTGAAGCTAAGGGACAACTCGAGCTAGCTTCGGCTGCCGACGAGCCTTATACTTAATACCATTAGATCTAGGAGATAAAAGCATCTTAGTTCAGTAACGAATCACAGTCAGCCCTGAGGGACGTCTGCGCAAATTAACATTTTTTTTTTTTTGGCGGACAGACATACATTTGTATGTGTTTTAGGGTGTGTTTTTATGAAAACTGACGACAGCGCGTAGTGTTGATCAGTAAGGTTCATTTTACAGAATCGAAGACTTTTTACTTTATAAAAATAATGTCTTCTCACACAAACAGGATATTTTCAAATTTTAAAAATCAATTATCAGTTAATTGTTGTATCTTTAAGATGCGTGCAGATTATTTTTTGTCAATAGGTGGTTAAAGTTGAATTTGCTTTTATGGTAGCTTTTAGATTAGAAGTGCTTTGGTTACAAATTCGTCAAATATTTGTACAATATAAATATGTTTATATATTCGAATACACAAAAATATATATGAACATAAATATGTTATTTATATATACACATTAGCAAGCATATTTTGTAGATCAGAAATATTTAAATCAGAAGACATTCATCGATATAGCTTCAAAATTGACAGACTAGTTTGCAGGAAACATCGACCCAGCTCGTCGTCCTGATCAAGAATATATATACTGTATGGGGTATGTAAGGACTTCTTCAACCCGTTTCACACCCCGCGATAAAATTAGTACCCTCTGAAATTGTATAAAAATCCCTTTCGACTTCTTTAAAAATTTAAGTATTTGATTGTTGGTATGCTTTCGTGTTATTTTATTAGCATTGTAAAAACAGGAAGCAGTTGTTAAAAATTAATTTTTTATATACATAATAGGACATATTATGGGTGCACTTAAAAGGAATTCATTTTAGTAAAATTGCATATATTTCACTGTTATTGTAACTCGGCTGGAGCCCTCGTGGTAATTTTTTTAACATTTTAAGTGTATGTGTGCAATAAAATGTGTTTTAAGGTCAACATTTAAATTGAGACTGACTAATATATATCTGTGCACATGGGTATTTGTTACAGTAATACAAATTCTAGGAGACAATTTTCGGTAAGTAACGGCCTGCTGAAAATTGTAGGTAGATTTACTATCAGTTTATGCCATATTAATATGTAGATAGATCTATATTTATATTGATTTAATGCAAGACTTTTGTAAAGTCATTATGTGAATATTGTGTTAAAACAGTTTGTATGCAGTTCACAAAATTTATTTTCATTTCCTTACGATTAAAACATATCTATTATTATGCTTTCAGGCTGCCAAGTTAAAGCGGATCAGCTCTATAATAATAATTTCATAATGAATTGATTTTGAAACCCGGCATTTTGAACACGTAATGTTAAATTCTACAGGTTTTTAAAATTTTAAAGCTAAGTAAACAGTTATTATGTTGTAAATTGTTGTTTTTGCTGTTGTTGTTGATGATGTCGCCTTTCGCGAGCACGTTCTATGTGACGTTTTCGCTCCTCTTTAGTCCAATAACGTCCAATTTTAACCTCTGATATTGTATCATCCTCTGTTGTGGGTATATCATTATTGCGAATATTTTTTCGAATACTCATGTTTACATGATTTCGCACAGGTCGCTTGACAATATACCGAGTTCCATCTGGGCGACGCTTCACTTTCCATACCATCGGAATCTCTTCTGAAACACTTTCAGCATTCACAAGAATTGAATTTGGTTTTGAAACTGACACAGCCTTATTCGCGACCTATTTGGATGAAACGAATTTTTTTTTGTGTAACAATTACGTAAACAAAGGAAAAATATAAAAAAAATACCCTTGCAGAGGCCAAAGTTAATCGGACGGTGTAGAACGATTTCAGATACAATTCTGTGAGTTTAGTTAAGATATATTTAGAAACAAAAAAAGGTTTTCCTACCGATCGGTCGAGTGGCAGCTATAGTAGTCCGATTTTCTTAAAAGACTGCACTTGGTTAGAAAACTATAAGCTCAAGTTTTCGCGGTATACCGTTTTGTCCAAAATTATGACATAACTTGAGAACGGTGCACCATATTTAGCATTAAAAAATGCAAAGCTCTTCAACAATATTATCTTAAAGCCATGCTTACATTGTTTTTTAATTTGCCTAGTAAGATTAGACATATAGTTAAAGCTAAAAAAAAAAAAATCCATTTTTAGCAAAACAAATTTTTTTTGTTTTAAAAATTTATTAGGAATAAATGAGAGAAAATGCCTCAAAGCATTTAGTTTAACTTGTTTCGAATAAAATGAGCTATATTTTTTTGTAGTCGGTGCGAAAAAAAAAATTATAAATAATTTGAGTTTTTGCTGGCTCGAGCAAAAACTACAAATTATAAACAAAAAAGGTCGCTAAAAATCAAAATTTAAAAATTATAAATATAGAAATGTAATTACAACTCATCAAAAACGTTTCTTATGTAAGATTTTTTTAAATCATAATGTTTAGAGTGTTCATTTTTATTGCTCCAGATATTATAATATGATTTTTCATAAAGCTAAAAAAAAAAGCACAGTTGGCTTCCAACCGACCAATTTGAAGAAAATAACTATATGAAATTTTTATTTTTTGTATTTTTAGACCCTGTATTTTCCAAAAGTACAAATGAGTCTATTTATTTTGTGCAAAAAAAGTGCGCAACAGGCAGAAGGAGGCGTGGCAGACCCCATAAATATTCTTGACTAGCATCAACCGTCTGTCCGTCTGTCTGTCTGTCCCTTTGTATGTCGCCTTCCTTCCTTGCCTCATTGGGCAATTTTCAAAATTGTCTTTTTTTTAAAGATGCAATATTATCTTTGTAAAACAATTAAATTTTTTAAAATCGCTTAATGAGGAGTGAAGTTATAAGTTTTTGAATATTTTTGATGATAAAAAGTCAAAAATACAATTAGTACCTGTTGTGCTGATGGAGAAAAATTAGTCAAAAAAAAAAACCATAAGAAATTTCAAATCAACACAAAAAATTTTAAATTTTTTCCCTTGTGTAATCGTATTATGTTCTTTACATGTATATACGTTAATAAAATTATACCTCAAACTTACTTTGACATATTTGTAAACTTTAACTTTTCTATGAAACTAAATTTTGACACCGCGCTTATATTTTCAAACTTTCGCTAAGGATGTGCATAGAATCCGATTTTTCCTGAAAATCGATTTACTTAAATCGATTAATCGGCTAAAAATAGATCGAGCTAAAAAAATCGAAAATCGGGTATGTAAAAATCGACCAATCATAATCATCATGTTTCGATGTTTTGTTACATGACTAATAAGAGGTACCGATTTGTGAGTTTGGTCGAGATATTTGAAGAAACAAAAGAGGTTGGTATTTGACTGATCGATTGACGGATTGATCTGTACTAAGGTTCATCAAGTTAGCTCCCAAAACTGAGATGCATATATCGAGCCCTTCCCGCGAAAATAACGTAAGGAACAAATAGCAAATTTTTCCGTGGATGGTATTTTCTGCTTATCTGTGCATATGCTTTCATACATATTAATATAAAAAGGGAATTTTCTGCGGATCTATAGGGATTTAGGCTAAAATATTTTAACTGATAATGCGTTTCGAAAGTAGAAAAATTTCGCATCAAAAAGTCCATTTCAAAAAAAGGCCACTTATGTTATTTTCGCGAGAAGGGCTAGATTTGATCTAATTTTTATATACTGTGGTACAGAGCCATTTTTATACCATTGCAGAGGGTATAATAATTTTGAGGCCTCACAGACCCCATCTATATATATAAAACTCTTTGTCCTGACTGACTGACTGAGTCATCACGCTGTAGGCCAAACGGTTCAAGATATTGAGATGAAATTTTTACACAACATAGCTGAGACATAATTATCGTGCAATAAGACGGGATTTTTGATATCCCCACTGGAAGGGGCTAAAATGGGGGTCAAAGGTCAAAATTGCTTAGTATGATATTTTGTTTTGTTTTTGGAGCTATCTTAACCAAACTCACAGATTATGGATTTCGTACTCATTGTAACATTCTGTAAAAATTTGGTCAAGATCGGATCACTTTATCGTATAGCTGCCATAGGAACAGTGGCTTTTAATGCTATTAATAAACAATCAAAAGAAGATGGACAGGGGGAGGGGGAAGGGGGTGTTAAGATTCATTAGTGTTGCGACTTTCAAAATCAATTTTCAGTATATGGCACTGTTACTCGCTCTTGCTGCAATAATCCAATTGCAGCGAAAACTTTAAAACAGCGAGCAGCGAAAATGTAAATTCTCTATATTATATAAAGTACTACTTATTACTATTATCTTAAGTCCAACTACAGGGAAAAATGGAATTTACAATTCCCGCTATCTAATTAGATATGACATAAGGTCTGGCTATAGCTGTGAGAAATGTTTCCTATTTTCATTTCACATTTATCCCCGAGATTTCAGCGAGCGTAGCGAGCCGGGGTTGGCGAGCGAAGCGAGCAGGGAGCAAACCCTAGTAAAGTATATATCGAGCTTTATTTGCGAAGATAACGTAAGCGCCATTTTTTCCGAAATTGACTTTTTAATGCAAAATGGTTAAACTTTCCAAAACACATCATTATGGCTTATCCCTATAGATCTGCAAAAAATTAACTGTTTATTATGCCAATTTGTATGCAAGCCTATGCACAGATAAGCAGAAAAAGACCTCTCCGGAAGAGTTGGTTTTTGGAGCTTACGTTATTTTCGCAAATAAGGCTCAATATGTTCTTGATCAGGGCGACTAACTGAGTCGAGCCATGTCCGTCTGTCTGTTTCTATACAAACTAGTCTCTTAGTTTCAAAACTATCTTGTTGAAACTTGGTACAGATCTGTCTTTTTGCTGCACGCAGTACATATGTCGGAACCGAACGAATCAGATCGAATATGCTGCCATATAAACGATCGGTTCGAAATCAACATTTAATATGAAAACTTTTTTGTTCCTTAAGATATCTCAACCAAACTCACATATTGTGTGTTTGATACATCCTTACCAAATTTAGTTCAAATTGGACAACTATATCATATAGCTGCCATAGGAAGGATCCGATCGAAATCAACATCTAACAACTTATGTACAAAATCTGACGGCTTATGCAGGGCTCTGCAAGGGTATCCAAACTTTTGCACGTCAAATTTAGCTTGCGCTATATTTTCTTATTATATATGAACTTACCTCTTGACTGCTGACGAAGTGATATCGACTTAAATTGGGCGCATTAAATTGTGGACATTGACTCTGTTGTTCTTCAGTCTGTTTCGGACGCATTAATTTGAAGTCCGCCTTTACTGATGCGCTAGTAAAAGGCTGAAGCTCTTCTGTGAAGATAAGCGAATGAATTAAGAACAATGTTTATACATAAAATAATACAACTCTATCATACCACTAAGCGGGCCTTTTTGGGGTAGATGAGTGGAACAAAGTATGCTACCGGTTTTACCAAATGGTAACATTAGCATACTGTTTATTGGGCTTGCTAATAATGTATTTTTGGATGGTGACGATGTGAACTTGTAAGATCCAGATAATGCGCGATTGTTGGCACATGTTGGTATATTTTCAGTTTCTAAGTTTATAGGGTTTTGTCGGAGAGAAGCACTGTTATTCGAGCCACCTGTATTATAGGCGCTTGAAGAATTGTCTACTTCTTCTTGGTTTTGATTCGTATTTTGATTCTCGTTATCATTACGGCCATTAATATAGCCACAAGCACTGTATCCAGCACCACTACTACTTGATCCACTCGTAGTATTTGTTATTGCACTGCGTAAAGTGTATACACGATTTGCTATTCGATTTTGTTGCTTAGTGTTTAAACTTGGACGCCCACCAGATAGTGTGTGTACCGATCGGGAACTGATCTGTGACTTAAGGCCAAGCCATTGAGCTACTCTTTGGGTTTGGTGCTGCATTTCTAAGACATCTCCCGAAGAGCAAGAGCCCATTGCGGTCATATAGTTTGAGCTTTGATATGGTGAACAGTAAAGGGGCTCCGACTCAGAATCTTCTGGAATTGTTTCATATATATGCTCGCTTTCATCATAATCATATTTTGTTATTTCGCTTGAAACTGCAGTACTTCTCCTTGTATTTGAATTTGAATTAGGCAGACTTTTAACTATTAATTGAGCTGAACTGACATTTGACTGTAAATTAGAGTTACTTTGAAGCGTTAAATTCGTTTGATCGATAGCAACATTTTCTGTTATGGTAGTATTACTTATTTGGGATACACTTTGGTTATGGTTTTGGGCAACGGGGGATATCGGTAAGTCGTTGCTAGCTGGTAGTTCGCCAGCTGACTCAATCTCAGGTATTATTTCATTAGTGGGCTTTATACACTGTCGTTGCGCTAAAAACGCTTTGTCTAACTTGTCAACAACATTTGTGTAATCATCAGAAAGAAATCTATTTGCATATTCAAAGTTACTATCAATATCATCTTCGTCGTCATCATCATCGTCGTCTTCATCTTCCTTTAAAATGCAGAAAAGTTCAAATATTAGTACTTATTCACATCAGGCTTTGTCGAATATTTACGAATCTTAATCCTTCAAATTTAAGCATAGTATCCAGTAGAATGAAATGTTTGCCAAGCAGAATGTACCATATATTTCGAGCCTGGCTTTCAAAATGTCAGTTTGACAGCATAATACTAAAAATACCACAAAAACTGCACAAAGGTTTTAAATTTCCCAAAAAATGTGGAGTGGTTACACTCAAAAACAAAACATAAACATAGTGAAAATAACAAAAAAAAAAAACAGTTGAAATGGACCGCCAATTAAAATTAAAAAGAGGATTGTTATGTTATTATTATTTGTTGTTATGTTTTATCTTCATCGCTGAGCTTTATCCGATTTTTATTTGTTTTGTTTGCTTTGTTCTGCGACATTTCACTTCATTTTGATAACCAAAATTATGAAAATTCGAAGCAAAGTCCCGGGCTTTAAGAATCGAACAGCTGTTTGTCAAACAGTGCTGCAATGTTTCCCTCACTTTCTGGCAACTCTATCATTTTGATTCACCGGATACTACCTTTTGAGTTTCGACAGTCAAAACATTTCGACTTCATTCCGACACCATTTTTTTTGTATGAAGTTTTGACAAGCAGAATGGATTTCGGTCTACTGAATACTATTCTTTAATAAAAAACAAAATAAAAAAAAAAACAATTGAAAATGGATTCAAAAGAAATCCAGAGAATAGGATATATGGCATATTCACTTATACTTAAAAAAAAAAAAGAAAAGAAAAAAACATGTCAAAGAGACTGCTACGAACATAATACAGTAAGCGAAGTAACTGTTTTGACGTTCGTTCACTTACGGGATATAAAATACGGCTAACAAGCAACGTAACGGCCATCTTGTTATTACCGATTTGGGATTCAGCGTGATTTTTGTTTTTGATGTCGATGCCATTAACGCGAAGAATTTGATCACCACGTTTTAAGCGGCCATCTCTATCGGCAATACTTTCTGATTGAATATCACTAACGAATACATCCTCACAGACATCAGGATCTGAATCAGGATCAGGATATTCTAATATCAAGTCTGAGCTACTTTTGTTGTCGTTGCATATCACAGACCTAATACCTTCGTCGGTATGTGTGTTATTAAAGAAACCATTGGAGCAAACAGTTATTCCCATTTGACCACCAATTGAATCATTATTCACAAGTGTTACTTCCTAAAAAATGTCAAAGATTGAAGTGCATATTTTTAATTTTTTTGAAATTAACTCACCTCAATGCCGATCTCAGTTTCTAGACATTGCTCAAATAAATGATGCTGTTGCTCGATAAAGTGATCGGCTATTTTTTGGGCTATATCTTTATTGTGATAAACATTTTTCTTAATATCAAAAAAGTTATCTGTGGTTTGTGTCTCCTTTGAAACTACAGTGAGCTCAACATCATCGGTTGTTGCGTTCACGTCGACATTGTCGAAATTGCTAGATGTTCGTAAAGTTAGAATTATTTCATTTTTTGGAACTGGAAGTGCACTGGAATTTATATTTCGTGAGTCACAGATTTGAAAGTTTTCAAATTTAGTGCAAATGGCAGATTCATCATCTTCCTCGCCATTCGAACTTTCTGTGCTGGTACATTTTATGTTATTTTTCTTTTTTCGGGACAATTCGACTACTAGGGTTTCTTCAGCTTGGAGGAACAATTGAACCGCTTCATAACTCGACAACGATGTAATGTCGTTACCATTCAGCTGAAATTATAGATTTTGTTAATAAAAATGATGCTACAATTTAAATAATCAATGAGATTCTTTGCTAATAAGTAAATATCGATATATTATATCGATATTCCATTTAGAAAATAAAAATATATACATATAAGCATGTACACACATACACTAAAGGGCGAATTGCTTGATTGATTAATTCGTGTTTTGTTGAGAAATAAAAACCACACCAGTAGCAATTTTAACGTACCTTTATTACAACATAGTCTAAGTCAAAAACATTAACACAGTTATTAGAGCACATTATGATAACAAATTACATGTTTATATTATTTTCTACTCAGTGAAATAAATCCACACCCACACAACAACAGAAATACAGACATCGTTTACCATCATTACTTCGCGGCGGATGTGTGACCAAAGCAAATATAATGGAAATGGTTCACATATATTATTACATAGTATTTTTTCAGTATATTAAATTTTTTTTAAATAAAAGGAAAACCAGGCAAATATTAGTGGAATTCCTGAAACTGCTTTGTATCCAGTAGAGCGAAATCCATTCTGTTTGTTAAAACTTCATATAAAAAAAATGGTTTCGGAATGAAGTCGAAATGTTTTGACTTTCGGAACTGAAAGGCAGTATCCGGTGAATCAAAATGATAGAGTTGCCAGAAAGTGAGGAAAACTTTGCAGCAGTGTTTGACAAACAGCTGTTCGACTCTTAAAGCCCAGGACTTTTGCTAACAATCCCTTAATAACTGTACACATTTGTCGCTGCAAATGATCTTTTTAATTTTAATTGACGGTCCATTTTAACTGGTTTTATGTTATATTCTCTTTGTTTATATTTTGATTTTGAGTGTAACCACTCAATATTTTTTGGGATATTTTAAGACCTTTGTGCAGTTTTTGTGGTATTTTTAGTATTATGCTGTCACACTGACATTTTGATAGCCAGGGTCGAAATATATGGTACATTCTGCTTGGCAAACATTTCGGTCTACCGAAAAGGATTTAATGTATTTTGTAAATGATACAAATATATATATATATATATATGTATATCTATATGTATGCACCTCTTTGTCCTGATTCACCGATTCACTGACATCACGAAACATCACGCTGTAGGCCAAACGGCTTAAATGTCGAGATGAAATTTTCAGACAACATAGCTGAGACATAATTATCGTGCAATAAGACGGGATTTTGGGGGGGTCAAAAATCAAAAAGGCTTAGTACGAAATTCTGTTTTCTTTTGTGAGCTATGTATTACTTACTCACTGCTACATCCAAGATTTGATGACTATATCATATAGCTGCCATAGGAAAAATCTGAGGCAAATAAAACAGTCTGATGACCTGTGTTGTTTTGAGCTATCTCAACCAAACCCATGTGTATTTCTTACTCATTGTTTATATATCATATATATTATATAGCTGCCATAGGAACGATCGGTAGATCGAAAGATTAACATTTAGTAAGAAAAACTGTTTGGTTCCTTCATATATATATTATCCAAACTCGCCTGTTTTCTGTTTGGTATAGCTCTACATAGACTGCACAAAATTTGGTTAGAGTCGGATTACTATATCAGATAGCTGCTATAGGAACAATCGGTTATTAATCAACATTTAGTATGAACATTTTTTTTTGTTTCTCAAGGCAACTCAACCAAACTTACAGATTGTGTGTTCGATATAGCTATAGACTTGAACAAAATCGGACTACTATATCATATAGCTGATATAGGACCGATTGGTCAAAAGCCGAATTTTACTTTCTGCACGGAGTATATTATCGTATAAATTGGTCGTTTTTGAATTTATTTTAATTATCAATACTTTGCGAGAGTCTTGAATCAAAAATGGATTAGCTTTTAAAAACAAATAGAAAGAAAAATGAATTCAAGTCATGATTCCGCAATGAAATTACAACTTTTGTGATTTTCGTGTTACGCTTTTTTTGATGATCATAGGTCCCAGATGGCTCGGCAAATTTTACGAAGCTTTGGGGTGGGTTTTTATGAAAACTGGCTACAGCGCGTTGCGTCGATCAGTAGTGAGGTTCATTTAAGAAATCTATGAAGCACATAGATTTTGATGGCGCACAGTGATTCGCTGTGACTTTTTTCTGTACAAAAATAATGTCTTCTGATTTTAATATTTCTGATCGACAAAATATGCTTTCTAATGTGTGTGTATAGATAACATATTTAAATTAATGCATACATATTTTTGTGTATTGGAATACAAAAACATATGTATATATTGTAAATATTTGACGAATATCATGCATATCAAGCAAAGCATTTATAATATAAAAGCTACCATTAAAACAAAATCAACTAAAAGCAATTATTGACAAAAAGTCATGTTCACTCATATTAAAGATACACAAATTAACTGATAATTGATTTTTAAAATTTAAAAAATCCTGTTAGGGTCAGAAGACATTATTTTTGTACAGAAAAGAGTCACAGCTAACCACTGTGCGCCATCAAAATCTATGTGCTTCATAGATTTCTAAAATGAACCTTACTACTGATCGACGCAACGCGCTGTAGCCAGTTTTCATAAAAACCCACCCCCAAATACATGCGCATTTGTCTGTCCGCAAGAAAAAACATGAGAGAGCAAGCGACACAGAGACTACTCTTCTGCTGTAAGGTCGATACGATACTGATGCAATCAAGTCGTAAATCGTTTCTCTCTGCTCGGCAATCTATGCTATGTTCGTTGCTCGCTCAGCTGAGATCTATAAGCTTCGTAAAATTTGCCGAACGACCTGGGATCTATGAACAGCAAAAAAGCGTAGCAAAAAAATCGCTGTTTGACACATCTATGTATTCATTGGTTAGTGGTAATATTTTAAACGACGCCTAATTAATGCTACTAGCCATTTAACTTTTAAAAAAGAGAGCACCTCATTTTTTTTAATTTTCCTGTACAGTTTTTTAAGATTGGTTGTGCCGTTCTCGGAGAATAATTTGAAATGAAAGAGCAGCTCATGAAAAAATTTAAAAAAAAAAATCCAGTAAGCTACGGTGGAGCAAGCTCGACAGTAGGAGACCTTGTACTTTTTGAGTTTAAAGCGTTCACTATAGATTGTTCTTTAATGTTGCGTTCAAGAAATTTCAATAGATGGCACCACCACGAAGATATCAGTTGATAAACACAGAGGTCGCTAGCGTCTCTTCTTCCTTTTGCCCTTTGCGTTTATCATCAGATTGAAAATTTTCAGGACAGGCGCGGACCATAGTGCGTGTTATATACAAATACCAAAAATTAAGGTGCTGGCAAAAATGGTGCTCTTGTGGTTGGACTTAGAAATTAAGATTTTTTGGTTTCCGGGGCGGAAGGAGGCATGTGTAACCGGTATCTGCGCCATAAGATTGAGATCCTGCCGTTTTTTTATACAAACACAAAATGGACTCAAAAAGAAACTAGGAAAGGTCTTGTTAATTCCGTTTGAAAGCTGATTTTCAAAAAAATTACGAAAATACAATGGGTACATAATGGGTTATAAACATTTTTGTATCATTCAAAGGGAGTATAAAAGACCTTTCCATTTATACCAAAATGTTCATGAAGTAACTTCAAATGACTAGTAGATTTAGCTTTAGCTTTGTAAATACTTTTAATTATTAATCTAATTTATAATTACATTGATTTTTTTTGTTTCCTTAAAAAATTGTTTTGTGGTAAATTTTTTGTTTTTTAAACGACGTCGTCCCGACGATACATATCTAAGAATCTCAAAAGTATGCAACAAAAGTGAGTTAACGCCGGGCTATCAAGTTACACGGTGGTGGCGCCATTCCTTGTTTGCTAGCGCCGCACTTTAAAAACTACACTTTTATCGTTGTTATACCCTAGCAGAGTGTATTATAATTTTGTCACGAAATGTGTAACGCATTGAAGGAGGCCTCACGAGCGACGAGCTGAGTCGATATAGCCATGTCCGTCTGTCCGTCCATCTGTCTGTTTTTGTGCAAACTAGTCTCTCAGTTTTAATGCTATCGTGATGAAACTTAATACAGGCCCGTCTTTTTGCTGCACGCAGTACATATGTCGGAACCGGCCGGATCGGGTCACTATATGATATAGCTGCCATATGAGCGATCGGTTCGAAATCAACAATTAGTATGAAAATCGTTTTTAGACCCAGTACTTTAAAAAAGTACAAATGGGTCTATTAAGTTTGTGCAAAAAAAATGTGCGTAACAGGCAGAAGGAGGCGTGGCAGACCCCATAAAGTATATACATATATTCTTGATCAGCGTCAACAGCCGAGTCGATATAGCCATGTCCGTCTGTCCGTCCGTCTGTCCGATTTTGTGTCGCCTAGATCTCAGAGACTGTAAGAGCTAGAGAGACCAAATTTGGCATGTACGTTCATCTATATCTTGCATTGAACGAGTCTCCGCCCCCGGAAATTGAAAAATAAAATTTCGAAATCGAATTACGAGGGAACCTTTAAAGCTAGCGCCTTATTTTTTGGTACATGTAATACACACTATTGTCCACACTTGTCCAGAAAATTTCATTCAAATCGGATCATAAACGCGGGAGATATTCAACTAACAAAGTTACGAGCAAAGGAAGAAGAAGAGCGACCTCTCTGTTTATCAACTGATATGTTCGTAGTAGCGCCATCAATTGAATGGGATTGATAGTTAACGCTTTGCACTCAAAAAGTGCTGGGTGTCCTACTGTCGAGCTTGCTCCACTGTAGCTTACTGCATTTTTGTTTCTGAAGGTATATCCAATTTCACACTTTGTGTGCTAGGTATAGTTTTGAACAGGCTGACCAAAATTGGTGTAAAACGGACTACTAAATATAATTGCTGCCATAGGAATGATCGGTTCGAAATCAACATTTAAAAAATGTAAAAAATCAGAGGGCTTATACAGGGCACTGCAAGGGCTTGCGCTATATTTTTTTGACAAAATTGTGTGAAATACATTAAAACAACTAAAAGTATGTGAAAACGAATTTGTGTGGGGCAAAGTAATAGCCTAAACTCATATCTCAGACGCTGGAGAGAACACAGGCGGCATTTATAAATTACACTATGCAACAGCCAAAACTCCCCCTGGCCAAAAATCACATTTTCTGATGCATATGGATCCCCTGATACCTGATATTTATTTTTAAATATAGAAAATGATTTTGATTGTTGTTTTTTTTTACAATTTTTTTACTTTAAGGAAAATTAAAAAAAAAATACGTCTGTTTTTTTAAAGTTAAATGGCTTGAATCATTAATTAGGCATCGTTTAAGGTATTACTCATTAAAATCGTAGGTAAGATAGTGAAGTAACAACATTTAATAGCTAGATATGTTTTCTGTTAAAATTAATGACTTCCTTGTCAAATGACTACTTTCTGTGCAAACTAGTCTCTTAGTTTTGGAGCTATCTTGATGAAATTTGGTACAAGTCCGTTTTATTGTTGCATGCAATACATATGTCGGAACCAACCGGATCGGATCAATATATCTTATAGCTACCATAGGAACGATCGGTTATAAATCAACATTTAGTTGGAAAAACTTTTTGGTTCCTTAGTATATATTAACCAAACTCGCCTGTTTTCTGCTTATTATAGCTCTACATAGACTGACCAAACTTGGTAAGAATCGGATCACTATATCAAATAGCTGTCATATGAACGATCGGTTTAAAATCCTTCCTTAGTATGAACAACTTTTTTGTTTCTCACGATTTTTTAGCGAAACTCACAGATTTTGTGTTTGATACAGTTTCCCACATTCTGACCAAATTGAATTCGAATCAGAATACTATATCATATAGCTCCCATAGGAACGATCGGTTCAAAATCAACATTTAGTATGAAAAACTTTTTTGTATCTTAAGATATCATAATCAAACTCACACATTGTGTGTTTGGTACAGTTTCAAATAGTCTGATTAGTATAACATACAGCTGCCGGAACGTTCGGTTATAAATCGAAATTTAGTATGAACAACTTTTTTGTTTCTCAAGGTAACTCAACCAAACTCACAGATTGTGTTTTCGATATAGCTTTATACTATCTGAACAAATTTTAACAAAATCGGACTACTATATCATATAGCTGACATAGGATCGATCGGTCAATCGCAGGATCGGAGTATAATATCGTATAAATTGGTCGTTTTTGAATTTATTTTAATGGTTAATACTTTGCGAGAGTCAAAAATTCATGTGTTTTCAAAGTTTAACAGCCAGAAAAAACGCAGTAAGCTGCAGTGGGGCAAGCTCGACAGTAGGAGATCCAGTACTTTTTTAGTGCAAAGCGTTCACTAAAGATTGTTCTTCAATGTTGCGTACCATTCAATAGATGGCACCACTTTATAAATATAGAGGTCGCTAGCATCTCTTCTTCTTCCTTTTGCCTGTAACATTGTTAGTTAAATAATTTCCGCGTTTATCAACCGATTGGAATGAAATTTTCAGGACAGGTTTGGACTATAGTGAGTATTATATATACCAAAAATCAAGGCACTAGTTTTAAGGGTTCTCTTGTAATTAGTCTTAAAAATTTTGTTTTTCAATTTCTAGGGGCGGAGGAGGGCGTAGCAAAAATCTAAAACAATCTTTATCAATGCAAGATATAGATTTTATGTCTCTAGCTCTTATAGTCTCTGAGATCTAGGAACACAAAAAAGGGACAGACAGACGGACAGACGGACATGGCTATATCGACTCGGCTGTTGGCGCTGATCAAGAATATATATACTTTATGGGGTCTGCACGCCTCCTTCTGCCTGTTACGCAAATTTTTTTTTGCACAAACTTAATAGACCCATTTGTACTTTTTTAAGGTACTGGGTCTAAAAATAACTCGGCACGGATTTTCTGGACTTAAAGTCAGGATTCGCAATGAAATTACAAATTTTGTGAAAAACATGTCTGCCTATAAAAGGCTAAGAACTAAGAGTTCACTATCTTACCTCCGGTTTTAATGAGTAATCCCTTAAACGACACCTAATTAATGTTTCTAGTTATTTTACTTTAAAAACAAAAAGGACAAAAAAAACATAATTTTATAATTTAAAAATATATATTTGTTAAACTATTGATTTAAATTAAAAGCAATGTAGGAATGATTAATATATACATTCATTATCTTTCGGAATCTGTTAGATCGGTTGTGCCGTTCTCGAAAAAAATTCGATATGTATGTTAAGAGCGCCTCATGAAAAAATTCCAAAACAAACTGTAAAATTTTAAAATTAAAAAAAAAACTACACCCTGAACAAATTTTTAAAGTCTATAAATTTAATCTTTGGATCCATATCTATCATAAAAAGCTAAATTTGGCCGAGGAGCATAAAAAACGCTAAAAATTGTTGCACAGTGTTATTAGTGAACAAACACAAATTATAATATTTTTAAGTGTTTAATAGGATTACCATTTTTGCGTAACAGAGTATTGGCTCGGTGGCGATAGTACTATGAAAGAGCTCGGTTTGCTAAGCACGTCACAAACAAACATACATATCTATCAATTGCCATCAATACATTAAAATGAGTCATATAAGGATCATAAACTTGGAAAATTGCAGTCAAAGTGCGAACGAAAACAGCTGTAATCATAACTTTCAGTCGGTAGGGCCCAACAGTAAAATACCCTGTAAGTATAGTATGCTGTCAAATTCCTTATTCATGCAAACAAAGTAAACCTCCTCACATAAATACAAGTATGTAAGCTCATTAGTACACGTACACACGCACGCACAAAACAATAGCGTTACTAAATTGTTATTGAAAATCTTCTGATCAAATTTTCGCGGTGGTTAAACTTCACCCTAATCATCATTCCATGTCAAAGCTCAAATCTCCCTGCTTCCTAATTGCAAGAGTTATGGTACGACCTAGACAATCTCAGATCTGTTTGTTCATACGGATGGACTGATGGACATAACTTTATCAACTCGTATTCTGATGCTGACTAAAAATATATATATAGTCTAGGGGGTCTGCCACGCCATATTTTGCTTGTTACACACTTTTATTTTTTTAACAAACCTAATAAACCCCCATAAGGTATAAAAACACTAAATCCTTGGTAGCTCCGAAACTGCAAGGAACAATTTTACTATCCCTTGGTCAGTTGACAAGTCTAACGAAGTCGGGTGGTTTGACATAGACCTTGTCAGGATCAGAAAGAACATTTTTTTTTTTGCATATTCCATATATGAAGGACTTTCGCTCTTTCAAATATATTTTCAGATGTGACAAAATATGGTCTAAGGGTAAGTACGCACAAACGTGCATACTTACACTAATTATATTTTAGTTACCACCTAAACGATTCATATAGAAGAGTAATTTTTGAGCATTATTAAATAATCTGGTCAGGAACAGCTGCATCCCTCAACAGACATATTTGGTATAACACTTAACACCAAATTGTGGTTGTCGTCAAAATACAATAAGCTTAAAGAACTCATTTTCGTTGGAGAACAACATGGCGACGCCGAAGTCGTCAGGGCTGCCAAATGTGTATGAGGATATTGTTCTAAATATCCAACTCTGCAGTCTCCACTGCAGAAGTATGCATCAAAAGATGTGGGTGCCACCACAAAGTGCCATCCGAAGCTTGTAAAGTTGACCTTTAGTGGATATCGACAGCAGCGCATATCGTGATCGCTTTCTGTGCAGTCTAAGAAAACGCTACGTTTTCGCCGGTGCTTTTTATGTGAACCAATTTCAATGTGGACTGTCTGCAAATAAAATAATTTATAAAATACATTAAAAATGAAATTGAACACGCATCAACAATAAAAATTTAAAGATATAGAAAGCTATCTTTGGCGGTCCAAAGATTTTATACCCTTGTAGAGTCCTGCATTAAAATTTCGACATATGACAGGTTTATAACATAGTAGACGAATTTTATCCAAATTACGTCACGCTGCAATGTGTGAGTTTGGTTAAGATATCTTAAGAAACAAATAAAATTTTATACTAAATGTTGATCTCGAACCAATCCTATGGTAGCTATACGATATAGTGATCCAATCCGGGTTCCGACATATGTAAGACATACTAAGTTTCATCAAGATAGCTTCAAAACTAAAAGACTACTTTGCATAGAAACAGACTGACAGACGGAAGAAGTTGTATCGACTCAGCTCATCGTCCTGATCAAGAATATGTATACTGTATGAGGTCGGACACGCCTCCTTAAGTTCGTTGCACATTTCGTGACAAAATTGTTATACGCTCTGCAAGGGTATAAAAAAATATATATGTATATGTATACCAACGGATTTTTTGAAGTATTATCAGTTGTAACGACTAATGGCTTCATCCAAGACTCGACGCCTTTTATAAATATTTCTTGAGTTTTATTCGGTCCTTGACTAACCATTCCTGTAACGAACAAGGGCTTTAAGTCCACACTGACCCATTGTCCCAGCCCCCTTGGAATTTTGTGACGAAACTCAAACATTTTCATTTTGTGGGTATAATTAGTGGTGTTCACACGTCGTAACGCCCGGTGTACGGCCACGATAATTTCCTTGTTCTGATCATCTTCAATCTCTTTAATAATATTCGGTTGATTATTCCTTATCCAGTCCAATCCACGCAGATATAAGTGTAGGGTTACATAAGAAATTTCCGAGTAACTAGTATCAAATTTAAATCGAAGTACTTCTGTCTTGCGGCTATGTCGCATGTGCGGCTCTTAATATAACAAAGAAATAAAAAATAGAAGCGTATATTTAAAAAGTGTGTTTGGCGGGTTAACTTGTGTGTAATTTATAAACAAATCGAAAAGCTAGTTACAAACACTATTTTACACCTTGTGCAAATTGCAATTACAAATAAACAAGTATCAATATGTTACCGTTCCCATACAATTAATTTTAAAAGTGTAAGTAAAGGAATGTATGTTCTATCTCACTAGAATTAAATGATTCAATATTTTAATACTTATTTATATTCTGCACGCCAATGCACGCTCCTTTCTTGCTGAGTAATAAGCCATACCGATTCGTGTTAATGAAAACAGTAGCATCACTTGTAATGACTTTGCTTATCGTAATCTTTACCAAACCAACTTTTCTGAAATGCACTCCAATGTCTCAATGGCACAAAAAATTTGTTAAATTTTGGTGGCAATTGTTCTTAAATCAAAAGCACTTTTTGTTGTTTTCTTTTTCTTCTTTAATATTGGCGTATTTAATTTTGTTCAAGTCGGAAATTCATCTTCCACTTAACTTTTGCAGGCTTGCTGATATGAAAATATCTCAGGAATATCTCCAACGATTTTAGTGAACTATAAGTAACTATAAGTTATATTATATGACACCGAACTAATGCAATAACACTACGAAAAAATTTTTAGTGTTTTTTATGGTACAAATGGGTCTATTACAGGCAGAAGGAGGCGTGGCAGACCCCATAAAGTATATATGTTTTTGATCAGCATCAACAGCCGAGTCGATATATCCATGTCCGTCTGTCCGTCTGTCCCTTTTTTGAACATCTAGATCTCAGAGACTACTTATAAATGCTAGAGACACCAAACTTGGTATGTAGGTTCATATATATAATGCTCATATCAAGTTTGCTTTAGAATTTCGCCACGCCCTCTTCCGTCCCCGCAATTCGGAAAACAAATTTGAACGTCGATTTACTAGAGCACGATTAATGCTAGCGATATGATTTTTGGCACACATAATAAACTCTATAGTCCAAAACTGTCCTGAAAGTTTTACCTGAATCAGATAAAAAACGGATAGTATACGGCAGTTCGAAATTTCAAAAATATGAACACCTAGATCTCAGAGACTATAAGAGCTAGAGACACCAAACTTGATATGTAGGCTCATCTATATGTGGCCCAGATCAAGTTTGTTTTAGAATTTTGCCACGGCCCCTTTCGCCCCCGAAACCCGAAAATTAAAATTTCGAAGTCCAACTATAAGAGCACCTTTAATGCCAGCATCTTGATTTTTGGCATATGTATATAATACACACTATGGTCCAAACTTGTCCTGAAAACATTACTCCAATCGGATGATAAACGCGGAAGATATTCAACTAACAATGTTACGGGCAAAAGGAAGAAGAAGAGACGCTAGCGACGTCTGCGTTTATCAACTGATATCTTCGTAGTGGCGCCATCAACAACCTATAGTAGAATGCTTTGAGCTCAAAAGTACAGGGTCTTCTACTGTCGAGCTTGCTGCATTTTTTTTTAATTCCTAAAAAGTTAATTATTGTAATGATAATCTTCTTAATTCAATAATGGATCTCGAGTAATAATAAAGAAAGCAAGTTTTCTTCTGAAACAAATTTGAGACCTTTCAAATATCACAAAAAGTGGGTCTTGGTAAAGATTGCAAGATGCTTGTTGCATAGTGTAGTGACCGTTCAATTGCAATTCAAGAAACGATTTGGTAAGTCTGTTGTACTTTAATATTGTGCAGTCAAATATGAAGTTTATATATTGATGAGAATTTGTATTTTTAAAAAATCCTCATCCAAGCATGTGCTAGCTTAGCCATCAAAACAATATTAATCTGAGTGTAAAATTTGCTTATTTATATTAACAAGTACAGTATACTAAGGGTACAGAGAATATTTACAAATACAAATACATATGTGAAGTATACTTACGTTCTGGAAATACATAAATGCTGCTTATGTGCGATAAAATGCTTTCATATTCACCATTATCATCATTGATATTAAAATCACTGGTTCCATGAGTATCGAAATTTGGTTGCTGATTATCATTAAATCCAATATTGTAGAGAAATTGATAATCTTCGAAGACATTAGGGTCATCACCTTGCATTTCCGCCGACGAATTCTCCACGGATGAATTGTCATCATTGGAGGATGTTGATGATTGAGCATTGTGAATGTACTGTTGACTGTTTTCTGTAGAGTTCGATAAAGTTGTTTTCGGTTCTGTAACAAATTCGCCAGAGGCATATAAACCCGTTCGAGGAGGTGTTTCATGGCGCCACATTGAATTTAATAGCGATGCATTGTACTTTTTATAAAAGCTTTCGAGTATATTTTGTGGTACTGAAATGGGTTTTGTTATATTTGGTAGTTTTTTTAGATTCAGTCGCATAAGGATATGCATTTTTATCGATTGCAAGCTATCCAGTTTAGCTTTCTGTCTTAATTGTCGCTGTAAAGTATTATCTCCGTCTATTAAGTTGTTTCGGTTCATGCTAACACCATGAATGCCAGAAACCACACCTGGACCCGAAGACATGTTTTCATCCTTATCAATTCGTCGATTCGACACTTTATTTGTATTGGGCAACTTTTCGCTTACATTTTCCGTACGCATACTCGATTGAGTAAAATTTATATTTAAACTGGAATTATTACTTACATTCAAAGCATTTAAATTAGTATTAACGCTTAAGGAATCGCTTGTGCCTCTATCTACGGCTTGGACAGGTGCTAAGAGTAAGAGCATTGGTATTATAGCTACTGTCGCATATCTAGCGATAAGCAAACGGAATCCCCAGCTTCTACTGTATGTCATTTGTGCTGGTTCTGTGGGCTCACGGCAATAGCAGCACCTGCTGGCCAAAGGAACTTTTTTACATGGATTCATCAATAAATTTGTTAGACCAAACTCCGAATCGGAGTCATCTGCAATTGCTATAGAATTGACCGATAATTGGATTAAATGTTGTTTTCTAGATCTTTTATCTTTGGTTATCTTAAATGCAACGTCAATTTTAGCCATACTATCAGCTTCAGCTTCTTATTTTCGTTCCTAAAAATAAGTGATAATTAAAAAAAAAGCAATAAAGAACACACGTTATCTTTAAAATAAAATATACTGTATAAAGTGTCTGTACGATACGAAAAAAGTATCTTAAGAATACAAAATACTGTCAAGCATATCAGTACACAAATCTTATCTGTAAGATACAAAAGTATTTGTAGCATAAATGTATTGCTGTGTCTGAGGTCCTTGTTCAAGAGTTAAATCTTAAATAAAAGAGGGTATTCTTTATTTTACAGGAGATACATTTTTCTGCTTATTTTTTCTTTGGCTTGAATAATGTTTTAGC
The DNA here is from genome assembly GCA_035043265.1 of Drosophila testacea. Taxonomy (NCBI): domain Eukaryota; kingdom Metazoa; phylum Arthropoda; class Insecta; order Diptera; family Drosophilidae; genus Drosophila; species Drosophila testacea. Next base: position 29,870 of record JAWNND010000842.1, on the reverse strand, counting down.
TGGTGATTTGCCGCAAAGCGGTCGATATATGGGAACCATTAGCAGCTTGCGTACTGTTAAATTAGCAAATATATTGCAATTATTAAACAGTCATGACTCAGGAAAAAGTACAGTGTAAAAACACACGTTTGAAATACTTTATATAGGGAAGAGCAGAGTCTCTTTAAAAAGATCTAGCCGGATCGAAACACAATATCACACAGCTGCCAACAATTGACATAAGAAACTTTTTTGCTCCTTAGTTATCTCAACCGGGTGCATGCAATAGCGCCCAGTGCAATAGAGCCCATGGGCGCTATTTCGCATCCAAAAGTGCAATAAAGCCCATGGGCGTAAATTCACTTTCTAAAATGCAATAACGCCCACGACAAGTGTGAATTAAGACCCGTGAGCTTACAAAATTTTTTAAAAGTCCCCCTTTATCTTTGACGAAATCTTTGATCAAAATAAAGTAGAGAAACAGACAGTCAGGCGGACATGGCTATATTGACTCAGCTCATCGCCCTGATCAAGAATATATATACTTTATGGGGTCTGACACGCCTCCTTTAATGCGTTACAAAGTTTGTGACCTTCTGCAAGGGTATAAATATCTATTAATGGAAAGCAATTAAAATATATGTGCTGTCAGTTGTTATTGGAGTTGCCAAACTAAGCGAGTCGACTCGACACTATTGTGCGATTTTATAACGCTCGTTACTGACAAATTTATGTGCCTTGTGGGGTGATAAAAACGCGCCGCAGGCAAAAATTTGTTTTAAAAAAATCGCGCGGCACATTTTGTCATATAATAATGTCCTCCCACAGGATTCTGGAACCGAGGAAGACGCAAAGCAAGAAGCCGATTGCCTCGATTGCTTTGCATGGATAGTTAGTTTAGCAATTTTTAAAATAACACCAATAGCTTTCATTGTCAATTTAGCTCTTTTATAGCTAGTTAAGCGATTCCAATAACAACAGTCAGCACAAATATTTCAATTTCTTTGCATCTATAGATATTTTTCTTTAAAATTAGTGATAAAAACAAAAAAACAACAACAACGAAATGTACAACAACATTTCAAAAACCAATAACAACACCATTACCAATACTTAGCACATATGTATAGTTGAAAATCATTTTAAAATATTCCAATACAAATTATAAAAAAATATATTTGTTTTGCGTTAAAATAGTGTAATAAAGCCCACGGGCGTTATTGCATTTTAAAAAGTGAATTTACGTGGCAAAAATCTAAAGCGAACTTGATGAATGCAAGACATAGATGAACCTACATGCCAAATTTGGTGTGTCTATCTCTTATAGTCTCACAGGTCTAGGAACTCAAACTCCGGACAGACAGACAAACGGACATGACTATATCGACTCGGCTGTTGACGCTGATCAAGAATATATATACTTTATGGGGTCTGCCACGCCTCCTTCTGTCTGTTACGCACATTTCTTTTTCACAAACGTAATAGACCCATTTGTACTTTTTTAAAGTACTGTTTATATTTTTCTGATTAAGTTTAATAACACCTCCATACAAAAAACAAGTTTCAACCTGCGGGTGACCCTAAGTTAATCCTATGTTTTTTCGGTCGCTGAAACCGAATCCGAAGTATATTTCACCCCATCACGTCAGGTTTTATTAATTATTTACATAGTCGCACCCTCAGGTCAGAACTGTTTTTTTTTGTGTGGCTGTGTAATTTGTAAGTTGTAGCAACCAGAGATCGTAATTAACAGTTAACGAAAAAATCTTCAATAAGAATACTTGTTAGAAATCTATTGTGGTAACCGAATGACTTGTATTTATTTCTCGTTTACTATTACGCTATAAACTTTTATTTACCATTTTTTTTAAATCATTTTTAACTGTTTTTTTAATTTACTTTTTCCTTAAAAAATAGCAGTTGTTATAAGTTTTTTTTTTAAAACTCAGTCATAGATTTTTATTTCTGTTTTTGAAAAGTTATGTCTTTTTGGCATATCTCAAAGATCTTAATTGATGGAAGCACTATATGTGCACACAGACATACAAATTTTCAAAAACGGACTCATTAATGAAAAAAGCTCTCTTTGGTGCGCCAAAGATGTCATACCCTTGCAGAGACCTGCATTCAACACTTGATATATGACAGCTTTATGATATAGTAGTTTGATTGTAACAAAATTTGGTCAGGCTGTATGAAGCTGTTAACACATAACTTGTGACTTTGATTCAAACATCTTAAGAAGGAAAACAGTTTTTCATACTAAAGGTTGCGTTTTAGCCGATCGATCGTATGGTAGATATATGATATAGTGATCCAATGCGATAGCTTCTAGACTGATAGACTAGTTTGCAATGAAACAGACAGACAGAAAGATAGAGGACATGGCTATAAAGACTTAGCTTGTCGTGCTGATCAAGAATATATATACTTTATGGCGTATACACATTTCATGACAAAATTTAATACACTCTGATAGAGTATAATGACTTTTTCTCAAGGAACAAAAAATAAGGGTGGTGTGGGGATATGTCATTTCAATGGGTAGGCAAAATGTTAGTAGGCGTGCGGTGAATATATGTACATATATGTATATGTACATATATGTATATCAAATAAAAATCATTGTCTGAGTTTTATAGTAAAAAAAAATGCAGTAAGCTACAGTGGAGCAAGCTCGACAGTAGGAGACCCAGTACTTTTTGAGTGAAAAGCGTTTACTAAAGATTGTTCTTCAATGTTGCGTACCATCAATAGATGGCGCCACTTGATAAACATAGAGGCCGCTAGCGTCTCTTCTTCTTCATTTTGCCTGTAACATTGTTAGTTAAATAACTTCCGCGTTTATCAACCGATTAGAATGAAATTTTTAGGACAGGTTTGGACTTTAGTGAGTATTATATATACCAAAAATCAAGGCGCTAGTCTTAAAGGTTCTCTTGTAATTCGTCTTTAAAATTTTGTTTTTCAATTTCTAGGGCCGGAGGGGGCGTGGCAAAAATCCAAAACAAACTTGATCAATGGGAGATATAGATGAACCTACATGCCAAATTTGGTGTCTCTAGCTCTTATAGTCTCTGAGATCTAGGTGACACAAAATAGGACAGACAGACGGACAGACGGACAGACAGACAGACGGACATGGCTATATCGACTCGGCTGTTGATGCTGATCCAGAATATATATACTTTATGGGGTCTGCCACGCCTCCTTCTGCCTGTTACGCACATTTTTTTGCACAAACTTAATAGACCCATTTGTACTTTTTTAAAGTACTGGGTCTAATAATAATAACATTAATCTTAACAGTTATTTTTTGAATTTTATTGAAAAAGTTATTGAGTAACTATTATTTTATGATTTTTATGATAAAAGTTATATAGTTACGGTCGCTAGTAGCAACATTCATATAACAGTTTTAAATTTAGCATATTTAGCTATTAATAAAATATTCGCGAATCTTCGGCGGAGTATTAAAAGCATTTTAACGAGTTAAAACCTTCAACCAGCAGAGATTCTGTTTATTTATTTCCGAGTTTAATACGCTGTAAGGTTGTGTCAAAAAAAGCTTATTTATGTACATACTTTGTATAAGTATCTATTTTTGTTATTTAATGTTCTTTTGTTGGAGTTTTTGCAATATTTTTCATCTTTGCTCTCATGGGTTGGTGTACACTGATGCACACATGTGCATAAAGATTCACACGTATGTTCATACAAATTACATTACTTCGGCAGCGCGCGCGTTTGTGTGTTTGTGTACATTAACGGTTCGTTTTATTATTGTATTGTACAATAATATATACAAATGTATGAGAATCGCAAATCGCATTTACAATGATCACTCTCATTCTATTGTATTCAATTAAAACCATTTAAAAACATCATAATAAATTTGTGTGCTCTTGAACTTCGGTTCAGTGTGGAAAGTGCAGTATTCCCTTAAATTTATATGTACATAGATTTGTAATATACGCATACACACATATATATATAAGTGTATTATATGTACATACGTTCATACGGACACAATCATAAATATAAATTTATAAAGTATATATCTCACACACACATAATATACAAATTTAGAGATAACAAACATGTATTGTATGTATATATGTATTTACATACGAATTTATGTATACACACACATACATCGTACATTCATATGTATGTATGCACGTCTGTATGTATGCACGTGTAATCTATTTTGAACATTTAGCAATTCTACGTATGTATGTACATATGTATGCAAGCGCGTAACATATGTGTGAATATACATTTATAAATATAAAGTACTAGATTTTAATATATGTATGTACGTATGTGTTCACGTATGTAATTATTGTATCTCGTACATGTGTCAATTATTTCACTTGGATTTCAAATTCAATTGCAACGCGCTTCTTTGGAGATGGTAGCAGCACACAAAAAAAAACACACACAGGCATCTACAGTTGGAGCTGCTATAACAGCAGCGACGAATATACTACAGCGACAAACAACAGAGCCTGATCGTGCCATACAACTGACTAACTGACGGATTCGCATCCCACATCACACATCCACAGACATAAACAATATTATGCTGGTGCGCTGAGGATGAGTGTGCGATCCGCTCTGCTCTGTTCTGTTCCGTTCGGTTCGGTTGTCGATTGTCGGACACCAGGTCCCTATTCTGTGAGTGTGGGTGGGGATAGGCACTTTTCACTTCGCTCTCATAAGATCCCATACTAGCATATTAAATAAAGAATTCCTTAAGAGATCATTTAGTAATAAGTGCTCGTGACCCGACTTCTTGCATTTAAAAATTCAACAAATAAAAAGCTCAGTTAATTGAAAAAAAAGAAGCTTCTGCAAACGGCCGTTGATATAACCCTCGTTTCGCTCCTGATTTGTATACCCTGCCAAGAAAAAAATGAAGAGTATATGTAAAAGACAGATGGAAATAATTCCAGACCTAAGAAGAACGCCCAAATGTACGTATAAGTGTATATGTACTACATATGTATAAACATGCATTTCTGATCATAAACAACTGAAAACAAAGTCTTATAGCCACAGTTTTCCATATGCTGTTCATGCAAGACTCCAAAAATTATTATTTGTATTTTAATATATGCTTCGTAGAAATATTTGATTATAATCATAATGGATGTGATGATAGGAAATCTCAATACTGGTCAGTCACAATGTGAACATATGTATGTATTTAGTTGTTTTGATTACAGTTGCCTTTCCCCAATTGAGTCTGACCCAAACATTTGGTATATGCACGTACGACAAATTTAAAATTCTTTTATAAATAATCGCATATTTATAAAACTGATTATTTTTTAGGATGTTCCTGAGGATGGGCAGAAGGTAGTATCTTAAAGTCGAGCTATCTTTTATAGTATTTAAGTACCATGACTTTTGACACTGAAAAAAAATATATAAACTTATTAAATCACATGCAGAAAATGATAACACCCATTTTTCCCCTTAATAAATTACGGATATCAAATTCAAATATATGTTTGTATGTACATTGCAGACTTTAAAATTTAAATTAAAATATTTGGTCTAATTTGACAAAATAATTCCATAAGCAAAAACTTTGTTTACGGCCAAATTTAAAAAAAAACCTATAAATATGACCTACACCCAGGAAAACTTTTTAAAGTCGAGTATAATATTTAATCTTTGGATCCATATCTAACATAAATAGCAAAATTTAGACGAGGACCATAAAAAAAAGCTAAAAATTGTTGCCCAGTTCTATTTTTACTCCCAATTTCTAGATCGATTTAATATTACCAATAATAAAACGTTTATCAATATTTCTCGTGAAGTGTAATTTCAAAAGTGCCAACAGACGGCTTTGCTGTCACAGTTATCTTGTCTTTAGTTGGAAGAATCAGTTGCTCACTTTTGGCCTCCTATTCCACATTTCTTATGTTAGACGTTTGCGACTTTCTGATGTCCTAACTGGTTCTGGCCTTATTTATCCCTTTGGCAACTAAGGCAAACAAGACAGATACATTTGCCATTTGTTATGATTCTAGAAAAACTTGATTGTACTTATTTAAGAGACTGTGCTCTTTCCTATACCTCAATTTAAACGAATTTTTACAGAACTTTCCTTCTAAGCCACAACTGTTCAATAAATTCAAATATTAATGTTTAGTTGTTTGCAATCATGTTTCAAGTATTGTTACAAGAAAAAACAATTTAACCTAAAGGGCCACATTTGAGAACAAACTTATAGCCGATTTCCACGAGCCGTCATTCGGCGTCATTCGCTACAATTTTGTCATTCGGACCGTAAGACGAAATCGGCCTGTACAAATTCCCATAAGGCCCAAATGTTTTTTTGATGCGAATGACGGCGAATTACGATACTTGTTTACAATCGGCCTATCGAATTGCATTATTTTTTTTATCAAAAGTTTATAATTCAACTTTTTTTTCCACTTTTCTGTCACTATTCGCCATTGTTTTATTTTATAAACACAATAAACACTTTATTTTAACCAAAACAACGCTTGTTTATAAAGTGGGCAGCAAATGGCAAATTGCCGAATGACGTTTCAAATTGTCGTTAAAAGGCCAAAATTAGAGAAAATTGAATGACATCGAATGACAGTGCTCGTGGAAAGCTGGCATTAGTGCCAATGTGGATACTGAGCATTTTCGATTACATTCTTCACTTTCGATTCGATTCCTTACTTTGAAAGTATCAATGTGCAATCTTTTTAGTGAAGTCATCAACTTTGAAGTTTAACTAAATAAGAAAAATCTTTTTTTATACGTTTTATTCCAAATTAAAAAGAATGTTTTAATCATTTTCTTTAAAAATTAAGGTTTTTATAATTTATGTAAGTGAACTTTTATTAAATTCTTTTACAATATTTTAAATATCAAATTTAATCAAGTATATACATATGTATTTTTCTTTTTTTCTTTTCACGACGTTTTGCAAAAAATGCCAAGTGTGGCAGTACGTGTACGTCTCGAGAAGTCGGTTGACTTTCTCCTTCTCCTGCGCCTTCAGCAGCTCACGTGGTTCACGACTCAAACAGTTGCATGACCATTGCTCCAGGGGAGGAAGTTGGGTTTCATGGTTCTCTTATTTAATGTGACGTCAATCAGCAAGAGAAGAATCGAGTGCCATGAACATAAGTACAGATACAGACAACCACTCTCTCACAAATTTTTCAATATAACACAGAAAAAACTATTCAAGTGTTCCGTACTTAAACCCCAACAATTCGCACTTATTCGGAATTACTATATTTGAGGATGACGATCTTATTTTAAGTACGATTTTTAAGTGCGTTTGTTCTTGAGTTAAGTACAATTTATACTTGAATCATGTAATAAGAACTCTGAAACTGGGAGCAAGTCAACTTAAAAATAAGAATTTTCAAACTTTAAAATAAGAATTTTCAATCTTTTTTAAAATTTTCTCTAACACGAATTAAGATCATGCGCGTACTTGAAGTAATATTAATATTTTTGTTATTTATTTTCTGCACTGTTTTATTAATTAACTAGGGGGTTTGCCCCTGCTCGCTTCGCTCGCCAACCCCCGGCTCGCTACGCTCGCTGAAATCTCGGGGAAAAATGTGAAGTGAAAATAGGAAACATTTCTCACAGCTATAGCCAGACCTTATGTCATTTCTAATTAGATAGCGGGAATTGTAAATTTAATTTTTCTCTGTAGTTGGACTTAAGATAATAGTAATAAGTAGCACTTTATATAATATAGAGAATTTACATTTTCGCTGCTCGCTGTTTTAAAGTTTTCGCTGCAATTGGATTATTGCAGCAAGAGCAGTAACAGTGCCATATACTGAAAATTGATCTTGAAAGCCGCAACACAAATGAATCGTTACACCCCCTCCCCTCCCCCTCCCCTCCCCTTGTCCATCTTCTTTTGATTGTTTATTAATAGCATTAAAAGCCACTGTTCCTATGGCAGCTATACGATATAGTGATCCGATCTTGACCAAATTTTCTCAGGATGTAGCAGTGAGTACGAAATCCATATTCTGTGAGTTTGGTTGAGATATCTCAAAAACTAACGAAGATCTTCATACAAAGTTTTAATTTGCATCTGGTAGTTCCTATGGCAGCTATATGATATAGTGGCCCGATCTTGACCAAATTTTCTCAGGATGTAGCAGTGAGTACAAAATCCATAATCTGTGAGTTTGGTTGAGATATCTCAAAAAATAACAAAGATCTTCATACAAAGTTTTAATTTGCATCTGGTTGTTCCTATGGCAGCTATATGATGTAGCAGTGAGTAAGAAATACATAATCTGTGAATTTGGTTAAGATAGCTCAAAAAACAAAAAAAATTTCATACTAAGCAATTTTGACCTTTGACCCCCATTTTAGCCCCTTCCAGTGGGGATATCAAAAAATCCCGTCTTATTGCACGATAATTATGTCTCAGCTATGTTGTGTAAAAATTTCATCTCAATATCTTGAACCGTTTGGCCTACAGCGTGATGACTAAGTGAGTGAGGACAAAGAGTTTTATATATATAGATTAAATACTTATTAAAGTAAAATTTGTTGATATTATCCTTTTATTTATTAGCACATCTTATTTGTTTTATCAATAACAAAACCGAACTTACGTGGAAAACGAACTCGCGACCACAGCTTTAGAGTCGGGTACTCTTACCAGTGGGCTACGATGTAAATAATTTTCTGTATGCTTAAATACCTAAATTTTCTAAGCAGTAAGACAGGCTGACACAGACGGACAAAATCCCTGCAGTGAATATTGTATGTATTTCAAGAATGAAACGTTCATTACTTAATATATATAACTCATGTTTTAGGAATTAGGGAATATTCATTTAATATTAAACCAAATTAATCAAAGAGCATTCGGTGCAAAACCTGCTTTTACAATAATTAATTTGAAAAATTAAATTATACCCAAGGACTATTTTTATAGATGGCAAAACAGGACATAAAACATAGAAAAACAGGGTTAAATAAAGCCGTTGGTGGGGTTTGAACCTGGGTTCCGAACTTATATTAAGAGTTTTCGCATTTTTTCTTTACTTTACTTTAAAGAAATTTTTACTTTAATCAAGAACAGATTTTAAACATTTAAAATACTATTTTTTATGCATTTCGTACTTCATTTTAGCTCTGTATTTTTTCTCTCTTTATACTCTATTGGTTTTCGGGATTATTTAAATTGGCTTTAGATTTCTTAATAAGAACACCATATTTATTTATTTATAAAAAAAACAGGGTTTAATAAAGCCGTTGGTGCGGTTTGAACCTGGGTTCCGAACTTATATTAAGAGTTTTCGCATTTTTTCTTTTTTAAAGTAATTTGTACTTTAATCAAGAACAGATTTTAAGCATTTGAAATACTATTTTCGATGCATTTCGCACTTCATTTTAGCATGGCTTTCTTCTCTCTTTATACTCTATTGGTTTTCGGGATTATTTAAATTGGCTTTAGATTTCTTAATAAGAACACCATATTTATTTATTTAACGTCGTCTATATTACAAATTCTATCTATTAAATGATTAAAAATTATTTTAAAGTAGAAAAAGATAGAATTATAATATTGGGCATGCTCAAAAATAAGATCAGTTACTCAGACTTAACATTTGTTGCGTGGAAAAACTCACACTTGAATCAGTAAATATGACGAATCAATTTTACCAGTCACTAATTTAATCATAAAAATATAGCGCAAGCTAACTTTGGCGCGCCAAAGTTTGGATACCCTTGCAGTGCCCTGTGTAAGCCGTCAGATTTTTTACAAAATTTGTTGATTTTGAACCGATTGATCCTATGGCAGCTATATGATATAGTAGTCCGATTTACACCAAATTTGGTCAGCCTGTTTAAAACTTAGTCAAACACAGAATGTGTATATTTGGTTGAGATATTTTGAGAAACAAAAAAGTTTTTCATACTAAATGTTGTTTTCGATCCGATCGTTCCTATGGCAGCTATATATTATAGTAGTCCGATTTACACCAAATTTGGTCAGTCTGTTTAAAACTTAATCAAACATACAATGTGTATATTTGGTTGACATATTTTGAGAAACAAAAAAGTTGTTCATACTAAATATTGTTTTCGAACCGATCGTTCCTATGACAGCTATATGATATAGTAGTCCGATTTACACCAAATTTGGTCAGCCTGCTTAAAACTTAATCAAACACACAATGTCTATATTTGGTTGAGATATCTAGAGAAACAAAAAAGTTTTTCATACTAAATGTTTATTTCCAACCGATCGTTCCTATGGCAGCTATATGATATAGTTATCCGATCCGGCCGGCTCCGACATATGTGCTGCGTGCAGCAAAAAGACAGATCTGTACCAAATTTCATCAAGATAGCTTCAAAACTGAGAGACTAGTTTGCATAGAAACAGACGGACACACGGACAGACAGACGGACAGACAGACGGACATGGCTATATCGACTCAGCTCGTCGCCCTGATCAAGAATATATATACTTTATGGGGTCTGTGAGGCTTCCTTCAATGCGTTACACATTTCGTGACAAAATTATAGTACCCTCTGCAAGGGTATAAATATAGCGCAAGCTAACTTTGGCGCGCCAAAGTTTGGATACCCTTGCAATGACCTGTGTAAGCCGTCAGATTTTTACAAAATTTGTTGAATGTTGATTTCGAACCGATCGTTCCTATGGCAGCTATATGATATAGTAGTCCGATTTACACCAAATTTGGTCAGCCTGTTTAAAACTTAATCAAACACACAATTTGTATATTTGGTTGAGATAATTTGAGAAACAAAAAAGTTTTTCATACTAAATGTTGTTTTCGAACCGATCGTTCCTATGGCAGCTATATGATATAGTAGTCCGATCTACTCCAAATTTGGTCAGCCTGTTTAAAACTTAATCAAACACACAATTTGTATATTGTTGATATATGTTGTTATATATCTTGAGATATATATGTTGAGATATCTTGAGAAACAAAAAAGTTTTTCATGCTAAATGTTTATTTCCAACCGATCGTTCCTATGGCAGCTATATGATATAGTTATCCGATCCGGCCGGCTCCGAAATATGTACTGCGTGCAGCAAAAAGACGGACCTGTACCAAGTTTCATCAAGATAGCTTCAAAGCTGAGAGACTAGTTTGCATAGAAACAGACGGACAGACAGACGGACATGGCTATATCGACTCAGCTCGTCGCCCTGATCAAGAATATATATACTTTATGGGGTCTGTGAGGCCTACTTCAATGCGATACACATTTCGTGACAAAATTATAATACCCTCTGCAAGGGTATAAAAATGACGCCAAGCATAATTCGACGGTTAGTTAAAGTGGGTAGATTAATTAAAATATGTCTACTAGTGTACGGGGTAAATCAAAACCTAAAATTCAGTTAACCTCGTAGAGCAAGTAATACAATTTTTTAGGCCCATTTCTTTAAAAAAGTGCAAATGGATCTATTACGTTTGTGGTAGACCTCATAAAGTATATACCAGGTGTACGAGCTTAAAATGTCGTTTTACTTTGACCGAATGTAGCAGAAAAACCATTTGAGTATTCTTCAAACCTTAAACGCTATATTGTTGGTTAGATAGTCTTCTTCAAAACGTCACATTAGTTTACTTGCTTACGAGCTAGAAACATAGTTTTATTTGGTGTTAAGCGTGTCGTACTTTCAGGCAAAAAAAAGCATTCGCGGATAAAATAAAAAAGCAAATAAATGAGTGCGAAATGCGTCGTTCGCGCTACAAAAGAAAGTGTTTTTTGCATCGGACTGTAACTGGTGACTAAAAATGAATTTATTTTGATAATTCCAAACTAAAAAATGATGGGTATCGCCAGGGCAACCATCGACATCAAGTGCAAGATCGAATCGTTTTGGGAAAGAGATTATTCTGTGCGAGGCTTGGGATTTGAAGGGAAAAGCGTACTATGAGCTTCTTAAAGCTTGCGAAATGGTCAATACAGTCCGCTACCGTCAAAAAAGTATCAATTTGAACCTCGAATTGATAAAAAAAAACGGCAAGAATGGGCTCAAAGACATGAAAAAGGCATTCTAAAGCATGCCATTTTTCTGGCCCTTTCAGTAAAAGAGGTAAAAAAAAATTTCATCGCTCATTTCTCCCCCGCCATATTAACCAGACTTGGCGCCTTCCGACTACCATCTCTTCGCATCGCTGGGACACGCACTGGCTGAGCAGCATATCCAAACTTTCGAGTATTTGCAAAAATAGCTCGATGATTGGTTTTCAATGAAAGAAGAAGAGTTCTTCTAGCACGGTCTTTTTCATAAAAAAACGACATTTTAAGCTTGTACACCTGGTATATTTTTGATCAGCATCAACAGCCGAGTCGATATAGCCATGTCCGTCTGTCTATCCCTTTTTTGAATTCCTTGATTTCAGAGACTATTAGAGCTAGAGACACCAAATTTGACATGTACATACGTTCATCTATATCTTGCACTGATAAGTTTTGCTTTAGATTTTTTGCCACGCCCCCTTCCGCCCCCGGAAAATAGAAAATCAAAGTCGAATTACAACACCAGACGTTACCAAGACGGGCCTCAAATAGCCGACTTGAAGACAACGTTTTGTGTTCTGTTAGTAAGGTAATCGGATAACCATATAAGAAGATTATATGGAAATCCAATTAAATTCAACTTATTAAGTAGAAGAAAGTGGTTAACAGAGTCAAATGCTTAACTGAAGTCGGAATAAACAACATCAGTCTGCATTTTGTTTTTAAAACCCTTGATCACTAAAGAGGACAATTCGAGCAGGTTTGTGGTTGTAGACCCATGTTTCACAAAACCATGTTGGTAAGGTGAAACAATAGAACTACTAAAATGAGTAAGTTGTGAAGTAATAATTTTTTCGAAAATTTTAGGTGTAGGAGACATTTCGGAAATTGGCCTTTAGTTGTTAACACAACTCTTTGGTCCACTTTTGTGTAATCAAAAGATATGTAATTCCTTCTAAACAGAAGGGAATGAGCAAGATGCAACAGATAAAGTAAATAGTCTATTTAAGAGTCGATATAAAGAGCCAGCGCAGTACCAAAGTACGCAACCTGGCAATTTGATTATTTACTTACTTCACTTGTTGCAGTTTTTAGCGAGGATGATAACTTTAAGTCAATTCTAAGTAAAAACTTAAGGCGTACAACTAAATAGAAGATTTCAATAGTATTTTAATTTCATTTATTTTAGATTTTTAAATAAGTCTTCAATAGCTAAGATAAATATTATTACCGATTGTTTCCACTTTTTCTTCAAAGGCGCAACGTTAGCATGTGTTAACTTGTAAAATTCTATTCAAAAGTTTAAGCAATTTATTTTTCATTTAATCAATTACTTTGTTTGCTTGTAAACACGAAAGCAAAACCAAAATATATATTTCTAATATATGATATTTCTAATAATTTAATAGAAAAGAGCCAATTCTTAAACTATAAAACATGGCCCCCATCTGGAAGTATGACGGTATAGCAGCAAAGCAAACCTGAATAAAGAAGAGTGTCTGGTGCGGTATGGTACATACGCGATAGGGATATTGTTAAGGAGTTCCAGGTGCTGCATACTCGGCTGGACAACCTGGCACATTATCCGAACCAGCTGGCGCAAAGGCTCTTTAGAGAAAGACGAATTCACGGAGTAATGACGAGAAGAAGGAATTCATCCAAACGACTTACCTAACAGAACTGTACTATTAATAGTAACGGTAGGCTATAAAAATAATAAAAAAAAACCTTAAACCAAAGTATGCACTTATGTAATGTTTAGGTGTTCAATCATGTTTAATCACATCAGCAACAGGAGCTCAATTAATTTGCAACAATTCACCATCACAGAACAACTTTATTTATCACATATGTATGATATGAAATCAAGCCGTTGCATCTTTCGCAGTTGGCTTAGAGGAGGTTTTTTTTTTTAATTTTAGACGCTTTATATGTTCAGCATTCGAAATAACTCTTTGTACAGTCCGAATGCATGCTTTAACACCAGTTTTTTCTTTTATTTTAGCGGCTGAGTCGTGAGAATTAGACGCGTGCCTCAATATAATTCGCTTGGCGGCTGGTGTTATTACTGATGAGGGCCGACATTTTATGTTTTTTCCATAGGTCTCCTCATTGTTTATGCGGTAATAACTTTACGGCTGCGCTTAATATTTTTTGATATTTGAAGTATCGAGTGACCGCACTCCCTGTAAGCCTTTATTTTGCCTTTTTCAGACTGATTCAACGGTGTTGCTTTTCCCATTACTTCTTTATTTTATTGATAATTGATCACAACAAATAAATAATAGTTTTAATCAGCGAAACAAAACAGCTTACACGCAAAAATTGATACTAAAGCAAAAATGTGCTAATCGGCTGTCGCAAAAAAAATACATATCTTCCTAGTGGCGCCATCTATTGAATGGTTCGCAACATTAAAGAACAATCTATAGTGAACGCCTTGCACTCAAAAAGTACTAGGTCTCCTACTGTCGAGTTTGCTCCACCGTAGCTTACTGCATTTTTTTAAATTTAAAATTTTCCATTTTGGCTTCGTCTTCCTATAAACTTATCTCTCCACCATTTGCAGTTTGTTTTATTTTGTTTTGCGTTTTCTTCATTCACATACATATGTTTAAAAATATTTTATTTTGTTTTTACACATACAAATAAAGATACTAAAAAAAATATTTTTTTTAATTTATACACTTAAGTCTTACCTTGTCGCACGCGACAAACTTTAAAAAAATTTCAACAACAAAGCGCTGCTTATTTTAAACAAAAATGTTGTTCAATTAGTTTGACATCAAAATATGTGTTTTCACCAAATGTTTGATGCGCATTGAACAAATACCTTTGATGCTTTCATAACCAGGGAATGAAACCGAAACAAATTTCGGTTCCGGTTCCGGTACGTACCGAAACGAGTATTTCGGTAAAAGATTCTATTTCGATTCTGTACTTTCGGTTCCGGTTCTCGTATCGGTCCAAACCGGTACAGAAAAGTAATTTTTAAAATTTTAAAAATGTAAGGAAAATTGAATTTTGTCAACAAATATATGTGTGTGCATAAACGTACAAATGCATTCATTTTAGCATGGTAAGTATTACATATAATTCGAGACATTTTTTTATAGTGCAAAAGCAATTACATTCGAAAAATAACAAAAAAAAATTTTAGAATGTACCGAAACCGTACAGGTAAGATCGTTTCGGTTTTCGATTCTTGAAAAATAATATAGTTCGGTTCCGGTTCCGGTTCCGGTACTACATTTGAAACGGTTAATTTCGTTTAACGGTTCCGGTTCCAGTTACGGTTTCATTCCCTGTTCATAACAAATGTTCTTTTTCAATGTCGCACGCGAAATCAATAATAACGGTTAAGCAGATAAGAAAATCTAAATTTTTAGCAATCGCATCGATTCTTTTACATTTTTTTTTATATTCTTTGAATATAATTCGAGATTTTAAATAGCGAATATCAATGCAAAATGAGAAACTCATTAAGAACTTTAATCAAAACAAAACAAGCAATAGAAACGTTCAAAACAGAACTTTCGTACTTGTTCGACTTTGCATTTAAATATTAACAAATGTGTAATGAGTAAATACAAAATTAGCTTATATTAGTTAAATTTAATATATTTCCTCTAAAAATTTGTTAAAAAAAACAATTTTATAGACTTTGAATTTTTTTGGTGCGGTTGACATTTCTGAAGATTTGCCCATATGTATGTATTCTTCACAGCATCCAACCACCAGAGAGACTGGACAAATTCATCAATCAATCTAACTTCGTCTTGGAGGCTCAAGGTCCCGAATTTAATTATATTATAGCCTTATTTAGTTTTTAGTGTTGTTCTTTTTAGATTTTAATTACATCCCAAACAATAGGTCTAAATGAGAAATTTCGTTGCGCAAAAACTAATTGAAATTTAAATCAGCCGTCAACCGTTTAATGCAACCGTCACCTCATTTTGCATTTACACGCAATACTAGAACATACTAAATGTAGTTCTAAAAAAGCGGCTCTAACAAACAAGGGATGGCGCCAATTTCGTAAGATCTCCGATACACTTGACATAATGACTGGCGTCTCAGATTTGAGTGGACACTCGCATAATTTACCACAATGTGAGATATCAATTAAAATTTTGAATCGATTTTTTTTTTTAGAATTTTCTAAAATTTTTTCTGATTTTTTTCAGATTTTTTGGTCATCAGGAACTAGGCCCCTACAAGGGCTACAACGACGATACGTATTTTAAAATGATCCGCTTGAATTTATCAAATTTATAACTCATTTGATTTGTTTAAAAAAAAATAATTTTGTTGTAAATATATAGCGCAAGCTTACTTTGGCGCGCCAAAGTTTGGATACCCTTGCAGAGCCCTGAAAAGCCGTCGAAACAAAAAAGTTGATTTGGAACCGATCGTTCCTATGGCAGCTATATAATATAGTAGTCCGATTTCAACCAAATTTGATAAAGATCTATGAAACTGTATCAAACACACCATCTGTGAGTTTGGTTGAGATATCTTGAGAAACAAAAAAGTTTTACATACTAAATGTTGATTTCGAACCGATCGTTCTTATGCCAGCTTTATGATATAGTTGTCCGATATGAACCAAATTTGGTAACGATGTGTGAAACAGTATTGAATACAGAATCTGTGATTTTGGTTGAGTTACTTGAGAAACAAAAAAGATTTTCATACTAATGGTTGACTTGAGCCGATCGTTCCAATGGCAGCTATGTGATATAGTTATCCGATCCACAGTTGCGTACCAGAAATTTTAAAAGATGGCGCCACTTCGAAGATATTAGTTGATAAACACAGAGTTCGCTAGCGTGTCTTCTTCTTCCTTTTGCCTGTAACTTTGTTAGCTGAATAACTTCCGCGATTATCATCCGATTGGAATGAACATTTTAGTACAGGTTCGCACCATAGTTTTTATTGTTTGCACCAAATATAGCATAAAAGGTGCTCTTGTATTTCGACTTCGAAATTTTTCAAAATTCTAAAGCAAGCTTGATCTGGGCCAGATAAGTATAGATGAACCTACATGCCAAGTTTGGTGTCTCTAGCTCTTATACAGGGGTGCCACAGAAAATGAATTCGCCCGAAATTCAACCAAAGCCTCAGCAAGCTGGTTTTAGGTGACACAAAAAATTACGAAAAAGTTGTGGAAAGTTTTAATAAAACTCTGAGTTTATTTTGTGTATGAGTATTAGAATTCTAAATTTAATGAATGACATCGTACTCATATTAAATATTTTGTTTGCATACGTTGCATGTCTATATAAAACTCTTTGTCCTGACTGATTCACTGACTGACTGACGAGACATTACGCTGTAGCCTAAACGGGTAAATATATCATATAGCTGCCATAGGTCCATTTGGTCAAAAACCGACTTTTACCTTCTACAGGGAGTATTATCTATGTATATAAAACTCTTTGTCCAGACTGATTCACTGACTGACACTACGCTGTAGCCCAAACTGGTAAAAACATCGGGCTGAAATTTTCACACAACCTAGCTGAGATTTAATTATTGTGCAATAAGACGGTGATTTTCGATATTTCGACTGGAAGAGGTTAAAGTGGGGGTCAAAGATCAAAATAGTATGAAATTTTTGTTTTGTGTTTGGAGCTATCGGAGCCAAGCTCACAGATTATGTATTTCTTACACATTGTTACATTCTAAGAAAATTTTGGTCAAATAAGATGACTTTATCAAATAGCTACAGAAATAATCAGATGCAAATTAAGCTTTTGTATGAAGAGCTGTGTTGTTTTTTAGCTATCTCAACCAAACCCACAGATTAAATATCTTTTACTATTTGTTACATACTGAGAAAATTTGGTTAAGTTCGGATGACATAATTATATAGCCGCCAAAGGCAGAAGATTTTTGTTGTTTTTTCATTATTGATTAACCTAAAATGTTGTAAGATAATTTGTTCGTTTAAACGATATGTATTAGAATATTCTATTAAGTTTTAGTAAGATTTATTATAAGTAAGAGATCATTTTAAGTAAGTAAGCCTTTGAAATTAATGGGTATGGTTTGTATAAACTGTCAACTATTAGCTTTTATAAATATATTCTAATTAATTTGAAGTTCACACAGCATACCATCCGTCTTCAGGCCTGTCGACTTCAATAAAATGTACGAAAATAAAGCTGAGTTCCCGTATGTAAGTACGGCATAGCCGCACAATATCACAATCGTTACAACATTTTAGGTTAATCAATAATGAAAAAACAACAAAAATCTTCTGCCTATGGCGGCTATATAATTATGTCATCCGAACTTAACCAAATTTTCTCAGTATGTAACAAATAGTAAAAGATATTTAATCTGTGGGTTTGGTTGAGATAGCTAAAAACCAACACAGCTCTTCATACAAAAGCTTAATTTCATCTGATTATTTCTGTAGCTATTTGATAAAATCATCTTATTTGACCAAAATTTTCTTAGAATGTAACAATGTGTAAGAAATACATAATCTGTGAGCTTGGCTCCGATAGCTCCAAACACAAAACAAAAATTTCATACTATTTTGATCTTTGACCCCCACTTTAACCTCTTCCAGTCGAAATATCGAAAATCACCGTCTTATTGCACAATAATTAAATCTCAGCTAGGTTGTGTGAAAATTTCAGCCCGATGTTTTTACCAGTTTGGGCTACAGCGTAGTGTCAGTCAGTGAATCAGTCTGGACAAAGAGTTTTATATACATAGATAATACTCCCTGTAGAAGGTAAAAGTCGGTTTTTGACCAAATGGACCTATGGCAGCTATATGATATATTTACCCGTTTAGGCTACAGCGTAATGTCTCGTCAGTCAGTCAGTGAATCAGTCAGGACAAAGAGTTTTATATAGACATGCAACGTATGCAAACAAAATATTTAATATGAGTACGATGTCATTCATTAAATTTAGAATTCTAATACTCATACACAAAATAAACTCAGAGTTTTATTAAAACTTTCCACAACTTTTTCGTAATTTGAGCTTGGATTTTTGTGTCACCTAAAACCAGCTTGCTGAGGCTTTGGTTGAATTTCGGGCGAATTCATTTTCTGTGGCACCCCTGTATAAGAGCTAGAGACACCAAACTTGGCATGTAGGTTCATCTATACTTATCTGGCCCAGATCAAGCTTGCTTTAGAATTTTGAAAAATTTCGAAGTCGAAATACAAGAGCACCTTTTATGCTATATTTGGTGCAAACAATAAAAACTATGGTGCGAACCTGTACTAAAATTTTCATTCCAATCGGATGATAATCGCGGAAGTTATTCAGCTAACAAAGTTACAGGCAAAAGGAAGAAGAAGACACGCTAGCAAACTCTGTGTTTATCAACTAATATCTTCGAAGTGGCGCCATCTTTTAAAATTTCTGGTACGCAACTGTGGATCGGATAACTATATCACATAGCTGCCATTGGAACGATCGGCTCAAGTCAACCATTAGTATGAAAATCTTTTTTGTTTCTCAAGTAACTCAACCAAAATCACAGATTCTGTATTCAATACTGTTTCACACATCGTTACCAAATTTGGTTCATATCGGACAACTATATCATAAAGCTGGCATAAGAACGATCGGTTCGAAATCAACATTTAGTATGTAAAACTTTTTTGTTTCTCAAGATATCTCAACCAAACTCACAGATGGTGTGTTTGATACAGTTTCATAGATCTTTATCAAATTTGGTTGAAATCGGACTACTATATTATATAGCTGCCATAGGAACGATCGGTTCCAAATCAACTTTTTTGTTTCGACGGCTTTTCAGGGCTCTGCAAGGGTATCCAAACTTTGGCGCGCCAAAGTAAGCTTGCGCTATATATTTACAACAAAATTATTTTTTTTTAAACAAATCAAATGAGTTATAAATTTGATAAATTCAAGCGGATCATTTTAAAATACGTATCGTCGTTGTAGCCCTTGTAGGGGCCTAGTTCCTGATGACCAAAAAATCTGAAAAAAATCAGAAAAATTTTTAGAAAATTCTAAAAAAAAAATCGATTCAAAATTTTAATTGATATCTCACATTGTGGTTAATTATGCGAGTGTCCACTCAAATCTGAGACGCCAGTCATTATGTCAAGTGTATCGGAGATCTTACGAAATTGGCGCCATCCCTTGTTTGTTAGAGCCGCTTTTTTAGAACTACATTTAGTATGTTCTAGTATTGCGTGTAAATGCAAAATGAGGTGACGGTTGCATTAAACGGTTGACGGCTGATTTAAATTTCAATTAGTTTTTGCGCAACGAAATTTCTCATTTAGACCTATTGTTTGGGATGTAATTAAAATCTAAAAAGAACAACACTAAAAACTAAATAAGGCTATAATATAATTAAATTCGGGACCTTGAGCCTCCAAGACGAAGTTAGATTGATTGATGAATTTGTCCAGTCTCTCTGGTGGTTGGATGCTGTGAAGAATACATACATATGGGCAAATCTTCAGAAATGTCAACCGCACCAAAAAAATTCAAAGTCTATAAAATTGTTTTTTTTAACAAATTTTTAGAGGAAATATATTAAATTTAACTAATATAAGCTAATTTTGTATTTACTCATTACACATTTGTTAATATTTAAATGCAAAGTCGAACAAGTACGAAAGTTCTGTTTTGAACGTTTCTATTGCTTGTTTTGTTTTGATTAAAGTTCTTAATGAGTTTCTCATTTTGCATTGATATTCGCTCTTTAAAATCTCGAATTATATTCAAAGAATATAAAAAAAATGTAAAAGAAACGATGCGATTGATAAAAAATTAGATTTTCTTATCTGCTTAACCGTTATTATTGATTTCGCGTGCGACATTGAAAAAGAACATTTGTTATGAACAGGGAATGAAACCGTAACCGTTTCAAATTTAGTACCGGAACCGGAACCGGAACCGAACTATATTATTTTTCAAGAACCGAAAACCGAAATGATCTTACCTGTACAGTTTCGGTACATTCTAAAATTTTTTTTTGTTATTTTTCGAATGTAATTGCTTTTGCACTATAAAAAAATGTCTCGAATTATATGTAATACTTACCATGCTAAAATGAATGCATTTGTACGTTTATGCACACACATATATTTGTTGACAAAATTCGATTTTCCTTACATATTTAAAATTTTAAAAATTACTTTTCTGTACCGGTTTGGACCGATACGAGAACCGGAACCGAAAGTACAGAATCGAAATAGAATCTTTTACCGAAATACTCGTTTCGGTACGTACCGGAACCGGAACCGGAACCGGAACCGAAATTTGTTTCGGTTAGTAAATTAAATTGTAAAATGGGCACCTGAAAAATGTGTAAAGGCCTACTTTCTAGAAGTCTTTACAGGTCGGGAGGGTAAAGAAGAAGAACATTAACATCCTCGTTCTTCTCCAAAAGATATAAGGTTTGTCCGTTCTCAATATTTTTATCGGTTGATTTCCACTCTCATGAACAATTTGACCGTTCCGTTACAAAAATATTGTGATACACGCTGGTCAACCAAAAAACATGCGGTAAATGCAGCTTACAGAGAGCTCTTAAAGGTCATCACAGTATTGGAAAAGCGTACCAAGGTGCTAAGAGTTTGTTAAGACAAATAATATAATAATTAAAATATTGTAGGCAATTTGATTGCTTGGAATTTTATTTGATCTGATATTTATGCTGTCAACATAGTCTTTAAAAAATTTTTTGAAATAGGCATCCAAGCGATACTTTTAAATGAAAAATTTGAAATTTTTCATAAAGAAAGTTTAGATTTGACCAAAAGCTTAAGTGTTGAGCCAAAAGTTGATGCCATCAGAAAGCGCAAAGTGCGGAGGCAATTTAAATATGAGGCAATTTGAATATGAGGCAATTGATGAGAGTCATAATACATATATCAGAGACTGATAATTTAAGGATACCATTTTTTGAATCCATCGCTTTGATCATACAGCAATAAAAATGGAGGTTTGAATCACTTCAAAACGTTTCTGAAGATTTTGATTTTGGACAGGCCTAAATATTACGTCAGGTTCGGACAGTAAACTTCAAAAACGTGTAATAAATTTGGTAATTAATTAGTGCAAAAAAGTTATTTCCCGCTATTTGCGAAAGTTTGGAAAATTAAATCATTTTGAAATCCTGCAACTGATTCACAGCTACAATTAAACATCAATTTTTAAAAATATGGAAATTGCCTATAGAATATTTTAAAAAATTCCTGATACATCAGCGTCAGCAGAACGATCGTTAGCAAACTAAAATTAATTAGGAACCACTTGCGATCGTTAATGGGACAGGAGAGACTTAGCAGAATCCTTAGATATTGACAAAATAATAGATGATTTTGCATCTTTAAAAGCTAGGAAGGTAAGAACTTAAGTTTTATAATTTATAATACTATTGGGCTTGCCTTCTTCTCACTTCGCTCTCAACCTCCGCTCGCCGATCTTGACTTAATTTTCACAGAATGTAACAATGAATAAGATATACATAATCTGTGAGTTTGGTTAGGATAGCGCAAAAAACAAAAAAAAAAATTTCTTTTAAAGCAATTCTGACCTTTGAATTTAATAGTTTTAAATTTTGATCCCAGATTTGTCATTTTTGTTAGCTGATGTTTTTTAATTTGTTTTTGTTGTTTAATTATTTGTTTTATTTGCCCCGGGTGCAACTTTTTCTCGTCACGGCGCTGTCTAGTAGACTATTATTAATTAATCTTCCTTCTCTTACTGACCGTAGAAATATGCCTGGAGTTATTTTTTTCCATAAATTACTTTTGGGTAAAATTGACTCTGCTAATTTGTTGGACAGAATAGCTTTTAACGTACCCTCTAAAATAACTTGTAACTTTAATACTTTATCACTCCAACTCTGTACAACTAACTGGGAATCACATGAACCTTTTTGTATCCTAAGTAGCGATTATAATAGCTTGTATTGCATGGCTAATCTCAACAGTTCATTGCATGCTACTAAGACTTTAATATTAACATACTTAACTAACTAATCTAAATTTATTATTGGTCTGGTTGGGTTTTTTCTGGGCTTTCCCCAAGCCTTGCAACAAATGTTGGACCAACATAAATTTAGATTAGTTAGTCCAATTATTTATTTCCCTTTAAAATTTTATTTTTATTTTATTTCCCCCAGAAGTAAATATTAAATTCTAGAGCTTAATCTTAAATATAAAATTTGGATTGTTAATTTAATTTAATTTAAGTTTATTTGTCGGCTGTTTATAGTCTGACAATTAATAAATAAATTAATAAAAACATTTTGTTTTCTCCAAGGTCCAAAGTCCAATTGCAGCGAAAACTTTAAGACAGCCAACAGCGAAAATGTAGGTTCTCTATATTATATACCATAAAGTACTATTATTTTAAGTCCAATTGCATGGAAAAAATTAAATTTACGTTTCCCGCTTCCTTATAAAAAATGACATAAGGTCCGGCTATAGCTGTAACAAGTGTTCCCTATTTTCACTTCACATTTCCCCCCAAAATTTGAGCGAGCCGGAGGCTGGCGAGAGTAGCTAGCAGGGGGCAAGCCTATTAGTATCGTATAAATTGGTCTGAATTGATTTTGATGATCAATAACACTATGCACTAGCCAAAACTCCATTTTCTGATTCATATGGACTCCCTGATGCCGAAAATCGACTTCAAAAAACTTTCCTAAATTAGAAAGCTTAACAAATATATGTAACAAAGAGCAGTATTGCATGAAGATGGCAACACCAAACAACGACAAGCTGCAGTACAGCGAGGTGGAAACAAGAGTTGCAAGAGGATATCGATAAGAAATCAGGAGATCAAGAATTGGCCGTGAGAAGCTAAAGCGTCAAGTCGATATAGAAAGAGAAGTCAAGTCGAGCAAAGTTGAAAGTCGAAGTCCCGAGTATATAAAGTTGAAAGTTGTCGTATGTCTTGGAACAAGATCGTTAGCCTGGATAGTTGCTGATTGCTGAGCTGTAGTTGCTGCGTAATTAAGATTTGGCGTCGCGTCTTCAAGTCGATTAAATTCATCAATGTACTATTAACCATTAATTTATAATTATTATTCACTTTGGATATAATAAGCATCCATCAATTTACACATATATTTTTAAATTAAAAGAAAATTGTGATTTTTGCTGATATTTTTTTTTTTTATGATTTTTTGACTTTAAATTCAAGGAAATTTAAAACTAAATTGCGTCCTCTTTGGTTTTAAAATTAAAAGGCTAGAAGCATTAATTAGCCGTCGTTTAAGGTATTATTCATTTAAATCGTGGGTAAGAATGCGAAGTCACAACATTTTAACGCTAGGTATGTTTTTTGTTAAAATATATGACTTCCTTGTCAAGTGACTCCTTTCTCTGCAAACTAATCCCTTAGTTTTTAAGTTATCTTGATGAAAATTGATACAAGTCCGTTTTATTGTTGCATGCAGTACATATTTCGGAACCAAGCGGATCGGATCATTATATCACATAGCTACCATAGGAAGAATCGGTTATAAATCAACATTTAGCGAGAGAGAAATTTTTGGTTTCTTATTATATATTTATCAAACTTTTTGTTTTCTGTTTGGTATAGCTCTACATAGACTGACCAAATTTGGTTAGAGGCGAATCACTATATCATATACATAGCTGTCATATGAACGATCGGTTAAAAATTATTATTATAAATTCTAAAAAAAAAATCGATTCAAAATTTTAATTGATATCTCACATTGTGGTAAATTATGCGAGTGTCCACTCAAATCTGAGACGCCAGTCATTATGTCAAGTGTATCGGAGATCTTACGAAATTGGCGCCATCCCTTGTTTGTTAGAGCCGCTTTTTTGGAACTACATTTAGTATGTTCTAGTATTGCGTGTAAATGCAAAATGAGGTGACGGTTGCATTAAACGGTTGACGGCTGATTTAAATTTCAATTAGTTTTTGCGCAACGAAATTTCTTATTGAGACCTATTGTTTGGGATGTAATTAAAATCTAAAAAGAACAACACTAAAAACTAAATAAGGCTATAATATAATTAAATTCGGGACCTTGAGCCTCCAAGACGAAGTTAGATTGATTGATGAATTTGTCCAGTCTCTCTGGTGGTTGGATGCTGTGAAGAATACATACATATGGGCAAATCTTCAGAAATGTCAACCGCACCAAAAAAATTCAAAGTCTATAAAATTGTTTTTTTTAACAAATTTTTAGAGGAAATATATTAAATTTAACTAATATAAGCTAATTTTGTATTTACTCATTACACATTTGTTAATATTTAAATGCAAAGTCGAACAAGTACGAAAGTTCTGTTTTGAACGTTTCTATTGCTTGTTTTGTTTTGATTAAAGTTCTTAATGAGTTTCTCATTTTGCATTGATATTCGCTCTTTAAAATCTCGAATTATATTCAAAGAATATAAAAAAAATGTAAAAGAATCGATGCGATTGATAAAAAATTAGATTTTCTTATCTGCTTAACCGTTATTATTGATTTCGCGTGCGACAGTGAAAAAGAACATTTGTTATGAACAGGGAATGAAACCGTAACCGTTTCAAATTTAGTACCGGAACCGGAACCGGAACCGAACTATATTATTTTTCAAGAACCGAAAACCGAAATGATCTTACCTGTACAGTTTCGGTACATTCTAAAATTTTTTTTTGTTATTTTTCGAATGTAATTGCTTTTGCACTATAAAAAAATGTCTCGAATTATATGTAATACTTACCATGCTAAAATGAATGCATTTGTACGTTTATGCACACACATATATTTGTTGACAAAATTCGATTTTCCTTACATATTTAAAATTTTAAAAATTACTTTTCTGTACCGGTTTGGACCGATACGAGAACCGGAACCGAAAGTACAGAATCGAAATAGAATCTTTTACCGAAATACTCGTTTCGGTACGTACCGGAACCGGAACCGGAACCGGAACCGAAATTTGTTTCGGTTAGTAAATTAAATTGTAAAATGGGCACCTGAAAAATGTGTAAAGGCCTACTTTCTAGAAGTCTTTACAGGTCGGGAGGGTAAAGAAGAAGAACATTAACATCCTCGTTCTTCTCCAAAAGATATAAGGTTTGTCCGTTCTCAATATTTTTATCGGTTGATTTCCACTCTCATGAACAATTTAACCGTTCCGTTACAAAAATATTGTGATACACGCTGGTCAACCAAAAAACATGCGGTAAATGCAGCTTACAGAGAGCTCTCAAAAGTCATCACAGTATTGGAAAAGCGTACCAAGGTGCTAAGAGTTTGTTAAGACAAATAATATAATAATTAAAATATTGTAGGCAATTTGATTGCTTGGAATTTTATTTGATCTGATATTTATGCTGTCAACATAGTCTTTAAAAAATTTTTTGAAATAGGCATCCAAGCGATACTTTTAAATGAAAAATTTGAAATTTTTCATAAAGAAAGTTTAGATTTGACCAAAAGCTTAAGTGTTGAGCCAAAAGTTGATGCCATCAGAAAGCGCAAAGTGCGGAGGCAATTTAAATATGAGGCAATTTGAATATGAGGCAATTGATGAGAGTCATAATACATATATCAGAGACTGATAATTTAAGGATACCATTTTTTGAATCCATCGCTTTGATCATACAGCAATATAAATGGAGGTTTGAATCACTTCAAAACGTTTCTGAAGATTTTGATTTTGGACAGGCCTAAATATTACGTCAGGTTCGGACAGTAAACTTCAAAAACGTGTAATAAATTTGGTAATTAATTAGTGCAAAAAAGTTATTTCCCGCTATTTGCGAAAGTTTGGAAAATTAAATCATTTTGAAATCCTGCAACTGATTCACAGCTACAATTAAACATCAATTTTTAAAAATATGGAAATTGCCTATAGAATATTTTAAAAAATTCCTGATACATCAGCGTCAGCAGAACGATCGTTAGCAAACTAAAATTAATTAGGAACCACTTGCGATCGTTAATGGGACAGGAGAGACTTAGCAGAATCCTTAGATATTGACAAAATAATAGATGATTTTGCATCTTTAAAAGCTAGGAAGGTAAGAACTTAAGTTTTATAATTTATAATACTATTGGGCTTGCCTTCTTCTCACTTCGCTCTCAACCTCCGCTCGCCGATCTTGACTTAATTTTCACAGAATGTAACAATGAATAAGATATACAAGTTAAGTCCGGGCGCCCTGTCGGCACCCGACTAAGTTACCTAAACATCGTTGATATCCGGGGTGTGCTGTTTTAGCTGTAAATGAGATCCCAATGACGCCAAGTGTAGAAGACTTTAGGTTGAAATCGTTATAATCGTTTATTGAAAGTTTTAGTTTAACATTAACGTCTAATCCAAATGCCGGTCCGCAAAGCTCTGACCTCGCCGGCCCGTTCTGTTTCCCACGAAGTCTTGGTTGACGGCGGCGTCGCTGCCGCGGTGTCCGCTTACAGTCCAACGTTCCGGCTGCACGTCGAGTCAGCGTTCCCGCTGAAGAAGTGGCTACGCTGAGACAGCGGTCACCATATCCGCTGTTGCTTAATATCAGCAAGTTCGGGGCGACGACCCAATTACAGCCCAACGTTCCGGCTGCACGTCGAGTCAGCGTTCCCGCTGAAGAAGTGGCTACGCTGAGGCAGCGGTCACCATATCCGCTGTTGCTTAATATCAGCAAGTTCGGGGCGACGACCCAAACTCGCGATCAGCCATGGAGTGCATGGCAATTGCAACGCGGCCAAACAACAGCAGCGTGTGGCGGTCAAATTGCACCGTATGCAATATGAACGTCGACGGCGGCTGGAATGTGCAGCTTGCCCGTCGCAAGGGCGACGAGAGTCAAGGGGGAATATCTGCACTGTTAACTCTTCCCCCTTCAAAGATCTGCGTCCCGCAGATCAAGGGCCTTTCGGGGGGGTTGAGCTGGAGGGTTGTGCTTCCAGTTCGTCTACGCCTTGATGTGACGGAATCCCTTTAGTAGAAGTGATTTTCCTCCACACGACATACAGTAGAGCGACCACAATCACGCCCATCGCTGCTTCTGTTATGATTGAAAATAAAAAGTTATTGGACATGGTTGATAATTTTTTTAAATTTTGAAGGCTGAAATCATGCACGTAATTAAGTGAAAGCTTGTATCCCGCGGCGGTGACCTTGGTTAAAACAGCAGGCATAGCCATCACATGAGTGGACGAGTAACTGTTGTAAGATATGTTTCCAATATTAACGGTTTCGTTGCCGAATTGGACTATAAACGACCCCGTTAGATGATGATTCCCTGAATCCGCCATGATCGTACCGTTAAAGTTTGTGAGAAGTAAGGTGCCGTCGTCTACTAATTCAACCACGCCTTGGTCGTTTCGGAGGTAGTCACAGAAGGCGTGGCCTCCTTTCAGCAGCCGGGGAATGCAACTGTTTTCATCCAATTTCTTCAAGTTCTTCTCCTGGCATACGGTGGTATTTCCAATCGACAGACAGCTTCCCAGTACCGCGTACGTTTCCTGAGGGTCCATCGCCAATTTGTTATACTCCAGTACAACTTGCTTTCCAGCAGTGATTGTAGGGTACAGGAGCATTAGTCGGTATTTTCTGTCCACGACTTTGGGTAGCGATAGGACGTATAACAGAGAAGTTCCATTGGTCAGAATTGATGGCTCGGAGAACTCCACTGCCTCCACTACATTTTGGTATGGTAGGCTCTGGGTTTCTGTTAGCAATGTTTCCACTTCCTTATGATCCAGAAGGTTCGTGTTAACAACTCCCGTCTTTGCCAGTTGGCAAGCCCTCGTAATTTCGTTGACTTGGTTTACCAGGATCATCGCCTTGTGTAGTAGAACAGTGGCCACATGTACGTCCCCGTCGATGGCATTTACTCTTGTGACGACGTCATCCAGTTTTCGCAACGAGTCGTGCGTGACATCAAACAACCTCGTATTAATCCTGATTTGTTGGTTGCTATTTTTTATAACGTTGTCTTGGGACTGGAGGATGCTGTTCCAGTCCGAGGCGTCCGGCGATCCGGAGACCCATTTCCATGCAGATCCTAGCCAATTGATGGAGCGAGGCTTACGGTGCGTTGTTGAGGTCATTTTTGCAATACCGTTCGTAGCCTCTTGTAGGTAATGGCATACCAGGGCTCCGATTCTGCCGTCGGTGATCAGTGAAGCCTCACTGGTGGTTTTGTCGATGACCTGCTGGAGTTGACGTAGGTCGATAACGTGTGCGAGTTTGAATACCCCATTCACAAGCCATACGATACCTTGCTGGAGGGGGATGACCGGCGCGTCGTATTTGAAAACGTGGAGAGCGGCTACTATTTGTAGTATGGCCGCGCTTACAATATAAGAAAAAAGGAAGGTGTACAAAAATTATATAGAACTTAAAGGTAATTATACAAATTTGTTTCTATAAGACTTAAACGATATTCTGTGTACCTTGTTGTGTTAATTATTTGTTATTTTGCTACTTTGGTTACAAGGTAAGTCAACTTTTCTATTTATTTATTTATTTTTTTGTTTCTTTTATTTTTATTTTTTATTATTTTTTTTTTATTACTTTATTTTTTCTTTTGAATTTTCTGTTGTTTTTTTTGTTTTGTTTTTGTTTGTGTTGCTTAATGTCTACAATTTTGTGTTATATTTTTGTATATAAAAAATGTGTCTTATCTTATGTTTAGGTTTGTGAAACGTATTCCATTGCTTTGTTATTAACTTTTAATATGAGACTTGTGGAGGAGCTTGCCCGTCTCTGTCTTTACGGTAACCCTTCCATCCTCTTTTACCTCTTCTTTCCTAAACCGGTGTTTGTCTTTGCTCTTTATTTGTTTGTTGGAAACAAAAATTGTGTCTCCTGGCCTGTAGGTGTTGGGTCTTGCCCTGGTCTTATTAAACCT